>CM054059.1:27963029-29194252 GCA_028641055.1 Alopecurus myosuroides | reverse complement strand
ATATTATTATGGGTTCATCATCTCTGATGAGCTTGACAGGGGTTAATGATTCTCTATTATATTCTAATGATTCACTGGATAAATTCTTATGCTCCCTTACTGAGGCAGTGTTGCTTCTTGTGGTCTTCTGTTGCTTGATGTTCTTCTCTCTAGTTGCCACTAGCCTTCTGTTTTCACCTTGTCAATTACAAGTAATATCATCTCTTGGATTCAACCTTCAACTATCTCACCCTTGTGGTGAGAACAAACCGTTATTCCAAGCAAATATTTTACTTAGATGATTATATTGTGGTTTCTTATTTCCTTAGTGTTATTCTTTCTATTGATTGATGATAAAAGGAGTGTAGGTGTAGTTTATGGCATCAGTTAGCCTTAAGCATATAAGAAGAATCTGTTGACAAGTTTGCAAGGCTTGTCCCCAAATTACTTTTCATATACAAGAGACTGAGATGTACTAGATTATTCAATCTTCTGTTTGTTTGTGTAAGACACTCTATTGTTTGAGTATACAAAAGTGGTCTGTTAACAAGGTAGCTAGTCTTGTTATCAAACTACTTCTATACAACACTAACATTGGAGTATCACACTGTTTCAAGAGTGTTAATAAGATCAGATCAATATATAAGAGTTTCCCAAGTACTCTTATAGAAGTTTAGAGTAGCACTTCAAGCACACTCTAAATAATCTTCTTGGAGATCTTTGTGTGGTAGTCCTCCTTCATTGTGGTTGCTTATTTTGCAGACTAATTTAGAGAAGATTTGGAAACCAGTTACAATGGTCTAGACAACATAACAAGATCTAGATTAAGAGTTAGTTTATACTTTTGTTATCCTTCCATATACTTCTTATTTTATTTCCCATAAGATATTTACTTGTTTCATACATGATTGGTTTTATTTAGCTTTCAATCCAATTCCTCTAATATAGGTTATATCTTGTTGTTATTCATTACTTGTATCTAGGGATACTTTATTTGTTGATTATTGATGTGGTAGGAAATATAGAGTGTTTGTGGAATGATGACTTAAGATCATAAGTTGATCAAATGATTCATTGAGGTGTTGAGATTTCATATGCTCACTTGTATAAGATGTTTAAGACAATGAGCATAAGAAGGTTATTGGGTTTAATGGCTTATGTCATAATTGATAGTTGTTTTTCTCAGGTGTCTTGATTTTACTTCATCCTCTTATTTTGTAAACATAATGCAGATGTAGAGTTTTGGAAATATCATATGTGATGATCAAAGTTTTAATAGTAGGTTAAGAAGATTTATTTCCTCATTTAGGTACTTCTTTTATGATGGATGAGATATGTACATATTCGATAAATAAGTTAATACAATTATTATGTAATTTCCCACTTGTGAGTTTTGAGTTAAGACTTGTGGGTATCATTTGTATTCTATTCAACCTTTGTTATTTACTTGTGAAGGATAACTTAGTAGTTACTAAATAATTTGGAAAGATGTGGTGTGAATGATTGATACCTTAAAAGTTATTGTTTGAGAGGACATAACACCTCTATTAATGAGATGGTTCAGTTGTGTATTACTTATTGGTGGAAGTATGATTATCAATTGTGTGATTTGGATATTCACCTCTCTTTGAGTTCTAGATACCTAGTGAATTATCCCAAGTCACTTGTAGACTTGTGGTTAAGGTTGTTGAGAGTTAGTGTTGTTCCTAACCAACTATGGTTTGTCTAATCAGATGATTTGGTTTGTAAAGATACTATGTTATAAAGATCACTCCAAATGTACTCTTGACCAGATGAACTAGACCTATTTCATCATATCAAGTGAAACTTTGGTCACTTTGATTCGTTTAAACTTTCGCGCCAAAATTTCCCGTACTTTTAGATGCATGCTTTGCAAATGCACATATTAAATTTAGATCCTTATAACCTTCCAAACACTGGGATGTTACATTAAAACTCCTAGATGCTGGTATCATTTATCCTATTGCCGATAGTAGATGGGTTAGTCATGTGCATTGTGTCTCTAAGAAAGGAGGGATGACTGTTGTGCCAAATGAAAATAATGAACTCATTCCTCAAAGAGTAGTGGTTGGTTATAGGATGTGAATTGATTTTAGGAAGGTTAAAAAAGTTACTAAGAAAGATCATTATCCTTTGCCTTTTATTGATCAAATGTTAGAAAGGTTGTCTAAGAAAACTCATTTATGCTTTCTTGATGGTTATTCTGGGTTCTCTCAAATTTTTGTTAGAAAGCTTGATCAAGAGAAAACAACTTTCACTTTTCCTTATGGAACCTATGCTTATAGACGTATGCCTTTTGGTTTATGTAATGCTCCTGCTACTTCTCAAAGATGCATGTCTTCTATCTTTCATGGTTTTTGTGAAGAAATTATGGAAATTTTCATGGATGATTTCTCTGTCTATGGAACTTCTTTTGATAATTGTTTACATAATCTTGATAAATTTTTGCAGAGATGTGAGGAGACTAATCTTGTTCTTAACTGGGAGAAATGCCATTTCATGGTTAATGAAGGAATTGTTCTTGGACATAAAATTTCTGAAAGAGGTATTGAATTTGACAGAGCTAAAGTTGAAGCCATTGAAAAAATGCCTTGTCCCAGGGATGTGAAAGGTATTCGTAGTATTCTTGGTCATGCTGGTTTCTATAGAAGGATTATTAAAGATTTTTCTAAAATATCAAAGCCTCTTACTAATCTTCTTCAAAAGGATGTACCTTTTGTTTTTTATGAAGATTGTAGAGAAGCTTTTGAAATTCTAAAGAATGCTTTAATATCTGCTCCTATTGTTCAACCACCTGATTGGAATTTACCGTTTGAAATTATGTGTGATGCTAGTGATTATGCTATAGGTGTTGTTCTTGGACAACGGATAGATAAGAAGTTAAATGTTATTCATTATGCTAGTAAAACTCTTGATGCTGCTCAAAAGAATTATGCTCCCACTGAGAAAGAGTTCCTAGATGTAGTTTTTGCTTGTGATAAATTTAGGCAGTATATTGTTGATTCTAAAGTTACTATTCATTCTGATCATGCTGCTATTAAGTACCTTATGGAAAAGAAAGATGCTAAGCCTAGGCTTATTAGATGGGTGCTTCTTTTGGAAGAATTTGATTTACATATTGTGGATAGGAAGGGTGGTGGAAATCATGTTGCTGATAATCTGTCTAAATTAGAAAATATCCCTGATAACCCTATTCCTGTTAATGATAGTTTTCCTAATGAAAAGTTAGCTGCAATAAAACTGAGCTCTCAAGAGAGTCCATGGTATGCTGATTATGATAACTTTATTGTTTCGAAGTATTTTTCCTCCTACCTTTACAGCTCGGCAAAGAAGAAAATTCTTCTATGATTTGAGGCATTATTTTTTGAATGACCCACACTTATATAAAGAAGGTGTTGATGGTATTATGAGAAGATGTGTTCCTGAAAATGAACAACAAGAGATATTGAGAAAATGTCATAGTAGTGCCTATGGAGGACATCACGCTGGAGAAGAACTGCACATAAGGTTCTACAATCAGGTTTTTATTGGCCTACCATCTTTAAAGATGCTAGAAAGTTTATTTTATCTTGTGATCAATGTCAAAGGGTTGGAAATATGTCTAGACATAATGAAATGCCTATGAATTGTTCTCTTGTTATTGAACCGTTTGATTGTTGGGGATTTGACTTTATGGGTCCTTTCCCTCCTTCGCAAGGCTACACTCATATTCTTGTTGTTGTTGATTATGTTACTAAATGGGTAGAAGCTATACCTACTAAAAGTGATGATGGTGAAACCTCATTAAAAATGCTTAAAGACATTATTTTCCCTAGGTTTGGTGTGCCTAGATATCTTATGACTGATGGGGGTTCTCATTTTATTCATGGTGGTTTTAGAAAAACCCTTGCTAAATATGATGTTAATCATAGAATTGCCTCACCCTATAATCCTCAAAATAGTGCGCAAGTAGAATTATCAAATAGAGAAATCAAATCTATCTTGCAAAAGACTGTTAACAAATCTAGAAAAAATTGGGCTAAGAAATTAAATGATGCTCTGTGGGCTTATATCACTGCTTATAAAAATCCCATGAGCATGTCTTCTTATAAAATGGTTTATGGAAAAGCTTGTCACTTGCCCCTAGAATTAGAACACAAAGCTTATTGGGCCGTGAAAGACCTAAATAGAGATTTTAAACTTTCTAATGAGAAAAGGTTGCTTGACTTAAGTTCTCTAGATGAATGGAGGAGTGAAGCATATGAAAATGCTAAGATCTTTAAAGAGAAAGTTAAAAGGTGGCATGATAAGAGAATTATTAAGTGAATTTCATTTTGGTGAGGAAGTGCTATTGTATAGGTCTCGTCTCAGATTTTTTGCAGGAAAATTACTCTCGAGATGGGAAGGACCTTTTGTTATCGAAGAGGTATATCGCTCGGGAGCAATTAAAATTGTTTCCCTTGAAGACAACTCTTCGCAAGTGGTGAGTGGCCAAAGACTCAAGCATTATATTTCTGGAGATCCTTATAATGAAAATGTTGATTGTATTCGAGCCATCATCCTAGAGGAGTTTATTAAGAAGCATATTTCAGAAACTGCAGAGTCAGTTTTCGAATAGGTATCAGTTTTGGTAAGAAAACATTCGCGAAACATCTTCCAACTTTTATTTTTACTGTTTTTGGAAAATATGAAAAATTATGAGCCGGAAACGAGGCGGAGACGGAGCCCGGAGGCTCCACACCATGGGGTGGCGCGGTCCCACCCCTGACCGCGCCAGCCTATGGTGTGGGCACCCCGGAGCCCCTCTTCGACTCGTTTTCGACCTGGACTTCCCTTTCGTTATGAAACTTTTTGCTATATAATCCCTCGGATCCCCTGAGGTCCATATATCATTTTCTTGTCGTGTTTATGTTTCGAGCTGTTTCTGCCAGGATCTGTTTTCGGTTTTAGAAGCATCATGGTCTCCACCAACGACAACAAGGGGAAAGGACCGAAGGAAGATGATGTCCAAGACCTGGAGCAGGAGGAGGAGATCGAGAGTGGAGCTGAAGTAGATGTAGAAGAGAAGTCATGAGTGCATCCACGCGACACCGTTGCAAGCATTAGAGTTGCGGCTAACCCATTGAAGCTCAAGAGAGGCGCGCGGATGAGCACCGGAGGGAAGGTTCCACGTTACTCCTTAGCTTCAAGGACACCTGCTGCGGGCGTCAAGAACTACTTCCACTCATTAATTTATGATTATCAGTACAAAAAGGTGCCCAATAGGGATTTTCCCTCTATGTGGGATATCAATCATTCTAACCATGCATATGAAGGAAGCTCTCAACCTAAAGAAGAGTGGAGGAAAATCTTGGTGGCTGGGATTCACAATCTGACAGGCATGCAAACTGTGTTGATCACAATACGGAGGTGATGCGTAAGCTTATGTTCGCTATTGAAGATATGAAGAAATCAGTTGATAAGCTCATCGAGAAGGATTCACCACCACCACCGAAGAATTGATTCGTCATTGGTTTTGGCATCCCCTCGGCTTGTTCCAAGCTTGGGGGAAGTGCTGCGGTATCACATCACTATCTTTCATCTTTTTACTTTTCAGTAGAGTCATATCATGAGTAGAGAGGTTATCATATAGGATGGTTTGCAGTATATATTGGTGTTAGTTGCCGGTTTGAAATATTAATGAAAAGTTTCATTATTTACTTTCTGTGCACATTATTTTAGTTTTAAATTTCTGACATATGGTTGAGCTTGTTGTTAGTATTTGGTATCACTCTGGAGATCATCAAGTTAATCTAGATTGGTTTTGGCAAACTTAGCTTGGGTCATTAGAAATAATAATTTGAGTTGCTAGCATAAGAAAGAGAAATTTGCCTATTAGCTCATAAACTTAGTATTCATAAGTTAAGATCGCTTGGGATTTTAAAGAAGAATTGCATGATTGGTTTCATCATATGTATATTTGTTTGTTTTCCCTCAACTCTTATGCTTGCTACCCAGCCTTGCTAGCCAAAAACCCTGTACTGAGTATGAGCTCTAGTCGTGCATCCATACCCTGAATCAAAACCTTGCCATCTGTGTCCACCATACCTACCTACATGTGGTATTTCACCGCCACTCCAAGTAAATTGCTCATGTGCTACCTTTAAAACTTTCAAAATTACTCATGTTTTCTGCTCCTGTTTTTGCTCATGAGGACGTCAATAGAGAATCTCTATCTCAATTGTTTATTGGACTTCAAACACCTGGACTAGTGGCTTCATCCGCTTATCCAAATGCTAGAAGAGCTGGCAGCGGGGTGCCCAGCCCAAACTAATACACAAATTCTCTTTACTATTTTAGCCTCTGATTTATCAGTCAAAGCATAATCGTGTAAACAAAAGAGAATGAGGGATGACCTTCTACACCAGTTGCGCCCCTCATATGGGAGCCTCTCTTATGAAGTCTAGTTGGCTTGTGACGTACTGTATTTTTTGTTTACCATTCGTTGACACTAGCATACAACTTTCCTAAAATATAGACACTCCTCCACGGTTTGTGATTGTTGACAGGCACCCGAGGATTCGGTTAGCCATGGTTTGTGTAAGATGGATGGGAGGAGTGTCAAACTTTTATAACTCTGTTTTATTAAATAAAAGCTCTAGCACATGAGTGATCAATGCTTCCCTCTGCGAAGGGCCTATCTTTTACATTCATATTGAGTTAGTAAACCCATTCCTTTCTGTCTCCAGCAAGCATTTGGGTTGTTGTGATCGCATCATCTATATGTTGATTTATATAATCATGTTTTCTATCCTTCATTGTTTAGCACATGCTTTATTATTTGAATGAATATTACTTTGAAGGCTATGAATCACTGTAAAAGGATTGTTATAATTAAACGTGTTAAGCTTTAAAATCTAAACCTTGTTATAAAGACTTCACCTAAGATAAGCATGATATCATTAAATGTTCTCTGACCAAGAACGAAGTTTGCCATTACCAATTTTGATTCTCTCTTTTGCATCTTTGTTTGTGACCCCCATTTACTCGTTTCAAGTTTATTTATATGAGAGGAAGTTTCTGTATATTATGATTAGTGCATAGATAGATGTGATGCTTCTTGTCAGTATTTTATTTATCGAATCTTCACTCCATAAACATGTGGTCATGTTTACTGAGTTCAGTTTCGCTTGGGGACAAGCGAGGTCTAAGCTTGGGGGAGTTGATACGTCCATTTTGCATTACTATTTATATCATGATTTTCTGTTGTTCATCCATATATTTCATGTTATGATGCATCCCTTATGTTATTTTATGTTGTTTTGCATGTTTCATAATTTTTGGAGAATAAACACCGGGACAAGAAATCTGATGGAAAAAAGCACCGTCGGGATACCAAATTTCAGAAGATCGGAAGAAGAAGAAGAGGGACACCAGGGTGTCCTAAAAGTTCAGAGGAGGAACACAGCCAGAAGGAGACCATAGGGGGGCCACCAGGGGCCCACACCATGGGGTGGCGCCCCCCCTTGGCCGCGCCACCTAGGGGTGTGGCCACCCTGGCCCACCTCTGGGGGGTATTTTCGCGTGCTTGGCCCCGAGAGAACCCTAAGCCTCATACCATCGTCGAAGAATTATTCCGCCGCCGCCTCTGGGCGGACAACACCCCATGGAGAAAACCTCTGACAGGGAGAAATCTGCCAGGGAAATTCCTCTCCGGAGAGGGGAAATCATCGCCATCATCACCGTCATCACTCCGGGCATCATCAAGATCGTCATCATCATCATCACCACCAGCACCATCACCCTCATCATCCACCGTCATCCCGATGTAACTATTAGGGGTCTCTATCGTTGTTTTGCATTAGATCTCTCTCCCGGTGTGGATTACTCTTTAGTAGTTGATGCTTGTGAGATTTATCAGTGTTTTGCACTTTATGATCAGATTGTTATCATCCATTATATCACCTCTGATCATGATCCATATGATGTCTTGTGAGTAGTTTGTGTTGTTCTTGAGGACATGGGAGAAGTCAAGTTGTTAGTAGTGACGTAATTTTGAATAATATTTAATGTTTGATATTTAAGTTGTGGTGTTATTCATCTAGTGGTGTCATATGAACATCGACTACATGACACTTCACCATTTATGGGCCTAGGGGAATGCATCGTGTATCTGGCTACTAATTGTGGGGTTGCCGGAGTGACAGAAACCTAAACCCCCGTTAGGAAACCTTTACACGAGGGAGCGTAGGATCCCGGAGTTTGAAGCTGTGGTTAGATTTATTTCTTAATTACTTTCTTGTAGTTGCGGATGCTTGCAAGGGGTATAATCACAAGTATGTATTAGTTTTGGATGGGACGGTACATTAGCATAGGTTCACCCACACAACACTTATCACAACACCTAACATTATTCAGCTGCATGGAATACAAGCACTTGACAAAAACCTCTCGTGTGTCCTCGAGAACGTTTGTTAATAATAAGTAAACTCACCGGCTTGTCCTTTGCTGAAGAAAGGATTGGGCCACTTGCTGCAATTATTACTACTGCATTTTATTTACTCGCACTTTATTTATCTGCAATATCAAAAACCCCTACAAATCTATTTTCCAGTATTTAAAGTTATTCCTTCATCAAAACTGCTTGTCGACACCTTCTGCTCCTTGTTGGGTTCAACACTCTTATTTATCGAAAGTACTACGATACACCCCTATATTTGTGGGTCATCACCTACCTCCTGCTTTTCCATCAAGACATGGTTGGTGAAAAATCATGGAGTGAAAGGAATAGTTTTCACATCACCTTTTGCTTTCAACATGAGGATCTACACTCAAGAAAATTGAACAACTTGGAGATATACCTAGACTTCATAACAATCACAAACACCTCAAGACACTGAGAGGAGGATTTGAAGAAACTCAAGAAGATATGGATGAGACCACCAAATCTAGTTACCTTGTTAGAACAACGTTAACGTGTTATTGTATGATCATACAAATTGTGTGTGTTATGACAATACTAGGTTGTTTGTTAAACCTGGATGATTGGAGTGATGAATGTTTGCTATATGCTTGTTAGATGTTGTTTGTCTAATGAATTGCCTTGCTCTGCTATGTTTGGGTAGGAACCTTCTTTAGTCTCTTTCTAAATCTCTACTCATCTATGCTAAACCAAACCAAACCCAACACCATACCCCTTTACCGGCCATAATGAATTCCTAAATTAGAGTGCAACTACTGACTTGACACTCAAGAGCACATTTTGAGACAACCATCCAAATTGAGGAATACCAAAGATCTCAGAATTATGTTCTTCTGTGTGAAGGAACAATCACATCCATGATCAAGCCACCTCTATCGTAAGGAGCTACAAGCCCATCAACCAGTGATAATGGACATATGGAGTCTGATTCAAATGAGCTAAGTTTTTGGAAAGCTATCTACACTATGAGAAGAGCATATGAAGAAGTTGCAACAATTCAACTAGAGGTGCAAGGAGTTTACGCAACCCCAATAGTTGGAGAAAAGATAGTTTAGCGTAAGTTTTCTTACAGGTGGGAAACTATCTGTTAGACAAGTGAGGATGACCAAGTGTTAGATCACGTAGTTCATCAATCTACATGTGGAAAATGATATGGGTGCAGGATGCACTGATCACCATTCCTACTACTCATGTTATTCACTCTTACTATGTTGGGTTGAAGGAACTATGTTTGCCTTGAGCCTTAGTCGAGTGACGACGATGTTAAACCTAAACCATAGAAGGGTAAGATGTAATAATATCCCTATGTTAGGCAAGTGTTGCCGAAACGTACTAGACTTCGGAGAGGGCAAGGCCAATCTTTGAGGAATCATGCAATGGAAGATATTGCCTACCATGAGAGTTTCCTTAGAAATAGCCTGGTGTTTGCATTCAAGGGATACAACAACATGATGAAATATCGTTTCGCTCCTGGAAAGTGCGATCCAGGAGGCGCTCGCGTCAGGCCCTAACTACGGCGGCGGGTGCCGGTCCCTTCCTCCTCCGTAAGCCACTCCAGCGACGCGAGGAGGTAGGGACCATGGCGCTTCGGCGCCGTTGTGTAGTTAGGGTTAGCCTACTGCTTTCTTGGGGCGTCGTTGGGGTGGTGGGAGCGGCGTCCGGGTAAATAAACCTGCCTCAACTCCACTCCCATACCGGCGGCGACCTTCAGGGCGGCGTCTCGGAGTTGATGGCAAAGTGTGCTACTGGGTCCTTCAGATCAGCAGCTTGATCTTCTCGCCGTTCTTCAGATCTGGCGAGATTAGTTTCTCGGTGTGTCGCTGGCGTTCGTGGTTATTCACGACGGCGCTGGCGGCCGGGGCGAGATGGTTCTTCTGGAGCGCGGATGCTGGTCTGGAGGTGGTGGATCTGCCGTTCCTCTCCAACTTTGTCGATAGGAGGCGACATATCTTGGTCCAAGACAGCACGGGGACGTCCCCCGGTCGACGTGCCACAGCGACATGTGCCTTGCTGCGTGCAGCGGGCCTGTTCATCGACTCACAAAGCCTCGTTGGTGATGGTGCTTTCTCAGATCTTGCAATGGTGGAGGCTTGGCGTTTCTTTCGGCGTTTGTCTCGACGGCGCTGGAGGAAAACGGCGGCCGCTCGCTACGGTGGTTGCAGTAAACCCTAGGGGTCGTTTTGTATTTCTCGATCTTTTAGGGTTTTATTTGCAAATTCAGGATAATCATTTTATCCCGGTTTTTCTTTTAGTTTCCATATGTGTTGCTTATTGTAACTTGATTTTCTATTAATGAAATATGTGGTTGCTCTCAAAAAAAACATGATGAAATATCGCTAAGGAAATGGGAACAAATTTGTATGGACTTCATCACTGGATTACCTAGGACCAAATCATGGTATGATTCTAATTGGGAAGTGGTTGATTGTCTAACAAAGATAGCACACTTTGTGTCAGTAAAGGACCACTTACACCAGTGTTAAGTTGGCTGATATATACATGAAGAAGATTGTATGTCTTCATAGTGTTCCGAAGAGTATTGTGTCTAATAGGAGTACCCAGTTTACTGCACACTTTTGGAAGCAATTACATGAATCCTTAGAAACCATACCGGAGTTCAGCACAGTGTTTCATTCTCAAACAGATGGTCATACTGAGAGGGTGAATCAGATTCTAGCGAATATGTTGAGGGCGTGTACTTTATACTATGGATCTAGTTGGGATGACAAACTACCATATGCAGATTTTTCCTACAACAAGAGTTATCAAGCTGGTATTGAGATGGCACCATTTAAAGCTCTGTATGAGAAGAAATGCACCACACATTTTCTCTTAAGTGGTCTAGGAGAAAGATTTCCTTTGGTCCTGACATCATCCAAGAAGCTGAAGAGATAGTTACAATGACCAAGGATTTTTTATTGACACAAAGATTGACCCCTCAGTGTCAAAGGAAACTCAACAGACTTATGTAGGTATGCAACTCTACCACGAGGGAAAGTTCTGCTCAAACCATCTTGAGTGAAACCAAACTTCAAGTCATGAGAATAAACACATTCTATTGGAGGTGAATATGGACACATAGAGCCCTACATGTTGAAAACATGGATTCAAGATCCCAAATAACCACAAGGAGGTGATGCATGCTATACAAGGATATCATGGTTGATGAAGACAATAGAGTCAGCAACCTGAGGACAAGATAATTTAGTCTACCCACAAAAGTTTCTTTTAAGGGTGGTAGCCACCCAAGTTGTGTAAACCCAGTTACCCAAACCTATCTTTCTTTATAGCCTTCCCAAATTTTGGGACGAGATTTCTTTTAAGGGTGGTAGTCTGTAACATCCCTGATTTTTTTGGAAACTCAAAAATCACAAAAAAATTAAAACTTTTAGTTTTCACAAATGCAAGACACCAAAAACAAAGAAAACACAACACAAAACTAATATCTTTCCAAAGTATTAGAGTTTACTAATCCAATTTTGGCATGTATTTAATTATCCCCAAAATTATTTCCAGAATAAATATTTTGACAAGTATTAAAACTTTTAAAATGGTCTCATTTTGTTTTCAAATGTTTTCCTGACTTTATCACTCCTAAATGGAGTAATATTTTAGGCCTAAGAAATATTTTAAGAGACCAAAAGTAAAGTATGTTGTCTAGAAATGACTTTAAAGATTATAAACATTTTCAAAAATATTTAGTAAGGAAAACAATGCTGATATGTTTCAACACTTAATATTATAACATGTAATATTTTACACAATTTTATTTAAGCCCAAAAGAGTTTTATTAAACTCTATCTTTAATAAACATAAAGTACTCCATAAATTTCAAACCCCTTTTGAAAACTCAAAATTTAAATATGTTAGAATTGACACAATATAGTTTTTATATGAAAGGTTTTATTCTTATGAAACCATAGAAACAAATTTGAGTTCATTTGGACTTATAAAATAAAATCCATGTCATATTAAAGAAAACATAAAGGAAAAAGAAAAGAACAAAAAAATGTGTCACTGGCCCAAGCCCACCCCTGTTACCAACCGCACGCGCGGAGAATAGCAGCCCACCCGCACCCCGGCCTTCTCTCCGTTTCTGCCACCGACAGGTGGGCCCCCGCTTGATGACGTCACCCCGCGCGTCAGCATCTTCAACCTCCCCCCACTTTATCGCCCCACGACCGAGGCTACGAAACCGCACACGATCTCCTCGCCCCATTCCCCTCCTCACCTCCCAAACCCATCTATACGCGCCCTCAATCCTTCTCTATCTTTTCCCTCTCTCTCCCCTCGGAACCGTGCCTAGAGGCCGAAGGAATTCGTCGCCATTGTTGTCTCGGCCGCCGCCGTGAAATTGCCGATTCCAGACACTGTTGCGAGTCCCCGCCGCCACCACTTGACTCCCTTGATTCCCCTCTCTGCTGTGCACCTCCTGGTGTACTCCTCTTTGGTTTCCTCGCAGCAAATCCTCGCCGCCGTCCTCGACTGTCCCTCACCGGAGCCCGTGCCGTCTCCGTTCGGACACCGCCGTCGACAAAGGCCGTTACCGAGGGCGCAGACCACACCATCGAGCTCCATGTGGTTTCCCGCACCCCGTGGCCACCTCCATTGATCCAGGGGATCACCGTAGATCCATCTCCGGCGAACTTCCGAGCACAGCACCGCCCCCTCACCATTTTCTGGCCACCCCCGTCACCGGTGAGTTCCTCCCCCCTCTCTCTATCGTCGGATCTTAAAACAAGGGCTAGGATTAGACCCATTAATCGAACCGGTATTGTCCAATAGGGAACCGTTGTGTGGCAGTGCCTAGCCAGCGTGCTAGTAAGCGCCCAGTCAGCCTGTCCGAACCAATCACAGCCAGCCACGTGGCCTAGCCATTTTTTTCTGTTTTCTCCCGAATAGAAAATAATTGGCAGAATTGCAGAAAACCCCCTCGATTTTTGAAACCTCATAACTTTTGATCCATAAGCCCAAATTTAGCAAACTTGGACTTTTGAAATCAGCGCAACATTTAGAAACTTTTGGCACTGTCCAAATTCAAAATTGACAAACTTAAATTGATTCGAATTTAAATATGCTTGTTTGATGAATTTTGGCATAACTCAAATTCTAGAAATCCAAAAATTGCAAATAAAATATTTTTGGAATCCTTAGGATGTGAACTTTGAACCAATTAAACTGGAAATGAGAATTTAAATAGCCATTTGAGTATTTTGCACCTATTTTAATTTGTATAAATAATTTTAATTAGTTTTCTTCTGGAAAATTGTTCCATTTAGTAACCTTAGACCAGAGAAACCAGTACCCAAACTATTTGTGACCAGAGAACCCATTCCATGTAAAATGGAAAGTAACCTTTGGACCATAAACCTATAGTCCAATACCTTTTGTAAATATACAAGCCATATTGTAAATTGCTTCAACCCTTCTAAACCAGAGCCTTGAAATGAATCATGTTGATCATTGATTTGTTTTCTAAAATCTGAAATCATATATCATCCACTTATTTTGTATATTGAGTGAAGACATATTCCTTGACAACCCTTAACCACCAATGGCAAACCCCATGACCAAGCACTTAGTTCTTTTTGCACATTGAATTGAGTATTATATCTTACTACATTGTTTCACTTATCATATTGAAGTAAAAGTGTTAACCCTTAGGTGAAATCTTGGAAACCCCTTGAAAATATGAATCCACTAGTGTTTGAATCTTTCAAACTTAAACCTTGATCAACCCAATGCCCTAGTAGCTAACCCTAAACCCTTTTACCATAATTCTTGTTGTAAATTTAATTATGTGTTAAGCCTAACTAAGACCACTATAATCCCTTTTTCATAAACTTGAACATGACCATACAAGACCAAACAATAACCATCTCATCATAATTATTTTTTCATAATTGAAATATGTGTCAAAACCTAGTCCATGTTAACACCAATCAGGTTGAATAACTTGTTATGCTTCTGTATTGTATATTTTGTTGTATCTGTTTGTTTGTCGGTGAATTGTTAGTTTATTGTTATTTATTTGTATTGTTTAGATTGTACAGAGAGCAACGTTCTATTTGTCAAGAGAGTGTTTCTATACCAACTTCCACAAGGCAAGTGATACTCAGGTCCCACTTTTGTTTTACCAATTGCATTAGTGTTTTCATTAGTATGCATCATAGGTGATTTTTACTATTTTCTAAGTATATGCTATGCTGAACACCCAGCAGTGTGTAAACAACCTGAAACCCCTGCTAGGTACTACTTTAGCTATACCAGAATGCTATCACAACTGTTTCTGTTACTTGTTGGGTTGTGATGTTTTGAAAATTGAAAATTAACAACCCAATGAAACACCTGGGTGGATTGGTAATTTCTTGGTTTATTCTGAGTGGCTACTCAGGGCCATGTTCATGGTGTATTTAGCCATGGATGTGGTGGTTGTCACCTAAGGGTACACTTGTGGATTGCCACCCAGGAATAAAGAGGTTTGTAGGTCTTCACTATATAGTTAGCTTCCAGTGCAGCCTTGAGGTAATATAGTTTGTGCCAAGATTAAATAAGTTGTGGGGGTTCATCCTGTTGTATGACATTGGGTGGTAGAATTTTAGGAGCGTCGAGTTATGCTGGTATGGTTGAATCCCTCCTCCCAAATATCTTGTCTTGTTCTTCTCTCAGGGAGGATGAGTCTCAAGGTGACAGTGCACAACCTCTGCAGAGTTAAAAACTAAGATTTTAGACGTGTCCCCGGTTATGGGCAATTTGAGCAAACTAGACAGATTTGGTGCTGAAGGATCTTCTCATCTTTTCTGAATGAAATAAAACATTGTAGAAACCCCTTTTAGGGCACATGGTGGAATTAGCCATGATGCCACAATCAAAACTCATGGTGGATTTAGCCATGATGATTTACCAAACTTCATGGTGGATTTAGCCATGACGATTTTCAAACTACATGATGGATTTAGCCATGATGATTTATCAAACTTCATGGTGGATTTAGCCATGATGAACTGTCAACCTTCATGGTGGATTTAGCCATGATGGTTGTACTAAAGTCTTCATTTTTATTAAAATGATTTATCAAATATAGGAAAAATCTGGGTTTATGCAAATAGCCCAGACTCTACCAGCCAAATATCATGTAGCTAGTCTATTTCTCAAAAATGCCACAAAATAAGTGTCACTTGTCAGTACATTGTTTGTACTGACTTCCTCCCTCGTGGGGCTGCATATTCCAATGTGCAGATGACTCAAAAGACGAGTGAGGATTTCATTTAGGATCTCGAGTCTATCGCCAACATGTTCTGCCTGTGGCGCATGAAGTGAAGAAGGCTCATTGAGGATTTTATTTCCGGTGTGGTTACTTTGAAACTCTGTTGTTTGGGCTAGTCCATGTTGACTATGCCAATTGTAAGACTATTTTATTTCTCATCCACTAGATCAATGATGTAGAATGATGCTATTGCAATGAATATTTCATTTTGTCATGTGTATGCTATCAGAGATCCCGGGAATAGCAGGATACACAGGTGCTCTATCTTTATTAAAAGGTAGGGCGCTACAATCTACTTTCATTTTACCATTTTTAATAGTTTGAAACAAATTGTTTACGCATTGAAAACATGGTTATTAGAATGGATGATGAAACTATTATTTTTTCTAAAAAAACTGCTAAGTCATTTTTCTGCTAAAACTAGTGAAAAGTAGGGGCTGCAAATAAATAGCAAATCAATTCCAAATGGAGAAATTCAAATGTGAGATTAAAGATTGAAGTATCTACTTTCATTTTACTATTTTTAATATTTAAAAAAAATTACGCATTGAAAACATGGTTATTAGAATGGATGATGAAACTGTTTTGTTGTTTTTCTAAAAAAACTGCTAAGTCATTTTTCTGGTAAAACGAGTGAAAAGTAGGGGTTGAAAATAAATAGCAAATCAATTCCAAACTGTTTTTCTGTTTTTTTTTTAACTGCTAAGTCATTTTACTTACTTGCAATTTATAATTTGCAGAAAGTATGGATCCAAACATCAGAGACAAAGCTGCGGAAGACATACTCGCGGATTTTATCCGCGGCACCGGGGGAGACCCCGATGTGGAGCTCACCCAGTGGATGAATAACTCCGGTGAGGGAGATCCGGAGCTCGCCCGAACAGACGGCTTCGGTGAGGTAGATCTGGAGCTCGCCAAAAAAAACGGATCTGCTGAGGGAGTAGCTTACAACTTCGTTGAGGGAGACGATGATGGAGAAGCCGACGTCTCCCATGAGAGAGAAGCCGACGGCTCTGATCCAACCATAGAAATTACAAACTCTAGCAAGGTGCATATATATATGTTAATTAAATGAAGCATCTATTTTCTATACACATGTATTAACACTCTTTCTTATTTTAGCCATCCAGATCTAGCAAATCCACCGGAAAGAAGACTAAACAAGGCGCAGTGAAGAAGTTGAAGGAGCATGAAAGGTACATGATCGAAAAGATCGTTGCAGAGGGCGCACCAGAGCTTCCAAAAGATGTTACCCAAAAATATGTGAAGCAATGTGGATGTCTTGTTAGGGACCACATCCCAATCACCATTCAGGAGTGGAATATGCCACGTGAGGCCGCCAGAATCTCATATGTCGGCGACAAAGCCAAAGAAATTCTTTTCAAAAAGATGATGGCTAATTTCTCCCTACCGGTGCTGGAGGTGTGTCAGGATGAGGTGGATGAGAATGAGGAGGATCCTGAAGTGATCTTACAGCGAAAGGAAGAAGCCTTAGTGAAACTGGTCAAGGCGTTCACTTTAAGGAAGATGGCCCATCAATTCAGCAACTGGAAGAAAACTTTGAACCTTGCCTTTACCAAGAAAGACAAGACTCCGGATTTCAGTGGAACGTATGAGAATATTAAACCTTTCTGGGCAGAATTTGTTACGTACAAGAAGTCGGAAGACGCTCTGGTAAAGTCTAAAAGAAATGCAGAAAACGCTGCTAAAAAGATCAATCACCATACTATGGGGAAAGGTAGCTACAAGGGTAGCATGCCTAAGTGGGATAAACTTGAGGACGACCTGATTGCTCAGGACATCGTTCCAGAGATACTCTTATGGGACGGATGTACAAGGTCTTGGTTTTTCGCGCATGGGGGGCACGTTGGACTCAGAAGGGAAGTGCATCTATAATATTAGACATGCATAAAATCCTCTACCCATCGAAAGACTTAGAGAAACACTAAAGATTGTTAAAGAGGGGAAGTTCCAGCCAGATAGAGAGAATGACGAGTTCACACACGCCCTTGGGAATAAGAAACACTATGGACGGACACGAACCACAATAGGCTCTGTTCCTTGGAAACTTGGGTTTTCCGAAGAGAAGGATAAATATCCGGATAGAAGCCGTCAGAGGAGACAGGATTTGCTGGAAGCTGAAGCATAGAGTCAGGTAGACCGGTGGCAGACAATTGACGAAGAATTAAAGCGGCAGCGGGAACTCAGAGAGCGGCAGCACGAACAAATTGATAGACTGACCCAGCAGCAAAGTACTGCCCCACATATGGTAGACGATGCATTCGATAGTACCGACGCCGCACCATTAAATCGGAAACGTAGCATTGCTTCCATGCAGATCCAGGGTGATGATAATGATCCAGCACCGATGATGCACCTGGTGGATTATATAACGGAGATGACACCTTGTGAGCTGCATGTGAAAGTGGTAAACATAACCATTAATGCAGCGGTCGGCTATGTGAGACCAATGGGCCCTGAACCTACTCACCATGGTAGGCTAGTTCCACGGGGCTACGTTGTTGCCGAGGTGGATGAGGTTATGAACGGATTTGAGCGGGTGAAGCTTGACTATCCTGAAGGTGAAGACGGGGAGGTGACTGAACTTGGAGACACCAAGAACTTTCCCATTTTACGGCTAAATGAACACATCGTGCTTCCAAATTGGACGCCAAGGGTTCCTTCTCCGCCGCGGCCTCAAGACCAGTCTCCAGCGCAACAGTCGTCTTCATACTCTCCGCCTTGCTCGCCGTCTCCAGCTCGTGCGTCTACGCCGCCGCGTCAGCCGTCTCCGCCCACGACATCTCAGGGAAGCCAAAAGCGGAGGAGAACCACCGCGTCACCGAAGCGTCGACTGTCGCCCCTACCAAAAGTACCTCATCAGAATCTACCCAAGTTACCTTACCACTATACTGACGAGCAAACCAAGAAGATCGCACATGCTGAATACGAGGCGTGGAAATCTAAGGAGAAGGCGCCGAAAGAGCCAGATTTTCCCAACACCGAAGAAGACAAAGCCCGAGCGTTGAAAATGGTGAGGACCCTTTATCAACCCGAGCCGAGGCTGTCATCGGACTATAACTGCTCTATTCAGAAGTCACACGACGAAGCGGTGCGGTCAAAGAAGAGCAGTAGCTCAAGCGGGAAGTGCGGAAAATCAGTTGGCCAGCTCGGACAACAGAAAAATCTATCCATCCCCCGCTCATAGTGTGTTCCAATACCCAGGTGGGGCCGAGCACAAGTGCGGGTGAGAAAATTGACCCGGAGTTTATTGCAATGTACGGACAAGCAGCTGCTGTTGCGGGTATTTCATTTCCGGAGTATATGGAGACCTTAGCAACCTTCTCCCCTTCTGAATTAGCGTACAAATACCGGAACGGGCATCCTCTAGTTAGACCTGGGGAGGAAAATGATCTACCAACAAAAATGCGAAGAGTGTATAATTGGTACATGGAAGCCTCGAAGGAATCTAATGACTGGATACCGATGTGAGTTAGAAACGAGCATCACGGGTATGGAGAGAGGATTATCCTGATTCAGTTTTCAGAATTATTTCAGCTATTCCAGCAGCCGGCCCTCGACAAATCTATCCTCAGTGCCTATTGTCTGTAAGTATTTATTTCTGTACTTAATTAAGTCTCTAGCTAGCTCACCTTGTTCATTGTATTTATAATAACACTCGCTATATTATAATTGCAAAATGAAGAATCTCGAATGCAATAGAGGACAAATCTATGACATTTGTCGCACCCTGGTTTCTAGAGGATACTCATCGCACGAACTGGATAGCAGTTGCTTGGATTATGGGGCATACCTGCTCCCACGTCCCAGCTTCCTGGTAGGCCTGCGCTTATGCGCGACAACACAAGCCCTGCTTCCACCGTCGAAGTAAACTATCCGCTAGGAACCTAAGGCACTACTGCCGACGTACTTCATAACAAGCACGCACTGTACGTCAACAGCTTTGAACAAAAGGAAATCACAGAATGTCTCTAACACACAAAAGAATGAAATAAGTTTGCAAATAGCCTTCACTAAGGCAGAGATAGCAAATACACTCATACAGAGGACACATGTCCCAACATAGCATCATTACATAGCAGCGGAAGCATTCAACAGGTCTGAGTACAGACAAATCCAAATAGGCCTAAGAAGCCGGGGAAAATAAAGAAGACGAAGCCCATCCACGTAGTTCCTGGATCCTGCCCGAGGTCCAGCTATCTACTCGTCTGCAGTCTCGTCAAACTCCACGAAGTAGCCATCCTGGTGATCCTCGTAGTCGTAGTCGAAGTCTGCGTAAACCACAGCCCCAACGGGGTCAGTACATCCAAGTACTGGCAAGCAAGACTCACACTTCATCAAAGAGTTACCCGTCAACACAAGCATTGATGCTTGGGATCAACGGAAGAGATAGGTGTTATAAAAGCTGCAGCGGGCTGCTCTAACCAACTACAGAAAAATACTACAAGTTCCGGCTAACAGAAGAAGATAAGATCGAGGATTGTAACCAACTGAAAGATAACTTCAAACAAACCCATCCTGGATCTCGCCCCTTATCCGAAGAAGCAATCCGAGGATAACTCACACCGTTGTATTAAAGATGAGTCAATTTATTGTGTGAATAACCTATTACTAGTCAAGTTATTTAGCATTGGGTGATACATGGTTGATCATTATGTTTAAGTTGTCCTGAGTACTTGTTAGCCAGTACTTTCACCAAGTAATCCATAACCGCGGAAAACACGGCTTCTCGAGAAGATTTATCCCTGCAGGGTGTGCTCCAGTACCCGTACACACTCAAGCCACCAACTAAAACTTAGGTGGACTTGACACGACCCAAACCATCTCTACAATCCATCCTAGGAGCCACGGAGCTATAAGGTCCCGGCCAGTCCGCCTAACCTAAGCGCAAGGGTGAAAACCACACCCCCCGGCACCACAGGCCTCGCCCTATATGCATCATCATCATCACCAGTAACCAATGGGGGTACCTCCCATTATGCAAGGAGCAAATGGAACACCCGAACTAAGTGTGGCTCTTCGGACAAACTGCAGATCAAGTCTAAGTCGAGGGGGGTCCCATACTACCACCCGGATGCGGTGAGCACGCTCATCATGGATCAGTAGACAAGACCCTTTTCCTATTAGGGTCGACACTAGCAGGCCTCAAAACCACTTAGGGCCTCCTGCCGGTGCCTTATCATCAAATTATTATTACCAGTAGCAATTAACAGGATTGATTGATTAAATTCGAGCCCCCGGTACAATAATAATAGTAGAAGAAGTAACCGACAACAGACTCGAGCAAAAGCAACCCTAAGCATGCTAGATGAGAACAGGCACAAGCAATGGCTGTAGGTATGGAGGTGAGGCAATATCATTGGTTCAGGGTATCATGTGATAGGTTCGGAGAACAAGCAACTATACATAGGGCTAGCAATAATAGACAAAAGGATAGTATCGACAACAAGTGTGGAAGGGAACTCGATGATTCATGTGAGTGATAACTTGCCTGCAAACCCAGTAGCCTGGTACTGAGCTGAAAAACCGTAGAAGGGGTACCGTACGTCTCGTCGGTCTCAACGTCGTCGTCTAAAGCGAGAAGAAGCAAACACACAAACGAAAGAGACGAACAATCAATACATGGCATAGGTGCACAAACACGGGATGATGCATGTCATGTTAATAGATGCCTCAAAGTAAACTACCCAACAAAATAACACAATTTAATTGGACCCATATGCAATGTGAATTGCATATGGATGCAAATGATTGAGGTTGAAGCAATGATCTACAATTAGATAACATGTGTAAGTTGTTTAGCATGATGCATGCATGATGAAAACAAGAAGTAAACAATATTAGATGCAAATGGAAAAGGAAGAAAACAAGTGTGGGATTTTATTTGTCATGTTAAGAATTTTTTGGTTCCTTATTGATGTCACACAAGTATTTGTTGTTTTCAACAAGTTAAAGTGTGCAAAACAAATAACAAAATTTATATTTGAAAATAACATCAGATTTTAGTTGGATTACATGTTTCAAATATTGAAATAGGAGTTAGGATTATTTAATTATGAATTAAACAATATTAAACAAGTTTTAATTGAATTAAACAAGATTTAAATTGTTTAGGCAATTTGAATTATTCAAAACAGAAAACAAAAATTATATTTGAATAGGTTATTTAAAATGGTATGGAAAACATATTTTATTTGCATGATTTGGATTAATAATGAATTAGTTATGGATTTTAGCAAATTGCAATTGAATTATTTGAATTCAAATTTGAATTGCATTTTGAAAATCCAAAACAGTAAACAAAATTCATATTTGGGTAGAGCATTTAAAATTGGATGGATTTCATGTTTTAAGTTTTCTGTTTTAAGCAAATATGCAAAAGATATGAATTTTAGAAGTTTTAAGCTTAATAGACAATTCCTGGAAAAAGAAAAACAGGGCAGCAACTTTTTTTCACCACGGATCAGCTACCCACGCGGGCTGACAGTGGGGTCAGCTGCCACGGTGGCACTGCGTGGCGGGCTAGGAGGTGATGTGGCCTAAAGTGTCGCTGACATGCGGGTCCCGCGGGGGGGGTGCGCGCAGAGGAAAAAAATGGGGAGGCAAATGCCTCCCCTGGGATTCGAACCAGGGATCTTTCCCTCAAGGCGCACGGATCGGAACCGGTTGGGCTATGAGCGCTGTCTTGACAGGTACGGTTAGCAGAGGAGGTTAAGGTGTTTCACGGAGTTTTGTTTTTTTTTTTTTTAACTGAACATTGCCTGCATCTCGATGCAGTTGCGGGCAGACAGCGATCGGGGCTTCAGAGCGCCGGCGGGCGCTGCTCGCTGCCGCTGCGCGAGTGGCTGGCTCCTGCCGGTGCTGCGGCGGAGCGGTGGCCGGCGTGTGTGGCCGCAGCGAGCTGGGCCGGAGAGGAGGAGGCGAACGGGGAGGAAGGGAGGCGAGGAGCGTCACCTGCTGTCGAGATGGAGGCGCACGGTGTGGTCCGGCCGGCGACGAAAACGGGATGGCGGCGACGGCTCGGTGCACCTCGGGGAAGGCCGAGGGCACGGGAAGGAAGAGGGCGCCGGCCCCTTTCCGTTCCCGGCCCTAGCTTGGGCGCTAGGGCTCCGGTGGCGCGGCGTCTCGCCGGAGAGGGAGGAGGTGATGGAGCTCTCGGGAGGAGTTGATGTACAGAGAAACGAGAGCGGGAGGAGAGCGGCGCTGGAGGGAAAAGAGGGAGGAAGAAGACTAGGGTTAGGAGGAGATCGGCCTCGAGTTAAAAGGAGGAGGAGGAGGGATCGAGCACCGTTCTCTCCCCTGTACCTGTAGGTGGTCGTTGGAGATGAGCTCCGTACGTGAGGTAGAAGACGACAACAGAGGGGTACCAGGCCAGGAGCACTTGGGCTGGCCCAATTGGGCTGAATGCCCCTTTGCCCCCCTCTCTTTTTCTATTTTTTTCTGTTTATTACCTTTTTTTTTTGTGCAGATTTGGGAAAATAGAGAGAAAACATAGGTTCTAGGGTTAGCAAAATCTTGGAATAAATTTTTACATTGCTCTGTTTTGTCACAACACCTTAAAACAAACATTGTTTTCCAAAAATAAATTTAACTGATGTTATTGTTTGGGAAATTAAAACAATTGAGCAATGTTGGTATAAAAAGAACAATTGCCACTTAAGCCAAAATTAAGTTTTGATTCCAATTTTTGGTGGAACAAATTATTGTTTGTTTGGTAGTTTTTATTTGACACATTGTAACATAACAAGTATGACAACAGTTGAATTTGTTTTGGAATTCAAAATAGAAAACAGATGGAAACAATTGAAATCAAATGCAAAACAATGCAAACAAAAATCAAATGCATATGATGACATGATGCAAAGCAATAATAAAACAAGAAACAAAACATTCTAGGGGGAGATTTTCTTACTTGGGATGTTACAAAACGCCCCCCCTTGAAGGAATCGCGCCCCGAGATTCCTACTGAGAAAGGAAAAGGTCCGGATACTTCTTGCGAAGATCCTCTTCGGTCTCCCATGTTGCCTCTTTATCGGAATGATGCGACCATTGCACTTTCAAGAACTTGGTGCTCTTGTTGCGAGTCTTACGCTCGGTCTCATCGAGAATACGAACAGGGTGCTCCTCATAAGATAGATCATCTTGGAGTTCAATGGAATCATGATCAACTGCACGATCTGGATCTTTGAAACACTTCTTGAGCTGTGACACGTGAAACACATCGTGCACCTTGGATAGTTTTTCTGGAAGTTCAAGACGATAGGCATTTTCCGCACGCCTTGAGAGAATGTTGAAAGGACCAATGTATCTCGGTGCTAGCTTTCCTTTCACACCAAAACGATGAGTGCCTCTGAGGGGAGTTACACGGAGATATGCTTTGTCACCAGGTGCATAAATCATATCCCTGTGCTTGCTGTCATAGTAGCTTTTCTGACGAGACTGAGCTATCTTGAGATTGTCACGAATGATGCGAACTTTCTCCTCGGCTTCCTTAAAAATGTCAGGGCCTAAGAGTGAACGTTCACCAGCTCCAGACCAATTGATTGGACTCCTGCATCTGCGGCCATAGAGTGCTTCAAATGGTGCCATGCCTAGGCTTGCCTGGAAGCTGTTGTTGTAGGAGAATTCAGCATATGGAAGGCAATCCTCCCATTTCATGCCAAAGGATAGACCACATGCTCTGAGCATATCCTCGAGAATCTGATTGACTCTTTCGACTTGCCCTTGAGACTGAGGGTGATAAGCTGTGCTGAACAGAAGTTTAGTGCCCAATGCTTCTTGAAAACTCTTCCAGAAATGAGAAGTGAATATACTTCCACGGTCTGAGCTTATTTCCAATGGAACACCATGAAGAGGAACAATCTTTGCTGTGTAGAGCTCTGCTAACTGGCTAGCTGAGATAGTTTCCTTTACAGCGAAGAAGTGAGCAACCTTAGTGAGACGATCAATAACAACGAAGATTGCATCGTTGCCCTTCTTGGACTTTGGAAACCCAGTAACGAAGTCCATTTCAATCATGTCCCACTTCCACTCAGGAATTTTCAGAGGTTGGAGAAGACCGGCTGTTTTCTGATGAACTGCCTTAACACGTTGACAAACGTCGCATTCAGAAACGTATTGAGCAATTTCACGTTTCATGCCAGACCACCAGTACAGAGTCTTGAGATCCTGGTACATCTTTGTACTTCCAGGGTGGATGGAGAGAGGAGTTTCATGAGCCTCCTTGAGAATAACATCTTTGAGACTTTGAACTTGAGGAACCGCAATGCGTCCTTCGAAGAACACCGTTCCCTTGTCATCAATTGAGAAGCACTCATACTTCACATTGCCTGCTTTGATGTTATTTGCGATCTTCTTGATCTCAGCATCACGAAGTTGTTCAGAACGAATCTTGTCCTCGAGAGTTGGACTAGCTGTCCAGTTTGCAAGATAACCTTGAGGAACAAGACCAAGGTTCAGCTTCTGGAATTCTTCGTGAAGAGGAGGCTGGCTTTCCATGATCATGAGATTATTGCAATACGACTTGCGACTGAGAGCATCGGCCATAACATTAGCCTTGCCTGGAGTGTAAGAAATGGTAAGATCGAAGTCTTTGATCTTTTCAATCCATCTCCTTTGCCTGAGGTTTAGATCTGGTTGAGTGAAGATGTATTTCAGACTCTTATGATCGGAAAAGATTTCAGTGCGATTACCCAACAAGTATTGCCTCCATTTCTTGAGGGCAAACACAACTGCTGCAAGTTCTAGATCATGAGTGGGATAGTTTTGCTCATGTGGGTTCAACTGACGTGAAGCATAAGCCACAACTTGACGTTCTTGCATAAGAACTGCACCTAGACCTTGGAGGGAAGCATCACAGAATATCTGGAAAGGTTTGGTGGTATCTGGGCCAACCAGAACTGGTGTAGAAGTGAGTTTAGTCTTCAGGAGATTGAAACTTTCCTCACATTGTGGAGACCAAACGAACTTCTTGTCCTTCTTTGTGAGATCAGTGAGAGGTTTGGCAATCTTGGAGAAGTTTTGGACGAAACGACGGCAATAGCTAGCCAAACCAAGAAAACTTCTGACTTGCTTCCCCGTCTTAGGAGGTTTCCAATCAACAATTGCCTTAACCTTTTCTGGATCAATGGCTATGCCCTTGGCAGAGATGACATGACCAAGGTAAGCAACTTCTGGAATCCAGAACTCACATTTGGAGAATTTGGCATATAGACGATGCTCGCGAAGTTTCATGAGAGTGAGACGAAGATGTTCTCCATGCTCTTCCTCGGATTTTGAGTAGAACAGAATGTCATCAAGATATACCACAACGAACTTGTCGAGGTATTCATGAAAGACAGAATTCATTAGTCTGGAGAATGTCGCCGGTGCATTGGTGAGACCAAAGGACATGACGGTGTATTCATATAGACCGTACCGAGTGGTGAAAGTTGTCTTTGGAATATCTTCCTTTCTGATCTTTATTTGATGGTAACCCATTCTCAAGTCCAGCTTGGAGAATATTGAGGCTCCAGCAAGTTGATCAAAAAGATCATCGATACGAGGAATTGGATATTTGTTTTTGATTGTTTTCTCGTTGAGAGGACGATAGTCAACCACGAGTCTCTTTGTTTGATCCTTCTTCGCAACGAACAGAGTTGGGCATCCCCAAGCCGAGGAACTAGGTTGAATGTAACCTTTCTCCATGTACATATCGATTTGCTCCTTCAACAACTTCAGTTCAGGAGGAGCTATCTTGTATGGATGTTTGGAGATTGGAGCAGTGCCTGGTTCAAGTTCGATCACGAACTCAACTGCTCTGTCAGGGGGCATTCCTGGCAATTCTTCTGGAAAGACATCGGGGAAGTCACAAACCACCGGAATAGTTTCAATAGATGGTAGAGGATTTGCATTGAGAGTGTAGAGTTGAGCAACTGGATTTTCAGCATGGAAGTAGACTATCTGGCCAGAAGGGTGTGTGATTTTGACAGACTTAGCAGGACAATCAATGACTGCTTTGTTGGCTACCAACCAATCCATCCCCAGAATGACATCAATATCTGAAGAGTGGAGAGCTATCAAGGATGCCTGGAATGGAAGGTTTCCAATTGCGATCTCGATGTTCTGGCTAACTTTATTGCTTTGCCAGCTAGATCCCGGTGATTTCACTAGGAGAGGGATAGACAACTGTTCGAAGTTGATTCCACTGTTGTTTGCAAAGCATTGAGAGATGAAAGAGTGTGAAGCACCAGAATCGAACAAGACTTTAGCACGAAACGAGTTCACAAGAAGTGTGCCCATTACAACCTCTGGAGATTCTTCTGCTCCCTGGGCCTTGACATGGTTCACCTTAACGGTTCTCACACCAAGGTCGTTGCTGTTGTAGCAACCCAACGGAGGACCACGTATTCTTGTCGGGGTCGACCTGTGGCGAGGTGGAGGTGGAAAGAGGTGCCTTTGCGGACACTTATCGGAATAGTGGCCCGACTGTCCACACTTGTAGCATGTAACAGCAGAACGAGGAGCTGTTGGACCTGGCTGAGATGGAGCACCTCCTGAAGATACCACTGGGGTGGGAGGGCGGGGAAGAATTCCTGCCGGGCTTGGCAAGCAGATGGGCGGTGTTGTAGTGGTATATGGAACCCAAACTCTCCGTTTTTGTGGAGGCATGATAGCTTTTGAAAGATTAGCCTGTTCACGAGAGTGCTTACGAGATTCCTCAACCAACTTGCGCCCATGCTCTTCATTTAGAGCGATGTTGACGAGGTCCTCAAAATTCTTGGCCTTGACGTTGGTGAGAGCATACTTGAGTTCCGAGTTGAGACCCCTGCGGAACTTTGCCATCTTTCTCGCTTCCGTGGAGATTTCATCTCCGGCGTAGCGAGCCAGACGATTGAATTCTCTTTGGTATTCGAGAACGTCCAGATTGCCTTGTGTGAAAGAATAGAATTCCTCACGCATTTTCTCCATGAGCCCATCGGGAATGTGATGGCGCACGAAGGCTTGCTTGAAATCCTCCCATGTGATCGCCACACTAGAACCTCTCATTTCTTGGAAATTCTCCCACCAAGACATAGATTGTCCACGGAGAAGGTAGGTCACGTAAGGAACACGGTCCTCGTCAGCCACATGAGCTACCACAAGAGTACGGTTCATTTCACGGAGCCAGTCATCAGCATCCAATGGCTCGGAGGAGTTATCAAACGTGCGCGGGTTGAGCTCAAGGAACTCCCGAATAGACACCCGGGTGTTGCCATTACTCCCAAGGTCTTGGTTCTGCTGCATCTGCTTTATAACTTGTGTCATCTGAGACAGCACTCTCCCCATCTCAGGTGGCAGTGTGGGTTCTTCGTCACCACTTTCCATCCTGAAGAGGATACCAAGATTAACACAGTAACCGGATAACAAAATCCAATATAAGTGCTTAAAAGGATTACTTCAGACGGTAAGAAGGTAGCATGGATCAAACATATACTACCCTCAACGTTCACCATAAATGGTTCGAGTACCACACGGGTGCGGTGTTGAAGAAGAAAAATCTCCGGAACAACACGGATGGAGGTTAACCACGAAAGAGAAGATTTGTGAAGGACGATGTCGAAGCAACAACTGGGAAACAGGAGACCACAAACACCTGAGGTACTACGGAAGAACCCAGAACACGTGAAATCCTAACTTGAAAGTTTAGATGAGAAGAGAAAAACAACGTTGCACTTCCTTACCAGAAAAGGGAGGGTGGGTGGGGAAAGAAATAAAATGGCAGAATTCCTACTCTCACGTTTCATTTTTCCTATATAGCTACAAAATAGTTTCTAGACTCAACTGCGACCAGTAAAAGGGATCCTACAGGCAGACAGGATCTGATACCATTTGTCGCACCCTGGTTTCTAGAGGATACTCATCGCACGAACTGGATAGCAGGTGCTTGGATTATGGGGCATACCTGCTCCCACGTCCCAGCTTCCTGGTAGGCCTGCTCTTATGCGCGACAACACAAGCCCTGCTTCCACCGTCGAAGTAAACTATCCGCTAGGAACCTAAGGCACTACTGCCGACGTACTTCATAACAAGCACGCACTGTACGTCAACAGCTTTGAACAAAAGGAAATCACAGAATGTCTCTAACACACAAAAGAATGAAATAAGTTTGCAAATAGCCTTCACTAAGGCAGAGATAGCAAATACACTCATACAGAGGACACATGTCCCAACATAGCATCATTACATAGCAGCGGAAGCATTCAACAGGTCTGAGTACAGACAAATCCAAATAGGCCTAAGAAGCCGGGGAAAATAAAGAAGACGAAGCCCATCCACGTAGTTCCTGGATCCTGCCCGAGGTCCAGCTATCTACTCGTCTGCAGTCTCGTCAAACTCCACGAAGTAGCCATCCTGGTGATCCTCGTAGTCGTAGTCGAAGTCTGCGTAAACCACAGCCCCAACGGGGTCAGTACATCCAAGTACTGGCAAGCAAGACTCACACTTCATCAAAGAGTTACCCGTCAACACAAGCATTGATGCTTGGGATCAACGGAAGAGATAGGTGTTATAAAAGCTGCAGCGGGCTGCTCTAACCAACTACAGAAAAATACTACAAGTTCCGGCTAACAGAAGAAGATAAGATCGAGGATTGTAACCAACTGAAAGATAACTTCAAACAAACCCATCCTGGATCTCGCCCCTTATCCGAAGAAGCAATCCGAGGATAACTCACACCGTTGTATTAAAGATGAGTCAATTTATTGTGTGAATAACCTATTACTAGTCAAGTTATTTAGCATTGGGTGATACATGGTTGATCATTATGTTTAAGTTGTCCTGAGTACTTGTTAGCCGGTACTTTCACCAAGTAATCCATAACCGCGGAAAACACGGCTTCTCGAGAAGATTTATCCCTGCAGGGTGTGCTCCAGTACCCGTACACACTCAAGCCACCAACTAAAACTTAGGTGGACTTGACACGACCCAAACCATCTCTACAATCCATCCTAGGAGCCACGGAGCTATAAGGTCCCGGCCAGTCCGCCTAACCTAAGCGCAAGGGTGAAAACCACACCCCCCGGCACCACAGGCCTCGCCCTATATGCATCATCATCATCACCAGTAACCAATGGGGGTACCTCCCATTATGCAAGGAGCAAATGGAACACCCGAACTAAGTGTGGCTCTTCGGACAAACTGCAGATCAAGTCTAAGTCGAGGGGGGTCCCATACTACCACCCGGATGCGGTGAGCACGCTCATCATGGATCAGTAGACAAGACCCTTTTCCTATTAGGGTCGACACTAGCAGGCCTCAAAACCACTTAGGGCCTCCTGCCGGTGCCTTATCATCAAATTATTATTACCAGTAGCAATTAACAGGATTGATTGATTAAATTCGAGCCCCCGGTACAATAATAATAGTAGAAGAAGTAACCGACAACAGACTCGAGCAAAAGCAACCCTAAGCATGCTAGATGAGAACAGGCACAAGCAATGGCTGTAGGTATGGAGGTGAGGCAATATCATTGGTTCAGGGTATCATGTGATAGGTTCGGAGAACAAGCAACGATACATAGGGCTAGCAATAATAGACAAAAGGATAGTATCGACAACAAGTGTGGAAGGGAACTCGATGATTCATGTGAGTGATAACTTGCCTGCAAACCCAGTAGCCTGGTACTGAGCTGAAAAACCGTAGAAGGGGTACCGTACGTCTCGTCGGTCTCAACGTCGTCGTCTAAAGCGAGAAGAAGCAAACACACAAACGAAAGAGACGAACAATCAATACATGGCATAGGTGCACAAACACGGGATGATGCATGTCATGTTAATAGATGCCTCAAAGTAAACTACCCAACAAAATAACACAATTTAATTGGACCCATATGCAATGTGAATTGCATATGGATGCAAATGATTGAGGTTGAAGCAATGATCTACAATTAGATAACATGTGTAAGTTGTTTAGCATGATTCATGCATGATGAAAACAAGAAGTAAACAATATTAGATGCAAATGGAAAAGGAAGAAAACAAGTGTGGGATTTTATTTGTCATGTTAAGAATTTTTTGGTTCCTTATTGATGTCACACAAGTATTTGTTGTTTTCAACAAGTTAAAGTGTGCAAAACAAATAACAAAATTTATATTTGAAAATAACATCAGATTTTAGTTGGATTACATGTTTCAAATATTGAAATAGGAGTTAGGATTATTTAATTATGAATTAAACAATATTAAACAAGTTTTAATTGAATTAAACAAGATTTAAATTGTTTAGGCAATTTGAATTATTCAAAACAGAAAACAAAAATTATATTTGAATAGGTTATTTAAAATGGTATGGAAAACATATTTTATTTGCATGATTTGGATTAATAATGAATTAGTTATGGATTTTAGCAAATTGCAATTGAATTATTTGAATTCAAATTTGAATTGCATTTTGAAAATCCAAAACAGTAAACAAAATTCATATTTGGGTAGAGCATTTAAAATTGGATGGATTTCATGTTTTAAGTTTTCTGTTTTAAGCAAATATGCAAAAGATATGAATTTTAGAAGTTTTAAGCTTAATAGACAATTCCTGGAAAAAGAAAAACAGGGCAGCAACTTTTTTTTCACCACGGATCAGCTACCCACGCGGGCTGACAGTGGGGTCAGCTGCCACGGTGGCACTGCGTGGCGGGCTAGGAGGTGATGTGGCCTAAAGTGTCGCTGACATGCGGGTCCCGCGGGGGGGGGTGCGCGCAGAGGAAAAAAATGGGGAGGCAAATGCCTCCCCTGGGATTCGAACCAGGGATCTTTCCCTCAAGGCGCACGGATCGGAACCGGTTGGGCTATGAGCGATGTCTTGACAGGTACGGTTAGCAGAGGAGGTTAAGGTGTTTCACGGAGTTTTGTTTTTTTTTTTTTTAACTGAACATTGCCTGCATCTCGATGCAGTTGCGGGCAGACAGCGATCGGGGCTTCAGAGCGCCGGCGGGCGCTGCTCGCTGCCGCTGCGCGAGTGGCTGGCTCCTGCCGGTGCTGCGGCGGAGCGGTGGCCGGCGTGTGTGGCCGCAGCGAGCTGGGCCGGAGAGGAGGAGGCGAACGGGGAGGAAGGGAGGCGAGGAGCGTCAACTGCTGTCGAGATGGAGGCGCACGGTGTGGTCCGGCCGGCGACGAAAACGGGATGGCGGCGACGGCTCGGTGCACCTCGGGGAAGGCCGAGGGCACGGGAAGGAAGAGGGCGCCGGCCCCTTTCCGTTCCCGGCCCTAGCTTGGGCGCTAGGGCTCCGGTGGCGCGGCGTCTCGCCGGAGAGGGAGGAGGTGATGGAGCTCTCGGGAGGAGTTGATGTACAGAGAAACGAGAGCGGGAGGAGAGCGGCGCTGGAGGGAAAAGAGGGAGGAAGAAGACTAGGGTTAGGAGGAGATCGGCCTCGAGTTAAAAGGAGGAGGAGGAGGGATCGAGCACCGTTCTCTCCCCTGTACCTGTAGGTGGTCGTTGGAGATGAGCTCCGTACGTGAGGTAGAAGACGACAACAGAGGGGTACCAGGCCAGGAGCACTTGGGCTGGCCCAATTGGGCTGAATGCCCCTTTGCCCCCCTCTCTTTTTCTATTTTTTTCTGTTTATTACCTTTTTTTTTTGTGCAGATTTGGGAAAATAGAGAGAAAACATAGGTTCTAGGGTTAGCAAAATCTTGGAATAAATTTTTACATTGCTCTGTTTTGTCACAACACCTTAAAACAAACATTGTTTTCCAAAAATAAATTTAACTGATGTTATTGTTTGGGAAATTAAAACAATTGAGCAATGTTGGTATAAAAAGAACAATTGCCACTTAAGCCAAAATTAAGTTTTGATTCCAATTTTTGGTGGAACAAATTATTGTTTGTTTGGTAGTTTTTATTTGACACATTGTAACATAACAAGTATGACAACAGTTGAATTTGTTTTGGAATTCAAAATAGAAAACAGATGGAAACAATTGAAATCAAATGCAAAACAATGCAAACAAAAATCAAATGCATATGATGACATGATGCAAAGCAATAATAAAACAAGAAACAAAACATTCTAGGGGGAGATTTTCTTACTTGGGATGTTACAACATTGGGTTCATTGACCCATATTGGATTAATAAAAAAACTCTAGAAACAAAACTCAAGGAGACAGAAGATAATACTGTGACGGCGTTAAGGTTTCACGAAACCAAGAGGGGAATACTTTTTCCTTACAACTTCGGGTGAGTGTTACTGTCTTGTAAACATTCTGTTTTCCTTACTTGATGATAAGTGTATAACTGATGAGTTATGTTTGCGTAGCTTCCACTATATTCTACTCATATTTGAAACTAACAAAGGAAAAGTATCGGTAATGGACTCAAAACATAAACCCCTTGAGCTGTGGGCCGACATGCAGCAAATGATCCAACGGCGATTTCAATCTTTATGACACTATATCGACAACTTTCGTTCATTTTATGACAACTCCTTTCGTTCATTTTCTTTGTCGGGCAGCGCTTGGAAACGGTTCACAAGAAAGGCTCCTCGTGAATGGAAGGAGAAGCTTACATTTCAACATATTCCAGTAAGTACTACTAGCTAGATCCGCGCATATACTTGATTCTAGTTTCGATACCATTATAATGCTTGATTATTATTATTATTGAAACCATGTTCTTGCAAAGTGTTTGGACCAGGGAGACGGGAACCACTTATGTGGATACTATATCTGCGAGTTAATCCGTCACATGACCTGCGACAAGGGCAGAGCTTTTGAAAAACCTCGTGTACGTCAACCATCACTTTTATCTTATTACCATCTATTGATAGTTCCTTATATATTGACCACTCTTCTTTATATTAGACCGAACAATTGCGGGACGGTCTTCTACCAAGAGATCGCATACGAGCAATTCAAGAGGAAATTTGCGGATTCTTAGATGCGGAGGTCCTAAAGCCAGGAGGAGAATACTATCACTCTTTCACAATTTGAGACTCGAATTCTTAGATGCATAGTACTTACCTGTATATTCGAGTCATGGTGCATGTGGCGGTGTATTCGAGTACTTATGGGAAAGAGTACCTACTTGTATATTCTTCACTCCTTACTTGTAAATTCGAGTCATGGTGCGTACTTACTTGTATATTTTTCAAGTATATTATAATGTGATCACCATATATACTTGTATATTCTAATAAAATGGAATACAATAAAAATCATGGTGGCTCAGGACCCCCCCCCCCCCGCGCCAGTGAGAAAAAGAGTGTCGCGCCCGCTTACCAATCGGTGGGGGCAGACTCTTCTCCCTCGGTGCCCACTACGGCGGAGGTTGCCCCGACCGCATCGCTCGGGCCCCCTTCGTACATATTCTTGAACTGGGACACCAACGACATGTGGGAAAGAGTACTTTCTTCTCCCCCAGTGCCCACTAATAAAATGGAATATAACAGACCAAATCCTAAAAACACGGCAGAGAAACGGCAGACCAAACCCTAAAATGGAACCTAATTTTCTGTCGCGGCTGAGAAACGGCCAAAATAATGCCACGGCAGCGGGGGTATTTATCCCGGTTCCTATTAAGAACCGGGACGAATGGTCCTGGCGAGGGACCAGCCCTCAGCGGCCACGTGGACGACCCATTCATCCCGGTTCTTAACACTACCGGGACGAATGGGGGGACATTTGTCCCAGCTGCCCCATCCCGGTTGGGCAACCGGAACAAATGGCCCTAAAAAACCGGGATGAAAGGGGGGTTCTACCAGTGTGTGTATCCGAAGTCGGTTTTTGGCGCTTGCACCCGCGTTAATTTTTGGCTCGAGGGTGCATGTTTCCAGCCACCATCTCAGTTTTCGGCCCTCAAGCGTATTAAAATCAGCAGTATTTTAAATTTTCATTTTCTCTCTATACCAAAAAATGACACAGGTTCGACAATCCCGAACGGCGATGATGCAAGCCACACTTCGGTGATCAAACAAGTGACAGCTTGGCGATAAAACACGACGCGAAAATCAAATGGTAGGCTCCTACACCATGCTTGAAGGCGTCTCCTCCGCAGTTGGGGCAGAACTCGGCAATGGTGTGGACGACGTCGTAGGAGCAGAGCTCGGTGATGGTGCAGAATCCACCGTCTCGGTAGAATTCGTCCATGGTGTGGGCTCCTCCGTCGTGGTAGAACTCGGTGGTGGTGGTGGTGGGGTCGCCGCTGATGCCCGCATTTGATTCAAGATGAGCCCAGTCTTCACCAGGTACCACGCCATTACTTCGCCGTCCATCATCGACATGTCACGTCCCATGAGGAACTCCAAGTTTGTGTTCGTCTTCTTCGTTGCGTCATTGGTCTTGAGAAGCTCGAGCTTGACGTGTTGCTTCTGCAGCAGCACTGTCCACCTCGCCTCAGGCTTCTCCCCCTTATGAAGGTGTGGCTCTTGGCGTCGGCGATGCACTACTTGATCTATGACTGCTACCTTTTGCCGGCCGGCGCCGCGTCCCTCACCGCCTTGACTTTCATGTTGCCATCAGGATGCCCTTCCCCGTTGTTAGTGCTGGCACGTCTAGGTTGTATACGTCGTCTTTGCCCTTGGTGAGAGCTAGGAGGACATCCCTCCACTTATCGCAAGATTCGAGCCTTGTGAAAACATGGAGGAACTTGAACTCGGCGTCGGTGTTCTCCAGCCGGTAGGCGTCGAACATCCGGACCATCTGGAGACCAAACGAGAGCAATGGTTGACGAGCAGAAACGACGGGATAAAAAGTGATTTGAGCGGCAAAAGACAATCAGACTTCATGCTCAATGTTGTCACCACTCTCTGGGCAAAGCTTGGACATCCTCTTGAATAACATGCCATTTCTTGCAAACTTACTGGATAATCGCCTTATTGTTGGCCATGGCCTTCTCTCCGCGCTCAATGTGAATCGTGTTGAAGTTGGGGTCACAAAGCTTTCGCTCGTCCAATGTCGTCTTCACCCTCCTCCAATAGTGATTGAAATTCTGATTCGTGCCAGTGATTGCGTCGATGCTCACAGTCTTCTATGTTTCGGAGAGGCACTCGTCTTCTTTGGAGTTCCACTTGATACGAGGCTCAGCCGGCTTGGCATTGGCAACGGCGGTTGGCTTACACTTCCTCTTCCCTTTGGCCATGGAAACTTGTGATTCTTCTTTCTTGGTTTCCTCCTGCTACGTTGGCTCATCTTCCTTCGCCTTGCCGCCGGTTTCCTACGAGTCAAAGCCAATGTTTTCCTCATTTGTGAAGAACCCAGGGCATGACGCGGCAGCCGCAGAACCAGTTGTGATGATCTCGTCCATGCAGGCCTCGCGGATCATTTCGCCAAGTAGGCTACGGGAGTCGGTGTTGGTGCTGAATTGGAGCAAGAGCTCGTGCTTTGAACAAAGGGGAGAGGTCTGCGGCGTGCTTGTTCTTGGTGGGCCGGTGAGCTTAAAGACATCGGCGAGCTTGAGTAGGTGGTGTTGAGGTCCGTGTTGAAGGCCCGCCTATGGTAGGGCGATGAGCGAAGGCGATGTTAGGATTGAATCCCCTGAGTGGGTCATCGTAAGCGTAGTCATGAGAGGGTTAGTACCTCCACAGTGGCAGCGATAAGTTCACGGGCGATGCGACGCTTGGCAGGTACTGTCCAGCATGTGGCGGAAGTCCCTGATGTTTCATCGCCATCTTCGCCGCAGTTGCGTTCCTCTCCATGGTCACAAACGCCGCCACTGCCGCCTGCCTGGCCGCCTTCAGCTTCGCGTTTCTCACGTGGAGGTCATTTGAGAGCGTCTCCCTGCGCCTGCACTTTGGCTGCCCACTGGGCGTTTGTCAAGCCCATCAGCCTTTTCATCGGCGTCCTCGGCTTTCTTCAACGACATGGTGGGCAGATCTAGGGCACGCAATGTCGGCAGCTCCGTGGAGATGGGGTTTTGTGTGAAGCAAAAAGGAGGGAAAAAGGAAAAACTGTGGAAAATCGGCATGTTTCGTGAAGCTAGGCCACGCATCATTTCGCTTCCACCGGCGACCCGCCGCCCCCATCACACTGGGTTCAGTTGGGTTCGCTGCATAAAGTTTCGGCCCAAACTAGCGAAAAACGAGTATTTAGAGGCCGGCTGGGAGAATTGCATGTGGAAAAAAAAAGGCTTCTAGGGGGCTTTGGGAGGACGGCTGGAGATGCTCTAAGATCCGAGGTCCAGATTGGTAATTTACCTCCTAACGATAAATCGACACGCCGGCAAAACATATTATGAACGGACGTCATGATGACGGCATCTGCGAGTTTGCCAAGTGTTTATTGTTGGAAACACTTCGGTACCATTGCAGCATTTTTTTTTGGGGAAACTTCAATTTTTTTTATCTGATTTTATATTTTAAACAAGAATAACACTGATTTTTTCCCTAACGTCACCCCAACACTAATGGACGAGATTCGAAGCGCACGTACCTGGGCCGCACCAGGCCTTCCCCGTCTCTCCGGTGAGCAAGCGACCATCTTTTCTCTACCCCCCCTCAAAAAAAAAAAATCTCTCTATTAAAAAAGCGCAATGTTTTCCTTAAAAAATATAGTACAGGATATCCGTTAATAAAATTCCTATACTACCACGGCGAACTAACTAACGTCGAATATCCGTTAATAAAATTCCATTTTACAGAAAACGCAGAGCCTTGAACCCAAAGCTTAAAGCAAAATGACTTGGTTGTATTTCTCCATCTTCTTTGCGGGATAGCTCATTGATCAGCCTGCTTTTACTTTACTCGGCTTACATAGCGACAACCTCCTCATCTTGTGTGACGGTTTTCTTCCTTTTCTTTTTGTTTTTGGCTTCGGCCGTGCCCGCATCAGGCTCCTCGCTATCCTTGGACTTCCTGTTCTTCTTTTCGACTTGGGCATCGGCCGCATTACACTCCACGCTCTCCTTGGACTTATTTTCTTCACTCATTTCCACTTTGGCATTAGACGCGCCAGGCTCCTCGCTCTCCTTGGGCTTCTTTTTCTTCTTCTTTTCGACTTTGGCATTGGCCGTACCAGGCTCCTCCTCGCTCTCATTGGCCTTCTTTTTCCTCTTTTCGACTTCAGAACTAGCCACACCAGGCTCCTCGCTCTCCTTGGACTTCTTTTTAATCTTCTTTTCCACTTCAGCATTAGCCACACTAGGCTCCTCGCTCTCCTTGGACTTCCTTTTCTTCTTTTCGACTTGGGCATTGGCCTCACCAGGCTCCTCCTCGCTCTGATTGGACTTCTTATTCTTCTTTTCGACTTCGTCATTGGCCACACCAGGCTCCTCACTCTCCTTGGACTTCCTTTTCTTTCTCTTTTCGACTTCGGCATTGGCCGCACCAGGCTCCTCCTCGCTCTCATTGAGCTTCTTTTTCTTCTTGTTGCCATCGGCATCCCCTGCGCGCGTCTCCTCGCTGTCCTTCCTGTACTCGATCATCTCCGGGCAGTAGCGCCCGGATAGCACGTCGACCTGCTCGATGAAAGGCTTCTCCCTGTGGCCGCCAAGGCCGCGCACCATCTGGTTCCATCTCTGACGACACACCTCCCCAGACCTGGCCAGAGCGGAACAAAACACTCTTGTTATTATTATAACAAAAAGGATGGATGGAATAGCGGGTACCAGTTATCCACCACACAGAGATGACCAGTACAAGTTCACTAAGCTTCGCACATAGTCAGATATTGTCGACATGGATGAAATTCAGATCTAATGATACATCTAATCTAAATAAATAAAGATGGCAGCTCTATTAGCAGAACTCTTGGAATGATAAGGTTAAATACTCTGGCATTTGCATGGGACTGTTGATATCAATCATTACTCGCTCCACTCGACATCATCAAAAATGGGGTAAGTCTGACGAAATTACTACGTGATGAAGAACATTGCACAGTTGAAAAGGTTGCGTGGGAGCTAGATCAGCGACCAGTGCTCACCTGTGATCGAGAAGGCTGTCCCAGTCAACGTCTTCGATACAAACAGCATCATCCTTCTGAAGCCTGTTAAAAAAAATTGTTGAGAAAAATTAGCACATGCTGGAAGTATAGGCTGTTTCATGATAATAAGGCACTGAAACACTTCAGAAACCTATAAGCCTGATAAACCAAACCTATTATTTGATACACTGTAACTTCAGCAGCAATGAACAACTCTGACAATCAGTAAGAGTGTAAGATGGGCTCTACAATTTCACTTATCAAAATCATGTCTTGTTCATGGACCAAGCAGGCATTAGACTCACATTTCTACTTATGAGGCTCATGCCTTAATAGTAGGTTCTATGTGCACCACAGCATCATTAGCATCAAGCATACCTTTAGGAATTACTGGAGAAGTAGGTTTATGGACAGGCACTTGCGTAATCATGCTACACCCTACTCATAGCAACGACTGATTTTTTTTAGCTCGCTGGCAAATAAAATGCAGTGTTTTCATGGCGGAAAAAATCAGTGTTAGAGAATCTTACGCTTCAACAAGTAGATAATCATCAACATCTGCCCAGATTCCTTCCCTTACCATCGGAGATGCTAATGTATCGTACCTGAAGTGCATCAGAAATTAGTGGCATGCTGCCAACACATTATGTCCATGCAAGAGTTACCCATACTCATTTTTAGCTGCATGAAAATTTGATGAAGTCCACATTACCGCAAACATTTACATGCTAATAATATACAATTTTAAGTATGCGATTTCAAGCATGCCCGGTTGAGCGTTTACTGCAGATTGACTAAAAGAAGACAAAGCTATACAAGCAAACAGAAACACTAACCACTTGAGGCAGCAATTCTTGTGATTACGGGTGGTTAATTTATCACTGATGGCCTCCCAGGAAATGTTATCCCTTAGCTGTCGCGGAAAACAAACTAACTCATTAGACTGAATCATGATTTCATGATATTTAATAACATAAACAGCTACGATCATGTAAGCTATACAATAACAGCTGGACCAAAATGCGCAATATCAGCAAGAGTGGAAAATAACAAACCTTCCGATTATCAGAATGTTTGTTTTCACGAGCTTTCATGCGTAAGTCAAGGTTCACCAAATCGAATAACTTTTGGTGCTCGTCCTGTGTCCAATGCCCTGGAGAATCGCCAGTCAAAGAAGGAACACGTGATAGAAGAAAATAAACACGTGCATGTTAAAGCCAAATATGTGCTGAAATATCCCAACAGAAAACAATAAGAGAAAATATGATAGAAATCTAGTAGCAACAGGCAGATACCTTTTTTCAAGTTAGGAGATTTGGTTCTCCTCCAAGCATCTTTTACATGGATAGTCCACTTGCCAAGTTCATGTGCCAATGTCTTCCAGTCAGTGCCATTATTTTGGACAAAGCTGCACCATAACGAAGTGATATTAATCTTAATTACGTGGAGCAACAGCCTGCAGAGCATATTAAAACTTCTCTCGATAACAAATATTAAAAAAACATGCTAAATGTAACAGAGATATATTAATCACTTCACAAGTTGCAACACAATCTAAATCATAGTATCGAACTCGCAGCTGGGCAAACAACAATCTCCACCGCACCAATGAGAAATCTACATGCCACCATCAACACCAATGCAACTAACTTTTGTCCCCTTCCTCTGTCACTAGAAGAGATGTTTGACGTCCAACAAGATAGAGCCAAAGTAGATACTCCCTCTGTTTACTTTTATAAGGCATTTCAATTTTGGCCACACACATTCTAAAATGAGTGAATTTAGACTCATTTTGTGCATAGATTCACTCATTTTGCTATGTATATGGTTAAAGCTGAAATGGTAAGAAGTGTGCCTTATAAAAGTGAACGGAGGTAGTACAACAAAAGAGTGGTGCCAGCAATAAGAAGGTCAGGCAGCCACATGAAAAGAAATTCTTTAGCTGCTCCATCTATTTCAAGTGCCGGGGCCAGGCTGACCCAGCAAATCCCTTTTCAATTTTTCAACTCATAAATAATCAGATTTATATCAGCTGCAAAGAAAAACTAAGGCATGCAAATCAATGTCTGCACCAGAATTATCAGATTTGTGAACCGTCTGACAGGAAAACCCTATTTTCTCATACCATAAACCACAGACTATGTATCACGTCACTACGCTTGAGATCAAAAAGAAAAACTTACAGGCAATCTATAAATATTAAACATACAGCAACAGCTAACAATGTTACATTAATATAACTCGTCATTTGATTTTTCTTTATAAGCTAAATACCTTTGTTTTGCTACGCATAAGCACTACCAAAAGTAAGTTAGCTAATTACATTAGTGGCACTTGCCAGCTGTTCTATCCAACTTTGGTGGCACACATAACCACCAAGCAGAGGTTATAAACATCAGAGGGGGAGAAGGAGGTCAATGGACCACCATCACTAATTGACATATTTAATACTCCCTCCGCCAACTTTTATACTCCCTCCGTCCATTTTTATAAGGCATTTCAGTTTTGGCCACATACATTTTAAAATGGGTGAATCTAGACTTATAGATTCATTCATTTTACTATGTATGTGGTCAAAATTGAAATAATATGTAGTGTGCCTTATAAAAGTGGACAGAGGGAGTAAGTCATTTTAATTTTGGCCACATACATTTTAAAATGAGTGAATCTGACTCATTTTACACATAGATTCACTCATTTGACTATGTATGTGGACAAAATTGAAATGGCAAATAGTTTGCCTTACAAAAGTGGACGGAGGGAGTAGGAGTAAAGATTTGTTAAACACATACATTTTAAAATGAGTGAATCTGACTCATTTTACACATAGATTCACTCATTTGACTATGTATGTGGACAAAATTGAAATGGCAAATAGTTTGCCTTACAAAAGTGGACGGAGGGAGTAGGAGTAAAGATTTGTTAAACACATACTGTGAAGTAGCAGCAATTCAAATCACATTTGAAAACAATATATTTGCTTCTTAATTATAAAGATAATAGTGTAAATATGGTCCGCAGAAAATAAATATAACTTCATTTCAGCAAAAGGAATGTATGGTACCTTCGAATACGGTCTATTTCGTCCTTTGTCCATCCACGTTTATCACTCCTATTGAGTAATGTACGTGCCCGCCTGTATATGGCATTGTAAGGTCTATGGGGTAACGATTTACCTGCAAAGAATGTGTATCCACAGTTAACAATGATAAGTGATCTGCTATCCTGGTCCAGAAAAGAGATAACAATGTGGATTGCATGGAAATTCAAAGTGAGTTGGTGTGTCCCAAGAAAGCCTTTTTCATACAAGTCACACACTTAACTCACATCATTAAACAAAGGCAAGCTAATGTGAGGAGAAAACATTAAGAAATTAGCTCCAGATATTTTCATTTTACCAATTACATCCCAACAATTCATGAGCTCCTTATGTTTACGAGGATTCCGAAACATCTCTAGGCCTTTCTCTCCCAGTTGCTTCATCTAAAATAAGAAACATAGTGAAAAGTGTATCAAATATGATGGGTGTGGAATTTACAATCTTCAAAGAATTTAGTTGTAAATAAAAAATTAAATTTGATACATAAAAATCAAGCACAAGGAAAGTAGGAAACAATATAACATTAATGTATATAAGGAAAAGAGTGAAATAGAATATTAGTATGACGTATGTGCAAAATTCAAATCAATTTAAGTTCAAGATGAGGTCAATGTAGACTTCTAGAGCCTAATTCTGTATCCATATTCAAAATATACTTAAGGATCTATTTGTTCATGCTTTTAAATAGTTTCTTGATTGTAAGACTCAAACTACAGTTTCGCAGCAAACATGAAGTTCAACCAAATCCCACCGGAAAAATAACATGATTTACTTCTTAGCAGTAAAGACAATGAAGAAAATTACTACATATTTGACTATTCATAAAATACAACCACTGAGGAACTTCTTGATAGCTTCCCAGCTAAGGGAAAAAATGTTCCATTTAGAAAACAACATATGGCATACTGAAGTTCAGCAAAGAATACTTCAATTTGATGAAGAAAACTTCAACATTAAATGCTCAGCTGCTGTGCCTTGTACAAAGCCATACCACATACAACCATGAGTAATAAGCAACTGTAACAAGTTCCTGTTCTCATAGATATGCTGTGTTTTCTTTTAATATTGTTAATAGTTTCATGTGTAGATTGGAGCAAACTGAAAAAACATATGGTTGCAAACTGCAATCAAGCATTTAAGGCAAAATCATCTATCTAAATGATAAAGACTATTGTGTCACCCATTAATGTCAAGGGTATAGCTTCCATTCAATATAAGTTTGTTCGTTATCAAACGAATTTAAAATTTAAAGCAAGAGACAAAACCTCTATGAAATCCGTTATAGCTTCCATAAGGGTGGCGTCTTCATCTGGGGTAAACCGCAGTCCGTGCACAAATTCAGATTTGTCACTGCTGCCACCCTCTTCATTGTCACCGCCTTCAGTTTCAAACATCTCCGCAGAATCAGCAAAGCTCACCCGCTTACCCTTGTTCTTTGACTGAGCTACCTTTATCTTCTTCTTTTTTCCCCCTTCGGTTCCATCACCATCGCCACCTTCAAACACCTCTGCAGAATCGTCAAAGCTCACCCGCTCACCCTTGTTCTTTGGCTGAGCTGCCTTTTTTTTCTTCTTGTTTCCTCCTTCAGTCCCCTCTGCATTACCACCTTTGGTTTCAAACACCTCTGTGGAATCAGCAAAGCTGACCCGCTTACCCTTGTTCTTTGACTGAGATGCTTTTTCTTTCTTCTGTATTCCTTCTTGCTCAGTCCCCTCCTTGCTCTTCTTTTTCTTCTTATCATTCTTAACATCTCCATCAGCTTCCTCTCCCCCAGCAGATGCATTCTCGGTAGATTCCGGGATGGACTTATCGGCTTCCATTCTCCCCTCCTCTATCTCCACATTCTCAACTTTACTATTTTTGGGTTGGCTGCTCTCTTCCAGCAGAACCGGATGCTTCTTCTTTATCTTCTTATCTTCTCTTGTCACAGCTTGATCACAGGCAGAAGCCTCCCCAGCATGATCATGCTTGCTTTTGCTCTTCTTTGACTTGCTAGACTGTTTTCCCTCAACCTTGTCGCTCTTTGCAACCGAATTTTCAACAGCAGTGTCCAGTGCCTGCTTCTGGTTGCTCTCTTCCAGCGCAGTTGGGTGCTCCTTCTTTCTCTTCTTATCTTCTCTTGCGACAGCTTGATCACCAGCAGAAGCCTCGCCAGCATCGCCCCGCTCGCGTTTGCTCTTCTTTGACTTGTTAGATTGTTTCCCCTCAACCTCGTCTCTAGCTGCCGCTAAATTTTCACCAGTAGCATCAGATGGCTGCTCCTGCCCTTTCGTCCCAGCTTCTTCCTCTTTCTTCTTCTTCCCCTCTTTCTTTTTCTTCTTGTCCCTCTTCACATTTTCTTTGCTCATATCGCCGTCGGCACGCTCCGCCGAACAGGGCTCTGCCACCATCAGACCTCAAGTTCCTGCCCTCTGACCCTGCTTTTCAAAATGGGTATGTGGAAGGAGTCAGAGTTTTGTTTGTCAGCACAAGGATGAAAATTATAAGGAAGACATGAAATTTTCACGAGAGAATTGCCACAATACCACTAGTGAAAACCAAGAGTTCCAAAATACCATCCAAATAACCAAACTTGTCAAAATACCAATACAATTTTGGTTTTCACAGCCAAAACGCCACTTTGACTATATAGATGAACTGTTCACCAAAATTTACAGAACATACTTGACAAAATAATCAATCACAGTTGTACTAAGCAAAGTCTGTATGGAAATAATCAATCGATGACAGTTGTACTAAGCAAAGTCTGTAGGGAAATAATCAATCAATCACAGTTGTACTAAGCAAGGCTGTAGGTGTAAAACTGGGAAATAATCAATCAAACCTAAAACATCTCCATACATTGATATTTATATAATTACAAATCATGTTCACAACCAGAATTTGCAGTTGACTAATCTAGCTACCACATCATGTTTTCACAGTGCCAGGTCCAACAGTTCCCACCCAAGGCCCCTGCCTGCAAGCAAATTGAAATTAATAAACCTATGAAAAGTGGAAAACTCAAAGAGATGTTACACAATGAGAAGTCATTTACGCAAAGTTATATATTCATGTAGCTTGATGGGATGAAAGTCAACAGAGAATCTGTCTAAGATCAAAGAAAGCTTATTAACCTCAACTGGCATATCGCACCAATGATAATATAGATAAGTCGGAACAAATGTCACATATGCTGGTGACAAAGATTCCTCTGGCCACAAAAGGTCTGATGTAATTTTGGAGGCATAATAACAAGTCAATTGACTATATGCAATTTCAAATTAGAATGTGAGACTAGCAAATTCTGACCAGAGATGCCAAACAGTAAATCTTTCTTTTATTGCGCCATTACTCTCCAACTAAGGGCGTGTTCGGTAGTGGCCTAGCTTCTCAAAATCCCCAAATTCCAGCTCTCAGCTCTGTCTCCAGGATCCTCAAATTCTAGGAATTCTGTACAAACAAGTCTACCAAAGTTCTGTACGTACTAGTCTACAAAATACCAAAAATTAATCTAGCAAAGTTATGTACACATGCTTTTACGGCCAGCCGGCCGGCCGGACTGTACGTACAGTACAAGAGCAGGATTTACCTCCGTACGTGAAGAACTAGGAGATGGTCGAGATGGTGTTCGGCCGGAAGAAGTCGAGGCAGCAAGGGGCCTGTTGCCGGAGGAGGTCGTGGCGGCCGGAGGAAGGCGCGGTGGCAGGGACGGCGTCGACGAGATCCGGCGCAGATGAGCTGGACAACCTCGTTCGCGGTTGGAGACTGCGGGCTCGGAGACGGCAACGGAAGCGACCGGTCCAATCTCCTGCAGAACGGCGGCTTGGTCGCAGGAGTCCGGCGGCGCCGGGGTGGCGGCGGCGCGCCTTGACTAGGGTTCGGTGGGGAGCAGAGAAAAGAACAGAGTGCCAGGAGAGAAGAGCAACGCCAGGAAATAGGGAGAAAGAAAACTGTTCGCATCACTTGGCGGTGGCATGTGGCCGTAATTTTTAGACAAAGCCAGGCTTCTCAGATCAGAGATGTTCGGCACAGATTCTTGCCCAGTTTTTTGGAAGCTGGCTGTGGGAGAGTTACCCAACACGCCCTAAAACCATATCAGCAAGCAAAACAGCTGCTCAGCGCTATGTACTTGAGCAATCTGTTTAGAATTTGGGTACCTTGTCAAATCTCCCAGGCAGAGTAATTCAACTCCCACTCCTGAAGGGCTCACTCTTCCGAACATAAATAACCACGGGACAGACACACTGAATCTGCATCTCTGGCAGTAGGATCGAGTAACCAAACCGAGCTCAGCATAGAGTGAGAGGACAAGAATCAATTGGTCATCAGCTTCATACATTCAGACAAGAATCGATGCAGGACGTTTGAGGAATAGATCGGAATCTGAGCATAAATTTTCAGACAAAGTGCAGGACGTTTGAGGAATAGGTCTCACCTGGGGATGTCGTCGGGGAAGAGAACCTTGTAGACTGGACGGGGTGGCCGTCGACGAGCTGAAGTGCTGGGTCACCGGCTTGCTGCGAGGACGGGGTGAACGTCGGCGAGCGGTGTGGCTGGGTTGCCGGCAAGTTGCGAGGATGGGGCGGGCTGACGGCCGCAGCCGCCGAGGAGAGAGAGGAAGGCGGCAGAGGAAAAGATGTGCCGGAGAAGAGGCGCCTTGGCGGCGATGGCTGTGCAGAGCGGCGCGATTGAGGTGGCGGAAGAGAGAAAGGCGGGGAGAGGCGAGACCAACAGGCGGCGGTGGCGGAGGGAGGGCTGTGGGGAGAACTCTGGTCCGGCCGCCGCCACGGAGTGGGACGCTGCGGGCTGAATTGGGCCAGCAGCGGGCCACGGAGTGGAGGGGCCAGTCGCCAGTTCCGCGAACTCAGCAGCCCAAAAATAAACTCAAACGAGCCTGGAATCCACCTCGAGCTAAGACTCACTTAATAATTCTCTAAAAGAAACTAAAAAAAATCTCTAAAAAATCTCCAAAAAAAACTTAATAATTCTCTAATAACAAATTTACTTCAAAACGATCTGTAAAAACAACTCCCTCCAATACGAAATAACTTTCGTGAGAAACCAACGCATACAACCGGTAGGTAGAACTTCTGATGTTTTTTTTTGAACCGGAGATAGTACTAAACTTTGTTACGGAGTTAGGCACGGGATCTAGAGAACAAGTAAAAAAAAAGCAGAGTACATACATACTACTATGACAATAGACACACTCTTGTGGATTCTGGATGTAAGTTCCCTAGAAACCTTCTTAGTTGATGAGAATATAACAACAACCACAACAACATGGACTCTTAGTTGAGCCCCTTTTCGATATAGATGTAGGATCTCGCCAAGTAGAGGTATAGTGTGAGCTCGGAACCGGCGAGCAGCTAGTATAAGTAGTCGATATGAGTATATTTAAGGTTGTTGGCGAACCAGCTGTCTGCACCACCGCTCTTGGTGACACATTCAATAAGGGAGACTAGGACGCCGCTAATCACAATGTTGATGTACATCACCCTGAAGTAGAGCGCTAGGCACAGACTTCGCTGCAATACGAGCATCTGGTCATAGAAGAACTCTTGCATCCCAACCGTTTCAAACACGTTCTCTAGCCCCATGATCATGTACCGTGATACTATCCACACCAGATTATTGGCACCGTCGAGCTGACATCGTCCACCTGGCCATGTTCCCTCATCGTCTGTAGCCTCTTCGACTCCACCAAATCCACCAGTGAAACTGCGGCCATGGGTAGTGTCATGCACGTTCCTAGGCGTTATACGAGTGTTAGCCTTTCCGGGTTGCCAATTACTTGTCGTATTACGGTATTAGCGAAACAAACATACGGTCGTAGATGGTACGAATACAAAGATGCTCGTTGGATCAAACATGAGTAGCACGTCTTTCGGTAGCCCATGGCACAAAAAATGTGGCAGTCCAGGGTGCGTCTTTTCCTTTTGAAGAGCGTTTAGACATGTGCAGACACCACATTGTTGGAGATAATGCCCTAGAGACAATGATATTCGGTTATTATTCTATCCCCAAGTTCAGAATTAGTTTTATGTCATCATGCTACGACCGTTATACCACTTGAAAAGTGATTTTTTAAAACAAAATCTTTATGCAGGTGTGAAGACATAAGTAAACAAGAGTTCATAATCTTTGTGAGATGGTCACATTTTCCTGATAATGGACTTGGTTAAAAGTCTAGCAAAACATAAGAGTTTAAAGTTAGGGTAACAATATTACTGAACCAACCCAAGTAAATGATCTTACTAAAAGATACTAAATAATTGTAATGTATTTTAGCAAAGTACATTTGAATTTGCCATTGACTATAATTCCTATACTATGAGAATATCTACTGACCGCACGATCGAAAGTTATACTTTGGATCATTAAGTTGATATTTGGGTATAACTCCTGTAGACGATAGAGAGAGAGACATACATTGGGCCCTCTCAATATAATCGATGTCAACCAATATGTTGGCCAGACACAGTGTGATTTATCACAAGGGTATCAGGGATATGGATGAGAAAAAAAGAACGATATTGGTAACGAGTTTGTATGTGTTATGATCAAAGAGTTTGACAAGACTAGATCACATAGTATCACCTCGTGCTATCGTTGTTATCGTAAAGTTAAGGGAATACGTGCAATGAGTAACTTATAAGTTCCCCTCGATCTTCGTGAACACACATGAGCCATCATGGACGTCCACGGTCCGGTGTTGGTTATTTTTTGGTAAGTTCCCAAACATGTCTGTGTGTTATCGAGCCGTTACGGGTCACACACTTAATCCGTGCTAACCTTTAATAGAGATAATCAAGATTGTTATTAGTTTTATGAATGTTTGGTGTTGATACGATGTCACAGAAACAAGTCTGGTGTTCATCGGAGATGTTTCGGGGAAGTTACTATAAGAGAGAAATGATGTCGATGTTGGGCAGAATTATATGTGAGAAACAACAGAGGTAATGAGATATACCAGGATGTTAGAAATATGTTTCTAACATTAGTAGATAAGATCGATGATTTTATCTATATGGTTCATAAGGTTCCGGAAGAGTTTGGGAAAAAACCGAGAAGGGGGAGTGCCGGAGGGGGCAGAATTGCCCCCATGGCTGCACCACTTGGTGGGGGCTGACACGTGGGCCCCAGGGCCACCTAGTATGGCGCATGGAAGTTTCCAGATTTTTTCCTAAATTTATTTGAAGGTAAAAAAGGAAAGTAAAAGTGTTGGATGTATGACCAAAAGGCCATAATATTTATACATATGTTTCATAATTATGATTCATACTATAACTGGCGTGGTTTCTAAATATGAGATTCAGAGGAAAATCACGCTCACCTGTAGTAACATGAACAAAGTATCAACCACTAGTCTTGCCTTTTACGACCAATTCATTGGATTCTTGATGACTATGTTTTCCTGGTCATGGACATTGATTATGTCAACATCAATGAATATCATATTGTTGAAAGGGAACAATATGGCTAGATATACCCTAGTACTTTGGTATGCTAAGATATTCCACTATGTAACACCCGGGGGATTTTTCCCCCAATTAGATTTGGTGGTTTTTCTTTTTTTTTTCATTGCATCAGGCATCATATGCATTGCACTCTTGTTTTCAAACCAATTTCAAATTCAAACCTTTTCAAATATTTGAAATTTTCATAACAAACACTTGCACACTTGGGCATTTTGGATGCCAAGTGCAAAGAAACCAAAATTATAATTTTTGGAGTAGTGAAACCTCCCCAAATTCAAATTCAACCCAAATTCATCTAAATTCAAACTTCCACAAAAGTTTGAATTTTTCAAAATAAAAAATTGGTGCACTTGGGCAATTGTCATGCTATTTTTTCCACAAAAATGTTGCATAAACAAAACCCCTAAAAATTTCTTGGTTTTCTTATCTTTTCTCTTCTACAAAAAAAAGGAAAAAGAATAAAAATGAGTTGGGGGAGGCAGGCCAGCCCAAAAAGGGCCAGCCCACCTACAACCCCACTCGAACCAGCCCAGCAGCCCACCCCCTGCGTCTTCTTCGTACGGACAGGAGGGGGACGTCACACCCACCACCACCGAGCTCCCCATCTCCACCTGCCCCCCTCCGATAAAGCAGCTCCCCCCCTCCTTTTTCCCAAACCCTAGTCTCCTTCCTCTTCTCCCTCCACCGCCGCCACCATCCCCTTCCTCTGTTTCCTCTCAGATCCCCACCTCCCCCTTCCTCTGTACTTCTCTGAATAATCATGAGGGCGACCATGGCCGGAAGTTAGTGGCCATGGCACCGTGGCTGTGCTCGTCGGCGGGGCCTCCTCTGCGCGGGAATGGAAACGGCACAGCTTCCTCGTCGCCTCCGTTTCTCTGTAACACCCGGGGGATTTTTCCCCCAATTAGATTTGGTGGTTTTTCTTTTTTTTGCATTGCATCAGGCATCATATGCATTGCACTCTTGTTTTCAAACCAATTTCAAATTCAAACCTTTTCAAATATTTGAAATTTTCAAAACAAACACTTGCACACTTGGGCATTTTGGATGCCAAGTGCAAAGAAACCAAAATTATAATTTTTGGAGTAGTGAAACCTTCCCAAATTCAAATTCAACCCAAATTCATCTAAATTCAAACTTCCACAAAAGTTTGAATTTTTCAAAATCAAAAATTGGTGCAGTTGGGCAATTGTCATGCTATTTTTTCCACAAAAATGTTGCATAAACAAAACCCCTAAAAATTTCTTGGTTTTCTTATCTTTTCTCTTCTACAAAAAAAAAGGAAAAAAGAATAAAAATGAGCTGGGGGAGGCAGGCCAGCCCAAAAAGGGCCAGCCCACCTACAACCCCACTCGAACCAGCCCAGCAGCCCACCCCCTGCGTCTTCTTCGTACGGACAGGAGGGGGGCGTCACAAATGGTATTAGAGCATGGTTTCCGATTCCCAAAGTTGTTTCGATACGAATGGTTATCGAAGCAACGGGTCCGCAAAGCCTGTAGGATAACCTCGCTAACGGTCGTGTCTTTAGAGTGTCAAAATTGTTTTGCAAAACGTATTTTGAAACATCTCAATAGGATTCTTGTTTGCTCCTTATCTCTATTCTATTTCTCCTCTCATCTTATTTGTTTTGGAGTCTCCCCTCTTGTCTATTTTCAAAGTTTAGGATCCTACGTGGGTGGACGTTCTCTTAGCCTTTTAACCTAATAGGTTCGATCTTCGGAAGTTTTCTCGACGTAACTACATCGTCATCGACGGGAGAAAGAATCTCTTGTTAGTGGTGTCGAGAAGCCCTTGTTAGTGGTGTCGAGGAGATCAACTGGAAGCATGAAGAATCGATAGTCGAACTTCTTTCCCCTCCCGGGTTAGTGGGTGGATTGCGAGGGCGCAATCCCTTGTTAGTGGTGTCGTCTGTAACACCCGGGGGATTTTTCCTCCAATTAGATTTGGTGGTTTTTCTTTTTTTTTGCATTGCATCAGGCATCATATGCATTGCACTCTTGTTTTCAAACCAATTTCAAATTCAAACCTTTTCAAATATTTGAAATTTTCAAAACAAACACTTGCACACTTGGGCATTTTGGATGCCAAGTGCAAAGAAACCAAAATTATAATTTTTGGAGTAGTGAAACCTCCCCAAATTCAGACTCAACCCAAATTCATCTAAATTCAAACTTCCACAAAAGTTTGAATTTTTCAAAATCAAAAATTGGTGCACTTGGGCAATTGTCATGCTATTTTTCCACAAAAATGTTGCATAAACAAAACCCCTAAAAATTTCTTGGTTTTCTTATCTTTTCTCTTCTAAAAAAAAGGAAAAAAGAATAAAAATGAGCTGGGGGAGGCAGGCCAGCCCAAAAAGGGCCAGCCCACCTACAACCCCACTCGAACCAGCCCAGCAGCCCACCCCCTGCGTCTTCTTCGTACGGACAGGAGGGGGACGTCACACCCCCCACCACCGAGCTCCCCATCTCCACCTGCCCCCCTCCGATAAAGCAGCTCCCCCCTCCTTTTTCCCAAACCCTAGTCTCCTTCCTCTTCTCCCTCCATCGCCGCCACCATCCCCTTCCTCTGTTTCCTCTCAGATCCCCACCTCCCCCTTCCTCTGTACTTCTCTGAATAATCATGAGGGCGACCATGGCCGGAAGTTGGTGGCCATGGCACCGTGGCTGTGCTCGTCGGCGGGGCCTCCTCTGCACAGGAATGGAAACGGCACAGCTTCCTCGTCGCCTCCGTTTCATTGCCCGGCCCTAGGAGGCTTCCTGGAGGCGGCGCCGTCGCCGTTTTTCCCCGCCGAGCTACTGCCGGACTGCAGCTCCGTCAGGCCGTGTTTTCCCCTCGTCCCCGAGCCTTCCTCCTCCGCTGCTACGTCGACGAACCCCCGCGGTGAGCTCGCCTCCGCCCTCGGGCCCCTCTTCCCCGTCCTTCCCCCTTGCTCTGTGGGCTGCCGTCGAGCAGCGCTGCCTCGTTTGGCCGCTGTCGTTTGCTGTCCGTCGTCGCCGAATTGCAGGTGTCGATTTTCAGTTCGACAGTTAAACGCACCGCTGTCTAGCCTCTTGTTACGTGAGCTCCTGTTCCGAACACAACCGAGCGAGCAGCCCAGATGGCTAGCCCATCTATTCCTCCGCGCGCCCGTGAGGTCCTAGGATCGAATCCCCCCCGCGCGGATTAAAACCCACCTTTTTATTTATTTTTTTCGCAGATCCAGATCCAAATCGTTTCGCACACAGGTCCCTGAGACTTCACAGTTCAGACCTTGACCATCACGTTTAGGCCCCTGCTAATTAAAAAGAATCACAGATTCATACCAAAACTTCAAAAATGCATAATTAATTCATAATAACCCCAAATTTAATATTTTAAATATGTTTTCCATGCCAAATTAAATTCTCTACCTAAATATAAACTTTGTTTACTTTTTTGAATATTTTAAATTGGTGAAATATTTAAATCCTTGTGTAATCCATTTAAAATTGCAAAATTCATAACTTGGGCATAAAAATTCCAAATTCAACAAACCAAATATGTTTTCCATTCCATTTTTCATGAACTTTGCAAGTATCAACTTTGTTTTCTGTTTTAAATAAATTAAATTGCTGAAAACAATTGTTTCTTAGTTAATGCATTTAAAATTGTCAAATTAATAACTTGCTCATTTTAAATCCAAATTCAACAAATGAAATATGTATTCCATCTAAAATTTTGTGTTCTTTCCAAATATAAATTTTGTTATCTGTTTTGAACATTTAAAATTGGTGAAAACAACAAATGTTTGTTTAAATCATTTAAAATGCCAAAGTTCATAACTTAATAAATAAAATTCCAAACTTGGTAAACAACATATCAAATTGAAGCTATTGTTGTTTTCTTATTGTTTTCATCATCCATGCACCATTCTAATCAACTTTCACATGATGGTTATTTGTAGATCATTTAATTCAACATTAATTCATGGGCTTTTCCATATGCAATCCAAATTGCATATGGGCCCATTTAAATATGTTTACCATGTCAACTAGTTTATCTTTGATGCATCCTTAAACTTGTCATGCATCCATATCTTGATCATGCTGGATCTTTTGCCGTAGAAGTAATTATTGCATCCGGTGTTTGTTCTAGTTTGTTGCTTCTTCCCGGATAGGACGCTGAGATGATGTGAGCAACGACAAGTTCTGCGGATGTACCTCTACTTGCTGGATTCCAGGCAAGTATACTCACTTGCTGCCTATGGCTGCCTCTCATCACTTGTTACCGATTCTTTCCGTTGTTCTTATGCTAGCCTTATGATTCGATGCTTGTGTCTCGATCCTATCATATGTTTACCTTGCAGCCATGATATAGCCTTCCTTCCACTTCCTATTAGTTGTTATTTGTTTACCTTGTAGGCCCTCGTGTCGTAGTTGCATGCTTATTGTTGTTTGCGCTCAAGTCTTGTTGTTCGTCTTATCACCTGTTTAGTCGATAGTTGGGTTTCAATTCAATCAACTTCATGTTAATGTTTGGATAATAATAATTTGATGATAAGGCACCGGCAGGAGGCCCGACGTGGTTTTGAGGCCTGCTAGTGTCGACCTTAATTAGGAAAAGGGTCTTGTCCTCCGATCCATGATGAGCGCGCTAACCGCATGTGGGAAGCGAGTATGGGCGCCCCCCACAACTTTGATTCGATTCGCATCTCGTCCAAATCGCCTCATTTAGTTCGGGTTTTCCATTTGCCGCATGCATATGCAGGTGCGAACCCTTGGCGCCAGGGTGGAACTTTTGTAGTCGGCATTTAGGGAGACACGTTCTTAGAGTGCTATGAGGGTCCCCTTTTCTTCGTGGGGATTGATTAGTCGTGCGCTCAATTGCACGGGGTTCTTTGGGCTTGATGCGAAGAAGAGTTGGGTTGTGTAGAGTGCCTCGCTTGGTGAAAGGGCCTTTCCATCTAGCGGGTCATTCTTACGTGTACGGCCAAATTGGTGCATCCCTGCAGGGTTAAATCTTCTCGAGAAGCCGTGTTGTCCGCGGTTATGGATGACTTGGTGAAAGTTCTGGCTAACAAGTACTCAGACAACTTACACTTAACGATGATAACTTGACTAGTAATATCGATTACCTCCACCATAAAAATGAATGTCACCTTAATCAACCGCGTGAGTTTCCTTGGGTTGGTTCCTTAGTAGGGGGTAACATTGGATGGGTATTGTTTGGTGAGTAGTTGTAGTTGGTTCTGATACGCTATCTTATCCCTTTCTTTTAGCCGGATGTTGTAGCGCGTCTCTGTAGTTAGTTAGTGCAGCCCGCTGCCGCTTCTTTGCAATAATCCCTTCCTTTCCGTTGTACCCAAAGTATTTGTATCTTGTGATGATTGGTTACGCTGGTATCTTGTGAGTATGGGTTATCCACTTGCCAGTACTTAACCGTACTGACCCACGAATCCTTTTCGTGGCTGCATATTCCACATTGCAGTCAACAGGTTTGAAGTATGACGACGTTAGCTTGGGAATCCCTCCGGCTTGGCCTGGGCAGGGATTGGACGCCATCGGTTATCTTCAGGACTCTTAGTCCAATTTGTATCTTGTCCGTAGTCGGACGCTATGTTGTTTCTTCCGCTGTTATTTGGATCTTTGTATTGTATCAGTTGTATCCTTGACTCGTTTGAGTCGTCTTGTATATACCTCCTCTGTTGTTGTTGTGGATTATTCGTGAACTGTTGTAATGTTATCACAAGTGGCAACCTGAAATCGGTTATTATGTGGATTTTGGCGGAAATGCTGAAATCTGCATAGTGCCCGATCCCGGGGCGTCACACACTAAGACATCCTTGTCCTTAGAATCATATCACAACACGGCTATATTACAATGCATCCTTTGACCATGAGGTTATTGGTGTAATATATATTGTAGGTTTTAGTTTGGTACTATCAAGGGTCACACCGTAAACTGGGTGAACATGAATGTAGCACTAGGTAATTATAAAGGAGTATGTTACCTCGATGTTCTGAGATGGGAATTACTTCTCCGTAAAAGGAGAGATGCATACCTGGGCCCACTCGGTATTCTTGATATCCATAAGTTCTGCAAACAATGCATGATGATGATACATCATGTGTGATATCATAATAGAGTAACGAGAAAGCGGAAACTTATCGGTTAACAAGAGAAGACAAAGGTACAGTGGAAACAGAGATTGTTCCACTGCAATACTGGATTCCATAGTCTCGGTTAAGTTCAGTATCGTGAGTAATAAGAGAATTGTTTAATAACCAACATGTTCGGCAGTTTACTCGTTTAGTATGTGAGAGTCGATATGTGAATCCATGGCCCCCGCTATATGGGAAAGGAAAGAGATTCCAGTTTCATGTCCACACATTATCAAACTTGTAGGGTAAACACACTTAAGTTAGGGCCAGTTTATGTGTATATAGTAGGTCCGGATCAACAAGTAGTATCATCTATATGTTTCATAGATCCTACAGCCACGCTAAAAGATGCAAACAAATGTTATAGGAGTTTAAATCTGTTTTGCAGGAAACATGATGTGATACTCGAAGTTTAGAATTTTCATATGCTTTACCTAACACTTTTTGTAGCTAGAACACTGATGCCCGCAAGTGCACAAAGTTGTTATAGCTAGTTTCAAAATAAAAGTATTGAGCCACGCTGGAGCTATGGAAATGATTCCTTGCGATTATCTTTGATCATATACTTCTTTTTGTGTTTTTCTAGAAATCCCTACAAGTCTAAACAAGCGTTGAAAGATGATGGTATTGATTGAAATGCTTATGACAGTAAAAGATAGGAACAACTAATGAATGGTTGAAGTGATTGGAACTGCAATGGGATTAAAGGCGTTCTCAGGAAGTATGGTTCTACCTCTAGCATATTCCCGAATCAATTATCACGCGTGCATTATGCTCTCATGTAAATACTCTGTGAGAGCGGAGCTCCATGTATTAGTGTGCCCCGAATGCCTCGGTTAACACGCTGCTCACAACTATCACGTAGCCCAGATGATAAGCGATACGCCTGCTGGCACTAGTGATTAAGGGTCTCCCCGTGGATGTGGTGTTAGCATGGTGAGTTCTCCGTTGATCCCATGTTGGATATTGGCAAAAAGGAGGAGAAACTTTATGTCCTCTGATACTCACATCGTCGGTTTGGCTCAAACGAACATGAAAAATCGCAGCATGACGCCAAGGCAATATATTATGAGGTGCACAACTCACAATAGCACGAGGATTATTACCACAAACTATTCAATAGAAAACAAAGCATCTTTATCTCAATTCATAGTAGTAATAGGTTTCCCCATCTCCCCAAGAACTAATGAAACTACTCACACATAAAGGTTGTAAACATCATAAAGATTGTATTGCAAATGAAGGATGAATGTATGAATGAATACACATGTAAATCAACAACTAGATGTTCTATAATTACAACGAGAAAGGATAGAGATACTAGCACGTAGATCTAGATGGTGGTGATAGTGATGGAGATCGATGTTAAGGCCTTCACGATGATATAGTTGATGGAGAAGGATCCACTTCTGTGAATTCCCCCTTCGCACACCTTTCGGAGGCTAGGGTTTGGTGTACTTTCGTGGTATGGCATCTCGTCTGTTTCTAGTCTGCCTCCCTCTCCAATCTGAGGGCACAATGCTAATATGTTGGCCAAAATGAGTCAAACGCACATTGATACTGTGAGTGGTACGGTCGGTACTCAACGTACCAGGGTCATCTGAGTTACCGCCTTAACCTGGTACAGTCGGTGTTTATGTTTCGCCCTCCATGCCGAAATTCTTGCATTTGGTATGGTCGCTGGTACGGTCAGGTTGACCACACCATGACTCGTTAAATAGCTAATGTATGTTTGTGTCGCAGATGATCATTAATACAGTGGCTGGTACGGTCGAAATTGACCGTACGACTACTCGTTAAGTCTTCCTTTGCCTCTTCTTTGACTTATGTGAATTTGTGTTTACTTGGAATGGCCTTAAATGATGTGATCTCCTCATATTACGTACAATTATGATCCTTTATGCCTTGTATGGAATATCTCTTTGCGATTTCAACAATCTGTATACACTGACATAAATTGTGCACTTTAGCATGGTAAAATACCAAATTCTATATCTACTTATTAATAAAATATTAAGTAAAATGATGCAAAAAAATGTACGCATTAACCTCATGACACTTAGATTTTTGCTCGTACCCGAGAAAGTCTATGCGAAAAGAACAAGATCAGCGCGTTCATGAAGCATACGTCAATAAAATTAATGCGGCCATTTTAGTAAAATGATAACAATAGTAGATGAATTTTGAATACCTGAAAAGTGCTACTATACCTGTACCGCTGCTAACAATATTTAGAAGACTCCCACACTTATTAACCGCAAATTGTTAGGTGAAGAATATTCTTTCAAGATAGGATAACACTGTTAAGAATTTAGGCACTTTACAGATTAAATTAATCCAAGTATAAATCACGAGCATGACGTAAACATACTGATAATTAACCATATTCCTGCATACAAGGTTGATAGTAGACACATCTACGACAACTACTAGTATTGCACACATGGAAATAATAAGGGCAGAGATAAACGTGTTATACCCTGCGACCGGCTAGTTGGGAGTAGCCGTAGCAGCGGTGGCAGCTGCAGCAGCTGCGGCGACCTCGGTGGCAGCCTCGGCGGCAGCAGCAGTACGTTCGGTTTCGGTGGACATGTTGACGAAGAGGGAGACGCGCTAGTAGTCGAAGTAGATGAACAGCAGCGAGCAGTCGCGTAGGAGGCGCTCCCCAAAAACCTAATCGCCCCTCTCCCGTACAGGATTTGGAGAGGCGGAGTTTTGGAGGCCTGCTCTCCCGTCGGTCGTGTACGCGGTAGACGGGGTGGGATCACCGGCGGCAGCAATAGAGATTGGAATGACAATGGGCGCAAAGTGGCAGAGCGTATGAGATGGTTTCTATGTCCGCCTGAGCCTCGCGTTGTGACGTGACGTGAAATGACGTGTCGTGACGAGGCGAGACGGGCAGCGGAGGAGGAACACGTGTGTGAAACACCTCCATAACTCCTCTCTCTTCATACCAACTCACACTAGTGGGGAGAGAGTTCACCTTATAAACTTGTGCAAAACTCTCCCAACTAGCAATATGGGACTAAACTCCCACCATTTGCTATGGCAGCATGGGCCTTAGGGATTAAATGGAAATTTCCTAGTGGGCCTAAATCCCACCTCAAATTTCAGCAATCCCCCACCAGATCCCGAAGACCCATGGCGTTGTCCTCTGTTCCAATCACTGTTTTTATATACCAGCATTTTGAAAGCAAAGTATGGGCACCTAGAGGGGGGGGGGTGAATAGGTGCTACGACCAATTTTAATTTTTCTTAAAGTTTAGGCTTGACAAGAAGGTAAATTCTCTAGATAGTGCAACTAGTGGTGAATTTACCTATATGACAAGACAAGCAATTAATGCAACAAGTACAAGTAAGTAAAGAGAGGGAGGAACGAGGTAACCGATGGAAGCACACGGAGACACGATGTATTTCCGAGTTCCTCCTTTTTAGGGGAGTACGTCTCGTTGGAGGGGTGTGAGCTCGCCACAAAGGCCTACTCAACGCCACTAAGGCTTCACCCTATTCTCCGATGAACTTCGCCACAAAGGCCTAGTTCACCTTCCACTATAGAACCCCTTTGAGGCGGGGATCAAATCCTTTACAAACAACTTGGGGCACACACCCACAACTTAATTGGGGGCTCCCAACTCTTCTTGAATCACCAACAAGAAACAAGATGCCTAGGTTCTCCACAAGAGGAAACCCTAGGCAAGATCCCTCGAGCTAGAGAGGGGGAAATGAAGAACGGGTTGGTGAAGATGTAGATCCGGTGGTCCTCCTTCAATCCTCAAAGAATCAACGAGTTTGGGTGGAGGAGGAAGGAGATCTTGCTAGTGGGTGAGCTCCATTAATGGTGTCTTCAATGCTGGGGAGAGCTAACCCTTGGAGAGAGAAGTGATGCTCTATTTATAGCCTCCAAGAAAACTAGCCGTTTTTGGGCCAGATTCCGACCAGCCCGGAATGGTCCGGAATTTTCCGGACCCCCGGAATATTCCGGCGCAATCCGGATGCCAACCGAACATTTCTCCGTTGTGGCCGGAATGACCCCCGAATATTCCGGATGCCAACAGAACATTTTTCCGTTGCGGCCGGAATGGCCCCGGAAAATTCCGGCTGCCGGAATCTTCCGGAATATTCCGGATTGCAACAGAGCCTTTTCCCATAGTGGCCGGAATAATCCGGAAGCATTCCGGATCCCCGGAATTTTCCGGCCTTTCCTTTGAAACTCTGTTAAAGGCCAGAAAAGTTCCATTTGATCTTCGAATTCTTCACCATTTCTTTGACACCGTATACGTGCTGATTTAAGACCAATCCTTTGACAAAATAGCACATACGGTTAGCAACTTCTTCATGTTGTTAACAAACACACAAAACAGTGAGATATCGAGAATGCACTTTCAATCTCCCCCTTTTTGGTGTTTGATGACAACATAAAGATTTCACGGGGATAAAACAATATGAACTAAAGAAATGGTGTCCAAAAAATAGACAGAGTTCTTCCTCGATGTGTGTCGTGAGACACACACTTCATAGGCTTTGCTCCCCCTATGTTTTAAACACCAAGCCGACTAAACAAGTTCATACAACATGCATAGATAAAGATAGACAATAATGGTACGCATGATAATAGTAACATAACCACGTGAAGGGTGACACAAATACGTCACGAGGTTCTGCACACATAGAACGAAGTTTTAAAACGAGGAAACGGAAATAAAGATACCGGAGCACAAGCCTATAAGATCGAAATCAAAGGCAAAAGACTTGTGCCCCAACCCTTGCAAAACCCGTGGAAACCTAATATGGGGGACTCCTTCTCCCCCTTTGGCATCAAGACGCCAAAAAGGGACAAAGAGTCCACTAGCGCCCCAAGAGATCACTCCATGTCGTCATCTTCTCCATGTCCTTCCTCATCATCGCCTTCTTCCTCATCATCACGTCCTCCAAGCCCCGCAGGATCAAAGTCATCTTCATCATTGGAATGCTCCTCCTCATCAACATCTGCCGGTGGGACCCCGAAGTAGAAGTCATCATCATGGATCTCGGGCATCTCAATCGGGACAAGATCGGCAGCAGCAAGTGAAGTGGGATCGGCAGGCACATCAAAACCAGCAAGCCTACGGTCGGCGTTCTGAATACGCCTAGTCTCCTTGGCCAACTCACGCGCCTCATGGGCAATGGCCCTAGTGTCCTTGCACATGTTGAACATAGACTTGAAGAACTTTGCAATGCCACTAGAGGGACGCTCAGGAATGCCACTGGAGGAAGTAGAAGGAGTGGCCGAGGGGGACTTGGACTTCCCTTTAGCAAACTCCGGAATCTCATCACCATTGATCAACCGAGGAGCCATCTTCTTGCACTTGATCACCTCATAGTTTTCCATGATCTCAACCCCTACCTTGGAATTGATGAACTTCTGAATGAGTGGGCCATAAGCGGGCTTCCTCTTCTCCATGACCCCTAGACAAATCTCCCGGTAGATGAAATCCATCACATCAATCTTCCTTTGGTTCTTAGGCCTTGTGAGGAACATGAGGTTCACCATGAAGGCCCTGATAGCGGAGAAGTCACCGGCCTTGATCACAATGGAGGCACGGAAGATCTTGGAGAGCAAGTTGTAGTAGGGGTACATGTTGGAGTTGAAAGGCTTAGTCTTGCCTTTAGCATTGGGAGGATAGCAGAAATCCAGACTCGAGATATCATACTCAGGGGCATCATGAATTCTGTAACCGTGATCAGCATAGGTGGCAGTCCAGGTGTAGCCCAAGGCCTCAGCAAACTCAGTCAAATTGCTGGTGATCTTCTCCTCCCCACACATCCAAGTCATGGAGCGTGTGGCATCACCCTTAGCATGGAGTGTGCAGTAGAACTGAGCAACCAACTCCGGGCAGAACTCACTCTCAGTGTTGTCAAACAGAGGCATCAGGCCAAGCTTCTCCAAACAGGCATGCACATGGCGGAGCTCAGAGTTTTTGTACCTATTGTAGACGTCCATGTCCACTTGGGCTTGCACACAAGTAAGAGGCTGCTGGGTAGAATAGAACTCATCCCAACACTTGAGCTGCAGATTTGTCCAGAACCGAGGATCCTCACAGGTGGAATCAGGGAAGCGGTAAGGGTTCTTCCGCTTGATATACTTCCACTGAGGGATGGAGCAACCTTTCAGATCAAACTCAGGAACCGATTCAGTGTTAGCATCCTCACGGGTCTCATGAAAGAAGGAGGAACGTCCAGCCCGTCCTCTGACCGGACGAGCACCCCTTGAAACAAATTGCTTCCTTTTCAGACCAGTACGAGCTCCGGGACCTGCGAATAGAGGATAAAGGAGTAGCAAAGATAAGTGCATATGCCATACGGGTCAAAAGGAACTCCAAAATGTTTGGTGTAGTGCAAAAACTCGAATTCCTGGCAGCATCCGGAAAATTCCGGAGAGATCCGGATTATTCCGGCTGGGCCGGAATGGTCCGGAATATTCCAGCTGGGCCGGAATTTTCCGGAGCAATTCCAGGCTCCTCGATTTGATTCGAGGAACTGCCCAAAACTTCGAATTTTTTGTCTCAACAACTACACCAAACATCTAGGAATACCAGAGAGGATGCGCCTAGAATAGATCTACGTGCTGGAAAAAGTGGGAAGGTCACCAACTATGATTTGGATCTAAGTCTAGATTTATCGAGTGGTTAGACTAGATCAAGAGAAAACATGGCATCTAGGTAGTGATTGGCAAGATGAACACATTGATAGAACTTGGAACTAGATCAAACCCTAGTGAGATTGCATCTAGAGCCAAAATCAACCAATCAAAACGAAAAATAAGAGATGCCAAACAACATACCGTCCATGGGGATGTCCTTGTCCAAAGGAGGGATCCAACAATCCTCCCTAGGGCCAACGGGGACGAAATCGACGAAAGGAGGCGGCTAGGGCACGGGAGGAGAGAAAGAAGTGGAGGAAAAAACGTCCTCCCGTGCGTGCGGGGTATTTATAGAAGAAAACTGCCCATCCGGAATGGCCCGGAAAATTCCGGAGGTCCGGAATATTCCGGGGTAATCCGGCTGTCCGGAATGGTCCGGAAAATTCCGGATGGCCGGAAAATTCCGGCAGGAGCAACAATCAGCTCCAAAAATTTCGGGGGGCAAGTTTTTGAAAGGCAAGGAATGATGTGTGATGTGTGGAGTATGGCATATGCATAGATGAACATGAGGGAGGATAAATAGAGCAAAAACACAAGGGTTAGGTTTCCTAGTCTTACTTCTCGGAAAAGAAGCAAATAAGATCGAAATAGCAACGAGCAGTAGTATTCGGAGAAGAAAACACCATAACCATAAAATATTCACTAAGAACCAACTCTTCACGTGGGAAGAGGTTGGTGTCCTAAGCCACCATGTAAGAGTTCATGGTATGCAACCGCGAAGATATATCTTGGGGGCATTGCCAATACTCAACATTGAAGCTCACAATTCAACATTAGAAAAAGAGAGATCACAATGAATTTTTGCTATGGGCATAATGGGGGGAGGGAGAACCCAATGTGTTAGGATAACACTCCCCCTATGTCCATGCCTACATCTAAACTCGAACACGTTTCATCTATAGGGGTGTGTGCAAGATCCTCAAGTCAAACTCCTAGGATCAATCACATTTAGTTCATTCCTCAAGAATAAGAATCTTGCATCATCAAGTGGCTTCGTGAAAATGTACGCAAGATTGTCCTTGGTGGGCACATACGATAGTGCGATGTCTCCTCTTGCCACGTGATCACGGATGAAGTGGTGGCGGATCTCAATGTGTTTGGTCCTTGTATGTTGCACCGGATTGTATGCAATTTTGATGGCACTTTCATTGTCACATAAAAGAGGCACCTTATCCAAATGAACTCCATACTCCTTGAGAGTTTGCCTCATCCATAACAATTGAGTGCATGCACTTGCGGCGGCAACATACTCGGCCTCGGCGGTGGAGAGAGAGATGCAATTTTGCTTCTTCGAGGACCAACTTACAAGGGACCTACCAAGAAATTGGCAAGCCCCGGAAGTTGACTTCCTATCATCTTGATCACCCGCCCAATCGGATTCCGTATATCCATTGAGAGAAAATTGTGCCCCCTTTGGGTACCACAAACCAAATCTTGGGGTATGAACCAAATAACGAAAGATCCTATGAACCGCCATTAAATGGCAATCCTTAGGAGCCGCTTGATACCTTGCACACACACCTACACTCAAAACGATATCGGGCCTAGATGCACAAAGATAGAGCAAAGAACCAATCATAGAACGATAAAGCTTTTGGTCCACATCCTTACTCCCTTTTGGATTACGAGAGAGATGACACTTGACTTGCATAGGAGATGTCTTGATCTTAGCATCTTGGAAGTTAAACCTCTTGATCATATCTTGGGTATACTTGGCTTGAGAAATGAAAGTCCCACGAGCCAATTGCTTGATCTCAAAGCCAAGGAAGAATTTAAGCTCACCCATCATAGACATCTCGAACCTGTCAGTCATAAGCTTAGAGAACTCATTATTGAAAGCTTGGTTAGTTGAGCCAAAGATGATATCGTCCACATAGAGTTGGCATATGAAAAGCTCTCCCTTTACTCTCTTGGTGAAGAGAGTGGGGTCAATCTTCCCAACTTCGAAACCACGATCATCTAACAACTCCCTAAGGTGCTCATACCAAGCACGAGGTGCTTGTTTGAGACCATAGAGAGCCTTGTCAAGTTTGTAAACGTGGTTAGGAAAGTTGAGATTCTCGAACCCCGGAGGTTGCTTGACATATACCTCCTCTTTTAGTGGACCATTCAAGAAAGCACTTTTCACATCCATTTGTTGCAATTTGAAATTATGTGAGGATGCATAAGAAAGGAGGATACGGATGGACTCAAGGCGAGCCACGGGCGCGTAGGTTTCATCAAAGTCAATGCCTTCAACTTGGGTGTAACCTTGAGCGACCAATCTTGCCTTGTTCCTAATGACAATGCCATTCTCATCTTGCTTGTTCTTGAAAATCCACTTGGTGCCAATAACATTGTGGCAATCCTTGGGTTTCTCAACCAATCTCCAAACTTTGTTGCGCTCAAAGTTATTGAGCTCATCATGCATAGCTTCAACCCAATCGGAGTCCTCAAGAGCTTCATACACTTTCTTAGGCTCCACCATAGAGATATGAGCTTGAAGCTCACAAAAATGAGCCAATTGCCTTCTAGTGGATCTTCTAGTTTGAACATCCTCCAAGACCTTGTCATCTTGGGCATCAATTTGCTTCAAAGCTCTTCTTATCCTTTTGATGCGACGGGCTTCGATCTCCTCATTATTGCGTGGAGGGATCACTTCATTATATTGATCATTTGGGTCCCCATCTTGACCATCATGGCCTTGATCATCAACATCGTCATCGACAATATCTTTAATACTAGCTTCAACTTGAGAAGAGGATGAAGAGGATGATTGATCTTGGCCTTGATCTTGACTCGCATTAGTGAGAGGAGTGGGTACGACTTGCGAAGTCACTTGATCAACGAGAGGAGGGTCTTGAATATGTTCTTGGTTAGGTGTAGTAGTTGGCTCCTTGGCTTGATCTTCTAATGTAGAGGAGGGCTCCACTTGGGTAGAGCATAGTCCTTCTCGAGTCGCCATAAGGTGTCCCTCGATGGGGCGGAAGAATCCCACACCCATCCTTCCTATGGCTTCTTGAGGCATTTCAACATCTACATTTGAAACATGAAATTGCGCCACTTGGGAGCCGTCATTTTCCTCGAAAACCACACTACAAGATTCTATGACAATCCGTGAGGCTTTGTCATAGACTCTATAAGTGTGGGATTCGGCACCGTAACCAACAAAAATACCCTCAATAGTTTTGGATTGAAATTTCGACAACCTAATACCCTTGATCAAATAGAAGCACTTACAACCGAATACACGGAAGTAGGATACGTTGGGCTTGTTGCCGGTGAGTATCTCATATGGGGTCTTGATCAAGCCTTTGCGGATGTAGAGGCGGTTGGAGGAGTGGCATGCGGTGGATATGGCCTCAGCCCATAAATATTGGGGAGAAGAGTACTCCGCCAACATGGTCCTTGCCATATCCAAGAGAGTGCGATTCTTCCTTTCGGAAACACCATTTTGTTGAGGAGTGTAAGTGGCGGAGTATTGGTGACGAATGCCTTCTTCACTAAGAAATTCATTCAATGTATAGTTCTTGAACTCCGAGCCATTATCACTCCTAATAGCCATGATTTGCACATTGTGTTGACGTTGCACTTCGTTGGAGAAGTCGATGATGGTTTGTTGGGTCTAACTTTTGCACTTGAAGAAATAAACCCAAGTGTATCTTGAATAATCATCGACAATCACCAAGCAATACTTCTTGCCGCCAAGACTTGCCTCGGGCACGGCACCAAAGAGATCAACATGGAGAAGCTCCAAGATCCTATTTGATGAAATAATAGTCTTGGCCTTGTGCACAATGTCATGCATCTTCCCTTCAACACACGACCTACAAACGCGATCCTTTGCAAAGGAATCATTTTCTTTTAGTCCAACAATAAGGCCACTTTTGTGAAGACTTTGCAAAGTTCTCATGTTGACATGGGATAGGCGGCGATGCCATAACCATCCCAAGTCCGCCTTCCCAAAAAAACACATTGCTTGAGTGTTGGTTGACTTCGAAAAGTCTACCACATACAACTCATTTTCAACATGTCCCACGTGAGCGACGTCAAGAGTCTTGCTCCTCAAAAGGACCACAATATCACCATCAAAGAAGACGGAGAACCCCATCTTACTAAGAGAGCGGACGGAAAGTAAATTGTAACCAAGGGATTCGACAAGCATGACGTTCACGATAGTTATATCGGGAGCCACCACAACCTTGCCGAATCCGGATACCTTAGACTTGGATGAGTCCCCATAAGTGATGGTTGCTTGGATGTCATTTGGTTGCAACTCCGTCACAAGTTCTTTGCTTCCAGTCATATGATTAGTGCATCCACTATCAAGAATCCATTTAGTCCCACCGGAAGCATAGTCCTGCAAGAGATCATTGACTAGAGTTAGGACCCGAGTTGGGTCCCTTCATGTTAGCAACAAGGGTCTTGGGAACCCAAATAGTGTAGTCAATGAAACCCTCAATAGGACCAACATATTTAGCTTGCACAACACCATAATAATCAACATATAAGAAATGGTGTGGATTGTTAGTTCCCGCGGAGGTGCTACGAGTAGTGGTGTCCCTCATGACACTACTACTTGAGGCAACATTGCTTGCTTGTGCGGGTGTGCTACGAGTAGTGTTGTCCCTAATGACAATACCACCCGAAGCACCATGTTTGTTCTTCTTCTTGTTGTTATTCTTCTTGTTCCTTTTCTTGGCTACATAGCCAAGACCTTGCTTGCCCACTTGTTGCCTTGGAGCACTCAATTGTGGTCTAGTAATGACCGCATTTGAGCTTGGGGCAACCACTTGTGGGGTGGCGAGCACCACCTTTTCGACTAGAGTGCTTTTGCCCTTGAGCCTTGCTAGCTCATCCTTCAACCTAGCATTTTCCTCAATAATATTTGCATGATCACAAGAAGAAGTAGAAATGCTAGGATGGTTAGATTGAGTAAGTTGAGTTTGGAGTTGTTCATGCAACTCTTTGAGGGATGAGTGTTGGCTTTTGAAAGCTTTGTGAGCATTGGTTAGCTTTTCAAACTCCTCGGTTAGTTTACCATGACCAACCCCAAACTCGACTTTATCCTTTTTAGCCTTTTTATATTTAGAAATAGCAAGATCACATTCCTTAATGACTTTAGAGACAAGTTCATTATGAGTTGTTTCAATAGATTCAAGTTCATCCTCTAGAGTAACTCTACCATCATGCTCTTCCTCAAGAGTCATAGAGAGGGATGCAATTTCATTCGCATCCCTTCTCTCAATTTCACCTTTCTTCTCAAGGGCCTCTTGGGCCTCTCCCAATTGCCTCATGAGATACTCAAAGTATTTCTTGGTCTCCCCTTGCATGTTAGACATAAAATGGTCCAAAGAGGCCCTTTCTTCTTCTTCTCTAAGACTAGCAATATGTTCTAGTTCACTAGGGGTCTTAGAGATAGGAGAAGATGATACCTCCGTGGCCTTAGCCATTAAGCACTTGGCATTGCGTTGAGGGAGATCTTCATTGGGGGATTCAAAGAGGGATGACGAAGATGGAGTGGCTGCAATAGCTAGAGCGGCCACTTCACTTGTTGTTTCTTCTTCTTCATCACTCCCGGAATCATACTCCTCTTGAGTCAAGAGCACAAACTTGGTGGGGGTTTTCTTGTTGAATGGTTTCCTCTTGAAATGAGGTTTCTTGTATTCAACCTTGGACTTGTCCTTAAGAATGAGCTTGCCACTATGGTTCTCTCTATTCTTGTAGGGGCACTCCACAATGAAGTGATACTTGTCTTGCCAATTGAAGCAAGTTCTCACTTTTTGAGCCCCATCATCTCCATAACGAGACTTGGTCTTCTCCTCAACATATTTCTTGCCTTTGGGGGGATTGTTCCAAAACTTTTGCACGGTAAGAGCAATGAGATCCTTTAGAACGGGATCATAGTCTTGTTCCTTCAATGGAGGCAATGCTTCTTCACAATCTTCATAATTCTCAACTTCTCTTGACAAAGCCTTGGCCTTCAAAGCAACGGAAGCTCCTTGATGCATTCCAATGGCCCTAGCACGGTTGTCAAGAGCATTCTTGGTTTGCACTTTGTAGGAGCACAATTCTTGCATAACTTGGGTTGAGGTCATGGTGGAGAAATCATGTCTCCCTTGAATGCTCTTCATATCCGTGCCCTCAAAAGGCATCACGGCAATTATGTACTTCCTCTTGATCCAAGCATCATCAATATGTGTTGCACCCGCATTAGAGAAAGCGGTGGCAAGAGATTTGAGTCTTCGATACATGTCAACGTGATCTTCTCCATCACGCATGAAAAATCCTTCGGCCTCATTGGTCAAGGTGTCATAGCGATTTCTTTGCATGCTCTCATTCCCAACAAACATGATGACAAGTGCATCCCATGTTTCTTTGGTGGTGGAGAAGTGTTGAAGATGCGGCATGTGATTGGGGCCCACAGCTTGATGAAGGATGGATAAAGCTGTGTAATTGAGTTGGCAATCTACAACCTCTCTTCTTGTGAGATTCTTGGGATCATATGGCTTGTATCCATCACGAGTGATTCTCCAAAGATCTATACAAGAAGAGTTCAAGTGAGTCTCCATGTAGTATTGCCATTCACGAAAAGAATATGCATCAATTGTAGGTGGATCTCCTCTAGGGATTATATGAGGAAAAGGGATGGGAGGATCGGGAGAATATTGGCCTTCAACGGCATGATATCCTTCCTTTCCACTCGCACCCTTCTTAGCGGATTGTTCAGCGGAAGCAGTTTTAAGTGGTTCACCATCAACCCCTTTCTTGGCACCCTCCGTTTCCGGAGGGGATGAGTCGACCACCTCCGGTTCTTTGGCTTTGAGGAGTGTTGTCCTGAGTTGACGCAACTCCTCAAATTTAGTGTCTATGGATGAGGTCAATGATTCTCTCAAAGCATTGAGATCATTCATGGACACATTTCCATCGGACGGAGCGTCATCCATCTCATCTCCCATACTTAAACTCTTAGGCGGTTAAGCCCGATAGAAGAGCCGAGGCTCTAATACCAATTGAAAGCAAAGTATGGGCACCTAGAGGGGGGGGTGAATAGGTGCTACGACCAATTTTAATTTTTCTTAAAGTTTAGGCTTGAAAAGAAGGTAAATTCTCTAGATAGTGCAACTAGTGGTGAATTTACCTATATGACAAGACAAGCAATTAATGCAACAAGTACAAGTAAGTAAAGAGAGGGAGGAACGAGGTAACCGATGGAAGCACACGGAGACACGATGTATTTCCGAGTTCCTCCTTTTTAGGGGAGTACGTCTCGTTGGAGGGGTGTGAGCTCGCCACAAAGGCCTACTCAACGCCACTAAGGCTTCACCCTATTCTCCGATGAACTTCGCCACAAAGGCCTAGTTCACCTTCCACTATAGAACCCCTTTGAGGCGGGGATCAAATCCTTTACAAACAACTTGGGACACACACCCACAACTTAATTGGGGGCTCCCAACTCTTCTTGAATCACCAACAAGAAACAAGATGCCTAGGTTCTCCACAAGAGGAAACCCTAGGCAAGATCCCTCGAGCTAGAGAGGGGGAAATGAAGAACGGGTTGGTGAAGATGTAGATCCGGTGGTCCTCCTTCAATCCTCAAAGAATCAACGAGTTTGGGTGGAGGAGGAAGAATATCTTGCTAGTGGGTGAGCTCCATTAATGGTGTCTTCAATGCTGGGGAGAGCTAACCCTTGGAGAGAGAAGTGATGCTCTATTTATAGCCTCCAAGAAAACTAGCCGTTTTTGGGCCAGATTCCGACCAGCCCGGAATGGTCCGGAATTTTCCGGACCCCCGGAATATTCCGGCGCAATCCGGATTCCAACCGAACATTTCTCCGTTGTGGCCGGAATGACCCCCGGAATATTCCGGATGCCAACAGAACATTTTTCCGTTGCGGCCGGAATGGCCCCGGAAAATTCCGGCTGCCGGAATCTTCCGGAATATTCCGGATTGCAACAGAGCCTTTTCCCATAGTGGCCGGAATAATCCGGAAGCATTCCGGATCCCCGGAATTTTCCGGCCTTTCCTTTGAAACTCTGTTAAAGGCCAGAAAAGTTCCATTTGATCTTCGAATTCTTCACCATTTCTTTGACACCGTATACGTGCTGATTTAAGACCAATCCTTTGACAAAATAGCACATACGGTTAGCAACTTCTTCATGTTGTTAACAAACACACAAAACAGTGAGATATCGAGAATGCACTTTCACATTTTCAGTGGAGACCCGTTAAGCTTGAACATCCACCTAGAGCAGATAGCTACACTACATCACAACTGAACAACAGACTATGCCTTGAATTGTCAGTTTGACGTAAAGTGGTTTCACTAAATGTCTTGCCAGTACTAGGCTGCCGAAGGCTGACCCCTCGGGTGGAGCATATTAGTAACACTCCTGGCCTATTCGTGAACTTATTAGAGATCACCGAATCTCATAGACTGTGACCAGCAGTCAGGCTCATATAGGTGTGTTCCTGCAAAGATTGCTTTGTAGGATAGCATCTTGCTTATAGAAGCCTTGGAACATATTAATACAAAAGTCAACCTGTCATACAGTTTTTTAGAGTACTGCATCTACAGTGGAGTGGGTTAGTAAAAATTACTCTCCTTAGTTAACCACTAGCTTGTTTTCCCAGGTCCTACTTCATAGGATCTTCGATCACATAGGTTGGGTTATTGCCATGGCAAATCATGTGGGTCTCATACCCATCTCCCTCGATGCACTTTCTATCACAACGCGTGATAGCCCTTTAGTAAAGGGATCTACCAGATTCTTAGCTGACTGGATATAATCCACCACTATCACTCCGGAGTTTCTTAAATGTATGACAGATTTTAATCTCATTTTTATGTACTTTGTGGACTGTGCATTGTCCCTTAAACTCTTCACCTTGACAATTATTGTTTGATTGTCACAGTTCATAAGGATAGCAGGTACTGGTTTTTCAACCACAGGCAAGTCCATCAAAAGATCTCGAAGCCATCCTGCTTTGACACTAGACGTGTCTAATGCTGTTAATTTGGCTTCCATTGTCGATCTTGTTAAGATCGTTTGCTTGCAAGACTTTCAGGGAACAGCACCACCTCCAAGGGTAAACACATACCCCGCTGTGGCTTTCATCTCATCAGCATCAGAGATCCAATTTGCATCACAATACCCTTCAAGAACCGAAGGATATCCATTGTAGTGAAGTCCATGGTTCACGGTACCTTTCAGATAGCACATAATTCTTTCTACAACATGCCAATGCACATCACCCGAATTGGAAACAAACCGGCTTAGTTCGCACACAGCAAACGTGATGTCAGGCCTCGTAGCGCTCGCTAGGTACATAAGTGAACCAATTACTTGAGAGTACCTCAGCTGATCCTTAGCTGTGCCTTCGAACTTTCGAATCCGCACACTAGGATCGTATGGTGTTGGAGAAATTTTGCAGTCCGAATATCCAAAATGACTCAAAACCTTCTCAACATAATGGGATTGCAGAAGTGTAATGACACCCTCATTGTCTCTCAGTAGCTTGATGTTCAAGATAACATCAGCCACATGAAGATCTTTCATCTCAAAGTTCTCGAATAGAAACGACTTAACCTCATCGATTACTTTGAGGTTGGTCCCAAATATCAGTATGTCATCAACATACAAACACACTATAACTCCTTCGCCCCCGCCATGGCGATAGTATACACATTTGTCAGCTTCATTAACAACAAAGCCAACAGATGTTAAAGTTGTATTGAACTTCTCATGCCATTTCTTAGGTGCTTGTTTCAGCCCATATAAAGATTTCAGTAACTTGCACACCTTTCCTTCTTGACCATCTACCACAAAGCCATCTGGTTGTTGCATATAGATTTCCTCGTCTAGCTCTCCATTCAGGAAAGCTGTCTTAACATCCATCTGATGGACGAGAAGACCATGCGAGGCTGCCAACGAGAGTAATACTCAAATGGTAGTCAGTCTGGCCACATGTGAATAAGTATCAAAAAATCTTCATCTTCTTTGTGGGAATAACCCTTGGCCACAAGTCTAGCCTTGTACTTTTCAATCGTACCATCAGGCTTAAACTTCTTTTTGAACACCCACTTACATCCTAATGGTTTATAGCCATAAGGACATTCAGTGATCTCCCACGTTCCATTAGCCATGATGGAATCCATCTCGCTACGGACCGCTTCTCTCCAGTAGTCAGCATCTAGAGATGCATAAGCTTCTGAAGTAGAAGTGGGAGTATCATCCACAAGGTACACAAGGAAGTCATCACCAAAAGACTTTGCAGTACTCTGTCTCTTGCCCCTACCAAGATTTTCCTCGTCATCCTTCTCAGAATTTTCATCATGTGTTTGTTCATAATATTCCATAGGAATGGTAGGCTCGGGAGTCTCCTATGATTCCTGTCTAGAAGTGCTTTCCATCTCTATCATAGGAAAAATATCCTCAGAGAATGTAGCATCTTTAGACTCCATAATCGTACCGACCTTCACGTAAGGTACCTCAGATTTCACTACTAGAAATCTATAGCCAGCGATATTCTTAGTGTATCCCAAATTAACGCAATCCATGGTCTTTGGTCCAAGTTTACGCTTTTTAGGGATCGTCACATTGACTTTCGACAAACAGCCCCAAGTACGTAAGTGTTGTTTTTCTCTTCTCCCAATGCTCATAGGGAGTGATTTCATTATCTTTCGTCGGAACTTTATTCAGGACATGACATGATGTCAATATAGCCTCCCCCCACCATGCCTTGGATAAACCCTATGTATCTAACATGGCGTTAACCAAATATGTTAGAGTACGGTTTTTCCGTTCGGCAAACCCCATTTGACTGAGGTGAATAGGGAGGCGTCCTCTCATGAATAATACCATGTACCGCACAGAAAGAATCAAACTCATTAGCGAAATACTCTCCACCATGATCTAACCAGATTCGTTTAATTTTCTTTTCAAGTTGATTCTCAACTTCTGCCTTATAAATTTTTAAGTAGTGTAGAGCCTCATCTTTGGTGTTTAACAAATATACATAGCAACACCTAGTGGAATCATCTATTAACGTCATGAAGTATCTCTTTCCACCTTTAGTCGATACACCATTCATCTCACATAGATCAGAATGTATGAGTTCTAGTGGCGCCAAGTGTCTCGTCCGCAGTTTTATGGGGCTTACGAGGTTGCTTTGCTTGCACACACGAATGGCACTTAGAACCTTTGGCTAAAGTGAAACTTGGAAATTAATTTAATTTTGCTAACCGCGTCATGCAACTGAAACCAACGTGACAAAGACGTGAATGCCAAACTTCTGTTTCATCAACACTCGAATGAATATTGTTCACGACTTTATTACAGAAATCAGCGAGGGAAAAGTGGTACAGACCTCCGCACTCATACCCTTTTCCAACAAACAGTCCATATTCCGTTACAACTACTTCATTAAACTCAAATACCAACTTAAACCCTTCTCTATATAGAAGGGAGCCACTAACGAGATTCTTCTTGATGGCGGGGACATGCTGCACATTCTTGAGCTGCACGATCCTTCCCGAAGTAAACTTCAGATTGACCGTGCCAACACCAAGTACAGAAGCACTTGCGCCAATCCCCATCAATACGGACCCGTTCCTTGTGACACGATAAGAAGAAAACAATGAGATATCAGCACACACATGAATATTTGCACCTGTGTCAATCCACCAATCAGTAGACTGACAAACTGAAAATACAGTAAACAAATTACCATACCCAGATGCCCCATTCTCATTGTTTCTCACAATCATGTTGACAGCCTTGAAATCTTGTCCTGGCTTCTTGTACTTGTTTGGGCACTTCACAGCCCAGTGTTCCAGTGAACCACAAGTGAAGCAGCCATCTTTCTTCTTATCCTTCTTGAAGGTCTTCTTGGCCTTCTTCTTGAAGTCGGTATTCTGCTGGACACCAGTCCTTGCCTTGTTCTTGTGGGAGTTGTAGTTCTTCTGTACTATATTGGCCGCAGAAGTCCCTTCGTTTCCTTTTCCATGCGAGTCATTTGCCCTCAAATTCCGCTCAACACTCAGATGGTCGATGACATACTCTACTGAGAATTCACGCCTCTGATGTTTCAGAGTAGTGGCAAAGTTCCTCCAAGAATTAGACAGCTTAGCGATTATGCATCCCGCGACATACTTGCCTGGTAGCACGCACTTGAGAATTTCAAACTCCTTAGCGATGCACTGTATCTCATGGGTCTGCTCCAATACAGAACGGTTTTTGACCATTCTGTAGTCATGGAACTGCTCTATATTGTACATCTCGCTGCCAGCATCGGTTGCGCCCAATTCGGATTCGAGCGCCTCCCACAAATCCTTGACAACCCGTATATGTAAATATGCGTCAACAAACTTAACTCTGATCACGCTTAGAACACATCCAACAAAGACGACAGTGGCATCCCTAAACTCCTTCTCCTGTTCAGAAGTAATCGTTCCCGTGGGAGTGACACCGGCGACCCAGAGCACGTTCATGACCGTGAGCTATAAGATTGTTTTGGTCTGCCAACGCTTAAAGTACATCCCCGTAAACGGGTCCGGTTTCAGTGCAGTAGCAAAACCATGAATCGAAAATTGCCTACACATATTAGGTGTTTTGATTCTTAAGAATTTAGTCAATTTACAGATTAAATTAATCCAAGTATAAATCACAAGCATGACGTAAATATACTGATAATTAACCATATTCCTGCATACTAGGTTGATAGTAGACACATCTACGCAAACTACTAGTATTGCACACATGGAAATAATAAGGGCAGGGATAAACGTGTTATACCCTGCGATCGGCCAGTTGACAGTAGCCGTAGCAGTGGCGACAACAGCGGTGGCAACTGCAGTAGCAGCGGCGGCCTTGGTGGCAGCAGTGGCGGCCTCAGCAGCAGCAGCAGCAGCGCGTTCGGCTTCAGTGGACATATTGACAAAGAGGGCGACGCGGTAGTAGTCGAAGTAGATGAACAGCAGCGAGCAGTCGCGTAGGAGATGCTCCCCAAAAACCTTATCGCCCCTCTCCCGTACAGGATCTGGAGAGGCGGGGTTTCAGAGGCCTGCTCTCCCGTCGGCCGTGTACGCGGTAGACGGGATGGGATCACCGGCGGCAGCAACAGAGATTGGAATGGCAATGGGCGCAAAGTGGCAGAGCGCATGAGATGGTTTCTGTGTCCGCCTGAGCCTCCAATATATAGGCACAACCGAGTAGGAGAACAATCCGCTTACATAATTAATTGGCGTTTACTACACCCGTTACCACGTGATTAATGCGGCGTTTTACTGCGCGCGGTTATTACCCCGTTACCATGTGATCAATGCGACGTTTTACGGCGCGGCTGTTACCAAAATAAATGTGACGCAACAGACAACAATCAACATGACGTCTCATATTATTGGCGCGTCTATTGACTCCCCGTTTCTGACTGCCCCGCGGCACGGCGCGACACGTCGTGACGTGTCATGACGAGGCGAGGCGAGCGGCGGAGGAGGAGCGCGCGTGTGGAACACCTCCACAACTCCTCTCTCTTCATACCAACTCACACTAATGGGGAGAGCGCTCACCTTATAAACTGATGCAAAACTCTCCCAACTAGCATTATAGGACTAAACTCCTACCATTTGCTATGGCAGCATGGGCCTTAGCGATTAAATGGAAATTGCCTAGTGGACCTAAAGCTCACCTCAAATTTCAGCAAACACATTTAGTTTGACCAAACGAGCTGTGAGAATATCTCAAACATTTTTAGAACTTCACTCATCCTCTATGGTTTCATATAATTCAAATGGTCTCTTCAGTTTCTCTCTGTGGTCATTAATATGCCTAGTTATTTTTGAATCATTATTTGCACCTTTTTAGAGTGGTGTGTCAAAGAGCAAAGCATACTTAATCTCATGGAGAGACGTAAATGAAGGGTTCGTTGCATAGAAAACAAAAAAAATTCTACGCGAGAGATACCCGAAGGGCCAAGATCTAACATAGGAGATGAAAGCAACCGGGAGAAAGAGTCTTAGAAGAACATACCCTCGAAGACTCTAAGCGTTGCGAGATCGAATCTTGTTGTTGGCGTAGTCATACTCACGTCGGTCTCAAGACTGAGAAGATGTGCACCGCAATCCGACGGTGCCTCCTGATCGGTCACACGTACAACTTGATGACGACCTCCGTTCCCTCGATCCAACGGGGCAGCAGAAGTAGAGGACCCCTTGGAACTCCAGCAGCACGACGGCGTGGTGTGGTGGAGAAAACTTTGCTTAGGGCTTCACCAAGCGCATGAACATGAGGAGGAGCAGCGGGAGGAGGGAGGTGGAGATGACACCAAGTGTGTGAGAGAGAGGGAGCTCATGCCCTCTATTTATATAAGGGGGCAGCCTAAAGGCCCCATGCGGCCAAGCATGATGGTGCCCCCACCTCTTCCCTCATCATGTGAGTGGACACTCCACTCATACTCCCATAAATTTCCACTTAGAAAATCCAAAGGTTTTCTTTATTAAATGAATAAAACATTTTTGTTTCTTTTATTTAATATTTTTTAATTATATTAACAAACATTAGCACATAACCCCTCGAATCATTTGTTAATTCTATTAACAACCATTCGACAGAAAACCCCTTGAACTAAAATTTACCCGAAACGATTTGGGTGTTATCCAAACTTTTCTCCGATATTCCGTATCCTCTCAAATGCGTCATCGAACCTTAAGTGTCGAGTCTTCTTAGTTAGAATCATGGACGGGGGTGCCATAAGCCTACTGGTAGAACTGTGGGGGAAACATGGAAGTACTGGAAACGAGGACATGATTCACCCAGGTTCTGTACGTCGCGACTATGGCGGCATTCCTACTCCTGCAATCTCACTAAATCAGGGCTGGAGCCTAAATTATACAGAGTACAATTGTGAGTATGGTTTCGCTAACTTGCCGAGGATGAACTTTGATGCGCGTGTAACACACGTTCGTTGGGACACCCCAAGAGGAAGGTATGATGAGCACATTAGTAAGTTTCCCTCCAAAGGTTGATGCAGCCGAGATGCAGAGCGCACTACCGGTTCAGAAGCAACGTGGAACCTACACAACACAATCAGATCAATTTGCCCCAACGAAGCAGTGAGGTTGTCAATCTCACCGGTTTTGCTGAACACAAAGAGGTTAAACGTATGGTGTGGAAAATAGTACGAGAACAATATGAAAACAATAGCAGCAGTGTGAAAACAGTAATTGCAGTGGTTGTATTATCAATATGAGGAAATGGACCGGGGTCCACAGTTCACCTAGTGGTGTCTCTCCATAGAAAATAAATAACATGTGTGGTGAAAAAATTATAGCTGGGCAATTGAGATAAATGAAGGTTGCACCGTAGTGCATATGCAAGACATAAAGATTACTATGTGATTCATGCGTGCATTACAACAAAATACATAGACCGTCATCCAACTGCATCTATGACTAGTAATCCACCCTCCGAATATCATCCGAACAACGTTGGGTATTAAGTTGCAAGCAACAGATAATCGCAGTAAGCAAAGTGTGTAATGTAAACAATGTAAACAAAGTAAACATCGTTGTTTTCGCCCTAATGGCGACACCACATACTCCATCCGTCACGTTTCTATCACTCGAGCACAAATGCAAAGGAGGCATGAACCCACTATCGAGCATAAATACTCCCTCTTGGAGTTACTAGCATCTACTTGGCCAGAGCATCTACTAATAACGGAGAGAATGAAAGATATAAATAACATAATAATGAAGATAACATGGTAGATTGATAATCAGAAGACATAGCATTCAAAATTCATCAGATCCTAGCAAATACAACATGTAGCATTACAATAAGATGATCTCGATCATGTTGAAAGTGCACTATGGTCAACTAGAGGGGGGGGGTGAATAGGTTGACTACCAATTTTTCTTTTCTTTTCCTTTTAAGGGGCTTAGTAAGATAAGATACGATTCTCTAGATGTGCAACTAAGTGAACAACCTATGTGAAGAGAGTAGTATGCGCAACGGAAGTAAAGCGTAAGGTAGTAAAGCAAACAACAAGTGTAAACAAGGAGACAAGGATATGTTTCACCGTAGTTCCTTCTCAAAGAGAAGTACGTCTACGTTGGAGAGGTGGGGAGCCACCTAGGCGCTCCTCAATAGCACGGTTGTGCACACCTTGTTCTCCTTGAGCTTCTCCGGTGAGGGAGATGCTCGTTTCCACTATGAGGTCGACTTGAAGGCGTTGACCAAACCTTTATAAGGGCTTGAGGTCACTCCACAAGGATGGAGGCTCTCAAGCAATCCGTAGCTTCTTGCAACAAGGTGGAAACTACAAGCACGAGATCTACTAAGGTTTCTAGGCCTCAAGTAGGATTCTAGATCTACTAGGTTGTGGTGGATGGATTTGAGATTCCTTTGGTGGAAGTGTGGATCTAGGTCTCCTCTAGCTCTCCACCAAGTTTGGGAGTGATTGGGTGGACGGAGTGGGAGATCTAAGAGGTTGAAGCTTTCATTAATGGCTAGGAGAGAGAGTGGGAAAAGCTTAGCATTTATGAGGTAGGTGAAGGGGTATTTATACTCTTGGCCACGAAGTGGCCGTTTGCAGTCCAGGGCACCGGAGGCTCCGGTGGTTTCACCGGAGGCTCCGGTGAGTCTTCTTTGCACTGCGCAGTTGCGCAGTGCCTTATCCTTTGCGCGCTGCTGAGGAGGCCGGAGGCTCCGGTGGATCGAGCGGAGGTTCCGCCCACCGGACCCGCACCGGAGGCTCCGGTGGAACCTCCGCCACTTTCCAACAGAAGGGGTAGCTGGCGGAGCTACCACCGGACCCTCCACCGGAGTCCATTTGCACTTGGACCAGGGGGCCACCGGATGTCCACCGGAGCCTCCGGTGGAACCTCCGCCACTTTCCAACAGAAGGGTATTTCGGCGGAGGAACCACCGGATGTGCACCGGAACTTATTTGCGCACAGGAGCCTCCGGTGGATTCACCGGAGCCTCCGGTGGATTTACCGGAGCCTCCGGTGGGTTCACCGGAGCTTCCGCCCCTGCACATTTTGGTTCCCTGGCTTTCTTTCTCTTAGCACTTTTCGAATATCTCAAGCATTAGCCCCATAGATATAGTGAACCTAATAACCTGGGCATTTTCATCATTTGAACAAACATTAGATCCAACGGTTATGTTGTCATATAATTACCAAAACGGACGATGATCTTTCAATCTCCCCCTTTTTGGTAATTGATGACAACATAATTATTTGCATGATTACGGACTCAATATGAACGGAGCTCCCCCTAAAGATATGCTCCTTTCATATTGAGATCACTAAGACATGATATAAACTAATAATATGACAATGATAACACATAGCACACATAACACATAGATAATATGAAACGAGGTTCACACATGATCACAATATAGCGAGGTTCACGATAGATACGAATAAGGTAAACAAACGAAGTTCCAAATAGTTCAAATCAAACTCCCTCAAGCAAAAGAGAGATGCAAATCAAAGAAAGCTTGAGGGACCATGCAAATGCCCGTTGCCTAATATATCTTTCTCCCCCTTTGGCATCAAGATACCAAAAGAGGGAGAGCCAAGTGCTAACGCCCCAAATCATTCGGAGGATGAGGGAGATGCTTCCGGAGCCGGGGAGGGAACACGGTGGTGAGAGCTAGTGGCTTCGTCTCCTTCTTCCTCGGACCATTCAATGAGCTTGCCCTTGGAGTCCTTAGCTTGCCAAGCATCCCAATCTGTGATGCTATCAAGAACCGGGGATTCAATGGAGAGACCCTCTTCACGGAGACGTTCACGAGATGCTTGAGCCTTTTTACGTGCCTTGAGTTCCGCATCATAATGTGCCTCCCATTGATGTTGCTCAATCTTCTTGTTCAAGCAAAATACTTTCTTGAGAGCCCGAGCCATCCATTTGAAGGCATTGCTAGAGGGAGGGGGTTGAGATGGACCCTCGGCTTCTTCTTCCTCATCCACAATGATGCGAGGCCGAGCCTTGTGCTTGCGGACAGCTGGAGTGGGATGCACAACGGGCTCGGTGTGATCCTTCATGAGAAGCCTCTTTTCCGTATGAGAGATCCAAAGTGAATCATCCAAAGGATCATCCGGAAACTTAGCATTCCACACGTGCAATATGATCTTCATGATGAAAGGCCCAAAACAAGCATTCCTTCGGTTGGCAATGACATGCCACAACTCGTTCCAAATGTAGTCAAGCACATCAAGCTTGCGAGGAGTGGCATCCATACGGTATTGATGAGTAAGAAGCATCAAGTTCTTCATGAAACCTTGAATCTCATCCACATTGCCCGCCTTTGGATTGATAGTCTCTCTATAGATCCGTAACATGATGTCATAAGTGGGAAAGAGACCCTTGACGAAACCCACGGCATATTTCTTCCAATGATAGAGGGGAGTGAGGTCATCCTTCGAACTAGCTTGAGCGGAGTGAACTCGAAACCATCCATTAGCAAATTCTTCTCCGTTGGCAAAAGGACCAAAATCTGGGTAGCCACCAAGAATAGTTCCAACATCCTTCCAAGTGATGTCAAGTTGTTTTCCCTTGGTCATCCAAATGAGGTGGCGGTTGGTCTCATTGCCAAGATGAACTGTGGCAAGGAACTGACAGACGAGCTCTTCATCAAAGTCTTGTTGAAGGGTGATAATGGGACCGAGACCAAACTTCTCAATGAGCTCGAGGGCCTCCCCAAAGTACTTGTGATTGCGTTCCATGTGACCAATACTTATAGCATGTTGGGGAACAACATTCTCCTTGGGCTTCCTCATCAAGATCTCCCTGAATATCTGTCCTTGGAAGGCGGTGTGAAAACGCGGATCCTTGCCCCGGAATTGGGGCATTTGGCGGTCACGGGGAATGACATATGGATTTTCCCGTCTTTCCTTCACAAATGTCGCATCGGACATCTTGGATGCGGTTGGTGCGGTGTTCTTCCTTGGCAAAGTCTTCTCGGGAGCCGGAAATCTCTTGCGCTTGCCTTGAGTACGGTCAAGTTCCTCTTGAATTTCATCCACGGGTTGTGGCTTGCGGCGGCCCGTGGACTTGTACCGTTGCCCTTTTCCCTTGGAACCGGAAGCATCTAACATAGAAATCGAGAAGAGCATGAAGAACGAGTAAAGCTCGAGTCAAATAAGGCACGCACAAACCAAAGAACCAAGATATTCATGGTGTTAGGGTTGAATAATCTAGGGTTAGGGCAAATTTCCCATAGAACCTCAACGATTCAAGCCTAACATGCATTATCTAGGTTGCTAGGGTGTGTACTTGAGAAAATCCACTCCTAAAACTCCAAAACCACAAATCTAGAAAGCTAGAACATGAACTCCTATGCATCTCATCCATCAACTAGATGAGAGAGAGAGAGAGCACATACCGGCTTCATCCATGGTGGAGAAGGGAGGAGGGAAGGTTCCCGGGGCGTCCCTAGGCAAGGAGGAGGTCTCCCCGCGGTGGAGCACCCGAATCCGGCGGCGGTGAGCTTGGGGGCGGCGGCGGTTTGAGAGGAAGAAGATGGGGGCGGGTGGGGGAAAATGAGATTGGATCTCACTTACCCCCGCGCGCCCCAATCTTATCCGCAGTAATTTTTCCGCCGGCGGAGCCTCCGGTGGTTTCACCGGAGCCCCCGCTCCCGCCAGCGGAGCCTCCGGTGGAATCACCGGAGCCTCCGCCCCTGTCCCAAAACTTTAGGTTTTGGCCCGCTGAGCCACATGGACCCAGCGGAGCCTCCGGTGAGGTTCCGGTGGACAGGCCCGGCGGAGCCTCCGGTGGTTTCACCGGAGGTTCCGCCCAGATGAATTTCAGCGCGCCAAGATTGGAAAAACTCGAGCAATACTATAAGAGAAACGGTTTGGGCAAGTGGGGCTTGGGTTGGAAAAACGTTACTGTCATACGAAAGACATTGCTCGACGGGGTTCGCAAGAACCATAAAACAAGTGAAAAAACCGAACCCGTACGAGTTGTCAAGATGTGGATATAATGTGAGAAAATGATAAAAAAAACATCAAATGTCGGTGGCCGAGGCCACCATGTTTGAGTGTGTAACTTGGCACCGCGAAGATATATCTTGGGTCCAAAATTACTACTCACAATTAAGCACAATGAGTCACAAATTGACTAGATATGCAATGATCGATTGATTTTCGCATAATAAAAGGAGTGCATACTCATGAATTGAGTAGCGCTCCCCCTATTTCCATGCCTACACCTAAACTAGATAGCAAGTATAATGAAGGTAGATATGCAAGGTTTCAAGTGAAGTTGGAAGAGTCGATGACATTTAGTTCATTCCTCAAAGCTCGAAATCTTGGTTCATCAAGGGCCTTTGTGAAAATATCGGCAAGTTGATCCGTGGTGGAGACATATGAGAGATCAATATCACCTTTCTCAACATGATCCCGAATAAAGTGATGACGGATCTCAATATGCTTCGTCTTGGAGTGAAGAACCGGGTTGTAGGCGATCTTGATAGCACTCTCATTATCACAAAGAAGAGGCACCTTGTCAAAGTGAATACCATAATCCTTCAAGGTTTGCCTCATCCATAGCAATTGGGCACAACAATTTGCCGCGGAGATATACTCGGCCTCGGTGGTGGAGAGAGCAATGCAATTTTGCTTCTTGGAAGACCAACAAACCAAGGAGCGGCCAAGGAATTGGCAACCCCCGGATGTGGACTTCCTATCCGTCTTCTCTCCCGCATAATCCGCATCCGAATAACCAATGAGTTGGAAGCTTGAACCCTTGGGGTACCAAAGACCGAAATTTGGGGTATGAACTAGATATCGAAAGATTCGTTTCACGGCTTCCAAATGACTTTGCCTCAGAGAGGCTTGAAACCTTGCACATTTACCTACGCTATACATGATATCGGGTCTAGATGCACAAAGGTAGAGCAAAGAGCCAATCATGGAGCGGTATACCTTTTGATCTACCTCTTTCCCATTAGGGTCGGGTTTCAAGTCGGTGGTCGTGGACATAGGGGTCTTCATAGGTTTGGCATCATTCATATTGAATCTCTTGAGCATGTCTTGAGTATATTTGGCTTGTTTGATGAAAGTTCCTTCATAATATTGATTCACTTCAAAGCCAAGAAAGAACTCCAACTCTCCCATCATAGACATCTCAAACCTATCGGTCATAAGCTTGCAAAACTCCTCATTGAACAAAGTGTTAGTAGACCCAAAAATGATGTCATCCACATAGAGTTGGCATATGAACAAGTCACCTCCAACCGTCTTGGTAAAGAGGGTAGGATCGATTAAACCAACATTAAACCCGCGATCTACTAGAAACTCTTTAAGGTGCTCATACCACACACGTGGAGCTTGTTTAAGTCCATAGAGCGCCTTATCAAGTCTATAGACATGATCGGGGTGGTTGGGATCCTCGAAACCCGGAGGTTGCTTGACATATACTAACTCATTAATGGGACCATTAAGAAAAGCACTTTTGACATCCATTTGTTGTAATTTGAAGTTATGATGAGATGCATAGGCAAGTAAGATACGAATGGATTCAAGGCGAGCTACGGGGGCAAAGGTTTCACCGAAATCGATACCTTCGACTTGAGAAAAACCTTGGGCCACCAATCTTGCCTTGTTGCGAATGACAATACCATCTTTGTCTTGCTTATTCTTGAACACCCATTTGGTACCAATGACATTTTTGCAATCCTTGGGTCTTGGCACTAATTTCCACACCTTGTTGCGCTCGAAGTTATTGAGTTCATCATGCATGGCTTCAAGCCAATCTTGATCTTCGAGAGCTTCATATACCTTCTTGGGTTCAATGAAGGAGACAAATGCATGAGCCTTGCTAAAATCCGCCAATTGTCTTCTAGTGACCACTCTTCCACGAACTTGACCAAGAATCATGTCCTCCGTATGACCCGCTCGTTCAAGATTCTCTAGCCTTCTCTTTGCTCTTCGAGCCAATATCTCCTCCAAAGATTCCTTGGATATGGATTGAGAATCACCTTCTTCATCGGAGACATGTCCATCTTCATTTTGTCCTTGATCAATAATGGGTGATGAATCACCACTAGGTTGAGCATTCTCAACAATAATAGAATCTTGATCATGATTTAGGTGTGTTGCTTGGCCTTGTTCATTAGCTTGGCCTTGATCGTTAGCTTGAGGGCTTGGCGCATCTTGTTGGATTGCTTGATCATCAATGGGTGTAGTCAATGGCTCCACTTGAGTGGGGCATAGTCCTTCTCCCTCCGTCATCCGGTGTCCCTCAATGGGGATTATTTCACCAATCCCCATTCTTCTTATGACGATGGGAGGAATTGCATCTCCTACAACACCATGATCTATACGCCCCCCTTGGGAGCCATTATCCTCATCAAACACCACGTCTATAGCTTCTTCAACTTGTCCGGTGGACTTGTTGTAGACTCTATAGGCGTGAGCGTTTGTGGCATAACCAACAAAAATGCCCTCATAAGATCTAGTCTCAAATTTTGACAACCGTTTACCTTTCTTGCGAATGAAGCACTTGCAACCGAAGACCTTGAAGTAAGATACATCCGGTTTCTTACCCGTGAGAATCTCATAGGGGGTCTTGTTCAAGATCTTGCGAAGATATAACCGGTTGGTGGCGTGACATGCGGTGGAGACGGCTTCGGCCCAAAAGTTATAGGGAGAAGAGAACTCCGCAATCATAGTTCTAGCCGCATCCATCAAAGTCCGGTTCTTTCTCTCCGCAACACCATTTTGTTGAGGGGTATAAGGAGTGGAGTATTGATGAGCAATGCCCTCTTCACTAAGAAAACCCTCAACGGTGTAGTTCTTGAACTCCGAGCCATTATCACTCCGGATAGCCAATATGGTAGCATTGTGTTGGCGCTCAACTAGAGTGATGAACTCGATGACTCTACTTTGAGTTTCACTTTTCCTCTTGAAGAAATACACCCAACAATATCTTGAATAGTCATCCACAATTACCAAACAATACTTCTTTCCTCCGAGACTATCATAGGATAGTGGACCAAAGAGATCTAAGTGAATGAGCTCGAGAATTCTTGTAGTGGAGATAGATGTCTTGGTTGGGTGTTGTTCTCCATGTTGCTTCCCAAAGGTGCAAGAGCTACACACACGATCTTTAGCAAATTTAGCTTTGGTTAGTCCTAGAACGTGATTGCCACTTTGGAGATCATGCAACATTCTCATATTGGTGTGGGCTAGTCGGCGATGCCAAAGCCATCCCACATCAACTTTAGCCATTAGGCATGTCGCGGCACACGTGTCTTCTTTAGAGAAGTCCACTACATACATGCCGTTCTCGACAAACCCAACAAAGTCTACTTTAAGAGATGTCTCCCAAGTGACAATCACACTCTCTTTATTAAAGAACGAGGTGAAACCACAATTCGCAAGTTGAAGAACGGACATCAAATTATAGCCAAGGGACTCAACAAGGAGAACATTCTCAATTGATAAATCATTTGAGATTGCTACCTTGCCTCGTCCCAATACCTTAAGCTCGGACTTATCACCAATAGTGACGCAATTGAGATGAGGTAGAGGAGGTTCAAGATTGCTTATTGCGTCAAGGCTTCCGGTCATATGTTGGGATGCACCACTATCCACTGTCCATTTGTTAGACCCGGAAGCATTTCCCTACAAGAGATCAATTTCTTGATTTAGGTACCCATCCTTCAATGGGTCCTCTTTTGTTAGTAACAAGGGTCTTAGGAACCCAAATAGTCCAATGATAATCATCACCATAATAAGTACCAACGTATTTAGCATAAACATGTCCATCCCTAGATTTCATCAGAACATAAGATGGATTATATTTTCCGGCGAAATCATTATGAGTGATGCTCCCCCTAGAGGTATCACCACCCATAATGGCGTTGGTCTCCTTTTCTTTGGTCACCTCACCCTCTTTTACAAAAACAACATTTTGAGGGGGAGTAGTGACATTCTTGGATGTCTTCTTTGACTTGGAAATAAACCCAAGTCCCTCTTTACCTTTCTTGGCACCTTGAGAGCTTATTGCATCGTTGAGAATTCTTTCCTTCCCTACATTGTTAGTCGTAGAGGAAAAGGTAGGTGCAATAACAATGCTATTTGATGAAGATGCAACATGCTTATTTGATTGTTGAGCTAGAAGCTTGATTCGAGACTTGGCAAGTTTGTCATGAATTTCCTTAAGAGATTTAAACTCTTCTTTTAGTTTGTCATGTTCCTCGTCAAGTTTTTGATGAGCTATTCCTAGCTTCAACTCTTCCTCTTCAAATTCTTTAAGCAAAACAAGAGATTTAGCATGTTCTTTCTTAAGTTTGGCAAGAGATTTTTCATTATCTTTCCTAAGCTTAGAAACACTAATAGCATAAGAGTCTTGTAAACTAGATAGTCTTTCTTCAAGAGAGGCTCTCATGGATCTTTCCTTTTCGAGAGCCTTAATTAGTTCACCATCATGATTCTCATTGGTACCACCATGATTCTCCAAGGTCATGATGATTTCCTCTTTCTCATCAATGAGAGAGTTGGCATCATCAAGTTGCCTTAGGAGAGCTTTTACTTTTTCTTTAGTTTCACCTTCAAGACTACTCAACCAAGACCCTAGGTTCTTGGCCTCCTCATCTTCACCAATGTTTTCAACACAATCCAATAATGAGGGAGAGGTAGTGGTAATAGACTTGGAGGTGGAAGTTATTACCGCGGTGGCTTTTGCCATGAGACATGTAGGTCGGATCGATGTCTTCTCATTGGGAGATTCAAATAGAGAGACCGATGAAGAGGAAGTGGTAGCTATGGCGACGTGGGCAACACCTACGACTTCATCTTCTCCTTCATCTCCGGAGTAGTATGTCTCCAATGTGGGGCCTTCTTGAACATATAGAGCCCTTGGAACCCTTCTAGCGAGGTTCTTGTTTTGTGGAGCTTTGTTCTTGTCCTTGCGAACAAGCTTCCCTTCATTCTCTTCTCTTGGCTCAAAGGGACACTCTTTGACGAAGTGGTTTGCACTTCCACAATTATAACATGTTCTTGGCCGTTCCCCTTTCTTCCTAAAGATCTTGTTCCTTGAAGGTCTTGGGGCACCGGCTTTGTGAGCCTCCCATCTCTTCCAATACCCTTGCATGGCAAGAGCAATACATTTATGGGCACCCTTGTATGTATCCTCATAGTCCTCATCATCATCATCATCAACTTCTTCAATCTTGGCCATTGCTCTAGACTTCAAGGCAAGGTTGGGAGACTTTCCATGTCCTCTAGAGCGAGCAAGAGCATCATCCGCACTTTTGTGAGATAAGGATATGGCAATGAACTCACTTAGCACTCCAATGGAGTTAAGGGAGTTGTAGTCGGATCTTGTTCGAATGCTAGTGGAGAGGTTCTTCTCAAATGGAGTTATGGCCTTGACAAACTTCCTCTTGATCCATTCATCCGAGATTTCCTCTTTCCCAAAATCTCTTAGTTGATTGCCAAGAGTGACAACTCTTCTATATAGCTCCTCGGGACTCTCGTCTTCAAGCATGACGAAGTTCTCGGACTTGTCGAGAGCAACATCATATTTTGATGATTGAATGCTAGCATTTCCTTGGAACAAGGAGTCAAGTTTATCCCATGCTTCCTTGGCGGTCTTCAAGCCGCGAATGTGCTCAAGATGTTCTCTTGGGAGAGCCTTTTGGATAGTCACAATAGCGGTCTTGTTGAGTTGGAACTCCACGTCCTCTCTTGGGGTCAAGTTGTTTGGATCATGAGGGTGGAATCCATGAACAACGCTTCTCCATAGAGCGGTGCAACAACCTGAAATATGAGACTCCATATCGAACTTCCATGATGAGAATTCGTTAGTGTTAAGCATGGGAGGATTTCCAACATTAACCATGTGTGGTATTGTAGCAATAGGGTGGATAGAATCGTAATTGGGAGGCGGTGGAACTTTAGAGTTAGACCCCGAACCGTTAGCCGATTGAGACTTGGAGCCCTCGGAGTTCCCACTACTCTTAGCCTTTTTATCGGCTTTTGCTTTGGCTTTCGCCTTAGCTAAAGCGATGTTAGCTTCCATTTCATCAATGTCCGGAATGGATTCTTCATCCGAGCTAACATCGTTGGTAGTGAGAGGTGCTTCCTCGGACTCCTTGGTTCTCCCCATCAATACCTCCATCATTTTCTTGATGCTAGAAACCTCCGTACTGACAGTAGAGCTAACCTTAGACATTTCGGCTTGGAGGATTCCAACCGAGTCTTGTAGGTTAGATATACTGTCGGACATCTTGGAGATTTCCGCACTAGAACTACCGGGGGTATTTTCATCGACCATTGTACTCTTAGGCGGTTAAGCCCTTAGTAAGAGCCGAGGCTCTGATACCAATTGAAAGTGCACTATGGTCAACTAGAGGGGGGGGTGAATAGGTTGACTACCAATTTTTCTTTTCTTTTCCTTTTAAGGGGCTTAGTAAGATAAGATACGATTCTCTAGATGTGCAACTAAGTGAACAACCTATGTGAAGAGAGTAGTATGCGCAACGGAAGTAAAGCGTAAGGTAGTAAAGCAAACAACAAGTGTAAACAAGGAGACAAGGATATGTTTCACCGTAGTTCCTTCTCAAAGAGAAGTACGTCTACGTTGGAGAGGTGGGGAGCCACCTAGGCGCTCCTCAATAGCACGGTTGTGCACACCTTGTTCTCCTTGAGCTTCTCCGGTGAGGGAGATGCTCGTTTCCACTATGAGGTCGACTTGAAGGCGTTGACCAAACCTTTACAAGGGCTTGAGGTCACTCCACAAGGATGGAGGCTCTCAAGCAATCCGTAGCTTCTTGCAACAAGGTGGAAACTACAAGCACGAGATCTACTAAGGTTTCTAGGCCTCAAGTAGGATTCTAGATCTACTAGGTTGTGGTGGATGGATTTGAGATTCCTTTGGTGGAAGTGTGGATCTAGGTCTCCTCTAGCTCTCCACCAAGTTTGGGAGTGATTGGGTGGACGGAGTGGGAGATCTAAGAGGTTGAAGCTTTCATTAATGGCTAGGAGAGAGAGTGGGAAAAGCTTAGCATTTATGAGGTAGGTGAAGGGGTATTTATACTCTTGGCCACGAAGTGGCCGTTTGCAGTCCAGGGCACCGGAGGCTCCGGTGGTTTCACCGGAGGCTCCGGTGAGTCTTCTTTGCACTGCGCAGTTGCGCAGTGCCTTATCCTTTGTGCGCTGCTGAGGAGGCCGGAGGCTCCGGTGGATCGAGCGGAGGTTCCGCCCACCGGACCCGCACCGGAGGCTCCGGTGGAACCTCCGCCACTTTCCAACAGAAGGGGTAGCTGGCGGAGCTACCACCGGTGATGGGGGGATGCTAACCCGGTATGCCAAGATCCGAGGAATAACCCGGCCCAGAGACAGTGAGCAGGATACAGCTAGGGATAAAGATGTTTGTGGAGGCCCAAGCTCGTGGGCCTAGTGACCCGGATTATGGGTGTTGTAAAGGAAAGTTAGGGTTAGCACGCCGTGTCTGGGTAGGACCCGGGTGTGCCTTGTAAAGTAAGTTAGGGGGGTACGGGTACTATATAAACCGACCCTCGGGTATAGATTGACACAGAGACCTAAGAATCCTAGCAATATCGTGTGGTATCGAGTATCCAGTGTAAACCCTAATCGAGTTATTGTATCGAGAATAGAGATCCGGCGACTTCGATTGCCGGCTGTCAGATCAAGTTGCATCATGTCTTCCTTTGAGCTAAACCCTCTCCCGAACGCCTGTGTCGACTTGCCCCAAGATCAGTTACCCCTGGTAACATCTGCCGTGATTATCCCACGACAGTTGGCGCCCACCGTGGGGCCTGCGTCCAAAGGTGTCTACATCACGGGAGAAGCTCGGAAGGGCATGGAGAATCTTGTCATCGGCGAAATCTACATCGACCACGAAGGAGAAAAGGTGGTGGACGATTCCGGCTGGGGGCCGGAGTCGGATCACCTCGAAACCGGATCCGTCATAACAATCGGCCGGATCAACGTCTTCATCGGTATGGTATGTGCTTCCAATTCGGTCCCTGACAACGTTGGATCTGATTCTATGCCAGGAAAAGCCACGTCTACCCGATCAGATGATGAAGAATCGACGGGAACGACATATCCCGCAGAAGAACCCATCGCGGAGTGGGAACAGCCGGAGGAGCCGGCATGGACCCCACGCGACCGGGCCCAAGGAGAAGATGACACCGGGTCTATCCTGGATCTACTGGAAAACCGGTATGAGGAGAACGGTGAAGAGCAACAGCCTGAATTTACACCGGATGTCGCGCGCCGAGTTGCAGTCTATACAGCCCCCGCGGCTAACCAAGGAAACACAGCCGCGGCACCAGTCGGGGCAGTGGCCCAGCAACAGGGCGCGGTTAACGGAGACCCGGTCTTGACCCGGGTCGATGGAGGGTCAGCATCGGTCACCAGTCGCGCGGCAGATGAGGAGCAACACGCCAACATGTCCGGGTTTCAAGCCAATCGGACACCAGGGGCGGGTCCCTCGAATCCGCGTCACCCGGCCCTGTTCGATAATAATTTGATCTTGGATCCTACAGTCCTCGCCACTGTTATCACCCCAGAAAACGCGGCAGAGCGTGTTAGAGATCTGGACGTGGCTCGTCGTGCATTGGAACAGCAAAGAAGGCAAGTGGAAGCAGATAGACAGGGGATGGCCACCCGGCGGCGCGAGCTAGACGCGTTGGAAACCCGGCTTCGAGAGGAAACGTCCAGGATACATCAAAGGCACCACACCAGGTTGCCAGCAACGGGCGGGGTTATTAATCCGGCTAATTTGTTCATCACGCCTCAGGATCAACCGATACCAGTGGTGAACCAGGGAACCGCACCCCAACAGACAACAGCAGCGACACGCCCGGCGAATGAACGGACCGGGTTACCCCCACCGCAAACTAGAGTCACAACCGGCAACGATCTACTGCCGCCGCCACCATCACGATTCCGCACGCCAGCCGGCCACTACAACAATCCTATGGACAACGTATATGCGGCGACACTCGCATTGAATCAAATACCTGTGGGAGAGTCGCCCCATGCAGAGAAGACTCGGCAAGCCATCGAGCTGTTGCACACTGCAGTGGCGCAGCAAGCCAATTACCCGGATCACAGAAGCGGAATGCACGGGACGCCATATGTCAGCCAGCAGCAAGGGAATTTACAAACGAGTTCGGCACGGCGGAGGGAAGAGCAGCAGCAAATGCCGCCTCCTCCCCGCGCTCAGGCAGTATCAGCAGCACAGGCCGTCGTGGACAGTTCTAGGGCTCGGAGGGCCGCGGCCGGGTCTGCAGCGCATGGGCCTCCCGCAGCACAGCGCCCAGAGGCGCCCCCCGCGGCATCACACGTCTCCAGGGCAAGGCCGGCTTCAATCATTCTTGCGGGGCCCAAGTGTCTCTCGGACAATATTAGAGCTGAACCTTACCCGGAAAAGTTCAAAGAGCCAGGGAAAGTAGTGAATTATGAGCCAACCATGGATCCCGAAACGTGGCTAAGCAGTTACGAGATGGCAATGTCAATCCGCAACGCGTCCGAGAACCTCCAAGCCAAATTCATGTATCTGATGATGTCTGAAGGAGCAGCAAAATTGTGGTTCACCAATCTACCAGAGGGATCGATCAAGTCTTGGGAGGAGTTGAAGACCGCGTTTGTCAAGCACTTTCACGGAACCTGCAGGAAGTTATTCACCATTGACGATCTAGAGCGATGCGTCCAAAAGAAGGGAGAATCGGCGCGCAGTTGGGTGCGTCGGGTTATGGAGATACTTCACTCATCCACAGACATCCAGCCCAAGGATGCGCTACAAGCCATGGCAAAAACATGCAAGTATATACCTTTAGTGCAAAAGTTAACTCGCATGAAGTCCAGTCGAAATGCGTCAGAAGTCACAATGGGAGAATTGATGGATGCGTGCAACAAACACGCTGCGACAGATACCACAGAAGAAGAAGCTGATGACAAGAAGACAAAAGCAAACACAAGCGGTAATGGAAGAACCGGCAACGGAACAGCGTCAGGAAACAATGGAAGTAGTCAGAACAAGCGTCCCTTCGAAGGAGGCTCCGAGTTTGTCGCCAATACAGAAGCCGGGTCTTCAAGACCCAGAGCAGAAGGAAATTTCAATACTGGGAATCACAACGGAGGAAACTACCAAGGGCCGCCCCGGCCGAGTAATAGTTGGGACATCTTCAGAATGGCGTGCCCAAAACACAGCAGGAACGGCAGGCCGGCTAACCACTCCTTGGAGCAGTGCGCCGACTTGCAAAGATGGAAAAACGAAGAAGTAAACAGGGCTATGCGAGGTACAGGTCGAGGAGGAGGGCCAGGTCCGGGTGGAAACCCTGGCAATGGACCACCCCCAGCCGGAAACCCGGCAGCTGGAAACCAGGGCAACAACCAAGGGGGAGCTGGAGGCTTCCAGGCTAACCCCAAACAATTGGGTCAATATCATGTGCATACCACAGGAGGATCTAACAAGGACAAAAAGATACTAAAGCAAGCAGTCAACTCAGTTTCGTTAGCCGTTCCGAGATACTTGAGATGGTCAGAACAGGAGGTAACATGGAGCAGAAGGGATCACCCAGAAAGAGTGGAACACCCAGGAGTCTTGGCACTAGTAGTCGCACCGCAAGTTAATGGGTACGAGCTAAAGAAGGTTTTAATGGATGGTGGAAGCAGCATCAATATATTGTATTGGGAAACCTTCCTACGCATGGGTCTCAAGGAATCTCAACTGCAAAAAAGCTCAACAGTTTTTCATGGAATAGTGCCGGGTCATTCAGCATGCCCCGAGGGAAAAATCGCACTGGAGGTAGCTTTCGGAGAATCAAAGGATAACTATCGAATTGAGTGGCTCACCTTTGAGGTAGTGAAATTACGCAGCCCCTATCACGCGCTGTTTGGAAGGCCGGCTTATGCCAAATTCATGGCTAGGCCGTGTTATGTATATCTACAGCTAAAAATCCCGGGTCCCAAGAAGACTATAACCATACACGGAAATCGAGATATAGCCGCTGAATGCGACGAAGGAGATGCAGCAATGGCCGAGCAAGCTTGCAGAAAGGAAGAACTCAAGCACTATCGGTCTCAAGCAGACCCGGAGGACAGAACTACATCAAAGAAGCCAAGTACTGAAGGCGAAAAAGCAAAATCCAAGGTCACGCAAGATGCTAAAATGGTGGCCTTAATCGAAGTTGACCCTCCCAAGCAGCCTGCTGTAAAGGAAAAAGTTACACGGCCGCCAACAACCAGCAAAGTCATGGAGACACCCCACCCGGGTTGGCTGGCAAACCCGGTACTCATCAGGAAAAAGTCCAACTTATGGAGGATGTGCATTGGTCAAGCCGGACCAGGACCAGTGCTTACAAAGAACTGAGTAATGTAACGGGCGGCAGGTTTCAGACGCGCTCTTTTCCTACCCAGGGTACCTAAGGGGACTGGAAGGTTTTTAATGAGGCGGCCTGCTGACCAAAAATTTCTGGTATCAATAAAGAGATGGTTATGAAGTCCTATGTCTTTTCGCCTTTATCACAAGTAAGTAGTATCCATACGACATCGATAATTCAGTATCATCAAAAGCATCGATTGCACGTAGGTCTTGGGGGTTGGTTGCTCAAGTAACCAACCACTAACCCGAATGACCCGGCATAGATAGCTATAAGTTATAAGGGCCGATTCCTCGCAAACGAGCACGGCTGCAATCTTATGACTGGGCAAAGGAGCCAACTTTTCTTGACTTTTCTCACTTAAGCTCGATGTGACTCGCACCAAAAGAGGCATGATTCATTCGCTTATGATTACAATCAGCCGTGAGGTCCAATGGGACTCGCCTGACTCTGTTTTCATACAGATGTAACAACATGGTATCCACGCGAAAGCCGGCTTATAGTGTAAGATAGTCAAAAGGGTCATCTAAACCACAAGTTTATGCAGAGTATAAGGCTGATAAGCCGGAAACTCAGTGATTATCAAGCATAACTTCAGTATTTACATGAGATGGTTTTAGGGTTTTGCCTTGGTAGGGAATGATTTGTCCTCTGAGAAAGGCCACACCCCCATGACTCGTCCTTTGGGTCATGGGGACTGGGGACTTCGCAACAGAAACAAACCACTTTGATACCAAGGTTCAAAACGGCCCTATCATCCGAGTCTTGGGAATTTCAAGAGAATTTCACTTATCAAAGCCCCTGGTCTCGAAAAAAACGAGTCTTATGAAGGGAGCTAAAAAGAGATATGGGTATCAAGAACAAGTTCAGAAGAACAGCAAAAGTACGATTATCAAAAGGCTGGGAAAGCCACGAAAATATGTCACCAAATGGAAGTATATTACAAGTTTTTGCATCGGTATCAGAAGTGCACAGGCGCACCATTAACAGAATAAAGTAGCTCAAACAAAAAGGTCCCATGTGACTAAGGTATTATGACATCCTTACTCTACTCGGCCTCCCGAGCGCGATCTTCCGGGTCTTGCTCCTGGACCTGCTTCTTAGCTTTTTTGGCAGAGCCACCCGGACTCACCGCGCCAGGGCGAATAGGAGGAAGGACGGACGGTGTAGAGGCGGACGGCCCTGATTTTAAGTCGGCCTCCCTCTTCGAAGTTGCCTCCTTCTTCTTAGCTGAATAATCAGCCCACTTCTCCAAGAGGTCAAACGGCGGGGGTGCTTCCTCTGTGATAATCTTGTCATCAGCATCATACGCAGCCATTAGTGTATTAAGGTTCAAGCTATCGGCTAGAGTGGTGGCAGAGGGGCGCACTGCCGACTGAATGGCCTTGAAATCCTTAGGCGTAAATTTGGCGCCATCCGCCTTGAACTCAGGAAACCCGGAGATTATCTTCGCCGGGTCAAGCTTCGGAAAGTAGGCTTTGGCCAAGGTCAAAGCCCGCACTATACCGGTACGGCAGGACGAACGCTTCCAGAGTTCAATCCATCCGGGTACAGTGGAGCAGGCTTGGACAAGGTTCTCTTCACCCGGATAGGCTTCTGTGGGCCAGTTAATGGCATTCAATATAAATTTTGTGCCGGCAAAGAAAGTCCGGAGCACAGTCTTCAGGGTCCTAACCTTGACAATAGCATCTTCCTCTGGAGCTGCAAGGTTCGCACCTATAGTGGAAACAGAAGTAAGAACGTATCAGTAGCAGCCGGGTATGAAATTAGTCGGCAGGCAAAAGTTAGGCGGCAGGCAAAAACTTAGCCGGCAGGCAAACACTTACTAAGTAAGATCTGGTAAGTATCGGAGACTTGATCCGATAACTTCTTCAAATCGGCCCGAGCGGCGAGGCACTTCTCCTTGTATTTGGAGACATCCTTCTTCAAAGTTTTCATATTATCCTCAAGGATTTCTCGGCGTTTTATCTCGGCAAGAAGGAGTTGTTCAGTCTTCAGCAAGGTTTCATCAGACCGAGTTACATGTGCCTGTAAGTGTAAAAGGGTGCAAGAACCAGCTAAGTGTTATGGCAAGAAAAATATGGTGAGAAGTACCAAGCATAACTTTTGCAAGTTATACTCGGAACTTGGGGACTAGATAGGGAATATAAGATAACAAGCGCTCTTACCTGGTGCTCTGCAGCCATGCGCTCTAAAATCTCGCTCTCCGAAGCCTTCATGGTGAGAAGCTTGTCCATCAATTGTTCGAAAGTATCTTTATTCGTGTCAGAAGACCCGGGTCCTTGGAATTTCCTAGAAGAGGTTTTCTTCTTAGAAGGAGGTGGAACCCGGGTCATTTGCACGTTGGAATCCGACACTCCTTCTGCACCTAAGGCGGTGGTCTTTCTCTTGCTGGCATGAGAAGCAATTGGATATTCGGCTTCCTGCTGATCTGGTTTAGTCGGCGATGTCTGTTCTTCATCGCCAGACGCGGTTGCGGTTTTATCAGCTGGGTTCCCCTTACCCGGGCCCTTATCTTCTGAATCCTCTTGATCGCTGACAGCGACCGTGGCCCTGTAGATGTTATCACAAAGCAGCTAAATATGCAGTTAGGAAAAGATGACGAAGTACCGGAAAGTATCTGGAAGGGGATTTTTACCCGGTATTCACCGCAAAGTCACAAGGAAATCCATCGTCAGACCCGGGGGAGGCTGGAAAATGTCAAGTTAAATATTATGCGAGAATGCTTCGAGGAAACCGTGCTAACCAAGAAAAGGTAGAGCAAGTACCAGCTTGCCGAGTGGGGAGCGGTGAAGAACCCGGGTTAAGGGCGTCGTTACCCGGGTGATTTCGAGTCGACCTGCGCTTAGGCGTGGGCGACCCCTTCAAGATTGACCAGTGGAATAACGTCAAGAAAGGTTCAAGAATATCATTACGGTAATACAAAGTGAATGTGCGAAGGGGGATGAAACCTTGGAGGTGGCTCCTTGAGCTTTTCTCTTAGATCCGGCTTTGGTTGCCGGCTCCGGTTCTTCCTCATCACTGGCAGATTCTACCTTGCCGTCCGAATCTTCTTCCTCGTCATCTTCTTGTTCTGAATGTCATCAAGGTTACGGTTGGAAATAAAGGGGTTGCGGTGAGTTCAAACGAGTCAAGTAAAACTCAGAGAGTACCTTCGTCTGAGTGAACAGCTTCTTGATCCTCTTGACCTTCGGAGCTAGGGGGGGTATTGGTGTTCCAAAAGTCGTCATCATCCTGAAAGGCGTTAAAGTATGGGTTATCAGTTGCATCAAGTGGAAAGAGTGAAAGTAAAGGCGTCAGAGTCGGGTTTTTACCTGGGGGGCCGGGTTTTCAAGTGTGAAGGGCTCTAACCCGGATATGTTCCGGATTACCTCGAGCTTCTCCGTAAGAAAACCCTTGATGGTCTTGAGAGTGTCGCCGATTGCGAAGATGTTGTCAGAGTATCGTAGTGGATCAGAAGGTTCCCCAGAGTACTCGCACATCAGCTTTGTGCGGATGGAGTTGGGTTGAATTCTGAAGTCGACCCAGGTCTTCACTAGGTTGAGCCCAATGAGGCCCTGGGCTCTAAGAGTGGCGAGTTTGTATAGCAGAGGTTGGATTGCCTCCCTATCTGAGTCGGGGGCAAAGGCACTAAATTTATCGGAGATATCAAGGAGACCATCCGAATAACCCGGCAGTTTCTTTTGGCCGGATGGGGAAGTGTCCTGGCAGTAGAAATAAGAAAGCTGCCAGTGTTTGACATGAGAATTAAGGGTGAGGGATGGCATCGGAGAGTTCTTGCGGCGCTGGATCGAAACCCCGCCGCAAGTGAGAAGCGCCCCATCACCGCTTTCGCGGCACGGTTTGCATTGATAAAGCTCGATAAAAAGAGCTAGGTTTGGTGGAGTGCATAAATAGGATTCAGAAAGGACAATAAAGTGGGTAATATTCAGCACGGAATTGGGCCCGATGTCGAAGACGCGAAGGCCATAGTGACTAAGAATGTCACGGAAAAAAGGATGACCGGGTGGGCGAAAACCCCGGGTCACATGTTCCACGAAGCAGATTACCTCGTCTTTTGTAGGGGTGGGCCGGGTCTCCTTACCCGGCACCCTCCATTGGATATCCTCCTGAGGAGGGAGAATTCCCAGCTCCACTAGCTCCTCCAACTTGGCCTTCGTGACCATCGACCGCCCCCAGTTGGCGGAAATGGTGTTGGGGGCTTTAGCCTTGGTTGGGGTTTTCATCTGTTTCTTGGGAGCCATGTGGTTGACCTGCAAGGCATCAAATAAGAAGAAGATTAAGACATGGAAGTTATGAAACAGTCAGGTATCAGCCGGATGGTATTGAGGTATGGCAGGAGATCCGGGTGTAAGCCCGTAGAATCAAGCTCGGAAGTTCCGGGTATTACGTATTATGGAGAAATTTATGGGGTCTAAATGGTAAAGAAGCTTTTTGAAAACGATGGGCAGTGGCTTAAGCGCCAAATGTGAATAAAGGGGATTAAAAAGAAGCAGTCCAGCCGAGTGACTGATGCAGGGGCGGAAATCTTGGGCAGTACGAGCCTAGATTGGAAGTTTTATTTTCAAATTCGTGGCAAAGGTAATGATTGTGGGAAGTAGGCGAGTTGGTTGGAGTATGCGCTTTATCCTTTGTGCGAACTAAAAGAGACTATGGGTAGCCTAATCCGGTCTAGCCAAGAAATCTGAGGCGGACGGATCTAGATCTAATCTGAGAAGAGAAATCAAATGTTGCGAGGGGGAAGTTGATGAACGCAAAAGGCTTACCGGAGGAGATCCGAGGGAGGCCTTGCGGAGGCAGATGGCGCAGGCCTGGTGTCCTTTCGCGGTTCTTGGTGGGCCGGATGAGAATCCGCCGGCGGATCTTGGCGGCGGCGCGGAGCGACCGGTGGCGGAGCATAACCTTCGGGCAATGGGTTCCGGTGACGTGCGTGGAAGGTCCGTGGTGGCGCTCAGGAAGAAAGAGAGCTCAAGAGGAGAAAGGAATGGAGTGGGGGAAATGAGCCGTTAGGGTTCGAGTCATTCCTAAGGAGCTTTTTTATAGTGCGACTGGATAAGCCCGGCTTGGTGAGTGGAGGCCGGGAATTGTGGGGATAAAACGGCTATTTATTTAAAGTTCCTGCGAGATATGCGCTCAGTATTGAGTAAAGCATCCGGATAAAGAAAGAAGGGGATTCGTCCCGCGATGATGGGATTAGCTGTCAAGCATAGGATCTTGGCGTTGCTACTATGATTTGGATCCAGAAGTTTCGAACCAAGGTGTTTGGAGGGAAAAACCTGAATTATCGCATGGCCACCAAGGAGCAAGGCCTAGCTGGATGTTGAAACATCTTAACCCGGTTTCCATGTGCCCGTATGATTAATATCTTTTCAGGAATAGCAAGCGCTTCAAGGAGATCCGTGAAGCCCAGGCTATTCTGGGGACTACTGATGGGGGGATGCTAACCCGGTATGCCAAGATCCGAGGAATAACCCGGCCCAGAGACAGTGAGCAGGATACAGCTAGGGATAAAGATGTTTGTGGAGGCCCAAGCTCGTGGGCCTAGTGACCCGGATTATGGGTGTTGTAAAGGAAAGTTAGGGTTAGCACGCCGTGTCTGGGTAGGACCCGGGTGTGCCTTGTAAAGTAAGTTAGGGGGGTACGGGTACTATATAAACCGACCCTCGGGTATAGATTGACACAGAGACCTAAGAATCCTAGCAATATCGTGTGGTATCGAGTATCCAGTGTAAACCCTAATCGAGTTATTGTATCGAGAATAGAGATCCGGCGACTTCGATTGCCGGCTGTCAGATCAAGTTGCATCATGTCTTCCTTTGAGCTAAACCCTCTCCCGAACGCCTGTGTCGACTTGCCCCAAGATCAGTTACCCCTGGTAACATCTGCCGTGATTATCCCACGACAACCGGACCCTCCACCGGAGTCCATTTGCACTTGGACCAGGGGGCCACCGGATGTCCACCGGAGCCTCCGGTGGAACCTCCGCCACTTTCCAACAGAAGGGTATTTCGGCGGAGGAACCACCGGATGTGCACCGGAACTTATTTGCGCACAGGTTGAGGGCTGAGCCTCCGGTGGATTCACCGGAGCCTCCGGTGGATTTACCGGAGCCTCCGGTGGGTTCACCGGAGCTTCCGCCCCTGCACATTTTGGTTCCCTGGCTTTCTTTCTCTTAGCACTTTTCGAATATCTCAAGCATTAGCCCCATAGATATAGTGAACCTAATAACCTGGGCATTTTCATCATTTGAACAAACATTAGATCCAACAGTTATGTTGTCATATAATTACCAAAACGGACGATGATCTTTCACATGTAAGGCAGCTCACGAGATCTAAACATGAGGCATAAAGTGGAGAAGTTAACCATCTAGCTATTGCTATGGACCCATAGTCCAGGGATAAACTACTCACGCATCACTTCGGAGGAGGGCATGGTCGTGCAGACCCCTCCGGTGATGAATTTTCCTCCCGACAGGGTGCCGAGGAGAGCTCTAGAACCCTCCCGATCTCAGGTTGACGATGACGCCTGTCGGGTGTTTCTCAGGAAGAAGTGGTATATATTTAGGGTTGACGTATCGGGGGGAATAAATAGGCGAAAGGAGATGTTGGTGGACGCCCGAGGGGCCCACACCACCCCATGGCGCGGCAAGGGCGCCGCCCTATGGTGTGCCCCCTGTGGCCCCTCTCCGGCCTCTCCCGGACTCCGTGGAACCTTCGGGATTTCTAAGACTTTCGGGCTTCGAATTTTCCAATTCCGCGAATATTTCCAGAACAACTTTTCTAAAACTAACAACAGTATAAAACAAGGAACTGGCTCTATGGCATCTTGTCAATAAGCTAGTCCTGGAAATCGATAAAAATGACATAAAGTGTATAGCAAACATGTAGCAAATAACATGAAAACAACATGGAGCATAGGAATATAAGGATATGTTTATGACGAATCAAACGTCCCGACAAGTTAGCTTCTAGATATTAGAACCTTTGTTCTCTATTATCTTGTTTTTTGATTGATCCCGTCCGACTTTATATAGATAGCCAGACTAGAGCTTACATGAAGGAAACCCAGAATACTATGGAAAGTATTCCTATTCTTGGAAAGTAAGGCATCCGGCTTCTTCCCCAAGCCGGACCACGTATTGGGCCGTGATCCGGGTTCTCTAGAATCCGGCTTCCTGCGCGTCAGCTTACTGGGCCGCCCAATGGACTTTGTTCCATTTCCTGCGGGTGATACGTCTCCAACGTATCTATAATTTCTGATGTTCCATGTTGATATTATGCCAATTGACATGTTTTATCCCTTCTTTATAGCATTTTTACACGTTTTCCGGGACTGACCTATTAACAAGATGCCAAGTGTCAGTTCCCTGTTTTGTGTTGTTCTTTTTATTTCAGGAAAGTTGTTCTGGAAATATTCTCAGAATTGGACCCCACGAATCCCAAAGTTCCTATTTTCCCCAGAAGCATCCAGAAGTCCGAAGAGGAGTCGAAGACGGGCACCAGGGGGCCCTCACCATAGCCAGGCGCGGCCCCCCTTGGCCGCGCCTGGGGGTGGTGAGGCCACCCTGGTGGCCCACCGACGTCTCCCTTTCGCCTATTTATTCCCCCCCCTCGAAGGAAAACCCTAAACACCTGATCAAAAATCCGCGAAAAGTTCTGCAGCCGCCATCGTCGTCAACCTAGATCAGGGGGGTTCTGAAGCTGTCTCCCAGCACCCTGCCGGAGAGGAGATCATCACTGGAGGCCTCTTCATCACCATGCCTGCCTCCGGAGTGATGCGTGAGTAGTTCATCCTTGGACTACGGGTCCATAGCAGTAGCTAGATGGTTGTCTTCTCCTCCTATGCCTCAATGTTTAGATCTCGTGAGCTGCCTAACATGATCGAGATTGTTCTTATGTAATTCTATGTGCTGTGTTTGCTGGGATCCGATGAATATTGAACTTATGCCAAGTTGATTATAGTCTTTATTTGCATATGCTATTTGTGATCTTGCATGCTTTCCGTTGCTAGTGGTTGCTCTGGCCAAGTAGTTGCTAGTGACTCCAAGAGGGAGTATTTATGCTCGATAGTTGGGTTCATGCCTCCTTTTCGCCTGTGCTCGAGTGACAGAAACGTGATGGGGGAGGATGTGTTGTTGCCACTAGGGAGAAAACAACGGTGTGAGTGCCCGCGTGCACAATCATTGCTTACATTACACACATTGCTTAATGCGATTATCTGTTGCTTGCAACTTAATACCTAAAGGGGTTCGGATGATAACCTGAGGGTGGATTATTAGTCATAGATGCAGTTGGATTACAGTCTATGTATATTGTTGTAATGCCCGCACTAAATATCATAGTAGTCTCATGTCATGAATGTGCACTATGGTGCAACCTCTATTTGTCAATTGCCCAGTTGTAATTTGTTCACCCAACATGCCATCTTTTATGGAGAGACACCACTAGTGAAGCTATGAACCTCGGTCCATTTTCCTACACTGTTAAACAAACCATTACAATTCCTTGCTTTCTTTACTTACTGCAAGAATACACCATTTTCCACACTATACGTCTAATCTTTGTTTTCAGCAAGACCGGTGAGATTGGCAACCTCACTGTACCGTTGGGACAAAGTATTTTGGTTGTGTTGTGTGCAGGTTCCGCATTGTTGCTGACACGGGTGAGGCGCCATCACCACCGTCAGTGGCATCAACCTTCCGAAGATCCTCTTTCTCCTACTGGATTGATAACCTTGGTTCTTAACTGAGGGAAATTCTTACCACTGCACTTATCACACCCTCCTCTTGGGGTTCCCAACACACCATCCATAGCAACAAGAATTTCTGGTGCCGTTGCCGGGGACTTAATCATCATCAAGAAGTCTCCCGTCAAGGTACCATCAAGGTGTAGCAGCGGGCCACCCTGGTAATCCGGCCTTCGGCCAATGCCGGACATACCCGTGATTGGCATATATCCGACAGTAGCCCCCAAGGAGAATTAAGACTTCATCTTGCCGTCTATTATTGATTTGTATTATTTTCAGAAAAGGTCGGCGCTTTAGTCTTGAATCCGCTTTCATTAAAACTTCTAATGCCAAACTCGGATTTCGGAAATCCGGCATTTCTTCCACGAGCCTTCGCAGAGAAGGAAAGTGTGACGTAAGCGATAAAATCATGTTTACGTCATTTCCGTTTGGTTTCGCTCAAAAGACTGAAATTGTATCTCTGACAGATTTTACGCGAGAAACGAGGAGATAGACATTATCACCCCATCTCCTCGTATCCCGGGTTTTTCTTCGTGACACGCGTCAATCATCCAACGGCTAAAATAGCCGTTGGGACAAATATCGGCTTAATTGGCTATAAATAGACCGCCTCGGCTCCTCCGGCCATTCTTCCAATTCTTCCACCTCGAGACTTACAGAGCACCACTGCGCACTCCGTGATTTCGAGAGAGAGAGAGAGAAGAACGAGCACAAGCTTCACTGGAGAACGAAACATCGGTGGCCGGATCTCTATTCCACGGTTGTGCCGCCAAGAAATGGCAACCGGGAGCCCTTCACGGGCGTCTGAGGCCACCGTCGACCCTGAGCCCGCGGCGGAGATTCTCTCTCACTCTGCCCCGCCGGCTCCCCCGAGCATCTCTACGGGTGCGCCGGAGATTCCTGCGAGTGCATCGGCGGGCGGAGATCCTAGCTCCCCAGCCGGATACATGCCGCCGCCTTCCTCCGTTCCTCCTCCTACTCATGTCCCTGAATCAGGAGACGAGGAATCTTCTTCCCACGCCAGCGAAGCCACAACGGCTGCTGCCACCACCGGAGGCGAAGAAGAAGAGGGTGGAGACTCCGGCAATTGGAATCAGTGCAACACCGCGCTGGTTCTAATGAAGAGTTTGGAAAAAAGACAGATTTCTTGCCAAGGATAAATGGCGGATAGATGAGGACAACATGGAGCCCTCACTTAAGTACGGAGAAAGGGTCGTCCTTGCCTCTCACGTATTGAGAGGTATGGGTTTCCCACCTTCCGCCTTCTTTCTCCAAGTTCTGAATCATTATGGGGTTCAACCCCATAATCTCCCTCCCAATTCCATTCTCTATATCGCCGGGTTTCAGGATCTTTTTGAAGGGTATTTAGGCATAGAACCCAAGCTTGACTTTTTTCCAATACTGCTTCAGTGTGAAGCGAAACACCTCCGATAGTGTTCTCCCCACCTGCGGAACCATATCCTTTAACCTACGTAGGTTTAGAGAAATATGGTTCCCGAAAATCAAAACATCAGAATCCGTCAAATTCTGGATGGGTTCTTTCTTTTATCACCCGGATGTTCCATTTCCGTGAAAGGAAACGGGCATTCCGCCTTTCTAGAATTTTGCCTCCACTCCCCAAGACAATTATGCTTTGGACGCAGTCCAGGTTCTTCCTCCGGACCTGCTGCAGATCAAAAGGCGGATCGCAAACTCGTCGTTTCTTCTCCTCCTTTAACCGGCATGGACACAGTCCTTTGCTGGCTTGGAAGGAGGATTTAACCACCCGCTTTCCACGGTGGTAATCTTCTCTGTGAGTATACGGGGCCAGATGACGCGATGATGGTGACCAAGAAGGCCATGTCCGAGAAGGACTTTAAGAAACAGGTGAATCACTTGGTGGCTACCCGCGACCAATACAAAGAAAGCCTTCCAATGTTCAACGCTGAAAATCCTCCTCCCAAGGTATGCTTTTTTTTGCTGTCTCTCGGGAAGGTTTTATATTTTACCTTTCACGGATGTATTCCTAACTTATCCATGTAATTTTTTGGCAGCTTGAGACTCTCACAGAGGATCAGCTTGTCTCTTGTGACGCCCCGAGATCGGGCACTATGCAGATTTCAGCATTCCCGCCAAAATCCACATAATATCCGATTCCAGGTTGCCACTTGTGATAACATTACAGCAGTTCACGAATAATCCACAACAACAACAGCAAAGAGATATACAAGATGACTCAAACGAGTCAGGGATATAACTGATACATTACAAAGATCCAAATAACAGCGGAAGAAACAACATAGCGTCCGGCTACGGACAAGATCCAAATTGGACTAAGAGTCCTGAAGATAACCGAGAGCGTCCAATCCCTGCCCAGGCCAAGCCGGAGGGATTCCCAAGCTAACGTCGTCAGACTTCAAACCTGTTGACTGCAATATTGAATATGCAGCCACGAAAAAGATTCGTGGGTCAGTACGGTTAAGTACTGGCAAGTGGATAAACCATACTCACAAGATACCGGCGTAGCCAGTCATCACAAGATACAAATACTTTGGGATCAACGGAAAGGAAGGGGTTATTGCAAATAAGCGACAGCAGGCTGCACTAACCAACTACAGAGAGATACTACAACTTCCAACTAACAGAAAGGGGATAAGATCGAGTATCGTGACCAACCTATCAACTAACCTCAAACAAACCCATCCTGGATCTCGCCCCTTATCCAAAGAAGCAATCCGAGGATAACTCACACAGTTGGATCAATGATGGTTCAGATTATTGTGTCAATAAGCCTATTACTAGTCAAGTTGTTAATCATTGGGTGAAAGGTTGTTAATCATTAGGTTTAAGTTGTCCTGAGTACTTGTTAGCCAGTACTTTCACCAAGTAATCCATAACCGCGGAAAACACGGCTTCTCGAGAAGATTATCCCTGCAGGGTTGCACCAATTTGGCCGTACACGCAAGAATATCCCGCCAGTCGGGAATCAAACCCACCAAGCGAGGTACTCTACACAACTCAACTCTTCTTCACATCAAGCCCAAAGCACCTTAGGCGCACGGCTAATCGAGCCCAGAAGAAAATGGACCCTCATAGCACTCTAAGAACGTGTCCTCCTATATGCCGACTACGAAAGTTCCACCCGGGATCCAAGGGCTCGCAAGATCATGCATGCAGCAAATGGAAAGCCCGAACTAAATGAGGCGATTTGGACGAGATGCGAATCGAGTCAAATTGAGGGGGGCGCCCATACTCGCTTCCCACATGCGGGTAGTGCGCTCATCATGGATCAGTAGACAAGACCCTTTTCCTATTAGGGTCGACACTAGCAGGCCTCAAAACCACAAGGGCCTCCTGCCGGTGCCTTATCATCAAATTATTATTACCATTAGCATCAACAGGATTGATTGATTGATTAACCTCGAGCCCCCAGAACATAATAGAGTAGTAACAGAAAGTAACTGGTAACAGACTCGAGCAAACAACCCTAAGCATGCTAGTAAGACACGGGCAACAAGCAATGGTTATAGGTATGGAGGTGAGGCAATATCAAGGTTAAGGGATTCATGTGATGGGTTCGTAACAGAAACAACTACTACTAAGGCTAGCAGAAAAGAATCAACGGAAAGAATCGGCAACAAGTGATGAAAGGCAGCCATATGGCAGCAAGTGAGTATACTTGCCTGAGATCCCGCAAGGTAGCAGAACTTGTCGTTGCTCACATCATCTCAACGTCCTATCCGGGAAGAAGCAACGAACCTCGAATAAACACCGGATGCAACAATTACTACTACGGCAAAAGATCCAGCATGATCTAGATATGGATGCATGACAGGTTTAAAGATGCATCAAGGTAAACTAGTTGACAAGATAAACAGCTTTAAATGGACCCATATGCAATGTGAGTTGCATATGGATGCACATGTTAAGGTTGAAGCAATGATCTACAATTAGTTAACATGTGTAAGTGGTTTATCATGATGCAGGCATGATGAAAGCAATAATGAACAACAATAGAGGCAAAGGAAAAGGAAATTACCAAGTGTGGGATTTTATTTGTCATGTTAAGAATTTTTGGTTCCTTATTGATGTCACACAAGTAATTGATGTTTTCCTCAAGTTAAAGGGTGCAAAACAATTAGCAAAATTTATATTTGAAAAGAACATCAAATTTTAGTTGGATTACATGTTTCACATATTGAAATTGGAATTAGGATAATCTAATTATGAATTAAACAATATTAAACAAGTTTTAAATGGATTTGAAACAAGTTTGAATTTAATTGAAGTTTTATTTGTTCAAAACATAAATTCAAATTCACATTTGAGAAGTTGATACTTTGATGGTTTGAAAACATATTTTGCATGTTCAAAAATAATTTATTTTGAGCAAGTTATGATTTTATCAAATTTAAATGAATTAAACAAGTATTATATTATTTAGGCAATTTAAATTATTCAAACAAGGAAACAAATTTTATATTTGAATAGGATATTAAAAATGGTATGAAAAACATATTTTATTTGCCTTATTTGGAATTAGTATGAATTATTTATGAATTGTTGCAAATTACATTTGAATTATTCAAATTTGAATTTTAATTGTATTTGAAAAATTCAAAATAGTTCACAAATGGAATAATTGGAAAGATCATTTAATTTTGAACAGAAAACATATATAACTTTTATTTATTGGGTTTATAGATTAAAAGATATTAAAGGTTTAAGTTTAGGGTTTATTTCTGTGAATTAAAAGAAATTAGAAAACAGAACGGGTTAAACATTTTTTACACCGCACTGGAACCCTACCCAGACACTGCCAGGGGGGCCCAGGGAACCATGCGCTTGCGTGGCATCCAGAGTGGCTTACAGGTGGGCCATGACGCGGGGTGGAAAAAAGGAAAAGGTGGGTGCGCCCGCGGGGTCTCGAACCCGCGCGCGAGTCTGTCCGCGGAAGGGACCAGACCAGTGCGATGCTGCTGTGCTTTTGATTCAGATACAGGTGCTGCTCTTTTGAGGCTCAGCTGCGACAGGTTTTCAGAAACTGAACAAAGTTCAGATGCAGAGGAGCGAGGCGACCGGGGGTGATCTAACTGGCACCGGGGTGCGCTGTGCTTGCCGGGGAGTGAGTGCGGGTGCTCGCGGGCCGTGCGGTGTGCCTAGGGCGTGTGTGGGGAGGCGGACAGAGCGAGAGGGGAGAAGGGCAGGGGCGATCACCTGCTGGTGGTTGTCGATGCAGTCGGTCGGGGTGCAGCGGCGAGGGAAAATCCCGGCGATGGCGCGGCCACCTCGGAGGTTCCCAGCAGACGGCGAGGGGACGAGGAGCCTCCGGGGACCGCCCCGGTTCCATTCCCATCGCCAGTTGCTCCTCGAGGTGCCCAGGGCTACCGGAGGTGAGGGGAGGAGGTGGTGGTTCACGGTGGTTCAGTGGGTGCAGGGTCAGAACAGAGGGAGAGGGGTGGTAGCGACGGCGGCGCAGGAGGAGGGTGCTAGGGCGAGCTAGGGCAGAGGGTTGGTGGTGGTTATAAGGTGAGCTTAACCTAGTACGGCAGGCCATCGGCGTGGGGTGGGGAGGATCGATCGGTTCGGTAGCTGTTCGTACATTGCTGACGACAGAAAGAGGTAGACGACAGAAAGGAGAGGGGAGGGGTACTGGGCCAGAGAGGGTAATGGGCTGGGGAGAAAAGGAAAAAAAGGGGGATGGGCTGCCTCTCTCTCCACCCCTCTCTTCTACTTTTTTTTTGCTGTTTGCTTTTCATTATGAATAATTTTTTTCTTTGGAAAGGATGGAAAAGGAAAATAGAAATAGAATTTGGGGGGGGGGGGGTTTATTTTATTTTTCATAACTGTTTTTATCTGGTTTGCAAAACAGCAACAACAAGGTGGTGTAAAATATTTTCAACAATTTGAAACTATTAATTGGATATTAATTTGTTATGTGATTTTGTTGTAAATGGGGTTTGGTTTTTGGAAGTTTGGAAATAAACAAATGGTATTTAATGAGTTCAATCAATCAAACATTATTGAATTTAATTGGTTTGCAAAATTTTAATATTTAAACCCATATGGAAGTATGATAATTAGGAGTGATTTGAATTTTTGAATTAGTCATTAGGGTTTTAATAACAGGGAGATTTGTATTACCAAGCAATTTGATTAGAACAAATTCAACCAGTGGAAAAAACAATTGAGTGGTTTAGTTTTGAAATTTTGAAATTGGAGATTTTGAGCAAGGTGTGGAAGTTTAAGTTGTTTTGAATTTTCAGTTGTGATGCAACATGGTGCAATGCAATGTGATGCATATGATGCAAGCAAAAACAAACAGGTAACACCCCAGGTGTTACATCTCTGTGATGAGCCACAAGTATATGGGGGTGTATCTTAGTACTTTCGATAAATAAGAGTGTCGAACCCAACGAGGAGCAGAAGGTGTTGACAAGCAGGTTGGATAGAGGATTCACTATAAACACTAGCAAACGGGTTTTTGGTGGTTTTCGATATAGCAGATAAATAAAGTGGGAGTAAATAAATAACAGTAGTAATAATTGCAGCAAGTGGCCCAATCATTTTGAGAGCAAAGGACAGGCCGGTTGTTCTACTTATGATTACCAAACGTTTTTGAGGACACATGGGAATTTCGTCAAGTGCTTTCGCTTCATATAGTTGATTAATATATTGGTTTGTTAAGTGTTGTGTGGGTGAACCTATGCTAATGCACCGCCCAACTAGGACTAATACATACTTGTTATTATACCCCTTGCAAGCATCCGAAAATACAAGAGAGTAATTAAGATAAATCTAACCACAGCCTTAAAACTCCGGGACCCAACACTCCCTCGTGCATTGGTTTCCTAACGGGGGTTTAGGTTTCTGTCACTCCGTAAACCCCACAATTAGTAGACAAATACACGGTGCATCCTCCTAGGCCTATAAAGGTGAAGTGTCATGTAGTCGACATTCACATGACACCACTAGAAGAATAGCACCACAACTTAAATACCGAACCGAGAGATATTACTTCAACATACCTTCACTACTAACATTATGACTACTCCCATGTCCTCAAGAACTAAACAAAGTACTCACGAGACATCATACGGATCATAATTATAGGTGATATAATGGATAATAACAATATGGTCATAAAGTGTAAACACCGATAAATCTCACAAGCATCAACTACTAACAAGTAATCCACACCGTGAGAGAGATCTAATGAAGAGCAACGATAAAGACCCCTAATTGTTACAATGGGATGAAGGTGGACGGTGGAGGAGATGGTGCTGGTGATGAGGATGATGATGATGATCTCGGTGAAGCCCGGAGTGATGACGGTGACGATGGTGACGATTTCCCCTCTCCGAGGAGGAATTTCCCCGATAGATTTCTCCCTGCCGGAGAGCTTTTCTCTCTCTGGTGTTTTCCGCCCCGAGGCGGCGGAGGAATAATTCTTCGACGACTTTTTTGGCGTTAGGGTTCCCTGGGGGTCAAGTACGTGAAATGGGGCGCCCAGGAGTGGGCCAGGGGGCCAGACCACCCCCAGGCGCGGCCGGGGGGGGGGGGGTGCCGCCTGGTGGTGTGGGGCCCAGGTGGCCCCCATCCGGGTTCCCTTCTGGCTCACTTCCTCCTCAGAACTTCTAAGACTCATTCGGTCTTCCCCCGCTTCTTATGATCTTCTGAAATAGGGTATCTCGACGGTGCTTTTTTCCATCAGATTTCTGGTTCCGGTGTTTCTTCTCCCATAATTATTAAACATGCAAAATAATATGAAATAACATAAGTAATGTATCATAACATGAAATATATCAATCAATAACAGGAAATAACGATATAAAATAGTGATGCAAAATGGACGTATCAACTCCCCCCTAGCTTAGACCTAGCTTGTCCCTAAGCGAAACTGAACTCGGTAAACATGAACACATGTTTATGGAGTGAGGTGTCGATAAATAAAATACGAACAAGATGCATCACATCTATCAATACACTAGTCATTATAGCAAGTAACTCCTTCTCATATAAATCAATTTGAAATAAGTAAATGGAGTCACAATAAAGGTGCAAAAAGGAAACCATAATTGGTGAAGGCAAACTTCGTTCTTGGTGAGAGAACAATTAACAATGTACTAATATTTCAATCAGAGTGTTTATATTAGAGCTTATATTTGGAAAGTTTAACATGCTCAATCATAACAATTTATTTGCAATCATTGATAGCTTTCAAAGTGGTATTCAAACAGGATAAAACATTTGTACTAAACAAGGAAGAATAAAGAACATGATTGAGTAAATCAACATATAGATGGATGAGTCACAACAACTCAAATGCTTTCTTAAGACAGAAAAAATAGGTTTACCGACTCAACATAAAAGTAAAAGATAGTCCCTTCACAGAGCGAAGCATGAATCACTCATGTGCTAGAGCTTTTATTTAATAAACAAAGGCATAAAATGTTTGACACTCCTCCCAGCCATCTTACACAAACCATGGCTAACTGAATCCTCGGGGTCCTGCCAACAATCACATGACATGGAGGAGTGTCTAATTTTTAGAGAGGTGTGTATGTAACCGAATGGCAAACAGAAAATACAGTACGTCACAAGACAACTAGACTTCACAAGAGCGGCTCCCATTGAAGGACGCAACTGGTGTAGAAGGTCATCCCTCTTTCTCTTTTGTTTACACAATTATGCTTTGACTGGTAAATCAAGGGCAAAAATAGTGAAGAGAATTTGTTGTATTAGTTTGGGCCTGGGCAACCCACTACCAGCTGTTTGATGGTGCAGGCCTTGCACTCGTTGGGAAACCCCAAGAGGAAGGTAAGATGAGCACAACAACAGTTTTCCCTTAGAAAGAAACCAAGTTTAAATCGACCAGTAGGAGTAAGGAGTAACTTCAGAAGGTTGTTGCAGCTGAGATGGCAAGACGCACTACCTGTTCAGAAGCAACGTGGAACCTACACAAAACAATCAAATCACTTTGCCCCAATGAAACAATGAGGTTGTCAATCTCACTGGTTTTGCTGATAACAAAGAGGTTAAACATATGGTGTGGAAAACAGTATGAAAACAACAGCAGTATGAGAGCAGTGGAAATAGTGGTTGCATTATCAGTATGAGGAAATGAACCGGGGTCCACAGTTCACTAGTGGTGTCTCTCCGTGAAAGATAAATAACATGTGTGGTGAACAAATTACAACTGTGCAATTGAAAGAAATGAAGGTTGCACGTAGTGCATATGCAAGACATAAAGATTACTATGTGATTCATGCGGGCACTAAAACAAGATACATAGACCGTAATCCAACTTCATCTATGACTAATAATCCACCTTCGGTGTGTTGTCCGAGCAAACCTTGGGTATTAAGTTGCAAGCAACAGATAATTGCATTAAGCAAAGTGTGTAATGTAAACAATAACATCATCCTTAGCCAAATCATTTTTGTTTTCTCCCTAATGGCAACAACACATCCTCCATCCATCACATTTCTATCACTCCAGCACAGATGCAAAGGAGAGACACGAACCCACTATCGAGCATAAATACTCCCTCTTGGAGTTACTAGCATCTACTAATAACAGAGAGCATGCAAGATCATAAATAACATATGCATGAAGATAACATGATAGATTGATAATCAGAAGACATAGCATTCAACATTCATCGGATCCCAGCAAACACAACATGTAGCATTACATAAACATGATCTCGATCATGTGAGGCAGCTCACAAGATCTAAACATAAGGCATAAAGTGGAGGAGACAACCATCTAGCTACTGCTATGGACCCGTAGTCCAGGGATGAACTACTCACGCATCACTTCGGAGGAGGGCATGGTGGTGTAGACCCCTCCGGTGATGAATTCCCCTCCCGGGAGGGTGCCGGGGAGAGCTCCAAAACCCTCCCGATCTCGGGATGACGATGACGACGGGTGATGTTTATGCACACTTCTATTCTTGTAGAAAGTGTTGGGCCTCCAAGTGCAGAGGTTTGTAGAACAGCAACAAGTTTCCCTTAAGTAGATTACCCAAGGTTTATCGAACTCAGGGAGGAAGAGGTCAAAGGTATCCCTCTCAAGCAACCCTGCAATCACAATACAAGAAGTCTCTTGTGTCCCCAACACACCTAATACAATTTTCAGTTGTATAGGTGCACTAGTTCGGTGAAGAGAGAGTGAAATACAAGTAATATGGATGTGTATAATTGATAATAGCAATCTGAAATAAAAATGGCAGCACACAATCATGTAGCAGAACTGATTGTAAACGGTGTATCAATGCTTGGAAACAAAGCCTAGGGATCATACTTTCACTAGTGAACACTCTCAACAATAATAACATAATTGAATGCATAAATATCTCTCTTCACTATGATACTCCGAACCACTCTCCGGTTGAATAACGAACACCAATTCATTGCGTAGGGGTACAAAGCACACCTTAAAGTCGCATTCCCATATCTAGTTAACCCCACGATGTCACTATGAGCGCCCTAGAAGGTACTAGACAAACACCACAATTTCATAGGGTCACCCAACACAAGATATAAATATCATGCTAAACCACACGGTTCACACATGTTCACCTTTACACCGTGATCATAGTGTTTACGGAGATCTCATAACAAAACCACTTGAGTAGAATAACAGATGAAGAGTCCATCTACTTATTCAACTAGATTACAAAGCTCATGATCACATAAAGATCACACCATGGGAGAGAGAGATGAAGCACATAGCTACCGGTAGAGCCCTCAGCCCCGAGGGAGAACTACTCCCTCCTCATCATAGGAGATAGCAACGACGATAAAGATGGTGGTGGAGTCGATGGAGGTGGCTCTGGGGGCACTTCCCCGTCCGGCAGGGTGCCGGAACAAACATTTTTATCCCCTGAAACTTGTCGGTGACGGCGACGGAGCTAGGGATGCTTTTGGTGGAAAAGGCCGATTCATATAGGGTTTATGCATCGGGGAGCATATATAGGCGAAAGGGCGATGGCGGTGGGCGCCCGAGGGGCCCACAGCACCCCCCGGCGCGGCCAGGGGTCCACCCGCACCCAAGCATGGTGTGGGGGATCCGGGGGCCCCCTCTGGGTCTCATTCGGACTTCCTTGACCCTCTGGGACTTCTAAAACTTATGGCTTTTGAATAGTCCAATTCCGAGAATATTTCCAGAATAACTTTTCTGAAACTAAAAACAAGAGAAAACATGAACTGGCTCTATGGCATCTTATCAATAGGTTAGTCCCGGGAAATTGATAAAAATGACATAAAGTGTAAGGAAAACATGTAGGAAATAACATGAAAACAACATGGAACATCAGAAATTAAGGATGCGTTTATGACGTATCGACATCCCCAAGCTTAGTTCATACTCGTCCTTGAGTAGGTAAACGATAAAAAACACAAAATTTCTGAGGTGACATGCTACCAACATAAAGTTGATCATCATAGTAATGTAAATCATGTAAACTAGGATCAAATGAATAAAGGTTGTGGTTTATAGTTGATATCAAATAGAATAATGTATAAACCATTAGGAAAAATAAAGTAAAACTTTTCAATGAATCAATACTAAAAGACAATCCACTTTGCAAAGTATATTAAAGATGATTTAAGCTTCAAGAACAACAATATAATCATCCAAGGCATCAAACTCTCACAACAACTCCTGTTAGGATCAAGTCAATTGACAACAATATGCACGTAGGAAAACCATTCAATTAATTGTGCACTCAAAACAAGCAAGCGTTCTGTATTGGTTCCTAGCAAAGGATGTTATGGCTAAAAGAAAATTATGGGGGGTTTGGAAGGTCAATGGAAGAAAGTCTCACACAACTAAAAGTGATCATTAGATTCCAAATAAAATCACGATCTCACAAGGCATAATGAAAATCACTCCAGGAGGGTCTGTGGCAGTGGCAAGTCACTGTTGGCTACCCCGACCGCAGCGCGTAAAAAAAGCCATTACGATAGCTCTCAGCAAAGGAAGTCATATACCATTATCCTATCAAATGTTTATTTGTGTGGCACAGTTTCAAGCTTTTAGACCAGCCATTAATTGTTTTTTACTTTACTAAACCAGCAATTTTACCATTAAGCATATTAATATATCAAAACAACAGCAAATAATCAAGTGAAACAGTTTAGTGATCTACAAGAATATGCAAAATTTTTCGTTATACCATTTACCACATGTAGCATTTTCTATTTCCATCAAACACCAAACAACAAAAACTCTCCAAGAGATATAGCAATGAAACAACAGAGTATTAGAATAACTCTACTAGAATTAACAACTCTAAAAAGAGATGCATGAAAACAAGGGCTAAACGCAGTACTAGCAAAAAGTGAACACTCACAGAACAATAAGAATGAAAACTAGAGTGTTCTAAGCTATAAAAACGGAGTGTGTCTCTCTCCAAAACAAGTATGATATGGTACAACCATAAACTGCAGCAAATAAAACTACACAAACTGAAATAAAAAATAACTGACGCTCCAAGTAAACTTCATACGATGTGACCGAATAAAAATATAGTTTCACTAGAAGTGACCTGATAAATTGTTGATGAAGAAGGAGATGCCTTGGGCATCCCCAAGATTAGATGTTTGAGTCTTCTTATAATTTTATGGGATGAACCACGGGGCATCCCCAAGCTTTTACTTTGCACTCTTCTTGATCACATATATCACCCTCTTCTATTGACCCTTGAAAACTTCCTTCACACCACACTCAAAGAGTAATTCGCATTAGAGGGTTAGTGCAAAAATAAAAAATCCATGGGTTATATATGGGAACAAGTTCTATTGATACTTTTAAACACTAGTTGGTCTGTACGTGCAACGCACGTCTTCACAATTAAAGAGCTTAACTTACACGTAGTAAAACTATATGGAATTTATCATCCGCGGGGAAAGTTACGACAGTAAGCATCAAGTGTGTATGAAGGTAATATGTGATAACACAATAACACAGTTTGCGCATGTGCCGTATAACATTCTCGACAGAAAAACCAAAAAAAGAGCATCATCATAAGGTAACATCCGGTGACGATGATGCACTCTAGTCAAACGGCTCACCTGCTCACCTGATTTTTTATATTTTTTTTAGATGTAGCTGATTGCTTTCTTAATAATGCATGCACATGATATCTAAATCGCCTGGCAAGTAGCTACTAAACTACACCAAGGTGTGTACTGGTCAAATAGTGTGAGAGCAGGAGATTGAAATATTCATATTATTTTAGAAATAACCTATAATAAAATGTAGTTTGCAGAATCGTTACAATTTAGAAATCTTTTCACTTTCAGATTTGAGAGTAAGAAACTAATAGGCCCAAATAAGACAAAACCAAACACTATCTAACTATTATGAGGCAGTAAATTACTTATTTTCACATTAAAAAAAGCTCGTATGCCTTAAAAAAATTCTAGAACACACAGAAGATGTGTATATCATTATTACAAAGAAGAGTAGCATACATATATCGCTACGCACGAATCTAGTATACACGCCGCCGCAATACCACCAAAAATTAAGGAAAAACTACTATAGATAACCTCATACTCCTGGATCAGAAAAATGAGAGTCGATATGAGTGTAACGGAATACATCTCATAACATTATAGCAAGAATACAGTAAAAATATTGAATAACTGTGTTGTGATGGCTTAATAACAAAGGGAAGAATAGCGAGAAAGGTAGCAAAATATTGCCATCTATGCAGCTATCCTTTCAGCTTCTCAAACTGCATCAAAAAAAAAATCAAACTTAATTACTGTGCTTAACATCCAGTCTTTGTATTATTGTAAATAAACTAACTTACTAAGTCTGATACTCTTTCACTATAATCTTTCAGCCATAGACCGACTGATATATATGAAGCTGAAGTGCTGAACTCCCAGCACTAAATTAGGGAAATCATCGGTATTAGACAGACCGTACTAATTTACTCTCTAGCAGGTCACTTGCTGCATATACTGCCGATAAACTGGGCACTTGGCAACGGGGCTTTCTCGCAAGCAAGGATTTGGTGGTTCTGCTTGAGGCGATGCAGAGGAAATCGCCTTCACTTCCTGGTCTCAGAACTGATAGAGCTATACAACAGCTTAATCTGCCTCAAAGTACCATCCAATCGTCCGTTGCATCAACCATGAACGGGCTGGCCAATTGATTGGCTGATTGTTCTTAGAACATACAGGGATACAAAGGTTGGAGAGAAAGGGATCGGGAAAGGCGCTTGTGGGCCCCTTGTCCCTGTGTGCTTGATAAGCTGCTGCTGTGATCAGCCGTGGACGCAGACCACAACGAAGGCACAAGTGGGAGCACAAGCACCCTACGGGCACGCATCTCCATGGCAGTTTAACTCGGCCTGGCCGGGAGGAAGGAGGGTAGGGAAGGCTGGAGCAGAACTGTCGGTGGAGGACGGCCTCCCTGACGGCACACACAGGTAGGTGGCGGGAGGCCAAGGCGCACACACGGCGACGGGAAGTCGGCCAGGACAGACGTATGGGATGTCCGGTGGCAGTCCGGCAGCCGGGAGCCGTGCTGGCTGGAGATCTATTCGACGACGGCCCACGTGAACCGCTGCGGCGGCGGCAAGACTCGGTGGGTCAAGTGTCCCGTTTGTTTTCTATATTGCGCTAGACAAAAGAGAGGAGAAAAATAGACTCCTTTTCTTTTTTGAGGGGCTCGTACCCGTTTAAAGGCACTTGGCGGTGGCATCTTTAGTAATTTAGGCTTGGGTTAAACAACTCAACATTAAAACGGTTTTGTCCGTTCGATCTACATGTTTTGACGGCTCAGATCAATTGTATCTACGAAGTTTGCTCTTTTATAAGTAATTTAGATTAGCTACAGCCACTGATGTTTCGTGAAGCAAAGAAATCCACTTGACATCGTAAAAGAGCAAATACAAGAAAAATGGCAGAATCTGCCAAAACCAGAACAGTCTGTAATGACGATTTTTTTCGGGGCACATAAGTTGATCGAATGAAAAAACTTAAAGAACAAAAAATTTGTGGAATTAGCTGGGGAATAAGAACACAAAATTTCAGGTCATTCTGACCTTTCTGGATTTTTCACGATGTTTTACGGTGGACAGCAAAAATCTGTTTCCTGCGCAGAAATCCAAAACCAACTCCAACTTTCGTTAGAAACTTCACTTGGCACAACTAGTACATGATAATAAAGATACAAAGGAGTTGCTACAGAAGTATACAACCCCTGGACTCAAATAAAACAGAGAAAAATAAAGCAACAATAAAACCATGGATTATCTCCCAAGAAGTGATTTTCTTTAAAGCCTTTTAGCTAGGCATGATAATTGAGAAGATGCTCACATGAGAAATATGAATTGAAGCAAAAGAGAGCATCAAGAAGCAAATTTAAAACAAATTTAAGTCTAACCCACTTCCTATGAAAAATAATCTTGTATAAGAACAAGTCAATAAAGCAGAAAGTGGCTAGCATAGGAAGACAAAATAAGTGCAACTTCAAAAATTTCAACATAAAGAGGGGAAACTTGATATTGTTGAGATGCATAAGACTATGTTTCCCTCTCTCATAATAACTTTCAGTAGCATCATGAATAAAATTAACAATATAGTATCACATAAAACATCCTTATCATGGGCCACATGCATAAAAGAATTAATAATCTCCACATAAGCATAGTCATTCTCATTAATAGTAGTGGGAGCAAATTCAACAAAATAACTATTATTATCATTCTCATCACCATAATCATGAAATATATGAGGCATATTATAATCATAATTAATTTTCTCCTCAATAGTAGGTGGACTGAAAATAATATATTTATCATTGTAATCATCATATATTGGAGGCAAAGTATCATCTAAGAAAATTTCCTCCTCAAAATTTGGGGGACTAAAAATATCATATTCATCAAAAGAAGCTTCCCCAAGCTTAGATTTTGCCATAACATTAGCAATAATGGTGCTCAAATAATTTATACTGATAACATTGCTACTAGCATGCAAATAAAGTTCCATAGGTTTTTTAATTTTCTCTTCAAACACTTCATGTCCTAACTCAAGATAAATATTATAAAACTCTCTCATACTTTTGTTGTTTTCCGTTAAGCCTAACTAGTGAAAATAAAAACAAGAAACAAAAATATATAATTGCAGAATCTAAAGGAAATAACTTTGAGTACTCACACAAGATGTGAGTACCTTTTACCTTACCTCCCCGGCAACGGCGCCAGAAAAGAGCTTGATGTCTACGCACGCTTCTATTCTTGTAGACAGTGTTCGGCATCCAAGTGCAGAGGTTTGTAGAACAGCAGCAAGTTTCCCTTAAGTGGATTACCCAAGGTTTATCGAACTCAGGGACGAAGAGGTCAAATGTATCCCTCTGAAGCAACCCTGCAATCACAATAGTAGTATGGATGTGTATAAGCGATGATAGAAATCTGAAATAAAAATGGCAGCACGCAAACATGTAGCAAAACTGATTGTAAATGGTGTATCAATGCTTAGAAACAAGGCCTAGGGATCATACTTTCACTAGTGAACACTCTTGTCGCACCCAGACTTCTAGGGGATACTCACAGTCCGTTAAACAGTAGATAAATGGCTTACGGGGCATACCGGCACCCGCATCTCAATATGAGCAGGCCAACACGTAAACGTGTGACAACCATTCTCTTACTATTCATCGTCTGCGCAAACCATCCCGTAGAAATCCAGATACTTCCGTTGACGTACTTCAAAACATACACACATGGTACGTCAACGGCATTTGAACAAGTGATATCACAACAGATCTCTACGACACAAAAAATTGAAATAAGTTGCAAATAGCTCTCATTAGAGCAGAGATAGCAAATACAATCATCCAGAGGACACATGTCCCAACATATCATCATTACATCACAGCGGAAGCATTCAACATGTCTGGGTACAGACAAGATCCAAATAGGCCTAAGAGGCTGGAAACGAAAAGACGGAGCCCATCCACGAAGTCTCGGATCCTGCCCGGGTCCGCTATCTACTCGTCAGCAGTCTCGTCATACTCCACGTAGTAGCCACCATGGGGATCCTCGGAAACGTAGTCTGCGGAAACCACAGCCCCAAAGGGGTCAGTACATAAACGTACTGGCAAGCAAGACTCACAGTTCACCAAAGTGTAACCCGTCAACACCAAGCACAGATGCTTTGGGTTCAACGGAAGAAAGGGGGATACAAAAGATGCGGCAGCTGGCTGCTCTAACCAACTACAGAAACATGCTACAACTTCCGACTATCAGAAAAAGGATAAGATAGCGTATCGTAACCAACTACCAACTAACTCCAAACAAACCCATCCTGGATCTCGCCCCTTATCCAAAGAAGCAATCCGAGGATAACTCACACAGTTGGATTAATGATGGTTCAGATTGTTGTGTCAATAAGCCTATTACTAGTCAAGTTATCATTAGTTAGGTGTAAGTTGTTCTGAGTACTTGTTAGCCAGTACTTTCACCAAGTAATACATAACCGCGGAAAACATGGCTTCTCGAGAAGATTTAACCCTGCAGGGATGCACCAATTTGGCCGTACACGTAAGAATGACCCGCCAGGCGGGGAGCTAACCCACCAAGCGAGGCACTCAACACAACTCAACTCTTCTTCGCATCAAGCCCAAAGAACCACATGCTGTGCGTGCGCGGCTAATCGAGCCCCACGAAGAAAAGGGGACCCTCATAGCACTCTAAGACCACGCCGCCCTAAATGCCGACTACAAAAGTTCCACCCTGGCGCCAAGGGTTCGCACCTGCACATGCATGCATCAAATGGAAAGCCCGAACTAAGTGTGGCGATTTGGACGAGATGCGAATCGAATCAAATTGAGGGGGGCGCCCATACTCGCTTCCCACATGCGGTTAGTGCGCTCATCATGGATCAGTAGACAAGACCCTTTTCCTATTAGGGTCGACACTAGCAGGCCTCAAAACCACGCCGGGCCTCCTTCCGGTGCCTTATCAGCAAATTATTATTACCCATAACATTAACATGATTGTTGCTTAACCATCGAGCCCATAGAACATAAATGAAATATGGTAAAAGAAGTAACGGGCAACAGACTCGAGCAAAAGCAACCCTAAGCATGCTATTAGGACTAAGGCAACAAACAATGGTTATAGGTGTGGAGATGAGGCAATATCAGGGTTAAAGGGTAACATGTGATGGGTTCGTAACAGAAACAACTATTCATAGGGCTAGCAGAAATAGACAACGGAAAGTATCGGTATCCAATGTTGAAAGGAACACAGTGGTTCATGTGAGTGATAACTTGCCTGCAAACTCAGCAGCCTGGTACTGAGCTAGATCCTTAGAAGGGGTGTCGTAAGTATCGTCGGTCTCAACGTCGTTGTATATCCGAGAAGAAGCAAAGAAACAACGCAGAGAGACAAACAATCAATAACATGGCATAATGCACAAACATGGGATGATGCATGATAGTTTAATTGGTGCATCAAAATAAACTAGTTGACAAGATAGCAACATGATTAAATGGACCCACATGCAATTTGGATTGCATATGGGAAGCCCATGAATTATGGTTGAAATAATTGTTTTACAACTAAACAATAGGTGAAAGTGGATTAGCATGATGCATGGATGAGGAAAACAAAAAGAAAACAACAATAGAAACAATTTGAAATGAAGTTTACCAAGTTTGGAATTTTATTTATTAAGTTATGAAATTTTGGTTCCTTAAAGGGGTTACACAAGCATTTGTTGTTTTCACCACTTTTAATTGTTCAAAATAGATAACAAAGTTCATATTTGAAAAGAACACAAGATTTTAGGTGGAATACATGTTTCACTTGTTGAAAAAGGATTTCGAATAAATTATTTATGAATTAAACAAGTTAAACAAGATTTAATTGAATTTAATTCAAACATGAACTTATTTGAATTTTTTATTTGTGCAAAACATTAAGTGAGATTCATAATTGAAAAGCTTATACTTTTATGGTTGGAAAACATATTTTATAAGTTCAAAAATAATTTAATTTGATCAAGTTATGGATTTAGCAATTTTAAATGATTTAAACAAGGTTTAAATCATTTAACCAATTTTAATTATTCAAAACATGAAACAGATTTTATATTTGAAAAGGTGGTTTAATTTTGCATGGAAAACATATTTCATTTGTTGAAATTGGATTTAAAATGAGCAAGTTATTATTTTGGCAATTTTAAATGCATTAACTAAGAAACAGTTGTTTTCAGCAATTTAAATTATTCAAAACAGAAAACAAAGTTGATATTTGCAAAGTTCATGAAAAATGGGATGGAAAACATATTTAGTTTGGGGAATTTGGAATTTTTATGCCCAAGTTCTGATTTTTTGCAAAATTAAGTGAATTAAACAAGTTTTCAAATATTTCACCAATTTAAAATATTCAAAACAGTAAACAAATTGCATTGAAAAGGTTGAAAACATGTAGCAAATGTTTCACTGAACATTTTGAGTTATTAAACATAATTTTAGGGTGATTATTGAATTTATTATGCAATTTTCCATAATCATTCTTATTCTGCCATTTTTAGTAAACAGAGGGAAACATGCTCAAAATTAATTCAATTGTGACCAAATAAAATACCAATGTGTAGAGTTTGTTAAGACAAATGTTTAGAGCCCAAGTTTGATTAAATTGGATGAGCAGAACGAAAGTTATGAAATTCCAAATTTTCCAAATTTTATTGCATTTTCAGTAATTAATTATTTAGTGCAAAAATTGTTACAGAAACATGTTGCAAACTTGACATTAATAGAAGGAGCACAAAATTATGAATCCACAGGATTTTGAATCATTCAATTTGGAGAAAAATTGGATTTGTTATGGATTTTAGAATTAATTGCTCAGATCTGAGTTTCTGAAACTCGGGCAGAAAAAGAAAAAAGCTAAAACAAAAAGGGTGTGGCTTGGGGGATCGAACCCAGCACCTGGGGCGTGCGCACAAGGGCCACTGCCACTGCGGCATTGTTCTGTGTTGTGATAGGAAGGGGCAGTGGGGGGGCTTAAGGTACATCTACGCTGTTAACTGACAGCTAACTGAAAACGCACGTAACAGATCGATGATGGATGGTCGCCGGCGACTGCTGTGCGCGACGTGGGCGTGCTGCAGCTGCGTGTGCTGCGTGCGCTGTGGAGCGTGGGGTGCTGCTGCGAGGGGAAGGGAGGAGAGACGAGGGGAGACGGAGGGGAAGTGATGCGCTCACCTCGAGGACGTACAGGAGGAGGCGCACAGACAGGGAGGCGACGACGACATGAGGTGGTCGGCGGCGGCGCTCCGGTGCCCCCCGGCCCGCGCCGAGTGGTGGAGGAGGGAGAGGGCGGCCGGGGGGTTCCATTCCCGCCGTTTGCCCGGCCGGAGGAGGGCTCTACGCCGGTGATCACCGGAGAAGGGAGGGAGGTGGTACAGGTTCAGTTACAGAAGGTGTGAAGATACAGAGAAGAAAGAGGTGGAGGTGGAAGGAGAGATGGAGGCGGGGGAGAGGGAAGAGAGGGAGGTAGGAGGGTTAGGGCAGAGGGGAAAGGAGCCCCCTAGGGTTTATAGGGAGGGGGGCGAGCTCCCTGCCGTTGCTCTCCTTCTCTGTATACGTGTACAGGCACGATGGAGTCCGTACAGAGGTTGAAGAAGGGTGGGGTGGGTCGAAGGGGTATTGGGCCAAGGGGGAGTTGGGCTGGCCTGCTGCCCCTCTCTCCCTTTGCTTTTTATTTATTTTTCTTTCTTTATTTTTTTTTGCAGATTTGTAATAGGAAGAAAAAGGAGATAGGTTTTGGGGTAGAAAATTTAAGAATGAATTTTATAGATTTGAGTATTGCAACAACAACATTGCAATCCCTTTGTTTCCAAGATTTTTGATTTATGTTGTTGCTTGGAAAGATAATTAATTTAATTGAATATTTGAGTTAAGTGATTATTTGAACTTAAGCAATTCAAAAGCTTGTTTAAAATTCATGTTTATTTGATACCAAATGATTGGGGTGGTTTGTAATTTCCATAACTTTCAAATGGTTGCTGTTTGAAAAAAATGTGATTTGAATTTATAAGCAATTTGAATTAAGTGAGTTATTAAAAGCCAATTTTAATAGTTTGAACCTTAAGGTTTAATGGAAACAAATGATGGAAGTGTTTTGTCATTTTCATAATTTTCAAAAGGGTGCTGTTTTGGAAATATAATTGAATTCGAAAAGGGTTTGGTATTAGATGAATTTTTGATAGAAACAAAACAACAGTTTTAGAATCACAACTTTTATGGAAACAATTGATTGTTTTGATTGTAACATCACAAGTATGAAACAAGAGGTTTAAAATTTGGTCTGAAATTCAAATAGAAAACAAAGGAAAACAAATGAAAACAGCTGGAAAACAAAGCAAAACAGAGGAAAACAAATGGAAAACAAGCAAAACAAATGCAATGAACATGATGTCATGATGCAAAACATAAAATAATAGAGAGCAAACATTCTAATGGCTATTTTTCATACTTGGGATGTTACAACTCTCAACAATAATAACATAAATGAATGCATAAATATCTCTCTTCACTATGCTACTCTGAACCACTCTCCGGTTGAATAACAAACACCAATTTATTATGTAGGGGTACAAAGCACACCTTAAAGTCGCATTCCCGTATCTAGTTAACCCCACGCTGTCACTATGAGTGCCCTAGAAGGTACTAGACAAATACCACAATTTTATAGGGTCATCCAACACAAGATATAAATATCATGCTAAACCACACGGTCACACATTGTCACCTTTACATCGTGATCAAAGTGTTTATGGAGATCTCATAACAAAACAACTTGAGTAGCATAACAGCTGAATAGTACATCTACTTATTCAACTAGATTACAAAGTTCATGATCACATAAAGATCACACCATGGGAGAGAGAGATGAAGCACATAGCTACCGGTAGAGCCCTCAGCCCCGGGGGAGAACTACTCCCTCCTCATCATAGGAGACAGCAACCGCGATGAAGATGGCGGTGGAGCCGATGGAGGTGGCTCCGGGGGCACTTCCTTGTCCGACAGGGTGCCGGAATAGAGATTTCTGTCCCCCGAAACTTGTCGGCGACGGCGGTGGAGCTAGGTATGTTTTTGGTGGAAAAGGCCGATTCATATAGGGTTTATGCATCGGGGGGCATATATAGGCGAAAGGGCGATGGCGGTGGGCGCCCGAGGGGCCCACACCACCCTCCGGCGTGGCTAGGGGTCCACCCGCGCCCAAGCATGGTGTGGGGGCTCCGGGGCCCCCCTCTGGGTCTCCTTCGGACTTCTTTGACCCTCCAGGACTTCTAAGACTTCTGGATTTTGAATCGTCCAATTTCGAGAATATTTCCAGAACAACTTTTCTGAAACTAATAACAGCAGAAAACAGGAACTGGCTCTGTAGCATCTTATCAATAGGCTAGTCCCAGGAAATCGATAAAAATGACATAAAGTGTAAGGAAAACATGTAGGAAATAACGTGAAAACAACATGGAACATCAGAAATTAAGGATACGTTTATGACGTATCAGCGGCCTCGGGTGTTTCTCGGAAACAGTGGTATATTTCTAGGGTTGGTATGTCGGGGGGGGGGGATTATAGAGGCGAAAGAGCGATGGCAGAGGGCACCTGGGGGGCCCAGACCACCCCACTCGCGGCCAGGGGGCGCGCCGCCCTATGGTGTGGCCCCTTGCCGGGTCTCTTCGGGACTCCGTGGAACCTTCGGGAATTCTAAGACTTCCGGGCTTTGAATTTTCCAATTCAGAGAATATTTCCAGAACAACTTTTCTGAAACTAAAAACAACAGAAAACAGGGAACTGGCACTGTGCCATCTTGTTAATAGGTTAGTCCCGGAAATCAATAAAAATGACATAAAGTGTATAACAAACATGTGGGAAATAACATGAAAACAAGATGGAACATAAAAAAATTAAGGATACGTTATGACGTATCAACATACTCAAGCTTAGTTCCTACTCGTCCTCGAGTAGGTAATCGATAAAAACACATAATTTCTGAGGTGACATCCTACCAACATGAACTTGATCATCAATAATGTAAAAGCATATGTAAGATGAGATCATAGAACTTCAACATAAGCATGATAAATAAAACTTTAATAATAAAGCATAGCAATCACCTTGTATCATGATAAGTAACACAAATAAAATATCATGAATAAAAATGCATCTAAAGTTATACGTTTGTGTCAAGTATAGAGAAAGCATGACAAAGTGATATTTCGCTAGTCCATAAGAGTGGGGCAAAACATAAATGCCAGGACACCTTCAAAGTTTATGAGGAAGACTAGAACAAATAATTTGAGAGCAAGCAATAACACATCATGAATCAATTAATAATGATTCTGGGACAAATGCACATTAAACTCAGAATGGCAACTATGTTCTCTCAACTGTGCATAAAGTTAGAAGATGGAGACTCAACATAAAAGTAAAAGAAAGGCCCTTCGTAGAGGGAAGCATGGATCACTCATGTGCTACAACTTTTATTTTATTAAACAGAGGTATAAAATGTTTTACACTCCTCCCATCCATCTTACACAATACATGGCTAACCAAATCCTCGAGTGCCTTCCAACAATCACATACCGTGGAGGAGTGTCTATTTTTAGGGAGGTGTATGCTTATGTCAATGAATGTTAAACATAAAATATAGTACTTCACAAGACAACTAGACTTGACAAGAGCGGCTCCCATTTGAAGGACGCAACTGGTGTAGAAGGTCATCCCTCTTTCTCTTTTGTTTACACAATTATGCTTTGACTGATAAATCAGGGGCAAAAATAGTGAAGAGAATTTGTTTGTATTAATTTGGGTCTGGGAACCCCGCCGCCAACTCTTCTATCAATTGGATATGCGGATGAAGCCACTAGTCCAGGGTGCTAAATCCAATCACCAAGTGAGATAAAGTTTCTCAATCTATTCCTCATGATGAAAGACAGTAACAGAAAATAGGAGTAATTTTGAAGGTTTTAAAGGTAACACATGAGCAATTTACTTGTAGTGGTAGTTAAATACCACATGTAGGTAGGTATGGTGGACACATTTGACATACTTTGGGTTTTGGGAGTTGGATTGCATGAGTAGAGCTCATACTCAGTACAGGTGGAGGCTAGCAAAAGACTGGGAGCGACAAATCAAGAGAGCAATAATGGCCATAATCATGCATAGCGACATAAACATCATTAATGAAAGCATAAGTGGTACCAAAAGTTCAAAAACTAAATGATCATAGAGGATATTAGTGACTGGTTCATAGTCAAAAACATGGTGTGAGCATGCGCCAAGTCAACCAAATAAAACATTCAAAGGAGAATACCACAAATTTATGCTCCAATATGACAAGAACAACTCATGATTCTTTCAATGGCACATTAAACACTCTCATCTATTTGAGACAAATAATTCTACTAAATAACCACTAGGCTTTAGAATTAAAATAGCATCTAGCATGATATGAAAAATTGTAGCCACAATCCATACAAGCTTCTATTTGCATCGTTTATAATTTTACCAAATGTAGTAGTTTCTTTTCCCAACAAGCACCATACAAAATATGTTTTAACAAAAACTCTCTAAATGATACATCAAGCAAACAAGAGAGTACTCACATAACACTACTAAAACTAACAGCTCTGAATAAGAGATGCAATGACAACAAGAGCTAAGCAAGAATTTTCGCAGCAGCTAGAAGAAAAACTAAGAATACGAGCATAACGAGTATTCAAACGAAAAAGCAGAGCATGTATCTCTCCCAAACAAGGATTCTAGGTTCCAATGATATTATTACAGCAAGGAAAACAAAAAGAAAAATGACATACGCTCCAAGTAAACTTCATATGATGTGACTGGATAAAAATATAGTTTCACTAGAAGTGACCTGAGAAATGGTTGATGAAGAAGGGGATGCCTTGGGCATCCCCAAGATTAGATGATTGAGTCTTCTTAAAATTTTCTACGATGAACCACAGGGGCATCCCCGAGCTTTGACCTTGCACTCTTCTTGATAACCTATATCACCCTCTTCTCTTGACCCTTGAAAACTTCCTTCACACCACACTCAAAGAGTAATTCGCATTAGAGGGTTAGTGAAATAATAAAAAATCCATGGGTTCTATATGGGAAAAAGTTCTATTAATACTTTTAAACATTAGCTACAGCCACTGATGTTTCGTGAAGCAAAGAAATCCACTTGATATCGTAAAAGAGCAAATGCAAGAAAAATGGGAGAATCTTCCAAAACCAGAACAATCTGTAAAGACAATTTTTTTTGGGGCACTTACACTACTCCAATAAAAAAACTTAAAGAAGAAAAAGTTGCAGAATTAGCAGAGGAATAAGAACAAACAATTTCAGGTCATTCTAACCTTTCTGGATTTTTCACGATTTTTTACGGTGGACAGCAGAAATTTGTTTTCTGCGTCGAAATCCCAAGACCAACTCCAACTTCCGTCAAAAACTTTACTTGGCACAACTAATACATGATAATAAAGATAAAAGGAGTTGCTACAGAAGTATATATCGCCTTGAATCAAAGAAAACAGAGAAATACAAAGCAAAAATAAAACCATGGGTTATCTCCCAAGAAGTGCTTTTCTTTAACGCCTTTTAGCTAGGCCTAGACAAGTGGATTCAAGTATTTTCAAGTGAAGAAGAATCCGAATTGTAACGAGTTAAAATAATAGAATCAAAACTCAACTTCATTCTTTTACCCAGAAAGTGTTCCATAACTTTCTTGAGTGGGAACTGGAATTTAATATCCCCCTCTTTCATATCAATAACGGCGCCAACGGTTCTAAGAAAAGGTCTTCCCAAAACAATTGGACAAGAAGCATTGCATTCAATATTCAATACAAAAAAATCAACGGGGACAATATTATTATTAACAATGATAAAGACATCATCAACTCTCCCCAAAGGTTTCTTTCTAACATTATCAATAAGACGAACATCCAAATAACAAGGTTCCAAAGGTGGAAAATCAAGAACATCATAAAGTATTTTAGGCATAGAAGAGATACTTGCACCAAGATCATATAGAGAATTTCCATTAAAATCATTCACTTTCATTTTAATAATGGGTTCTAACCCGTCATCTAACTTCCTAGGGATAGAGGATTCATATTTTAATTCATCCTCTCTAATTTGCATGAGAGCATTTGTAATATGTTTTGTGAAAGCCATATTCATAGCACTAGCATTAGGACAACTAGAAAGATTTTGTAAGCACTTAATCACTTCAGTTATGTTGCAATCATCAAAGTTAATATCATTTTTATCAAAGGTAATGGGACCATTGTCTCCCATGTTTCTAAAAATTTCAGCACTATTATCAGGAGCATTTTTAGCAGTTTCACGCAATTTTGCATTTTTAATAGCAGCAGTGGGAGTATTGCAAACACAAATTAATTTACCATTTATAGTAGAAGGTTTACTAGCATGAGAGGCTTCAGTTTTACTAGTGGTGTTAATGGTGCAAACATTAGCTATATTATTCTTTCTAGCCATTTCATCTTCTCTTTCCCATCTAGCATGCAATTCAGCTAACATCCTAACATTATCATCAGTTCAAATTTGGATGGCATTTAAGGTTTTGATTTCTTTAGAATCATCAGGCATAACTTTTAGTTTCAGAAAATCAACATCAAGAACAAGGCTATAACCTTTAAAAGCAAGAACAACAATTTTGCCAAAAAAAATCTCAACAGATTTATTGAAAGCAGTTTGTGTACTAATAAAATTCTTAAGCATGTTCTCAAGATTAGAGGGTACACTTTTGTTGCTCTTATAAGAGTTACCATAAGCATTATTATTATTATTATTAGGAGGATAAGGCCTATAATTATTGCTACCAAAATTATTCCTATAAGCATTGTTGTTGAAATTATTATTTTTAATGAAGTTCACATCAACATGCTCTTCTTGAGAAACCAAAGAGGCTAGAGGAACATTGTTTGGATCAATAGGAGCGTGGCCATTAACAAGCATCGAGATAATAGCATCGAGTCCATCACTCAAAGAGGAGGTTTCTTCAACAGAATTTAACTTCTTACCAGTTGTAGCTCTCTCAGTATGCCATTCAGAATAGTTTACCATCATATTATCAAGAAGCTTTGTTGCTACCCCAAGGTCATGGATATAAAGGTTACTCCAGCAGCTGAATCCAGAAGGTTTCTTGAAGAAAAATCCAGTCCTGCATAATGAAGGGTTCGTTTCATGGAAAACAAAAAATTTCCTATGCGATAGACACCCGAAGGGCCAAGATCTAATCTAGGAGATGAAAGCAACGGGCGTAGAGAGAGTCTTAAGAAAACATACCCTCGAAGACTCTAAGCATTAGAAGATCGAATCTCGTTGTTCGCGTAGTCGTACTCACACCGATCTCAAGACCGAGAAGATGTTCACCGCAATCCGGTGGTGCCTCCGTGATCGGTCACACGTACGGCTTGATGACGACCTCCGTTCCCTCGATCCAGCGGGGCAGCGGAAGTAGAGGATCCCTCGGAACTCCAGCAGCACGACAACGTGGTGTGGTGGATAAAACTTCGTTCAGGGCTTCGCCGAGCGCATGAACATGAGGTGGATCAGCGGGAGGAGGGAGGTGGAGATGACACAAGTGTGTGTGTGTGTGGGAGAGCGAGCTCCCACCCCTCCTTATATAGGAGGGGAAGGAAGACACAAATTTTTGGGTGTCTCCACCTCTCCCTCAGCGTGTGAGTGGAGTCTCCACTCAACCCACTCATTCTTCCATTAATTCCCACTCAAAATCCCAAGGGTTTTCTTTAATAAATAAACAAAACAATTTTATTTCTTTATTTTAATATTTTTTAATTCCATTGACAAAAATTAACACACAACCCCTTGAGTTAGTTGTTAAATCTATTGAGAACCGTTTGACAAGAATCCACTTGAACTATTTCAAAATTACCCGAAACAATTTCGGTGCTGTCCAAACTTTTTTCCGATATTCCGTATCCACTCAAACGCGTCATCGAACCTTAAGTGTGTCACCATATGGTTCGTGAAAAATGTAGACATAATTGAGACACCTCTTCGATCAATAGTCAACAGTGGGACCTGGAGATCCGTAATGACTCCTACACATTCAACGATGAATCTAGTGACCGTGTGAACCATAAACGTCGTAACCAATTCCCTTTGTCTCGCGATATTTTACTTATCCGATATCCGATCATTGATATCAACCATACCTAGTTCAATCTCTTTACCGACAAGTACTCTTTTACTCGTTCTGTGATATGACATCCTTATGACCTAGTCACATGCTTGCAAGCGGTGTCGATGTGATATCACCAAGAGAGCCCAGAGTATATCTCTCCGTCATTTGGATGGACAAATCCCACTCTTGATCCATGAGTCTCAGCTAGTACTTTCCGAATACCCAACGACACCTTTATAGTCACCCTGTTATGGTGTGACGTTTGATGACATCAAAGCACTCTTTCGGTGTTAGTGATTGACATGATCTCATGGTCTAAGGATTAGAGTTACTTCGTATGTGTGATATAACAATGTAACTTAATGACTTGATCGCATTGCTATATTCACTTTGGGTCTATGTTCATCACATCATTCTACCAATGACATGACCCCGTTATTAACAACATCCAATGTTCATGATCAGGAAACCTTGATCATCAGTTAATCAACAAGCTAGTTAAACGAGAGGCGTTACTAGGAACTCTTGTTTGTTTATTAAACACACATGTATCAACGTTTCCGGTTAATACAATTCTAGCATGAGAAATAAACATTTATCATAAACCAGGAATAAGATAATAACCACTTTATTATTGCCTCTCTGGCATATTCCTTTCAGTCTCCCACTTGCACTAGAGTCAATAATCTAGTCTGTAAGCACTTAACACATATGGCGTTCCAGTGTTATTACCATGCTTCGCATGTGGTAAACATCATCAAAAGACCTGACATGTCCAGGTCCTATTGTATTTGCCTGTTCTTTGGGTCTACACTCATCACTCATTCTCTAATGAGATGGTTTTGTATATATTCGGTCAACTGGTGAGACCTTAATTCCTCAGCTTAAACTAATGTTACATTGTGAAAATGTAGCTTCATAGTGTTAGCATTCTTGGAAATTCACCAAGTTCATTAAATAACTCCTTGACATAAAATACTCATATTATTTGTTGTCAACACAACAATATACTTAGCCTTTGTTGTAGTACCCGTCACAATACTTTAATTTTGAAACTCATTCAAATCCAGCATGGAACTTTCTTCCAGCCTATTGTGCAACCCTTCATCACATATTTTAATTGAGATAAAATTATTTGAATAGATGACAAGACTATTGGTGTAACATATTACAACAAACAGTTTGTCATTACTACGTAGGAAAACACATCCTTAGCATTTCTAAAATGGTATAAGGATCTCCCCCACTATCGTCTAATCATCATATGAATTATCCTGCTATTACATTCTATAACACATGACTTATCTGGTTGTGTACATAGCATGGAACACATGACTTAGAAATATCTATTTCAATTATGCTCAACATGTGTCAAAACACTTGAATATTGCTCAATTCTTTTCCATGTGGCAAGAACTCCTTCTTGTCATTTCGATATTGACTTATTTCAATACCTCATCTATGTAATTTGGCTTCAATCATATCAGACGCTTCAATCTATCTATTATACATATTGATGCCCAATATCTTCTAAGCCTTTCATCAATATGAAAATCTTAACCGTGTTAATTTAAAATACATATTTTCCAATCAACCATATGTCATCTACATAAAGCATTAGAAATATGTCATAGCGCTCCCACTTAATTTCTTGCAACTCTACAAGCATCTTTATCGTTTATGATGGAATCAAACTCTTTTCATAACTTCATTAAGGTAAAGATTCCAACTTCGCTATGCTCACTTCAACCATTGAAGTGTGCATACCTTTCCAGCAACCTTTTGAATTTTACAGAACTCTCATACTGTGTCAAGTACATATCCTCGATCAAACTTCCTTGAGAGAAAAGTTGGTTTTGGTTATTCAACTGCCATATCATAATATGTAAATTTTGCTAGAACTATCCGCAAAGACTAAAGCATCACTACGGAAGATCAAAATCTTGTAGTAGTCAACTCTTTGAACTTCGTCGAAAACATCTTTTCGACAAGTACAACTTTCAAATGATGTGAATATCCATGTCTTTCTTGCTATCTAGACCAGTTTGCTATCGTTAGGCATCATGCCTATCGAAAGGACTACCAAGTCACATATTTGATATTCATACATGGATACTATCGCGGATATAATGACTCATAGTCAATTTTACGAAGTCAGGGCCCATCATTTGCTTCCTTTATAAGTTCCAGGTCCTTTGTTGTCGAAACAACACTTTACTCTTAAACCACAAGTTGGTCTAAGTAGAAAGTTTTAGGAATTTTGTGGTTCAGTTCGCAAACTCATTCGAAGTATCTACAACACATGTAGTGTCTTCTACTTAGTCAAAGTAGGAAACCCCGGAACAACTTCAAGTGTTGCGCCACTCTTGACATGACAACAAAGATTCTCTAACATCGTGGAGTTTCTACTGTCCTCCCACTCACTTGTTTCGTAACAACTACTTTCTCGAGAAATCAAGCCTTTATGACAAACAACATTTGTCTTTGGTTCGGTGATAGGAGAAATACCGAATGGATTCGTTGGGATAACCTAACATATATGTATCCTATTTTGGTTGTAAACATTTTACACATGCTATGCATACCAAAACTTTAGAATAGGACAATTCGGGTCACTACCCAAGCCATAACTTATATGGTGTCAATTTCAATGGATCATGATGGCGCTCTTTTCAGTGTAAAAGAGGTTGTCTCTAATGTATAAACTACAAAATTATAATGGCATTTTTATTCATCTTATCATGTCAAACAAGGTTTGATTTTTGTCTCTCGAACACTACAAACTAATGCGGGGTTATTCGAGTAGTATAAGTTGTAGAACAATTTTGCAACTCCTCAGATGTTTTGCTAAACTTGTAACTCAAACTTTATCCTTTATGATCCAATCATAAATACTTTATTATCTTGTTACGATGATTTTTTACTTCATACTAACAATAATTTGAACCAATTCAAAAATGTCAAACTCAGTTTTCTTTAAATAGATATACTCATATATCTACTTAAATCATCAACAGAATCTTATGAAGGAAAAATTAATCCACCACACACGACTACACATAATGGACTATATACATCAATATGTATAATCTCCACTAAATTAGTCGTCCATTCTACTTTGGCCTATGAACGGAATTTTAGTCATCTTTTGGAAGAGGTCTCACAAGCGTCAATTTATTCAAAACAAAATGACTCCAGAAGTTCATTAACATGTAGTTCCTTCATGCTTTCCTTCCTGATGTGAACTAGAATGTGGTGTCACAATTTAAGTGAAATTCTTTTGCAACGTTTAGCATTTAGTCTTATAGATGTTTACTTTACCAACACGATTTATATTAACTCATCCATCAATTATGGAATATGGTCATAGTTTGAACAATCTTATTTGTTCTTACAAAAGACTGGAACAAAATAACAACTTATTAAGTTCTTAAAATAAATCTTGAATGTTTGGTTCGATACGACAATGAACACAATAACACTTTATTTCTGTTCTTGTCATGATCGATCCCACATCTACTACCAGTTTCTTTTAGGCCCTTGTATTTCTTGCATTGTGTTGCTTTGTATGAAAACTCATACCAACCAATCTGGTATCACAATACCCAGAAATACTTTGTTAATTAGTAATACATCTATAACTTGTATATCAAGCATATACTCCTGAGCTGGACCTTTCCGGTTATATTCTTTTCTGCCATATACCTTTTGTAATTCTATTTTCAATATCCCCTTTCCTTACAGAAGAATCATTCAACATCAAACAATTCTAGTCGTACTAGCACATTTTCCTTGGCGTGTTAGTCATATACTATCACCCGTTGAGTCATACTTTGAGTTTTATTTTATACTAATATCACCATATTAATAGTATTCTTCCGGATTCCACTCTTAGCAATCTCTAGCAAGGTAAACGACTTTACCCATACTTTCAATCCATCTTATCGTAACAATTTTGTGATGAAGCTGCTATAGCTCAAACGAAGGAATTTAGAGGATAATATTAGCACCCAACTTCTTGGAAGATTCAAACGTCTAGCGTCTTCAATCATTGCATATATTCAAATAATATAAGCACATTGTCATGCTAAATTATACTAAGTCATTTGGCCACAAATAAGTTTCTAGATATCAATATATATTTCACTTGATTGTTTCTGAATACAATTCTTTTCAGTTCCTAAATCACCTTGATCAACAAAACATTCTTTTGAAGATAAAGTATTATGGAAGCAAGCATGACACTGGATTCTAAGTAGGAATTATTTGCTCTCTATATCAATCAATCATTAATCATCTGGAGCTAGGTAGGAAATACCGAAAATCTACAATAGGACTCAATATTAAATTTCACTAATACGGTACCAATCTTAAGCGGTTTTACCAGATCATAACAGTTATATCTCAATTAACAATCTAAGTGTAAGGTAGTTTGTGGATGCCAATTAATACTACAATTTATGCAAATTCAGTTTGATTGGTTGTTCATGATAAAATAAGTTCAAGTTAATTCAAAATTACTACGTGAACTCCCACTCAAAAACAACATTCCTCTAGTCGTTTTAGTGATTTCACAAACCAAATTCACTACACCAAAACCGATCATCACATGACATGATGTAGTTGCAAAGGCGAACATCGACATGTTCATCATATCAACCATATGACTCATGCTTTACCTTTCGGTTACGTGTTCCGAGGCCATGTCTCTACATGCTAGGATCGTCAGCACCTGTTGTATGCGAACGTTGAGTCTGTCACACCCGATCATCACGTGGTGTCTCGAAACGACGAACTTTCTTAACGGTGCATACTAAGGAAGACCACATTATTATCTTGATATTAAGTGAGAGGGATCATCTTATAATGCTACCGCCGCGATCTAAGAAAAATAAGATTCATAAAAGGATTAACATCACATGCATGGATAATGTGACATGATATGGTCCTTCTTGCACTTGATCTCCATCTTGTGCATCGTGGTATGATCTCCATCATTCCACCGGCATGGCACCAAAGTCCATGGCACCTCCATCTTGATTGTCCATCAAAATTACAACATATCACATAGATATGATATACAACACTCTGGCCATAAATAATAAGACAACCATATGGATCCTGCCGGTATATCAATAATTTACAAAAGAGACCATCTCATAATCAAATTTGTAACATTGACCATATCACATCACATGCCCTGCAAATACTAGTTAGACGTCTCTAATATATTTTTTGCATATTTTAAGGGGCTTAGAGATTTCGAGGATAGAACCGTTCATACTTACGAACATCAACCACAATGTTGATAAACATATTTTAACAACCCTTCGTAGATTAGATCTTAACTATAGTAGGAGAAACGGACACCCCCTCAGCCACATGTGAGACAGGTATCATGTACAAAGTACACATAAAGTTTGTCTAGGGTAGCTTCATCCTACTATGCCACTAAGATCATAAAATACTCAAGGAGGCAATAACATGATCATCAACACGCACATACACCTATGTGTTCTACCCGTACAAATCATCTACGCATAAACCTGGCTCTGATACCACTGAAGGGTTTGTTGCATAGAAAACAAAAATTTCCTACGCGATAGACACCCGAAGGGCCAAGATCTAATCTAGGAGATGAAAGCACCTAACATAGAGAGAGTCTTAAGAAAACATACCCTCGAAGACTTACGATATCGAATCTCGTTGTTGGCATAGTCGTACTCACACCGATCTCAAGACCGAGAAGATGTGCACCGCAATCCGGCGGTGCCTCCATGATCGGTCACACGTACGGCTTGATGACGACCTCCGTTGCCTCGATCCAGCGGGGCAGCGGAAGTATAGGATCTCTCGGAACTCCAACAGCACGACAACGTGGTGTGGTGGAGACAACTTTGTTCAGGGCATCACCAAGCGCATGAATATCAGGTGGATTAGCGGGAGGAGGGAGGTGGAGATGACACAAGTGTGTGTGTGTGTGGGAGAGGGAGCTCCCACCCCTCCTTATATAGGAGGGGAAGACATCCACGAATTTTTGGGTGTCTCCACCTCTCCCTCATCATGTGAGTGGAGTCTCCACTCAACTCACTCATTCTTCCATTAATTCCCACTCAAAATCCCAAGGGTTTTCTTTAATAAATAAATAAAACAATTTTATTTCTTTATTTAAATATTTGTTAATTCCATTAACCAACATTAACACATAAACCCTTGAGTTAGTTGTTAAATCTATTAACAACCATTTGACAATAATCCCCTTGAACTATTTCAAAATTACCTGAAACAATTTCAGTGTTGTCCAAACTTTTCTCCGATATTCCGTATCCACTCAAACACGTCATCGAACCTTAAGTGTGTCACCCTACTGTTCGTGGATTATGTAGACATGATTGAGACACCTATCCGAGCAATAGTCAACAACGGGACCTGGAGATTCGTCATGACTCCTACACATTCAACGATGAATCTAGTGATCGTGTGAACCATTAACGTCGTAACCAATTCCCTTTGTCTCGCGATATTTTACTTGTCCGAGATCTGATCATTGGTATCAACCATAACTAGTTCAATCTCGTTACCGACAAGTACTCTTTTACTCGTTCCGTGATATGACATCCTTGTGACCTAGTCACATGCTTGCAAGCGGTGTCGATGTGATATCATCGAGAGGGCCCAGAGTATATCTCTTCGTCATTTGGATGGACAAATCCAACTCTTGATCCATGATCCTCAATTAATACTTTCCAAATACCCAGCATCACCTTTATAGTCACCATGTTACGGTGTGACGTTTGATGAGTTCAAAGCACTCTTTCGGTGTTAGTGATTGACACGATCTCATGGTCTAAGGATTAGAGTTACTTTGTATGTGTGATATAACTTAATGACTTGATCGCATTGCTATATTCACTTTGGGTCTATGTTCATCACATCATTCTACCAATGACATGACCCCGTTATTAACAACATGCAATGTTCATGATCAGGAAACCTTGGTCATCAGTTAATCAACAAGCTTGTTAGACAAGAGGCGTTACTAGGAACTCTTGTTTGTTTATTAAACACACATGTATCAACGTTTCTGGTTAATACAATTCTAGCATGAGAAATATACATTTATCATAAACAAGGAATAAGATAATAACCACTTTATTATTGCCTCTCGGGCATATTCCCTTCACATAAAAGGTTTGGCTGATCATCCAAGTAGTCAGCCCATGAGTGGGACAATTCTTTACTAAATATTTCATTCTTTCCCAAGCTTTAGCAACATGCTCATTATCAAGTTGCTTAAAATTCATAATGCTACTTTTTAAAGATATAATCTTAGCAGGAGGATAATATTTTCCAATGAAAGCATCTTTACACCTGGTCCAAGAATCAATACTATTTCTAGGCAAAGATAGCAACCATTCTTTAGCTCTTCCTCTCAAAGAAAAAGGAAATAATTTTAGTTTAATAATATCTCCATCCATATCTTTATATTTTTGCATCTTACATAGTTAAACAAAATTATTAAGATGGGCAGCAGTATCATTAGTACTAACACCAGAAAATTGCTCTCCCATAACAAGATTTAATAATGCAGGCTTAATCTCATAAAAATCAGCAGTAGCAGCAGGTGGAGCAATATGTGTGCTAATGAAATCATTGTTGTTGGTGCTAGTAAAGTCACACAACTTAGTGTTCTTAGGAGTAGTCATTTTAGAAAGATAAAAAACAGGATAAAAACTACAACTAGAATAAGAACTAATTTTTGTGTGTATTTGATATAGAGAAGCAAACAAGATAAAATAAAATAAACTAAGCAAAACTGTAACACCTAGGGGTGTTACCCTATTAGAGAGTGTTTGTCTTCTTTTTGCTTGCATCATATGCATCACATGAGCATTGCATTCTGTTTTTCAAAACAAATCAAAATTCAGAACAATTTAAAACTTCCCCCCCCTTGCTCAAAAAATTTCCAATTTCAAACTTGCAAACTAAATCACTCATTTGTTTTCAATAGTTGAAGTTGTTTTAAACAAATTGCCTGCTAAATAAAATTGTCCCTGTTGTTAAAACCCTAATGGATAATTCAAAAATTCAAATCAAATCACTCATTAAATTGTTGGGTTTAATCAAACAATTAATTTCAATCAATTAATTAAATCACCTTCATTTTCAAATCAAATGCATCAAACAGAACCACTTTTGAATTTATAAACTTTAACCAGCCAATCAACTAATTTTTTTTAATCAAATTAACCATAGGGGTCACCCTATTAAAATGCTTTGTTTTAATAATGTTTAAGTAATATTAAAATTCCTTCAAATTTGCTTTAATTCCTAAACAGCAATAATTTTTGAAAACTTTGTGAAAACAAAAGCTAGCATTTGTTTGCTATTAACCTAATAAGCTTAAACTAATTTTTTCTAATATTTTTACTAACCTACAAACCCTCCTTTTCCTCTAATTAGTTTTCTGCAAAAAAAAAAAAAAAACAGAAAAGAAAAAGAAGGAAACCACTGCGCGCGCAGCACCTAACCTAGCCAGCCCAGCCCACCTCGCAGCTATCTCTCGCGCGCAGCAGCCCACCAGCCCGGAAAACGCTTCGCTCTTCTATTTCTGCCTTCGTCCTCGCGTACGGCGCGAATCTCACCGGTGCCACGTCGCCGCTGTACCACCTCGACGGCCACCAGCGCCCCCGCACCCCTATAAGTACCCTAGGCACCTGGCGCCAATCCCTAGCCACTAGGGTTCCTGATCCCCCTCGATTTCCGCCGCAATTCCTCCTCTCCCCCCCGGCGTTCCCCTCTCTGCTGTCACCCCACCGGAGAAATCTCTCTCTGAACCTCCGTTGAGCACCGCCGTTTCCGTCCACCACCACACCCACCTAAGCCGGGGATCAAACCGCCGTTTGTTCCTCTATCGTTTGCACACCGCGGAGAGCCCGTGCCCGTCGTGGATCCTCGCCGCCGTCTTCGACACCGCCGCGGCAACCACCCAGCCGCCGTTCTCTGAATTTCGAAGATCAGCGCCGCCTCGCAGCACCACTCCCTCACCTAGTCCCTGGAATCGAGCGGCCACATCTTCCTCCACGGATTCGACACCGGAGCGCACCCGGAGACGCACGGTAGTCGCGCCGCCGTCCACGACCCCGCGCTGACGTCGTCGAGGTCGTCACCGGCCCTCTGCAACATCTCCACCCGCCGGTGAGCCTCCGTCTTTTCCTTCTCCCTGTCCTCGAGCATGCACCAGCACTCCCTGTCTCCGTGCACTCCTCACGCCAGTACCACCTAGCCCACCGCAGCGAGCACGAGCCGTTGTTCACCGCCGGCGTCACCTCTGTCGGAGTGCAGACAAGAGTTTGTTCGTCAGTTAATTCAGTAACCGGGATCTGAACCTGAACCTCCTTGTGCCCCCGTTACTGTCAAACGAAGCGAAGCAGCGCAGTGGTTGCTCTGTTCTGTTCCGTGCGCGCGGTCGTGGGATCGAACCCCCGCGGCCGCATAAAAATCCCACCTTTTTATTCTTCTTCCACACGCTGACAGACAGGGCCCATCAGTCATTCACTTCTGTGGCCACGCAAGCACAACAAGGCTTGGGCCCCCCTGGCAGTCAATGGTTGTGTTCTCTGTGCGTATAAAACGTTTTAAACATAATCTGTAATAAAAAACTAGTCCTTTATTTTAACAGTTTGGTCCCTCACATTAATATGCTAATAACTTTAGTTTTATAACCCCAAATAATGAGAATAAAATATGTGCACTAATCTAAATTTAATTCTCTATCCATTTATATCATTTGTTTCCTGTTTTGAAATTCCAAAATGCAATCTAATTTTGAATTCAAATAAATCAATTGCAATTTGCTAAAATCAATAACTAATTCATTATTAATCCAATAAATGCAAATAAAATATGTTTTCCATGCCATTTCAAATAACCTTTTCAAATATAATTTTTGTTTCCTGGTTTGAATAATTTAAATTGCCTAAATAATTTAATCCTTGTTTGATTCAATTAAATTTGATAAAAATAATAACTTGATCAATATAAAATATTTTGAACATGCAAAATATGTTTTCAAACCATCAGGGTGTGAACTTTTCAAATGTGAATTGGAATTTATGTTTTGAACACATAAAAATTCAACTAATATTCAAACTTGTTTTAAATTCAATTAAAACTTGTTTAATATTGTTTAATTCATAATTAAATTATCCTAATTCCAATTTCAATATTTGAAACATGTAATCCAACTAAAATTTGATGTTCTTTCTAAAAATAAACTTTGTTATTTGTTTTGAACACTTTAACTTGTTGAAAACAACAATTACTTGTGTGACATCAATAAGGAACCAAAAAATTCTTAACATGACAAATAAAATCCCACACTTGGTAATTTCCTTTTCCTTTGCATCTATTGTTGTTCATTATTGCTTTCATCATGCCTGCATCATGATAAACCACTTACACATGTTAACTAATTGTAGATCATTGCTTCAACCTTAACATGTGCATCCATATGCAACTCACATTGCATATGGGTCCATTTAAAGCTGTTTATCTTGTCAACTAGTTTACCTTGATGCATCTTTAAACTTGTCATGCATCCAAATCTTGATCATGCTGGATCTTTTGCCGTAGTAGTAATTGCTGCATCCGGTGTTTGTTCGAGGTTCATTGCTTCTTCCCGGATAGGACGTTGAGATGATGTGAGCAACGACAAGTTCTGCTACCTTGCGGGATCTCAGGCAAGTATACTCACTTGCTGCCAAATGGCTGCCTTTCATCACTTGTTACCGATACTTTCCGTTGTTCGTTTCTGCTAGCCTTAGTAGTAGTTGTTTCTGTTACGAACCTATCACATGAATCCTTCAACCCTGATATTGCCTCACCTCCATACCTATAACCATTGCTTGTTGCCCGTGTCTTACTATCTTGCTTAGGGTTGTTTTGCTCGAGTCTGTTACCCGTTACTTTCTGTTACTACTCTATTATGTTCTGGGGGCTCGATGTTTAATCAATCAATCATGCTACTGTTATTGTTTAATAATAAATTTGATGATAAGGCACCGGCAGGAGGCCCTTGTGGTTTTGAGGCCTGCTAGTGTCGACCCTAATAGGAAAAGGGTCTTGTCTACTGATCCATGATGAGCGCACTACTCGCATGTGGGAAGCGAGTATGGGCGCCCCCTCAATTTGACTCGATTCGCATCTCGTCCAAATCGCCTCATTTAGTTCGGGTTTTCCATTTGCTGCATGCATGATCTTGCGAGCCCTTGGTACCCGGGTGGAACTTTCGTAGTCGGCATATAGGGGGACACGGTCTTATTGTGCTATGAGGGTCCATTTTCTTCTGGGCTTGATGAGCCGTGCGCCCAAGGTGCTTTGGGCTTGATGCGAAGAAGAGTTGAGTTGTGTAGAGTACCCTGCTTGGTGGGAGGCATCCCATCTGGCGGGTTATTCTTGCGTGTACGGCCAAATTGGTGCAACCCTGCAGGGATAATCTTCTCGAGAAGCCGTGTTTTCCGCGGTTATGGATTACATGGTGAAAGTACTGGCTAACAAGTACCCAGGACAACTTAAACATAATGGTTAACAATCTTTCACCCAATGATTAACAACTTGACTAGTAATAGGCTTATTGACACAATAATCTGAACCATCACTAATCCAACTGTGTGAGTTATCCTCGGATTGCTTCTTCGGATAAGGGGCGAGATCCAGGATGGGTTTGTTTGGAGTTACTTTCAGTTGGTTACAATAATCGATCTTATCTTCCTTCTGTTAGCCGGAAGTTGTAGTATCTCTCTGTAGTTGGTCAGTGCAGCCTGCTGTCGCTTATTTGCAATAACCCCTTCCTTTCCGTTGATCCTAAAGTATTTGTATCTTGTGATGACTGGCTACGCCGGTATCTTGTGAGTATGGTTTATCCACTTGCCAGTACTTAACCGTACTGACCCACGAATCTCTTTCGTGGCTGCATATTCAACATTGCAGTCAACAGGTTTGAATTCTGACGACGTTAGCTTGGGAATCCCTCCGGCTTGGCCTGGGCAGGGATTGGACGCTCTCGGTTATCTTCAGGACTCTTAGTCCAATTTGTATCTTGTCTGTAGACGGACGATATGTTGTTTCTTCCGCTGTTATTTGGATCTTTGTATTGTATCAGTTGTATCCCTGGCTCGTTTGAGTCATCTTGTATCTATCTGTTTCAATTGTAATTGTGGAATATCCGTGAACTGTTGTAATGTTATCATAAGTGGCAACCTGAAATCGGTTATTATGTGGATTTGGCGGGAATGCTGAAATCTGCATAGTGCCCGATCTCGGGGCGTCACAAAAACTAAAACAAAGTGAGAGACTCCCCTTGCAGAAATTCTCTTCCTCCCCGGCAACAACACCAAAAAATAGCTTGATGGTGCAGGTCTTGCACTCGTTGGGAAACCCCAAGAGGAAGGTATGATGAGCACAACAGCAGTTTTCCCTCAGAAAGAAACCAAGGTTTAATCGTCAAGTAGGAGGAAGGAGTAACTTCAGAAGGTTGATGCAGCTGAGATGGAAGGGCACACTACCGGTTCAGCAGCAACGTGGAACCTAAACAACACAATCAAATCACTTTGCCTCAACGAAACAGTGAGGTTGTCAATCTCACCGGTTTTGCTGATAACAAAGAGGTTAAACGTATGGTGTGGAAAACCGTATGAAAACAGCAGCAATAGTATGAGAGCAGTGGAAACAGTGGTTATATTATCAGTATGAGGAAATGGACCGGGGTCCACAATTCACTAGTGGTGTCTCTCCGTGAAAGATAAATAACATGTGTGGTGAACAAATTACAGCTGGGCAATTGACAGAAATGAAGGATGCACCATAGTGCATATGCAAGACATAAAGATTACTATGTGATTCATGCGGACATTACAACAAGATACATAGACCGTCATCCAACTGCATCTATGACTAATAATCCACCTTCAGAGTGTCATCCGAGTAAACCTTGGGTATTAAGTTGCAAGCAACAGATAATTGCATTAAGCAAAGTTTGTAATGTAAACAATAACATCATCCTTAGACAAAGCATTGTTGTTTTATCTCTAATGGAAACATCACATCCTCCATCCGTCACGTTTCTGTCACTCGAGCACAGATGCAAAGGAGGCATGAACCCACTATCGAGCATAAATACTCCCTCTTGGAGTTACTAGCATCTACTTGGCCTGAGCATCTAATAATAATGGAGAGCATGCAAGATCATAAATAACATATGCATGAAGATAACATGATAGATTGATAATCAGAATACATATGATTCAACATTCATCGGATCCCAGCAAACACAACATGTAGCATTACATAAAGATGATGTCAATCATGTGAGGAAGCTCACGAGATCTAAACATGATGCATAAAGTGGAGGAGACAACCATCTAGCTACTGCTATGGACTCGTAGTCCAGGGATGAACTACTCACGCATCATTTCGGAGGAGGGCATGGTGGTGTAGACCCCTCCGGTGATGAATTCCCCTTCCGGCAGGGTGCCGGTGAGAGATCCAGAACCCTCCTGATCTCGGGATGATGATGACGGCGACCTCGGGTGTTTCTCGGAAAAAACTGGTATATTTCTAGGGTTGGTATGTCGGGGGGATTATATAGGCGAAAGAGCGATGGCAGAGGGCACCTGGGGGGCCAGACCACCCCCAGGCGTGGCCAGGGGGCGCGCCGCCCTATGGTGTGGCCCCCCTATGGCCCCTCTCCGGGTCTCTTCGGGACTCCGTGGAACCTTCAGGAATTCTAAGACTTCCGGGCTTCGGGAACAACTTTTCTGAAACTAAAAACAACAGAAAACAGGGAACTGGCTCTGTGGCATCTTGTTGATAGGTTAGTCCCGGAAATCGATAAAAATGACATAAAGTGTATAGAAAACATGTGGGAAATAACATGAAAACAACACGGAACATCATAAATCAAGGATACGTTTATGACGTATCACTCTTCTAGCATTTGGATAAGAAGATGAAGCCACTTGTCCAGGTGTGTAAAGTCCAATCAACAAGTGAGATAAAGATTCTCTATTTGCGTCCTTATGAGTCAAAAATAGGAACACAAAACAGGAATCATTTTGAAAGTTTTAAAGGTAGGACACAAGCAATTTACTTGGAGTGGTTGTTAAATACCACATATAGGTAGGTATGGTGGACACAAAGGGCATGGTTTTGGGCTCAAGGTTTGGATGCACGAGAAGCATTCCCTCTCAGTACAAGTTTTTGGCTAGCAAGGTTGGGTAGCAAGCGTAAGAGTTGAGGGAAAACAAACAGGTATATATATGATAAAACCAATCATGCAATCTTACTTGAGAAGTACAAACAATCTTACTTGAGAATACTAGGCTTATGGGCTAACAAGAAAGAAAGATCATGGAACAATATATCTACATGAAACTCCCTCTTTTCTACTTAAGTCTCAAAGTATTGTTGTTACTGACCAATGCTAAGTTTGCCAAAACCAACTAGATTAACTTGATGCTCCAATATTGATACCAATACTAATAACAAGATCAACCAAATAACAGAAATTTCAAGCTAAAATAAAGTGTAGAAGATGATGAAACTTCTCATTAATATTTCATTACGGCAACTCAAACCAAGGGATACAACGATAACCAACTAAAGAGTGATACTTCCATACTGCAAACCATACTATATGATATTTCCTCTACTCATGATATGACTCTACTAAAAGGTAAAAAGGTGTGATACCGCGACACTCCCCCAAACTTGGAACAAGCCAAGGGGATGCCAATACCCATGACTAATTAATTCTTCAGTGTCAAAGATGGTGACCTGGCCAACAAGTACAACTGATTTCCAACATTGGTGTTACTCATGAGATGTGTCTACAACCAAGTGCCGAAAGTCGCCTCGTATTTTTCATTAATGCAGGAGTCAGCCTTCCCCGGGTTTTCGGAGCGTAGAATATTCTCGTGTTTCTCGATATACGGAGCCATCACGGTGGAATTGTGTAGAACTGTGTTGTGTGCTTGAGTGAAAGAATGCCCGTCCCTACATGCGGTTTCTTTCCTTCCTAGTGTGCCTTTTCTAGTCAGCCTCCCCTCATACCGAGATTTATGAACACCAATCGGCTAAAGGTGAGGAAGAAAGTCAACACAAAAATCAATGACCTCTTCTGTTCCATAGCCCTTGGAGATGCTTCCTTCTTGCCTAGCACGGTTATGAAAAAATATTTGAAGACTCCCATGAACCTCTTGAAGGGGAATATATTGTGCAGAAACATAGGACTGAGAATTATAATCTCTTCGACTAGGTGAACTAGAAGGTGCGTCATAATATTCAAGAAGGATGGCAGGAATAACAACTCGAAGGAGACCAGATATTGGACCACATCAATCTATAACCCTGATAGACTTTCTCGATCGATTACCTTCTGAGAAATTGCATTGAGGAATGCGCATATCTTCACACTGGCCAGTCCAATTTTTTCCGGTAGAATTCCCCTCAATGCAACTGGAAGCAATTGCGTCATAAGCACGTGGCAGTCATGAGACTTTAGGTTCTGGAATTTTTTATCTTTCATATTTACTATTCCCTTTATATTCGACGAAAAGCCAGACGGTACCTTGATACTAAAAATGACTTCAAAAAAGATTTCCTTCTCTTCCTTGGTAAGAGCGTAGCTGGCAGGCCCTTGAAACTTCCCTCGATGCATGTCGTCTCGTTTTTATGAAGTTCCTGGTCCTCCCGTGCTTCCGGTGTATCTTTTGACTTCCCGTACAAGCCTATAAAGCCTAGAATATTCACGCAAAGATTCTTCGTCAGGTGCATCACGTCGATTGCAGAGCGGACCTCATGGACTTCCCAATAAGGTAGCTCCCAAAATATAGATTTCTTTTTCCACATGGGTGCACCCTTATCAGTGTTGTTCGGAACAGGTTGGCTGCCAAGACCCTTTCCAAAGATTACATTTAAATCCTTGACCATACCAAATACTTCAGCACCAGTACGGGAGGCAGACTTCGTCCGGGTTGCTGCCTTGCCATCGAAATGCTTGCCTTTTTTTCCTTAAGGAATGCCTGGGCGGAAGAAAACGACGGTTGGACGTTTTTTGGCAGCCTGCATTGTAGTACAGACAATCCTGGTGGTGCATAGCAACCAAACACCATGTGTTTGTTTCTGGTGTTGGTTAGTCTCGCCCATTTTTACATGGGTGAAGTTACCTCACATCACCACACTTGAACAACTCTACGTGACAGAGATAAGAGATAAGACTAGCGGCGAGCAAAACGATGACGCGACATGGCAGCAGCGGAGGTCAACGACGCCGGTGGAGTATGTCCGGCGGCTAGGATCGACGTCAATGGAGCACACACAACACATAGGTTGAAAAGGTTAGATGCACAAGCACACCATAAACAGGTTCATTAACCAGCACACCACACCAATGTCTAAGAATTTTGAATTAGTGAACAGGTTAGAAGAGACACACATAAAGAACAGGTTCAGTAACAAGCACAAGAGGAACATGTTTAGTAACTAGCACACCATGCCAGTTCTATGGCGGAGTTTGTGGCGGCTAAGAATGTGCGGCGATGGAGCATAGTCCACAGAGAGGGGTAGGCGAGACAGACAAACACACCATAAACACCCGCACAACCTACTAACTGCAGTTACAACCATGGAGTTCATGACGTCGACCGATGGTGGAGCAGATGTTGAAGAAGACGCGTACACCAAGCGCGGTCTAAGTACGCACACATGCAGTACAAGACCTACTTGTCTACTACCACCAAAACGCAAAACATACAACATAAGGGTTGTGTGAAATGACGAGGTGAAGCCACTCCTCAAAGGAAATTACAAATGGTCGACCGTGTGTGATTAAATTGATAAAGTTTGTCTAAAAAGGTTCAAATATGAACATAATTAGAAATTAATGGTTAACAAATGTTAGAACCTATTATCGAAATGGAACCACATCGTTAGTCCGCATATTTTTCTTGTAAGCTTGTTCCAAATGAAGCACCGTTGAATTAACTGACCAAAAGACATGTGATGAAGGCCGAGTGATGGGAAGCAAAGCTGAGAGCTCGCTTTTGCAGCTGGCCGACCTGACTCCATATAAACTTCCGATTCCGCAATTCATAGAGGACTTGGCTGAAGGCTAATTTAATGGGCGTGCTGACCTAATGGACGCATCCAATCACCTAGAAGTTGCAGCTGGCGGGTCTGGTTGGACCTCATGCACGCTACCAAACACATCTCTATTTCCTCTGTCAGCTTACTTGCAGTTGCATAGAGCGACCTGCACCTCGTGCTCATTTTGTAAATTTGCACTTAGTTGCACTTGCTTCTAGGGAAAATAGTGCTATTTTGTAAAAATAACTTAATACAACTAGACATCTTCATGCTCATGTTCTATTTTCGTCGAAAAAAGACAAGTTTTGTAGTCTATTTTATGAAACAAATGCGCTGCTTAATTTGAACATTGGTTTTTGCTGACGTATTTTTTGGCATAACATACGTGATCTCTTCATGAAAAGGCCCGTTCACATAAAAGACATCGATATTTATGTTGTCAAAGTATTTTAATATTGGTTCAACTTTTGAAACTCTTTTAAAAGTTTTTACTATCCTTCCAAGTCCAAATGCACTTTGAAGCCAAAACACCATTATTTACTACTTCCCCGTTCCATATTTTAAGCCGTTTTGGCAAACTTATTTAGTTACCTAAGACGGCTTCTAATATTCAACGGAGGGAGTAGCTTTCTGAATGAAGGATGAAAAGAGAGTTTCGTTGTCTACCGTCCACACAGTCTCAAGTACTACAAAATAAATAAATTAGCAACCGGCAGAAACAGTTAAAAGTGAATTAGACTTGTTGCATAGAACATAAATGGTACACAATCTCAAGTACCACATAGTATCAAATACATTAAGTTCTCCATTGTCTATGTTTGAACATCAAGTTTTGTACGTATCCAATATAATGAAATACACTCTGTAGATCATTGTCACCTCAAATTAAACAATAAGACGTGTTTCCATCTCTAATCGGATATTAGAAAATACCAAAGCTTTGGTGTACATCCAATGGTATAGGTTACCACTCTCAGCGAGGCCCCTTGTGGTTGTTGTAGGCGTAGGAGCTGGCAAGGCAGAGGAAGAGCGTGAACTCGGCGGCGCTAAGGCCGGCAAGCACCCAATAGAAGTAATCAAGGTGGGCGCGGTTAAGGTTATCCGCAAACCAGCTATCACTGTTGCTGCTCTTGGTTAAGCGGTCGATTAGGGAAATAAGTGCGCCGCTTACAAAGCTGCCAATACCAATTACGCTACAGTAGAGCGCTAGGCCCAAGCTGCGCAGCTCATGAGGCATTTGGTCATAGAAAAACTCCTGCATCCCAACTTCTGCGAACACGCACCCCATTCCAATCAACGCGTACTGCGGCAGCAGCCACACCCAGCTCATTGGCACCATTGCACCAGCGACATCCACTAGGCCATGCTCACGTGCGATCTCCAAGCGTTGAGCCTCCACCAATGCTGCCGTTGAAACTGCGGCCAATGACATCGCCAAGCCGGTGCCCAAGCGTTGCAACAACGTCAGTCCCGATGGGTTGCCGGTCACACACCGTAGCACCGGCACCAGCACACATTCGTAGAAAGGCATGAATAATAGGACGGTTGCCGGCCCGAACGCCTGCAGAATAGCTGGCGGCAATTCCAGTCTATCAGTTATGCGGCGGTCAAGGGTGCGTCCCTGCTTGTTGAAGAGCGTCACGACCTGCGCAAACACTACACCGTATGATAGGCACGCTGCCCAGATCGACAATATTCGCAGCACACAGCGCGCCTCGTCCTGCTTGGCCACATCATCTTCGTCTTCCAGCTGGTATTGTATGGTCTTGCTGAGTAATGAGTTCGAGGTCGTATTGTTATTCCTAGAAAGCGTGACAATGCTTCGTGCAAGGAGGGTGAAGGGGTTGTCGGAGCCCGGGGCGGGCGCGTATAGGCGATAGGTAGGGGTGCCAATGAGGAAGACAATGGAGGCGCATAGAACAATGGTGCACAACATGCCAAATCCGATGCCCCAGCCAAGGTTCTCCTGGATGTAGCTTACTCCACCGACCGCGATGGTGATACCGGTAGCTAAGCAGAAGTACCACCAATTAAACATAGAGCAGCGGGCAGCGTACTCCCTGGGGTGGCTCGGGTCAAACTGATCGGCAGCGAAGGCAAGGGCGCATGGACTGTCTGGGCCCTTTGCGAGGGCGATGAGGTAGAGAGAGGCGTAAAATAAAGCCAGTTGCGACCATGAAGGGCAGGAAGGGGAGTCATCGACTGACGACATGTGTTGTGCCAGGAAGAAGGATACCAGCGTTATCATGCCATACCCCTGCATAGATACACATTATTTTTAGATGTTAGTTAACCGCAATCCCATGGGGATTAAAGTAACAAGAAAACGTTGTACAACTATGTGATTTAACAAAAAAAATTGAGGGTGCAATTTTTTAAGAACTTGCGAGGGCATTATCTTTAGTGTCTCGCATATGCTTATGAAATAAATCATCATTTCATAGATAAGGGAAACATGAAAATATAAATCATAGCTGCTCAAAGATGAATAATATTTTTTCTATTCACATGCTTGGAATAGGCCATTCACAAACATGAGTATTTGTATACAAATGAGGCGGCACAAATTTTCAAACATTATTGAACTTGGGTGCAAACCTAGTTACTTCTATATAGTTGTTGGTATACTCTGGATGTGATATCTAGGATTCTCTTTCCTAAACCTTATTATCACTCAAAATTTTATTTTTCACCGATATATTTTTAGCATCCTTCCACTTGACTAATTATCTTTCATTGCCCCCTCATTTCGTACATTGGAAGGACCCTTGCTAGTTATGTTGATGCAGGGAATTCATGTTCTTTTTCATAGATAGGAGGGCGCCCATGCGTGCTTACAGGCTGTTCTCACATATAGATAGTGGGACATGCGTGCTTAGCAGAAGTACCACTGCATAGATACACAGTATTTTACATGTTAGTTAACCGCAATCCCATGGGGATTAAAGTAATAACTATAAGGAAACGTTGTACATATATATGTTGAAGAAAAAAAGTTTTGAAAACATATTGCCAATCAGGTCGACACCCAACAGGGGGGGGGGGGGGGGGGGGGGGAGGGCAAAATATCACCTATCTATTTTGCAAAGATAAACCATAATGCATGCGCGATTTCTTGTCTTCTCTTTATGTTTTTGTCAACCATGTCTTCTGTGTCAATTTGATATCCTACAATTATGTGCTCTAACAAAAAAATTTGGGGGTGCAATTTTTTAAGAATTTTAACTGAGACCGTTGAACACATTTGAAGAACTAAAAATGTTTCCAAAACTATGCATCACATGTTAGAACAGAGTTTGGAGATATGTTCTACCTCAAAAAAAAAAGTTAGAACGGAATTTTAGGAACTGTGTTGTACTTCTATCCACTGTGCAGTCGGTGGAGCTAAAAAAATGTATTACCAGGACGTAGAGTGTGCAGGCAAGTATGATGGATCGGTAGCGTCCGAGCCAGGAGTCGGCGACGAAGGCCCCCAGCAGCGGCGTGAGGGTCGCCGTCCCTGACCAGGCGTTCACGGCGATGGCCGCGGTGGCGTTGGATTGGGCCAGAGGCCCTGTGAGGTACGTGATGAGGTTCGCCGACACGCCGAAGAAGGCGAAAGCGTTGGCGAACTCCAGCACTGCATTAATTTAAGTCCATATACATGTTTTGTTCCCCACGATTTATATCTAGAATTAATAGTTGGAACATACATACCGACGACGAAGATGGCAGAGCGCCACCCGCCGGAGGTGCTTCGGTAGACGGGGCGGCCAAGGTAGTCGGAGACGCCGGTGAGCGGCCCCTCCGTGCCGACGCGAGTAAGGAAGGGGGCCTCAGCGTCCGCCATTGCTATCGTGCTCTACCTCCCGAATGATCGGTGTTTATGAAGCGTACTCCATTTGCAGGTGTGGTTGGTTTGCTTATGGTCCTCATCCCTCAATAAAGTCTGTGCCAGGTCGGTTTCAGAGAGTGGCCTGTCGCCTCGTGCTACTCCCGCTTGGAATTGATATGAGAAATCAAGCCAACAGCTAGTCCTCCAACTAGTCCTCTTCTTGTAGCACTGTCTACCTTTAAGTATCCAATCAGTACCAAAAAAAAAGATGTTTTTATCATGAAAGTGCTAGTAGTACTTTGCTTTGATTAATGCGAAAAATGGTAGTACTTCCTCCGATCACATTTAGTTGTCGTGAGCTGTATACAAATTTATATAGAGCTAGCTCACTTCTCGCGTCAATATTTTAGGATCGGAGGGAGTACAAGTTATTTCAGCAAAAACTTCACCGGTTGTCGAGCTATTGGTGGATGGACGAAGCCTAGCTGGCTTGTGAATCAATGCGGTCAAGTCACTGGCACCCAAAAAATCTTTCTCACGATATAGAATGATACTACATTTTTGGTAAATTCACTCCGGTATCTTTCGAATCAAAATACAAGTTTCCATGGAGAGAGACGGCCCAAAGGCCTTGGACACGTTGTTGAAAACCTATTTTCTACACACAGACAGGGCCACTAGGCAATGTTGTCAAAAATCATAAGTGTGTCTGGTTGAGCTGTTGCCATTCAAGTTTGGTTTCATCAATTAATTAAAATAGTAGCAGTAGCTATAACCTTCTGCTGGTCCGTGATATAGTCTGCTTTCAAGTCGCATCCTGGTATCGTAGTCATGTTATATAAGCACGGGATGACCTTGAATTTCGGCCACAAGTATGAGAGACACCCATTGGGAAACTCGTGAACAATCAAGCCCAAATTTACTGATGAGATTCGGCAAACTCATTTACTTACCAATGCATGACCAGGAGCACTCCCGCCTAGATAGTAAAGAGGAGGTCTTTTACGGTGCAATTTTAGGTGTATTTTGGAAAACCCAGTGGGAAAGAAATCATAATTTGATTTGTTCCCGGGATAAGTGCTATCCGCGACATCACGATTTGATATTCCGATGATACTTACCATGCAATACTGAATTTACCAAGTTCGACCCCTGACCCCTGTGTCGCTCTGCTTGAGCGACACGGGGCAAACCCTTGCGCCGCGGCCTGGCGACCTCCTCTCCTGCCCCCCCCCCGGCCTCCACAAAGGCGGTGCGGGGAGAGCTCGCGGTGGACACATGGGGCGGCCTGACCCTTCTCTCTCACGGCGGCGATGTGGTGCGTTGGCGACCCTGCGGCTGTGGCGGGTCTCTGGCGGGGCACGGCTTGACCTCAGTGTGGTGTGGAGCTCGGGGGCGTGGGCGGTGCACCGGTCTCGGGGCTCGGCCGCTTGGGCAAGATCGGGGCCCGGTCGGGCTCGATCTAGGCCTTGCGTGCCCGAGCGGGTGGTGAGATAGGCGAGGTGCGGTGCTGGGTGGTGGGCGCGGTGGTGCGATTCGGACGAAAGTCCTTGCTTCGGCCTTGGTTGGAGCCGACAGCGGTGGCACCATGGTGTCGCGTTCCCTTCTTGGAGGCATTGTCGTGAAGCCTCCACCACCTGGCCGGGGAAGAAGAAGCAGGGGCGGTGGCACCATGGTGTCGCGTTCCCTTCTTGGAGGCATTGTCGTGAAGCCTCCACCACCTGGCCGGGGAAGAGGAAGCAGGGGCGGTGGCCCCGAAGATGCAGCAGGGTCGTGGTCGGCGCTTGCCGCGGCGTGAGGTGCCGCGGTGGCTGCGGCTGGCGGTGTTGGTGGTCTGGCCAATCATCATTTGGCGGTTTGCGGGGTTCGTGACGCAAAGCCGGGCGAAAGCCTTGCCTTGGTGTTCGACCGGGGCTGAGGACGGCGACACCCCTAGGCATCGCATCCTTCTTGAAGGCGTCGTCGGGGCGGTGATCTCGCTTCTTCGCGCCGGGTTTTCCAGGGTAAACCCTAGATACATCGCGGGACCGCACCGGGTTTACTGCGCCGTGTTTGGTGTCGGCTTTGGTTGCTTGTGCGACATGGTCGTCGGCTAGTCTGGGGGCATGGCCTTAGGGCCGACGTGGATGTCGGAGCGGCGGCTCCGGGTTTTCGTCTTGCCTTGAGATTACCTGCGCCGTGTTTATTGTCGTATATGATTTCTAGGGCGACATAGTCGTCGGCTAGTTTAGGGGTGCAGCCTTTGGATGGCGTGGATGTCTTAGTAGAAACGGGGTCATAGGATTTGACCTTTAGTACCTGCACCGTTAAAAATCGGAACTAATGGGGTTCTAGTACCGGTTCGAACGGGGAGGACAGCGGGCACGGCTAGTACCGGCTTGAACCACACCTTTGGTACCGGTTGGTGTCTAGAACCGGTACCGAAGGTGTGTGGCAACCGTTCGTGTGGTGCGGGCATCTTTGGTACCGGTTTGTGGCAAAAACGGTACCAAATGGGTGTGGCAGGGGCACGTGGCCACATTTCGCCTGGCGCTGAGCACCTTTGGTACCAGTTGGTGGAAAAAACCGGTACCAAAGGTCGAATGGTTTGCCTCCCGCGTGTGTGGAGTCGCGAACTAGCCTGTAAGTTCCTGTTTCTCTTTTGTTTCTCTGTTTCTCTTGTACGGTAGCCTCTCCTCCTCTCTTCTCTCCCACTCTCTCTCTTGTCTTCTTCCTCTAATCCACCGTATGGAACCAATCAATTGCACTGAGGAAGTTCGCGCACATGGCACGAACGTGCTTACCGTCTACTACACCAACGAGAGCGACAAAATACCGGATTATCTTGCCATGTTCGAAGGATTGGTTCAAAGCGCGAAGGAACAAGAGAAGTTCATAGGGCTTGATCTTGAGTTCACGCGCGATGCTAAGGAAGTTGCCGTCATCCAATTATGCTTCAAAACAACTATTTTGGTCTTCCAATGGGCAAGGTACGTTTTTATTGGGGTTGTTCATCTATATGAACCATTTAAATTCTATAGGATAGAAACCATTTGAATTGCACCATTTGAATTGCATAGGATAACAACCATTTGAATTCGATATGAAAATGAATACTATTAGTTAATTAATTTTCCTTGTTACAAATTGACAAATCCATGATAGAACATGGGATAGCAAAATGACATATAGTTAATTTACGTCATAGGATAGCAAAATGACATATAGTAGTGACTTAATTTTCCTATTCGCATATATATTTAATTCGTAGGTTATTGCTATGATTCTTAAGTAACAATTTGTTCCATTCTAATTTGTTGTTGCAGTAGTGACAAGTAGTGTCCAGCTCTCATGAACTTCCTTTGTTGCAGTGACATTAGTTTTGTTAGCGTTGATACCAATAATAACAAGATCAACATGAGGAAAAGCTTCAAAATTGAGATACCGGCTGCCTGCCACATTGATCTCCAAGACATATTCAGGCCTCGGCATGATAGAACTTCAATGGCTCATATCGCGTGGATTTGATCGACGACTTCTACGCTGATATGAAGACCAAGATCGAGAACGACGATGAGTGGGAGACGACCCTACTTCACCGCAAGAACATTGAGTATGCCGCCATAGATGCTTTCGTTGCATACGAGTTGTACCGCATTATTCGAGTGGTCAACCATGGGCAGTGTCACCTTGTACGGCAAGAACCAGCACTTGATGATGATGATTAGGATGAGGATGATTCAGACGACTACTACTAGTGTATAGTGCTTGGGGGTCGATCTTGTGATCTCTCTCTATATATATAGTACTTGGGATTTATGTTCTTGTGCTTGGGATTTATGTTCATGTTTAAGTTTAAGTATGATGTGAGTACTTGGAATTTATGTTATTGTGTTTGGGATTTATGTTCATGTTTAAGTTTAAGTATGATGTGAGAAGATTTCATTGTGATCTATGCAATGTTCAGCATATCGCTTATCGTTAACTTATCGACTATTTATCGGGCATTTTTCTTGTAAATACACAATTGTAGCAATAAGACATCTAAAATATGCTATAAAAATATATCGATGTCATTAATTCCATGTATTCTCTCTTTTCAATCCCATTTTGACGCCGATACTGGCTTTATTCGTATAAGTCTGGTTTTTCTACAACGGGGTTGAGATCCCACCACAACCAACCAAGGGACTCCGGCATTGCGATCCCACCACAGATAGGAGGTGCCATAACATGTGTGTACAAGTGTGCTATGGGTTTTGGATGACAGACACTGCACTTCGGGGTGTGACCTACTTCACTGGTATCAACTTCTCTCTAGGGAGTTTCATGACTTAGATCTTAAAAGTACTAGATCAGACAAGAGTTAACTTATGGATGTCTCATATTTGGATTTCTCTCATTTTTCTAATCTATTTAGACATATTATTTGTCAAATTTAAATTTACGGATTTGCATATATGAATTATTCAATATTAAATGGAAAAGGATAAATAAGTTAATTATTATTTCCATTTAAGAATATTTTAGTTCAAAATATTATTAATGATTCATTTCTTTTTATTTAAATAATTTTTTTGATTCATAAAATAAATGTGTGTGACATCATAGTCTATGGGTTAATAGGATTGATAGGATACTATTGTTACGGAAGTATCTCTTGTTTGAAGGTAGCTCATAGAAAAGGAACTACGAAGTTAAGCGTGCTAGTGCTGGAGTAGTGTGAGGATTGGTGACCTCTGCGGGAAGTGTTAGTAGAAGGGAGTAAATTAGATTAAAATTAAGAATGGTTAGCGATAACTGCGAGTTTAAGTGGTTAAACAATAAATCGAAATAAAATGATTTTTTTTGGTAAAAAATCGAAAAAAGAGAAAAAAACCAAAAACTCTTTGGTACCGGTTCGTAACAGGAACCGGTACCAAAGGAATACGGACCCGTGGGCTCTCCTCCTGGGCCACGTGATGACCCTTTTAATACCGGTCCGTGAGCGACCGGTACTAAAGGCTGGTGGGCCTTTAGTATCGATTAATTAGTACCGGTTGTCCAACCGGTACTAATAGACCTCTGAAACCAGTACTAAAAGCCCGTTTTCTACTAGTGGTCGGAACAACGGCTCCAGGTTTCATGTTGCATGAGGTTGCATCCTCCATGGTAGTGTCGGTTATGGTTGCTAGGGTGACGTGGCCTTCGACTCGAGTTTTACCTTTTTTTTCTTTTTAAGGCGTTGTCCTTCTTGTTTACTCCTTCTTATCAATATATAAGACAAATCTTTTGCCTCGTTTCAAAAAAAACTTACCATGCATATGCTCAGACAATCCTATGCCTATGTTTTTTCTCTCTGCTTGATATATCAGAAATTAATATATCGTGTGAGAAAACAAAAGGAAATAAATTACTTATCACGCACATGAACTCCTGGAGTGATGAAGTACGTACATAATTTGCTACCATAATCAAGCTATGGTACGCTTTTGCTCACTTGCAGCATACCTCTTCCTGAAATATTAATCCTAGAAACAATCTTGCATGAACCGATGACTAAAAAATGTTAAACTTCAATGGACAACACTTAGCGTCCTTCGGGGATCAAAACGAACGATACCTAGGCTCTGTTTTTGTCCAACCGAAGTTTGGGGACCATTGGATTCCCTTCTTCCCCAAGCCAGCCCGAGTTTCTATGATGAAGAAAAATAATCCGCAATAGCAAAAAAGTTGTGTTATTCTAACTATTTTTCCTATGGTGGGTAAAAATTTAGAAAAACAAACTATGGAAGCATTTTAAAAACATGGATGCAACCAAATTTCATATTTCTGTAGAAAATACTCGTTAATCATAGAAAATCCACATCCCTATTATCCAAAACTCAAAAAATTAATACATGTACGTAGCATGAGAGAAACATTTGAAACATTGAACCATCATTCATATCAGTGGTTTGGGATCATCGTAGCATATAGCTCGTGCTTTTGAAGCAAAACACACTCAAGTTTGTAGCATTTATAGAACACTCATACTCCCTCCGTTCCATAATATAAGGCGTATTTCATTTGCTTTGACCGACCCTTTGACCAACAATTAATCTATCAATATGGAATTGATGTGACATATAAGTGATATCATTGTATTTCTACTCAAAAGTATTTTCTTATGATTATGAGTTCTATCACAAAAGTTTCATATTAAATGAGTAAATCTTGGTCAAAGTCTCGGTCAAAGGAAACAATATACGCCTTATGTTTTGGAACGGAGGTAGTATAGCATCAAAAAATCCACAGAAACCGACCTTGTGCTGGAGCATCGACTTCATCGGATCGAGATCAACGACGACAAAATCCGACTCACCGAAGACCCATTGCGTTATATCTGGTGATCCTAGGGCTCATTCTCATCAACATATATTCTCCTTCGACCTCGACATGGTTCGGGACTCAGATACAAAGCTCTACCAAGGCCATGGTCATGGCGGTTGGTATTGAGACTTTCGAGCTGCAAGGATGGGAGGATCAACATGGGAGGAGGTGGCGGTGGTTGGTGGGTGGTCGTTCAACAGAGGAGAAGTTGCATGCATATTGGAGCGTTCCCGCGAGAGATGGCGGAGGATAGATAGACCTAGAGGTACATTTGGTTCGATCGTCGAGATTACATGTAACATTTTCCATTTGTAATTGGGTCCAAGAGACTAGCAAAGGCGTAGGTGGGACCGGATGGCTTAGAGTGGTGTAGGTAATGAGAGAGGGGTATGTCGATCCGAGAGACACATTACACGTGCTATTAAAAGATTTAGAGTGGTATAGTTGAATTTAAGCGAACGAGGGGTGTAGATTGATGACCCACAAGTATAGGGGGTGTATCATAGTACTTTCGATAAATAAGAGTGTCGAACCCAATGAGGAGGAGAAGGTGTTGACAAGCAGTTTTGATGAAGGAATAACTGTAAATACTGGAAAACAGATTTGTAGGGTTTTTTGATATTGCAGATACATAAATTGCGATTAAATAAAATACAGTAGTAATAATTGCAGCAAGTGGCCCAATCCTTTCTTCAGCAAAGGACAAGCCGTTGACTTTACTTATGATTAACAAACGTTCTCGAGGACACACGGGAGGTTTCTGTCAAGTTCTTTTGTTCCATGCAGCTGAATAATGTTCGGTGTTTTTATAAGTGTTGTGTGGGTGAATCTATGCTAATGTACCATCCCATCCAAGAATAATACATACTTGTGATTATACCCCTTGCAAGCATCCGCAACTACAAGAAAGTAATTAAGAAATAAATCAAACCACAACTTTAAACTCTGGGATCCTACGCTCCCTTGTGTAATGGTTTCCTAACGGGGGTTTAGGTTTCTGTCACTCCGGCAACCCCACAATTAGGAGCCAAATAAACGATGCATTCCCCTAGGCCCATAAATGGTGAAGTATCATGTAGTCGACATTTACATGACACCACTAGAAGAATAACACCACAACTTAAATATCAAACATCAAATATTATTCAACATTACTTCACTACTAACAACTTGACTTCTCCCATGTCCTCAAGAACAACACGAACTACTCACAACACATAATATGGATCATAATCAGAGGTGATATAATGGATGATAACAATCTGGTCATAAAGTGCAAACACCGATAAATCTCACAAGCATCAACTACTAACAAGTAATCCACACCGGGAGAGAGATCTAATGCAAAACAACGATAGAGGCCCCTAATTGTTACAACAGGATGAAGGTGGATGATGAGGGTGATGGTCCTGGTGGTGATGACGATGATGATGACGATCTTGATGATGCACGGAGTGATGACAGTGACGATGACGGTGATTTCCCCTCTCCGGAGAGGAATTTCCCCGGCAGATTTTCCCTGCCAGAGAGCTTTTCTCTCTTGGGTGTTTTCCGCCCTGCAGCGGCGGCAGAATAATTCTTCGAGGATGGAATGAGGCTTAGGGTTTCCTCGGGGTCAGGGGGGCCAAAGATGACCCCCGGAGGTGGGCCAGTGTGGCCACACCCCTAGGTGGCGCGGCCGGGGGGGGGGGCGCCACCCCTAGGTGTGGGCCCCTGGTGGCCCCCTCTGGCTCTCCTTCTGGCTGTGTTCCTCCTCGGGACTTTTAGGAACCCCCGGATGTCCCCCTTATTCTTCTTCTGATCTTCTGAAATATGGTATCTCGACGGTGCTTTTTGCATCAGATTTCTGGTCCCGGTGTTTATTCTCCAAAAATTATAAAACATGCAAAATAAGATAAAATAACATAAGAGATGTATCATAGCATGAAATAACAGAAAATTTCAGAAAATTAGGATCTAAAATAGTCATGCAAAATGGACGTATCAACTCCCCCCAAGCTTAGACCTCGCTTGTCCCCAAGCGAAACTGAACTCAGAAAACATGACCACGGGTTTATGGAGTGAAGAGTCGATAAATAAAATACGGACAAGAAACATCACATTTACCTATGCACCAATCATTACAGACAACAACTTCCTCTCATATAATTTAGCTTGAAACAAGTAAAGGGAGTCACAAACAAAGATACAAAAGAGAGAATCAAAATTGGTAATGGCAAACTTCGTTCTTGGCTAGAGAACATTTAATGAAATTATACTTATCTTAGGTGAAGTCTTTATAACAAGGTTTATATTGTAGAGATTAACATGTTTAATTATAACAACTCTTTTACAGTGATTCATAGCTTTCAAAGTAATATTTATTCAGATAATAAAACATGTGCTAAACAAAGAAGGATAAAAACATGATTGAATAAATCAACATATAGATGATGTGAACACAAGAACTCAATGCTTGCCGTAGACAGAAGGAAATGGGTTTACTGACTCAACATAAAAGTAAAATATAGGCCATTCGCATATATAGGGAAGCATTGACCACTCATGTGATAGAGCTTTTATTTAAATAAACATAGGTATAAAATGCATGACACTCCTCCCATCCATCTTACACAAACCATGGCTAACCGAATCCTCGGGGTGCCTGCCAACAATCACAAACCACGAAGGAGTGTATAAATTTTGAGAGGTTTATTTTATGTCAACGTATGCAAACAGAAAATACAGTACGTCACAAGCCAACTAGACTCACGAGAGCGGCTCCCATAGAAGGACGTAACTGGTATAGAAGGTCATCCCTCTTTCTCTTTTGTTTACACAATTATGCTTTGACTGATAAATCAGGGGAAAAAAGAGTGAAGAGAATTTGTATTATTATTTGGGGCTGGGAACCCCGCTGCCAGCTCTTCTAGCATTCGGTAAGCGGATGAAGCCACTAGTCCAGGTGTGTGAGTCCAACCAACAAGTGAGATAAAAATTCTCATACTAGCAACTCAAATTATTATTTCTGCTGACCCAAGCTAAGTTTTCCAAAACCAACTAGATTAACTTGATGATCTCTAGAGTGACACCAAATACTAATAGCAAGTTCAACCATATGACATAAGTTGAAAACTGAAATAATATGCATAGAAAGTAAATGGTGAAACTTCTCATTGATATTTCAAACCGGTAACTCACACCAACGGATACAAGGATAACCAACTAGGGAGAGACACTTCCATACTTCAAACCATCCTATATGATAACTTCTCTACTCATGATATGACTCTACTGAAAAAGTAAAAAAGATGAAAGATAGTGATGTGATACCGCGACACTCCCCCCAAGCTTGGAACAAGCCGAGGGGATGCCAAAACCAATGACGAATCAATTCTTCGGTGGTGAAGGTGGAATAACTCAGAGAGGAGTCAGAAAGCCTTTGATGATGCGACGAAGCTCAGTGTTTTCCTCTTCCAGAATTGCTACCTCGGCCTTGAGAATATGATATTGTTCGCAGAATTGATCGGCAACCCGGTGTGCTTCAGCTATCACAGGGAACATGTTGGGGTCTTGATCATGAGGCACGGTCCCCTGCACATTATGAGAGTAGCGATGCTGAGGGTTAATGGATCCCACAAAAGGTGGGGTTCCTCGTTGGTGCTGGTGCAGCCCTCCGGATCTCCTCCCTCAAACTGTTGATCATGTCTTTCCTCCTTGCATCTATCTCTTCCTCCGTCGCCCATCCCGCGAAAGCACTCTCTTGGATGTCTTGCTGAATTTGTCGAAGATGACGTGCAGCGTAATCCTCAACGCTAGAGCGGAAGGAGGACATCTTGACCTAGAAACTCTGAACTCCTGCCAGGAAACAGCTCAAAACAGAATCACGACGAGAAAACCATATACAGACCTCGGGGGGTCCGGGGGATTGTATAGCAAAAAGTTTCATAACGAAAGGAAAGTCCAAGTTGAAAACGAGTAGGAGAGGGGTTCCGGGGCGCCCACACCTAGGGCTGGCGCGGCCAGGGGTGGGCCTGCGCCACCCTATGGTGTGGAGCCTCCGGGCTCCGTCTCCCTCTCGTTTCCGGCTCATAATTTTTCATATTTTCTAATAACAGTAAAAATATAAGTTGGAAGATGTTTCGCGAACATTTTCTTACCAAAACTGTTACCTATTCAAAAACTGACTCTGTAGTTTCTGAAATATGCTTACTAATAAACTCCTCCGGGATCATGGCTTGAATACAATCAACATTTTAATTATAAGGATCTCCAGAAGTATAATGCTTGAGTCTTTGGCCATTCACCACTTGTGAAGAGTTGTCTTCAAGGGAAACAATTTTAATTTCCCCCGAACGATATACCTCTTCGCTAACAAAAGGTCCTTCCCATCTCAAGAGTAATTTTCATACAAAATTCTGAGACGAGACCTATACAATAACACTTTCTCACCTGCATGAAATTCTCTTTTAATAATTCTCTTATCATGCCACCATTTCTCTTTAAAGAGCTTAGCATTTTCATATGCTTCACTCCTCCATTCATCTAAAGAACTTAAGTCAAGCAGCCTTTTTTCACCAGCAAGTTTAAAATCTCTATTTAGGTCTTTCACTGCCCAATAAGCTTTGTGTTCTAATTCTAGGGGCAAGTGACAAGCTTTTCCATAAACCATTTTATAAGGAGACATGCCCATGGGATTTTTGTAAGCAGTTCTATAAGCCCACAGAGCAGCATTTAATTTCTTAGCCCATTTTTTCCTAGATTTGTTAACAGTATTTTGCAAGATAGATTTGATTTCTATATTTGATAATTCTACTTGCACACTAGTTTGAGGATGATAGGGTGAAGCAATTCTATGATTAACATCATATTTAGCAAGAGTTTTTCTAAAACCACCATGAATAAAATGAGAACCCCCATCAGTCATAAGATATCTAGGCTCACCAAACCTAGGGAAAATAATATCTTTAAGCATTTTTAATGAGGTTTCACCATCAGCACTTTTAGTAGGTATAGCTTCTACCAATTTAGTAACATAATCAACAACAACAAGAATATGAGTATAGCCTTTTGAAGGAGGAAAAGGACCCACAAAGTCAAAACCCCAACAATCAAATGGTTCAATAACAAGAGAATAATTCATAGGCATTTCGTTACGTCTAGAAATATTTCCAACCCTTTGGCTTTGATCACAAGATAAAACAAATTTTATAGCATCTTTAAAGAGAATAGGCCAATAAAAACATGATTGTAGAACTTTATGTGCAGTTCTATCTCCAGCGCGATGTCCTCCATAAGCACTACTATGACATTTTCTCAATATCTCTTGCTGTTCATTTTCAGGAACACATGTTCTCATAATACCATCAACACCTTCTTTATATAAGTGTGGGTCATCCCAGAAATAATGCCTCAAATCGTAGAAGAATTTTCTTCTTTGTTGAGCTGTAAAGGTAGGAGGCAAATACTTGGAAACAATAAAGTTAGCATAATCGGCATACCATGGACTCTCTTGAGAGATCACTTTTATTGCAACTAACTGTTCATTAGGAAAACTATCATTAACATGAATAGGGTCATCAGGGATATTTTCTAATCTAGACAAATTATCACCAACAAGATTTTCAGCAACCTTCCTATCCACAATATGTAAATCAAACTCTTGTAAGAGAAGCACCCATCTAATAAGCCTAGGCTTAGCATCTTTATCTTCCATAAGGTACTTAATAGCAACATGATCATTATGAATAGTGACTTGATAATCAACAATATACTGCCTAAATTTATCACAAGCAAAAACTACATCTAGGAATTCTTTCTAAGTGGTAGCATAATTCTTTTTAGCACCATCAAGATTTTTACTAGCATAATGAATAAAATTTAACTTCTTATCTACCCGTTGTCCAAGAACACCACCTACAACATAATCACTAGCATCACACATAATTTCAAATTGTAAATTCCAATCAGGTGGTTGAACAATAGGGGCAGATATTAAAGCCTTCCTTAAAATTTCAAAAGCTTCTTTGCAATCTTCATCAAAAACAAATGGTACATCTTTTTGAAGAAGATTAGTAAGAGGTTTTGATATTTTAGAGAAATCTTTAATAAACCTTCTATAGAAACCAACATGACCAAGAGTACTACGAATACCTTTAACATCCCTGGGGGAATTTTCTCAATAGCTTCAACTTTAGCTCTATCAACTTCAATTCCTCTTTTAGAGATTTTATGTCCAAGAACAATTCCTTCATTAACCATAAAATGGCATTTCTCCTAGTTAAGAACAAGATTAGTCTCCTCACATCTTTGCAAAACTTTATCAAGATTCTGCAAACAATTATCAAAAGAATTTCCATAGACGGAGAAATCGTACATGAAGACTTCCACAATTTCTTCACAAAAACCATGAAAGACAGCAGACATGCATCTTTGAAAGGTAGCAGGAGAATTACATAAACCAAAAGGCATACATCTATAAGCATAGGTTCCATAAGGACAAGTGGAAGTTGTTTTCTCTTGATCAAGTTTTTAACAACAATTTGGGAAAATCCAGAATAACCATCAAGAAAGCAGAAATGAGTTTTCTTAGACAACCTTTCTAACATTTGATCAATAAAAGGCAAAGGATAATGATCTTTCTTAGTGACTTAGTTAACCTTCCTAAAATCAATGCACATCCTATAACCAACTACTACTCTTTGAGGAATAAGTTCATTATTTTCATTTGGCACAACAGTCATCCCTCCTTTCTTAGGGACACAATGCACATGACTAACCCATCTACTATCAGCAATAGGATAAATAATGCCAGCATCAAGGAGTTTCAATACCGCATTTCTTACCACATCCTTCATCTTAGGATTTAAACGGTGTTGATGCTCAACGACTGGCTTTGCATCAGGTTCAATATTAATAGCATGCTGACATATAGTAGGAGAAATCCCTTTCAAATCATCAAGAGTATAACCAATGGCACCTCTATGTTTCTTCAATATCCCCAATAATCTCTCCTCTTCTTTATCAGAAATTTGAGAACTAATAATAACATGATATAATTTCTTATCATCAATATGAGCATATTTAAGATTATCAGGTAAAGGATTTAAATCAAAAATAGGATCTTCCTTGGGTGGTAATTTTGTACACAAGTCTTCCACAGGTAAATTATATTTCAGCATTGCTGGCTAATGTAGGAAAATCTCATCAATTTCATTCCTTTCTTACATAAAGACAATACTTTCGTGGTCTTCCATGTATTGCTGCAAAGGATTGTTAGGAGTAAGAGCAATAGCAGCCAACTAATCAACTTTATAATTCTCATTGGGCAATTCATCTTCATAAGGTGCTTTAGAAAACTTGGAGAAATTAAATTCATAAGACTCTCCATCAAACTTTGTAAGAATTTTCTCCTTTTTACAATCAATAACAGCACAACAAGTATTTAAGAAAGGTGTACCGGATATAATAGGACAAGTATCACTAGCAGAAGTGCCTAGTACTAGAAAATCAGCAGGATATTTAGTTTTACCACACAAGACCTCCACATCTCTAACAATACCAATCGGAGAAATAGTTTCCCTATTAGCAAGTTGAATAATCACATCAATGTCTTCAAGTTCACAAGAACCAATTTCATGCATGATTTCTTTATAAAGCTCATAAGGAATAGCACTAGAACTAGCACCAATATCACATAAACCATAATAACAATGATCACCTATCCTAACAGATAGCACAGGGACACTAGGTTTCGTAGATTTACTATAGGGTGAGAGACAATATTAGAAGCATCTTCACAAAATATAATGTGTCCCTCTTCTACATTTTCAGAAACAAGGTCCTTTACTATTGCTACCATAGGTTCTACAGTTATTTGTTCCTCAGGTTCTATAGCTTTCCTTGCACTTTTATTAACCACACTAGCTAACATAGAGTGTTCTCTTACCTTAGCAGGGAAAGGCATTTTCTCACTATAAGGTTCAGGCCCAATAGAATCAACAGTATGAACTTCTATATCTCTAGTAGGAACACAATTAACAGTATATTTATAAGGTGCATGGTACTTTTCCCATTCCTGTTTAGGAATCTCAAAATAAGAAGCAAAAGCCTTATATAAGTTTGCAACAACTTGAGAATCAAGACCATACGCAACACTAACATTATGAAAATCCTCAGATGACATAAAGGTTTTAAAGCATTCATAATCATAATTTATACCTGACTTTCTACCTTTGTCATTCTCCCATGCTTCAGTGTTTTCTTGAATACAGTCAAGAAGATCCCATTTAGCTGCATCCTTCATACGTGTAAATGATCCAGAACAAGAAGCATTCAATAAATCCTTATCATGAAGAGGAAGCCTTGCATAGAAATTATTAATAACAATATTACTGGGGAGCTCATGAATGGGGCATTTGAACATTAGTAACTTCAATCTCCCCCATGCTTGGGAAATACTCTCTCCTTCACGTGGCCAAAAATTGTATATATAATTCCTATCTCTATGGATTTCACTTGGAGGATAGAATTTAGAATAAAAGAGAGGTACAATTTCCTCCCATTCAATAGTCTGGCTATTTTTCAGTAGTTTGAACCATTCAGAGGCTCGGCCTGTCAATGATATAGAGAATAATTTCCTTTTCACTTGGCTCATTGTAATACCTTCACACTTGAACAACTTGCATAATTCATGTAAAAAGAGCAAATGATCACCATGATGGACATTTCCATCACCTGAATAGCAGTTATCCATAACATGTTTAACAATATTTATAGGTATTTTATAAGGATCCAAATCATCATGCAGTGGGTCACTTACTACCCTAGTAGTGGCAGCAGTGCCCGCAAATAGGGACTCAAAAGGAGTTCCAAACATAGTGTAAAGCAGTAAACAAAAATAAAAATAACACTTACAGCAGTAGCTTCCTTTATCAATTCCACTTGCCAATAGCGCTTCACTCCCCGACAACGGCGCCATAAAATAGTCTTGATGACCCACAAGTATAGGGGGTGTATCGTAGTACTTTCGATGAATAAGTGTCGAACCCAACGAGGAGCAGAAGGTTTTGACAAGCAGTTTAGATGAAAGAATAACTGTAAATACTGGAAAACAAATTTGTAGGGCTTTTTATATTGCAGATAAATAAAGTGCGAGTAAATAAAATGCAGTAGTAATAATTGCAGAAAGTGGCCCAATCTTTTCTTCAGCAAAGGACAAGCCGGTGAGTTTACTTATGATTAACAAATGTTCTCGAGGACACTCAAGAGGTTTTTGTCAAGTGCTTTTGTTCCATGCAGCTGAATAATGATCGGTGTTTTTATAAGTGTTGTGTGGGTGAATCTATGCTAATGTACCGTCCCATCCAAGACTAATACATACTTGTGATTATACCCCTTGCAAGCATCCGCAACTACAAGAAAGTAATTAAGAAATAAATCTAACCACAGCTTTAAACTCCGGGATCCTACGCTCCCTCGTGTAATGGTTTCCTAACGGGGGTTTAGGTTTCTGTCACTCTGGCAACTCCACAATTAGTTGCCAAATACATGATGCATTCCCCTAGGCCCATAAATGGTGAAGTATCATGTAGTCGACGTTCACATGACACTACTAGAAGAATAACACCACAACTTAAATATCAAACATTAAATATTATTCAACATTACTTCACTACTAACAACTTGACTTCTCCCATGTCCTCAAGAACAACATGAACTACTCAAAATACATCATATGAATCATAATCATAGGTGATATAATGGATGATAACAATCTGTTCATAAAGTGCAAACACCGATAAATCTCACAAGCATCAACTACTAACAAGTAATCCACACCGGGAGAGAGATCTAATGCAAAACAACGATAGAGGCCCCTAATTGTTACAGCAGGATGAAGGTGGATGATGAAGGTGATGGTGCTGGTGGTGATGACGATGATGATGACGATCTTGATGATGCCCGGAGCGATGCTGGTGACGATGGCGGTGATTTCCCCTCTCCGTAGAGGAATTTCCCTGACAGATTTCTCCCTGCCTGAGAGCTTTTCTCTCTCGGGTGTTTTTCGTCCCGTAGCGGCGGCGGAATAATTCTTCGAGGATGGAATGAGGCTTAGGGTTCCCGCGGGGTCAGGGGCCAAAGATGACCCCCGAAGGTGGGCCAGGGTGGCCACATCCCTACGTGGCGCGGCCAGGGGGCGCCACCCCTAGGTGTGGGCCCCTGGTGGCCCCTCTCTGTCTCTTCTTCTGGTTGTGTTCCTCCTCGGGACTTTTAGGAACCCCCGGATGTCCCCCTTCTTCTTCTGATTTTCTGAAATATGGTATCTCGACGGTGCTTTTTCCATCAGATTTCTGGTACCGGTGTTTATTCTCCAAAAATTATAAAACATGCAAAATAACATAAAATGACATAAGAGATTTATCATAACATGAAATATATCGATGAATAAGAGAAAATTATGATATAAAATAGTGATGCAAAATGTACGTATCATAGATCAGATCAACGGACTCATACACACTTAGGTGGGACTGGACAATTTAGTGGGATGTAGGTGACACACGGCAATTGGGAGAGTTGTTGGTTGGTCTTCGAGAATAATAAAGGTCGAGTGCAGATGGGACGAGACGACTAAGAGAGAAGTAGCGTAAACCGGTTCATTTGTATAAGCACATATTTAAGAACCTTGCATTGAACATGTTGGAGGTATGCTCTAGAGACAATAATATTCAGTTATTATTCTATCTCCAAGTTCAGTATTAAGTTTATATCAACATGCTACAACCGCTGTAACACTTGAAAAGTGAGTTTTCCAAACAAAATCTTTGTGCGGGTGTGAAGACATAAACAAACAAGAGTTTCTAACCATGTCTTCAAGATTAGCTTATGGTTTATGACATGATAATATTTTCCTGATAATGGATTTGGATCAAAGTCTAGCAAAACATAAGAGTTTATTGTTAGGATAACAATTGTATTGAACAAACCCATGTGTATGTTGTTGCTAAAAGAGACTGAACAATCATTATGTATTTTCCCAAATGCATATGAAGTTAATATTAACTATAATTGCTATACTATGAGAATGTCTAGTAACCACATGATCGAAAGTTATATTTTGGATATCATCAACCGTCATTCTGAAAATTGGGACTATAAATGTGATGTCTCGTTGTAACCTAGAAAGTGTAATGGAACCAAGATCGTTTAAGACTAGTACTTAAATCCTCTAAACGATAGAGAGATACATTATCTAGGTCCTCTTAGTATCATCGATGTCATATCGTCTGGCCAGACACAGTGCGATTTATCACAGGGTCATCGGGATATGGATGAGAAAAGAGAACGATATCGGTAAACGAGTTATATGTGTTATGATCAAATATGTGTTATGTGATTTTCATTATGCCTTATAAGATCATGATTTTAGTTGTAATCTTTTAAATTGTGAGTTCTATGTTGCGGTTTTTTGGCACTTCCACCATCCATATTTGCTAGCCTCTTCGGTACTGTGCATTGCTCATTCTCACATTGAGAGTTGTTGCAAACTTCGCCAGTGCATCCAAACCCCGTGGGAGAACTTTGTTCTTCTACACATAAGACAAAAATTATCTTCCTCAAAACAGCCACCATACCTACCTACCATGGAATTTCCATAGCCATTCCGAGATATATTGCCATACAACATCTATGTACTTGATGTCATGCTTCATTGTTATTTTTTCATACTGCTATACTGGCAAGAGCATTTAGTTTTATATACATCAGAGATATTTCAGTTTGAGTTATGAGTACTAAAAGTGTGATGATTCATTGTAAAATAGAGTGTTGCCCCTACCAGTGATGTTATATATCAAAAAATAAGAAGAGAAAAAGCACAAAAAAGGGGCAAAAGAGAGATTAATAAAGAGAGAGGGGGTATCACTACCATCATTTATTCCACACTGATAACCCACAAGTATAGGGGATCGCAACAGTCTTCGAGGGAAGTAAAACCCAAATTTATTGATTCGACACAAGGGGAGCCAAAGAATATTTGTGAGCCTTAACAAGTGAGTTGTCAATTCACCTGCACCTGAAAGTGGACTTGTTCGCAGTGGTTTATCAGTAGTAATAGTTTATAGTAGCAGCAGTAGTGAGATAATAGCAGTAGTGAAATGAAAACAGCAGCAATAGTGTTTGAAGTAAACAACGGGATTAATTACTGTAGGCATAGGGATAGATGAACGGGCGTTGGTTGGATAGGATAGTTCATATAATAATCAAGACATGGGCATTGCAGATAAATAAGATAAAGCATCCAAGCACTAAGTAACCATAGGCATGTGTTCCGTAAATAGTCGTACGTGCTCGCAATGAGAATTTGCACAACATCTTTTGTCGTACCAGCCCGTTGTCAGCGGGGCCTCAAGGGAACTACTGGTAATTAAGGTGTTCCTTTTAATAGAGCACCGGAGCAAAGCATTAACACTCCGTGAACACATGTGATCCTCACATCACATCCATCCCCTCCGGTTGTCCCAATTTCTGTCACTTTGGGGCCTCGGTTCCGGACAACGATATGTGTAAACAACTTGCAGGTATGATCAAGAAACAATAATTATCATCGTGATTCAATAACATGTTCATATATGAGATCATGGCACTCGGGCCCAAAGTAACAAGCATTAAGCATAACAAGTTGCAACAATGTCAATAGAACTAATAGAGGATACTAGGCACTATGCCCTAACAATCACGGCATTATTACATGAACAATCTCATCCAATCACTACCATCCCCTTCAGGCTACAGCAGGGGAATTACTCACACATGGATGGGGGAAACATGGATGGTCGATGGAGAGGCATTGGTGATGACGATGTCGATGATTTCCTCCAATTCCCCATCCCGACAGGGTGCCAGAACGGAGTTTCTGAACCCCGAAAAAGGATTCGTGATGGCGACAGATCTATGGACTTCTTTCTGGAAAACGATCGAACCCCCTCGGGTTTTTAGGTTTTGGGGCATATATAGTAGAAAGGGGGGTCCGAGGGGGTGCCCGAGGTGGGCTCACCATGCCCAGGCACGGGCCTACCCTGGCCGCTCCTGGCGGTGGTGAGGGCACCCCCTTGCCCCTCTCTGACTCATCTTCTGGCTCCGGGAGTCTTCGGGTAAAATATGGACTTTTCCTTCGTTTCCGGGTATTTTCCTAAAATTTGATTTTCTGCGCAAAAATGAGACACCAAAGTAATTCTGATGAAAACAACGTTAGTCCGTGTTAGGTGCATTCAAAACACACAAGTTTAGAGGGAAAATATCAGCAAAGTGTTCGGAAAAGTAGATACGTTTTTGACGTATCAACTCCCCCCAACCTTAGCTTATTGCTTGTCCTCAAGCAATTCAGTTAACAACTGAGTGCGATAAAAGAACTCTTACGAACACATTTGCTTCATATGACGTAAATATACTCACTATATGATCAAATACTTAATTATGCTAATGATAAGATACATGCAAAATACTGCCACTTAATAGCTATGCAAACTATGAAGATATTACAACCTATCAATAATAAACAACATGAAGCATAACTATTTGCAAGATTGTAATATTCATAATAGGATCTGATAAAGTGGTATCTCGCTTTACCTTATGTGTGGGGAAAAACATAAATTCCAGGGCACCTCTGAAGTCCAATGGAAGACTAGAAGTAAAGATATCAAAAGATGCAAGTATCAAGATTATATCACAATCAACCGTGCTTTGGGACAAACATATCACACTAAGAATTAAAATTATGCTCTCAAGAAGGTGCTCAAAGAATATGGTGGAGACTCTTCCTATAAGTAAAGGATTGGCCCTTCGCAGAGGGAAGTAGGGATTCACATGCGCTAGAGCTTTTCATTTTTCATGAAACATAAGTAAAACAATTTTGAGAGGTGGTTGTTCATGTCAACAAATGGTAAACAGAAAATACAGTACGTCACAAGCTAACTAGATTTCACAAGAGCAGCTCCCATATGAAGGACGCAACTGGTGTAAAAGGTCATCCCTCTTTCTCTTTTGTTTACACAATTATGCTTGGACTGATAAATCAGGGGCAAAAATAGTGAAGAGATTTTGTGTTTATTAATTTGGTACTGGGCACCCTGCTGCCAGCTCTTCTATCAATTGGATAAGCAGATGAAGCCACTAGTCCAAGGTTTGAAATCCAATCAACAAGTGAGATAAAGATTCTCTATTTACGTCCTCATGAGCAAAAACAGGAACAAAAAGCAGGAGTAATTTTTAAGATTTCAAAGATAGCACATGCAAATTTACTTGGAATTGCAGGAAATACCATCCATAGGAATTTAGAGTGGACTCTGTGGAATAACTTGGTTTTCAGGGATTTGGATGCACGAGTAGAGCTCATACTCAGTGCAAGTGAAGGCTAGCAATAGACTGGAAGCGATAATCAAGAGAGCAATAATTACCATAATCATGTTTGCGACAAAGTAAAATTAACTGAGGCATAAAATTGATACTAACTCTGAGGCAAAATAAATCATCGAGGCTTATTGACTTTTTGTTTTCAGTCTTAGCATGCGTGAGCATGTGCCAAGTCGATTCAATTGAAATAGTCAGAGGAGGCTACCACATTGTCATACACTTCTACGAATAGAACAATGCGAACAAATATTTATATGACAGGTCATTTACTATTAATAAATTGGAACAAAACATGAGAGAGAACGAACTATGAAGCAGCCATTAAGTCACATATATCTTATATGAATAAACTTAGCATGCTCACATGGATGGGTATATGTACAAAAATGAAAACAAATAGAGTTCATACCAGCCTCTCACCACAACTTGAATTGTCATAGATCGTCATTATTGCTCTTCACTTGTGGCTCGAATAATATATAATGAAAACCAAGTTCCAATGGAGTCACAGACGATTGTTGAACTCCGTAGCAAATTTTACAAAACAAAAGAAGAACAACAAATATTTTTGGGGTTTTCAATTAAAGCACAAGCAAAAGAGAACAAGCAAACAAAACAAAATATTTTTGGGTTTTCGAAATAAAACAAGAACAAAAGAAAGCAAACAGACCAAAAAAAATATTTTGGGGTTTTTGAATATTAAACTGTGACTAAAGGATAGAGCAAACCAACTAAAGAAGCAAATAGAGAGAAACAAAAGAAATATTTTTGGTCTTTTTGTGTTTAGGAAAGAGAAAACAAAACATAGATAACAAAAGAAAGAGAGAGAAACACAAAATATGAATGTACAAAGAACCGACTGAATACGATATATATATGAGTGTGTGATGTCGGTATACCTCCCCCCAAGCTTAGGCTTTTGGCCTAAGTGGGGCTCAATTCCAGCCCCACCATGAAGTGACGTCTCCAAAGCGTGACGATGAGGGCCCTCCTCCCTGGTACGAGCTCGATGCGCCTGGATAATGCACGCTGTAGTTCTCATGGGGCGCCTCGTCGCCCTCCTGCTCCTCGGGGTCGTGCTGCTCGTGGAAACCAAGCAACCGCAGATGCTTGTCCAGCACCTCCTTGGTGTGAGACCATAATTCCCTATCAATACTGAACAAACCAAGTTGTGGCATTGGAATTTCCCTCTCATCCCCATCAGCGAAAAACATCCTATAAACTAATTTTCCCTAGCGGGAATCATTAGTAACAAAATGATGCAGTTTCATGGCAGCAAGGCCAAGCCTCTGTACGGGTAATATCACATCATTAGGACTAACAACAAGACCTAAATCAGCTACAATACGTGAAGCAATAATGCCTCCATAAATAGGTCCTCTGGCCGCTAAACGACGTGCAATAATAACACCAAGATGATAATTAGTAACACTAGTAAGAGCAGCAGCTAGGAAAGCTAGATGGTAGTGAGAAATGTTGCTAGTGTTTTCTCTTCCTAGAACACTAGTAGCAAGATAATAGGCAAAATAACGAATAGCTGGGAGTTGTATGTTTCTTATCTTGCCCCGCTGAGCTAGGCGGTCATCGTCGTTGCTTATTGCCCGGTAGAGTTCCAGCAAATCTCTAGGGTGATCTGAAATCTTCTTTGTTGTCCCAGACGAAGGAACACCTATTATCCTGCAAAATTCTGTCAGTGGCAAAGTATAGCCCTTATCATAAATCTGAAACGAAACAGTTGGACTATAGGAACGATTTTGGAGCTCAAAACTTTCAACAAAAGTCTTTCTGAGGATAGCGTATTGAGCATGCTCCTCCTGCATATAAGTAGTTAAGCCAACATTGTTAACAAGAAACTTGAAATCAATTAGAATCCCCGCTTCCTGCACAAATTCATAGCATGGAAAAGTGGATGGATTAGCATCTCCATCATCCCTTTCCCCAATATTGGAGGCAAGAAGATTTTCGTTATATGATGGTATTGCTCTCGTAGCTGATCTTGAGGGCCTAGATGCCCTTGGTGCATCACTTACAAACATCTCTCCAAAGGTATGGTTCTTCATCCTCCTATTCTTAAATTTTTAACAAATATCACAACAAAATTATTTGGAGCAACTATATGATAGCAACCACTATAGGGATGTGTATGAGTACTAAACATGCATCAAAACTAACTTAATCAAGCATCAAACAAGCATTTAAGCTCACATAACCTGTTACATACAGCAGCAAAATACGCAAGAAACACTCCACTAAACAAAATTCTACTTGGATCATCGGAGGAGTCACATACCGGAGAATAACTTCCCCAAATCTCAACAGAAAATATGAGCTGAGCAAGGAGATCGAATATCGCGAGGAAAAGCAGCAAGAACTCGGGTTTGGATGAACTGGTTGAGTTTCTACGGACAAGAGGAAGGTGTGGTAGGTGGGAGAGCAAGTGGGGGGCCAGGGGGCCCATTCACCATAGGTAGGCGCGCCCCAGGGGCAGGCCGCACCTGGCCATGTTGAGCTGGCCTGGGTGCCTCGCTGGGGTTACCCCAGGTGGCCTTCTGCCCCCTTTTTACGCAAAAACTTCGAATATAAACTTTTTGGGATTTTTCGAGAAACTTTATTTTTCGGACTTTTCCAGAATTTTAATAAATAATAATATCGCTGGAAAACGAAGATGGAATGATGGAAAACGTCAGCAAAACCAAACCTACAACAGTTCTAAGACACTCTACTAAACATATACCCACTGAAAAGGAAGAAAACATACGGAAAACGTGGTTGTGAATAGTGAAAACGTGAGTAGACGATGGAAAACGAGTGAAAACGAGGTAAAAACGTGTGTGGGCATGAGTGAACATAGTGAAAACAATAAGAAAACATGATATACTTTATGTAAGCACAACGAAAACGAGCATATGAATAAGTAAACGTAGTGATAAAATTGTTTTCTTCGTTTAAAATCACTTTGTTAACAAGGTTGATGAAGTTTTGCTACAAAAATAATTTTATATCAAACAAAACTTTTTTTCTCACTAAATACTCATGTTACCTCAGCCTAGATTGATATAGTCACAATCATGATAGTCTCATATTCTTTGGGTGGCTTTGGAATAGGACAATAAAATTCTCCAATCTAGATGGTCTCAATATTTTCAATTGAATTTAGACCATATTTCTTATCAATCTTCTTGGGAAAATAAACAATGTGCTCTTTATCATTAACATTAAAAGTAACTTTTCCTTGACTGCAATCAATAACAGCCCCTGCAGTATTAAGAAAAGGTCTCCCAAGAATAATAGACATATTATCATCTTCAGGCATTTCCAACACAACAAAGTTAGTTAATATCAGACAATTATTAGGAACTTGAACATGAACATCCTCACATATACCCACAAGAATAGCAGTGCATTTATCAACCATTTGCAAAGATGTATCAGTTGGTATCACATTTTCTAGGAGGAGTCTTTTATAGAGAGTAAAAGGCGTGACACTAACTCCAGCTCCCAAATCACACAAAGCAGTTCTAACATAATTATTTTTAATTGAACAAGGAATAGTTGGTATACCATGATCTCCAAGCTTCTTAGGAACTTTGCCATTAAAAGAGTAATTAGCAAGAATAGTGGAAATTTTCTCATTAGGAATCTTCCTTTTGTTAGAGACAATATCTTTCATATATTTTGCATAAGGAGGCAATTTAATAGCATCAGTTAAAGGAATTTGAGAGAACAAATGTTTCATCCATTCACAAACCTTGTTGTAATGTTCTTCTTCTTTTGATTTGTGTTTCTTATTAGGATAAGGCATTGGTTTTTGTACCCAAGGTTCTCTCTCATTACCATGTTTATTAGCAATAAAATCTTCCTTAGTGTACTTTGTATTCTTATTTTGCTTTTCAGGTTCCTCTTCAATTTCTTATTTATCATAAGCATTTTTCTCTTCATTACCACTTTCAGTTTCAGCATTAGATAGATATACTATTAGGATCTTTAGCAAGTTCAGAGGATTCTACATCAGTTTTATGTTTCTTCTTCTTTTTCTTCTTAGTATGAATAACATTATTATTAGTTTGCTGAGAATCTTGTTCAATTCTTTTAGGATGTCCCTCGGGATATAAAGGATCTTGTGTAGCAATACCACTTCTAGTTCTTATTTCATAAGCATGTTTTTCTTTAGAAGCATTAACTAGCAAATTTTTTTGCACTTTAGCAAGTTGATCGATTTGAGTTTGAACCATCTGAAAGTGTTTAACAAGCATTTTAACATCATTAGAAGTTCTTTCTATAATACCATGCAAATTATCAATAGCTCTAGAGTTCTCCATTAGGTGATTTTGCACTCTCATATTAAAATTATCTTGCTTAATAACATAATTATCAAATTCATCTAAACATTGATCAGGAGGTTTATTATAGGGAATAACTCTACTATCAAAATGTTGGAGAGAGTGTACCTTAATGGTGGATGAGTGAGGGATTGGCTTACATAATTCTTCTATAGGTGGAAGGTTCTTCACATCTTCAGATTTAATACCCCTCTCTTTAAGAGATTTCTTGGCTTCTCTCATCACTTCATCATTTAATTCAATCATTCCCTTCTTCTTGGGTGTTGGTGTTGGTGTTGATAAACCATAGTCCAATCATCATGATTTTGGCTTATTTTAGCCATTAATTCCTTAGCTTCATCTCGAGTTCTTTGCCTGAAAACACAACCAGCACAACTATCCGGGTATGTCCTAGATTCAACAGTTAGTCCATTATAGAATATATCAAGAAGTTCATTATTTTCTAGCTTATGCCCAGGTGTAGCCCTAACTAAAGAACAGAACCTTGCCCAAGATACAGGCAATTTCTCTCCTTCCAATTGCTTGAAATTAAATATATTTTGCAAAGCAACATGTTGAGCACTACCAGGAAAATATTTCTAAAAGAAAGTACTAACCAAACCAATAGGACTATCAATAGATCCTGGAGACAAATTATTAAACCAAGTTTTAGCTTCATCTTTTAATGAGAAAGGGAATATATTAGCAACAAAGTAGCTATGTTTCTTAAGATCGTCATAGAATAAACTACTCAAAGAGGAGAGCTCATTCATATGTTTCATAGCACTTTCATTTTCAGTACCACAAAAAGGTTCTTTCTCAACAATAGATATATAAGATAAATCAAGAGAGAAATCATAATCCTTATCCCTAATATTAATGGGAGAAGTGGCAAACTTAGCATCAGGAGATAATTTATATTTAATAGCACGAATTTCAATAAGACTTATAACATCATCTCTATCCTTCATAGCATGTATTTCATCAATAAGATCATCATTAAGTTCAGTATAGGAATCATCAAAATCATCACTAGGCTTCTCTCTAAGCTCAGGTGAAACAGCAGGAGTAACTGGATTTTTATCAGGAGTTTCAGTGTTTGCAATATTTTCAGGTTTAGCAATAGTAGCATCTAAGATAGGACCGAGAGAACCACTCTCATCAAGCACAGTAGAAGCATCATCAAAAGTATTAGAAGTATTTTCGGATTCAGCAGAAGTAGCACGTGTAGCATGTGTATGTGGTGGTGTAAGCAGCTTACTCATAACAGACGGTGAATTAAGAGCAGCAGAGGTGTTCAGAGTTGTACCTCTTCTTGTAGTGGATGGTAATATAGGAAACTTTCCATCACGAGTATTACCCATGATGAATGATTGGCAGTAGATAATAGTACTCCCCGGTGAGCTCTCAAATAAAGCTATGCTCCCCGGCAACGGCGCCAGAAAATAGTCTTGATAACCCACAAGTATAGGGGATCGCAACAGTCTTCAAGGGAAGTAAAACTCAAATTTATTGATTCGACACAAGGGGAGCCAAAGAATATTTGTGAGCCCTAACAAGTGAGTTGTCAATTCACCTACACCTGAAAGTGGACTTGTTCGCAGTGGTTTATCAGTAGTAACAGTTTATAGTAGCAGCAATAGTGAGATAATAGCAGCAGTGAAATGAAAACAACAGCAGTAGTGTTTGAAGTAAACAACGGATTAAATACTGTAGGCATAGAGATAGATGAACGGGCGTTTCATGGATAAGATAGTTCATATATTAATCAAGACATGGGCATTGCAGATAAATAAGATAAAGCATCCAAGCACTAAGTAACCATAGGGATGTGTTCCGTAAATAGTCGTATGTGCTCGCAATGAGAACTTGCACAACATCTTTTGTCCTACCAGCCCGTTTTCAGCGGGTCCTCAAGGGAACTACTCGTAATTAAGGGTTCCTTTTAATAGAACACCGGAGCAAAGCATTAACACTCCGTGAACACATGTGATCCTCACATCACAGCCATCCCCTCCGGTTGTCCCGATTTCTGTCACTTCGGGGCCTCGGGTTCCAGACAACAATATGTGTCAACATCTTGCAAGTATGATCAAGAAACAATAACTATCATCATGATTCAATAACATGTTCAGATATGAGATCATGGCACTCGGGCCCAAAGTGACAAGCATTAAGCATAACAAGTTGCAACAATGTCAATAGCACTAATAGAGGATACTAGGAACTATGCCCTAACAATCACGGCATTATTACATGAACAATCTCATCCAATCCCTACCATCCCCTTCAACCTACAGCGGGGGAATTACTCATATATGGATGGGGGAAACATGGATGGTCGATGGAGAGGCGTTGGTGATGACGATGGCAATGATCTCCTCCAATTCCTCGTCCCGGCAGGGTGCCAGAACGGAGTTTTTGAACCCCGAAAAAGGATTTACGATGGCGGCGGAGCTATGGATTTCTTTCTAGAAAACGATCAAACCCCCTCGGGTTTTTAGGTTTCCAGGAATATATAGTCGAAGGGGGGGGTCCAAGGGGGTGCCCGAGATGGGCTCACCATGCCTAGGCGCGGGCCCATCCTGGCCGCGCCTGGAAGTGGTGAGGGCACCCCCTTGCCCCTTTCCGACTCATCTTCTGGCTCCGGGATTCTTCGGGTAAAATATGGACTTTCCCTTCGTTTCCGGCTATTTTCCTAAAAGTTGATTTTCTGCACAAAAACGAGACACCAAAGTAATTCTGTTGAAAACAGCGTTAGTCCATGTTAGTTGCATTCAAAACACACAAGTTTAGAGGGGAACCATCAAAAAAGTGTCTGGAAAAGTAGATACGTTTTTGACGTATCACACACTTGTGCTTAATTAGCACCAATACTTCAGTTTGGAGAGATTTTTTATTTTATGACTTGCATAACTATGTGGGGAACTAACATTATAGAACTTGGCTTGTATATTCCAATGATGAGCCTCCTCAAAAGTGCTCTAGGTCTTCGTGAGCAAGCAAGTTGAATGGACCCCCACTAGTTCCATTGGAGAGCTTTTATAGCTCTATATGCATCCGTTGTGTGGCAATCACTACTCCTTGCATAGCTTCGATTATAAGACTTCCTCTTGTCTATTGCTCACTTTCAGTTGTGCGAGACTTTCTTCCATTGACCTTCCAAACCCCCCTATAATGTTCTTTTCGCCATAACATCCTGGTGCCAGGAACCAATACAGAACGCTTGCTTGTTTTGAGTGCACAGACAGTTTGATTATTTTCCTACGTGCATATTGTTGTCACTTGACTTGATCCTAACATGGATGATTATATTGTTGTTCTTGAAGCTTAAATTATCTTTAATAAACCTTGTAATATTGATTGTCTTTTTTATTGATTCGTTGAAAAGTTTTACTTTGTTCTTTCTAATGGTTTATACAATATTCTTTTTTATATCGACTATAAACCACATACTTTATGTAGCGATCCCATCTTTTAAATAAAGACAAGACCTCTGTGTTAATGTGCTAGTCCCTGGATCAACTGCTAGCACCACAGTACAAAAATGAAATATCATGCAAATGCGTCAAAATCTTTATTAGCTCGCATGATCCAGACTAAAAAAACTATTTTACAACTTGCATAGCTCAAGGCTAGCATGAATACAGAGTTGAACAACAGAAACATAGTACTTCAATGAGCCTAATCTTCATGTGCCACAGGCGAAACATGTTGGTTGTAGACTCGAGGTCGTGAACGAAACCTTACACGTCATCTTCCATCTGCAATTTGGAATATGCAGCCACAAGGGAGTCAATACAATTTAATGTATTGGCAAGTAACACTATGGTGGATATATAATGGCAAATACTAGCTTCTATAGGCATATCTGGCTGAGTTGAGTTTTGGCTATTTGCATAAAGCAAGTTTTCTCCTAAGTTTTCATAAATACATTTTGATCAATAAGTTGGTACCACTGATGGAAACCAGTGAACCACAAATAATTATTGAGGAGTGCCACTGATGGAAACCAGGGCAAATCTCCAGCTATTGTTCTAAACAAGTTTTACTTATTGAAAAAGGTGATGAGAATCTTCTGTCCATCCTTGTCAAGCTGCTCAAATTGTCCATTACTGTGAACATGGCTAAGTACTTAGTTTTTGACTCTGCAGAGTTTGTGCACTTTCACCTTAGCCTCAATCAACCCAAACATCCTATACACGCTGAGTGCATTAAGGAAAGGAGAGAATTGAAACAAGACCTTTCAGAAGGAGAATCCAACTCTACTGCAAGACCCGTTCCACCTATAATTCTACTACATCTTCATGTCAATGCGACAAGTTGAACTCTCACAACTTAATTGATCAGGACAGAGCCCATTGTCTAAGGCTGCACGGGAAGCTTCTAAACTTGAAAGGACTTCATCATCTCTTTGTTCCTGGGTGGCATTCCTCAGGTGAATACCTCAAGTAAATAACCCTTAGACAAGGGCCCTGAGGCAACACCCAACTCTCATAAGCCAAACAACCAATCCACCCAGGTGGTTCATTGAGTTGGTACTTAGAATTTTTCCTCAACACTAGTAAAACAATTTTGTAGCATTGCTAAGCATCTACTGAGTCTAATGATTATAGGGTTTAGGTAGGTAATAGACGTGGCTATATATATACCACTAGGATAGGATAATAGCATAGCAATAATATATATAATACTGTAAAATTTCCTATCATGCATACTACTCAAAATCAACTAATGCATAAAGTAAAATAATGGGTAATTGATGGTGTGTTACTTGCCTTTGAACTTGGTGAAGAAAACACACTTCCTTCACAAAAGGGAACGTTGCTCTCCGTACAATCTATACATTGAAAACACAACAACAACATCAACAAGCATTCATACAAACAAGAGAAAACATGCAAACAACAATCACAACAAAAGAGTTTTAAACAAGCCATTCACAAAGGTTCAACAAAAGAAAGACTTAGTTAAATAGGGCTTATGGTTAGCTAATAGGTCATGGGCTGGTTAAGGGTAAAGTTTGAATAACACAAACTCATACTTGTCAAGGAAGTACCAAGAGTTCACTAAAGGTGATTACACCAATATTAAACCAAGGAAACAAGACATGTTCAACACTTAGTTATTTTCATCAAAACATTTGATTTATTTAATTTATATTCCACTAACTTCATTGCAAAGGGGAAAATAAAATGAAGTCTTTGGATTTCCTATCTTCCAAAGGTTAGACAAAAACAACTTGCTACTCCTCCACTTGTATGGATTGCTCCAAGTCTTCTCATGCTTGTCATCTGGAAAATTGTTTCATTTTCTTCTAAGTTGTTTTCTCCTTGATGTAGTGTCTCCTTGAACTTGAATAATTACTTTCTTTTATGTTGAAATACTACTAAGTTAAAATAATAGAAAGAAGAAATAGAGAGAGATAGAGGGATTGTTCTCCTTCTTCATTTCTTCTTGCACTTGTATTTGCTTGTGTTTCTTCTAGTTGAGTGGAGTCTAAGTCCTTCCTTCAATTTCTTCTTAGGCCTTCCTTGTAGCTCTTCATGTTTTCCACCAAGTTGAATTTGAAGTATCCCCATGTTCTTGAGTCTTGATAAATCTTGAAGTAAGAATTAGAGAAGTGGATACTTGTGTTTTGACTTTACTAGTTGGATAAGTAAATACTTGAACCATACTAAGGACTTAGTCTTGTTCAAAAATAGCCACAACACATAAAACATATATGCAAAATATTTTCCAAGTCAAAGGCAACAAGGAAAAAAAATAGTGAGAGTGAAATTTTGACTAAGTCTTCATGAAGTTCTTTTTGATTCCTTCTGGGGTGCTGACTCCATTGCTCCTTGAAGGACTTGATGATTTTGGTACCTTTATGAAGTCAAATGGAAAAGAAAGAGGAGGGGGAAAAGACTTAAGAGAATAAGGGGTTGGTCTTCTTGAAGTTTCTTCTTGTTTTCTTCTAAGTACTTCTGCATTCTTGGAGAGGTTTATGAAGTCATATTTTCTTGGCTAAGTCCTTCCTTGGTCTTGGGGTAGCTTCATGTTGAATTTCCCAAGTTGGCTAAGTTCTTTCTTGCACTTCATGGTTCTCACAACTTCTAGACTTAGTGGTTTTCAACCAGGAGGCCAGCTAGCACTATTTTACTTAGAAAAAAAATATAACAAGGGTGTCCAAGGGTTTAGAGTTTGGCCTCTCTAGTCTATAGTTAGCACCTAGACTATTTTTACTACAGAAAACATACTGAAAACATCTATAAAATTTTAACTAAGTTAAAATAGTAAAGGAACACACAATACCCAAATTAATTCTAACTTAGCCCAAATTTTACAATACAGCAATAAACACTAGCATTATTGTTTTCTGGTGACAAGTACATAGACAAGATGCAAGGAAAACAAGTGTTGCACACAAATTTAATTTTTAACATTATCAGGACTCAAAAATAGGCATAAACTAGTTAGATTGTTTTCAGCCACGAAATAGTTTCTTAATTTTTTTGTTTTGCTTCTACTGCATAGAGGATGTCAATACAAGATCATAGCAATTGGATTCACTCAAAATTATTTTGTAAAACAAAAGTTATGAGCAAAATAGCCTAAAGAAAGATCTATAAATAACATGTGTGTGCACGTATTAAAAGTGAAATTTTATCTCACTAATGTGTTCTACAGATTGTGCTGATTTCAACGAGTACAAAATCATTGAATTTGGACAAACAGATCAAAAGTTATTGAATTTTGAAGTTTGCACTAAAATCTGTTAAATAGAAAAACAGGGCGATCCGTAGGAACCTAAATGGTGAGCGCTGATTGGACGGTACCCGTTCACGCGGATCGTGGCTATGAAGCGTTGGATCTAAGTGAAATCGGACGCCCCAGATCTGATCACGCACGGGCCTTCCGATGGAGATCCGACGGTGGGGATAGAAGATGCTCACCGGGGCGGCGCGGATCTCGCCGGACAATGGAGACGTGGCGGCCGGCGTTGTAGAACCTCGACGGAGATGAAGATGCAGGGGGTTCCTGAGCATGGAGAGAGCACGATGCGACTCAACGGATCACGGTGAAGAAGATAGCGACGACGGCGCTGGCTCGCGCTTCCCGGATCGGTGGCGCAATGAAGTTCCCGTGGCCGTGGTGGTTGCGGGCTCCGACGAGCTCGTACGCGGGTCCTCGTGCCTCTGCGAGCTAAAACGGGGGTCAAGGTGATTCGCAACAGAGAGGGAAGGATGAGGTGGCCAAACGGGGGCAGCGGAGACCTACTGTGTCGCCGGAAACGGGAGGAGATGGCGGCGGGCAGGGTAGCTCCGACGAGCAATTTCGGCGGCGTGGCCGCGCGATTCGAGGGGGATTCAAAGGGGAAACCATGCGGAGGAAGTGGGCTCTATATAGATGGGATAGGGGCGTTAATTGGTGCCCTAATCCGCGCGTAATTGACGCGAGAAAATCTCGCCTGCTCGGAGTCCTTGGCGTGCACGGGAGGAAGGGGACGGTGGCGTCACTGCTGACGCTAGCGTGGGCCCCACATGTCAGTCAGAGCGAGGGAGGAGGAAGGCCGGGGTGCTGATGGGCTGGACGTGTGCCTTGCGTGCTTCTTCGGGCGGGGCTCAGACGATGGGCTCGGCCCAAGAGATTGGCCTGCGCTGGCTGTGCTTCTGTCTCTTTTTTTTTTGTTTGTTTTAGTAATTAAAACATAACTGTTGTTTAAAAGTTCCAAATGGCCTCAAACAAGATTCTATATTTTTGTAAAAACATATTCTTTGAGGTAGAATCATGCTTGTTCTGTTTTCAACACTTTGAACTTTTCAAATTTGAAATTTTGAACAAATCATATATATCAATTTATACCCTTTTTAATAGAAAACAAAACTAACTTGAATAAGGGTTTTGTAAATTTACAGAAACAATGTAATGGTCAAATATATATATATATATATATATATATATATATATATATATATATATATATATATATATATATATATATATATATATTTAAAGCCAATTCAACTTGTTTCTATGTTTTGGTAATATTAAAATGTGAGAGAGCACTAATATCAACTTATGCCACTTTAAATATGGGCAATAACTAAAATAGACAGGTGGCTAAATAGTTGTTAGGGAATTGCAATTGTTTGTTTTCTCAAAACATTTTCCACCTTTTCACAAACTGAAATAATTTATAGAAAATCTTATGCCAGAATATTTGCTAAATAGTAAAAGATAACTTTGAAAATGGAAAACTATTTTGATGAGGTTTAGGATTCATATAGTAGAGGCACATTGGACTCTTCAATTTTAATAACATTGGAAAAACATATTGTTTTCTTTTGTTATTGCTTTTTATTTGGCTTTTGGTAGCTTCCAAACAATGAAAACAAAAAGTTTCAATTTTTTTGTGATTTTTACCCTTTTTTAAAAATCAGGGATGTTACACTTTATTCTTTTGATACTAGTTTACATGCTTTACATTACTATGATGATCAAGTTTATGTTGGTAGCATGTCACCTAAGAAATTATTTGTTTTTATCGTTTACCTACTCGAGGACGAGTAGAAACTAAGCTTGGGAATGTTGATACGTCATAAACGTATCCATACTGATGTTCCATGTTGTTTTCATGCCATATGCTACATGTTTCCTTTACACTTTATGCCTTTTTATCAATTTTCCGGGACTAACCTATTAACAATATGCCACAGAGCCAGTTCCTGTTTTCTGATGTTTTTTATTTCAGAAAAGTTGTTCTGGAAATATTCTCAAAATCGGACGAAACAAAATCCAAAAGTTTTAGAATTCCCGGAGCATCAACGGAGTCCAAAAGAGACCCATAGAGGGGCAGAGGGGTGGCCACACCATGGATGGGCGCGGGTCCCTGATGACCCACAAGTATAGGGGGTGTATCGTAGTACTTTCGATAAATAACAGTGTCGAACCCAACAAGGAGCAGAAGGTGGTTACAAGCAGGTTGGATAGAGGATTCACTGTAAACGCTAGCAAACGGGTTTTTGGAGGTTTTCGATATAGCAGATAAATAAAGTGCAGTAAATACTATTGCAGCGAGTGGCCCAATCCTTTTTAGTGCAAAGGACAAGCCGGTTGTGTTACTTATGACTACCAAATATTCTCGAGGACACATGGAAATTTTTTCAAGTGCTTTCGCTTCGTTACGGTTGATTAATATCAATTGGTTCGTGAAGTGTTGTGTGGGTGAACCTATGCTAATGCACCGCCCAACTAGGACTAATACATACTTGTGATTATACCCCTCGTAAGCATCCGCAAATACAAGAAAGTAATTAAGATAAATCTAACCACATCCTTAAAACTCTGAGATTCTACGCTCCCTCGTGCATTGGTTTCCTAACAGGGGTTTAGGTTTCTGTCACTCCGACAACCCCACAATTAGTAGCCAAATACACAATGCATCATCCTAGGCCCATAAAGGTGAAGTATCATGTAGTCGACGTTCACATGACACCACTAGAAGAATACCACCACAACTTGAATACCAAACCACGAGATATTACTTCACCATAACTTCACTACTAACATCATGACTTCTCTCATGTCCCCAGGAACTAAAGGAACTACTCACAAGACATCATATGTATCATAATTAGAGGTGCTATAATGGACAATAACAATCTGGTCATAAAGTGCTAACACCGATAAATCTCACAAGCATTAACTACTAACAAGTAGTCCACACTGGGAGAGAGATCTAATGTAAAAAAACGATAGAGGCCCCTAATTGTTACAGCGGGATGAAGGTGGATGATGAGGGTGATGGTGCTGGTGGTGATGATGATGACGATGACGATCTTGATGGTGCCCGGAGCGATGACGGTGATGATGGCGATGATTTCCCCTCTCTGGAGAGGAATTTCCCCGGCAGATTTCTCCCTGATGGAGAGCTTTTCTCTCTCTGCTTTTTTTCGCCCCGAGGCGGCGACGGAATAATTCTTTGATGATTGTATGGGGATTAGGGCCCCCTCGAGGTCAAGTGCGCGAAAGGGATCGACCAGAGGTGGGCCAGGGTGGCCACACCACCTGGCAGCGCGGCCAGGGGGGCTCCACCACATGTTGTGGGCCCCTGGTGGCCCCCCTCTGGCTCCCCTTCTGGCTAGCCTCCGCCTTTGAACTTCTAAGACATATCCGGTGTCCCCCCTATTCTTCCGAACTTCTGAAATAGGGTATCCTAACAGTGCTTTTTCCATCAGATTTCTGGTCCCGGTGTTTATTCTCCAAAAATTATGAAACATGTAAAATAAGATAAAATAACATAAGTGGTGCATCATAACATGAAATATATCGATGAATAACAGAAAATAACAATATGAAACAGTGATGCAAAATGGACGTATCAGTCCCCCTGGTCCCGCCTACGGGTGGTGTGGGCCCCCCCCCCGAGAGCCCACCTCCATCGCCCTTTCGCCTATAAAGTCCCCCCGAGGCATAAACCCTAAAGATATGGGTCCCCTTACACGAAAAGTTCTGTAGCTCCGCCGCCGCCACCGAGAGTAGTTTCCCTGCCTAGGAACTCAGCTTCTTCTCAAATCTATCCTCAACTGGTTTCCACTCCTTATTCAAAAGCTTTCTATAATGAATTGGAATGCCCAAATATTTGAATGGAATTTCCCCTACCTCACAGCAAAGATGAGGCGATAATCATCTTGAGCCTCTTTCGCTTTACCAAAACAAAAAAATTTACTCTTTTGGAAGTTAATTTTCATACCCGAGAGCTGCTCAAACATCGCAAGACTGAGCTTCATGTTAAGCGCTTTTTGAAGGTCATGCTCTAGGCAAATAATTGTATCATCGGCATATTAAAGGATCGATACCCCCACCTTCAACAAGATTTAGTATCAACCCTCCTACTTGGCCATCTTATTTTGCGCGCTCTATCAAGATTGCCAGCATATCCGCCACAAGATTAAAAAGGATCGGAGATAACGGATCTCCTTGCCTTAGTCCTTTAGAGTCTAGAAATAATGACCGATATCATCATTTACCTTTATCCCAATACTACCGCCCTGAACAAATCTAGCAATCAATCGACACCATAAAGGAGAGAAACCTTTTATCCGCGGAACTTGTTGAAGGAAAGACCAATTAATCTTGTCATAATTCTTTTCAAAATCAATCTTAAAAAACACCCCATCCATACGTTTCCGTTTCAGTTCATGAACCGTTTCATGTAAGACAACTACCCCCTCCAGAATGTTTCTGTCCGGGAGAAAAGCTGATTGGGTTGGTCGAATAAGTCTACTCTCAATGAAAGTTACTCTGTTGGCACCCACTTTAGTGAATATCTTAAAACTAACATTCAATAAATATATATGTCTATATTGCTCAATCCGACATGCATCTTCTTTTTTAGGGAGTAACAGGTCACTAGCTAATTCCATGCTACTAGTATGTCCTCCTTTATGAACTCTCTAAAGACCAGTTGTTTCTGCTTGGATATACTGATTTTATTTTTTATTCTTTTAGAATTGGTCCCCTCTTAGGTTTTATTCACGTTCCGTCAGTGGTCGTCAACATGCATGCATCGACGAGCGAGCGAGACGACCACCAACGACGGGCATGCATAGCGTGGTCTGCACGTGTGCCATGCATGACTTGGTACGTGGACCCATCGAGTGAGTTAGTGGCTGCCTCGTGACTATATGTCCATGCACGAGTTCCTCAACAGCCAAAACGTCTCATATGCAGTTAAATTCGTCCAAAGACGGACCACACGATTGTTGTCCATTTAGTGACCATCACATGCATGGATAACCACCCATGCCTTCTTCACTTGGTTCGCCTTATCCCGAAATAATTGACTCAAGTTTATCTAAATATGCATGTACGAATACACTAAAATATGTCCACATACATATTCAGATAAATCTAAGTCAATTATTTTAAGACGGAGGGAGTACAAAGGGACACATAAGTAATAGCCGACCATCGACTAGTTACGACAATAGACCAAGTGGAGACATATAGTGCAACCATCAATGTGAAGGCGTGCCTCCACTTGCATGCGCAAAGAGTAGCTAGCTACATCGATGCCCTGCATCTGTCAAGTATATACCGAAACACAACTATGGATACAACCATTCATAGATTTCCCTCGAGAAAAAAAAAACTATTTATGGATTAGTACTAGCCTACGACTCCTTTCCAAAAAGGCACAAGTTGCACGAAAATGCAAGGCCCTTTCGTTCTTGCTGAACAAATGAATATATAGTACATTTCCATCTCATTAAATAGTACATTTTCTTTTCATACTTGTGAACAAATGAATAAAACAAGAAACCACTACACAGTATCGTACTTGTGATTATTTTCCAACCAAAGTACAGCATCATACTCGTGAACAAATAAATAAACAAGAATCTATAGCACACCATCATACTTGTGATTATCTTCCTCAAAAGCATCATATACTCTAAACAAATAGATAAAACAAGAATCCAAAGCACAGCATGTGGACTATGCATGGAATTTCCAGCAATACACTTCCAGAATTTCCCAAATCGATCCTCTATAAAAAATCCCATATCTGAACGAATTTACACAAAAAATTTAGAGGAGATGGGGCTTGACATATCCCACACGAGCATGTTTGACATATATGAACAAATTTGGAAGAAAAAACGGAAGAAATGATTAGGATAGGGAAAAAAAGTGACGCCTGGATCTGGATGGGAACGAGTTTGATCTCTTAGCCACAGGTAGCGGCGCTCCTCGGTGTCGCAAGTAACGAATCCGTCCGCCGATGAGCCCCACAGCCTTTTTTCCATGCTGCCGGCCAATATCATGGATGGCGGCAGAGGCGGTCGCAGCCTCTCCTCCGTCGTTGGCCGACGCAGTGTCCCGTGCTGGACATAGGATCCGGAGGGGATGAGAAGAGGAGAGGAAGATGCGAGAGTGGTGGTAATGGAGGTGGATGTGCGCTCTGACGCGAGATCTAGGCACGTGCATAGCTTCTGTATTGTATTTGTACATGTACTCGTATGACCATATATATATTGATATCGGCCGTACCCCTTGAGGTAACGAGCCAGTTCCCAAACCCTAAACTCTTTCATGGTATCAGATTAGGTCGATCATGACCACGTCTTCCGCCTCCGCTTCGAGCGCAGCCGCCGCCGCCGCCGACATGGCCGCCGCCCCTGCTGCTCCAACCTCCACGTCCTCCGGGGCGATCGCGGCCTCGACGTTCGCCGCTACTGGCTCGATCCCGGCAACTCTTGCCAGCCTCCTCGCCGGAGGCACCCACAGCGACCTGACCGCGCCGTCCTCGCTGTTCCCGATCGGATCCTACTCCGTCGGCTCGTCTTACTCGACGCCGTTCCGCCTCAGCTCTGGGAACCTGCCCCTAGTGCCGTCGCTGCTTCCCTCGGCGTCATCGGCGCTCCCGGTCTCCACCGTCCCGGCCGCGGCTGCTGCACCGTTGCCGGCTGCTCCTCCTCTGGCCATGCCTGATCGTGGCGACCTGATGGTTGCCGAAGCGACCACGGGTCCGTTCCAGCTCTCCCACCTAGTTACGGTGCGGCTGACCACGGACAATTTTCTCCACTGGCGTGCTTCGTTGCTCCCGCTCCTCCGTAGTCGGCACCTCGAAGGCTACATCGACGTGTCCTTACTGTGCCCGCCGGCCACGGTGTCGGCCGTCACCGCTGACGGTGTGCGGGTGTCGGCGCCCAACCCTGCCCACCGTACCTGGGTTGCACAAGACCAGGCGATCTTGTCTGCTATCCAGACCTCTCTTGGCGAGGGGGTCTCCGGACTCGTGCTCTTCGCCACCTCGGCTCTGGACGCCTGGACGACCATCGACGCCAGCTTCGCGGGTCAGTCCACTGCCCGGTCCATGGCCATCCGCCGACAGCTCGGTGAGGAACACAAGCTGGATCAAACTGCCACCGTCTTCTTCAACAAAGTCAAGTGCCTTACCGACACACTCTCGTCCATTGGACAGCCACTCCGTGATGAGGAGTTCTCGTCGTACGTCCTTGCCGGCCTTGATCAAGAATATGACTCCCTTGCGGAAGCTCTTATTGGTGCTCGACCACCGATGACACCGCGCGAGTTGTACGGGCGTCTCCTGAGTACTGAGCAGCGTGTGGAGTCACGCCGCTCCGTGCCCGCCCACCTTGATCACTCGGCCCATGCTGCGTCCCGCGGCGGCGGTGGCTACCGCCCGCCCGCGTCCCGACCACCGACCAGTGGTGCACCTGCCGCGCCCGGGGGTGGGTATCGTCCACCTGCTCCATCGGCTCCTCGCCCAACGTCACCCGCCAACACCAAAAACCAGGGTGGCTGATATGGGGGTCAGCGTCCCACTTGCCAGCTTTGCGGCATTGTAGGTCATCTGGCGTCTCGCTGCCACCGTCGCTTCAAGCGCGACTTCCTGGGGATCGGCAACGACGGACGCAACAACGACCGCCAGGCGGCTATGGCGACCCAGGGTCCCGCGCCTGGCTACACGCCGTCGTACTCCATTGATCCTACTTGGGTCATGGACACGGGTGCTACGGATCATCTGACGAGTGAGCTTGGCAGGCTTACCGCGCACGAGCCTTACCACGGTCACGACAAGGTCCACACTGCTGACGGGTCAGGTATGCACATCCCTCATATTGGTCAGGCTTCTCTCCTTACACACACACCTCGCAAACTGCACCTTCGTGATGTTCTTCATGTTCCTTCGGTCACTCGCAACTTGTTATCTGTTCCTAAACTTACACTTGACAATAATTTCTTTGGATGCGGTCTCCCAAGTCTAGTTTTGGATGCGGTCTCCCAAGTCTATGCTGGTGTTCGTACATCATCCTCGCATTGGCATGCGCGCCTTGGTCACCCAGCTTCTCCGATAGTCAGTCATGTCCTTCAGCGGCATGATCTTCCCACCATATCCAGCAATAAAAATTTAGCAGTTTGTGATGCTTGTCAGCAAGGAAAGAGTCATCAACTTCCTTTTGTTTCTTCCAATCGAGTTGTTAGCAATCCGTTAGAACTTGTGTTTTCGGATGTTTGGGGTCCTGCCCAAACCTCAGTGAGTGGTCACAATTATTATGTCAGTTTCATTGATGCTTATAGTCGATTTACTTGGATGTATCTTCTTAAGCGTAAATCTGATGTGTTTGATGTCTTTGTTAACTTTCAACTGCATGTCTAACGTCTTCTCAAGTACAAAATTATCCATGTTCAATCTGATTGGGAGGGGCGAGTATCGCAACCTTAATACTTTTTTTAATAAGCTTGGGATTTCACATCGCGTGTCATGTCCACATACACATCAGCAGAACGGTGCTGCTGAACGCAAGCATCGTCACTTAGTTGAAACCGGCCTCACACATCTTGCTCATGCATCCGTTCCTTTTAGATTCTGGAGTGATTCCTTCACTACAGCCTGTTTTCTCATTAATAGTCTTCCCACTCGCGTTCTAAACATGAAAACCCCACTTGAGCTTCTTTTTCAGGAGATTCCAGATTATACGTTCCTTAAAGTGTTTGGTTGTGCGTGTTGGCGTCATCTTCGCCCATACAACAATCGTAAGCTTGAGTTTCGGTCTAAACAGTGTGTTTTTCTTGGCTACAATTCTCTTCATAAAGGTTACAAGTGTCTTCACGTTCCCACTAATCGAGTATACATTTCTCGCGATGTTGTGTTTGACGAAAACTTGTTTCCTTTCTCCGCTCCCACATCAGCCAGTCCAATGCCCACACCACCCACTACCTCTACTGTTTCTCCTGACCAATTTGTGGATGCTGCCTACTCTCCTGCTTTGTTGCCTAACCATGGTGCAGGAACTGGTCGTGCTGCTCGTTTGGAACTGCTGGATACAGATCCCTCTCCGATTCTGCCTCACGACGATCGGCACTGCATGCCCCATGCACCTGGGCGTCCGTCCTCGTCGATCGTGCCTGCCCGCACGCTGGCGCCTGCCTCGGACGCGCTCAGCCCAGCTGAGCCTGGCACAGAGCGGCCTGCCTCGCCCTCGCCTGCTCCGTGTGGGCCGCTACATGGGCCGCAGGCACCAGCACCTCCGTCTCCAGCCTGGCCTTCCTCGCCATCGTCCGCTCCGCGTGGGCCGTCACCTGGGCCGCGACTGCCAGCGCCGCCGTCGCCTACCCGGTCCCCTACGCCCTCGCCCACTTCACATGGGCCGCTATCTCCTGCGCGGGCGTCAGACAATGTTCCGTTGCCCAGTACGTCTACCGGGCCCTCGGCGCTCGCCTCACCGACCCCTGCATCGTCTGCGACGTTACAAGACACGCCTCCATCACCTGTTGCTCATCGCCCACACACCAGGAGTCGCAGTGGCATTTTCAAGCCCCTCCACAGGAAAGATGGTACTGTTGCTTGGATTGCTTCCTCTATGTCCGAAGCTCAGTCTGATCCAACGGCAGAACCACGGCACTACCAAGCGGCTATGAGCGTTCCTCACTGGCGTGCTGCAATGGAGCTTGAAATTCAGGCACTCCGCCAGAATGGTACGTGGCATCTGGTTCCTCCTCGTTCTGGCATCAACATTATTGATTCCAAGTGGATTTTCAAAGTGAAGAAGCATGCAGATGGTTCTATTGAGCGCTACAAAGCGCGCTTGGTTGCTAAAGGCTTCAAGCAACGCCACGGTATTGACTATGAGGACACATTTAGTCCTGTGGTTAAACCAACCACCATTCGGCTTCTTCTATCATTGGCAGTCACTAGAGGATGGTCTCTCCGCCAGTTGGATGTACAGAATGCGTTCTTGCACGGTGAGTTGGAGGAGGAGGTCTACATGCGCCAACCCCCTAGGTTCGTTGATCCAGCACAGCCCCAGTATCTCTGTCGTCTGGTTAAGCCTCTTTATGGACTGAAACAGGCACCCCGTGCGTGGCATGCTCGTCTAGGCTCTGCTCTCCGTAAGCATGGTTTTGTTCCCTCCACAGCTGACACGTCCTTGTTCCTTCTGTAGCGCCCAGAGGTTACTATGTATCTTTTGGTCTATGTTGACGACATCATTCTGGTCAGCTCCTCCGCCGGTGCTACCGATCGTCTTATCACAGCTCTGGGGTCCGACTTTGCTATTAAGGATTTGGGCAAACTACACTATTTTCTTGGCTTAGAGGTTACTCATTCTGACAGTGGTCTTGCACTCTCTCAGAAGAAGTACTCCACCGATCTGTTGCGTCGTGCTGGTATGCTCCAGTGCAAGCCCCACACGACTCCTATGTCTGCCACTGATCCGATCTCTGCTGTTGATGGATCTCTCTTGTCTGCTGCTGATGCCAGTGAGTACCGCAGCATTGTTGGCGGTCTACAGTATCTCACTATTACCAGACATGATCTCTCCTTTGCAGTAAACCGTGTGTGTCAGTATCTTCATGCACCACGGGACACTCATAGGTCTGCTGTTAAGCGCATCCTGCGCTACGTCCGCCTGACTATCGACTATGGCCTGCTCATTCGGCCTGCACCGTCTGCTCAGCTGTCTGCTTTCTCTGATGCGGATTGGGCTGATAATCCTGATGATCGGCGATCCACGGGGGGATATGCGGTTTTCTTTGGTCCCAACTTGATCGCCTGGAGTGCCCGCAAACAGGCAACAGTGTCCCGCAGTAGCACTGAAGCTGAATATAAGGCTGTGGCCAATGCCACAGCTGAGCTCATTTGGGTACAGTCTTTGCTCCGAGAGTTGGGAGTCTCCCACGATCAGCCTCCTGTCCTTTGGTGTGACAACATCGGTGCCACATACCTATCATCAAATCCGGTATTTCATGCACGGACAAAGCACATCGAAGTTGATTATCATTTTGTGAGGGAACGCGTTGCACAGAAGCTGCTTCAAATCAAGTTTGTCTCGTCCAGAGATCAAATAGCTGACATCTTCACGAAGCCATTATCACAACCTCTCTTCGAAGGTTGTCGACGCAATCTTAACTTTCTGATTACTTCAGGTCACAGTTAAGATTGAGGGAGGGTGTTAGAGTTTGTATCTAGGCACGTACATAGCTTCTGTATTGTATTTGTACATGTACTCGTATGACCATATATATTGATATGGGCCGTACCCCTTGAGGTAACGAGCCAGTTCCCAAACCCTAAACTCTTTCAGAAGGCGAGATGAGAGAAAGGAGATGTGGAGACATGGGTTGCGTTGTGTCCACTTTGTTTCCTATAGGGTGAGGAAGTGTACAATTGTAGGTTGTTTGTGCAAAAGGGGCAACACGAATCTCCAATAACTTGCTAACGGTGCGGATAAGCCGGGTACGTCCACGGGTGGAATTTCCGCGTCCCAAGTTGCGGATTAGGACATTCAAGAAGCCAGATGCATGCATGCCCTCACCACGAGTCGTATGGAACACCCACGCGCGCACGCGCTCGCACACATGCAGTGCCATGAAAATACCAACATGTCACTGAACGAAAATACAAATCGAGCATTCTCACGTTATGTTAGCATAAAACGTGAAAATGACCCCAGGATACCATGCAGTGCTATGAAAATACCAATCGATATTTCTCACGTTACCCGCAACTTTATTGACGCACGAACAACCGGGAAACACACACATACGCCCGGTGAATTGAAACAAACATAGTACTAGAACACGAGGTCGTGTCCTGGTCGTACACATGCAGAGACGCGAATCACTAATCGCCGTGATCAAGCCGAGGCCGCGAAGCCCTCGTCACCCTCGACGTCGGTCTCGATGGTGCTCCGAGCGTTGCGGCTGAAGCAGCTGCGGCGGATCTCGCCGACGTTCCCGCCGGGCCTTGGCGCCGTGGCGAGCTTGGCCATGGACTTGGCGAACTGGGCGAAGAAGACGTCCTTGCTGTTGGCGAACTGCCTCACGATAGGCGCCGTCCTAGAGTCCCTGATAAGCGCCATGTCGGAGGTGAAGACGCCCTGGCTGTTCACCAGGGCCCGGTAGTAGCCGTTGTCGAAGAGGTCGGGGGTCACCACGTCCAGGTTCTGCTTCACGTTGGGGCTGCGGCTGCAGTTGGCCGTGAGCCTGTTCCCGAACGCGTCGCCGTCGTCGGCGCGGTCCGAGAAGAACGGGCAGCTCGTCCTCCCGACAGTGTGCGCCCCAGAGAGCGCCACGAGGTCCGCCAGATCGCTGAGGCCCTTGCGGCTGAAGGCGTTCGCAAGGGTGGTCACGCTGGAGATCGACGGGGCCGGGAGGCCATTGACGGTGTTCTGGGGCGCCGGGGTGAGGCTGTCGAGGACGCCTCGAGGAACAGTGTAGGTTGGCCCGCCGGAGAAGACTACGGCGGCGCGGGTGGCGAGGGCGGAGATGTCGGCGCAGGAGACGGTGGCGCCGCACGCGGCATGAACCTTGGCACGGATGTCCTCGATGAGCTGCAGCGCACGTGGCTGCAACGTTGTGTTGGGCCCCATGGCCTGCTCGGTGCCGCTTCCCTTGAGGTAAACGGAGGCGTCGCAGCCGTTGGGGAAGCAGTCGTGGAAGAAGATGCGGAGGAGACCGGCGGCGAGCGCGATCTCCTGACGGAGGGCGGTCTGCACCGATGAGGTCACGATGCTCTCCAGCTGCGTGCACGTCTGGGACAGCGTCGGGGAGACCAGCAGCGCGGCGACGGTCAGGAAGGCAAGAACCCGTACGCCGGCGCTGCTGCTGCGGCTCGTCCTCGCCATCGCCATTGTCGGTCTGGTGTGTCTGGTGTGGTGCGGAGGAGTACGCTGTTAGCTAGCTAGCTAAGCTTGTGGGTTCCTAAGGTTAAGAGATGGCCGTTATTTGTAGACGAACAGTGCAAGGGTAGATGTGCAAATCTGAGATTTAGATTGGATCAGATCAGGTCAACTCTTCATCCATCCATGTGCTCAAGAATGAGATGAGTCTTAAGTCTGTTTTTTTTATAAATGATGATCAATTTAAGGAAGAGCTGTCCGGTAAGCTGTTTCCTTGGCCGGCAGATGGGACAACCTTGGGGCGATGGCGACGTGCATATATTCCTTGCAGAGTCCAGTTTGGGATTATATCACTACTGGACGATGAGATTTGGCCATCCGTAATGCGGAACGGCAAGTTGTATCTAAGCCTGTTCCACATCATCACATTTCTCCTATATATTTATTGTTTCTGCTTCATTTTGTCAACACGCGCAAGCATTGATTGGCCAAGCTATGCTTGCAGCCTCACGGGATTGGTGAACGATGGGAGAAGTGCTAAGAATAGTCACAACCGGAAGTATTATACACTAGAAAATCATGCATATATGATACTAGTCTATGTTACTACTCCCACAATAGCTAGTAACATGTTTGTGGTATTATATAGTGATGTATTTATTGTGATGTAGATTCTTATCTCGTAATGCGTTATGTATAGTATCTACTCCCTCCGTTCCAAAATAGATGACTTCCATTTTGTCCTTACATGCATGTATGTAGACTAGAACATGTGATATAAGTCATCTATTTTGGAACGGAGGGAGTACCTATGATACCATCCATCACCTTTCTCCTCATTAATTGCACTGCCACCTCAGATTTTTGTAAACATGACATGCATGATACTATCTATGATACCCCCCTTGTGGCTAGTCTAAGAGCCGTAGCTAAAATAACATACTACCTCCGTTCCAATGAATAAGGCGCGCACGCTTTTCAAGATTTGTCATTGACCAGGAATTAATCCACATATATAATAGTATTTGGTATAAAATCAATATCATTAGAAAGTGTTTTTGAATACGAATCTAACAATGTCAAATTTGCACTATATAGTCAAAATATTGTTACTCAAATCTTTCAGTCAAAGTTTGTTTTGAAATACGTGTGCGCCTTATTCATTGAAACGGAGGGAGTACGACTTGGCTCTCTCACATCATTAATTATCTCTCCATATATCATCATTTTGCCTACGTGGCATTAGCTAAGAAACGATCCTACCTGTAGCATTACGGAAGTCCTGATGTTTTGGCTCTTAGCAGAAGCTTCGGTTATAGAATATATATTTTTTTAATCTTAAAAGTTCCCTGAAAATAATTTTAGGTGTGTACATCCGGACATTCTATTCACACACAAAGTATCTTGCTTTTATTATTATTTTTTGTGGTTTTTGTAAAATGATAAAAACGTATGGTGAAAAGTCATTTTAGAGCAATGATTTTTTTTCTTTTTTACGCAAGACAAAAATAATATCTTACTTTTGTTAAACTTTTATACCAGCATAGAATGCCGGGATATATATTTTTTTCAGAGTCTCCTAACATTTTGAAATATATTTTTGGGCAGTGGGGCCAAAGTAGATTTCTTATCTCGAATTGATAACATTAATTAGAAAACCAGGAACTAAGTAAAGTCTCAAGTTGCAGACTCTATACTTAGGGATTTATTTGCTTCTTTCTTCCTTGCAAAGTTAAGTGTAAACGTCCTCGAAATAATTTGCATACGTGTTTCTCCTATCCTAAATACATAGTACTTGTTTTCTATATACTTACGGCAGCCCTACTAAGAATTATTGTACAGCAAGCCAAATGTTATTGTCTAGTGTGCATAGTAAGCTAGCGTGGGGCTTACTCAACAAATGCGTGTTTTTTGTAGAAGGAAAGCGCCTAGGTGTAGATGCGCTAATAAGAAAGTCTTTTGGAGACTCGGGGAGTAACAATAGATGGTTCTATGACTTTTGATAGTTTTTTTTTTTTGGAATTCGTGATTTTTTATAGTTGATTGTTCAATGTAAGAAACTTCAGCTGTCACCGGCCGGGATTATATATCGCAAGTGAATGAATTTCTTCCTTTTTCATGTACACTAGAAAAAAAGGAACAAATTCACACATTTAGACACACACAAACACCACACACAGATCAAAAATCCATAAGCTTGTAATCTGCATACATTGTCCATGCATATTAAACTTTGGATCCACCGGTGCATTCCGTGATTAACAAAGGAGAACCTTTAAGAAGTGAAAAAGAGAACCAACTTTGGATTGCTTTGTAAGACCAGACACACTGTGAGCCCAAAGCGGTTCCAAGGAGACTCTGAATCGATTCAACACAGTGCGTAGCATCGCTTCTTTTGCTCTGGCGCGAGAAGCGACTCACAAAGATGAATCGCTTTTTTTTTTTAGTAAACAACTAATTTTTTGCCCAGCTTATGGTCATGCATCCAATCCCGTTCGCTGGTTTTCTTTTTGCTGGGCCAGAGCTGGGCCCCAAGGTAAAGCATGATGCGGTTCTACACAATGTAAGTAAGAGAGCAGCGGTTCAAGATCTGACAAATTTTGCAATGAATCGATACCACAGTGTGTATGGTCTAATTGGCGGGTCCTTACATGCAACTGCTGGTGTATGCAATAGTCTTGCAGGGCCCACCAATCCCATCACCATCAGAACCTTATCCATTACGTCGCCATAATATTCCAAAGAGGTAGTAATATGATAATGCACAGTTGTGTAATACCACATTTTCTTTTCCTTTTTTGTGAACGATGCATGTGGTCATTGGCTTTTGGGGATGATTAATTGATTACTTGACTAGAGGGGCATTCATATGGTCGTGTGAAAGTGGGTGGAAAAGCGCGCGTCCACACTGCAATGAACAATGAGGTTTTTTATGCATGGTGACATCTCGAGGGATGGATCCATCCCTACATTGCGCGTCCTTATCAACTTTATAAATTATGTTCAAGCCGATGCATGCGTATTCACATATATCCCATTAGTTTTCGTCAAACTTATAAATTCTATTGCAATTTTTTATCATTCAGAATTTAATCTCATGGGCATCTGGGACAGCATCGGAGTGAGCAGCACGATGAGGGTCAAGAAGGTGCAAGGTTAGATTCGCTAATCTGAAAGTCTAAATGCGACTTAGGGGGTAATTTTTGGACTGGTCTGTCTAAGTCTATGATTTTTCGTACTTGACAATGTTAAGAAATTAGGGCTGTCAGGTAATCTGTTCCTAGACCAGGAGATGGATTGGACGACCACCACATGCATATATTCGTTCTCTAGAGTCTATACTGTACAATATCACTATATTTGATGGGGACGTGCTTAATTTACTGTTGCTTGCAATATTCTTGCAGGGCCCAGGAAGTCCATCACCATCACACCCCAACCTAACACCGCACAAAGCCCTAATATTCTAAAGTACTATTTTTTTTTTGAACAGAGAAGGGTCCCGAAGGACCTAGGTACTGCATTCATTAGTCAAAGCGGCAGAACGACTTACAGAAAAGACCTTACAACAAATAGAAATATCAACCAGGTCCCTGGAGAAAACAAAAAAGAACACGAACACAGCGAAGGAAACGCAATCAGCTCCTTCGCCGGAACCGCCGCCGCCGCTGAAAACGTGGCCTCGAGCACCAACCCCCCACACACACGTCGGGGACGAAACCACTTGACGTGAGATGGGAGTAAGCGTCGATGCGATTCCACTGCAAGGCCTCCCGTGGAGGTTGAAGATAACCTGGCGCCTGAACGCCTGGTCTCGGAGCAGCTGCCCGCCAGCATCCCCAGTCGGCGTCCACATCTTGGTCGCCGAGACTCGACTCCGGGCTGTCGCAGAACCATGAACTCCTCGACTCTCCGCATCTTCGGTGCTAACAGCAGTCAACCAACTCCACCCCAGGCCACCATGGCAGAGCAGAGGAAAAAGACCAACCGCATGAGCACCAAAGAGAAGAGAGCATATGTGGCGCTTATTGAATCGAGCCAGCACCAGAACATCCGCAGCACGCTTCCACCATGGAAGGCAGCCACCAAACGCCCAGCACCACCACCCCGCACCGCACCGCAGCAGGGTAGAAAAGCTCAGAGAGGGGAGGACGGCCTTATTGTCGAAGATCTGCTGCTGCAGCTCCACTCCCTGACTCAGCTCCTGCCACCAGAGCCAAGCAACGAGGGGAACCGAAGCAAACACCGCCCAGATCCGGCCGATAGGATCCAGAACTCCACTTCGATTCGCCACATGGGCCAAACTGCAAGCAAAGAAAAACCTACCTCTACTATAAACAGACTAGGCTATGCATCCTCGACTCCACCTAGCGGCAACGCCGCCGGAGAAGAGAGGGGAGCACGCCGGTGAGAAAGACGGGGGTGGGAGAACGACTCTCAACGGGGGCGGGGGGTACCAGTACTCCCTTTATTCTAAAGTACTATGATATGTACTAGTAGTTGTGTATGACATTGACTTTTTCCCTTTTTCGAACCATGTGATTGTTGGCTTCTCGTGGAGGAACGGATGATTGTTTACTTGACGAGAGGGGCACGACTTTACACATAAATGACTAGTGTTTATTCTTGGTGACATCTCGGAGAGATGGAGATTTGGGCCATCATTTCCTAGTCATATGTTTTAAACAATATATCATTTCCTTTCTGGTGGAAACAACAATATTGTGCCATAATTTGATTTTATTTCTCAATTTGTGTGAGTTAAGATCAGACTACTGACATTTAATAGTTCTTCCCAAGGTATGTCCCTATCCAGAAGGTTAGGTAAAGTATTGGTTCAATGCTAGTATTCCACTGTCTACTAAGGGCCTCTTTGATTCATAGGAATGGTATAGGATTTTTGTAGTATTGAATCCTATAGAAAATTTTCCTATATTGTTTGATTCATAGGATCATATCCTATAGGAAATATTTCCATAGGAATCTTGTAGTACAAATTCTATAGGAAAAGAACATGAGGTCTTACCTCATGGAAAATTTTCTTCATACACTCAAAGGAAATTGCTCTTCTCACATGATTTATTTAGCCATGCCATACCAATCCTACAAATTTCCTATTCCTATACTTTTCCTATCCTATGAATCAAACGAGCCCTAAGCATTCTGGTATAGCAAGCCAAATGTTGGTCAAATTGGACGGCCTTTTTCACCGCAAGTGGCTGGGTGGAGGATGTGCTTTCACACTACTAGTAGTTGCTAACTGGATAAGTACTCACGCACGTCGATCTAAGTAAACAAGTTCATAACCATATGCTATGATATGTTGAGCTTTTGGAGCAGGTAATGGGACTGTCTTGTATGTACGTCGTGTTGTTACACGAATTGGTGACCTGATTTTTTTATTGTTTGGGCTTTGTAGGCTAGCTGTGTGTATATTCTCGTTGTGCAGATGCATCTGACATGGTTGTAAATTAATTCTCCACTGCTTCGATCAGCGATCCTTTATAACATTAAGCAAAGTACTAAGGTTTTGTGAGTGGAGCCGTTATTCGAGGCACGCCTTGACACTGAACGGAACAGGCTGAAATATTGCATGATCGTCTCTAATATCTATATTATTATCTAAATGTGAGCAACCCACTAAGGGCATTTCTCTCAACATGCAAGTCATCCACCTCAACCATCATTCAATACCTTTCATAAGAATCAGGATATTCAGCTCGAAGAAAACACATCGAGTTAAGGAACACTGCTCTCGCTCCCCGCTCCCTCCCCGCTCCCTCGCTCCCCGTCGCCATCTCGGCGGCGGTGCCTCCGCCTCCTCGCTAGCCATGGCCAACCTTGCATTGCCTCTGCCCCTTCCTCCTCCTCCTTCGTCGCTGCCCGCTGGTTTTGTCCCCACGCGCTTGGATCTGCCGGGTTCTCCGGTCGGTGGCGTGGTTGTCTCCTTCCGCGATGTGCCCCTGTCCCCTCCTCCTTCTGCAACGCCAGAGCACGCCGCGAAGCAGGTTCCGAGCGAGCCTTCGCATCCGCGGCTGAAGTCCGTCATCAATGTGCCTGTGGACATTGATGAGGGCTGGCAGATGGTGGGTGGCCGGCGCCGCCCCCAGCCACTTCGCGTCAGCTCCATTTATGGCGCCACCGAGTTCAAGGAACTCCTTTTAAGGAAAGCGAGAGGTCGCTGTTTCCGGTGCCTGTGCTCTGATCATCGCATCGCGGCGTGTAGGAACCCTGCCAAGTGCTTGCTCTGTGGAGATCTGGGCCACAAAGCACGGTGGTGTTCCAACCCGAAGGCCCTCGCTAAGCTCGCCGTCAGGCCTCCGGCCCGCAAGGTTGCTGCTGCTCCGAGTCCTCCTCCGCCCTGTCCGGCCGCGCTGGTGCGCTCTTCCTCGCCCTCCTTCACGACAATGGCGGCGCCGGGCGGCAACCGCGTTGGATTCGTCTCGGCTGTGGCCACCCGCACGGCGGCGATCGCAGACTCTGAGCGCGATCTCCTCCGTCACGCCGTCGTGGCCACAGTCGTGGGCGCCTTCCCACCTCTGCTGTTGGCGGCCGTTTCGTGGGGGTTTGCCACGGCGTTCGGGGTGGCGGAGGCGGACCTGCAGGTCTCCTGGCTGGCCAAGGGCGAGCTTCTCATCCGCTTCAATGACCATCGTGTCCGGGCGGCGGCGCTTTCCCTTCAGGGCCCGTTGGTGATCGGGCATGTCAAGTTCGCCATCGCGCCATGGGCGCGCTTCCGCAAGGCCACGGTTAACTTGCTGCAGTACAGGGCGCGGGTCTGTCTTGAGGGGGTGCCCAGGAGCGCATGGAACCTGCCGGCGGTGGCGCCGTTGTTTGGGTCCGACATGATCCTCGACAAGATCGACTCCCGCTGCGAATCGGAAGAGGAGACGGCCTGCTTCAAGCTGTGGGTTTGGCTCGATGACATCAACAAGATAGCCACAAAGGGAGTCCTTCGCCTCGAGGAGCCGATTGAGATTGATTCTCCACTTCTCCACTTCCCCGAGCACGACATCTTCGCCGACGTCCCTGCGCGTTCGGGGCCTGTGCGGCTGCTCCGCCATGAGGTGCTGATCCACCTGGATCGTGTACACGACTTCGCCCCATCGCCAGGCTCCAGCCCTGACAGCCACGGCAGCTATCATAGCGACGTCAGTGGGCTACCGTCCGAGGGCTCTTCCGGGGCCGTGGAAGTGGTCAAGTGGCATTACAGGTGGAATCTCTTCTACGAGGATGGCACCTTCCCGCCGGCGCCCCCGCGTGGCTCGGTTCACTCCCGTCTACGCTTCCCCGACAATGGCAGCGGGGGAAATGGAAGTGGCGGCGGTGGCGCTGGAGGTGGTGCAGCTGGTCCTGCTGGTGGTGGTGGCCGGGCTGCTGGTGGTGCTCGCTGGGCTCAACAGCCACGGCAAGGAGACGGCGGAAGGCGGCAGGGTGGTGACGGTGGGCACGGTTCCACGGCAAGCGGCAGGCGGAGAGCTGGAACGGAAGGTGGGGCCGGCCAGGCCTCACAGGTGTCAGATGGTGGTGCGCGTGCCCCTGCTACTGTCGAGGAAGACAGGACCCTGTCTGCGTTGACGCTTGTTAGGGCTTCTCCTGCTTCTCAGTCCGAGGTTGGGCAGCATGCTGCTTGCCGTTTTCGTGAAAGTCAGGAGGAGGCCCCTCTGTTTGATCAGGAGCAGTTGGTCCCGCTGGATAAAGAGCCACAGGGTTCTCTGAACCGTGCGGTGGCTCAAGATGTCGTCTCCTCTGTAGCTGCACTGGAGGTGGTGGGTGCGCCCCTTGATGGACCGTTGGGGGAGGGTTTTGGGCTCCCTGATGCCGTGCCTGCCCCTGCCCGTGAGTGCGCCGAAAGGCCCATTACCTCTGGCCCATTGGGGGACTTCGTGACTCCCATCGAGACAGGAACTGCTCAGATGGCGGATCTCATCGCCTTGCTCACCTCTCCAATCCAGCCACCGCTGCTCTCCGCCCCTGCTGCTTCCGCAACCCCGCGCCCTACCTCCACCACTGCCACAAGCCTTCACTACAAGAAATATGTTGATACGTGACCCTCAATTTTTGTCACTAGAAGGTCACGTAGGTTGATTCATGACCCCTTTTTGACCAAAAATGGAAAGTCACATACCGAGCGTCTTATTTGATCGTCAATGACTAATTGAATGGAATTGTCATAGACTCTATGACTCAATCAGAGGGGTCATAACCCTATGACCAACTGATTTGGTCATGTGATATCCTGCCGTAGCCACGTCAGATCCTACGTGGCCAATCCTACATGGCAAAATTATGACCAACTGAGTAGGTCATGGAAGAGATTCAGCCCATTCCATAGCTGCACCTCAATATGGGCCAGGCCCAACAATTAAGCCTTTTTGTGATTTTTTTCTGCCTTATTTTTTTTGCCTAAATGGACCAAGCCGAATCTTTGTGAGCCTTTTTTTATCCCAGGCCTTTTTTCTTATCACGATATTAGTTCTGGTTTTTGTTTGTTTGGGCCGTTACATTCTCAGCCTAGTACATTTTGGGCCATGGCCTTTTAATAGTCCAATAGATGGGCCAACTTTTGGAGTAGAAACATTTCTAGATATTGAGCAGTTATTAAATCAACATATACACAGCAAACAACACATGACAGAAGCACATACAACATCACTCCCATTCAAGATCATCTCATTTCATCATACAGTAGATGGCACTTCATCATAAACAGTAAATATCACTTACTACTGCATTACAGATACAACACACTGGCAAAAACAAGACTGATACATCACAATGGCAAAAACAAGACTGACTAAGGAGAACATAATGAACTCTTAATGAAGAGATGGCGACTCAGCACATCTGGCTCCGCAGCATCCGATTGCAGAACATGGCTTCCAGGGACTCCGAATGAGACACCAGAGTTGGGAACTTTCCTGCAGTTGATAATATAATGTAAGAACACAAGCAGGCAAATAAAGTGTCAAACTGAATTTCAGTCTAGTACTAGCGCAGCAGAAATGGTTATGAACAAGAATAATAGCATGCCAAAAATCCTAGTCAGAGTGTTAATCATCCTCAATTTGTAACTTGGTAAATAACCCAAGAAGAAATAGGTTGCCCAATATCTCAAGAATTGAGTATGTGCAGAGAACAAACATCATACGTTTTGCCAATTCTTCTTCAACAGAGAGACCAGGAAATTCACGCTTATCTGCACATTCTGGAAGATCTGCTTCTCGTCCATACCCATGTGGCCAACGACAACACCCATGCAGAGCACCTTTTTCAGCTGGAACTTCATAGTAGCCTTGGTCTCGTTAAACATAAATTGGCAAACTGTCAAAGAACAAAGAAAGCTTTATTACAAAACGATTATCGATGATGTTGAAATGGACCAGTGAAATGCTTCTGCAACAACCTGAGACCACGCTCTCTGGAGGTTTTGCTCAATCTGCTGGAGCCTGACCCTGCTAGTTTCGAGGTTCTCCACATAAGCCTGTGAAAAAAAGGACATACATGTAGCATGGTACAGCAGCAAGCAAACTGCAATGGTAATACACAAATCATATGATTTACTACTACACAGCTGCAGATTTCAATCGATAGACACCAATGCCACCGCCAAGTATCTTCAGCTACTTTGATAAGGTTCTGTAAAGATTTTTAGGAGAAGTAAACACAAGACGCGCCACATCTCAACATATAAATTCACAAATTGGATAGCATAAGTCCTTGTCAATTGCATACAGTAGTAACACAAATGATCATATGTAATATAACTCTCAGGATGAAATGGGCAGTCATACAAATAGTAACACCATAATGTCTTTCACTAAATAACATGGTTCCCTGAGCTTCTATGCAGTTTTATAAGCAAGTATAACTCTCAGGTGGAATTTTGGAAGTAACCAGGTGATTATTAACCATACCATTATAGGATTAAGCCCAGTGCACAGCCTTGTCCTTGGTAGCTGCAGAGTAGGAGTAACCGACAGTCATACCTGACTGACCCTAAATAGAGCATTCAAGTTAGGACCTGTAAATAACAAACAACTTTCATAATCAACTTCACGAATCTACTAGCATATGCTCATGTATCCATGGTAAGACAAAATATAGACGAGATTGCATCCTAAGCGGACCATAAATTCAACACATCAACTATATGCATTTCTCAACATCTAATTTTGTCCCGGTTCTGCAATTTGCACAATATAGCAGTCTAAAAGGAAATAAATATGTTCATTTCCAGATTACACATTTAATTAGAACAGGAAAGAGACACCAACATAAGCAAGAATTGACAACAAAACATACGTTAATTATATCACATCATCTCTAGCTCTGTTGTTGTTCTACTACTACAGCATTCAAACTCATGTCTGGGATCAACAGTACCAATAACATACATGTGGCATGGTACAGCAGCAAGCAAACTGCAATGGTAATACACAAATCATATGATTTACTACTACACAGCTGCAGATTTCAATCGACAGACACCAATGCCCACACGAAATATGGTAACTTTCAGCAAAACAAGAATAGCAGAGCTCAATACACAATCTGCTATGTAGTAAAGTATTTCTAGATGCTATGATTGTGTAGCTTAATAAACAATCGAATGTTGTAACAAATCATGTGTGTACTAAAGTGATTCCATCACTAAATCTAGTACAATCGGAGGTGCCCATCGCCGCAGAGCAGGAAGGTGAGGTCAGGACGGCGGATCTGGTACAATAAATGTAATGATCAATGTTGGTAACACAGGAAAAAGAGTAGAAATTGGCATGCATCAGGCACTCTACATTGATTCTTTGTGACTTGCTTCACCATTACAGCCTTGTTTTCCTTGTTCTGATGGACCGATCCATCATTTTCCCAAAATAATCACATTCTGTATCACATTACACACGGAAGGAATGTGCATATAACTTAACTAATGATTCAAATGACAACAGGCAATTGCCATGCAGATGTTGATATCTTTTTATATCGTTCTCCAAAGGAGTTACAGGACAGAGGCCTCCATAGACGAAATTCTACTTTACCAAATAGAAAATCAATTACAAGTTATTATCTAGTTCCTTCAGTTCTCAACAAAGTTACTGGCTATCAAAAATAAATATAAACGACTAAACAATAACAGATTTCTGGCTTGGATTCCTCTGATAAGGATCCTCATTTCTATTGCAATTAAAAGGACACTGAAATAACAAGGTGACAAAAAAACAGAAACAAAACAGAAGTTGATAAGCTAGATCACAGGAATTTCAGAAATAAAGAGAGAGAAAGGGATGGGTTGGAGTCAACTCACAAGCTAGATCTCGCGAGCTCCCGCGGGATGGCGCCGGACAGGGCGTTGGCGGAGAGGTTGAGCACCGCCAGGTTGAGCAGCTTGGAGAGCTCCGTGGAGGCAGGAGGTGGGTTCTTGCACGGGGCGGCGCAAGGGAGGGGGATGGGCGCAAGGGTTCTTTCACGGGGCGGCGCAAAGGTGGTGGCCTGCTTCACGTCAACATCCGGCTTGACGACGACGAGCGCATCTAGCGGATCCAGGGCTCGGTGGAGACGTCCCCGAGGATGGCATCGTGGTCCTTCGCGCCGGCCAGCAACGGAGGTCGGCCGGCGGTGGATCTGGCATCGTAGGGCGCGGCGTTGACGTGCAGCAGGGCGCAGCATCATCGGAAGGGCTAGGAGCCTTCGCATCGAACGAGAAGGAGAGGTGGGAGTCTGGCTCGGCTCGAGGAGAGCGATGGCGATCTAGGGTTTGGGGAGACCTAACTACTCAAGTGCTTGCCTAATCGGGCGTGTGCAGGAGGGCGGCGATGGGCGTGTGCAGGAGGTCGGCGGCGATGGGCGTGTGCGGGAGGGCGGCGATAGGCGTGTGCGGGAGGGTGGCGTGTGGAGCAGGGGCGGCGGTCTATCCGGCGGCGGCCTTGTCGGAGAGGCATATACAGCAGGGAGGGGCTCGGGAGGAGGCGTGGTAGTGGTCATGGAGGAGGCCGGTGGCGAGGGAGAAAGAGGAACTTGGAGAGAAGCGGCGGCGGAAGGAGTGGTCTAGGGTTTGTGGCCGGGGAATTGGGGAGTGGGGGAGTGGGCGGGGAATTGGGGAGTGGGGAGTGGGCGGGGGAAATTTGCTCCCCGCGGGAGAATTTTCGGGTACCGAGAGTTGGGAGGGAAAATCCTTTTTGGGTTTGGACTTTAGAGGGAAATTTTGGGGTTTAAAACTACAAGAAATTTGTAGAAATGTAAAGTATATTAAGTTTTGGGGGATATTTTTGGTGCAACCTATAAAACTCGATAGAACTTCTCATCAATCAAAACCATCACACTAAAATAAACATTCGGGTGGAACCTTCACCACTTATGTGTCACCGGACACTTTGCCTCCCGCAGAACCAAAACTATCCCCCCGACGGATGTTTTGGCCACATCCATGGCTTAGTTTGTTTAAATGTGACCATATTGCACACAAAGATGCATGTTGGAACAACTAACAATGTTCACGAAGAAACTTTTATTTTCCGTGGAATAAAAATACCATTTTCCCTTTCCGGAGTGTCAAAATCGGGTTTTTTTGTGAAGCACATACACAAAATATGTTACAAAAATTTACAAACTAAAATTCTAAATATATTATGTCATGTTTGATATACAAATAACAAATTTACTACCTCTCAATAGCTCAAAATACACCTCCTTTGAAAAAGACAAATTTCTGCCGATTTCGCTGAAACCGGGCCAAATTTGAACTACAGGTGCCTCGTAGTTTGCTCATGATTTTTTGCAAAAATCATTTTTAGTTAGCCAAGTACCTATTTCAACATAGATACACCAAGAGTTCATCAAGATTCAACACCTAGGTACGAACGGTCATGTCCCCCGTTTTGACCGTTTTCCGAAACCGGCTTTAAAAATTCCAGAAACTTCAAAAAAAAACTCGAAACGATGCAAGATCTTCGCGTGGTGTTGTTATATATGTCCTAGTATCCACCAAAAATAATAAACTTGGAATACGACAATTTGGTGGAAAATGTGTTCACATAAATGAGCTATCTCCTACGAAGATTCATGGCATTCAGGCGAAATGACGGATGTTTTGGCCATATCCATGGAATAGTTTGTTTAAATTTGACCATATTCCACATAAAGGTGCATATTGGTACAACTAACAATGTTCACGAAGAAAGTTTTATTTTTCGTCGAATAAAAATACCATTTTCCCTTTCCGGAGTGTCAAAACCGGGTTTTTTTGTGAAGCACATACACAAAATATGTTGCAAAAATGTACAAAGTAAAATTCTAAATATATTATGTCTTATTTTAACTAAAAATAACAAACTTGCTACCTCTCAATAGCTCAAAATACACCTCCTTTGAAAAAGACAAATTTCTGCCGATTCCGCTGAAACCGGGGCAAATTTGAACTACAGGTGCCTCGTAGTTTGCTCATGATTTTTTGTAAAAATCATTTTTAGGTACCCAAGTACCTATTTCAACAGAGATACACCAAGAGTTCATCAAGATTCAGCACCTAGGTACTAACGGTCATGTCCCCCCGTTTTGACTGTTTCCCGAAACCGGCTTTGAAAATTCCAGAAAATTCAAAAAAACTCGAAACGATGCAAGACCTTCGCGTGGTGTTGTTATATATGTGCTAGTATCCACCAAAAATAATTAACTTGGAATACGACAATTTGGTGGAAAACGTGTTCACAGAAATGAGCTATCTCGTACGAAGATTCATGACTTTCGGGCCAAATGACGGATGGTTTGGCCACATCCATGGCATAGTTTGTTTAAATGTGACCATATTGCACACAAAGATGCATATTGGAACAACTAACAATGTTCACGAAGAAAGTTTTATGTTTCGTTGAATAAAAATACCATCTTCCCTTCCCGGAGTGTCAAAACTGGCTTTTTTTGTGAAGCACATACACAAAATATGTTGCAAAAATGTGCAAACTAAAATTCTAAATATATTATGTCATGTTTTATCTACAAATAACAAACTTACTACCTCTCAATAGCTCAAAATACACCTCTTTCGAAAAAGACAAATTTCTACCGATTCCGCTAAAACCGGGCCAAATTTGAACTACAGGTGCCTCGTAATTTGCTCGTGATTTTTTGCAAAAATCATTTTTAGGTAGCCAAGTACCTACTTCAACATAGATACACCAAGAGTTCATCAAGATTCAACACCTAGGTACGAACGGTCATGTCCCCCGTTTTGACCGTTTTCCGAAACCGGCTTTGAAAATTCCAGAAAATTCAAAAAAACTCGAAACGATGCAAGATCTTCGCGTGGTGTTTTTATATATGTCCTAGTATCCACCAAAAATAATAAACTTGGAATACGACAATTTGGTGGAAAATGTGTTCACATAAATGAGCTATCTCCTACGAAGATTCATGGCATTCAGGCGAAATGACGGATGTTTTGGCCATATCCATGGCATATTTTGTTTAAATGTGACCATATTTCACATAAAGGTGCATATTGGTACAACTAACAATGTTCACAAAGAAAGTTTTATTTTTCGTCGAATAAAAATACCATTTTCCCTTTCCGGAGTGTCAAAACCGGGTTTTTTTGTGAAGCACATACACAAAATATGTTGCAAAAATGTACAAAGTAAAATTCAAAATATTTTATGTCTTATTGTAACTACAAATAACAAACTTTCTACCTCTCAATAGCTCTAAATACACCTCCTTTGAAAAAGACAAATTTCTGCCGATTCCGCTGAAACCGGGCCAAATTTGAACTACAGGTGCCTCGTAGTTTTCTCGTGATTTTTTGCAAAAATCATTTTTAGGTACCCAAGTACCTATTTCAACATAGATACACCAAGAGTTCATCAAGATTCAGCACCTAGGTACGAACGGTCATGTCCCCCGTTTTGACCGTTTTCCGAAACCGGCTTTGAAAATTCTAGAAAATTCAAAAAAACTCGAAACGATGCAAGATCTTCGCGTGGTGTTGTTATATATGTCCTAGTATCCACCAAAAATAATAAACTTGGAATACGACAATTTGGTGGAAAATGTGTTCACATAAATGAGCTATCTCGTACGAAGATTCATGGCTTTCGGTCGAAATGACGGATGTTTTGGCCATATCCATGGCATAGTTTGTTTAAATGTGACCATATTCCACATAATGGTGCATATTGGAACAACTAACAATGTTCACGAAGAAATTTTTATTTTTTGTTGAATAAAAATACCATCTTCCCTTCCCGGAGTGTCAAAACTGGCTTTTTTTGTGAAGCACATACACAAAATATGTTGCAAAAATGTGCAAACTAAAATTCTAAATATATTATGTCATGTTTGATCTACAAATAACAAACTTACTACCTCTCAATAGCTCAAAATACACCTCTTTCGAAAAAGACAAATTTCTGCCGATTCCGTTGAAACCGGGCCAAATTTGAACTACAGGTGCCTCGTAGTTTGCTCGTGATTTTTTGAAAAAATCATTTTTAGGTAGCCAAGTACCTACTTCAACATAGATACACCAATAGTTCATCAAGATTCAACACCTAGGTACGAACGGCCATGTCCCCCGTTTTGACCGTTTTCCGAAACCGGCTTTGAAAATTCCAGAAAATTCAAAAAAACTCGAAACGATGCAAGATCTTCGCGTGGTGTTTTTATATATGTCCTAGTATCCACCAAAAATAATAAACTTGGAATACGACAATTTGGTGGAAAATGTGTTCACATAAATGAGCTATCTCCTACGAAGATTCATGGCATTCAGGCGAAATGACGGATGTTTTGGCCATATCCATGGCATATTTTGTTTAAATGTGAACATATTTCACAGAAAGGTGCATATTGGTACAACTAACAATGTTCACGAAGAAAGTTTTATTTTTCGTCGAATAAAAATACCATTTTCCCTTTCCGGAGTGTCAAAACCGGGTTTTTTTGTGAAGCACATACACAAAATATGTTGCAAAAATGTACAAAGTAAAATTCTAAATATTTTATGTCTTATTGTAACTACAAATAACAAACTTGCTACCTCTCAATAGCTCTAAATACACCTCCTTTGAAAAAGACAAATTTCTGCCGATTCCGCTGAAACCGGGCCAAATTTGAACTACAGGTGCCTCGTAGTTTTCTCGTGATTTTTTGCAAAAATCATTTTTAGGTACCCAAGTACCTATTTCAACATAGATACACCAAGAGTTCATCAAGATTCAGCACCTAGGTACGAACGGTCATGTCCCCCATTTTGACCGTTTTCCGAAACCGGCTTTGAAAATTCTAGAAAATTCAAAAAAAAACTCGAAACGATGCAAGATCTTCGCGTGGTGTTGTTATATATGTCCTAGTATCCACCAAAAATAATAAACTTAGAATACGACAATTTGGTGGAAAATGTGTTCACATAAATGAGCTATCTCGTACGAAGATTCATGGCTTTCGGTCGAAATGACGGATGTTTTGGCCATATCCATGGCATAGTTTGTTTAAATGTTACCATATTCCACATAATGGTGCATATTGGAACAAATAACAATGTTCATGAAGAAATTTTTATTTTTTGTTGAATAAAAATACCATCTTCCCTTCCCGGAGTGTCAAAACTGGCTTTTTTTGTGAAGCACATACACAAAATATATTGCAAAAATGTGCAAACTAAAATTCTAAATATATTATGTCATGTTTGATCTACATATAACAAACTTACTACCTCTCAATAGCTCAAAATACACCTCTTTCGAAAAAGACAAATTTCTGCCGATTCCGCTGAAACCGGGCCAAATTTGAACTACAGGTGCCTCGTAGTTTGCTCGTGATTTTTTGCAAAAATCATTTTTAGGTAGCCAAGTACTTATTTCAACATAGATACACCAATAGTTCATCAAGATTCAACACCTAGGTACGAACGGTCATGTCCCCCGTTTTGACCGTTTTCCAAAATCGGCTTTGAAAATTCTAGAAAATTCAAAAAAACTCGAAACGATGCAAGATCTTCGCGTGGTGTTGTTATATATGTCCTAGTATCCACCAAATATAATAAACTTGGAATACGACAATTTGGTTAAAAGGGTGTTCACATAAATGAGCTATCTCGTACGAAGATTCATGGCATTCAGGCCAAATGACGGATGTTATGGCCACATTCATGGCATAGTTTGTTTAAATGTATCCATATTCCACACAAATATGCATATTGGAACAACTAACAGTGTTCATGAAGAAAATTTTATTTTTCTTTGAATAAAAACATCATTTTCCATTTTCGGAGTGTCAAAAATGGGTTTTTTTGTGAAGCACCTACCGAAAATATGTTACAAAATTGTACAAAGTAAATTGCTAAATATATTATGTCATATTTGATATACAGATAGCAAATTTACTACCTCTCAATAGCTCAAAATACATCTCTTTTGAAAAAGACAAATTTCTGCCGATTCCGCTGAAACCGGGCCAAATTTGAACTACAGGTGCCTCGCGGTTTTCTCTTTATTTTTTGCAAAAATCATTTTTAGGTACCCAAGTACCTATTTCAACATAGATACACCAAGAGTTATACAAAATTTTAAAACCCTGCATTTGATCTTGCATTTGAATTTAAATGAGTAATACAAAATTTTAATTAAGAATATTCACAACCCTTTATGAATCGGTATGTAATGCTTAGGCGTATTTTATTTTGTTTTGAGTAAAAATGGTCCCTAATAGTCTATAAAAGCAGAAGAAATATTTTGAAAAAATTAAAAATTTGTTTGGTTTAATTTGGAGTTGAAAACCAAAAGTTATAGAAGAAGAAAAAAAAGTGAAATGTTAAAGGAGAAAAATATAGCCACCCAACCCATCAGCGCGGCCGGCCCAACTATGCAGCACACCCGCGGCCGGCCCAGCTATGCAGCACACCCGTCCCCTCCCAGCGCGCGGCCCAGTCCGACGATGAAGATATGGATAAAAGGCTTTGGTTTGTATCCTATCATCAAAGCGTTGATAGCTCAGTGGTGTTTGTCTTCTTGGGCGTACAGGAGGTCGCGGGATCAAGTCCCACGTGCGCTCTTTTTATCATGTATTTTCGGTCAGTTTGCTTCTTTCAATGTAAGCGATTAGTAAGTGTACAAATACAGTTGGGCTTTCAATTTATCATGAAAGAATTGGTGTCGTAGTGGTTACGTGGGTTGTAGAGCTCCTAGGAGGTGCAGGTTCAACCCCCCATTTTGCCCATTTTCTTTGTTTTCCGTGGATGATTAAAAATTGACACGTGGACATGCCACATAGGCAAAAATTGACACGTGGACATGACACATATGCAAAAATTACTACCAAAATTTTCTTTGTTTTCCGTGGATGATTAAAAATTGACACGTGGACATACCACATAGGCAAAAATTGACACGTGGACATGACACATATGCAAAAATTACTACCAACATTTTCTTTGTTTTCTGTGGATGATTAAAAAATTGACACATGGACATGACACATAGGCAAAAATTGACACGTGGACATGACACATATGCAAAATTTGACACGTGGACATGATACATAGGCAAAAGTTACTGCCAACAAACTCATGACAAATTCAATTGGTCTTAGTTAAGCAAAAAAAAAGGGTCATACACCAGGTATCATGTGCTATGACCATCTTGTTAAAGAAAATCATGACTTTTTTGGCAAAAAAGTCATGCGTTTAGTCCCTCCCAAACATGTCATGACCAACATATTAAACATGGTCATGGATCTATGACAAATTCATCCATGGTCAATAAAAAAGGGTCATGTATCAACATATTTCTTGTAGTGCTTGCTCCGGCCGGAGCCCCGCCTCGCTCTAGTTCTAGGCTTGCGGCGAAGCCCTCTGCCGGACTCTCAGCGCTGGACAAGGTCAAGATGGTCCTCCTGAAGAAGAATGGGATCGTGCCGGAGGGGGAAGATCAGACGGCGGCGGCGTTGAAGAAATACGGCGACCTCTACAAGTCTCCGCTACAGCCGGCGGCCATCAAGGCGATTTCCTCCATGATGGAGGCCTCACTGCCCAAGCGCGGTATCGGGAGGGGGATGGTCGCGGCCTCGGCTGTGATCCCTGTTTGATGGTCTGCCTTGGTGGTGGTTTGGGTGTGAGTCCCCTCAGGTTACGATGTTAGCACGTTTTTCTCTGTCTGTTGGTGTGTGTCGTCGTTGTTGTCTGGCTGCTGGCTATGCTTGGGCTCTGTTCCTTCGCTGTACGCAGCTATGTTGTTTTCGAGTTTTTCAGTGTTATGGATATTAGGCTTCTGAACTGGAATCCTAGGGGGCTTAACAACCCTGCGAGAAGAAGGTCCATTCAGCGCTTTGTTTCAGATCATGGTTGTAATGTTATGGTTCTTCAAGAAACCAAACTGGCCTTGACCACCGCGGCGCTGGTTGGGGAATCTCTCGGGGCGCGGTTTGCGAGCAATTTCATCGCCAAGGATGCAGAGGGTACAAAGGGTGGGATTCTAATTGCTTGCTCAGAGGATTTTGCTATTGAATTGGTGCCGGCTGCTTCTGGTGACTCTTGCATTACTGGTTTGGTCACTGATCGTTCGAATAACGAGTGTTGGTCGCTCACGGCAGTGTATGGCCCTCAAGAGGATGCAGACAAGGTTCTTTTTCTTCAGGAAATTAGAAGGATTCAGTCTCAGGTGCTCTCTGAGTGGGTCATCCTTGGCGACTTTAATCTGATAAAGAGCGCGGCAGAGAAGAGTAATTCCAACCTCAACCTGCGTATGATGGGAAGATTTCGCAGAGTGATTGATGATCTCGAGCTGAGAGAGATCCATCTGACGGGGCGCAAGTTTACTTGGTCCAATGAGAGGGCGAATACGGTGCACTCCGAGCTGGACCGTGTGCTGGTTACAAAGGAGTGGGAGATGAAGTTTTTACAATATCATTTGACGCCTGCTTCCACTCATATTTCTGACCACTGCCCTATGATACTTAAGAAGATGGAGGTGAAGCACTTTAGAGGTTTTAGATTCGAAACCTGCTGGGCTAGTGTTGAGGGGTTCAAGGAAGTTGTTGCTGCCGCGTGGTCCAAACCGGTTAGATCCACAGAGGCTGTGAGGAAGCTGCATATTAGGCTATTCCGGACGGCCACTGCTCTGCGTGGTTGGTACAGACAGCTAAAGAAGCACACGAGGATGCAAGAGGAGATTGCACAGGAGGTTATTTTTCAGCTGGACCTTGCCCAGGAGGATAGGGAGCTTTCTGCTGATGAACGGTTGCTCAGACAGTTTCTCAAGGCCCGTCTCCTTGAAATTGCTGCGATTGATAGGTCTAGGTGGAAACAGAGGGCAAGGATCAATTGGATCAGGGTTGGGGATGCTAACACTAGGTTTTTTCATCTGCGTGCCAACGGGCAAAGACGGAAAAATCACATTCCAACTTTGACAGATGGCTCCGGGGATAGCGTGTCTGATCATGCTGCTAAGGCGAGCATTCTGCATCAACATTTCAGCGGCTTGCTTGGGAACACCTTCCAGAGACCGTATAGTCTAAATTGGGACGCTCTCGGGATTCTGCCGACGGACCTGGGACATCTAGAAGTGTCGTTCTCTCTGGAAGAACTGAAGAGGGCCGTGTTCTCAGCCCACTCAGAGAAGGCCCCTGGGCCAGACGGTTTCACTGGGTTTTTTTTCAAAGTTTGCTGGGAGATTGTCAGTTTGGACTTGCTTGAGGCTGTCAATGAAGCTTTTCTGCCACAAGGAAGGCATTGGGAGCTGCTTAACACCGCTGCTATTGCTCTGCTCCCTAAATCCCATGGGGCAGCTACAGTTTCAGAGTTTAGACATGTTAGTCTGATGCACAGTTTTGCTAAGTTGTTTGGGAAATTGATGGCAGCTAGATTGGCCCCGGAACTGGGGAATTTGATCAGTTCTAGTCAGAGTGCTTTTGTCAAGCAGAGATCTATCCATGATAATTTTGTGTTTGTCCAAGGGGTCATCAGGGAGGCCTTTAATTTGAAGAAGCCGTTAATGTTCCTAAAGCTAGATTTCGCTAAGGCTTTCAATTCAGTGCATTGGGAGTATTTGTTGGAGGCCCTAAAAGCGTTTGGGTTTGGTGATATGTGGTGACGGATCATCTTCCTAATGCTTTCTACGTCTTCCTCCAAGATACTGCTGAATGGGGTGCCAGGCATCCCCTTTCGTCATCGCAGAGGGCTGCGCCAGGGTGATCCTCTAGCGCCGATGTTGTTCATCATTGCCCTAGAGCCTCTGCAGCGTTTGTTTGCACTGGCGACTGAGAGTGGCCTGTTGTCACACATCTCCGACAGAGCGCAAAGGATGAGAGCTAGTTTCTATGCTGACGACGCGGCTCTCTTCCTCAACCCGGTGAGATCTGAGCTGGAGGTTGTGTATGGGCTGCTGGACTGTTTTGGGAAAACCTCTGGACTGCTTATTAATCACAGCAAATGCAAGGCCTTTCCTATTAGGTGTGAGGGCATCGATCACATAGCTCTGCTTGAGGGTTTTGGTGGCAGTTGTGGTGTTTTTCCATGTGTCTATTTGGAATTTCCTCTTAGTCTGAAGAAGGTTCGCCGTGTTGACTGTCAGCCTTATATCGATAAGGTGGCTGGAAAGCTAAAACCATGGAAGGGGAAACTAATGTCAAGACAGGGGCGGTTAATTCTGGTTAACTCGGTGCTTTCTGCCGTTTTAACTTACTTCCTCTCGGTGTTCGACCCACCTAAGTGGATGGTTAAAAGAATTGATAGGATTCGCAGAAACTTTCTGTGGAGTGGAGAAGAAGTTGCCACTGGGGCGAAGTGCTTGGTTAATTGGGGCGTTGTGTGCTCTCCAAAGATTTATGGTGGATTGGGTGTGAAAGATTTAACACTGTTTAGCAAGGCTTTAAGGCAGCGGTGGCTTTGGGTAGGTTGGAAGGAGGCAGATCGACCTTGGCATGGCTTGCCTCTTCCAATTAATAGAACAGACTCTGTGTTGTTTCAGGCCTGCACTAAAGTACAGATTGGTAATGGGTTGAAAACTTGTTTTTGGAAGGACTCTTGGCTTGAAGGATCTGCTCCTTGCAATCTGTTCCCTAGGCTTTACAAGCTAGCTTACCTCAAGAATATCTCTGTTAAGGAGGCTCTTTCAGATGGGCGGTGGATGAGGGGGATGGCACGCATCGACTCACCGGGCCTGATTGACTCTTTCACTGTTTTTTGGGAAACCGTTCAATTGATCCAGCTAACTTCCGAGGAAGATGCCATCTCCTGGACGCTAAATCCTGATGGCAATTTCACGGCTGCTTCTGCTTATGCGGCGTGTTTTTTCGGCAGAATTCAGAAACCTCATCTCGCGGCTGTTTGGCAACTGAAGATAGAGAATAAGCTCAAGTTTTTTCTTTAGCTGATTCTGCAGAACAGGCTTTGGACTGATGATAGGCTACAGGCAAGGGGCTGGCCACATCAAGCGCATTGCGTTTTCTGTGACCAAACCATTCAAACAGCAAATCACCTGGCTTTAACTTGCCCCTACGCCAAGGAGACCTGGCAAGGTATTGCTTCTTCGTTCGTCATTGCTGCTTCGATCAGCTTGCAATCGAATACCCTAGGAGGCTGGTGGAGAAAGATCTCAAGACTCAGGAAGAATAAGACTAGAAGCATTCAGGCTTCTGCTGCGGTGATCGTCGTTTGGCACCTGTGGAAAGAGAGGAATAGAAGGATTTTCGAGCACTGTAATCTCGCGGTTCCCAGCCTGGTAGCGCAGATTAAAGCGGACTTGGGGGTTTTGTCCCTTGCTTTTCGAGAGTAGTTAGTTTAGCTTTGCTGTCCCGAAACTATGGTTCTGACTTAGGTCATTGTACAGTTTTTCCCTCTATATAATGCATTGGGAGAGCTCCTCCCGTTTAACGTCAAAAAAAAACCCATCATTCAATAGGTCCACGTCATCCATCTTCAGTTTCAATTTGTATGTCCAGTTTGTTTCCGTCACTGTTTGGTCGCTGAAGGAAAATACACTTTCCCAGCGTTGGGTCGCCGGCAAAGGATTACCATACAGGCCACTTCTTATTAACAGCAGGCCACTTCTTAACAATAACCCATTTGATCGCTCCAGCCCACAAGCCCACGTTTAGCCCACTCCTTCATCTCACGTGGTCTACAGCCATGGCTTTTACAACCCAACCGATCTCCGCATGGACGTCTCTAGATAATTAATCGCCATTTAGTACGAACATTGACGATTGACGTTTCTTCTTCTAAATCAACCGTTTCCACTCCCCACGATCGTCGCACGGAACAGAAACCGATGGTGGCATCCTACGGGTTTGCTATGGATTCCCCTCTTTAAAGTCTGAGCTCCACTTTCACCATATGCTCTTATCGGCCCCCCATACGGATGGGATTCTTCCACACCGCCGATGCGCCGCTGGTGAGCAATGCCTGGAATTCACCTACTGGCTTTCCTACGTCCCATTATCTTTGTTCTTTCGAATCTCAGTGACCCAATCATGAATTCCTAAACTTATGTGTGTCTCCGATGTTCATGTACGATACCTTCAACTGATATTCATGGAGGAGTTTTGATCTAAGGTAGGTCTGCAACAATTTGCTAATCTATATCCCCAATCCTTCTCATATTTATTTTGTGCAGATTTTTAAATCTACATAGACAAGGTGTTTGATGACAATAAAAGCATACTCTTTTGTGCAGATTTTTTTATCTACATAGACAAAGCGCTTGATGAAAATCAAAGCAAACTACATGCGAAAATAAACTGGGAATATTTATGCTCCATTCTCTACTCATTCTTTTGAAACTTTTCAGTAGTCCATGATGATACATTCAGTTCATTTCTTTTTGGACCGACATTCTGTCAGTTCATGACTTCACGTGGCTGTTTTTTCATGCAGACTTCCTTATCCCAAATTAAAGCGTGGCAGTATGCCACCGTGATAGCCTGCTCAGCGAGTCCACATGCCCCGCTTGGTACACCTTCCTCCCTTATCAGCTTCTAGCTGCATGCACTTCTCTAGCCAGATGATGTGTTTGTTAGTCCCTAATATGTGCATGGATCCTTTCTTCCTGCCATTTTAGTGTATTCATGTACCAGATTCAAGTGTTTTCAGACAAGGACTTGGATAAACCTGCAGAAAGCGGTAAGTTCTTTAGTTCCACGGATAATTCACGGTAGCACCGAACATTTAGAAGCTGCAGGACATGATTTAGTTTTTCTTCCTCATAACTTCATGGAGAATGATGATAAGTGTTGTAGGTATGATGCCCGAGACAACCCTCTGGCTCATCTTCATCTACTATTTGGATAACTAGAATTATGTGGAGTATTACATATATATTCATGTTTTTCAAGAGATCAAAATGTGGCTAGAACAGTGCATTGATTTCAAAATGTTTGATATATGAATTTCATGACACATATAGTTGTTTTTACAGAGGAATCCAGATAATTTCGGTAATAGTATGACGTATGTCCTATTTATTTTTAATGGATTGTGTTCTGGAGCTAATTTATAGCATCATAGGTCGATGTATTTATATTTACAATCTAAATTTCTCTATAATGGTTTGTATCTTTATACCCAACCAATGCTTGGTATATAATACCTGCAATTATTCCTATTGTTGAGTTTGTTTAAACTTATCTCATATATACCTTTGCAGGTTTTGACAAGAATTGATACTTTCAGGTGGTGGTTATTCCTTATATTTGGGCTCTGTTCCAGAAAAAAAAACGTTGTACTTGATGGACAAGAATGGATGTTGGTCGGCATCCAGTAGAAGTGATCTCCAACTTTTCGTCCAATATTTTCATAATTTTACAGTTGAATCACCTTAGTTACATTTTGATCTCCATAGAGGTGTTACAAGCATGTTCAAATCCAATATGTTATTTAATTTAAAGTTTATTGGTCAAATTTATTTACTGATCAAAATAAATTTCACCGTTATACTTGAGAATATCTATGAAGCCGATATGTTCTATCTTTTTGTCACATTGTCCACTTTTCAGTTTTAGATGCCAAGTTTGGTGCTATTTCATTTTTTTTACACTTTAATGTTGTCTAAGAAATCCCGCAGCAACGCGCGGGACATTATCTAGTTATTACGGAGATAGGTCACATGAATACGCGTGTCCGTGGAAACGAACCATGCAACTGTCTCATTTTTCTTTGGTTTAGTTTAATTAACCTGAAGAAAGAAACGATGAACATGCACGCAGAATTTGTACTCGTACTGTTTATGAGTTTATCCAAGTGTTGTACTCGCGACGGTTGACAAAATGTACTATACCCGTACTATCAATATAGCGATAGGAATATTACACGAACACGAGCATGCGTAATAGTGTGATGGAGGATAAGGAGAGACAATGAGTCACCAGACAACTTGCGCTCGGACAAGCCGTCCCATACCAACTTGCTGCTTGAGGGAGACGTCGAATGGCAAAGTATTGGAGACTATTATTGGGATTATTGGGCTAATGATATTTCTAATAAATGGAACAAGAAAATTAGGATCACTGAAAAAATCACGATTACCACCGACGGATAAAAATATTACACAAAAATGGAACAAAAGTTGAATGCATGTGGAACACTTACCCACTACAAGAGATTATTAAGAAGTAATATTTTTCTGTATGGGCTAAGCTAAATGTGGCCCACAATAAAAAACACTCGCAGTTTAGAACATAGTCGGACTCTAAAATAAATTTGTGCTCTGGCCGAAGATTAACATTATAACAATATTTTTATATATCCGGCAATAGCATAGCTATAACTCAGCTATATCCTTTCCGCAGGCCACCACTAAATGCACAGTTCAGGTAATGGGTGGCTATAGCGGGCTATAGCCCAACTATAGCGGCCTTCGGAGGCCACAGCCTGACAGCCCTAACCTTTTACCTTGCTATTTAAAAGAATGTTAAAAAACATGGCCTGCAACTTTTATGTTACATGTTATCAAGGCCTTGTCATGGACCGGCCCATGACACAACTACGATTAGACAATTTCCTACTTATCTTTAAGCTTGGGCCTGTACTCAAGGAAGCCGAGAAATTGGACTAGGGAGATTAATTTATCACAATAAATCCATCTTTTCCCACAAAAATAAAATTTAATCCAACCGTTGAGACATCGTAGGTGATAAGTTGGTAAAAGAGAGCATATATGGATACACTTAAGTAAAGCTGGGTGAGCACTCAGATTTACAGAGGACCGTTGACACAAGAAAAAAAAAATGAAAGACTCAGATGGATGACGCCAAGGTCCCCTTCATGCTTACCCGTGGCGACGAGCCACCTCTTACCGGCGTCTTGGTCTTGTGCAGCCACCGTGTCCACCGCCACACCTCCGGCGGTTGGTGATCCGCCTCTTCTCTTCATATGTGGTACTTAGTATGTTTTGTTGATGCACTTGATCCAATATCAATTAGAGCTAATTAGCCGATATGACAATGGCATGAACAAATACGGTTCTTGTCCAATTTCTCTCCACTCCAACACGTCCATGGCTGCCACCATGAACGCTGTTTTGGCACACCATCATGATGCATATCTGCTAGGCGCCTTCGTCGCCGAATCCTTGCTGGGGCGATACTGGTATTGCCTCCTGGCCTGCATGCTCAACGTGTGTCATTGACTCATTGTACCAGTAGATCCAACCAAGTGTGCAGAGTACTTCTTCGATAGTATACTCAGATCGATTGACCGGACAACACGGTCTTCAGTTTTTTATTGGATGTGCATTCCATTAATTCACATTATCGTTCTGGAGGAATCTTCCATGATCCGAAATTAAGATGTGTTTATACCTACACATAGCTTCTTTTCATTTTATTAAAATTTAGAGAGCTATGCATGCTATCATTTTCCCGTATCTATACCAATATAAAAAGGACGCCAACTGTTTTGGCCGCAGGATATGTTGCCATTCTTTCACCATCTTGCCAAATAATGGTAGATCTAGGACTACATAATACGGGTTAACACACTTTACATGTAAAATTTGACAGTGATTATAAACATCCCAAATTCAACATATTGATCTACTAACTATATAAGTTACAATGCAAAAGGATTTGGGATTCCATGAACATCTATTTTGAACTTGTAAAAAATATTATAAGCCGGATGAATTTTTTAAATGGGCCATGCTAGAGGCGGCCCATGTTTTTATTTCTAGAGGCGGCCCATGTTTTTATTATACTCAAAATAATATACTTAAAATATTTCTAGAGGCGGCCCATGTTTTTATTATAAGCCATGGAAGTTAAGGAGTTCATCTGGCTCAAAATAATAAATATTTCTAATATACTCAAAAAAAAAATTCTAATCTACTCATTTTTTTTTTCCAAATTTCAATTTTTTTTTATTATTTTGAGTATATTAGAAATATTTTTTAAATGGGCCATGCTAGAGGAGGCCCATGATTTTTTTTTGCTTCCGTTATGTACATATTCAGGCTATGAAATCAGTGCACTAGGCCAAAAAATTCACATAAAAACATGGCCAGCAATTTTGATGTTACGTGGCTCGAAGGCCTTGTCATGGCCTGGCACATGAAAAGTACTCCTACTAAGTTTGGGCTTGTACACTTTTTATTTTGGAGCGCGCTGAGCGTCCCCCGGGGGATAACACAACCCGATCCCCCGGGTCGGCAGCCGTCCGATTGGGCGAACGTGCGCCGCACGATGGCCTCCAGCGTACCCCTTCCCCGCTTTTGCTACGAGGAGCAAAAAGGCGAACCAACAAAGCAAAAATCGGACAGGACGCAGATCGGGGCAGTTCCCCGTGATCTCCGGGGTCGGCGCGGTAGGAGATCGACGCGGGCGGCGGGCGACGGTCGACGCGGCGGCGCGCCGCGTAGCAGGCGCAATGGCTAACCACATACGGAACAACGTGCTGTACCCTCCTCCTGGCCATCCTCACAGTGTCCCCCCGCCATCGATGGTAGCTTCAAGCTCGGGAGCGATTCCGGCGAGCCGGCGAAGAAGGCGCAGTTCAAGCTTGTACGACGGCGGCCTCGGAGCATGGTTTGCTCCGCGCCCGAGTGAAAGGGTCAGAAATCCTCCAGCCTTCTTCAATGAAGATCCGGACATTGAGGAACCAGCTCGTTCTGTGAGTTTTTTTTGCTCAAAATTGTTGTTCCTGCAAAAAATTGCTCCCCAATTCTGTGATGGATGCTCCTGCAAAAAATTTCTCCTGCAACTTGTTTGATCATTGGGAGCAAACCTTCTATGATGGTTGCTGGTAATTGAGCCCAATTACTGTGTTGTTGCTATGAATTGCTCACAAAATCCAATTACATGCTCAAAATAATACTTGGTTTTGCTCCTGAAAAAAATGCTACTACAATTTGTTATGAGCCTTGGTGTGATTGCTGTTGCTATGAATTGCTCCACTTGGTGTGGTTTTTATGATGGTTTTCTTGTACAAGAAAAAATTCTCTGTTTTCATGATGTTTGTACAGAAAGTTTTCTCCCATTGTTTTGGGTCAACTTGATGGTTCTGTTTGTCCAATTGGAGTGTTTGGTTCATGGTAGCATTTTATGTAGAAGAAAAAGTAATATAAGCATTGGGATTGATCCACATATTTTTGCTAAACTTGCTACTTATTGGCATGGTGTTTTGCTCCAAAACTCAAACAAGAAAATGTGTGTTCTGTAGCTTCGACAAAAAATGAAAATAAAAAATCTTCTTAACTTTGTGGAGCAAATAACCATCAAAAAAAGTGCAAATAATGGTTAGAGTATATAAAAAAGATTGAGGAAAAATTGCTACCATCTCTCAAATGAACAACATGTTATGTTCAGTGCAAGTGCATTCCTATTTTTGTGGTTTGTGAGCAAAGTAGATTGATCAGATTTTGTTGTTTCTTGTTTCAGGGGTTTGTTGCTGACTCAATATTGGAAGGATTTGACCTAAACACCACACCTGGAGGAGAGGATCAGAACCACTATGATTGTCCGGATAGTACTCCGAATGGTTTCGTTGATGGGCCTCGTAGCGCGAATACTGGTTCTGTTTCAAATGCTGTTGAGGAAGCTGGCGAAGAAATAACATCACAACCAGTGGAGCCATATGTTGGGATGATTTTTGATGATATTGAGGAAGCACAAAAGGTTTACAACGACTACGCCATGAAAATGGGCTTCGGCACACGCATTGGAAACACGAAGTACAGCCAAGCAAGAAATGCTCCTCCGGATACTATTCTGAGCAGGGTGTTTGAGTGCGTGCACACAGGTAGACCGCAGTCTGAGAAGAAGAAGCCTGGTAGCAATGGTGGTAGCAAATTGCCAAATGAAGAAGACAATGACATGAGCATTCACAGCGCGCAAAAGTCTCGAAGCAAGCAAGCATGTGAGCAAGTTCAAATGTCGGACACGGGGCAGCGAATGAAGGTCATTCGGCATGATTGTAAAGCGCACATGGTCGTTGGCGTGCGCAATGGAGCTTGGACTGTGACGGTTTTCCGAGCAGATCACACACACGCCTTGGTGAAGCAAGTGGGGCGGCGCAGGTTCTACCGTTCACACAGGAAGGTGCCGGAGGAGGACTATCAGTTCATACAAACCTTGCATAACCAAAACATAACCACAGCGCAACTGATGGGAGCTCTGGGCAGTGTGCACGGTGGAGACCCGAGATGTTTGGGTTATGTTAAGAGGGATGTTTCAAACATCCGAACAATGCTACGCAATGAGGTGACATTAAGAGACATGGAGTTGACATTGGAATATTTCAAGCAAAGGCAAGCTGAGAACAGCAACTTCTTTTATGCTTCGCAGGTTTTGCTTCTTTACTCATTTCTGTTTGCTACTTTACTTAGTTATGGTTGCTACTTTAGTTAAATCTTCTTGCTACTTTACTTAATTCTGCTTGCTACGCAGGTTGATAAAGATGGTGCTGTGAGGGCCTTATTCTGGGTGGATGGTCGAACAAGGTCATTGTATCATAAGTACAAGGATTGTGTGTTTTTTGACACAACTTTCTGTACAAATAGATACAACATGCCTTTTGCTCCCATAGTCGGAATAAATAACCACTCACACACGATTGTGCTAGGCTGTGCTCTGTTAGCAGATGAGAAGATAGAAACGTTCAAGTGGGTGTTCGAGCAGTGGATGCTAGCAATGGATGGTGTCCATCCGGATAACATAATGACAGACCAAGATCAAGCAATGGCAGAAGCAATACGTCAAGTTTTCCCAAACTCGGTTCACAGGTGCTGTCTCTACCATATCCTGCATCTTGCGAGGAAGAAGTTGGGACCAAACTTGGCGGAAGGTAATCCTTTCAGTGATGCTTTCTATGGGTGCATCTATGGAACAGACACGGTGAAGCAATTTGAGGACTGTTGGGAGCATATGGTAACAGAGTTTGGCATGTCTGAAAACAATCATCTGCAAAACATGTGGAAGAGTAGAACAACATGGCCCCTGTTTATTTCAGAAAAAGGTTCTTCCCATTCACGAGCACTACTGGAAGGTCTGAAGGACTGAATTCATACTTCAAAACACTGATACGGCCGGGAGACTCGGTGTATAATTTTGTGCAACAGTATGAGCTTTGCCAAACACTGATGCTTGACCGGGAGGATAACGCCGGGTTTGCAATGGAGACAACAAGAAGATCGCTTTGGGGAAGGTAAGCAAGAAAAGTAGCATTTCTGAACAAAAAATACCACCATTGTAGCACATCAAAAACATAACACTACTTGGGTAGCAACTAGTGCAAAAAGAAATTTCTGCCTGCTGTGTATGTGTAGCATCCCATATTAGTTAAAGTAGCAACCAAAACATACTATTGTAGCATTAAATTAAAACTAATGGTGCAAAAAACTTATTTTGCAGTTATGCGATTGAGAAGCAAGGACAGGAATTCTACACAGCATAAATCTTTGAAAGGTACCAGAAGCATGTTGCTGCATCAACAAAGTTCTATCCAGTACGGGCAGATGTAGATGGCATTTGTTTTGATCTAGTTCCAAACCCTGGGCTAGATGTGAGAACATACCGGGTTCGAGTTGAGTTTGAGGAGGGACTCTACTCATGCGGCTGCAACGGGTTTGAAATATGTGGACTGATATGTCCACACATCATCAGGGTCATGGTCCACCTAAATGTCCAGAAAATTCCAGAAAGGTACTTGCTCTACAGATGGTCCTCGGTAGCAACAACACCAGCACCTGATCCTGGGGACAACGGGCTCAGATTTGGTGTCCCACCAACCAATACACTGAAATACAACTCGCTGTGCAGAAAAATGAATCAGCTTGCCTCTGATGCTTGTTTTGTGGATGAAGCTTATGAGGTTGTTTCAGGAATGGTGGGTGAGGCTAGCAAAAAGGTTGCTGCTATCTTGAGAGCAAAAAGAAATGTTGTTGACGGAGGTCAAGAAGAGGATGCAGGATTGGATGAAGATCAACAAAATGGACCACGACCAGATGAACCAACAACAATTGTTGGTGACAGCGGGCAATTTGCTACCGGCGAGCAAACACTGAAAAATCCTAAACGGGTAAAACCTAAAGGACGTCCCACGATGAAAGAACAGAGGCGGAAGACTTTGGTTGAGCTACGTGATGAAGAAACTATGAAGAGGCGCAAGCAAGCTAACGATGCCAAAGCAACAAACAAGCCACCGGTGAAGAAGCCCAAGCAACCTAGAAAGAAGAGAGCAATGAAGTGTCCATGGTGTCATGAGGAGGGACATGCGGTGAAAGATTGTGTTGCTAAACAGGTGGAGGATGAAAGAATAGCTGCTGGGGCTGAGCTAAGGCTGTAGCTGTTTTGTGATGATGTTTTTGAAAACATATTGCTACAAATAAGTTGTTAGGGTGGAGGTTTTACTTGTACATGGCATTGCTACTATTGGTATAGAACGATTTTAAACATAGTTACCTTGCATTGGAGCAAAGAATTATTCTGTGGATATCTTGTATTATTGCATTGGAGCAAATGTAAGAATGTGGTCAGCATTGGAGCAAAAATAAAATTATTACCTTTTGTTTGTGTAAAAAATGTTGGTAGCAACTTTTTAGTGCATTTGAAGCATTGCAAATTTGTTATTGGAGCAATTTATTTACTCTGCGAGAGCAAAAACTTGTTCTTGTCCAGGGGTTTCAGAAAATCTCTGTATGATACAAAATAAAAAGGTGTTCTGTAGCAACCAGATTTAACTGTTGTAGCATTGGAAAATACCTATTGAAGCAAAGCTATACAACTAATGAAGCAAAAACATGGTCAACTCCAGAAAAAACATAAAACACACAAAAAAGGGGTGCCAGGAAATTACACAGAATTCATTTGATGTGAACTAGTAGATAAAAACCAAGCAGGTGAGAAACTACATTCATTCACATGGTTAAAAAAATACACCGTCAACTCTTTGTCATTGATAGCCACAGTAATTTGTTCGACAAACTGACACAATCCGTGGATCAGTAGATACCAGCGGGGATAAACAATACGAAAACACATGTAGAAAGGTTGTTTCATCCATCCAAGGCTACGACGAAACTAGATGAGGCAAAAGCGAATGTACATGTGGTGATTGTGACTCCAGACTACAGGAAACTACAAATGTCTACACCCCCGTCCGAGCCTCCAAGGCAGCCTCCATGATGTCGACAATGCTGTCTTTGTTCTCTCTTTCCTCGATGAGCTTTGCTGCGACAGCCATGCGATATAGCAGAATGTCATCCTTGGCGAAAGGTAACATGGTTTTAGCATCAAAGTGCTGAATGAAGAGCATTGTGAAGAAGCCACAGTCAAAGCTGTAAAAAAAGAGAAAAGAAAACAAATGATCATAGTTAGTAGCAAAATCGAAAGCAATGTGCAATGAATGGTTACATGAAGGTAGCAATTTGTTCAAACTATTGAAGCAACCAAAAACTTCTAAAAGAGCATATAAACTTAAGTATGGGAGCAAATCTGTCCCAAAAACAGAAACTTGTACAACTGCATCAAAAAAGGAGAAAACAATCTTACAGAGTCTTCTGTTGTGGGTGTGCGGGTGTGGAAAGAGTGTAGCGGTCGATGTCTATGTGGTTTGACACTCCAGAAGCTTTGCAAAGTGTAGCAAAGTTAATGAACTGGAAAATAGCAAAAAAAATAGACATTAGTGTGATAGACAAAAAAGACAACAAACATGTAATACTTTTAGACAGTTCTAACAACATACCAGGTTGTTTGCTGCTTCCTCGAGAAAGCTCTTGTCCTTGTTGTTCAGGGAGTCAAACACGTGGAACTGGTCGTGGATCAAATTGACAGTGCAAACCATCCAGTGATTGTTTTTCACCACAGGGAAGTATAGCTAGAAATGCAAGCGGAACAAAAAGAAAGCCAAATTAGAAAATGTACAATCACTGGATATCTGAATGTAGCAATTATTTAAAACTATTGAAGCAAGCAAAAACTTCTAAAAGAGCATAAAAAACTAAGAATGGGAGCAATTCTGTACAAAAAAAACAGAAAGTTATACAATTGTCCACAAAAAAACTGCTTCGTAAAAGAAATACCAATGTAATTACAACGTAGCGAAAAAAATGTAGAAACAGGGAAAGCATAGCTCACAAGGTCTTTCTTCATGATCTTGAACTTCACATTTTGCATTTTGAACTCTCGCGCAAGTGCAGCAGGGTTGAACTTCGATGGGTCAACTATGAGCTTTTGCTACTCATGACAAAACAGAAAAGGAGCAAAATTTGAATTAGATCTTAGGACAAAACTGAGGCATGCATCTAAAAAGGTCTTATGAAAAAAACTAACCGTTGAGTAGCAATTGAAAACATATCTTTTCAAAGCGGTTGAGCTGATTTCCTCTTCTCTTTTGGCATCCTTGTTGAAGCTCTCAGACCAAACGCACATAACCTGAGTGTCTAGACACTTCCTCGGGCCTAGGGAATTGTGGAAACTCCTGTAGTCACAGTGAGACCCCCCAATCACAATGAAAGGAGGACTGGGAAAGAAAAACAATAAAACATAATCAGGCGTGTCCCGTTTGCTACAATGACAAGAAGTAAAAAGCAAAAAAGGAGTAGCTAGTAGCAAAACAAAGATTGTCACGTAATTACAAAACTGTGCTAAAAAAAAGACTCACGGGTCATCTTTCCCCTTGTTCTGAGACTTGAGTTTGTGCGGATGGCGCACAAACTTGTCGTACAATGCAACCGTATCTGCAGATGGCTTCTTCATCTTTTTCGCCACCAGAGCCTTGGCATCATCTTTCATAGCCCTTTTGTGCCTAGTCCTCCTTTGAAAAGTTACCACGCCAGTGCTGGCATCCTTCTTCTCTTCAGCACCTGAGCTGCCCCCAATGTCTATGAAAACCAACAAAAAAAAGCTAGTGGTTAAGGTAGCAACCATAGGTATCTAAAGTAGCAAACAGACTGAGATAACGTAGCAAGCAGAATTAAGTAAAGTAGCAAGCAGAAATAGCTAAAGTAGCAAACAGAATTATCTAAAGAAGCAAAACCATAACACTAAGATAGCATTTTTTTTAAAAACCAGCAGAAAGAACAGCGAGGAAAACCTGTATTGTCACCATGATCCGGTGTTGCAGCTTCCGGAATCTCCTCCAAATTTTTCGATATGGGGGCGTCAAGGCAAGGTTTGGAAGCTACACAAGAACAAAAGGTGAATCAGAAAAGAAAATACTTTGGAAAAACTTGTTTTGGCGGGCAGTGCACACAAAAACCAAGATGAAAAATGCATAAATGTAACAAAATAGAGAAAAAGGGGAAGGAGAACATACACGATGGAGCAACCTTGTCTCCAACTATCGGAGCTGCAACATCATCGACCTTTTCCACAACATCGATCTGGTCAGCTGCTTGGGAAGATTCATTGTCTTGGCTCCACAAATTGAATTTCGGACAGTCATCCCAGTAGCCTGCTGGTATGTTGCGCGGAGGTGAGGGAGAAGCCGACCTAGGAATGAAAGTAGTATCCGCAGCAACTCTAGGTGGGCTAAGGGCAGTGGGCATGGGTGGAATCACCGCAGCAGGAATGGCTGGACTACCAGCAGCAGCCACTTTGTCTGGACTAGCAACAGCAGCAACTTCATCTGGACAACCAACATCACCTCGAGCCGGGCTACCATCAGCAACTTTTTCTGGGCTACCAACAGCACCTCTAATCGGACTACTAACAGCATCCTGTTCCTCACCATCAGCGTCCGTCTGAGAGGTCCCTACAACAACTGCTGGTTGCGGCACATCATTGAGCTCCGTAGCATTGGTTTGCTCATTCTCTGCTGCCCTTGCGTTGCCTTCTCCACAAACATTAGAATCACAGTCCGTAGGATCCACAGCAACAAGATCCTCATCAATTTCAAGATCATCGGACTCAGAATCAGCCTTGTCACCAACCGTATTGCCCTGCCCGTCAAGTCCTACCCCAGCAGCTGGAAACACAACACTAGGGCCATCGTCTTCCTTCATGGCAGCTTCAACATCATTCAAAAGCAAAGCCATTTTCTTGGACTGCATTGATTTTAAGCCTACAACGAGACTCTTGAGAGTAGCATCAACGTTTGAAGCGAAACTAACCCTCTGCTTGTCGTATATGTTCTTGAAACGAGATGGTACCTGTGATGAAGAATAAACAAGGATTACATTCAAAAAAGAAGCAAAAAAACAGCAAAACTGAGCAACTACATTGACAGAACAAAACAAAATAACTAATGGTGCAAAGTAAAATTATTATAGTAGCAGACATGTAAAAACAACTAAAAAACAGAAAAAGTACGCACGATATAAAACAATGGAACAAAATAAAATAACTAAAAAAGCATTGATTAAACACTAATGGAGCAAACTGAAATACGTAAAGTAGCAAATTGTGGGGAAAAAGCCACCTTAATACACATGAAGAACAAAAAAATGCTATACGAACAAACAAAATGACCTACAAAAAACAACACATAGAAAACTATACAAACCTCAATTTGCTCGATGGTGGGGAAAACAAGCCATTCATTAAGCGATGCGGACGGATTTATATCAATTTCTTCGGGCAATGAACTGTCCAAGGGAGGCGCATATACTGTTCTGGACAACGGGAGGAACTGCATACAACCAAAAAACAAATCATCGTTGAGATCAAACAAAACAAAGTTGTTACGTGGCAGGGAAACGCAAACAACGAACGAGCAAAAAAGAAAAAAACAAATGGGAGTCTACTTACAGGACGCCTCCCAAAGACGGTCTTGTTCAGCAAGATTTTGTTGTCGCGGTCGATCTTGGCAACGAAACTGAAATCTTCACTTGTCACAAAGCAAACCCAAGGTATCCCATTGTTTATGAAGTGCTCATTCTTCCGGATTTGCAAGTGTTCCATGTACACAAGCTACATATGGAAAAAAACACACAAGAATCAACCTGCAGCTGTAAAAAAGTGCAACTAAAAACAGAAACAAAAATTCACGCGAAAAAATAAACAATTGGAGCAAACAGAACATAACTAAAGCAACAGTAATATAAAACTAATAGAGCAACAAAAACTATGTAAAGTAGCAAATAACTTACAGCTAGAACATAAAAAACATAAACTGGTACACACAAAACTAAACTGTGGAGCAACAAAAAAAAACTAAAGAAACAAAAAGTTAAATCTAAAGGAGCAAACAAAACTAAGAAAAGTAGCAAGCTACACAGAAAAAGTTAAAACCTTAAACCTAGAACATGATAACAGAAACAAGCACACAGAAATAAAACAAATGAAGCAACAGAAACTAACTAAGTCAACAACAAATTAAAACTAATGGAGCAAAAAACATTAAGTAAAGTAGCAAGATGTGAAGTAAAAATTAAAAACTTACAGCAAGAACAGGCAATGGGCCAGACATCCAGAATTCAAACAAGTTCTTCACCTTCGTCTTCTTCTTCGAAGGACCAGGTGCTTCCTCGGAATCAACCTTCAGCTTGCCCTTCCGAAAGTTAACGCCATCAAGCTCGAGAGGTTGCTCCTTCTTCTTCTGAATTTTTTCAATGTAATGCATCAGAAGCTCCAAGATGTGCTCCTCCCAATCATACTCATGTGTCCTCTTGGGGTCACTCATGGACCCTATGTACTCTAGGCACATCATGTTGTTGGTGGAAGGATTCAGAACAGTGGCAAAGCACAAGAGGTCCCATGTTCTGATAATGGCATCCTCTTCACCGTCGTCAAGCTCCTTCAACAACTTCGCTGCATTCTCTATGGGAAGCCTTGACAACGGGCCTTTGTATGCCTCTCTGATGTCTGAATGAACACTCTTGGTGAGCAACTCAATAGGCCATTCTCCCCTCTTCCTCCTCCCTGCGCCGCCACCTAGCCTTCTCCCTCCTTTCTTCTCTCTGTTTTTCCGGCGATGGGGGTGGTTGCTGCCAAGGTGTCGTCGTTGACAGGAGCCTAGCGAGCGCCTCCAACCAGGCCAGGTGCACGAGCAGGACCGCCACCTCTCCCTCGTCCTCATCGACAGCTGCAGCGGGTCCCAGGGATCGCCACGACGCCGGAATTTCTCTATCTCCTCGCCGGCCGTTTCTGAACCTCACCATCAACTCGTCGTCCCCGACAACGGCAGCCTCGACCAGCTACCCCAACCACCTCCCGGTGAGACACCGCAGCGTCCCATGCCACTCTCCAGCCTCCTCGTTTCCTGTTTCGCTGGCGCACGTTCTGAAACTCCGGTAGCGTCCGCCACCGTGCCACCATGACTGTAATCGAGCACGCCACTGTGCCCTTCCTAGCATTCCAAGCACGCGCACACGCTCCACAACCCTTAGCACACACACGCACACGTCCAGCGCCGCCCGATCGTGGTCGCCGCGTTGTTGCTGCCGCCGTTTCCCTCCGCCGTCGATAGGTTCAGACGAAAGACTGAACCTTGGGTTCAGTTTCGTCAGTTAAGCGAGCACGTTTCAGATCCACCTCAAAACCGCACGCGCCTCGCTACTGTCACGATTCGATCCGCACCATAGTGGCTAGATCTAACGGTGCGCAGCGCGAGGGCGTGGGTTCGATCCCCCGCAGCGCAGAATAAACCCAACTTTTTGCGCGCTTTGCCACGCATGCACGCAGGCCCCACCTGCCATTGGCAGTGGTGGCCACGCAGGCACACACCCGCACGCCACGCAGCGCCAGCTGGGCGCTGGCCCACATGCCAGTGACCCAGGGCTGTTCTGCCCCGCGTAGAGAAAGGTTCCAGGGGCCTTTCTGGAAGTTTCTTTTCGCATCCAAGCCCCTAGACCAAATCTGAAACTTCTAAAATCACAGAATAGCCCCTGTAATTCAAATTCAAATATCTTTTGCATTTAAAATCCAAATTTAATAAATAAAATATGTTTTCCATACCAAATTTAATTCTCTACATGTTTAAACAGTTTGTATACTGTTTTGAACATTTCAAATGTTTTCAAAAATTCAAATTCAAACTACTATTTCAAATTTGGTCAAATTCATAACTAATTCAAATTTAATTCAAATGGCACATATAAAATATGTTTTCCATGCAGAATTGAACAAGGTTTCCAAATATAAACTTTGTTTCCTGTTTTGAATAATTAAAATTGGTTAGACAATTTAAATCTTGTTTTTGTCATTTAAAATTGCTAAATTCATAACTTGGTCAAACCAAATTCATTTTGAACATATAAAATATGTTTTCACACCAGAAAAATATAATCTTTCCAAATATGAATTCTATTTAATGTTTTGAGCAAATAAAAATTCAAATAATTTCATACTTGAATTAAATTCATTTAAATCTTGTTTAAACTTGTTTAATTCATAATTAATTCATTTTAAATCCATTGTTAACAAATGAAACATGTATTCCATCTAAAATTTTGTGTTCTTTCCAAATATGAATTTTGTTATCTATTTTGAACAACTAATATTGGTGAAAACAACAAATGCTTGTGTAACTCATTTAAGAAGCCAAATTTCATAACTTAATGAATAAAATTCCAAACTTGGTAAACAACATATCAAATTGAAGCTATTGTTGTTTTGTCTTTGTTTTCCTCATCCATGCATCATTCTAATCAACTCTCACATGATGGTTAGTTGTAGATCATTTAATTCAACCTTAATTCATGGGCTTTTCCATATGCAATCCAAATTGCATATGGGCCCATTTAATTATGTTACCATGTCAACTAGCTTATCTTTGATGCATCAATTAAATTGTCATGCATCATCCCATGTTTGTGCATTATGCCATGTTATTGATTGTTTGTCTCTCTGCGTTGTTTGTTTGCTTCTTCTCGAATAGACGACGACGTTGAGACAGACGAGGTTTACGACACTACTTCTGAGGAGTTAGCCCAGTACCAGGCTACTGAGTTTGCAGGCAAGTATTCACTCACAAGAACCATTTTGTCCTTTCCACACTGGATATCGATACTTTCCGTTGTCTATTTTCTGCTAGCCTTAAGATTCGTTGCTTGTGTTCCGATCCTATCACATGTTATCCTGTAACCCTGAAATAGCCTATCCCCCACACCTATAACCCCATTGCTTGTTGTCTGTGTCTTACTAGCATGCTTAGGGTTGTTTATGCTCGAGTCTGATGTCCGTTATTTCTGTATCATATTTATTATGTTCTGGGGCTCGATGTTAAACAACAACCTGTTAATGTTTGAGGTAATGCTAATTTGATGATAAGGCACCGGCAGGAGGCCGGGTATGGTTTTGAGGCTTGCTAGTGTCGAACTCAGGAAAAGTTCTTGTCCTCTAGATCCATGATGAGCGCGCTAACCACATGTGGGAAGCGTGTATGGGCGCGCCCCTCAATTTGATTTGATTCGCATCTCGTCCAAATCGCCACATTTAGTTCGGGTTTTCCATTTGCTGCATGCATATGCAGGTGCGAACCCGAGGCCAGGGTGGTAACTTTTGTAGTCGGCATTTAGGGAGACACGTTCTTAGAGTGCTATGAGGGTCCCCTTTTCTTCGTGGGGCTTGATTAGCCGTGCGCTCAATTGCACGGGGTTCTTTGGGCTTGATGCAAAGAAGAGTTGGGTTGTGTTGAGTGTCTCGCTTGGTGGGTTTGATCCCCGTCTGGCGGGATATTCTTACGTGTACGACCAAATTGGTGCATCCCTGCAGGGTTAAATCTTCTCGAGAAGCCGTGTTGTCCGCGGTTATGGATGACTTGGTGATAGGGCTGGCTAACAAGGATTAGACAACTTACACCTAATCAATAATAAGTTGACTAGTAATAGTTTTATTGACACAATAACTTGAACCTTCATTAATCCAACTGTGTGAGTTATCCTCGGATTGCTTCTTTGGATAAGGGGCGAGATCCAAGATGGGTTTGTTTGAGGTTAGTGGTAGTTGGTTCCGATACGCTATCTTATCCCCTTCTTTTAGCCGGATGTTGTAGCGTGTCTCTGTAGTTGGTTAGGCAGCCCGCTGCCGCACTTTTGTATCACCTATCTTCCGTTGAACCCAAAGCATCTGTACTTGGTGTTGCCGGGTACACTTTGGTATCTTGTGCGTCTTGCTTGCCAGTACTCGTCTGTACTGACCCCTTTGGGGCTGCGTGTTCTGCAGACTACGTTTCCAAGGATCCCCATGGTGGCTACTACGTGGAGTATGACGAGGCTGCTGACGAGTAGATAGCGGACCCGGGCAGGATCCGAGACATCGTGGATGGGCTCCGTCTTTTCGTTTCCGACCTCTTAGGCCTATTTGGATCTTGTCTGTACTCCGACACTTTGGATGCTTCCGCTATGATGTAATGATGACTTGTTGGGACATGTGTCCTCTGGATGATTGTATTTGCTATCTCTGCTCTAGTGAGAGCTATTTGCCACTTATTTCTATTTCTTTGTGTCTTAGAGATTTGTTGTGATATCACTTGTTCAAATGCCGTTGACGTACCATGTGTGTATGTTATGAAGTACGTCATTGGAAGTAGTCGGATTTCTATGGGATGGTTTACGCAGACGATGAATAGTAGAGGATGGTTGTCACACGTTTACGTGTTGGACTACTCATATTGAGATGCGGGTGCCGGTATGCCCCGTAAGACATTTACCTACTGTTTAGCGGGCTGTGAGTATCCTCTAGAAGCCCGGGTGCGACATCCTCCAGCGGGCCTAGGGTTTCTCCGGAGAGGGGCTTCGGAGCGTCTGAATCACTACCAAACCCAGGGTTTGCCATACCATGTGTGTTTAAATGTGGCATGGGTCTTGGATGCCCAAGATTCCCTAACACTACAAGAAATATGGTGATACACGACGCTCCATTTCCGTCACTAAATCGTCACTATATTTCATCCATGACGATACTATGACAAAAAAAATCATTGAAAACCGAGCGTCAGAAATGATCGATAACGACGATTTTTTTTAAATCGTCATGGATGTCCATGACGATTTCGAACCGTCATAAAATAATGACGATCCAAAATCGTCAAGGGCGGTCTGGCCAGGCCACATCAGCTCCCACGTGGTTAGTCCGTCGTGGCAATGTTAAGACGAAACCAAATCGTCATGAAAGGAAATCAGCCCGGTCCATCTCAATGATCTATTTGGTCCAAGTCCAATAATTCTGGCCTTTTTACTGGTCCATGGCTAGTCCATTTTCGTTTGGGCCTTAGCCTCTTTACAACCTTTTCTGTTTTATGGCCTTGGCCTTTTCAGTGATACATTTTATTATTTTCAGCCATTTTTTTAATAATTTATGTTTTACATTATCTGCCCCAAGGCCTTGTTAAAGCCCATATATTTTAGTCCATTCTAGTAAACACCAATTTTATTATATTTTTTTTACATTGTATTTTATTATATTTTTTACATTCTATTTAGGGATAGTTTTTTGGATCCAGCTTAGGTGCAGAATAACAACCCAGATTTCTTTTTCTACCTCTTTTTGGTCCAGGTACAAAAAGCATTTCAATCAAATATTTCCAGAATGAATAGATTACATCACATACCTCGTTGAGATCCAATCACAGTATAGCAAGCTCTAGAAGTGCGATAACTGATACGATCATAGAATAACAAGCTACAAGGTTCTTCAAACTTCTTCAGCATGGAGCTCCTTTAATAGAAGTCACAATCTGGGCTCCTGCTCCAGCCATATGAACCATATGGACAACATCAGGACACAAACATGAGCTAGAAAAACAGTAATATGTATCTGTTCCAAGGTCAAATAATCAAAAAACTGTTCTACAGTAAAATACTACTAGGCTACAAGTAAACCCTTGTGTTGTGGCCTCAAGATACAAGATTTCTACTCTTTCCTGCTACCACATTCCTTGAGTTTCACAAGAAGATGCATAATGCGCACACACAACATATGAACATCTGCATTGAACTACCATGCATACGAAACCAGCAAGGTTGGGGAGAGCGAGATTGCCTCAATTCCGAGTACTTGCTGGGTGGCTGAGCAGCAGGATGTCGGCATTGGCGAAGACAGCATCACACAAGAAGCAGGTGCTCTGCAGCACAGCACAACCAAGGGCAGGAGCCCTCCTCCATCCTCAAAATGCACAGAACATGGCAACAACATACAAAATAGCAAATATGTGAGATGGGATGGAGAGGCCACTGATGTAAAGATAAAATGGAAAAAGTTTGGCATAAGATATAATAGAGAGCTACTTTATTTCTTGCATTTCCTACCCATCAGGTTAACATACACTTCTTCATAGCAGGGAGACAAACCTACATAGGCTAGTTTCTGGCAACAATAAAGCAACCGAATGAATGGCACCAACAAGAAGTCATAGACAGCTAAATTCTTTTACAGAGATTTTTTTAGAAAATAAATAGTTGGTACAGGTTTGTAGTTATAGACCAGCTAGTGAGGCATCACATGAAGTAATTTATGGAGAGAGCACCTAGCATATTAATTTGGCATTGTGTTTTTTCCCATGGGTAGGAGCGCAAACAAGGGGACAGATTCGACACGAATCCCCTTAATTACCAAGCAAAATCGGATGTATATATGTGTGTCCTGTATCACTCTAAAGATACATAGTTACTGAATAAATGAATAATTCCTCTAACACGAATGGACTTGTGCTGTATGAAAGCACCTCGAGACGGCCGTGGGTCGTGAGCTAGGCCAGATATGCCCTGTATACATGAACAAAAAATACTCATGCAACAACATCTCTGCAAGTAATGGGTCCGTGCTCACCTTAGGGAACCCGATGTGCCACAGTGTGGCCGACACCAGAGATAGAACCAGCCCAACGAGCCTTTGGAAGATCTTATGGGAACAACACATGGCACACTAGACATCATCTACAAACCCCCTTCGTTGTCCAGGTAGTTCGCAGCCAGTCCATGCAAATAAAAGAAACATGATCAGGTATCTTTTTTGAGACACGAAACAAGCTAGAGAATTAATAAAGAGTAGCATGAGAAAGCAGACAAAGCTACCTGGTATCTATCAATAAGTTATCTGGTTATTAGTTTGAGTAGAACACCAAATTAATAGAACAAAGAAGAACAACATCATCGACATTTCTTGGAGTGCATCAACTATGCCTATGTATTAATGCTGGCACAATGCCAATGTACAAGGTGCGACCGTTCCAACCAATCATAGAAACAGATTCAAGTACAACCTTTATACGCCAACTGACCAAAAACAAACGTCAAGTTCACAATCTTTATACACTCCAACATTTATCCCAGTTCAAAACAAGCTGGACGACACCACTCCAACGTCAAGTACAACCTGCTAGTAGGCAGTGAAATGAGATGCCGCAATACGACTGGAATACGGTGAATCAACAAGATGACCCTATGTTGCATCAACTACTCAATAACAAAAAAATGGTGCATATATGTTTGTGGCTGCTGTAGTACTAATCCATCAGGTTCTTTGCCAAAACAAGACTTTAAATATATAAAAAACACATGACATGAGCGATTTATACCTCCCAATGGTGGAACCAGGTTGATGAAGGCATGCATCAACTGCTGTAGAGGCAACATTAGGTCGTCAGCTAGGCAGGGGTCCTATTGGCATGTACACAACCATATGTAAAAAAAATCCAACTGCAGATGATTAGTGTCATTCTTGTAAGTGTGTTGTTCGAAACAATATCCGCAGAAAAGTGCAGCTCGCAAAACTAGCAATGAGAGGAACTGAGCATGACATGTAGTAAAACAGAGACAATAAAAAATGAGGCTAAAGGACTCATAATTGGATAAGCTGTTTAGGCAGATGATACTAAGAATATTAAACATGATGCATATCGGACAACATGCCAGCCTAACCATCAACTGCTAGCCTCAGTGTAAACCATTAAGCATTTTAGCAACAACATACATATTATGAATTCGTGCATATTATATGTCAGGGTCTAGGGGCAGTGTTAACCCATAGAACAGCAGTTTCAGATTGTAAACTACTGATTGAGTTAGATTCAGACAGTGTAACATTGCAGTATTCTCTGATTAATATATTGCACGAGGCAGAGCATGGTACCAAAACGCGTTACAGACAGTGTAACTGAAAACATTTCTATGGTGATTTCTTGAAGTAGTTCTAACATGGTACAACTAATAAACCATGGGAGGGAGCAGATGCAAATTTTCAAGCAAGTAATAGTAGCTAATTTGCAAGCAAGTGGATCAACAGTAGAGCCCAACCCAACAGGAAAAGAATTCGAGAAGAAGGTGACCTTTAGCGGCGGTGGACGTCTCTGTCCAGGTCGAGCTCTTCGTGTGGGTTGCAGTGGACTAGAGCTCCTGCTTGAACTGGACGCCCCCCCTCCCCCGCACCACGTCTGGCGCGCTGAGGTTCGGCGGGCGCAAGGGTGGTGCCTGAGTTCCTGTTTTTTCGTGCTCGAGATCCATGGAAGGGCCACGCCAGGAGGGCCGATCTGGTGAGGACGGGAGCCCGGACGAGGTCGACGGCCTCGTCGTCGTAGAAGCTCCGCGGAGGCCGGATCCGGTGGCGTCGAAGACATGGGCGGCTGGATCCAGCAGCATAGGAGGTTGGTGTCGCGGTACTCGTGCTTACAAACTCCTTGGCCCGCCTCGTTTTGACACCATCCGTGGGCAGCCAGCACCGGCCCATGACACGGGAGTCGCCGCCATCTAGTGGGTATTAAAGGTCGGGAACCTTGGGAGAGACCTCGAGGGAGAGGAGCTCGGGGCCGAGGGCGAATAGAGGAGGACGACGAGGCTAGGTGGAGGCTTGGCTGCCCGGCTTGGGGAAAGGTCGCGACAGCAGAGGGCGGAGGTGCCGTCGATGGTCGGGGCTCTCGATCTAGATCTTGCTGCGCGGGGCGGGGGATGCTGGAGAGAGGCTAGGGTTCGTGTGTGCCGATAGAGAGAAGAGGGGTAGGGTTTGCCGCAAAGCACGTGGCGACGCGCTCCTTTATTCCAGAAGCTCGCGCTCCCGACCGTCAGATGGACATCAAATGACTAAAGGTGGTCCAGCGCTATCCAAACGGGCTGACATCGGGAGATCTGGGTAAGAGTTGTGCTGGGCCAATTTCAGCCTAGTTTGACAGAACAATAGTGACACCCAAAAAAAACTCCACTAAAAAAACAATTGACTGAAATATGTAAGTTTGAAGGCTTAATTTTGCATAAATTATTGTTATTATAAATAGAAGATTATAATCTGAATAAAAATGTTATTTTCCATTTGTAGAAAGTTAAAAATGGTTTTTTTTCTGAACTACCTACCAATAATATGTTCCATAATTGTACCAAATAAATTTATAAAGTTTGTTGAAATGTGTTCCAAAGTTTTTTCGGGCCAACTGACGGATGTTATGGCCACATCCATGGCATAATTTGTTTAAATGTGTTCGTATTCTACACAAACATGTATAATGGAACAACTAACGGTGTTCATAGAAATGAGCTATCTCCTCCGAAGATTCTTGGGTTTCGGGCCAAATGACGGATGTTATGGCCATATTCATGGCATAGTTTGTTGAAATGTGCCCATATTCTACACAAGCATGCATAATGGAACATAGAACAATGTTGACGAAGAAACTTTTATTTTTCATTGAATAAAAATATCATTTTCCATTTTTGGAGTGTCAAAAAAGGTTTTTTTTTGTGAAGCACCTACCAAAAATATGTTACAAAATTGCACCAAATAAAATTATAAAGTTACTATACCACATTTTATGTTCAAATAACAAAATTGCTACCTCTCAATAGCTTTTAATACACCTCTTTTGAAAGAGGCAAATTTCTGCCGATTCAGATGAAACCGGGCCAAATTTGAACTACAGGTGCCTCATAGTTTGCTCATGATTTTTTGTAAAATTCATTTTTATGTACAAAAGTACCTATTTCTTTAGAGATACACATAGAGTTTCACAATATTCATCCTCTAGCTACGAAAGGTAATGCCCGCTGTCTTGACTTTTTCCTAAAACCGGCTTAGAAAATTCCAGAAAATTCGAAAAAACTAGAAATGATGGAAGACCTTCGCGTGGTGTCATTATATATGTCCTAGTATCCACCAAAAATAATAAACTCGAAATACGACAACTGGGTTGAAAAGGTGTTCATAGAAATGAGCTATCTCCTCCGAAAATTCTTGGGTTCGGGCCAAATGACGGATGTTATGGCCACATTCATGGCATAGTTTGTTAAAATTTGCCCATATTCTACACAAGTATGCATAATGGAACATAGCACAATGTTGACGAAGAAACTTTTATTTTTCATTGAATAAAAATATCATTTTCCATTTTCGGAGTGTCAAAAAAGGTTTTTTTGTGAAGCACCTACCAAAAATATGTTACAAAATTGCACCAAATAAATTTATAAAGTTACTATACCACATTTCATGTTCAAATAACAAAATTTCTACCTCTCAATAGCTTTTAATACACCTCTTTTGAAAAAGGCAAATTTCTGCCGATTCAGATGAAACCGGGCCAAATTTGAACTACATGTGCCTCATAGTTTGCTCATGATTTTTTGTAAAAATCATTTTTAGATACACAAGTACCTATTTCTTTAGAGATACACCTAGAGTTTTACAATATTCATCTTCTAGCTACGAAAGGTAATGCCTGCCATCTTGACTTTTTCCTAAAACCGGCTTAGAAAATTCCAGAAAATTTGAAAAAACTCGAAATGATGCAATACCTTCGCGTGGTGTCATTATATATGTCCTAGTATCCACCAAAAATAATAAAATTGAAATATGACATCTGGGTTGAAAAGGTGTTCATAGAAATGAGCTATCTCCTTCGAAGATTCTTGGGTTTCGGGCCAAATGACGGATGTTATGGCCACATTCATGGCATAGTTTGTTAAAATATGCCCATATTCTACAAAAGCATGCATAATGGAACATAGAACAATGTTGACGAAGAAACTTTTATTTTTCATTGAATAAAAATATCATTTTCCATTTTCGGAGTGTCAAAAAGGTTTTTCTTGTGAAGCACCTACCAAAAATAAGTTACAAAATTGCACAAAATAAAATTATAAAGTTACTATACTACATTTCATGTTCAAATAACAAAATTGCTACCTCTCAATAGCTTTTAATACACCTCTTTTGAAAAAGGCAAATTTCTGCCGATTCAGATGAAACCGGGCCAAATTTGAACTACATGTGCCTCATAGTTTGCTCATGATTTTTTGTAAAAATCATTTTTAGGTACACAAGTACCTATTTCTTTAGAGATACACCTAGATTTTCACAATATTCATCCTCTAGCTACGAAAGGTAATGCCCGCCGTCTTGACTTTTTCCTAAAACCGGCTTAGAAAATTCTAAAAAATTCGAAAAAACTCGAAATGATGCAAGACCTTCGCGTGGTGTCATTATATATGTCCTAGTATCCACCAAAAATAATAAAATAGAAATACGACAACTGGGTTGAAAAGGTGTTCATAGAAATGAGCTATCTCCTTCGAAGATTCTTGGGTTTCGGGCCAAATGACGGATGTTATGGCCACATTCATGGCATAGTTTGTTAAAATATGCCCATATTATACAAAAGCATGCATAATGGAACATAGAACAATGTTGACGAAGAAACTTTTATTTTTCATTGAATAAAAAAATCATTTTCCATTTTCGGAGTGTCAAAAAAAGTTTTTTTTGTGAAGCACCTACCAAATATATGTTACAAAATTGCACAAAATAAAATTATAAAGTTACTATACCACATTTCATGTTCAAATAATAAAATTCCTACCTCTCAATAGCTTTTAATACACCTCTTTTGAAAAAGACAAATTTCTGCCGATTCAGCTGAAACCGGGTCAAATTTGAACTACAGGTGCCTCATAGTTTGCTCATGATTTTTTGTAAAAATCATTTTTAGATACACAAGTACATATTTATTTAGAGATACACCTATAGTTTCACAATATTCATCCTCTAGCTACGAAAGGTTATGCCCGCCGTCTTGACTTTTTCCTAAAACCAGCTTAGGAAATTCCAAAAAATTCGAAAAATCTCGAAATGATGCAAGACCTTCGCGTGGTGTCATTATATATGTCCTAGTATCCACCAAAAATAATAAACTCGAAATACGACAACTGGGTTGAAAAGGTGTTCATATAAATGAGCTATCTCCTCCGAAGATTCTTGGGTTTCGGGCCAAATGACGGATGTTATGGCCACATTCATGGCATAGTTTGTTGAAATGTGTCCATATTCTACACAAGCATGCATAATGGAACATAGAACAATGTTGACGAAGAAACTTTTATTTTTCATTGAATAAAAATATCATTTTCTATTTTCGGAGTGTCAAAAAAGGTTTTTTTTGTGAAGCACCTACCAAATATATGTTACAAAATTGCACAAAATAAATTTATAAAGTTATTATACCACATTTCATGTTCAAATAACAAAATTTCTACCTCTCAATAGCCTTTCATACACCTCTTTTGAAAAAGATAAATTTCTGCCGATTCAGCTGAAACCGGGCTAAATTTGAACTGCAGGTGCCTCATAGTTTGGTCATGATTTTTTGTAAAAATCTTTTTTAGATACACAAGTACATATTTTTTCAGATATATACCAAAATTTTCTCAGTATTCATCCTCTAGATATGAAAGGTAATGTCCCCTGTTTCGACTCGAAAGCCGCAATTCAAAATCCCCAAAAGTTCTAAGCAATACATACTCATGGGCATGATTGTATTTCCTTTTCCAAAAAAATGGTTCCTAATTGTCTATAATTATTTAAAATAGTTTTACAAATTTTATAAAATTGATTTGGTCAATTTGGAAGTCAAAATCAAATTATAGATAATGAAAACAGAAAAAAGACGAGATTTTTTTAAGCCAGCCCAACGAGCTAGTTGTGAGAGCCCGCGGCAGGAATCCAGCTTCCTAGGTCGAATTTCGGCCCAAGTCCCACCAATTTGTCCCACTGAGGCCCAAGTCCCACCAATTTGTCCCACTGAGGCCCAAGTCGACGTCGAGTATCACCTAAACTACTTTGAGTGCGCTGTAGTGACAAGAACCGGTTGATGGTCCAGTGGGTCGGGTGTGTACGTGAGCTCAGGAGGTTCCAGGTTCGAGTCCCGCCAAGCCTATTTTTGCTTCTTTTACTCACTAACTCGGTAATTTGATGATTCGCACACACATATACAGATCGCAAATTTGAGCCTTCAATAAAAAAAGAGCTCAAATTTCAGTTACTTGGAGGGCCCGCATGGCAGATCGCGGAGTACTCTAGGCGTGGCTTGCTGGTACCGCGTGGCAGACACATATGTGAACACGCGGCAGTAGAGATGACACATATGCAAAATTGATGATATGGCCATCCAATAGATATGACACGTAGGCAGAATTGATGACGTGTTCGTCCAATCATATAAACGCATCCACATTTAGGTTGTCATGACGATTTAAATTCGTCGTGATCATTTAAAGAATAGGGCCACCATCGTCTATGACGATTTCATTTAATAAAATTACGACGTTTTGTCTCAATTCGTCGTTATTTTATAGGGTTTTGATCCCTTGAAACGGTCTATAACGATCTTCTCTGAAATCGTCATAACTTTATGACGTTTTGTTCCATCGTCGCTATGAGAACGTCATGTACCAACACATTTCTTGTAGTGTAACTCTTTGTGTCAGGGCTTCACCGGCGTTAGATTCTCTCTCGTGGGTTCCAGGACTATTACGGAGCTGACGAAACGGGGTTAATCTTGTCATGGGTGGGGTATACCATTGTCTTTGGTGTTCCTTGGGACTAACATAACACAACCAAGCAATTAGTTCCACTTTCCTACCCCATTGGGTGTTAGTTTTTCCACCTAAGATAATGTTCTACCCACGCTAGGAACAATAGGAACACCCAAGATAATGTTTGGTTAGGCACTAGGAACACCGAAGACAATGTTCTACCCACACTCTTGACAAGATTCCACCTGGTTGGTCTGATACGAGAGTTTCAGACTCTAAATAGTCGTGAAACCAGCTAGAGAGAAGCCGATACGGGTGAAACCCTAACACAAATAGTGAGGGAATCTTGGGCATTTACAATCCAAATCACACGTGTACATACATGGTACGACAATCACTAGCATTTGGTGGGACTCGGACACTCCGGAGCCCTTCTCTGGCGAAACCATATACCTGTTCGAGAAAAATCCGACTTATCGGTCTATCACCTTGAGCGGCCTCGGAGGGAGGTATACAAGTTGAAATATTTGCTTTCTCGTGTTATTTTATCTTAAGTTCATTTTTTACTATCATAAAATGTGATATGGTCTTACAAAAATGTTGCACGATGGACAAAAACAAACCACACATTGAGAAATAGAAGAAAAATATCTATGCCGATGGCCTTTTATGCGGCCGTCGGCATACCTTTTGGTGGGACCAATCTGTCCAGGCTGGTAGCCAGATAAGCCGACGGCCAAAGCTATGCCGACGGCTAAGACAAAAGGCCGTAGGTATAGCTTCTGGTGGTCCCACCTTTACCACGCTGGGAGATAGGTAGGCCAACGGCCAAAGGTACGCCGACGACCGCGCAGGAAAACCGTAGGCATAGATTCTATATGCCCACGGCTATAGGTAGGCCGACGGATGTTCCTAAAGGCCGTAGGCATATGTGCTATATGCCGACGGCCAAAGGTATTGCCGACGGTTTTATTTTGGCCGTCGGCATACCACCTTTTGCCGTGGGCGTCTGGCCGTTTTCTTGTAGTGTCTGTCGCGTGATAAAAAATGTCCATATATTAGTACCTGCCCTGTTCCTCCCGGAGTACATCAGATCCTCCATTCCTTCCGGGCTGGCCGGTTCGAGTACTAGGTACTGCTACTGCAGTACTCCATGTGATCTGCCGTAGCAGACAGATGAGCGCATTGTTTGCGAGCGGCTCATGGATCTGTGACATACGTCACAATCAATTTCATGTCCTTGGCGTCTTCTCACTGGTTGGTGCTCTCTTGCCAACACCTCGTGCTCCACGAGCGCCCATCAGTGTCTATCAATGTCCATGGACCCCATGGTCCAATCAGTTAAGAAAAACAAAAACCCGAATTGTCCTAATCTTGCACGAAGTTGCATGCATATCTTTCCGATCAGTAAAAGAAAAACCCCATGGTCCTATTCTTGCACCAGTGTCCATGGAGCGTCTCTTTCCAAAAGCCTGGCTGGCAGGGGGGGGGGGGGGGGGGGGGGGGGGGTCTGCTTTGGATCACTTACTTGGAAGGCTGGCTCCAAATGAATGGATGAGGTGGGAAGTTGAGATGCTGGCCGACTACATGGAGGAAGGATAAACACAAAATCAGATTCAAAATACTAATAGCAACCAAAAAATCCTTTCGCAATATACAGTGAAACATTTTACAGAGGCGGCCAGCAGACTCAATAAAACTGATCTGTCATCTTATCTTCAAATACTTCTTATATTTGGTATATTACAGAGTCACGTGCCAAAATAAGGAGAGAAAATAAAAACCAAACACAATTCCCTAGCTACCTAATGGGCTATACATTTCATATAGTAGAATATGCATATGAATCACCTTGAATAATCGGCACCCCCTTCAGAAATTCAGAATACAACCACAAGGATGAAAACCTCCTCTTAGTGCACGCTCTTACGGTTGTTGTAGGTGTAGGAGTTGGCAAGGAAGAGGTAGAGCACGAGCTCGAAGAGGCTAAGACCGGCGAGCAGCCAATAGAAATAGTCGAGGTTAGCACGGTTTAAGTTATTCGCGAACCAGCTGTCGCCGCCGTCACGGCTGGTGATTTTGTTAATGACGGATATGAGGGCACCACTTATGAAGCCACCGATCCCAATCACGCTGAAGTAGAATGCCAAGCCAAGGCTGCGCAGCTCGCCGGGCATTTGGTCATAGAAAAACTCTTGCATCCCGGCTAGAGCGAACACATTTGACACCCCCATAATCACATATTGTGGCACCAGCCACGCCCAACTCATTGGTACCGTCGCGCTAGCATCGTCAACTAAGCCATGCTCACGCGCCGTCTCCAACCGTTGCGTCTCCACGAGCGCTGCAACCGACACCGCAACGATGGATAGCACCATGCCCGTGCCCACACGCTGAAGCAGTGTCAACCCCGATGGGTTCGCCGTCATGTGCCGCAGCACAGGCACCAATACACGGTCGTAGATGGGCACGAACAATATGATGCTTACTGGAATGAACGTTTGAAGCACCGCGGGTGGCATCTCCAGGCCACCAAAAATGTGACGGTCCAGAGTGCGTCCCTGCTTGTTAAAGAGAGTTGATTCTTGCGCATACACCACGCCGTACGCCAAGCACGTCGCCCAGATAGGTGCTAGCCGTAAGACCTCCCGCGCCTCCTCTGACTGCACGTTGTCCGTGGAATCTTGATCTGTGAGGTGATGTCTTGTCTTGTCAAAGGACAAGCTTGAGTTTCTACCAAGAGCAATAAGGCCACGGGCTAGGCGGACGAATGGGCTGTCGGCACCGGAGTTGCGCACATATAGGCGATAGGTTCGGGTGCCAGCAAGGAAGATGGCAAACGCGAAAAGCATGATGACACAAAGAGAAGCAAATCCGATAGCCCAACCAACGTTCTCCTGGATGTAGCTGACGACGGGGATGGCGACGGTGACTCCGATAGACATGGAAAAAATCCACCAGTTGAATAAGGAACTTCTGGAGGCACTCTCCTTGGGGTCAGTCGGATCGAACTGATCGGCGGCAAAGGCCAGGCAGCAGGATTTGTCAGCACCTTGCGCGAGTGCGATGAGATATAAGGAGCCATAGAAGAGGACGACCTTCACGGACGATGGGCGGGGTGAGAAGTCGTTACTGTCGAGTCGCAATGAGGGAAGCTCCCGAAGAGTGGACACCAAAGTCATCATGCCATAACCCTGCATGGATACACATGTTTTTCAATTATTACTGTTTGCATAACATTAATTACTTTTTTAGATTAACATTATATTGCCGTATTGGGGTAAATATTTAAAACCTTTCTAGGTCTTAGAACTTTTCAAAACATATTTGGACCGAGCTAGATTAATAATGCTCAGGTATATAGGTTTAGTAACGCGTTAAAGAAGATTTGTTTTAAGAATTGGGATGTGGAGCTCTTTCAACCAGGATTGTTGTCTCAGTCCAAATTTGTGATAACTATTCTGTAACTGCTCCAGCACACCCCCCCTCCCCCCCCCCTCCCCACACACCCCATAAATGTCGCTAAAGTCAATAAATATGATATAAAGTTGATTTGTTTTTTCCGTTAAGGGTGTCAAAGAAAGTCAATATGCTATAGCGAACATTGGGAGGTTGTGAGTTCGAATTTTCGTGGCTATGAACATTGCAGTCCCAAAGAATCTGAAGTAGCTGCAGCAGCCTGGGGTTTGACCATGTGACCTGTTGGTTGAAAGGGGACGACGCTGCACCGTTCGCGCTTTTGTTGCATAGTTAGGATAGATATTAATATGTTAGTTTGGTGCGAAATTTATTTTAATTCAACTTTGATTTGAATTAATTTTGGCAGTAAATCAAACTTGGTTGCCAGAGTGTGGAAAATGTATTAATGTACTAGAAACATGAATGATGCGTATCATTTAGGATCATGCCCAGCATATGTGGACATACTCTTTATTCAATGAACAGTTTATTTAGTGGACCTATACGTGCTGAGGTGTAGATGCAGGGACAAAAGAAAACATTGAGGCCAAGTAAGTATTACTGAATTATGTACCAGGACATAGAGGGTGCAGGCGAGGATGATGGATCGGTAGCGACCCAGCCATGAGTCGGCGACGAAGGCGCCCAGCAACGGCATGAGGGCAGCTGTCCCCATCCAGACGTTAACGGCGGTTGCGGCGGCGGCTGTGGAGTGGCCCAGCGGCCCGGTGAGGTAGGTGATGAGGTTCGCCGACAAACCAAAAGCAGCGAAGTTGCCAGCGATTTCCAGCGCTGCAATACGCCATTCCTAATCACTGAGCTTGCTATTCTGAAGAATATCAGATTGATCGAGTGATAGCTCAGCAGGTACCGGCGGCGAAGAGGGCGGAGCGCCATCCGCCGGAGCTGGCGCGGTAGACGGGACGGCCGCGGAAGTCGGAAACGCCGGCCAGCGGCGCCTCACCCGCGTCGTCCACACTGCCGGTGAGCAGGAAAGGGACTTCCGTGTCCATCTCAGTCTTTCTTTCTTTCTTTCTTGTTATTTGGGTGTCGTGACTGGACTCGAGGATGAGTCATTTTATAAATCGATCTCATCTAGGTGGTAGCTGAGCATACTTCAATTTCTGAGCCAAAAGTTTCTATCGTACTGTCCTCCACATCGTACCACATCACCGACGAAGGTACATTTGGCTATCGGATACTTACAATCAAGTTAGTTTTCGTCTATTAATTCGAACTAGCACAGGGGGCCCTCGCAAATGCGAGGGCAACTTAGTAAGTGCAACTTGTATTTTTACTCATGTTCACAATACCTGATATAGCATAATTTTGAATACAACCAACATAGATGTTAGGTTAAATGAAATATCTCATGTGGGAAAAATAATTATTTTTAATTTGTGGACAAAACATTAATAATTATTAGATTCCCTGAAGCACCTTATTGATAATATAACCATACATATCATTTATAAAAAAGTAGTACATAAGACAAAGTGAAGCTATGTTAGAACAATAATTTAGATTATCTGCATTCACTTTGTGGCTCGATCGGAGACCCTTTTGTTTTGCTTTTAGTATGAACCATGCATTTGCACGGCTAACGCTTTATGTATTTTATATTGATATATATAAGATGGCATCGATTATCAGTAATTATTTGGACCCATGAAAATTATTTTCTCTCTATTGACATGGGTACCTATATTTGTCATTGATATGTCCTTATATATTAAAACATTTTATTCAAAGACCTCAAGAAAATCTAGCGGGCTTTGGTACCACATTTTTTTGCTAAGATTATTTTGCACCTAATAAAAATTGTTTCTATGTCGAGTCCAACCCTAGTTATAATACATGTTGTGCAATAATTAATTTTTTGTCTTCCAGTAATCTAGATTTGACCAGTTAGTACCCTTAAATTGTGAATTAACAAAATGGTTATTTAAAAGTGTGTTTAAAAGAAAAAATCGAATCTTATAAGGATTGACGTAAGGGGCTCAGCCTGGCTGATAAGCCATTGAAATATGTTTCTCATGTGTGCATGGCTTTGTAGGACCAAGTCATCCTCGGTACATGAGAAATAGTTAGATCGGGCTAAAGTAAACGGATGCCATGGCTTTGTGGTACCTAGTCCCACACGGTATACGAAAGATTAATTAGATCTAAGCTAAGTACACATGTAACGGGTTCCAGCAAGTCCCCGACTCATCGGTCGGATTAGGAAAAAGATGATGAATCGTGTCTCTGCCCAAAATGTATTTGATCTACCCATAATATCCTACATTTTTTTTACCAGATGTGTCCCACACGGTACGAAAGATTGATTAGATCTAGGCTAAGTACACATGTGCCGATCGTAACGGGTTCCAGCAAGTCCCCAACTCATCGGTCAGATTAGGAAAAAAAAAACCAAGACATATTGTATTAGATCTTCCCATAATGTCCTACATTTTTTTTTACCAGATGTGCTATACACGTTTGTGGCTGTTTACATAACACGTATAGATAACCTCTTTTCTTTCTAATTTCGCTTGAGTGTGGCCCCGTGTGATATGTACGTGCTGAACATGTTGTACGTGACAACTTTTGCGTAACACCTATCATCTTTAAATCTCAGCCATTAAAGTTATGATCAATGAACCATATATTTTCAGCTTACGTGGATTAATGTGGTGGCTCCGTTATAGTTTCGTATATTGCTTTTAGTATATAATAGATAGTAGCTATAGGTGCACTGGTCCGTAATGGAGCAGTAGCTATAGCAGTAGCAACATGACTATGCGTACTTTTCGTTAATTAATTCGAATAGTAGCAGTAGCATCACATGATCGCAGTTATCTGTGTACGTACGTAGTATATTTTTTTTGAACAAGAAGAGGGGCCTTGAAGGACTCCGAGGCTGCATTATCCCGCTGTCGGTGAGGTACATAGTACAAGAAGGACCAAGGTGAAAACAGAAATTACATTAGGGTCCTTAGGAAATGCAAACAAGAACTTGGAACGAAAAGTAAAAAAAAGCAATCAGGTCCAGGCTTTCTTCCAGCTCTAGCTCCACCGAACACAGCTCGCATCAAAGCACGGTCAACCACAGCACCACCGGGGACTAGGCCACTTGGGGTACTGCAGCGGGAGCACACCGTACCAGAGCAGAAAACCTCCACCATGGCCTCGAGGCCGGGAGGATGATCGCCGCAGCTCGACGTACAGCAGGCGCCGAGCAGGGAGGGAGTGGCCGCCGCACGACCTGCAAATTCAACAGCTAAACTGCAGGACGCAGTATGATGAGCTGTCGAGAGGGAACTTCCAAGGTTAGCCGCGGTTGCAGCCGCGAAACGTCGTCCTCCCGCTGCGACGAGAACAAGAGGGACCAGAAGCTCTGCCCACCATGGCCTCCATGGCTAGCAGGTAATGGACTCCAAACTTCTTCCACCGTAGCTGAAGAACCGACAGCATCAACCCCCAAGACTTGGAGGTGATCTTCGCACTTATTAGGGAGAGAGGAGGCAGCGCCGTCCACTCCTTCCTCCAGCTCCGACCACCAGAGCAGCAGAAGAAGAAGCAACAACACCCATCCACCGATGCGGCTCGGTTGCACGCGGAGATGAAACATCCGCGGCATAACGCCAGACTGCACAAAGACAAGAAAAACAGCAAGCTCTCTACCACTACTACCTAGACTACTGCTATACAGGGTGCACCGCGCTCTTCCCCCATCACAACTCCGGCCGGCGGCGCCGCTGGAGCTGATCCGAGATGGAGCCGGGCGACGGCAGCAACAGGGGTCGACTCTCAAACCTTACCCACTCAGAGAGAGAGAAAGGCCGCCGGTTGGTTTGTGTACGAACGTATGTGAAGGCAACACATGACTATACATACCTTTGGCCACAAGTTTTGTAGCACCGCAATTCCAGAGTATTAGAGGCAACTCTAGAAAATTAGATTAGACTATACATATAATTGGCCACATGTTTTGTCACTACGGGAATGTTTTGTAGCACCGCAAGTCCATAGTATTAGAGGCAACTCTAGAAAATTAGATTAGACTATACATATCATTGGCCACATGTTTTGTCACTACGGGAAATAATTTATACGCCGACGGCCAAGATATACGCCGATGGCCAAATATCGGGGCCGTCGGCGTAGACCCCGATAAGGCTAACGTAAAATAAAAAAGAAAATTGAGATACTCCGACGGCAACCCCGTCGGCCAAATATCCTAGTTTTTTTTCTGACTTACTCACCATTTTGAGCATAACTTTTGCATTCGAACTCGGATTTCGACTTTCTTTAGCTCGTTTCGAAAAGGAGAAACAGATTTAAATCATCATGCATATTTTTCAACCTACATTCTTCAAAAAATTCAATGAGTATAAATAAAACAAACAAGAAAGGGTTAACCATTACCGGGTGTAGACCTATAAGCTAGGGTTTTCTCCAGCGGGGCTAGCAGTTGAATATTGATAAACCCTTGGTGTATCTATGATGAAATAGGTAGTTGTGTACCTCAAAATGATTTTTGCCAAAAAATCGTGAGGAAACTATAATGTACCTGTAGTTCAAATTTGACTTGTTTTCAACTGAATTGGCAGAAACTTGTATTTTTCAAAAGAGGTGGATGGAAACCTTTTTATCGAAAAAAATGGTTATTTGTGCATATAACATGGTCTAGTATTTTCCAAAAATGCATCTCCCAAGTTTTGCAACATATTTGTGGTAGGTCCTTCATAAAAAAAACCTTTTTAACACTCCGAAAATGAAAAATAGTTTTTTTTATTCAATTAAAAGAAAAACTTCCTCCATCAACATTGTCCGTGCTTCCAAGATACATGTTTCTGTGGAATATGGGCACATTTAAACAAACTATGCCATGGATTTGGCTATAACACTCGTCATTTAGCATGAAACCCTAGAATGTTTAGAGGAGATAGCTCATTTGCAACACAATTATCGTATTCCAAGTTTATTATTTTTTGTGGATACTAGGACATATATAATGACACCACGCGAAGGTCTTGCATCATTTTGGGTTGTTTAGAATTTTTTGGAATTTTCTAAGCCGGTTTCAGGGAAAAGTCAAGACGGTGGGCATGACCGTTCGTAGCTAGGGGTTGAATATTGATAAAATCTTGGTGTATCTATGATGAAATAGGTAGTTGTGTACCTAATAATTACGTTTGCCAAAAATCGTGAGCAAACTATGAGGTATCTGTACTTCAAATTTGACCTGTTTCCACCTGAATCGGCAAAATTTGTGTTTTTTAAAAGATGTGGATGGAAACATTTTAATAGGAAAAATGGTTATTTGTGCATATAACATGGTCTAGTATTTTCAAAAAAATGCATCTCCCAAGTTTCGCAACATAATTGTGGTAGGTCCTTCACAAAAAAACACATTTTTGACACTCGGAAAATGGAAAATGGTTTTTTTTATTCAATAAAAATAAAAAATTCCTCCGTCAGCATTATCTGTGCTTCCAAGATGCATGTTTGTGTGAGATATGAGCACATTTAAACAAACTATGCCATGGATTTGGCCATAACACCCGTCATTTGGCCCGAAACCCTAGAATGTTCGGAGGAGATACCTCATTTTTGTGAACATATTTTCAAAAAAATTGTCGTATTCCAGGTTTATTATTTTTGGTGGATACTTGGACATATCTAATGACACCACGCGAAGGTCAAGCGACATTTTGGGTTGTTTTGAATTTTCTAAGCCGGTTTCAGGGAAAAGTCAAGATGGCGGGCATGACCGTTCGTAGCTAGGGGTTGAATATTGATAAAATCTTGGTGTATCTCTGATAAAATAGGTAGTTGTATACCTAATAATTATGTTTGCCAAAAATCATGAGCAAACTATGAGGTATCTATAGTTCAAATTTGACCCATTTCCACCTGAATCGGCAGAAATTTGTGTTTTTCAAAAGAGATGGATGGAAACCTTTTAATAGGAAAAAATGGTTATTTGTGCATATAACATGGTCTAGTATTTTCAAAAAATGTATCTCCCAAGTTTGGCAACATATTTGTGGTAGGTCCTTCACAAAAAAACCTATTCTTGACACTCGAAAATGGAAAATGGTTTTTTTCAGTGAAAACAAAAAATTCCTCCGTCAGCATTATCCGTGCTTCCAAGATGCATGTTTGTGTGGAATATGGGCATATTTAAACAAACTATGCCATGGATTTGGCCATAACACCCGTCATTTGGCCCGAAACCCAATAATGTTCGGAGGAGATACCTCATTTTTGTGAACATATTTTTAACAAAACTGTCGTATTTCAAGTTTATTATTTTTGGTGGATACTTGGACATATGTAATGACACCACACGAAGGTCTAGCATCATTTTGGGTTGTTTGAATTTTCTGGAATTTTTTAAGCCGGTTTCAGGGAAAAGTCAAGACGGCGGGCATGACCGTTCGTAGCTAGGGGTTGAATATTGAGAAACTCTTGGTGTATCTCTGATAAAATAGGTAGTTGTATACCTAAAAATGATTTTTACCAAAAATCATGAGCAAAATATGAGGCACATGTAGCTCTAATTTGACCCATTTCCAACTGAATCGGCAGAAACTTGTGTTTTTTTAAAAGAGGTGGATGGAAACATTTTCATAGGAAACAAATTGGTTATTTGTGCATATAACATGGTATAATATTTTCAAAACTTGTAGTTCTTAAGTATTGCAACATATTTGTGGTTGGTCCTACACAGAAAAACCCATTTTTTGCACTCGGAAAATGGATTTTTTTACAATGAAAAGGAAATTGTTTGTTTGCAACTTTACAAACCAAGGTCTATGTTTGTTTGCAATAGAATTGTGCTCCAATTTTCCATATCTTGGCATATTCCAACATGGTTTGCTAATTTGGTGCCCTAATTTTGTCATATTTTCTCCACGAACCCTAATTTTGACACCTAATTTGGTAGGGTGACCATAGCCCATACACTAAACATCTCACTTAGTAAATTCTATACATGATGAAAAATATTATATGGATGTTATATTTGAAATTTCTCTCATTTTTCTATTCGAATGGACATATTATTTGTCAAATTTTGATTTACGGATTTATAGATATGAACTATTCAATATTAAACAGAAAAGTAAAAAATGATAATTACTATTTAAATTCAAGATTATTTGAAGTCAAGATTATTATTAGTTATTATTTTTCTATTAAAATAATTGTTTGAATTCACAAAATAAAAGAGTGTGACATGATGGTCCAATGGTTAACATGATTGATTGGATACAATTGTCAGCAAAACATCTGTTGTTTCTAGGTAGCTCATAGGGAAGGAACTACGAAGTTAAGCGTGCTGGGGCTGGAGCAATCTAAGGATGGGTGACCGATCGGGAAGTGTTAGTAGAAGCGAGTAATTTAGTTAAAAATAAAAAAATGCTTAGAAACAGAGATAAATGAATTTTATAGTGTGATTAAGTGGTTAAACAAGTGAAATAAAAAAAACAGAAAAAAAATTCAAAAAAAAATTTGAACTTTTTTTGATTTTTTTTTAAAAAAATTCGGCCTACCTATACAACGATGGCTTCCCCGTCGGCGTAGCCCAGTTTACGCCCATGGGTTTTATACGCCGACGGCCGCCAGACTACGTCGACAGGGGTAGACGCCGACAGCCACCGTCGGCCTACCCCTACGCCGAAGGGGATCATGTATACGTCGATAGGGTCCGGCCGTCGGCGTCTAGCCTGCCTCCCGTATTGTGTGTGAGAAGAATACGAGCACAAGCAATCATAATTTTGTTGAGGAGGTTCATCGATCTTGTCTACTCATCACATAGTACAACTGAAGACAAGAACGCCGGGGCCCGCACACACATCCTGGCCACCTCGTCACACCGGTTCAACACTAGTACACATCCATATGGGAACTGCGGGTCCACCGATGGCTAGCTGCATCAGGGTCTGCTATGCGTGCTGCACATGCCACACGTTCGAGCACTTGCTTATGCCTCGAGTTTTCTTCTTAATACAATGCCGCGGGATCATTAAACTGCTGCTCTCCTATTCTTCTAGACCGGTCTCAAGATGATATCTGCTTTAACTAAATAAAGCCACAAACCGGCGGTGTCATGCAAAGGTACCAATACAATACTGGTGGTCATCCACGGGAGCAAGTAAGTAGGCCTAGATGCCTGATAGAACAGAGGATACATAGGGAGAACTCGTCATTCCCTAATGGTGTTTAGGAGAGCGGGAATCATGTCAATCGCCTCCCCTCGCTGCTGCCCGATCCTTTTGTTTAAGCCACGGCTTTCCACACCTGCATATAGGAACACATTTTGTATAGAACATGTGATGGGTTGCCCGGAAAGCTGCCTTCAATCGCAAATTTGTTCCTAGTTGTCCATAGGGACCAGTACAGCGCCACAACACAGAACCAATTAACTCTATTTGTTTGCCCCTCAAACCGGCTGATCGTCCTATACACCTCTACATGGCGGGAAGATTGCAGTCACAGGAAAGCAATTCCCTAACTGCACTCCACATAAAACGAGCAACGGAACAATGGAAGAAGATATGATTTGTATCCTCGTGATCCCCACATAGACCACATCGGCCATTACTCGGACCATGTTTGCGTCTAATATTGTCCGCTCAGATGGGAGGCGTTTGCGCGTGAGTTGCCATAGGAAGATCCTGAATTTCTAGAGGCACCGAAATCCGCCACAGGGGAGTAAACTGCGGCATCATCATCCCTTCGCAAAGTTTGCGGTATAAAGACATGACCGAGAAGCTCCCCGATGGCTCCAAGAGTCCAAGAAACCACATCATGCCATTGGGACAGATTGACCCCCACAAGACACCTCTGTAGATTGTTCCATTCCACCCCTTGCTGAGGGCCTAGGATGCGCCTAACGGGAATCTCCCACCCCTCGTTTTGCACAACCTCTCGGACTGCCATTCCCGGGTCCCTTGGAATCGCAAATATATCCAGGAAATGGTCCTTGAGAGGGCCCGTGCCTGACAACAGTCAAGCCAGAACCTAGTAGCCGCACCATCCCTAATCATGTGTTTTGCCCCCAAACAGAACACATCTTTATATTTCTAGATCACATTCCAGAATTGTGATCTGGGCGGTGTTGGGAGTCCACCAGCACCACCTTATATCTCAGGTATTTTGCTCTTAGGATATCTCCAAGAGCCCTTTCTCATGAGTAAGGATTTTCCGATCCACTTAACCATCAGGCATATGTTCATTCATTTCGTGTTAATGATGCCCTCTCCCCCCCAGACTCTTTGGTTTGCACACACGGTCCCACCGGACCATGCGGTATTTCCTCATGGCCTCCGAGCCACCCAAGAAGAAACATGACCTATGTTTGCTCCAATCTCTTATGTACCCCGTCCCGCAACATGCACACACTCATCACATGCATCAACATATTGGAGAGGCAAGCATTCATGAGGGTAATCCAGGCCACTGAGGATATCAGCTTCCCAGCCCAGGGGTCAGTACGTCTTCCTACACGCGTGGAAAGAGGCTCCCAAATTGTTGCCGTGAGAGCGCGAGCCCCGATCGGGGTCCCAAGATAGGAAAGAGGGAAGGTGCCAACCTTGCAGTTCAGCATATTGGAAACCCTCTCCTTTCCTCATGAAAAGTCCCTAGGACCAGATCCTCGCTCTTGTGGAAGTTAATTCGTAGCCCCGACGTTCTCTCAAAACAGAGTAGCAGTAACTTTAGGTGCGCAATCCCCCAGCCTATCCGGTTCAGACATGAGGATCGTATCATCCGCATATTGGAGATGGTAGATCTCCCCAGGAATCAGACGAGGGACAAGTCCCCGGAAGTGGTTCACCCCCTTGGCCTTATTAAGGACCACATCTAGGGCATCCACTACGAAGTCAAATAGGAGGGGCGAGATTGGATGCCCTTGTCGCACTCCTGTACCATTACGGAAATAGTTACCTGATTCCCCATTGATGATGATAGAGGTATTCCCCGGAGACCAAACTCATAATCCTATGGACATAGCGGGCGTGAAAACCTTTGCAGAGAAGCACCTCCCGCAGAAAGTCCCAGTTGTCCCGGTCATAGGCCTTTTCAAAGTCTAATTTCAAGAAAACTCCCCGAAGTTTCATGGACTTAACCTTGTGCACTATCTCCTGAAGAGATAGGATTCCTTCTTGAACATGTCTACCTTTAAAGAAGGCCGAGTGCGTGTTGCAAATCGTGCGGTGGGCTATAGGGGAAAGTGGAAGGGCAAAGGCCTTAGCGACGAATTTGAAGATAACGTTAATTAGAGCAATCAGTGAAATTGTCTAATATAATCACCCCCACCACTTTAGGGATGAGATTAAGCATCCCAAAGTTAAGGCGAGCGATGTCTACCCTACCCAAGTCGAAACCATTGAGGATCCCCATGATCACCTGTTTAACCTCACACAATTTTTTTTAAAGATGGACACAGGGAACCCATCAGGATTTGGGTCATTGTCGGTCTTCATACTCGTCAGAAGCACGACAAGTTACTCACTTGTGAATGTGAGCATGATGGAAGTGTTTTTTTCTGGTGAAATACACCTCGATGTCTCCCACATATTTTGGGCCAGCAGGAACCATCTAGGTTCGCACAAGGCACCCATTAGTGCCTTATAGAAACCATATATGTGTTCCTGTAGAGCTACCCTGTCCGAGATCATCCCTTGATCTAATACAAGATTAGTAATTGCACATTTGCGCCTATGCCCATTAGCGATGGCATGGATGAAGGCTGTGTTAGCGTCCTCTTTAAGCACCCAAGCCAGTCTGATGCGCTGCTGCCAGTACCGCTCCTCGGTAGCCATGTTGTGGGTTAACTGGTCCTCTAGGAGGTATATCGAGTTCCATCCCTCCTCGCCAATCCCTGATGAGTCCGCTATGCCATCTAGGTTCCGGATCTGGGTAAAAAGGTCACCCTTAGCGTCCCTCGTCGTGCTACCATTGTTGCCCCCCCAGCCTTTGAGGAATTGACACATCCCAATTGACAGTCTATTCCATTCATCGATAGGATCTAGCACAGGGCCCTTAGCCTCTTCAAAGCCATTTGACATGGAAAGATAATAAATCATTTATTAGCATTCGTTGACATAAACATACACCTCATTCGAAATCCTATTTTCAATACTTCAGTTTTATAAAATAAAAACTCTAGCACATGAGTGATCTTTCTTCCCTCTACGAAGGGCATTTCTTTTAATTTTATGTTGAGTTTCCACCTTCTTACTTAATGCAACTATTAGGAGAGCATAATTGTTATTCTAAGTATAATGTTCATAGTCCCAAAATTTATTATTGATTGGAATATTATAATGATACTGCTTGTTCTAAAATTATTTGTATCTACTCACCACTTGACCTTTGTAGGTGTCCTGATATTTATGCTTTGCTATTCCACAAAGGAAAAATGAGATACCATTCTACCATACTTTCGTGGGCAAAAGGAATGTATCACCTTCAATGCATCATTACTTGTTGTCAATTATTTGTGTTCTCTTCATGTTGCAACTTAATTAATAAGTTTTCATTATTCAAATAACATGTATCATGTCTTTGTTAAAGTTTTTATCTCAGCTTAAAATGTTTTATGTTTTGATGGATCAAGTTTGTGTTGGCATCATGTCATCTCAAAAAGTATCTTTGTTATCATTTACCTATGCTGATACGTCCCAAACGTATTGATAATTTTTTGATGCTCCATGCTTGTTTTATACCAATTGTTCCATGATTTTGCTATGGTTTTATATGATTTATTGGACTAACCTATTAATCCATTGCCCGAGTGGCAGTTTCTGTTTATTTTGTCTATGTATTGCAGAAAAGGTACAAAAATCAAAGTGCTCAGAAATATCCCAAAAATAATAGAAATTCTAACTTCCCAAAAGACTCCTAGAGCACGAAGGACACCCGGAGGTGGGCCACCATGGGTCCACCAGGTGGCGTGGGGCCACCACCTAGGGTGTCCTCTGGTGCTTAAGTTGCCTCGGCCGCAAAATGGAGAACCCCCGAATAACTTTCCCAAATACGATACAGAGCTCCGTCGCCAACTGAAAGCCTAGTTTGGGAGACATAAGTTCCTGTTCTGGCACACTGCCGGCACGGGGATTTTCGGGAGATCGTCGCCATCGTAATATCCAACGTTTCTCCATAAACCAACCATGTTGACCTATCCATGTGTGAGTAATTCTCTGTTGTCGGCAGAGGGGATGGTAGGGATTGGATGAGATCGATCTTGTAATAGCTCGTCAGATTACTAAGACATGATGCGTAGTATCCACTATTGTTGTTGCAACTTGTTATGCTTAATGCTTATCACTAGGGCGCGAGTGTCATAATTTCATATCTGAACATGTTATGTTTCATAAATATACATGTTGTTTTGGATCATACCTAGAAGTTGTATGTACCTATTATTGTCCGGAACCCGAGCCCCCAAGGTGACAAGTTCGGGAAAGGGTGGCCCCACGCAACCAGGCAACCGGTCTTGGCACCTTGCTGTGGGCTGATGTCTACTACACGTTATACCCAGGGTTTATAGAACTCAGAGAGGTATAGGTTGAATTTATCCCTCTCAAACAACCATGCAATTAAGATACAAGAAGTCTCTTGTGTCCCCAACACACCTAATACAATTGTCAGTTGTATAGGTGCACTAGCTCGGCGAACAGATGATAAAATATTGATAATATGGACGGAAAACAATGTGTATTAAATCTGTAATAAAAATGGCAGCAAGCAAACAAGTAGTAAAACTGAAAGAAAATGATATAGCAATGGTGGAAAACAAGGCCTAGGGATCATACTTTCACTAGTGGTCACTATCAATAACATTAACATAATTAAACATATGATACTTCCTCTAACAACATGCATGAAAGACAGAGCTCGCAAACCGTTCCTCGTGAATCAAATAGGATGAGAATCGTGTAGGGCTACACAAGCACACCTCAAAGTTCAAGTTCCCATCAAAGAACACCCTAGCCCTGTCACTTTGGGCATCCAAAGATAGTACTAATAAACACCACAACCTATCTCTTCGATAGTATCTTTCTAATCAATCTACAACACCCACACTGTCACCTTGGCCCTATAGAGATTATACTAAACACAATCATCAAGAAACCTCATAATTCCAATTCAATCCAACAAAAGTAAGAACAACTTCATCATAAGTATCCCTCTAATCCATAGTCCATAGAGTCACACAAGGCACCCACACTGTCACCGTGGCGCCGTGGAACAAAGGTGAATCCATAAATTATACTAGATAAAACCAATTGAGTACATTAGATCCATTACATAATGAAGAAGAAACAACATAAATTCAACAATGATAACATATCACACGATCACACTCAAGATATCATCAAGACACACACACACACACAGAGAGAGAGAGAGAGAGAGAGAGAGGAGAGACATAACCACATAGCTACTAGCATGGGCCCTTAGCCCCGAGGGGGGACTACTCCCGCATCATCATGGGAGGCAGCAACGTCGATGAAGAGGCCTCCAGTAACGATTCCCCCTCCGGCAGGGTGCCGGAGCAGGGATGCAGAAGCCCTAGATTGGACTTTCGAAGTGACGACGCCTCTCTGTATGTTTCTGGAAAATAACTACGTCCCCGACATTTTTAGGGTAAAAGGCAATTTATAGGCAAATAGGGGGACTTGAGGTGATGGCCAGGGCCCTGAGGGGCCCACCGGGTGCAGGATAGAAGGACACTGCGCCTGGGGCCCTCCTGGTGGCGCCTTGGCTCCCCTCTGGCTCCGTCTTCATTCCGGGTAAAATTGATCTCCGTAGATTTTCAGACCTTTCCGGGAATATTTTCTTAAGAACTTTTCTGAAATAGAGCAACTGGCCTGGGGCATCTTGTTAACAGGTTAGTCTGTGAAAACATCCATAAAACGATAGAAAACATGTGTAAAACAAAAGGTATTGGGTAGAAAACAAGCATCACTAGTAGGGAATTGCCATTCTATGGAATGGATTCTGTGGCGCACCTCTCTCTGGTGCGCCACAGAAATATTATTTTGTGGTGCACCCTGCGCGGTGCGCCACAGAAATACATATTTTTGTGGCGCATGTGGTGGACGTGCGCCACAGAAAGCGTGCGGGGCCCACACCAATCATTGGGCTGGGTGTCAGAGGCCATATTTTTATGGCGCACCCTGACGCGTGCGCCACAGAAAGGGCAACTTCTGTGGCGCACTGCACAGGTGCGCCACAGAAACACCATATTCTGTGGCGCATCCTACCCAATGCGCCACAGAATATGTTGTTTCTGTGGCGCACCTGTGCCGTGCGCCACAGAATAGCATACAGGTGCGCCACAGAAATATGCGCACTGTGCACATAAAGGTGGCTGCCCCCTCTCTCCCCCCCCCACTCACTTCATTGCAAGTGGATGTTGCTCACTCGCCCCCCCCTTCTCTCCACTCTATTTTTACACATTTAGTTCTCCTTTTTAGGTAGGTGAACCTATTTATTCGATGTATAATTGTTGGTGAAGTTTGTTGTTGTTGGGGGGGCCTAATTACCTTGCATCTATACTCCGGTGCCTCCCTCTCCCTCGCTCGTGTCGGTATCGAATCTACTCGGTGAGTATAGTGTTGGAGGTTCATATGTCTTGTGTGGCCATCGATCGATGTGTATGGGTGTTTGTCATGCATGTGCAGGTGGACCGATCGATTGTCGCGCGTGCGGGCGCGGTGGTGTATGGATGTTTGCCGAAATGTTGATTCACTTCCATTTCGGCAAACTTTTGCACCCCATATGTCCTACTTATAGGAGAGGTCATGCCGAATTTTTCCGGCGACTATGCATGCATGTTGTGGTTCTAATTTTCTGCTCTCTATGTGTCTGTGCAGGCAACCATGGTACTAGAAATGAGCTCTGCTCGAATCGCTAGATACAAAAAAGACGCGAAGGCGGACATGATTCGGTGCAACAGGCGGCAGATAAGATGCCCGTGTCGATCATGCAAACTCGTGCGCTGGATTGACCCTGATTCCGGACAATTGGAGGAGCACCTTCTCAGACGCGGTTTCTTTGACGACCGCAACCACGTGGCACCGCCGGCAGCAAAAGTTGTGCACGAAGAGGAGGGCGAGCGAGGATATGACGGCGAACAAGATCATCATGAAGAAGGATATGTCGGCGGAGAAGATCGACATGACGATGAAGGCGAGAACACGGAGACCCCGCTAATTTCGGCCTTGCGGGACTCTCATGTTCAGGATCTGCTGCTTAAGGAGACGAGCAACGACATAGCTGCAGCTAGGGAGAAAGCCAAACTGGCGCAAATGGAGATAGACGGGGTGACTCCGTTGTTTCCTGGGTGCCGCCCCGAGGATACGCGGTTGCATGTAACGCTTGCTGCTCTGAAGATGAAGACGCAAAACAAATGGACCGACTCGAGCTTCAACAAGAACTTGAAATTCTGGCACGATCGCCTTCCCGAGGGGAACACATTGCCAAGCAGTATCAACGAGGCTAAGAAAGTCGTGTGCCCTCTTGACCTACCTCACGAAAAATTTCACGCCTGCATCAATGATTGTGTAATTTATCGGGGGGAGTACAAGGACACAATCGCATGTCCGAAGTGCGGCCACGGACGATACAAGTGTGGAACCAACAACAAGAAAATTCCTCGAAAAGTGGTATGGTACTTTCCTATCACTCCCCGTCTTCAACGGTACTACGTGGACCCTAAGGAAGCAAAGCTCATGCAATGGCACGCAAAAAGGGAGAAGCCGGAAGAAGATCCGGAGAAGGGCTATATCATGACACATCCTGCAGACGCTGCCCAGTGGGAAGCATTGGACATAGCTTTCCCGAGTTTTGGGGGCGACGCGAGGAACGTCAGGCTGGGTATGAGCACCGATGGACTCAATCCGTTCGGCAACCAGAGTAGCACACATAGCAGCTGGCCCGTGTTTGTATGGCCTTACAACCTACCCCCGTGGCTGTGCACCAAGCAAAAGTACATACACTTGAGTATTCTCATCCAGGGGCCAAAACAACCAGGTGTCGACATGCATTTGTATCTCGGGCTGCTGAAAGACGAGTTAGACACGTTGTGGAAGACGCCACCCGTTACGTGGGACGCGTACACTAGAGATTATTTCCATATGAGAGCCGCGTTGCTGACGACGGTCACAGACTATCCTGGTTACGCGTATGTATCTGCCCAGGTCGGCCACGGATTCTGCGGCTGCGTGAAGTGCATGGACGGGACCCCGCATCTCCAGCTACCAAGGGATCCTGGGTCTTCGAAAACCGTGTATCAGGCCGGCTACTGGCAAATACGGGTTCAGGCACGTGACCGATTTCCCCTGCATCAAGCAGCCGGCTTGGAGCACGAAAGAGGCCTTCTATGCCCTCCATCACCTCAAAGGGATTGTCCGCGATGCAAACAATTTGAATCATCCTTCTAGACTCCGAGACTGGTCCAACAAAATGGCGGGGGAAATCTCACAGGAAGATCTTATACAAGATTTTCATCGCATCAAAGTCAAGTTGTCGGAGATAATCATTGAAGATGTCAACAAAAAGGGAGGGCCCTTGCACCAACCCATAGGGTTATGCCAGAGGGATATCCAGGAACGCCTAGAGCGGCAGGCTGATCGTAGGTCGTGGATGACGAAGGAGCTATATAAGCCGTTTCCGGCGCCGCTCCAGTTGAGGTATCGTTGATCGAGGTGTGCGTAGCTAGCTACTATTAGTTTGTTTAACAAAATTTGCTTAACTTATATAAGCCTAGCTACTATATTAGTTTAGCTCTAAACATAGGCATAGCTAGCTACTATTAGTTTGCTCTAAACTTAGGCCTAGCTAGCTACTATTAGTTAGCTCTAAACTCCTAGCTAGCTACTATTAGTTTGCTCTAAATTAACTTAGGCCTAGCTAGCTTTATGTTTGTATATCTTTGATGTTTATTTTTTGTTTCCTTAGTTGTTTTTTGTGAACATATATGACTTAGTTGTTTTTTGCATTATACTTACTAATATGCTTTGTGTCTATCTATATAGATGACGTACTACGTGGTGTTCGAGGGTCGGGTTCCAGGAGTCTATGACGAGTGGAAGGACTGCAAAGCACAGGTCGACAAGTTCAGCGGCAACTGCTATAAAGGATACAAGACTAGACACGAGGCGGTTGCGAAGTGGAGGGACCACCAGTCGAAACAGATGAACAAGATGAACAAGATGGAGCCCTCCTACAAGCTACCGTTCTTGCTCACCATCGTCGCCGTGCTTGTAGTCTATTTCATCTTAGCTTAGGCATTTGTAACTTGACAACTCGAGTAACTATGTGGTGACAATTATTGTTCGATGATGTGTTTGACAACTCGAGTAACTATGTGATCACTTTGAGACAAATTCGATACTTTTGCACTATGTATCACTATTGTGATTAAGTAACTTTGTAAAATATCAGTAATATGTTATATGTTGTCAAATATCACTGCTGTGAATAATTCCTGTATAATTCCTGTATAATTCCTGTATATTCAAACTGTATACAGCAGAAACAATTTAAATTTCGAAATATTGCAGATGTTTCTGTGGCGCACCATTGGAGAATTCTGTGGCGCACCCAATTCTGTGGCGCACCATTAAGGGATGCGCCACAGAATCGACCATTTCTGTGGCGCACGGGCCAGGTGCGCCACAGAATCGACCATTTCTGTGGCGCACGGGCCAGGTGCGCCACAGAATCCACTATTTCTGTGGCGCACGGGTTTGGTGCGCCACAGAAATTATTTTTGTGGCGTGTGTTCTGTGGCGCACCCCTGTGGCCCCAGGGTGCGCCACAGAATACGATTTTGGTGCGCCACAGAAGAGGGTTTCCCTACTAGTGCATGGAGCATAAAAAATTATAGATACGTTTGCAACGTATCATGGGCGAATGGTGCATCGGCGGCCCGAGATGATACCTCGCTGGCAGCAAGAGTCACATTGAGGTTGATGTGTGGCAGCACAGTTGCTTGTGGTTGGGAGGAAATCTCCGACGATGTGTCCCGCGAGAGGTGATACCTACAAGTGCACAGATTTGTTAAATCATCATTTCGCAGAATTATGGTCTTTATATCGATCCCACATAGAGCTGATCTGGTGAAAGGTTTTTAAGGCTGCCATTATCACACACAAGATGTCAGACTTAGGTGAATTGACTCACATAAATATTAATTTGCTTAAACCTACGGAAAACAGAGAGTGAGTTGTGTGGAAATAGAAATGGAGTAACTTAATAATAAGAAATAACTGATAGAAATAAATACTGTAAAGTTGTGTTGTATTGCTTATGAAGTAAGTAGGTGCGGGGATATTTCTGGTTCATTGTTCTTGTGAATGTGCTTGATGGAGGTAGCGGATATGTCATATATATCCTCCTCTACAGGATTGTCGGTAGGTGAGTCACCCTGAAATAGTTAAACGTCCCCATGCCCTGCTCGGTATGATCGGAAAGAAGTGACTTAATTACCATTAGTTCCAAATTTGCCCCGCGGAAATGGGATAGTTGGACAAAGATGTTGTGCAAGTTCTTATAGCAAGCATGCACGACTTTTCACCATTAGTAAGTTTCTTCTTATTAGTAACAATATCCTTCATATACTTGCAATAACGAGGCAACCTGATAGCATTAGCCAAAGGAATTTGCAAGAGGAGAAGTGATACGTCATAAACACATCCTTAATTTCTGATGTTCCATGTTGTTTTCATGTTATTTCCTACATGTTTGCTATACACTTTATGCCAGTTTTATCGATTTTCCGGGACTAACCAATTGAAAAGATGCCACAGAACTAGTTCCATGTTTTTTGCTGTTTTTAGTTTCAGAAAAATTGTTCTAGAAATATTCGCGAAATTGGAAAATTTGAAGCCCGGAAGCCTTATAATTCCCGAAGGTTCCACGGAGTCTCGAAGAAGCCCGGCGAGGGGCCACACCTTTTGGCGGCGCCCCCTGGCCGCGCCTGGGGGTAGTGTGGGCCCGTCGGACATCCACCGCCATCGCCCTTTCGCCTATATAATCCCCCCGATACGTGAACCCTAAAGATATACCACTTTTTCCTGAGAAACACCCAAGGACGCCGTCATCGCCATCCCGAGACCGGGAGGGTTTTGGAGATCTCCCCGGCACCCTGCCGGGAGGGGAATTCATCACCGGAGGGGTCTACACCACCGTGCCCTCCTGTGAAGTGATGCGTGAGTAGTTCATCCCTGGACTACGGGTCCATAGAAGTAGCTAGATGGTTGTCTTCTCCACTTTATGCCTCATGTTTAGATCTTGTGAGCTGCCCTACATGATCGAGATCATCTTTATGTAATCCTACATGTTGTGTTTGCTGGGATCTGATGAATGTTGAATGCTATGTCTTCTGATTATCAATCTATCATGTTATCTTCATGCATATGCTATTTATGATCTTGCATGCTCTCCGTTATTAGTAGATGCACTGGCCAAGTAGATGCTAGTAACTCCAAGAGGGAGTATTTATGTTCGATAGTGGGTTCATGCCTCCTTTGAATCTGTGCTCGAGTGACAGAAACGTGACAGATGGAGGATGTGTTGTTGCCATTTGGGAGAAAACACGGTGTTTACTTAGTTTATATTGTTTAAATTATACACTTTGCTTACTGTGATTATCTATTTCTTTCAACTTAATACCCAACATTTGTTCGGATGATATCCGGAGGGTGGATTATTAGTCATAGATGCATTTGGATGACGGTCTATGTATCTTATTGTAATGCTAGCATAAATCACACAGTAATCTTTATGTATTGCATATAAACTACGGTGCATCCTTCATTTCTGTCAATTGCCTAGCTGTAATTTGTTCACCACATATGTTATTATTCTTCTTGGAGAGACACCACTAGTGAATTGTGGACCCTGTTCCATTTTCTCATACTGATAATACACAAACTGTTTCCACTGCTTTCACACTTCTTCCACTATTTTCACACTGCTGCTACTGCTTTGATACTATTATCATACTTATTTCCACACCATATGTTTAACCTCTTTGTGTTCAGCAAAACCGGTGAGATGGACAAACTCACTGCTTCATTGGAGCAAAGTGATTTGATTGTGTTGTGTAGGTTCCATGTTGCTACTGAACTGGTAGTGCGCCCTGCCATCTCAGCTGCATCAACCTTCTGAAATTACTCCTTCCTCCTACTGGTCGATCCAACCTTGTTTTCTTTCTGAGGGAAAACTTGTTGCTGTAATCTTCATACCTTCCTCTTGGGGTCTCCCAAGGAACGTGTGTTCAGACGCATCAAGCGCATTTTATGGCGCAGTTGCCGGGAAGGAAGAGAATTTCTTCAAGGGGAGTCTCTCACATCCAATCTTTTTACTTTGTTTTTGTTTTGCTTAGTTTATTTTATTTTGTCTTGTTTGCTTCTCTGTATCAAAAAACACAAAAAAAATTAGTTCTTATTCTAGCTGTAGTTTTATTCCTGTTTTTAGTCTTGTTAAAATGACTACTCCTGAGAACACTAAGTTGTGTCACTTTACTAGCACCAACAACAATGATTTCGTTAGCACACTTATTGCTCCACCCTGCTCCTACTTCTGAATTTGATGAGATTAAGCCTTCACTATTAAATGTTGTTATGAGAGAGCAATTTTCTGGTGTTAGTACTGATGATGCTGCTGCTTATCTTAATAATTTTGTTGAACTATGTGAGATGCAAAAATATAAAGGTGTAGATGGGGATATTATTAAACTTAAATGGTTTCCTTTCTCTTTGAGAGGAAGAGCTAAAGAATGGTTGCTATCTTTGCCTAGGAATATTATTGATTCTTGGACTAAGTGTAAAGATGATTTCATTGGAAAATATTATCCTCCTGCTAATATTATATCTTTAAGAAGTAGCATTATGAATTTTAAGCAACTTGATAATGAGCATGTTGCTAAAGCTTGGGAAAGAATGAAATCTTTGGTAACGAATTGTCCCACTCATGGACTGACTACTTGGATGATCATCCAAACTTTTTATGCAGGACTGAATTTTTCTTCAAGAAACCTTCTGGATTCAGCTGCTGGAGGAACCTTTATGTCCATGACCTTGGGGGCAACAACAAAACTTCTTGATAATATGATGGTAAATTATTCTGAATGGCACACTGCGAGAGCCGCTACTGGTAAGAAGGTTAATTCTTTTGAAGAAACCTCCTCTTTGAGTGACAGACTTGATGCTATTATGTTTATGCTTGTGAATGGCCATGCTCCTATTGATCCAAACAATGTTCCTTTAGCCTCTTTGGTTTCTCAAGAAGAGCATGTTGATGTGAACTTTTTTTTAAAATAATAATTTCAATACTAATGATTATAGGAATAATTTTGGTAGCAACAATTATAGGCCATATCTTCCAAATAATATTAATTCTTATGGTAATTCCTACAACAGCAACGAAAGTGTGCCCTCTGATCTTGAGAACATGCTTAAGAATTTTATTAGTACACAAACTGCTTTCAATAAATCTGTTGAGGAAAAGTTTGGCAAAATTGATGTTCTTGCTTCTAAAGTTGATAGCCTTGCTCTTGATGTTGATTTTCCGAAACAAAGGTTATGCCTCATGATGTTAAAGAAAGCAAAACTTTGAATTCCATCCAAATTTGAATTGATGATAATGTTAGGATGTTAGCTGAATTGCATGCTAGATGGGAAGGAGAAGATGAAATAGCTAGAAATAATAATATAGCTAATGTTTGCACCATTACCACCACTAGTAAAAGTGAATCTTATAATGTTAGTAAACCTTCTACTACCAATGATAAAGTAATTGGTGTTGGCAACAATCCCCCTTCTGCTATTAAAAATGCAAAACTGCCTGAAACTGCTAAAAATGTTCCTGATAGAAGTTCTGAAATATTTAGAAACATGGGAGACAATGGTCCCATTACCTTTGATAAAAATAATATTGAAAATGATGATTGCAAAATAACTGAAGTGATTAAGTTCCTAATAAATCTTGCTAGTTGTCCTAATGCTATTACTATGAATATGGCTTGCACAAAATATATTACAAATGCTGTAATGCAAATTAGAGAGGATGAATTAAGATGTGAAGCCTCTATCCCTAGGAAGCTAGATGTTGGTTGGGAACCCATTATTAAAATGAAAGTGAATTATTTTGGTTGCAATGCTCGATGTGATCTTGGTGCTATTATCTCTGTTATGCCTAAGAAACTTTATGATATTCTTGATTTGCCACCTTTGGAGCACCGTTATTTGGATATTCGTCTTATTGATAATGTTAGAAAGAAACCTTTGGGGGAGAGTTGATGATGTTTTTATCATGGTTAATAACAATCTTATCCCCGTTGATTTTTTTGTCTTGAATATTGAATGCAATGCTTCTTGTCCAATTGTTTTGGGAAGACCTTTTCTTAGAACTGTTGGTGCTGTTATTGATATGGAAGAGTGGAATATTAAATTTCAATTCCTACTCAAGAAAGGTATGGAACACTTTCCTAGAAAGAGAATTAAGTTTCCTTTTTATTATATTATTAGAACAAATTATAATTTGGATGCTTCTTCACTTGAAAACACGTGAATCCACTTTTCCGGGCCTAGCTAAAATGCGTTAAAGAAAAGCACTTCTTGGGAGATAACCCATGGTTTTATTTTTGCTTTGTTTTTCTCTATTTCATTTGAGTAAAGGGGTTGTATACTGATATAGAAACTCCTCTGTATCTTTATTTTCATGTTTTAGTTGTGCCAAGTAAAGTTTCTGACGAGAGTTGGAGTTGGCTTTGGATTTCTGCGTAGGAAACAGATTCTGCTGTCCACCGTAAAAAATCGCATAATTCACAGAAAGATCAAAATGACCTAAATTTTTTTGTTTTTATTCCTGAGCTATTCTGCAACGTTTTCGTTCCTTAAGTTTTTTGACCTGATCAACGTAAGTGCCCCAAAAAAATTCGTCTTTACAGACTGTTCTGGTTTTGGCAGATTCTGCCATTTTTCTTGCATTTGCTCTTTTACGATGTTAAGTGGATTTCTTTGCTTCACCAAACATCAGTGGCTGTAGATAATGTTTAAAAGTATCAATAGAACTTGTGCCCATACAAAACCCATGGATTTTTTATTGTTGCACTAACCCTCTAATGCGAATTACTCTATGAATGTTGTGTGAAGGAAGTGTTCAAGGGTCACGAGAAGAGGGTGATATAATGTCATCAAGAAGAGTGTAAGGTCAAAGCTTGGGGATGCCCCCATGGTTCATCCCAACGAATTTTCAGAAGACTCAAGCGTCTAATCTTGGAGATGCCCAAGGCATCCCCTTCTTCATCAACAATTTATTAGGTCACTTCTAGTGATACTATATTTTTATTCGGTCACATCATATGAAATTTACTTGGAGCATCTGTTTGTGTTTCTTTTGTTTTCCTTTGTTTTTTTGTTTTCCTTGCTGCAATAAATATAGTTTGACCCTAGTATTCCTTATTTAGGAGAGAGACATGCTCTTCTTTTTCATTTGAATACCCGTTATGCTTGTAATCATAGTTTTTCTTCTAGTTGCTGCAAAATTCTTGTTTAGCACTTGTTTTCATTGCATCTCTTATTTAGAGATGTTAGTTTTAGTAGTGTTATGTTAATACTCTCTTGTTTCATTGCTGCATCTTTAAGAGAGTTTTTGTTAAAACATATTTTATATGGTGCTTGTTGGGAAAAGAAACTGCTGCATGTAGTAGAATTTATAACAGTGCAAGTAGAAGCTTGTATAGACCGCGACTAGATTTTTTCGTATCATGATAGATGTTATTTTAATTCTAAAGCCTAGTGGTTATTTAGTAGCATGAATTGTCTCAAATAGATGGGAGTCTTTAATGTTCCTTTGAAAGAATCATGACTTGTTCTTGTAATTTTGAAGCATAAATTTGTGGTGTTCTCCTTTGAATGTTTTGTTTGGTTGACTTGGCGCATGCTCACACCATGTTTATGACTATGAACCAGTCAGTTATAGCCTCTATGATCATTTAGTTTTTGAACTTGTGGTACCACTTATGCTTTGAGTAATGATGCTTATATCCCTATGCATGATTATGGCCTTTGTGCTCTCTTGACTTGTCGTTCCCAGTATTTTGCTAGCCTCCACCTGTACTGAGTATGAGCTCTACTCGCGCATGCAACTCCCAAAAAACTAAAGTTTTCCTAATGTGTCCACCATACATACCTACATGTGGTATTTAACCGCCACTCCAAAGTAAATTGCTCATGTGTTACCTTTAAAACTTTCAAAATTACTCCTGTTTTGTGCTCCTGTTTTAGCTCATGGGGACGTAAATACATAATCTTTATTTCACTTGTTGATTGGACTTTCACACCATGTACTAATGGCTTCATCTGCTTATCCATTAGATAGAAGAGCTGGCAACGGGGTGCCCAGCCCCAAAGTAATACAACAAATTATCTTCACTATTTTTTCCCCTCATTTATCAGTCAAAGCATAATTGTGTAAACAAAAGAGAAAGAGGGATGACCTTCTACCCAGATGCGTCCTTCTATGGGAGCCGCTCTTGTGAAGTCTGGTTGGATTGTGACGCACCGTATTTTATGTTTACCATTTGTTGAGATAAGCATACACCTCTCTTAAAAATGTTTTCAATACCTCTGTTTAACAAAATAAAAGCTCTAGCACATGAGTTGACCCCTACTTCCCTTTGCGAAGGGCCGTTCTTTTACTTTTATGTTGAGTCTCCATCTTCTAACTTTATGCACAATTGAGAGAGCATAGTTTCCATTCTGAGTTTAATGTGTATTTCTCCTAAAAACATTATTAATTGATTCGTGATGTGTTATTGTTTGTTCTCTAATTATTTATTCTAGTCTTCCTCATGAACTTTGAAGGTGTCCTGGCATTTATGTTTTGCCCCACTCTGAAGGACAAGCGAAATATCACTTTGCCATGTTATCTCTACGCTTCAAATAAACGTATATCTTTCAGTGCATTATTATTCATGATCTTTTATTTGTGTTACTTCTCATGATGCAAGTTGATTGCTATGCTTTATTGTTAAAATTTTAGCTAGCATGCTTGTCTTTAAAGTACTATGATTCAGCTTACATATGCTTTTACATTATTGATGATCAAGTTTATGTTGGTAGCATGTAACCTCGGAAATTATGTGTTTTTATCGTTTACCTACGAGGACGAGTAGGAACTAAGCTTGGGGATGTTGATACGTCATAAACGTATCCTTAATTTCTGATGTTCCATGTTGTTTTCATGTTATTTCCTACATGTTTGCTATACACTTTATGTCATTTTATTGATTTTCTGGGACTAACCTATTGACAAGATGCCATAGAGCGAGTTCCCTGTTTTCTGCTGTGTTTGGTTTCAGAAAAGTTATTCTGGAAATATTCACGGAATTGGAAGATTCGAAGCCCGAAAGTCTTAGAATTCCCGAAGGTTCCACGGAGTCCCGAAAAGGCCAGGAGAGAGGCCACATGGGGTCCACACCATAGGCCGGCACGCCCCCTGGCCAAGCCTGGAGGTGGTGTGGGCCCCTCGGGCGTCCACCGCCATCTCCCTTTCGCCTCTTTATCCTCCCCCATACATCAACCCTAAACATATACCACTTCGTCCCGAGAAACACCCGAGGCCGCCGTCATCGTCATCCCGAGATCAGGAGGGTTCTGGAGCTCTCCCCGGCACCCTGCCGGGAGGGGAATTCATCACCGGCGGGTCTACACTACCATGCCCTCCTCTGAAGTGATGCGTGAGTAGTTCATCCCTGGACTACCTGTCCATCGCAGTAGCTAGATGGTTGTCTTCTCTACTTTATGCCTCATGTTTAGATCTCGTGAGCTGCCCTACATGATCGAGATCATCTTAATGTAATGCTACATGTTGTGTTTGTTGGAATCCTATGAATGTTGAATGGTTTGTCTTCCGATTATCAATCTATCATTTTATCTTCATGCATATGTTATTTATAATCTTGCATGCTCTCTGTTATTAGTAGATGCTCTGGCCAAGTAGATGCTATTAACTCCAAGAGGGAGTATTTATGCTCGATAGTGGTTTCATGCCTCCTTTGCATCTGTGCTCGAGTGACAGAAACACGGCGGATAGAGGATGTGTTGTTGCCATTAGGAAGAAAACAACGGTGTTTACTTAGTTTACATTACACAATTTGCTTACTGCGATTATCTGTTGCTTGCAACTTAATACCCAATGTCTTTTCGGATGATATCCGGAGGGTGGATTATTAGTCATAAATGCAGTTGGATGACGGTCTATGTATCTTGTTGTAATGCCCGCATGAATCACATAGTAATATTTATGTGTTGTATATGCACTACGGTGCAGCCTTCATTTCTGTAAATTGTCCAGCTGTAATTTGTTCACCACACATGTTATTTATCTTCATGGAGAGACACCACTAGTGAACTGTGGACCCCGGTCCATTTTCTCATACTGGTAATACACACACTGTTTCCACTGCTTTCACACTGCTTCCACTGTTTTCACATTGCTACTACTGCTTTCATACTGTTCTCGTACTGTTTTCCACACCATACGTTTAACCTCTTTGTGTTTAGCAAAACCAGTGAGATTGATAACCTCACTGCTTCATTGGGGCAAAATGATTTGATTCTGTTGTGTAGGTTCCACGTTGCTGCTGAACCGGTAGTGCGCCCTGCCATCTTAGCTGCATTAACCTTCTGAAGTTACTCCTTCCTCCTACTGGTTGATTCAACCTTGTTTTCTTTCTGAGGGAAAATATGCTGCTGCACTCTTCATACCTTCCTCTTGGGGTCTCCCAACGAACGTGCGTTCACACGCATCAAGAGGTTTCATCCACTCATAAAAGTTCATCTAGTGTTCTTCTTCTTTAGTCTTATGAGACTTACCAGGGAAAGGCATAGGTTTTTGCACCCAAGGTTCTCTTTCTTCACCATGCTTCCTAGCAACAAAATCTTTCTTATCATTATTTTTATGATTAGGAGGTATTTCAGGCTCTTCTTCACTTTTTTCCTTATTGGAAGTATCATTTTTAGCATTATCATTAGCATATTCATTACCACTTCCAATTTTAGGACCAGAAATAGATATACTATTTAGGATCTTTATTAGGTTCTTTATCAGTATTGTTATCATTAGACTCTCTAATTATTTTATGTTTCTTCTTCTTTTTCTTCTTAGGAGAGCTAACAATATTTTCATCTAGCATTTGGGAGTATTTTTCAAGCATTTTTTGGTGTCCCTTGGGATATAGAGGATCCTAAGTGAAAACACCACACCTCTAGTTTTAACACTACGAGCTCCCATTTTTTAATTTATTATACATCTCAGAAAATAAGTCGTGTTGCACTTAAGTGACTGATTCAATTTGAGTTTGAGTCATTTCAATGTGTGTAACTAGACCTTTAACATCAATAAGAGTTCTTCCCAAAGTATCATGCAAGTTTTAATAACTAGAGAATTTTCATTCAATTTGTTTTGAACTTGCTAATTAAAATGAGTTTGTTTAACAATGAAATCATCAAATTCGTCTAAGCATTGATCATGAGGTTTATTATAAGGAATATCACGAGCATCAAATTCATTAAGAGAGTGTACGTCTACCATAGGAGGGTGAGTGGTAGGCTCGCATAGTGTTTCAATAGGAGGTAGATTCATGACATCTTTATATTTAATAACCTTCTATTTAACAGATTTCCTAGCTTCTTGCATATCTTCAGGGTTAAGGAAAATAACTCCTCTCTTCTTGGATGTAGGTAATGGTGAAGGCTCAGGAATATTCCAATCATCATGGTTCTTGGCTATATTACCCATTAATTCTTCAACTTGATTTCGAGTTCTTTTCCTGAAAATAGAAACAACACAACTATCCAGATATGTTCTAGATTCAACAGTTAGTCCATTATAGAATATATCAATAAGTTTATTCTTCGGTAAACCTTGGTCAGGTTTACCTTCAAATGTAGCACAAAACCAGTTAGTTTTATCCAGGTATGTTCTAGATTCAACAGTTAGTTCACGCTCATTCCTTGTCTGTCAGCAGGCAGGCGACCCACCTAGGCCCTTCCACTTGGTCGGCGGCAACGGCATGCCGTTGCCGCTGAATGATGGGTGGTTGGGAAAGATGCCAGTGTCGAGCACCCGGATGCTGATTCCGTGGCCGAACCCGACGGAGAGGTTCCTCGTGCCCTGATCCGTGTTCAACTCGAGGAACTGAGGGGTGTGCATTGTCTACACATGGTAGATCACGTCAAGCACCACGGCGAGGAACCTTGCCGGGCATGGGGGAGATCGCATCGAGCTCCCGCTACGTCAACCGGGCCTCGAAGCCGCTAGCGAAATGGTGGTACAAATGGAGCAGACGACTATGCTTGGGGAGGAAAGACTAGTGAAATGCCTTCCAGTCGTCGGACGTGCCGAACAGGTGGGTCCCCCGGGGCTCAACGTGGATGCTGTGCATGCTAAGGACAATGGGGAGAACGGAAGCAACCAAGGAGAGCTTGAAGTTCTCCATGGCTAGCAAAGTATCTTGTGGTCGTCTGCTCTGGTATGTGTACATACATCATGGAATAAATATATGTAATGACACAAAGCTATAGGTGTCGTATTGGCTACACAACCGTGTCCGACCCGGTAGGTGTGTTCAGAACCCCGCACTCATGCAATTTTATTTAAATTTTATTTATTCCGTCCGCTGACATGTGGGGCCCACCTGTAAGAAGCATACCGGACGGTTCTGCTGTATTGGCTGGTTATAGGGGGCTTTCTGAAAAATTCTAGAGCTAGCGTGGCTGCCAAATGTCGTGATTTGATTGGTTTTGTATGAATTTGCTCCAACTATGCAAGTAATTGTACCACTGCACTCACATTTGCAACAAGTTGTATGAATTTGCTCCCACCGTCTAAATATTTGTACCTCCGGTGGTAATACCTCGTTCAAGCGCAGTACATCGGTGAGAGAATTCAGCGGGCCCTGGTGGACTATTTCTATTGGTTGCCGTAGCCGACAGATGAGAGCGCATCGTTTGCGAGCGGCTCCTCGATCTGTGGCGTACATCCCAATTATTTTCATGTCCGTGGCATCCTAGTACATCCATAAATTAGGTGGCAGCTCACATGCCACGTCCTCCACGCGCCAATCACCATAGACATTTCCAATCAGTGAAAAAACAAAAACCCAAATGGTCCTGTTCTTGCACCAGCGTTTATCATTGTCCATGGAGGGTCTCTTTCCAACCAGTTACAAAAAGTAAAAGTAAAACCCCATCGTCGTATTCTTGCAGCAGTGTCTGTCAATGTCCGTGAAGCATCTCTTTCCAAAAGTCCAAATCGATGGAGAGTTGTCAGATTTGGATCACTTCCTTGGAACGCTAGTTCCAAATGAATGGATGAGGTCAGAGGTTGAGATGGTGGCGAGGATGTTCTATTATAAGTGAGCTCCACCGCAGGCGAGGATGGTGGGTGGTTGAGACGGTGGCGAGGAGGTTTTTAATGTGTTCGCACTAAAAACCGCAGGCAAGTACATATACATATGTGTGAATTATACAACAATTGTACGTTTCGAAGATTGTTCTGGCACCTACAACTCGTTGTCGTTCTACCATTTCCGTACTTGTGAATTTCCTTATTAATACACAAAGTTAAGAACAAAAGCGAGGAAACACACATGCACGCTAACTATCTCACTTGCTTGTTATTTTTGGGTGATCCAAATTCACATATACTGATAAAAAGCCGAACTTGTGACGAGTAGAGCGGAGCGCCTCGAGTCTGAAGTTGGCCCATCACGTTTGCGCGACAAACGTGGCCCGCACGGAGGAGGGTACGGTACGAGTCGTTAGCGAGTTGGAGTTGGATTCACCGTTACCGATCTAGTTAGGTCAAGACCGCCTTTATATACCTCTTGTAAGCCGCCGCACGGTATAAGCCACACATTATAGATCCCGACGCGTTTGTAACCTCACCCGAAATAGTGAAGTATTGCTGGCTGGCGTCCATGGTTTTTTTCTCTTCCTCGTTGGAAGGGTTTTCCACGTCAAAATCTCGTGTCCCCGTTGGTTTCGATATTGCTTACTTTATCGTTGTTTTGCTATTGCGTGTAACAAGTGGTATCAGAGCCCTGTTTCAGATTAGGGTTTCGCGATGGCATCGATGACATTTGATCTACCGTTGTTGGACTACAAGACGAGGTTTTCTCTGTGGCAAGTAAAGATGTGTGTTGTTCTATCGCAAACATCGGATCTTGATGAGGCGCTGGATGCGTTCGAGAATAAGAACGAGAAGGACTGGACTCCTGAGAAGAAGCGCAAAGATCATAAGGCTTTGTCGTTGATTCAACTTCATCTATCTAATGATATCTTGCAAGAGGTGTTGCAGGAGAAATCTGCGTCAGCGTTGTGGCTCAAACTGGAATCGATCTGCATGTCAAAGGATCTAACCAGCAAGATGCACGTAAACATAAAATTGTTCTCGCTCAAGATGCAATATGGTGGTTCTGTAATGAACCACTTGTCGATATTTAAGGAGATCGTGGCCGACCTAGTGTCGATGGAGGTAAAATATGAGGATGAGAATTTAGCTCTTCTGTTATTATGTTCGATGCCTAGTTTTTTTACGAACCTGCGTGATACCATACTGGTAAGCCGCGATGAACTAACCCTCGCGGAAGTTTGTGAGGCCCTGCAGACCAGGGAAAAGATGAAAGTTATGGTGTAGTCTAACGCATCGTCCTCCAAAGGCTATGCATTGCAGGTATGAGGAAGGCCAAAGCAGCGAGATAACAACTACAACAACAACATCAAAGATAAGAGCAGAGACCGTTCAAAGTCCAAAGGACGAGACACCTTCTGCAGGTACCATAAGAAAACCAATCACATCATTGATGATTGCTGGAAGGTGCAGAACAAGGATAAAAGGAATGGTACTTACCAACCACAGAATAAATTTGACAGGCTAATGGTAAGGTTGCTGGTGTTGCTTGTGATAATAGTTCAGATGGTGAATGCTTAGCTGTGTTTGCTGCATGTGTTCCTCGTGATGATGAGTGGATTCTTGATAGTGCTTGTTCGTTTCATATTTGTTGTAACAAAGATTGGTTCAGTTCTCATGAGGCTGTGTAGACTAGAGATTTTGTGCATATGGGGAACGACAACAAATGTCACATTGGTGGCGTTGGATTTGTTCAGGTCAAGACCCATGATGGGATGACACGTGCATTGACGAGAGTGAAACACATACCATCCATGGCGAGAAATTTGATCTCGTTGAGTACCCTTGACTGTGAAGGGTACAAGTATGCCGGAGGGGATAAACGCCTGAAGGTATTAAAAGGTTCTCTCATTGTTATGATTGGTGATATCAATTCTGCCAAGTTATATATTCTTAGAGGTAGCACTTTGTTTGGTACTGCTGCTATTATTACTAATGATGATCCAAGTACAACTAACCTTTGGCATAAGCGACTTGGACACATGAGCGAACATGGTATGGCAGAATAGATGAAGAGAGAACTTCTGAAGAATTACAACATGGGTAAGTTGTCGTTATGTGAACACTACGTGTTTGGTAAGCATAAGAGAGTTAAGTTCAATGCTTCCGTTCATAACACTAAAGGTACATTGGATTATGTACATGCTGATTTGTTGTAACATCCCAATTTTGCTAAACTAGGGTGTTGGTGTTGTGTTCATGTCATACATGCATCAAACAAAACTTTAAACCATGTTTTAACCAAATTAAATTGTGAATTTAATTGGTTTGAGAAAATCTCACAAAAAGTACTTAATTTGGGTCCCAAAATTTCGTATTGAAAAATATTTCAATTTCACCAAAGAAAAACATGGTTTTGTTGGAAATTTCATAAGCTTTCCAAAAGTTATTTTTGCCAAATGTTCTGAGTTCAAAAAGGCCCTCAAAACTTTGTTCTTGTTCTGTTTTTAAAGAGAAAAGGACTCTTTTATAATTCCAGAAACTCTAGGGGGTTTCCGCAAAATGGTTTTCCTTTTCTTCCTCCTCCATCCAGAAAGCAGCAGGCAGCTGCGTGGCCACCGCCGACGATGCCCCTGCCACCTCCTTCCTGTACGTGTGCCGAGGGTGACTACCACGACGTCGATTACGTGCTCCCCTCTCTCTCTGTCTCCCTCATTCCCCTTGCTCCCTCTCTGCACTTCTGTTCCGCGGGAGACCCCAAACCTCGAGCCCCACCCAGGCTCCAAGAAGACTGGCCATACTTCCCTCTTCCTCCACGAAGTAGCACAAGGACAGGGACAGCACAAATCCTCGGGATCGAACCCGTCTTCCCCGCCTCCGGCCGGTGAGCCTCCTCCGATTCCGGTGTATCCGCCGCTCCCCCGGCCCCTCTGACCGCACCACGAGCTCCCCCATCGTCTCCTCTACCTCCTGGAGAAGCTACACGAGCTGGGATGCCCGGGAGGACCCGAAACGTGTTGGAACGCGTAGAGATAAAAAAAAACTTTTCCTACGCGATGCTTCCAAGATCTAGCCGAGGTAGAAGGCCACGATGATTACCACTAGACGCGCGGTTGCGGATTATCGGTGAAGCGCGTCGGGGCAGTGCAGTCCCACGATCCGGTCCGGCCGATCCAATCCCTCGAACGTCGAAGTGCTGAACGTACAGCACCTCTGCCGGTATCCACACGTACGAGGAGGAGCTCCGACGGCAGACTGCTAGGTCTGGTGCGACGGCTGGACTGAGTGGGGCTAGGGTTCCCAACGCATGGGAGAGTGGACTAACGTGCCCGCTGGGCAACCTGCGCCCCTCTATATATAGCGTATGGTAATGGGCTGCACAACACTTGTGGCCCATTCCCTCTGTGAGTCCGACTCACTAACTCAATCCATTTCCGGTTCGGGTCCAACCCAACCAATACTTGCTCCCGCTCTTAAGTGTCCTACTCTCAATCGATCAATCGGTAGCGGCTCCTAGCAGAACGTGCCGACTCCCAAGTACCATTGAGTCATGACGACATACCTTTCAATGTGATATTCATCTTAGTCCCTTTTGCCTCACGATATACCTTGTCGAACTATAGGCGATTTATCGTCATCCCTTAAATAGTTCAACTCTCTTCTCGATCCGTGATATGCGATTCATCTCACTAACTCTTAGTCAACCGACACAGTTAACACTTAACTGAGTCGCGCATGGCCATGCTTCCTGAATCATATCACTCGAGAGGGCCCAGAGAATATCTCTCCATTAGGAGGGGCAAAATCCCATCTTGATTATCCACATCACGCAGCTTGCTTCTCATTCGACCCGAACTCTGCCTTTATAGTTGCCTTGTCACAGAACAACGTTTGACAGAACCTAAGTCGGTGATCCACAACTCGGATTGTGCGACAACCTCAGGTCTAAGGATTACATTGATTGAGACATGCAAATGACGACTTGATCGTTGCATCTCAATGTGGGTCAGTCCGACTTGCTAAACTCTTTAGCCAAGTCCGTGAACGTTGGAATGGCATCACCATGCCCATGACAAGTGGAACCGTGTCATCAGCCAATACTCACATTAGTCTAGGGTGTGTGTCCAGCACAACCTAAATGACCAAGGACAATCTAGTATGAACAACATGAATATATAGTTCCACAATCGAATCACATATTCAATGACATATATCAGATGTTCAAAACAAGGACAACTTAATAACTTTATGAATACAGTGGGAATTACATCATACATGATTGCCTCTAGGGCATATTCCCAACAAAACGGGCCGTATTCCCCGAGTCCGGCCGCCGGCTTCCCGTGCTCGCCGCCGGCGACTCCGGCCGCCCCTGCCCTCCCCGACCCCTCCACTAGCTTCCTCGCAACGTGGTGAGTTCCCCGGCGCCTTCCATCCCCTCCCTCCCCCTCCGAGTCGTGCTACCCCCGCACACCGTGGCCGCCGCCGCGGTTCCTCGTCGCCGGCGAGCGTCCGGCGACCTCCAGCAAGCGGCGCCACCACCGTTAGCTTCCCCTCGTTCTCCTCTACGTGGTGGTGTAGTTTGTTTTTCAAATGGCGCGCGAATTGAATCGAATCCGATCCTATCTGTGAAGAACAGGGTAACATGATGTCACTATGACATCACGCTGATGTCATATTTCCTTCTTTTTACAAATTCCAGGAATTCCAGAAAAATGGTCTATTTTGTTTAATCAATAACTATTGTTTTATAATTCGGAAAAATAAAAATGAGGTACCAAATTGATCAGAAAAATAAACTCTACCGGAATATGTCATTTTCATATATGTTTGAGAAAGTCCAAAAAATGGCTTTATTTAATGTTGTTTATTCATTTAAAAATAGAAAAGTAAGTTATTATTCACTAAAATTAGAAAATTAAAAGTTATATACCAAATTGCTCAAAATGACAAATGCAATCTAGTTATGATGTTTTCAAATCCATTTGAGCAACTAAAATTGTACCCACTTTCAATATCGCTCGAAACCCCCTCCGGGGTCTATTTCGGGATAAATTCAGTAAAAATGCCTAACTGACATATGAACGCTAGCAACCCAACAATCATTCTTAGGGATTTATCTGAGTGCATTAACTTGCTCATGCATACATATTGTGAATTGCATTGATGCCATGTGTTGATTGTTGTTCTACTTGTTTCGGTGTTTGTTCCCCCTCGGTAGAACGTGACTCCGAAGAGAAGACCAACAGCTCCAATGGCGAATACTTGATCTTAACCGACAAGTCAAGCACTTATTCCAGAAGACATTTCAATTGGTTTTCTTATAACCAAGGCAAGCATAACCTCTTATTTGCACATATATGGTTTTCAAAGTGATTTGAATCTCGTACTTTGCATTCGGTTCCAAACTATTTGATGTCAGTAGATAGAGTTCTCCTATATACTTCATAACCTATATATCCTGATCCACTCCTCCTAGCAGCTATAGGTTTGTTTGTGCGCGCTCCGCTAAACCTGTGAGTCTTGCTTAGCCATGCCTAGTTATGATCTGATCCATCCGGTTTATGAATCTGGTCAAATGCGTGAATCATTTATGTCAGGTTGTTGTGATTTGATTATCTTTGATAACTTGACTAAATAATGGCATGGATGTGAGGCCACAATGGGTTGTGGCGTTTTGTCCTGTTCATGCCCCTAGGAGCGAGTTTTCGCCTTCGAAGCCAAGACTGAGCGTGCAACCACACGAGCGAGCCAATGAACCTCTCCTGACTAACTAACTTGTTTAGCCACATCCATGAGTCACGTAGTTTGATCTTTCCATCTGCGTGTGAGTCAGAAAACAATTTGGAGAAAACTTAGGGCGTGACCGGGACAAGTGATGGACGTACACGGATCTTGATCCCGACTCACAGAACAGGTGCCGTCAGGAGGTGGCCAACTCCCTGTTGACGGGGTGGCCCTGTTTGGGTTGACTCATGGATAGGGTTACGCAAGGTAAAGGTCGGAGCCAACCACCCTCTGCCGCGCTCCCAAGGAGCGTACATGTGGCGTTAAGAGTCGGATGGTACGTGTGGGTAAAGTGTACCCCCTACAGGGATGAATCTCCTCGAGAAGCCGTGTCCACGGGTACGGACGACTTGGCAACGGATTCTGTGATCATAGATAACTTCAACGGAATGACTAAAACTTGTTAACCATGATTGAAGGGTGCCTCCTCGGAGATGCCGAGAGGGGTCATCCTTGTAGCATGAGATAGTGTGGGTATGAGAAGGAATTGGTGGAATACAAGAAGATGTTGATCTCAGTAGTTGAGTAGATTTCTCCTCTGTTTTCAAAATACTCCATGAGACGTGCTATTCCTTCCTCAACTTGCAAAACAAAGATTGCTTTACGCAAAATAGCCTTCATAAAACCCTTTCTGAAGATAGCAGATATATAATAGGTTAACTAAGTCTTGTTGAGTACCTTCGGTACTCAGGTTTGCTTAATTTTGGTTCAGGTGGAGTTCCTCACATCGGTGATGATTCAACGTGGACATCGACGAGTAGTTTGGGGTTCCCAGGTAGCAGCCTGGAATCTATGGGCTGGGACGTCGCCTTATGTTGCGTCCTCTTAGGCCTTTTTGGTTCTTGTTGATTAGCAACATAATTTGCCTTCCATTGTCTGATGTAATGTTGGGTCATGTGACCTCTGCTTGTAAGCTATACTCCAGTAATACCTGTTGAATACAACTTCATGTTTAGAGTACTGCTTTGATCGGTTGTTGGTTTCGAGCTCAATATTATACAGTTTTGGCTATGCCTGCATAGTTGTCGTAGTCGAGGGGTTGTGGAGCCGATGATCCATGTCCGAGCCCGCCTGTCGATGTGATCGGCCTAGGGCGAGGTAACCCCAGTAACCCTCGATTGTTGTTGCACTTTCTGGACACATAGCATCTCTATATAGCTTTGGTCCCGTTTCCTTCAGTTTCATTCGATTCGTGGACGCTTCGATATGCATAGTTGGTTATGACTAGCGTGGACACAAGGAGTAGTATACTGGGGATCTGGACTACGTGCCGATGAATCCAGTCTGCCTGCCGTTGTTTGTTGCGGCCGGGGCTGGTAACCCTGAAGCCCTTGTGAGTCCATGGCTAGGAGCACATAACAGTATGTATATCTCTGGGTCCGGGGTCGTGACAAGTCATGGTATCAGAGCAGGACTGCCTGTAGGAAAACCTTTCTGCTTGGTCGATGTTGAGTCTAGAGTTAATGAAACTATTTTGAAACCCCAAATGGATTGTGAAAAAACTTCTTAGGATTCTTTTTACTCCTTATCTGGTATCGCTCTAACTATGGGTCATCTTACCTGTTTTGGTTTGAAAAAGTTTTGCTATCTCTTCTAGTCATTCAAAACCTAGGTTCCTCCTCTGGCAAGGACGTCTTTTAACCAAGTTGACCTAGTGTTCAGTTTCTAGAGTCGTGTGTGTTCCATGTTCCGTTATCTCTCGTTTCAAATGGGAGATTTCCTTCCATTCATAATCTCTCGAAGTTGTGTGGATTCCACATTCTTATATGTCCCAAAGTCTCAAAATCCTGAACCTCGAGATCTGCTTTCCGTCTCAAATGTATCCGTTATCCTCTGCTCAAGTTCTTCCGGAGCTATCGTTGTCTTTTGGAAAGATATCTCGTGATTGCTATTCATAGTGTCCTTTAAGACACTAAGAGAGTAGTTACTCCTTTCTCTTGGTTTCTAACCTTGGACTTGAACCGAAGGTCCCGGAATGTGCTGAATTGCAGTGAGTTGAATCATGTGGTTTCATAACCATGTGATGCTCATGCCATCAGTACAGGATGCTGACCTTTAACCCAACTTCTGTTTCTTTGGATCCTGAGGAATCTCTTTACCTCAGGGTGGCTAGGAAATTCCAACTCTCGTAGCCATAGGATTTCTTTTGGAACCAAAAGGGATCACAACAAGAGTGATCATCTTGAATTCCACATCTTCGTTCTTATTTCAGTTATACCAACTCTTTTGCATGGGTTTTACAAATGAGTATCATCCTATGCATTCCACATGATCTCTGGATTCTCCGGAGCATGTTCCTACCTTCCAGTTGCACTCAAATATCCACCCGTTGTTTTGAAACCAAGTTACATATGAGTGTTGGATTCTTCCAATGCAATTGCTCCTATTTTCCGTCAGAACGTTCCACTTTGGAATGTCAGGAGAAACAAACTCCAGTACCTCGTTCATCTTAAGGACCAGGTCAAAGTTTTGTAATCCACAGATTAAAGAAGTTTCATTAGCTCCTATTCTGTTCTAACTTCGAGTGTCACACTCTTTTATATCAAGAGGTTGTGTTAAGTTTCATGGAATCAATGATGAAGTGATGCTCTTACACATCTTCACTCCCCTTCCTCCAAGCTTGAATTTATGAGAATGATGGGTCTGTTCATCGACATGTGTATCTGCTGCTCCTAGCAATTCTTATTACTTCGAAAAATCTAAGAAACTCTCCTAGCGATGGTGTCAAATGAGCATAAATAATTCAAAAAAAATCAAAATGACATGAATCCAACGCACCATATTGTTATATGCGATATAGTTGCCCCTCAAATTTAGTTGGATAATTTTGACAAGGTAGAATTTTTCATGAAATTACAAACGGGGGTGTTTACCCTAGCTTCAGACCTCATTTGAAGCACATTTCTCATGAGAATAGAGCGATGGTTTCAAATGAGCATAAATAATTCAAAAAAAATCAAAATGACATGAATCCAACGCACAATGTTGTTATATGTGATATAGTTGCTCCTCAAATTTATTTGGATAATTTTGACATGGTCGAAATTTTCATGAAAATTTCAAACGGGGGTGTCTACCCTAGCTTCGGACCTCATTTGAAGCACATTTTTCATGAGAATAGAGCGATGGTTTCAAATGAGCATAAATAATTCAAAAAAAATCAAAATGACATGAATCCAACGCACAATGTTGTTATATGTGATATAGTTGCTCCTCAAATTTATTTGGATAATTTTGACAAGGTCGAAATTTTCATGAAATTTCAAACGGGGGTGTCTACCCGAGCTTCAGACCTCATTTGAACACATTTCTCATGAGAATAGAGCGATGGTTTCAAATGAGCATAAATAATTAAAAAAAAAATCAAAATGACATGAATCCAACGCACAATGTTGTTATATGTGATATAGTTGCTCCTCAAATTTATTTGGATAATTTTGACAAGGTCGAAATTTTCATGAAATTTCAAACGGGGGTGTCTACCCTAACTTCAGACCTCATTTGAAGCACATTTCTCATGAGAATAGAGCGATGGTTTCAAATGAGCATAAATGATTCAAAAAAAATCAAAATGACATGAATCCAACGCACAATGTTGTTATATGTGATATAGTTGCTCCTCAAATTTATTTGGATCGGATAATTTTGACAAGTTCGAATTTTTCATGAAATTTCAAACGGGGGTGTCTACCCTAGCTTCAGACCTCATTTGAAGAACATTTCTCATGAGAATAGAGCGATGGTTTCAAATGAGCATAAATGATTCAAAAAAAAATTCAAAATGACACGAATCCAACGAACAATGTTGTTATATGTAATATAGTTGCTCCTCAAATTTATTTGGATCGGATAATTTTGACAAGTTCGAATTTTTCATGATAATTTTGATAATAGCTTCAGACCTCATTTGATGCACATTTGCCTAAAATTTTGGAATGACTTGGTTCAACATCATACAACATTATTCAAACATTCTTTTCGCTTTTAATCTACATTCTGGCTCGTGATTTTGTTCAGAAATACTCAAAATTAATAAAAAAACGGCGAACTCGTTGAAATAGGCGCAATTTCATAGATTCGACGATAGTTTTACAGAAAGACGGCATAATTTAACTAAAAACATTGAAAAAACTTAAAAAAAACTACGGTTGGCCGAGGCTCGCCGCGATCACCCGGCCTGGTCGTCGCCCTCCTCCTAGACGTCGTCCTCTTCCTCGTCGTCCTCATCGCTGTCGTCGTAGGCTAGCATGTTGGAGGGCCCCGCCTCGTGGTCGTTCGCCACCGTAGCGAGCCCATGCCGCTCCGCTCTGCCTTGGATCCGCAGCCGGTGCAGCTGCGCCTGCTCGGAGGGATGGCGGCGGTCCCGCCTCTCGCTCTGCAGGGCAGCCTAGCGCCGGCCGCTCTCGTATAGCGCGACGAGCGCCTGCTGCTCATCCGACGCCGCGGTTGCGGTGAGCTGCCGGTAGACCTGGCGCTCCGCCTGCTCCCTCTGGTGGGTCTCCAGAGATGCACGAACAGTGGCAGCGTCGGCCGCTGCCGCCGCCTCCTCGAGCCAAGAGCGGGCCTGGTGGAACGCCACCTCGTTCCGCCATGTTTCGAACGAGTAGATGGCGGCGCTCGTTCAACAAGTTGTTGTTGGGGCTTGGGTGCAGAGCGATTTTTCTATCCGTACTGCATGTGTGCATGCGAGCCTTACTATTGATGCTTTGCAGCGACTACAGTGGGGAATGGAAGCATCTGGGGCTTCACTTAGGTAGGTTCTTTGAGTTCATGAGACTCAATATGATGGGAGAGATTATGATCAGACCTTTGCTCATGTTGCTCACATGACTTCTATTCACATTTTGATTGTTCTTGTTGTTGCTTGACTATGAAATATATTAATAGATTCCCTCCTCAAAAGGAAGAGACTAATGCCTTACATGACTTCTATTCACATTTTGATTGTTGTTGTTGGTGCTTTATTATGAAATATATAGTATAATGATAATAATACCATAGCTTCTTATGTTAGAGGAAATTATGTCTTTTATGATGTGGAATAAATAGAAAAATTTATTGCTTGGAAAGGTGCATTCTAACTTACTTATTTTCTTGAAAATATTGACGACATTCCTTATAAATATGAGATTAACGATATACTTGAATATTTGTTTGATAGTTATAAGGATGTTAATGGCTATATAATGAAATATCTTAATTGATGTCCTCCTCAAAATGAAGATACTAATGCCTTGAAGGAGCCTATGGAAGAAAAAATTGCTGAAACTGGAAGATCATTTGATGAAAAAAGAGGATGAGAGTGATGATCAAAAGGAGGAAGAATGGAGTAGCTACCCATGTCCACATTATAATGAGAGTAACTCTTTACCTCATACTTTATTTTACTACCATCCATGCGTGCCAAAGGAGGATGAGTGTTATATTGATGAATGTGATGATCCTATTGATTCTTTTGAAATATACCGTTTTGATGAAATTGATACTTGCTACACATGTGACCTTGATGCTTCTATCAATGAAACTTATGAGAATGATTTTTCTACTATTATTTATGATAATCCATGCTAGTTTGATAAATCATACGATGATCCTCTATTTTCTACTACTATTAATATATATGATAATGAGGATGTTTGCTTAACAAATTTATATGATAATGCTCTAGATGATAGTCCTATGTTACTTGATAATATAAATTATAATGTTATTGAAAATGGGATTGGAGAGATCTTGAATTCAGATAGAAATACGTTTTTATTGTGTTTTCTTCCATTGTATCATAAAAATAAAGGCTCCCTTAAAACTAAATGCCCCCTTTAAAATAAAGTATCCAACGGTATTTTGAAATCCAATGTCCCCCCTTTTGAACGTATTTCAAAATCAACATAAAAGGTTCAAAAATTTCGGAAAAATTGATAATCTTCGCGTTATGTCGCTATATGTGTCGTAATTTCCGTAAATAATAATAAACATGAAATACGGTAACTATCTCGAAAAATTATTCACGGAAATGAGCTATAAAAAAAGTACGAGAATTTGAATGCATGACCGGTATGCACTGATTGCGGTAGAAGATCAGACGACATGGCCCTGATGATGTTGAAGGCAACCCCCCTCGGAAGAGGCTAGTCACTATGTATTATATTTCTTCAATAAGCAATGCATTTTCTCTTGTTTCATGGTGTTTGTTCTTATGTTCTTGGTTGTAAAAGGTTAAGCTAAATTATTTTTGTAGAAAGGGTGTGATTTTGGGAAAGGGAGTTGGAGTACGTGCAGTACCTTGTCGAGCACAATATTATGTGTGGTGATGTAGCCGTGGATGTTGTTGGTGCTGCTGAGGATAGGATGTAGGAGCTCCATTCCATTGGAGAGGGGGGGGGGAGGACTGCATCTAACATCAGGAAAAGGGGTAGTAATCCCATGAATATGGAGCAAGCTCGTGAGCTAATTAACCTGTGGATCCAGCTTGGGTTGGAGAATTTCGTTTTGGGGAGTATCTACAACGTGTCAAATTTCAAAATTTGAAGTTTAGACTATTGGTTCCAAGCCCACTTCTTGGATATACCATTAATTTTGCATCGTACTTTGCAAAATAACCATGAAGCTTTTAATTTACCAAACATAAATTAATATTGTCAAGGTTACCCATTTAGGGAACCGATGGCTGGAAAAGTGTTCGATGTACTCGACCTCGATGGCCACAACTACCATACTTGGGCCATGGACATAAAGATCGCCTTGTGTCCCATGGGATAGTGAGCGCAATCCAGAATCCATAAGACCCCTTCAGGCTGGTGTCGCACCGCTGAGAGATGACCGGAAATATACTACCTTGTACGTCACAACAGATCATATTCATAGAGATCTTAAGTCTAAGTACATGGAGGAGGAATCGCAATTTACTTTGTTTCGGTCCCTCAAGACGAGGTATGAGTAGCGAAAGAAATATGTTCCGAACTGCGTTTTTGTGAGAAGGAACCTAAATATGCGGAGAATATAGAAAAAACTATATCCACTTTGTTCATGTCTGGAGGGCTTCTCCGGCAACAGTATCGCGCACGTGACTATCAGGTCTATTGAGAGCTTATTCATATCCTACTTCAGAACGAAAACCATAATGGGCTACTCGGCAAGAATGGCTCTCCGCGACAGGTTGGTTCTCAACCTCTACCTGAAATTCAGATGAATGTCGCAACCAGAGAAAAGTTCGATGGTGCCTTAAACATAAAGCTTTTGAACTCTAGTGGTAAGGTAAAACGCAACTGGAATAGGAAGCCTATAAACTTAGATCGTGGAAAAAGCACCGCAAAGCAGATGTTTGACAAAACTAAGCCTTGCGACAAGTAATGGATGCTACACGCACCCCAGTAACGTGTGGAAGATCCCAAAACATCTGCTCATTCTATAGAAGCAATCCCAGGGATACAACGCACCTCGATGGAAAAGGTTTGAAGCCAACTTCCAAATGACACTGATGGAGCTCGTCGTTCGTGATACGTCACACCGGGACCGAGCAATGCCATTCCTTTCCATCCGTCGGAGGACCCTATGGCCAAGGAGGACATGATGGTTGAGTAACCTTCAATCGACATGTTTGGATACGAGGGTGGATTGATATCCATTTTTTAGTATAAAACAAACGACAAAGACATGAATCGAACCATGATTTTTCACTTATCGGTGGCAGTATTGGTAAATTTTGTCAACTTTGATGGCGATTTCACAAGCTGGAATTTTGTTTGGACAGCAGCCTTCCTCTTTTTATTAGTAGGTAGTATATATTTTGAAATGCTCTACCAAGTTCTAGATATATGTAAGTATATTATGGATAAACATTCATAAACACACTCTGTTACGTGTATAAGAAATCAATACAATCGTACAGATATGTCTTCAAAGATAGTTACAAAGGACATTCCTCTCTTTGGAATGTGACTAACGCAATGGAGAACCTTACATTAATTCATAAATATGTTTGCAACTCAAGGTTGGCTTGAAAGTTTCTAGAGGAAATGGAACTAAACAAACAATAAAATTGTTGTTGTGGAGTAATGTGAAGCTTTTCGTTTGTCTAGATGTAGCTAAAGCACACTACAAGAAAATTTCTTTCCTATGGGTGGAAATTGGTTGAGCTAAAATTTCTTTTTCAAGAACTAGGAAGGAGGTTAAGTCTGCATATGGTTAAAATATTTCCAATGTAGAATTAATATTCATTGATTATCAAGAAATTCCTCCACATTATAGAGACGAGAAACTAGTAGAGTTTATCAATTGGTACAAATATGAATGATTTTACTGGATGTTTAGTAAATAAATTGCTTAGTGCTGATAAATTATTACCAATTAGACACCCACTTATTTCATAGAGTTGAAGGTTATGACATATCCTATCAATGAAAGACAATGTATCTTTATGTGTCAACTGTTTATTTTTTTCATATGCTTTCTCATTTTGCTTACTAGATTTGATTTCTAGAAAACAAATCTGCGCATCACCACCATTATCGATGGAAATGTAGCCTTGCATCACATATTTGGCTATTACTCCCTTCGTTCAAAACCGAGTGATGCAGATTTAGTACAACTTTGTATTAAATCTTCATCACGTAATTTCGAACCGAGGGAGTAGCTGGCCAATCATGTTTTTTTTTGAAACGGAAAACCCAGCCTCTGCATCTAGTAGATGCACACGGCTTAATATAGCTGACCAATCATGTATTGAGAGATTTGAAAACTCTAACCTTTGTTACATTTTTAGGGTAATCATTTGGCAGTTTATTGGATAACTATAAAGTATTGTAAATTTATAAATTAGAAGGTGAAGAACTGCTATACGAGTTGGTTGCATTGACTCGGAGGGTCCAAAGGATAAAACATAGTTCCTTTGTATTATTATTAAAATGTTTAATTACACAGGTCAAATAGAAGATTGGTTACATTCTTTAAATACTATAGTTGCACAGGTTGTATATAACACTCTATCTTAATCTTAAGGCGTGCCTTTTTTACCATTAAAATTAGAGATGATAGAATAGTATTGGTTGTATTATAACTCATGTGGAAGAAGAGGAGGATGGAAAGAGCTAGGCTTTCGAGGAGAATAAAAATTATAACATAACATGATGACAACATGCAATGAATTAAGCAAAGCTAGCCGAGTTGATCTCCAAACTATGGAGAAGAACTAAGAGTAGCTTGCTGTTTTGGAATGGTGTGTGAGTCTGACATATGTAAGTTCTTTGACATCATATTATGATTTATGTGACATTAGTGCAAGTTCTAGTGCTATTCCTTACGAGCTTTATAAAGAAATCATGCATGAAATTGGTTCTTGTGAACTTCAAGATATTGATGTTAATATTCAACTTGCTGATAGAGAAACCGTCTTTCCAATTGGTATTGGTAGAGATGTGGAAGTTTTATGTGGTAAAACTAAATATCCTACTGATTTCTAGTACTGGGTAAAGGTGCTAGTAATACTTGTCCTATTATTTTTGGTAGACCTTGATTGAACACTTGTAGTGTTGTTATAGATTGTAGAAAGGAGAAAATTTTGACTAAATTTGATGGAAAATCTTATGAGTTTAATTTCTCTAAATTTTCTAGAGCTCCTGATGAAGTTGAATTGCCTGATGAAAAATTTAAAGTTCAACAGCTTACTTGTATTGCTCTTGCCCCTAACAATGCTTTAAGGTAATTTATGGAAGAAAGAAATGAAATTGATGATATTCTTCTTCGTCAACCAGTGATACTGAAACACAATTTACCTGTGGAGGATTTGGGTACCACATTACCACCCAAAGAGGATCCTGTTTTTGATTAAAAACCTTTACCTAATGATCTTAAATATGCTTATATTGGTGAGTAAAGAATATGTCCTGTTATTATTAGTTCTAAAATTTCATGTGAAGAGGAGGAAGGATTACTGGGGATACTGAAGAAACACCGTGGAGCTATTGGATATACTCTTGATGATTTGAAATGGATTTCCCCTACTATATGCCAGCATGATATTAATATTGAACCTAATGCAAAGCCAGTTGTTGAACATTAACGTCCTTTAATTCCTAAGATGAAGGATGTGGTGAGAAATGATGTATTAAAATTCCTTGATGCTGGTATTATTTATCCTGTTGCTGATAGTAGATGGGTAAGCCTGTGCATTGTGTCCCTAAGAAAAGTGGAATGACTTTTGTTCCTAATGAAAATAATGAGCTTATTCCACAAAGAGTAGTAGTCGGTTATAGCATGTGCATTGATTTTAGAAAGCTTAATAAAGTTACTAAGAAAGATCATTATCCTTTACCCTTTATTGATCAAATGCCAGAGAGTTTGTCTAAGAAAACTCATTTTTTCTTTCTTGATGGTTATTCTGGGTTTTCTCAAATTACTGTTAGGAAACTAGATCAAGAGAAAACAACCTTTACTTGTCCGTATGGAACTTATTCTTATAGGTGTATGCATTTTGGTTTGTGTAATGCTCCTACTACGTTTCAAAGATGCATATCTATTATTTTTCATGGCTTTTGTGAAGAAATTGTGGAAGTATTCATGGACGACTTCTCCGTCTATGGAACTTCTTTTGATAACAGTTTGCACAGTCTTGATAAAGTTTTGTAGAGATGTGAAGAAACTAATGTTGTTCTTAATTGGGAGAAATGCCACTTTATGGTTACTGAAGGAATTGTTCTTGGACATAAATTTTTTGAAAGAGGTATTGAAGTTGACATAGCTAAAGTGGACGCAATAGAGAAAATTCCCTGTCCCATGGATGTTAAAGGTAATCGTAGTGTTCTTGGTCATGCTGATTTATATAGAAGTTTTATTAAAGATTTCTCTAAAATATCAAAACCTACTAATCTTATTCAAAAAGATGTACCATGGGGTGGCGCGCCGCCCCCTTGGCCGCGCCACCTAGGGGTGTGGCGACCTTGGCTCACCTATGGGGGATATCTTTTGCGTGCCTGTCCCTAGGAAACCCTAAGCCTCATACCATCGTCGAAGAATTATTCCGCCGCCGCTTTGGGGCGGAAAACACCCGAGAGAGAAAAGCTCTCTGGCAGGGAGAAATCTGTCGGGGAAATTCCTCTCCGGAGAGGGGAAATCACCGCCATCGTCACCGTCATCACTCCGGGCATCATGAAGATCGTCATCATAATCATCATCACCACCAGCACCATCACCCACAACATACACCGTCATCCGGTTGTAACAATTAGGGGCCTCTATCGTTGTTTTACATTAGATCTCTCTCCAGGGTGTGGATTACTTGTTAGTAGTTGATCCTTGTGAGATTTATCGGTGTTTGCACTTTATCACCAGATTGTTATCATCCATTATATCACCTCTGATCATCATCCATATGATGTCTTGTGAGTACTTCGTGTTGTTCTTGAGGACATGGGAGAACTCAAGTTGTTAGTAGTGAAGTAATGTTGAGTAATATTTAATGTTTGATATTTAAGTTGTGGTGTTATTCTTCTAGTGGTGTCATGTGAACGTCGACTACATAATACTTCACCATTTATGGGCCTAGGGGAATGCATCGTGTATTTGGCTACTGATTGTGGGGTTGCCGGAGTGACATAAACCTAAACCCCCTTTAGGAAACCATTACACGAGGGAGCGTAGGATCCCGGAGTTTAAAGCTGTGGTTAGATTTATTTCCTAATTACTTTCTTGTAGTTGCGGATGCTTGCAAGGGGCATAATCACAAGTATGTATTAGTCTTGGATGGGACGGTACATTAGCATAGGTTCACCCACACAACACTTATCAAAACACCAAAATTATTCAGCTGCATGGAACAAAAGCACTTGACAAAAACCTCCTGTGTGTCCTCGAGAACGTTTGTTAATCATAAATAAATCCACCGGCTTGTCCTTTGCTAAAGAAAGGATTCGGCCACTTTCTGCAATTATTACTACTGAATTTTATTTACTCACACTTTATTTATCTGCAATATCAAAAACCCCTCTAAATCTATTTTCCAGTATTTACAGTTATTTCTTCATTGAAACTTCTTGTCAATACCTTCTGCTCCTCGTTGGGTTCGACACTCTTATTTATCGAAAGTACTACGATACATCACGTATACTTGTGGGTCATCAAGACTATTTTCTGGCGCCGTTGCCGGGGAGTGAAGCGCTATTGGGAAGTGGAATTGATAAAGGAAGCTTCTGTTATAAGTGTTGTTTTTATTACTATGTACTACTTTATTACACTATGTTTGGATCTCCTTTTGAGTCCTTATTTGCGGGCTCTCCTACCACTGCTAGAGTAGTAAGTGACCCACCGCCTGATGATTTGGACCCTTATAAAATACCTATAAAGATTGCTAAACATGTTAGGGATAACTGCTATTCAGGTGATGGAACTGTCCACCTGGTGATCATTTGCTCTTTTTACATGAATTTTGCGAGTTGTTCAAGTGTGCAGGTATTACAATGAGCCAAGTGAAGAGGAAATTATTCTCTAAATCGTTGACAGGCCGAGCCGCTGAATGGTCCAAACTGTTGAAAAAGAGCCAGACTATTGGATGGGAGGAAATTGTACCTCTCTTTTATTCTAAATTCTATCCTCCCAGTGAAATTCATAGAGGTCGGAATTATATATATAATTTTTGGCCTCATGGCGGAGAGAGTAATGCCCAAACATGGGGGAGATTGAAGTTACTAATGCTCAAATGCCCCATTCATGAGCTCCCCAGTAATATTGTTATTAATAATTTCTATGCAAGGCTTCCTCTTCATGATAAGGATTTATTGGATGCTGCTTGTTCTGGATCATTTACACGTATGAAGGATGAAGGTAAATGGGATCTTCTTGACCGTATTCAAGAAAACACTGAAGGATGGGAAAATGAAAAAGGTAGAAAGTCAGGTATAAATTATGATTATGAATGCATTAAAACTTTTATGTCATCCGATGATTTTCATAATGTTAGTGTTGTTTATGATCTTGATTCTCAAGTTGCTGCAAACTTATATAAGGCTTTTGCTTCCTACATTGTTATTCCTAAAAAGGAATGGGATAAGTACCATGCACCTTATAAAAATACTAGTAATTGTGTTCATGCTAGAGGTATAGAAGTTCATACTTTTGATTCTATTGTGCCTGAACCTTACATTGAAAAAATGCCATTCCCTGCTAAGGGAAAAGAACATTCTATGTTAGATAGTGTGGTTAATAAAAGTGCAAGGAAACTTGTAGAACCTACAGTAGCAATAGTAAAGGACCTTGTTTCTGAAAATTTAGAAGAGGGACACATTATATTTTGTGAAGATGCTTCTAATATTGTCCCTCATCCTAGTAAAACTAGGAAACCTAGTGTTCCTGTGCTATCTGTTAGGATAGGTGATCATTTTTATTATGGTTTATGTGATATTGGTGCTAGTTCTAGTGCTATTCCTTATGATATTTATAAAAAAATCATGCATGAAATTGGTTCTTGTGAACTGGAATACATTGATGTGATTATTCACCTTGCTAATAGGGAAACTATTTCTCCGATTGGTATTGTTAGAGATGTGGAGGTCTTATGTGGTAAAACTAAATATCCTGCTATTTTTCTAGTCCTAGGCACTTCTGCTAGTGATACTTGTCCTATTATATTTGGTAGATCTTTCTTAAACACTTGTGGTGCTGTTATAGATTTTAAAAAGGAGAAAATCCTTACAAAATTTGATGGAGAGTCTTATGAATTTAATTTCTACAAATTTGCTAAAACACCTTATGAAGCTGAATTAGCTAATGAGAATTATAGAGTTCAACAATTGGTTGTTATTGCTCTTTCTCCTAACAATCCTTTGCAGCAATACATGGAAGACCACGAAAGTGATGCCTTTATGGAACAAAGGAATGAAATTGATGTGATTTTCCTACATCAGCCAGCGAAGCTGAAACATAATTTACCTGTGGAAGACTTGGGTACCACATTACCACCCAATGAGGATCCTGTTTTTTATTTAAATCCCTTGCCTGATAATCTTAAATATGCTCATATTCATGATAAGAAATTATATCCTATTATTATTATTTCTCAACTTTATGATAAAGAAGAGGATAGATTATTGGGAATATTGAAGAAACATAGAGGTGCTATTGGTTATACTCTTGATGATCTGAAGGAGATTTCTCCTACTATATGTCAGCATGCTATTAATATTGAACCTGATGCAAAGCCAGTTGTTGAACATCAACGCCGTTTAAATCCTAAGATGAAGTATGTGGTAAGAAATGAGGTATTGAAACTCCTTGATGCTGGAATTATTTATCCTATTGCTGATAGCAGATGGGTTAGTCATGTACATTGTGTCCCTAAGAAAGGAGGGATGACTTTTGTGCCAAATGAAAATAATGAACTTATTCCTCATAGAGTAGTGGTTGGTTATATGATGTGCATTTATTTTAGGAAGGTTAACAAAGTTACGAAGAAATATCAATATCCTTTGCCTTTTATTGATCAAATGTTAGAAAGGTTGTCTAAGAAAACTCATTTCTGCTTTCTTGATGGTTATTCTGGGTTCTCTCAAATTGATGTTAGAAAGCTTGATCAAGAGAAAACAACTTTCACTTGTCCTTATGGAACGTATGCTTATAGACGTATGCCTTTTGGTTTATGTAATGCTCCTGCTACTTTTCAAAAATACATGTCTGCTATCTTTCATGGTTTTTGTGAAGAAATTGTGGAAGTATTCATGGATGATTTCTCCATCTATGGAACTTCTTTTGATAATTGTTTGCGGAATCTTGATAAAGTTTTGCAGAGATATGAGGAGTCTAATCTTGTTCTTAATTGGGTGAAATGCCATTTTATGGTTAATGAAGGAATTGTTCTTGGACATAAAATTTATGAAAGAGGTATTGAAGTTGATAGAGCTAAAGTTGAAGCTATTGAGAAAATGCCTTGTCCCAGGGATGTCAAAGGTATTCGTAGTATTCTTGGTCATGCTAGTTTCTATAGAAAGTTTATTAAAGATTTCTCTAAAATATCAAAGCCTCTTACTAATCTTCTTCAAAACGATGTACCTTTTGTTTTTTGATGAGCATTGTAGAGAATCTTTTGAAACTTTAAAGAATGCTTTAATATCTGCCCCTATTGTTCAACCACCTGATTGGAATTTACCGTTTGAAATTATGTGTGATGCTAGTGATTATGCTATAGGTGCTGTTCTTGGATAGCGGATAGATAATAAGTTAAATGTTATTCATTATGCTAGTAAAACTCTTGATGCTGCTCAAAGGAATTATGCTACCACTGAAAAAGAATTCCTAGCTGTAGTTTTTTCTTGTGATAAATTTAGGCAGTATATTGTTTGATTCTAAAGTTACTACTCATACTGATCATGCTGATATTAAGTACCTCATGGAAAATAAAGATGCCAAGCCTAGGACTATTAGATGGGTGCTTCTTTTACAAGAATTTGATTTACATATTGTGGATAGGAAGGGTGCTGAAAATCCTATTGCCGATAATTTGTCTAGATTAGGAAATATCCCTAATGACCCTATTCCTGTTAATGATAGTTTTCCTAATGAAGAGTTAGCTGCAATAAAAGTGAGCTCTCAAGAGAGTTCGTGGTATGTTGATTATGCTAACTTTATTGTTTCCAAGTATTTGCCTCCTACCTTTACAGCTCACCAAAGAAGAAAATTCTTCTATGATTTGAGGCATTATTTTTGGGATGATCCACATTTATATAAGGAAGGTGTTGATGGTATTATGCGAAGATGTGTTCCTGAAAATGAACAACTAGAGATATTGAGAAAATGTCATAGTAGTGCTTATGGAGGACATCACGCTGGAGATAGAACTTAGTGAAATCCTTCACTAATTTTGTATTGGCCGGTGCTAACTTAGTGAAATTTTGCACCTAGAAGATGGAGCTGAACCCAATGACTTGATCTTCAAGCTTCGCCACTGCTCCAGATAGAAAAAAAATACATCGATACACTTGGTCTTACACACTTTTCATTTACTTTTTACTCATATAGTACAATAGCTTGTATGATGTGTGCAGAAATTCCGTACGTTGGTACTATATATATGTTCAGAAATATTTGTGAAGAGGCTGGATGTAGTTGATATAAACTTGGTATTAAATACTGCACTTCACTGGAAGAAAGTAGTACAGTGAGAATTCAGAAATCGTAGACAAGTTATTTTGGCTAATTCGGCCAGGGTACATAAAATTTACTGGAAAATACTCCTATCTTAAACAATTTATGTGATAGCTTGAATTATAGTTTCATTGATTTCATTCATTTTTTAGAGTTTTGCAATGGGAATCACATTCAATTTCAAAATTGTTTTCTCATTCCCTAATTTGGAGTAAAATTCACACTCAAACAAATTTCTTAACTGTGTCTCATCATGCATATCTTTCACATGGGTTCCGTGAACCGTTTACGCGGATGTGTGTATGGGTATGTTGGGATTCGGGTTAGCGTCGGGCCATACGCTGTGCAGGGAGCCAAAACTATCTCACATCACTAGTAGAAACAGGGCCATAGGATTTTAGCTATAGTACCAAGTCAATTACAAACCGGTAAAAATGGGTGTCTTGGTCCGGTTCGCACGTGGAGAGGCGCTGGGCAAGGCTAATACCAGTTCTCCATACACCTTTGGTACTGGTTTGTGGCTATAAACAGTATCAAAAGGGTGTGGCAACCGTCCGCCTGGTGCGAGTACATTTGGTATCGGTTTTAGCCACCAACCGGTACCAAAGGTGTGTGGCAGAGGGGCATGTGGCAACCGTTCGCCTAGCCGAGCACCTTTAGTACCGGTTGGTGGCTACAACCGGTAGCAAATAGTCGAATCGTTTTGCCTCCCGTGCCTGTGAGTTCGCGAATTGCTACAGTACAACGCTATTTCTCTCTGTTTCTTCTCTGTTTCCTCCTCTCCTCTCTTCTTCCTCTCTTAGCTTCTTCCCATAATCCACCAATGGATCAACAACCAATCACTCTTGGTCCGCACCCTGTTCCTGTACATGGCATGAACATGCTCACCGTCGACGTCGTCTACACCAACGATAGCGCCAAGATGCCGGGCTATCTTGCCACATTCAAAGGATGGGTTGAAAGTGCGACGGATCAAGAGAAATTCATCGGGCTTGATATTGAGTACACGCGCGATGGGAAGGATGTTGCGCTCATCCAATTTTGTTTTAGGAAGAATGTCTTGGTCTTCCAATGGGCAAAGTACGTTTTGGGCCTTGATCCATTCATCATAGGTTGATGAATATTGCATAGGATAGCAATCTGATCCCCATTTTAATCATATTTGAATCATATATGCGCGTGATGTATAGAAAATTACATAGGTTTATTATGATGAGAATTGCATAGGATAGGAACATGTCGGATCCCCATTGAATCATATATCCATGACATAGGTTTATATATAGTTCATGCATGTGGTGGCAGCTTGTTGCATATTGGAAAATCCATGTTGCTATATGCCAGTCGTTGTTGCAGTAGTAATTAACAATAAGTAATAAGAAGTAGGTTATTTTTATGATTGTTAATTAATAATTTGTTCCATGCTAACATGTTGTTGCAGTTGTAACAAGAAGTGTCCAGCCCTCATGGACTTCCTTTGCCGCAGCGGCATTCGTTTCGTTAGCGTTGATACAAACAACGACAAGATCAAGATGAGTAAAAGCTTTGGAATTGAGAGACCGGCTGCCTGCAACATTGATATGCAGAAGATATTCAGGCCTTGGCATCATAGAACTTCAATGGATCATATGGCAGTGGATTTGATCGACGACTGGTACGGTGATATGAAAAGCAAGATTGAGAACCACAAGGAGTAGGAGACGAACACACTTCACGGCAAGAACATTGAGTATGCCGCCATAGATGCTTAAGTTTCATACGAGGTGTACCGCATTATTCGAGTCGTCAACCTTGGGCAGTGTCACCTCGCACCGGCAAAACCAGTAGTTGATGATGATGACGATTCAGACGACTCCTATGATGTGTAGTAGTGCTTCAGGGTCGATCATGTGATCTCTATTATGTATAGTACTTATATATATATATATATATATATATATATATATATATATATATATATATATCTATGATGTAGTAGTACGGGTCTCCTGTGATCTGTAGATCGAGTAATTTTATATTCATGTTTAAGTAGTATGATGTGAGCACGATTTCATTGTGATCTCTATATATTTATCCCATGTTTGCATAGGTGAACAAAAGTACTATCAATAGATATGTAAGCAAGTTGAGAAATAACCGAACACAATGGCGCGGAGATTTATCAGGAAATTCTATGATGGATATCATTAATTCTATGATCTATGTATTCTCTCTTTTCAACCCCATTAGAAAGACATCATAAGACTGGTTTATTAGTATAAGACTGGTTTTGCTACAATGGGGCTAGGTTTTCACCGGAGAGGGACTCCGGGATTGGGATCCCACCACAAGATAGGAGGTGCCATAACATCTGTGTTATGGCCAAATACATGGCATAGTTTGTTATAATGAGCTCATATTGCACTCAAACATGCTTCTTGGAAGCACGGACAATGTTTACTAAGAAATTTATTTTTTTAACTGAATAAAAAATCCATTTTCTATTTTCGGAGTGTAAGAAATGGTTTTTTTATGAAGGACCTACCACAAATATGTTGCAAAACTTGGGGGCTTAATTTTTTAACATGCTAGGACATGTGATATAACCAAATAAACAATCTATTTTCTAAGAAAAGATTTCCATCCAGCTCTGTTGAAAATCACAAGTTTCTACCAATTCAGTTGGAAACGGGACAAATTTGAACTAAATGTGCATCGTAATTTGCTCATAAATTTTTGCAAAAATCATTTTTAGGTACTCAACTACCTATTTCAATACAGATCCACGGTGAGTTGATGAATATACAACCCCTAGCTAAGAAAGGTCAGGCCCGCCGTCTTGACTTTCTCCTAAAACGGGTTGAGAAAATTCCAGTAAATTAAAAAAAACCTAAATAACGCAAGACCTTCGCCTGGTCGGATTAAATATATACTAGTATCCACCAAAAATAGTAAACTTGGAATACAACAGTTCCGTTGAAAAAGTCTTCACAAAAAAGAGCTATCTGCTCCTAACATTTTAGGGTTTTGGTAGAAATGACGGGTGTTATGGCAAAATACATGGCATAGTTTGCTATTATGAGGCCATATTGCACACAAACATGCATCTTGGAAGCACGGACAATGTTTACGAAGGAATTTATTTTTTTAACCGGCGGGAGGGACCAAACTCCACCGTCAGAAATGGTAGTCGACCGGACGTGGCCGCAAGGCACACCAGCCCCCGTCAGGTCCGGCCGGGCCCAGCGGGCCCGTGAAGCCCCAACGGGGCACACCAATCCTAACAGGGTCCGTCCGATCCCAGAACGGGCCCATGATGCTTCTAGATGCGATTTTCTCATTACCTTGTTTTAAAAAATTGAAAATTAAATCAGGATAGAAACTACATCGACACACTTTATCTATTGGCATTTCGAGATCAGCGGCGGAGCTGCTGTACAAGCATTGGGTTCAAGTGAACCCAATAGATTTTAGAAATCCTTCACTAATTTTGTATTCGCCGGTGCTAACTTAGTGAAATATTGCACCTAGAAGATGGAGCTGAACCCAATGACTTGATCTTCAAGCTTCGCCACTCCTCCAGATAGAAAAAAAAACATCAATACACTTTGTCTTACACACTTTTCATTTTCTTTTTACTCATATAGTACAATAGCTTGTATGATGTGTGCTGAAATTCTGTACATTGGTACTATATAGGTGTTCAGAAATATTTGTGAAGAGGCTGGATGTAGTTGATATTAACTTGATATTAAATACCGCACTTCACCGGAAGCAAGTAGTACAACGAGAATTCAGAAATCGTAGACAAGTTATTTTGGCTAATTCGGCCAGGGTACATAAAATTTACTGGAAAATACGCCTATCTTAAACAATTTATGTGATAGCTTGAATTATAGTTTCATTGATTTCATTCATCTTTTAGACTTTTGCAATGGGAATCACATGAAATTTCAAAATTGTTTTCTCATTCCCCAATTTGGAGTAAAATTCACACTCAAATAGATTTCTTAACTATGTCTCATCATGCATATCTTTCACATGGGTTCCGTGAACTGTTTACGCGGATGTGTGTATTGGTATGTTGGGATTCGGGTTAGCGCCGGGCCATACGCTGTGCAGGGAGCCAAAACTTTCTCGCATCACTAGTAGAAACAGGGCCATAGGATTTTAGCTATAGTACGAAGTCAATTAAAAACCGGTAAAAATGGGCGTCTTGTTCCGGTTCGCACGGGGAGGGGAGCTGGGCAAGGCTAATACGAGTTCGCCACACACCTTTGGTACCGGTTTGTGGCTAAAACGGTACCAAAAGGGTGTGGCAACCGTCGGCCTGGTGCGTGCACATTTGGTACCGCTTTTAGCCATCAACCGGTACCAAAGGTGTGTGGCAACCGTTCTCCTGGCCGAGCACCTTTAGTACCGGTTGGTGGCTACAACCGGTAGCAAATAGTTGAATCGTTTTGCCTCCCTCGCCTATGAGTTCGCGAATTTCTATAGTACAACGCAATTTCTCTCTGTTTCTTCTATGTTTCCTCCTCTCCTCTCTTCTTCCTCTCTTAGCTTCTCCCCATAATCCACCAATGGATCAACAACCAATCACTCTTGATCCACACCCTTTTCCTGTACATGGCATGAACGTGCTCACCGTCGTCTACACCAACGATAGCGCCAAGATGACGGGCTATCTTGCCACATTCAAAGGATGGGTTGAAAGCGCGACGGATCAAGAGAAATTCATCGGGCTTGATATTGAGTACACGCGCGATGGGAAGGATGTTGCGCTCATCCAATTTTGTTTTAGGAAGAATGTCTTGGTCTTCCAATGGGCAAAGTACGTTTTGGGCCTTGATCCATTCATCATAGGTTGATGAATATTGCATAAGATAGCAATCTAGTCCCCATTTTCATCATATTTGAATCATATATGCGCGTGATGTATAGAAAATTGCATAGGTTTATTGTGATGAAAATTGCATAGGCTAGGAACATGTCCGATCCCCATTGAATCATATATCTATGACATAAGTTTATATATAGTTCATGCATGTGGTGGCAGCTTGTTGCATATTGGAAAATCCGTGTTGCAATATGCAGGTCGTTGTTGCAGTAGTAATTAACAAGAAGTAATAAGAAGTAGGTTAGTGTTATCATTGTTAATTAACAATTTCTTCCATGCTAACTTGTTGCTGCAGTTGTAACAAGATGTGTCCAGCCCTCATGGACTTCCTTTGCCGTAGCGGCATTCGTTTTGTTAGCGTTGATACAAACAACGACAAGATCAAGATGAGTGAAAGCTTCGAAATTGAGAGACCAGCTGCCTGCCACATTGATATCCAAAATATATTCAGGCCTCGGCATGATAGCACTTCAATGGATCATATGGCAGTAGATTTGATCGACGACTGGTACGGTGATATGAAGAACAAGATCGAGAACCACAAGGAGTAGGATACGAACCCACTTCACGGCAAGAACATTGAGTATGCCGCCATAGATGCTTAAGTTTCATACGAGGTGTACCGCATTATTCGACTCGTCAACCTTGGGCAGTGTCACCTCGCACCGGCAGCACCAGTAGTTGATGATGATGACGATTCAGACGACTCCTAAGATGTGTAGTAGTGCTTCAGGGTCGATCATGTGATCTGTATTATGTATAGTACTTATATATATATCTCTCTATGATGTAGTAGTACGGGTCTCCTGTGATTTGTAGATCGAGTAATTTTATATGTATCTATAATTATATGTTCATGTTTAAGTAGTATGATGTGAGCAAGATTTCATTGTGATCTCTATATATTTCTCTCATGTTTGCATAGGTGAACAATAGTACTAGCACTAGATATGTAAGCAAGTTAAGAAATAACTGAACACAATGGCGTGGAGATTTATCACGAAATTCTATGATGGATATCATTAATTCTATGATATATGTATTCTCTCTTTTCAACCCCATTAGAAAGACATCATAGGACTGGTTTATTAGTATAAGACTGGTTTTTCTACAACGGGGCTAGGTTTTCACCGGAGAGGGACTCTGGGTTTGGGATCCCACTACAAGATAGGAGGTGCCATAACATCTGTGTTATGGCCAAATACATGGCATAGTTTGTTATAATGAGCTCATATTGCACACAAACATGCTTCTTGGAAGCACGGACATGTTGCAAAACTTGGGGGCTTAATTCTTTAACATGCTAGGACATGTGATATAACCAAATAAACAATCTGTTTTCTAAGAAAAGATTTCCATCCAGCTATTTTGAAAATCACAAGTTTCTGACGATTCCGTTGGAAATAGGAAAAATTTGAACTACAGGTGCCTCGTAATTTGCTCATAAATTTTGTAAAAATCATTTTTAGGTACTCAACTTCCTATTTCAATAGAGATCCACATGAGCTGCTGAATATACAACCCATCGCTAAGAACGGTCATGCCCGCCGTCTTGACTTTCTTCTAAAACTGGTTGAGAAAATTCCAGTAAATTCAAAAAAACTCTAAATAACACGAGACCTTTGCCTGGTGTCATGACATATGTACTAGTATCCACCAGAAATAGTAAACTTGGAATACGATAGTTCTGTTGAAAAAGTGTTCACAAAAAAGAGCTATCTCCTTCTAACATTCTAGGGTTTCGGTTCAAATGAAGGGTGTTATGGCCAAATACATGGCATAGTTCTTTATAATAATCTCATATTGCACACAAACATGCATCTTGGAAGCACGAACAATGTTTACGAAGGAATTATTTTAACTGAATAAAAAATCCATTTTCCATTTTCGGAGTGTTAGAAATGGTTTTTTTTGTGAAGGACCTACCACAAGCATGTTGCAAAACTTGGGGGCTTAATTTTTTAACATGATAGGACATGTGATATAACCAAAAAAACAATCTGTTATCTAAGAAAAGATTTCCATCCAGCTCTTTTGAAAATCACAAGTTTCTGCCAAGTCAGTTGGAAACGGGACAAATTTGAACTACATGTGCCTCGTAATTTGGTCATAAATTTTGGCAAAAATCATTTTTAGGTACTCAACAACCTATTTCAATAGAGATCCACAGTGAGTTGCTGAATATACAACCCCTAGCTAAGAACGGTCATGCCCACCGTCTTGACTTTCTCCTAAAACGGGTTGAGAAAATTCCAGTAAATTCAAAAAAAAAACTAAATAATGTGAGACCTTCGCCTGTTGTCATTACATATATACTAGTATCCACCAAAAATATTAAAGTTGGAATACGATAGTTCTGTTGAAAAAGTGTTCACAAAAAGAGCTATCTCCTCCTAACATTCTAGGGTTTCGGTTCAAATGACGGGTGTTATGGCCAAATACATGGCATAGTTTGTTATAATGAGCCCATATTGCACACAAACATGCATCTTGGAAGCATGGACAATGTTTACGGAGGAATTTTTTTTAACTGAATAAAAAATCCATTTTCCATTTTCTGAGTGTCAGAAATGGTTTTTTTTTTGTGAAGGACCTACCACAAACATGTTGCAAAACTTGGGGGCTTAATTTTTTAACTTGCTAGGACATGTGATATAACCAAATAAACAATCTGTTTTCTAAGAAAAGATTTCCATCCAGCTATTTTGAAAATCACAAGTTCCTGACGATTCCGTTGGAAACATGACAAATTTGAACTACAGGTGCCTCGTAATTTGCTCTTAATTTTGGAAAAAAATCATTTTTAGGTACTCAACTACCTATTTCAATAGAGATCCACATGAGTTGCTGAATATACAACCCCTAGCTAAGAACGGTCATGCCCGCCGTCTTGACTTTCTTCTAAAACTGGTTGAGAAAATTCCAGTAAATTCAAAAAAACTCTAAATAACGCGAGACCTTTGCCTGGTGTCATTACATATGTACTAGTATCCACCTGAAATAGTATACTTGGAATACGATAGTTCTGTTGAAACAGTATTCACAACAAAGAGCTATCTCGATCCTCCTAACATTCTAGGGTTTCGGTTCAAATGACGGGTGTTATGGCCAAATACATGGCATAGTTTTTTATAATAATCCCATATTGCACACAAACATGCATCTTGGAAGCACGAACAATGTTTACGAAAGAATTTTTTTAACTGAATAAAAAATCCATTTTCCATTTTCGGAGTGTTAGAAATGGTTTTTTTTTTTGTGAAGGACCTACCACAAGCATGTTGCAAAACTTGGGGGCTTAATTTTTTTAACATGATAGGACATGTGATATAACCAAATAAACAATTTGTTATCTAAAAAAAGATTTCCATCCAGCTCTTTTGAAAATCACAAGTTTCTGCCAAGTCAGTTGGAAACGGGACAAATTTGAACTACAGGTGCCTCGTAATTTGGTCATAAATTTTGGCAAAAATCATTTTTAGGTACTCAACAACCTATTTCAATAGAGATCCACAGTGAGCTGCTGAATATACAACCCCTAGCTAAGAACGGTCATAGGTGAGATTATAGGAACATGACGAGGGAACGATTATAGGTGAGATCAACCTTAGGACTTTTATTTCGGAATACTATAAGAAATTATTCGGGGCACCGGCGCCGAGTATTGTTTCTTTAGTAGAGGGGATGACAGAGGATATGTCTCAAATTTCACATGAGGAAAATTGTATTCTTACATCTCCGTTTACGAACAAGGAGGTGTTCGAAGCAATCTCTCAGATGGAACATAATAAGGCTCCAGGCCCGGATGGTTTCCCCATTGAGTTTTATCAGAGATTTTGGGAGGTGATTAAAATCGATTTAATGGCTATGTTTGCTCATCTTTATGATGGAAATTTACCATTATTTATATTAAACTTTGGGGTTATTACGTTACTTCCAAAGAAGGAGAATGCGACTCGTATTGAGCAATATAGACCCATTTGTTTGCTTAATGCTAGTTTTAAAATCTTTACCAAGTGGGTACCAATAGGGTAACTTCTATTGCGAGTAAAGTTATCCGACCAACTCAATCAGCGTTTCTACCCGGTAGAAATATTCTGGAAGGAGTTGTGGTACTACATGAAACTATTCATGAGCTAAAAGGGAAAAATTTAGACGGGGTGTTGTTTAAAATTGATTTTGAAAAAGCTTATGATAAGGTGAATTGGTCTTTCCTACAACAAGTGTTGAGAATGAAAGGTTTTTCACCTAGGTGGTGTGATTGGATTGCTCGCTTTGTTCAAGGGGGAAGTGTTGGGATTAAAGTCAATGATGACATCGGTCATTATTTTCAAACGCTAAACGGACTGAGACAGGGTGACCCGTTATCACCTATTCTCTTTAATCTTGTAGCGGATATGTTGGCTATCCTTATAGATCGAGCTAAGGAGGATGGTCAAGTTGGAGGATTGATACCTCACCTTATTGAAGGAGGGGTTTCCATCGTTCAGTATGCCGACGATACGATTATTGTTATGGAACATGATGTGCAAAAGGCACTGAACATGAAACTCATACTTGCGATGTTTGAGCTTCTGTCCGGTCTTAAAATTAACTTCCATAAGAGCGAGATTTTTTGTTTTGGTAAAGCGAAGGAGGCCCAAGATGATTACCGTAATATCATTGGCTGCGAGATAGGTACTCTACCCTTTAAATACCTAGGCATACCAATTCACCATAGAAAGCTTTTTAATAAAGAGTGGAAACCGATTGAAGATAGGTTTGACACGAAACTCAGTTCTTGGATAGGGAAATTGTTATCTTATGGGGATCGCCTCGTTCTGATTAACTCTGTCCTATCCAGTCTACCTATGTTTTTGCTATCCTTTTTTGAAATCCCCGTGGGTGTTAGGAAACGTTTGGATTTCTATCGCTCAAGATTCTTTTGGCAAAGTGACGTCAAAAGGATGATGTACCGCCTTACAAAATGGAATATTGTTTGTCGTCCGAAAGATCAAGGAGGCTTAGGAATTGAGGTCTTACAAATTAAAAACATGTGTTTGTTGAGTAAGTGGTTATACAAATTATTGACTGAGGAGGGGTGTGGCAAGAGTTACTCTGTAATAAATATCTAGGAGATAAAACGTTATCTCAGGTAGAGAGTAATCCTTCGGATTCACCCTTCTGGAAAGGTTTAATGAGAGTTAAGAATGAATTCTTTTCACGGGGCAGATTCTCTTTAGGAAACGGTCAGCAGGTGCGGTTTTGGGAAGATACATGGTTAGGTGATAAACCGTTATCACAATCCTATCCATCGTTGTATAACATCGCTTCTCATAGACACGTTACGGTTGCGGAGGTGCTAGCCCATAATCCTCTAGACATTCGGTTTCGGAGGAACCTGGTTGTCACAGAAGGGACCGTTGGTTGCATTTGGTTGAAACGTTGATGGGGGTCTCCTTATCTAATCTTCCAGATGTGTTCCGTTGGAATCTCACAATGGATGGGGTATTTACTGTTAAATCATATTATGCTGACTTGATGCATGGATCCACAAGATTTTTACAAAATATTTGTGGAAGCTAAAGGTGCCATTAAAGATTAAGATCTTTCTATGATTTCTTAACAGGAAAGTTATTCTCATTAAAGACAATTTGATTAAGAGGAATTGGCATGGTTGTAAAAAATGTGTTTTCTGCGATACAGATGAGTCTGTCGAACACCTATTTATAACATGCCCTTTTGCCCGTGATATTTGGCGTCTTATACACTTTACATACAACATTTATCCACCTACTAGCATTGCGAATATGTTTGGTAACTGGTTAAATGGTATTGATAGGAAAACAAAAGCACGAATACGAATTGGTGCGGCTGCTTTTCTGTGGGCAATTTGGAATTGCCGTAATGATGTGGTTTTTAACAAACAAACAAACATTCACTTTTTGCAGGTTGTAAACAAGGCGGTCTATTCTATCCAGATGTGGGCTTTTCTTCTCCCCCTGAATCAACGAGGACTTATGGATTCAGGCTATGCTCGACTGATGGCGGTCGTTCGAGCTATTTACAGCCAGGCTGGGTGGCTTAATTCTAGGCGAATTAATGCGTAGTTCATCGATGTTTCGGTGGCTTATCTTTGTGGCCACGCTTTCGGACCCATGATTGTAATAAGTTGCATACTCTGGATTCTTCTTCTTTTGTTTATTTAATAAAAAACCGGCTATGTGCATCATTTTGATGCAGAGGCCGGGGCCTAGGCTCCCATTTCTAAAAAACTTAGTTCACATTTCAGGTACGAAGCAACCACCTAAGTCTTCACTTGCATCTATTCCAAATGAAATTGTTATTGCTAGGGCTGCAACGTAGGGTGTTTCTTTGGGTGACTCGCCATCTCAAGTTTTGGATTCTGTTAATCTTTTAAAAGAAACTGATCTGTCGCGTACACTAATAATATTGAAAAACAATGAGGAAAAGGTTAGAGAACGTTTAGAAGATACAAATAGCTTAGTCTTGCAAAAGGCAACTTATCTAAGTGAAGATTTGGTACAAGGAGATATGTTGAGTTCGGCTGAGCATAAGGCTCTCATGATGAACGATCAAAAAAAAGGGGGGGGGGGGTTAAGCCTAAAGCTAAAGAAGTTAGAGTTTTGGTACCCCGTAGAAGTGCTGGATTTAAAAACAAAATTTAATCATGAAAGGGTGCTTCTGGAATAGTGATGGGTTTGCGGATCCGGCAAAACATTTAGCGGTTAATGAAATAATAAGGGATCATAAGCTGGATTTTTTTGTGGTCTTAGAAACTGGGAGGTCCAATTTTCCGGCTCCTTTTTAAAATCATCTAGCTGGGGGGGTATGATTACCAATGGTACTTCCTTCCACCTCACGGACGATCTGGAGGCATATTTGTTGGTATTAACGCTAGTTCTTCCCGAATTACAAAGGTAATTGCGGGAAATCATTGTGTTAAATTTCACATTACCTCTAAAAGGACAGGTTTGAGTGGGCACTAGTAGTGGTATATGGAGCGGCTCAAGATGATAAGAAATCTGAGTTTATAGCGGAATTGGTCCGTATGTGTGATTCAGATTCCTTGCCTTTGCTTTGAAGTGGAGATTTTAATATTATTCGTCGCCGGGAAGAGAAAAACAATGACAATTTTAACGCCTGTTGGCCTTTTATTTTTAATGCCACCATTGAGAGCCTCAACCCGAAAGAATTAGATCTCTCAGGGAGGCAATATACATGGGCTAGTCGCAGACCAACACCAACTTACGAGAAGTTGGATAGAATTTTAGCGACCGTTGAATGGGAGCAAAACTACCCCTTGGCAAGTGTGCATGCTTTGCCGAGGGTAGGGTCTGGTCATACCCCTCTAATTTTAGATGTAGGGGAACAAGCCCGTATTGGCAATAAGGCTCGCTTTTCTTTCGAGTTACATTGCTTTAAGCATGAGGGTTTTTTGGAAATGGTGGCCAAAGAATGGGCATCTGTTCCAAAAAAATCAAAGTGCCATTTATAAAAAAGAGAAGGCACGGTCTTTTATATATTATAGATTAGTTGGATTGTAAGGCAGAAATAAGTCCTCTTACATGAACAAAATACTATGAGGGAAGTGAATGATAAAGTTTCCAGGCTTAGGCGTGATGAAGAGTCTAAATGGGCAAAACGCGCCAAAGTAAATCATATACAAGAGGGGGGCGATAATACGAAATACTTTCATCTTATTGCAAATGGCAAACATAGAAGGAAGAAAATATTTCAGCTTGAACAAGACGAAGGCACAATTATTGGAGAACATAATCTAAAACATTATATAACTGAATATTACAAGAAATTATTCGCCGTGCCGGTTGAGAACAATTTCGTGTTGATTAAGCCGCAAATTCATGATATCCCTCAACTGTCTAAATAAGAAAATGATATTCTAATAGCTGACTTCACCGAAAAGGAGGTGTACGAGGCTATATGTCAAATGGAAAAGAACAAAGCACCGGGACTAGACGGGTTCCCAGCAGAGTTCTACCAAAAGTTTTGGGCCTCTCTAAAAGAAAATTTCATGGCAATGGTGGTTCAGTTTCAACGAGGGGAGCTTCCACTATTCCATCTAAATTTTGGAACCATCATCTTATTTCCTAAAAAAGAAAACACGATTCAGATTCAACAATATCGCCCTATTTGTCTTCTAAATGTGAGTTTTAAGATTTTCACGAAGGTTGCAACGCACCGGGTCTCCCAAATTGCTCGCAAAGTTATTAGACCAACCCAAACGGCATTTTTACCGGGGCGCCATATTCTCGAAGGAGTTGTGGTGTTGCATGAAACTATCCATGAGCTTCAAAGGAAAAACATGGATGGGGTTCTTTTCAAAATTGATTTCGAAAAAGCATATGACAAGGTCAAATGGCCATTCCTCCAACAAGTCATGCGCATGAAAGGTTTTGATACAACTTGGTGTAAGTGGATAAATGATTTTATTCACAAAGGTAGCGTGGGAATTAGAGTCAATGATGACATAGGTAATTATTTTGAAGCTAAAAAAGGGCTCCGACAAGGGGACCCTTTATCACCTATCCTTTTTAATATCGTAGCAGACGTGTTAGCCATTTTGATTGCAAGAGCAAAGGAAGATGGCCAAGTAGAAGGGTTAATACCACATCTAGTAGATGGGGTATTTCTATCCTTCAATACGCGGACGATACCATCCTTTTCATGAAACATGACCTAGAAAAAGCGCTAAATATGAAACTTATCCTATGCATTTTTTAGCAGCTTTCTAGCCTTAAAATTAACTTTCATAAGAGTGAGTAATTTTTTTTTTGGAAAAGTAAAAGAGGACGAGGATAGTTACAAGGAAATTTTTGGGTGTGAAATTGGGACCTTGCCCTTTAGGTACTTGGGAATCCCAATCCATTTTCGAAAATTGAGGAATGGAGAATGGAAGCCTATGAAAGGTAGATTTGAGGAAAAATTGGCCTGTTGGATGGGAAAGCTTCTTTCCTATGGTGAGAGACTAATTTTAATTAACTCTGTTGTCACTAGTATTCCGATGTTTATGTTGTCTTTCATTGAAATACCCAAAGGGGTACGAAAACGACTTGGCAGAGTGATGATCATAAAAAGAAATATAGGCTTACCAAATGGAACATAATATGCAGACCCAAAGATCAACGAGGTCTCGGGGTTTTGGTATTAGAGATTAAAAACAAGTGTTTACTCTCTAAGTGGTTGTTCAAACTTCTAAACGAGGAGGGTGTTTGGCAGGAAATCATCATAAACAAGTACCTTAATTCCAAGCCGTTGTCTCAAGTCGAAGCTAAACCAACAGATTTTGCCTTTTGGAAAGGTCTCATGATAGTCAAGGAACAGTTCTTTTCGAGAGGATTTTCTCAATTGGCAATTGTCAGATTACAAGATTCTGGGAGGATGTTTGGTTAGGAGACACCCCATTAGCTCACCAATATCCATCCCTCTATAGCATTACCCAGATAAAACAAGTTTCAGTGGCTAATGTTTTGCAGCATGCTCATCCGAATATAGAATTTAGACGAGCACTGACGGGTAACAAATGGTTTCATTGGCTGGACCTGGTTGGCCGATTGATGGATATTCATTTAACTGATGATTCAGATTCTTTTGTGTGGGGTTTAAACGACTCAGGGGTCTTTACTGTTAAATCAATGTATCAAGACATGTTGAATGATAACACAAAGTACCTCCATAAATACATTTGGAAAATTAAAGTGCCACTAAAAAACAGGATTTTCATGTGGTTTCTTCATCGGAAGGTTATATTAACGAAAGACAACTTGCTTAAATGTAATTGGAATGGTAGTGCAAAATGTTGCTTCTGCGATCAAGATGAATCAGTACAACATTTGTTCATTTCATGTCCCCTTGCTCGTGTTGTTTTGCGTATTTTGCATATGACTTTCAACATTACTACACCAACCAATATTTCGAACATGTTTGGAAACTGGTTGAATGGCGTGAATAAAAAGGACAAAGCCCAAATAAGAGTGGGTGCTTGTGCTTTGCTTTGGGCTATTTGGAGCATGCGCAATCATTATGTATTTGACAGAGCTCGAAACTATTCCTTCTTCCAGGTTATTCCGTTAGCAACACATTGGACCTGTATGTGGTCTTATCTCCAGCGAGAGGAGCGTCGGTGGGAAATGGATTATGGGTGCAACCGCTTGGAGATGGTCACTCGGGACTTCTTCAACCAGTTCGGCTGGCGACCTGCTGTTAGGATAACATGTTGATGTTAGACGTGGTTTGATTTTAATTGTTTTTCGGTGGTTGGTACAAGTCTCAACCATGTGTGACCGGTAAACATGGACTCTTTGATTTTTTTTAAAATAAAAGTAAAAGCCATATGCATCAACCCGATGCAGAGGATGGATCCCCATTTCGAAAAAAAATATGAAAAGTCTTACTGACTAAAGATAGCATGGATAAACAAAAATGGAACAGGTTCTAAAGATTTTTACCTATAAAATAAAGACCTCATGAACCGTCATAGATTTTTGTGACTATGAGGAGACTATTGATTCAGAACATGTTTCTCTAGTGTCTGTTTGCTCTTCTTGTATGGTGTAGTGTGCATTTGACCACCAGAACCTTAGGCGTTATTATTTACTTTTGTAATTCGCCTAATTACTCGAGTTAGGCTTATTTTTGGCTGTGTGCATCTTCGATAAGCAGAGGTTGGGTGTAACATTACATTAAGTAATAAAATATCCCTTTATCAAAAAAATTGTGCATTTTTCCTTTAATGTTCCTCCACCAAGAATCTCAAATATGTTTATAAACCAGGCTCTGGCCCATAGATACATACACAACACACATACACATCCAAACATTACGACAAGCCTTGATAAAAAAAAAGGGGACGGATAGAACGCAAGAAGTAAAGCGGTAGAAACTGCTCCTTATTAGGCCTTCCGTAATGGGGGTATCTTAGCGCGGGATCATAGGCAATTTGCTTACGTGGCATCCTATTTAATGATGAAAGAGATTGTAGTTGTATCTTATATAAGCTACGGCTCTAGCACGGTATCATAGGCAAAAAATGTTGTTAGCCCAATCACATATAAGGATAGAGCCAAAATCATTTAATACAAGTATGCTTAGATACACCTCTTAAGAAACAATGCACTAGGGATGTTGTCTCTTATAATTCTCCACCACCTAGGATGTCGCGCTAAGATACAATGCATTACGGAAGGCCTTATAGCCAAGTTTAGATAGGGATGGGGTTGACGAAGATACTCTTAATGATGTCTGCAAGACCCGTGCTGAACGTGAAAGCATCTTTCCTCTCACCATAATACACAGGCAGACTCAGAGTCAAATTGACAACCCTTTGCACCGCCGGGAGCAGCTCACGACCATGTTCGAGTCGAGTCTGGTTGATGGTTTTCCATTCATCTTCTACGAGTGAATCGATTGCAGCAAAGGCAGCCTGAGTTGTGACATTATGCTCCTTCATATAACACTCTACACAGTTGGCGACGTCCCCTGTGTTCTCCCGGCCCTGCATGCAACCATGCATGTATAATTACCATGGGAATATGCATGGTATAAGAAACTTCAGATGTAGTATATATATAGTACATACTTCAGCTGTAGCACAAAGGTCATTCATTAAGCGCGCAATCTTGGCGCACGCCATGACGGCGTCAGAGTATCCAGCTGCCCACTCCAGTGCTCCTTTGGGCAGCCCATCCCCCATGAGAATCGTAGTATACACGCCTAGCCCTAGACCACCTACAGACTTGACAGCCAATTCCAATTTATCCCTGAAGCTTGGCTTATGATTTTGGTGTAACCATTCAGCCTCTTGAAGGTAGAAACCAGAATGGTCTTGGAGCTGCATGGATGCAAACCAGTCGTGATTGACTTTCGCCACAATATCGATCCCATATAACAGATAACTACTATCTACAATCTTATTCCAATGCAAAAAAAAAAAAAAAATTATTCGGTTGTCTTACATGATATAATTGTGTAATTGAAAAAAATATGGTATACTTTCATGATCAACATATATATACTTACACATAACATAGTCTTTACTGTTTCATCGTATCGATTGCATGTATAATGATGTACTTTAGGTATAAATATATGTTGGGATTGAGAAATGTTATTCCGCTGGAAAAGAAACCAGAACGAACAGTCCCAAGTTTTAACTTTGACCATTAAAAAAAAAATTGACTACACGAATGTTAGCCAGTTATCTCCATGTAAATTATCTCAGATGAATAAAACTGAAATTATGATTTATCTTTTGTAGGTCTACTGCAAACTTGGCAAAATTAAACATAGAGTGGGATCGATTCTTCTTGTCCTGTCGGCTAGAGATCAGCATATGTATTATTCATCTTAAATATACATGACCTTACCACTTACTCCATCCGTCTGGGTAGTTAGGTCCTGCGCGTATTTCTAAATCGTCAAATTTGTCAATTTAAAATAAGACATATGTAATAAAAAATATACCATTAAAAACTTTAGATGTTGTATTTTCTAATGATATAATTTTTATGATATATAACTTAAATTATGTTGGTCAAATTGATAACTCAGGGATACGCACACGACCTAAATACCCGGACGAAGGGAGTAGCATTTACGGCAAGGCCATGCCTTGTTGTTTGTTATGGTTGACATAAAACCTTCAACATACATGTAAGGAAAAAACCAGTTCCTTTTATCGAATAGAAAGCTGTAATTAAGATAGATATTGTTGTACCTCTTTCTTAATTCGAGCGGTGTCATAGTTCCCATTAAGTGTTAATTCATCCTCAAACTCTCTAAAGCAGCTCAATAGTTTACTATAGAACTTTTGTAGGTACTTTGGCACAAGAGAAATGGCGCTCTCATCCCATCTGCATGGTAAATTAATTAGTTCGGGCAATCATTGATGAATTAGATACTTCCTTTCACACAAACTTTTCTTCTCCACAGAGGAAGATCAATGAAAGATAATACCTTTGTATGGCTGTGTCTAGCTTCCGATATTCCTCTAAGGTGGCATAAACATCACTGATGTCATCCAACAATGTGTGAATAATGGTCAACTTGGCAAAGATCATCCGTGCAAGCGCATATTCTTCCTCGTAGAACACCGTGTAGCCCCATAGGTAGCACTCAACGGAACGATTCCGTATAGAACTTAGCTCCACGAATCCACAAAAGTTCTTAAACCACCTGCAAAGCAAGGCAACATATGTAAGTTTATTTATAGTTCTGATGGAATATATCGGAGCGTGCCCATACTAAGATATGCGAAAACAAGCTGAATATAAGTAAAAATAAACATAGCTTTCAGGGTGCACATACTCAGATATAGCTTTGAGCTCCTTCAAGTGGACATGCTGCAGGAGGTTAAATTCAATCTTAGCGAGCTCTAGAAGAATTGGATTGTGGCCTTCTTCCAGTTCATATTCAGGCATATAGCGTAGCGCCTCCAACCTCTTGTATGTCCTTGGCAGTGGTACAAGAAGGGAACGCTTGACTTGCTCGGCTAAAGGGGAGGGTAGTGTGGGTGCCAGTGATTCCAGATGAAGCCTCGCGAAGGAGATGGCCTCTTCGAGTTCCACCTCCTTATGTGTGAAAGTATAAGCTGCATTGTACAGACATAACAGTCCGTTCGGTTCAGCGGTGATGTACTCTTTGAAGCTCCCATCTACTCTGGTAAACTTTTGGAATACATCTGCCAGACGAAGTACATATGTGCTAATTAATTAGTTGAAAGCTTTTTTGATCGGTATTTGTAGTCAAGACGCCCACACATTTAAACATTAAGTTTTTGAAAGATGCATGAGTGGATATACCTGGAGAAACCCATAGGCCATGTTCCCTAAGGAGGCGGAAGCGAAGAGCAACCTCGTGGAGGCTAGAGCTACTGAATTCATGTCCATGGATGTCACTTAGTGAAGCGTCTATCTCTGCTTCAAAGAGATGTTCTAATCCTAGGCGTTGGACTGAGTCCACTAGTTTCATTCTCTCTAACTCGTTACTGCAAGTGTTGAACAGCAAACGGATGTCTTCCTTCAGTTTAGCTGTTCGAACCTTCAGCCGTTCATCCGAACTTTGCGTAACCTATAAATTGAATGAATGGGTTAATATGGAAGGTTCAAATTGATACTAGCAAATATATAAAAATACAATATGATCAAAGTTTCAATGTCCACCTGAATGTTTTTTTTTCTCAAAATTCAATTTAAATCGATTACAAATTTAATACTAATTCTCCAATATACTTGGAGAAAAAAAAATGTCCTCAACTTTGGCAGTTTTCTAGTTCCACATATTTGATCCCAAATCAAAGTACATATGTTTGACCGTTTACAAAATAATTAAACATGCACTCATAGTCGCAACAGTATAAATGAACATGAAATAATGGAAGAATACATGCCTCGGGTGGTTGCGGCTCGTATGTAAGGAAGAAGTCACCCCACACTGGCGGCTGAAAGACACAAGACGCAGGCATGCCGGAAGCCATTGTCAGTAAATTAACCTCTCGTACCGTACATAAGCTGGCCTTGCTTGCTCCGAATTTATAGACTCCCCATTGCCGGGATCCACAAGGTCGTGGACACATCTGCCACGGCTTTGACCGGCCACCAGGTACTACACTGCTAAGCAAATATGCAGCGCCCCTTACTCTTTGTTCAATGTCGTCATGTAACTAGCAAGACTAGTTGTTGCTAGGGATGCAAGCCGACGTCCGCCAGGGATCGCACATGGTACTTCATTAGGGGCTGTCAATAATTTGGTTAGCTAATTAGGTGTGCCTCCGATTGATTTTTTGCAATGCAAAATATCGATTCTGGCGGACTACGTCCAGCGGCCTGCATGCCTAGTTGCTGCTGTAAACTACCAGAAGGATTTTTGCGCACGTGGCCAAGTGGAGGTGACTAAAAATTATGTACTATGAGAATATGACACAGCCCACGTGCATGTAAGGATGTCTAAATTATTCCAAAACATGTGTCCGGTATGGTCAAAGTGCGTGTTGTTGACTAATACCTGGCGCAGAAGCTAGCTACTTCGCTCTATCCTATCCTAGCTGGAACTCACGGGCTAATCCAAAACTAGTAAATACGTAGAACTAGAACACGCTAGATTTCTTAATTTCTCAATTGTGTCACGTGCTACGCACACATACAGGTACATGATTTTATATACATCACAGATCGCGGGGAAGCAGCAGCCAGCCAGGTCGCGGAGAAGGTCGTCGCCCCACCGTCGCGAGCCGCTCGATGGAGTCTCCATCTCCGGCAGAGGAACGAGAAGAGGCGGGGAGAGGGGAGGAGGAGATGCGGAGGGGAGCCGGGAGGTGGCCGCCGGCGCTGGAGTGGCCACCGGCGTGGGCTTGGTGTATGCCGCCGCTGGAGTGGCAGACTGCGGGGGGCTCACGCGCACAAGCGCATGCTTGGCTTGCTGTTGGCAGGCATGCCTAGCTCAGCCTCTCTCGCCGCCGCGATGCTGTTGGCTATCGTCCAGGCCTTGCTCAGTCGTTATACCTTTCGATCCGTCTGACAAGATTGTCTACTTCAACTACTACCACGGCCGGCATCCAGCACCCCGTCGCTACGATTTACGGTCGTCGACACTTAACTCATAGCGCTACCCTACCATTGCATGATGTTGAAAGTGGTTCGAACCTTAATAACCAATGCTTAACCATTTGTAACCCTATTTACCTAATGGTTAACCGATTTTGCTCCTTTATACAAAATGGTTAAATAGGTTCGATTTCCAAAAATAAATGGTTAACAAAAACCCATCTTGACATGGGCCGGGGATGCAAGGTGTCATGTTTTTTTATATATATACTAGAAGATACCCCGCACGTTGCTGTGGGGATCGTTTTAGGAACTACAGTACATTGTAAAGTTTATATGAGATATGATACAATTGATCATAGTATATATTTTTTAAAATTATTAATATAAATAATTGGATGGTTTAAAAAATAGATGATATGTAGTTTGCATGTATTAATTCATAAATATTAGTGGAGATGACATGGACAATTAATTGGCTACGAGGATGGATGATGTGGATAGTTTGCATGTTGAGATAGAAAAATAATTAATGCATGTTAGTAGGGTTTTGCTTTACAAAAAGTATAGATAGACCTATATGGAAATAATGAAGAGCGGTGGCTGCTCGGCTGTCTATCCTAGCTATTAATGACTAATCCGGTTGAGTCGTTTCGTTTTCATGTGACTATGAGAAGGGAAATGCAGGGACGGAATTGTCAGTGACACGCATGTGACAAACAACGTAACGCTTGGGCAACACGGACCAAGGATGGGATCGGTGGCCATAACTATCGTATTCCCTCCGTCTCATAATAATTGTCTTAAATTTGGATAAAATTAGATGTATCTAGACCTATTTTAGTCTTAGATACATCCATTTTTGCTCGAGTTTGAGACAATTAATATGAGACGGAGTGAGTAGATTCTAAATCAGACGGATATAAATAATTGGAGTGATGTGGCTGCATAAGGTCAGAGTTTGCAAACATTAAATGCATTTTGGTGGGGATGAACTTTATAGATACTAGAAAGATACCCCGCGTGTTGCAGCGGGATCGCTTTGGGGACTATACTATGTAAACAAAAGGATATAACCGCTGGTTGTGGCATTTTGGAGGCCGATCTACACGTAGCTCGGTTGCCAAAAAAAAGTTAATTCGTATTTTTGTGTTTCGATTTTTTTATAAAAAAATATCCTACACATAAATAAAATCGAGATCTATGGCCGTATAAATTTTCAAGTCAAGATTCGAAATATTCCGTGCTACACAAAAATGACAATTGTGGGAAGATTTGGAATTTTCAAACATTTGCACGGCTCACAGATCTAGCTCTGGAAAATTATCATTTTTGCCCAGCCCAAAATACAATGATTTTTTATTGAAAATTTCAAAAAGAAAAAACAAATTAGTGTACTGAGCTACATGTAGCTCGGCCTCCTTTTTTACTTTTCGTATAACTGCTATAATATATTACGTTGTGTTAAATAATTTGTAAAATTCAATTCATCAAACTCATGATACTAAATTTAATAAAAATGAGATGAATGTGTTTTATAAATTATTACTGTGAAAAATCAAATGGTTCAAAGAAATGAATGATGTGTAGTTTGCATATAGTAATTAATAAATATTAGTGGATACATATTATTGCAGATGACATAGACAATTGATTGGCTCAGATGATGGATGATGTGGATAGCTTGCATGTTGAGATAGAAAAATAATTAATACATGTTAGTGGGGTTTTGCTTTATAAGAAGTATAGATAGATTTAGATATATAGGGTCCACATCCACATAACACGTTGACCTGATAAATTTTTTCGTGTAATGCATATAAAGCATGTTGGGTAGGAGGGAAAGAACAGAGTATGACTTGACTACTAATTTTGCTAGGCCGTCGCCGCGTCCTCCTTGGCTCAAGGATCTATCGCCGCATCCTCTGTGGACGCCTTCCTCTGGCAACCAACGGGGAGGTGATCCGGCAAGCTCGATGGAGCGCCGCGTATCATGCTGGCGATGCATGCGCGCCCTGACGAGCAAGCTGACCGGGACGTCGTGGTGGTTGGTCGACCGGCGACACCAGTCACTCTTCGGGATTCAATCCTTATACTATTGTAGAGTCCTTGGCTAGAGTTTGGGGTTGGGGCAGTGGATCGACATTTCGCGGGATGGGATAAGTAGTGGAGGAGGTGGTGGTGTTGGGGAGGTGCTCAGCTGCGGCGTGACTCTCCAGAGCCGGTCGGAATCGGGTAGGACGGCAGTGGCGGCAAAGGGGGTCAAGGATGGAGAGACGAGCGAGGGAGGAGGATGTAGTCTACACTATGGGGATATGGTTTTATTGAGCTGGGTTGACTAAAGGATTTGGGCTGGGTCCGGAATTCCTTCTCCCACTTTTGTTCCCGGTCGGTCGACCCAAAATTAAATTTCTTCGTAGTTTCGTGGCAGATGTTTTACTTTCCCTGTAAAAAAGACATTGTGGTTTCGTTTCTATGAAATGGAACTGCGGAGCGCTCCCTTTTAATAATAAAAAAATTAAATTTCTTTTGGCCCTGAAAATTTTGTGTAGCATTCAAATACCAGTCGCGCCAAAATTTATTTTACTTTGGCGCCTTGGTGTACACATGGGAGCATGTATAGGTAGAATGTGTAGCGGTCAATTTAAAAAAATGTACCGGTCAAAATTTCCTTGCCCAAAGAAGAGTATGTATTGGTCAATCTAAAGTTATTAGTCTATTTTTAAGAAGATTTAAAGTCATTATCCCGGTCCAATTTTCTAACTTGCTTGAGTACTGTACAGGTCCAAATTTAAGAGAGAACTATGAAGCATAGCTGTGGCGTGGGCTAGGCCGCGACAAGGCCTTAGAGACATGGAACATCAATATTGCTGGCCATGATCCGATGTCAATTTTTTGGCCCTGACTGATTTCAGAGCCTAAGTTCAAAGTAAATATTCAAACAATTAGAAATAATTGTTTACAAGGTTTGGTATAAAGGTTCGCACAATTCTGAATAAAATATTCATGCATTACACATATATTTTAGAGTAGTTATACAAAAAAATCTTTAAAAAAAAGAAAAAGAAAGTAAGACAAAAAAAGAACATAAGAAACCAAAAATGTAAAAAAAAAAATACAGCAGAGAAATGAAGTAGAAAATATTAAAACACCAGGAGAAAGATAAAATGGACACTTGACTACACTGGCCCAGCCCACCAACCCGTAGTACCTAGGTGTTACACCCATTGGGCAAATTCCAGGAATCGCTCGGGTACCGCTGGCCCATTAGAGGATTATCTGTTTACATGGGCTCATTCTTTTTCATTATTTTCTGATAGTTTGGAGGATGCCACTAGGGAAAGGCTGATCGAGCGTGTGGGTGCACAAATCATGCCGAAATCAATTTTTCTTTCGCTTCTGTTTTCCGTTTTATTTTCCTTTCTATGAAAATAAAACGCGATGGGTATAATGTTACACTGGCCGCACGAGCAATCAGGCAATTCTATCCGCATGGCATGTCAAAAACAAACCCTCAACTTGTAGTCCAAAGCTTAAAACGAATTTATTAATCCCGGTCATTTTGGACCTTAGACCTGTTTGTCATACCGGGAATAATGCAAACCCGGCCAGGATAGGGTGTAATACTCACCGACATTTGGGGTCTACATGTCACATCCATCCCCCTCTTAGAGACAAATAAATATTTTAAATTTGAAAAACACATCTAAGCGCCTATCTTTCCAACGCATGAACTTATTTTAGACGCCAACTGAAGGCTCCACTTTACACGCCTCAAGCAAAAAAGAAGGAAGCGCATGACGCAAATATTTGAGTCGACCCTTAGACGAATCGAGCGTAAATACAGGGAATTATACATGCCATTTAGATGTCTTATTATATTCATCATACAGTGGACGATGTAATTGTCGATGCAATTGCAGCCGGTTATGCCTGGTCCTCGTGGGCCGCGCATCACCGAGCTCCAGCAACATAGTGCAGCCTAAGTCTGATCACAATCGGGAGTAACCTAGGGTAGTAAAATACATATTTCTCTAGACTATGTTAGTACCTCTACACTGGACAGTAACATACATGTCATGTCATGCAAAGGTAAATTTATTAGCTTGTAGACATATATTGTATTGGAAGGTGTGATATTATGGTAACTAGATATGTTACCACAACCCTCTCTCATTGCATTAAATACATGTCATGTCATATTTTTTGCCTACGTGGCATCTATGTTACTACTCAATATACTCCCACTATGAGACAGACGCAGTACTGTGCTTGCATGTCGGAGCGCAACAAGTAACAGCGCACGTCACGCCGACTCTCCAATCTCCCACATGCACCAGGATCATCTTAGGTTGTTCACGGCTTGGACATAAAATCAAAAGAAAATAAACATAGTTGTGCGTAGTCGCGGTAGCCCCTTGACACGGGGATCGCGATGGCCTGAAAAACTGAAAAAGGGACCATGCTGAATGTGAAGAGTTTGAGGAAAGAGATGAATATGAAAATATGGTCTGTGCTGTCAATGAGAGTAGCAATTTCATTTTTTTTTTTGGCCAGGAAATCATATACAGGGTTCAAAATACACCAGGATTAACAAGCTCAGGGTGCCAACTTCCGGGATCAGTAGTTGAGGGAGGGTTCGATTCATTTTTTTTTCTTTGCATGGGCTCATTTTTTTTTCAGACACCGGTGGCGTTCTAGACATGTGAACTTTCCTCTCGTAATTTTTAGCCATTTTTGTAACTCAAAAATAATTTCATCCTTTTTTCTAGTTCTTCTATTTTTTATTTAACCATACTTTCAAATTTTATTTTATTATTCTTGCTATGTTTATTTTCCCCTTAAAATAGATTCTTATGGTTCTATTGTAACCTAGATAATTAAAAAATGTATATAATAAACATGTAAATTTTAATTTAAAATACTTTATATTTTTTATATTTTGAGCTACACAAAAATAACAAATGTACATATATGAGCATAGTGAAAATGCATATTTTTAAATGTACATATTTTTCCATTTATATACAGCTTAAAATACAACGGATTTCAAATTTAAGTTTTACATGTTCATGGGATATATCATCTTAAGAGGAACCATGATTTTTTTTTCAGATTTTTCTGAAACATGGAATTTTTTTTAAAAATTGTTCAAAAAACCGGGATCATTGGTGTTTGGGAGCATAACTGCATAAGTTAATTTCCGATTGTTGGAGGTATAAAACAGCAGTTGATAGAGTTTAAAGGTTGGACACGTATGCATGTGACCTATTTGCACGTATCTAATCCATAATAATATTAGAGATGATCATGAATTATTCATTCAGTTCCGTTGAGTGTGAAGGCCACTCGCGCAACAGCGGGTTGATAGAGGTAGTTCCGTTGAGTACTTATCCAGTTAGCTACTAGTGTGAAGGCACCTAGCCACTTGGCGATGGAAAAAGGCCGTCCAGTTTGACCAACGATTAGCTTGCTGGACCAGAATTCAGTGGAGACCAAGACTTTAGCTAAGCTTCTCTATAGGAACATACGTACATACCGACATGTCAGCGTCTGATCTTAACTCAGCTAAACTGCGAAAAATCAAACTATGGCACAAATATTGTGTGATTTCGGTAAGAAAGGAAATGATGGATTGTTGAGAACCAATGGCTACGTATAGACCTCGAATAAATCTGTATCAAAACGATGAATATAATGTGTTTGCTAGAAAGAAAACACCTTGTCGAATGAAACGCAGGACTTGATCCATGCATCCCTCGAGATGTCACCATAAAATAGCCTCTTGTTCATTTCAATGTGAAGGCGTCCCTTCCATCCACTTTCACTATACCTGATGGAGGCCTCTCTGGTCAACTAAACGATCATACCTCAAAATCCAATGACCACATGCATGGTTCACAAAAAGGAAAAGCCAATGTCGTATTATCCTTCCATCCTTGGAATATTGTGGCCCCGTTTAGACAAGTTGGTGATGGCAATGGGAACTATGGGCCCCTCAAGACTATTGCGAAGTGGAATGGTGTGACATGTGTTTCTATTTTTTTTCCTTCTATTGTATACCTAAAATTCTATCCAGCTTTTCAAGGTTCTTCTCTATCATTCATGAAATGCACAAGCTTATCTAGCTATCATTCTCCACCTTAAAATAGATTCTTATGGTTCTATTGTAGGCTAGATATTCAAAAAATTGTATGATTTCAAATATTTATTCAATTGTTCATACATTTTTGTTTATTTTATAGTCTCTATTTTGATATAGAGATATTAGATCTGGAGTTTTTAGTTCCGCTTATACTTGGTAAGTATTCGAGAGGCACTAAATTTCTAATCCATTCTAGTCTAATTTTTTATCTTTCTAATCATTATTTTTTCGGTGATGCTAAATTTTTGCTCCAATTAGTCCTAAATAGCAAGTCACGATTGTAATTTCTCTTCAAATTTAATATAGTGATTTTTCAATGTGTGGTCCAAATTTTCTTTGGCTTGCATATGTAATTTGTTCTTTGTGCACTAATTTTTTCTATTGGTCCTAAGTTTTATCTCACTAAAAGTTTTGATCTATTCTATGTGCACTAAAATTTGTTTTCACTTGGTCCAGAATTTTGTTCCCTTCATTATCGTGATTTGGTCCACGGGCCCAAACATTTTGTGTCCCCGTAAATTTGAACTCTTCCTCAGGCCCTAACTAGATCCAAACTTTGATCCACCTGGATATTTAATTTGTTCCTTGGAGCTAAAATTTTGTTCTGATTTTTCAATAAATATATCTATTTTGTGCCAATTTTGCATGTGTGAACTCGATAAAACTCTCCAGCACTTTACCAGGAAGTTGGCATCAGATGGATTATCCAAGCTCTAACGAGTGGCTATCTCATTACTCATCGTCTCTCACACTATTACGCATGCTGGTGTAATATTCATAGAGTGGGAATTTGGTGGTCCCGAGCTCCCGTGCTTTTTGCATTAAAAAAAACAAAACTCATATGTACAAGTTTCAAAAATTGTTTAAAAAATCCTGAACATTTCCAAAAAATAAATATGTTCTACAAACATGTAAAATTTTAAATTCAAATACTAAGTATTTTGAGCTACATAAAAATAAAAAATGTACAAATCTATAATAGAGTGTTTGAAATGTCCAACAATTTTAAAAAAAATCATTTTTGTGTCGCCCATAATGCAAATAATTTCGCGTTGTGTATTTGCAGGTGTGTATGCAATATCATGGAGTACATCCGATTTTTTTTTAAAAAAATTGGTAAATATGTTTTTCGAAAATATTAAAACACAGGGAGCGCTAGAGCCAGAGAGCAAAATATCATATTCCGAATATTCCTATCGCTATATTGGTAGGACGGGGAAGTACAGTTTGTGAACCGTTGCGAGTATAACACATAGTGCGGGGTAATACGAGTACAACGAGGAATTGGCTCGCTCCTTCGCTCGCAGTAAGCATAGAATGCACACCAGTCTGGTATGAAAGCGTATCTACTTGAACAGATGGGTGCGGTTCATGTTTTTCGTTTCTTTCTGCAGGTCAAACAAAACCAAAAGGAGATTGTTGGAGATTTGAGTTGAGAAGGTTGGACACGTATGAATGTGACCTATCTGCATGTATCTGTCCATAATAACATTGTAGAGGACCATGCATTATTCATTCAGTTCCGTTGATATAGCTAGTCAGCTAGACACCGTGCATCTGGTCGATCAACTACAGAGTCCAGCAAAAGTAGATCTCTATGGGCTAGTTGTCTCAAATTCATGTAGTTGATCTCTGCTTTTGGCTATACCCCCGTTGGATTTGTTTACCCTTGATCTTTGGCTTTATGTCTGAAGTTCTCGTGCCTTTTTCTTTTGCTTTTTCTTGTTAGATACTACTGTGGTTTCTATTAATGCAAATCGGGGAACCCCTAATCTCAAAAATATTGTAGTACTTATCATGTTAGCTACTAATGTGAAGGCGCGTCCTCCATCTAGCTACTTGCAATAAATTAAAACAGTGCCGTCCAATTTGACCAATATCTAGCTTGTTGTACAAAAATTCTCAGTAGAAGATGAAGACCAAGCAAGACTTTAGCTAAGCTTCTCGATAGGAACATACATACAGTGTATACGACATGTCAGTGTGTGATCTTAAACTATGGCACAAATATTGTGTCATTTCGGTAAGAAAGGAAATGATGGATTGTTGAGAACCAATGGCTACGTATAGACCTCCAACACATCTGTATCAAAACGATGAATATAATGAGTTTGCTAGAAAGAAAACACCTTGTCGAAGTAAAACGCAGGGCTTGATCCGTCCCTGGAGATGTCAAAATAACCTCTTGTTCATTTCAATGTGAAGGCGGCCCTTCCATCCACTTTCACTATACCTGATGGATGCCTCTCAGGTCAGCTAAACGATCATCCCTCAAAATCCAATGTCCACATGCATGGTTCACAAAAAGGAAAAACCAATGTCGTATTATCCTTCCGTTCTTGGAATATTGTGGCCCCGTTTAGACAAGTTGGTGATGGCGATGGGAACTATGGGCCCTGCAAGACTATTGCGAAGTGGAATAGTGTGACATGTGTTTCTATTTTTTTTTCCTTCTATTGTATACCTAAAATTCTATCCAGCTTTTCAAGGTTCTTCTGTATCATTCAGAAAGTGCACAAGCTTAGCAATCTAGCATACTCCACACCAGATCGACACCGAAGAAGTTTACGATGTACTTACGGTGTTGGTGACTTGTGTGCGTCTGACTGTGTTAATTGACTACTGTTTTCGTTCTGGCCTACATGAAAAAAAGGAAACTACTCATACACTAGTTAATAATCCAACTCTAAACTCCAGAACGAGTATATGTGGTCATCCCATCCATCTGCCGACCCAGGATACAACTTATCTGACACGTGCATCTACTTTCTTAATTGGATCAATCAAGTAGTACGAAAAATCATAGAACAAAAAAAGATGTTGCCCCAAGTCGCCAAGTTGGCATTAATATGAGTACTATTTTTTTTTTTTTTTTTTTTTTTGACTGTAACTACGGCGGGGGAAAGCCCGCCTGAACTTTATATATGGACAATCAGCGTATTACAACAGGATAGAAAGGGGTGGGGGAGGAGACAAGGAGAAAGGAACTACAAGACTTCACGGCGGTTCAAAATTATTACACCAGGAGATAAGGATAAGTTTGGCATGTTGGTTCTGACAGCGGTTGGTCCAAAGCCTAATGTCGTCGACGCAGTTTCGTGCAGCCGCTCTGGGAGAGATGTCCAAGGTGTCGAAGACCAGGGAGTTTCTCCTTTTCCAGATATTCCAAAGAATAGCCGTGACGATGGTACGCGATGAGTACTATTCTTGTTTACCAAATGGATGGATGAGTCGCCAAGTTGGCATGTTCAAAGCTGAGATTAGCAAATCTATACATACTCTTCGCGTCCATAAATAACGCCCATATTTTGACGTGAGTAAGCCACAAGCTCACAAGGTACCTTACTGCACAGTCCACACACCATTTCAAGAAATGGCGAAGGCGACGAGCAGCCGCAGCAGCTCCGGAGCACGGGTGCTGGCCTTGCTGACCGTCGCCGCGCTGCTCACCCCGGCGCTGTCCCAGACATGCACGCAGCTGGACAGCATCGTAACCTCCTCGGTGCAGACCGCCCTCCGGCAGGAGATCGCGCTCGCCGCCGGCCTCCTCCGCATCTTCTTCCATGACTGCTTCCCCAACGGTTGCGACGCTTCCGTTTACCTCAAGGGAAGCGGCACGGAGCAGGCCATGGGGCCCAACACCACGTTGCAGCCACGTGCGCTGCAGCTCATAGAGGATATCCGGGCCAAGGTGCACGCGGCGTGCGGCCCCACCGTCTCCTGCGCCGACATATCCGCCCTCGCCACCCGCGCTGCCGTCGTCTTCTCCGGTGGACCAACATACACCGTGCCCCAGGGCGTCCTCGACAGCCTCACACCAGCGTCTCGGAACGCCGTCAGCGTCCTCCCGGCGCCGGACACCACCAGCGTGTCCGTCCTCGCCAGGGTCTTTAGGGGCAAGGGCCTCGGCGACCTCGCTGACCTCGTCGCGCTCTCGGGCGCGCACACAATCGGGAGGGCCATCTGTCCCTTCTTCGCGGACCGGGCCAACGATGGCGACGCGTTCGGGAACAGGCTGCTGGCGAACTGCACCAGCAACCCAAACCTGAAGCAGGACCTGGACGTGGTGACCCCGGACCTGTTCGACAACGGCTACTACAAGGCCCTCGTGGCAAGGCAGGGCGTCTTCACCTCCGACATGGCGCTCATCAGGGACGCCAGCACCGCGCCCATTGTGAGGCAGTTCGCCAACAGCAAGGACGTCTTCTTCACCCAGTTCGCCAAGTCCATGGCTAAGCTGGCCACCGCACCCAGGACCGGCGGGAACGTGGGCGAGATCCGCCGCAGCTGCTTCAGCCGCAACCCCCGGAGCACCATCGAGACCGGCGTCGAGGGTGACGATGGCTTCGCGGCGTCGGCTTGATAATGCAAGTCGACTGCTAGAGGAGTGATTAGTAGTGCTTTGTGTGTGTGGGAGTGCGTGTGTCCATGGCCAGGCCACGACATCGTGTACTATGTTTGTTTCAGTTCAGCGTGCGTGCGTGTCTTTACCTGTTTGGTTGGTGTACTAAAACTCGACAAGCATCAAAATGGTTTACATAACTTGTCTGTTGTTTCGGACGATCGGATCGAAATTTGATGATCGTGTTGAGAAAAAAAAAAATCCCAACTCGGGTATGTGCTCATGTTTGGAATTTTACAAAATGAACTAGCTAGTACTTGGTTGGAAAGACGTGGACGTGCGCGTGCGTGTGTGTTCCATGCGACTGGTCGTGAGGCCATGGCTGCTTCAGTCAATGTCGTAATCTGCAACTTGTGATGTACGAGTACCATTTTGGGAAGAATTGATGGACTACTTAGGTGTGTTTGGTTCAGCCTTTTCAACCAACTACATAGTGGAGTGGGACCGCCTCGATCTAATCTAATCTAACTACAGAGTGCTATGTTTAAGTAAGCCGGTAGTATATAGTTGCATGCATCCAGCTGCTCTTTGAGCAAGTGGAGGCACACAGGCTTCCTGATGCATAGGCCGGGGCTATGGCTTCCATTTCTAAAATAAAAAACAAGTGGAGGCACGCATTCACACCGAACTGTGCCTCCTCTCTGTCAATCATCGATAATTAAGTTTATGGTCGGCGCCACGTATGTAGTGGATCTAGAAATTTGTCAAAACCTGAGCGCGCTGTAAGGTAACCTGGAGTTCGTCAAATAGGGTGGCGTTTTTAGCAGCCCGGATAAGCCAATGAGGTTGGCTTATTTGTGAAGATTTAGCCCTTTTTTTTCATCTAACATGATGTGCATTAGACAAAGTTTATGACAAAAACAGCAAAAAAAAGTTGTATTTTTTTTTTTTACATACGCCTCCCACAGGGGAGCTGGTATCCATTACCATGGGGATAACAGAACAAGGTTTTGCTTACAGCTGGAAAAGAGAAGGGGAAAATCAAAAGCAAAGTGCTACCTAGCAGTTTAAAATGAACAATAGCTATCCAGCAAGCGGGGAAACTACACCGCCCCAAACTCGTCAAACAGGCTTACAAGTTTTCACGAACAAACACCTGAGACCAACAAAAACAACCGCAGGGAGAGTTTTGCACAATCAAACGCAGCACAAAGTTCTGCACCCCAAAACACACAAACTCCAGATCCGCGCAAATCTTGGAAGAAAGCTCCTTCCACCATGTCAGCCTCAGACGGAGACCTCCTCCCTCTCTCCATCTTCACTTGCAGCTTGGGCTGACCTCCTGGATGCAATCATTGAAGCATTCTCGAACGAACGCACTTGCAGCTTGAGACACGGCGGCCTGGCGCCTCAATCGCCCGCGGTTGCTGATGAACTTCAACGACTGCCACACCCTCTGGGAAGCGGAGGCCAGGGCGCCGACGCCGCAGATCGTCACTGCCGCCGACCACCGCCACACCTCAGGCACCGCGCGTTTCAGGGCCTAGTCGACGCCAGGGACGACCGCGTGGTCCGCGAGTATTACCGGAACAATCCCGGGGAGGAGAGCGCCGACGAGGAGCTATGGCAGACCCGCGCAGCTGAGCGGGCGGAGCGGCGCCTCGAACGCCACCTCGAGTTAGATGCCGCTCGGGAGGCGAGGACGAAGGCGCTGCAAGAGCTCCGTCAGGCCAACCACGCCGGCGAAGTCTGGGCCTCCGACGATACGAGGTGGGCGCCAATGTCCGACATACCATCATGCACCTCCGACGACGACGACCAGGACGAGGAGTAGCGCGCTAGCGCGTCTGTTTTCTGTTGGCTGTTTAATAAAATAATTTATTGTATTCCGGGAAACAGCGGCGCGCTAGCGCGTCTGTTTTCTATTTTCCGTGTGATTCTTCCTGGTTGGTTGGATTCAGACTACTCACGTTAAGGAGTGGGGGACATGCATTTCGATGGATAAACAAGGCACAGTACACATAATGGTAAGATTGGATCTAAATCTAAACGGAGAGCATAGATCTAAATAAACAAGGCAGCACATAATGGCCAGAGTGCATCGATCTACTAGCTAGTCATACTCCTGCCTAGGCCTATAATACTCCGGCTCGTAGTCGTCGTAGTCGCCGCCGTCGTCGTCACTATCGTCGGACGGTGCTCTGGACTCCCTCGGAGGATCACGACTCCAGGACTGGGCGTGAGGGTAGCGCAGGCGGGGGTTATCGCCAGCCCTGATGTAGTTCATGACGCTCTGAAGAGTCCGTCCGCCGCCCCACCATATCCGAAGACTGGCCTCGTTGAAGTTCGAAGGAGGTGGGCCGTTCTCCTCGTACCTGGCGAGCGCACTCTCACGCCGATTAATGAAGAAGGCGTCCCAAGTAGGGAGATAGTCAGGATTCCAACTGGGATTCCTCCGCTGCTCTGGCGTGAGCTCGTGGTAGTAGTGGTTCGTGATGGCCGCTCGACGCGCCACACCTTGAGGAAGAGGAGGGACCGGCACTCCTCCGGCGCTCAGCATCCAACCGGCGGGAACGCTGTAGCCAGGCGGGCAGGGGTAGTTCGAGGCGGAAAGAGCCTACGCCTGGATGAAGGTTAGAGTGGGTACGGTAGAAGCCATGAGAGAGTGGTGAGTTTGTATGTGTTTATGCCAATGGTGTGGCAACGCATACATATATATAGTGAAAAGAAAACATATCCCTTTAGTCCCGGCCTGTTTTACCAGCCGGGACGAAATGGTTCGTATTTCGTTTGGACCAATCAGATCGAATTACACGGATCGTGTGTTTCTTTCAAACGCTTGTGAGTCGTTGGATCAGGGGTGTGTTTCTTTCGAGCTGTTGTGAGCCGTTCGAGCAGGGCTACGTTGTGTTTCTTTAGAGCGGTTGTGAGCCGTTGGATCTAGCACTGTGTGAGTCAGAGGACCCTATGTATAGCCCACCTTCATACACCGGTCAGTTCATCGACCAAATACAAAACAACAGAATTCGCCGGCATACGTTATGCCGTGCATTTGGTATGTATATATGCACTTAGTAGCCAGAAAACGGATTTGAATGTAAATAGTAAAATAGTTAATAGTTTGAATAGTTAGAATAATTATTTAGGTAAACAGAAAACGGATTTAATTTAGGCAAATTCAAGCAATTTTCATGTTGAAATTTTTTCAAATTCGAAAGTATATAGAAGTTATTCATGTGCTTATTCAAACAATATTCAAATTTTGGCGCTAAAACATTTGGCGCGCCCGGCCAAAAAAAGCATCTGGACGGTTGCCGTTCGTCCCGTTTGCTGCCACCAACCGGGACTAAAGGGGCCTATCGTCCCGGTTCCTGCCACCACCTGGGACGGATGGCCATGAACATATACACGTCACCGTCCCCTCCCCAATTTCAGAACCGCGCGCAGGGACGAACCGACGCCGCCAGACTGCCCAATTTTTTTATCGCCGCACTCCGCCGCTGCGCCGCCACTGCCCTCTCGCGCCGCCCCTACCCCGCCGCCGCACTCCTCCTCCGCCGCGCCGCGCTCCGTCCCGCTGCCCGCGAGCGCCGCCCTCGATCCCGTCGTCGCGCCGCCGGCCCGCGAGCCGCCCCTCGATCCCGTCATCGTGCCGCCACCAGCCCGCGAGCGTCGCCCCTCGAGCCGCCCCTCGATCCCGTCGCGCCGCCGCCAGCCCGCGAGCGCCGCCCCTCGATCCCGTCGCGCCGCCGCCAGCCCGCGAACGCCGCCCCTCGATCCCGTCGGGCCTCCACTGCCCCCCGCCGCCACTGCCCCCGCGCCGGCCGCCGCCCTAGAGGAGGTAAGGCCTGCCTCCATCTCGCCCTAACTAGGGTTTTTTTTTCGTTTTTTTCTTTTTTTACTTAATTACTGTTTTTGTTTTTAGTTATTTATTAGTGTTAGAAATGTTAGAATCATTACTTATGAATGTTATAAATTTTAGTTTAGACTTAGGAATTTTAGATTTGTTAGAATTGACATAGGAAATGTTAGAAATGTTAGGAAATTTAAAAATGTTAGAAAATTTAACTAAATTAGTGTTAGCAATTTAAGAATATTAGGAATGTTAGAAAATTTAACCACGTGAGCTATGACTACCCTATGAGGGTTCCTTATCTATGGATGCGTATTATCATATTTTTAAATATTTCATGAATATGTTGCTCTTTTTGTGTATTATCTATAAGCAATTTTGATAAAAATAATTTATCATTAGTTATTATCTATAAGCAATTTTGATGAAATGGATCTGAAACATATAATTACTCTTTTTGTATAGTATGGAGTCAAGAGACGAAGATGCCGAAAACTTGCTCGAGGGTTTCATCCGCGGGCCGACGTAGAGACCGATGTGAGCCAGTGGATGAACAACTCCGGTGAGGGAGCTTCGGAGCTCACCCAGGGAGACGACTCCGGTGAGGGAGAAGCCGACGGCTCCGATATGGGAGCAGCCGACGGCTCCGGTTGAGCCGTACAAATTACAAACACCGGCTCCGAGGTGCATATATAGATATGTTAATTAATGAATCATCCGTTGTCTATATACATGTATTAACAGTCTTTATATTTTTAGCCATCTGGTTCAAGCATATCAACCGGAAAAAAGAATAAACGAGGCGCAACAAAGAAGTTAAAAGATACGAAAAGATATATGATCGACACGATCACAGCAGACGGCGCACCCGAGCTTCCCGCTGATGTTGCCCAAAACTTTGTGAAGCAATGCGGAGTGCTAGTTAGGGATCACATCCCGATCACTGTTCATGAGTGGAATCAGCCAAAAGATCCGCGGAAACAAGGAATTTCATATGTCAGCAAAATAGCCAAAGAACATCTTTTCTCGAAAATCTTGTCTAATTTCAACTTACCCTTGCCGAAGGTGGACGAGAATGAAGCGGTTGTGAATGAGGCCGATGTTACTAAAATGAAAAAAAAAGATACGGGAAAAGGTCAAGGCGTGGACCCTGAAAAAGATGGCCGAGCAATTCAAAAACTGGAAGAAAAGATTGAACCTTGACTATGTTAAGAAGAACAAGACTCCAGATTTCACTCAAGGGTATGAGAAAATAAAACCCATATGGGCAGATTTCGTGAAGTACAAGCTGTCAGAGAATAAACTGGAAAGGACAAAAACAAATGGGAAAAACGCCGCCAAAAAGGTATATCACCATGTTATGGGGCAAGGTGGCTACAAGGGTTCCAGTCCCAAGTGGGATAAATGGGAGAACGACCTGCTTAAGCCGAGGATCACTCCCGAGCCGTTCTTGTGGGTGGAGCGGACAAGGTCATGGTTCTACGGGCATGGGGGCACGTTGGACGCCGAAGGAAATGCAATCTATAACCTAAGGCATAAAGAGAGTCCTCTACCCATAGAGAGGCTGGGAACCGCAATACAGGATGTTAAAGAGGGGAAGTTCGTGCCAGATAGAGAGAACGGCGAGCTCAAACGGGCCCTCGGGAATAAGGAACACGTAGGGCGTACACGAGCCGTAGAAGGCAAGCCTCCGTGGAAAACTGGGTTCGACGACAGCAAAAAGATATACCCCGATAGAAGTCGTCAACGTAGAAAGGACGCGGAGACAGCTGAAGCAGAGACTCAGGCAAACTGGAGGCGTCAACTTGAAGAACAGATAAAGCTGACGCAGGATGTAGCAAAGAAGCAGCAGGACCAAATTAAAACACTTAGCCAGCAGACAGTGTCTACCGGCGCATCACACATGCGAGGCTACCAACGCCGCACATTCTCATCGCAAAAGCAGCGTTGCATCCACGCAGCTACCGGGTGATGATGCACCACCGATGATTCACCCGGTGGATGATATCACGGAGATGACAACCTGTGAGCTCCACGTGAAGGTCGTCAATATAACCATCAAGGCGGCGGCCGGCTATGTCTTACCAATTGGCAACGAACCAACTCACCATAGTCTTCCGGTTCCACGTGGCTATGCTGTTGTTGGGGTCGATGAAGTTGTCAACGGATTCGAGCGGGTAAAACTTGATTTCCCTGAAGGTGAAGACGAAGAGTTGACCGAACTCGGTGAAGACGAAGAGTTGACTGAACACAAATCATAAAAATTCTGCCGCGGCAGAGAAAAGGGCAAAAGCCCTGCCGCGGCAGAAGGGGCATGCATCCCGGGTCGTATTGAGGACCGGGACTAATAGCCCTGGCCAGGTCCCAGCTAACGAGCCACGTGGTCAGCCCCATTTGTCCCGGGTCCTGGCACAACCGGAACCAATGGGGGATGGGTATTTGTCCCGGATGCCCCATCCCGGTTGCACAACCGGGACAAATGGGGCTTACGAACCGGGACTAATGCCACTGTTTACACTAGTGCATTTAGATATCTGACCATATAGACCGCGCAAAAACGCACTAGAAAGATAAGTGTCTTATAGTCTCGTCCATAGGACACCAAACACACTTTTTACTCCCATGCCAATTACGCTTGACAAGATTATATTTAGTTAATATGACATCTTTACGAAGGTAACATGCATAGATTTTCATCTTCAGAGGTATCTTCATGCGCCATATTTTCTTACTATTATCGACCGGCACTCCTGAATGTACCAACGCCCTATACAAGGAGTCAACTGAGAACTTACCATTCTTAGTTAAACTTCATCGAAACTCATCGGTGCCTTGTGATAGTTGGATCATAGCCAATCTATCTAACAGAGCATTACAAGATTGCAGTCTTGGTCCGATAACATCTCGCCTGAACGTCACATTTGGTGGGAACGTTTGCATTACTGGAGCTAACATATCTCCTTTGTGACGAGAAATATTGTATAGGGCCGGATATTGTTCTCAGAGGGTGGCATTTTCTAGCCATTGATCCTCCAAGTCCATGGCTAAGCTGGCCACCGCGCCCAGGCCCGGCGGGAACGTCGGCGAGATCCGCCGCAGCTGCTTCAGCCGCAACCCCCGCAGCGCCATCGAGACCGGCGTCGAGGGTGACGAGGGCTTCGCGGCCTCAGCTTGATCATGCCGACTAGGAGTGATTAGTTTATGTCTACATGTCTGTGAGGGCCAGCCGTGTGCTAGCGTGCACGACCAGCAGGGCATAACTTTGTGTACGATGTTTGTTTCAATTCTGCACGCGCGAGTGTGTTTCCCGGTTTGGTCCATGCACCAAAGAAGTGGCGATTAACGTGACAATGGTCCACCTGATAGTGCATTGTACCGTTGGACTCCGAAAACGAACGCTCATCCGCGGACGACGCGACCCTTCTACTATAGGACAATTTAGAATAAGTAAGGAATTTAAAACTTATATTCTGTCTTTTTGAGCAAATGTGAGGACTTAAAAATAAACTTTCACAAGAGTGAGTTTTATTGTCTCCGTACTGCCTTAGCTAGAAAAACAACTTTCAGGAAATATCACATGCAAGGTTGGCCAGCTACCAACGAAATATCTAGGTGTTCCCATGGATGAGGTGAGACTAAAAAACAATAACTGGAATCCCATTGGAGAAAAAGCTCGGTTGTTCGAATGAAAAAAAATCTTTCTATTGGATGGAGAACTTTTTCGATCAACACCTCTCTCTGGTAGCCTTCTATACATGCTATCCTTCTACGGGATGCCCGTTGAGTAGAGGAAAAAAATAAATACTACCTAGTTAATTGGAGTGGCCAGAGAGAGAAAAAAAGACTACCTAGTTAATTGGAAGACAATATGTCAACCAAAGGACCAGGGAGGGTCGGGGTGTTAGACTTAGAAATCATGAACATTTTGCGCTCCTGGCAAAATGGCTTTGGAAATTGTTCAATGAGAAAAGAACATGGCAATCTCTTTTGCAAAATAAATTGCTAAAGAAAACTATTTTTGGTCTTTGTTCTCACAAAAATGGAGATTCCCACTTTTGCAAGGATTAATGGAAATAAAACCTTTGTTTCTCTGATGTTGTAAAGTTGGTAGATAGAGCAAAAACAAGATTCTGGAAAACAATTGGTACTTATACACTTGTTTTGCCTCACAATTTCCAAGGCTATATAATGTCTCATGTAATCAAAATATTATAGTTCATGGCTGTTTTGGTTCAGGCATTAACTCTTTGTCATTTAGAAGGGCATTGGTGGGTTCTAAGTTAGATGAATGGAGGCAACTCACAACTTGTTGTGAATCCGTGTGTTTATCGGATGAGGATGATAAGATAGTTTGGTTATTATCCTCCTCCAATACTTTCTCAGTGAAATAATTTTATTCCACAATGCAATCCGTGGGGGAAGTACCTCAACCACAAAGAGTGAGGACCTTTCTTTGGTTGGTTTTAAATAAAAAGAATTCACACAAAAGACGTCCTGTTAAAAAGAGGAGGAGTGTGCGAGAAATATTGATTATTCAGTGGGAAGGAGGACATCTCTTTTTCTTTTGGCCAGATATGTGTGGAACATTGTAAGGGTAGCTACTGGCATCACCTGTCAGTTTGTTGACGCCTAGATTTTTCTAACTGAATGGCTAGATGATTTTGGTAACATGCAAGAAAAAGTAACAGTAGGGGTCGCAGCGAGCGGTGCTATGACGGAATTAGAAAACTAGAAATTTAGCTCGTTTTGAGATCCCTCGGGTCACAGTCGCATCTAAAATAGTCGATCCGACGAGACAGAGGGAAAGCGCGGGTAAAACAGCCAAGGTCGCACCCGCTAACCCATGTCGAAGGTCACGGTACAAGGAGAACCCGCGAGAAGAGGCAGACAGAACAGCTGCAAGAAGAACCCGAAGGTCAGAGTATGAGGTGGGAGCTGCAAGGAGTTGGCTCAAGAGCCGACGGAAAAACAGCTACTACAGCGGGAACAGTTCGAAGATGACTTCATCAAAAGCTTTAGGTCAACCTGCAAACGACTAGTAACAGTCGGGCAGTTGAAAGCATGCAAACAAAGACCCGACGAGAACCTCCGCGGGTACATCCAGAGGTGAACTGCGTTAAAAAAAACAGCACATAAAACGTATCGGATGAAACATCCGTAAGCAGTCTCACTAATGGATTGCAGCGGAAGGACTTAAAAGAGTACATTGGAAGGGAGAAAGTCAAGACACTGAGTCTAGTCTACAAGTAGGCTGGTGTCAAACATGCATGCATGCATCGATGAGCCACCAACCTCGGCAGTGCTGCACGTTCCACTGCATGCCGATGTCTAACTTGGGTGTTCAACGACACCTGATACCCTAGGTACTCTACGTGGCTTTGAACGTTGTTCGATGGAGTACTGTGGTCTCTTATCTTACACATTTATTTATTTACACTAGCTGGTCATGTTTGTCCTATGATGCTGACCGGCAGGAAAAACGCTTGCTTGCTCCCTTCGGATATTGGGATATTTGACTTGCTTGACATATCTGAACGTATGGCCGGGCTCACTCTCAATGACATATCTATCCATCCATATTATCCACGACCGAACCCGATGTGATACATTGCATCCAGTTTCCCTGGCCGCCTCCACTATCCCCACTTGCTCAACATGTGCATGGGACCACACATTAATGTTTTACAGGATCCAAAACATAATCACTTAGTACAATGAAAATAGATACATATTTAAATATATGTACATTCTACAAACATAACGAAAAAGAAAATTAATTGTTGTCCAGAATTCATAGGAGCGAGAATCCTTTCGATTTTTTTTGTTTAGTTTTACAGACATTTGAGTCTCCCGCTCCATGAATTTTTCCAGGACACAGTACGTACCTACAGGTTAATATATTAGAAGAGAAAATACCAAATATTTTGTAGGAGTCAACTTGACGTTTAGCACCAACATGCGCCCCACCGTGATCGATCACTAAGAACCATGGTAGACGGAGGCCTCCCAGCCGTTGGGGATGCATCCGGCCGGGGAAGAAGATGCGAAAGAGGCCTCCAGCGAGAGCGATCTAACTGTGCAGGCATGCAGCTCGGCACATGCTGCTCTAACTGAAGCGAATGAAGCCATACATAGACAAATAATGTGTGTCGCATGCAGTGGCCCCCTGCTTGCAACGGTGGCCAGCTAGGCATTGCATTTGCTCTGCCTAGGCCCTAGGATGACTTCTTTCACAAAGCAACCGGCCTTGTGTAAAAAATCGTGTAGGAAAAAACATAATAACATACGCAGCATATTGCTAAACCGGACATCGTGCTTAGCGTTATCGATTTTGTGTAGTGTTAAATTTTGACACATTCACATCACAATAAAGAAGAGAGCGAGAATATTTATCACACGTAATACGGCACAAGTAAACAACAAGGTTACATCTTACTACAACTGCAGCCATCAGAGTCTTGCGAATCAACCAGTCCGGTGACATAGTGTCCAGGAGGCTGTTACAAATTGTAGGCACACAGTCGATCTACCGAGGACCAAGCAATCACAACAATGATGACGACACCGAGATTTGTTAACGCAGTTCGGCGAACTCGCCTACATCTGCGGGGCATGACTATGGACGCACCTCCCCATCGATACCGCTGCACCGGCCGCCTTGGTCGCCGGCACAAGCCGCCGGCTTCCCTTGCGCGCCTGCTGCTATCAAGTCGTCATCGACGACAAGCCCGCCGAGGCAATACAGACGCACCAGAGCTCAACGCCACGCCGGTCCGGCCGCCCCTGCCACGGGCGCCGGACCGTCCCCTCATGATCTAGTGTCTAGCCTACCAGCTTTCGTCGTGTCTATTTGGGCTACTCCCGGTGCCTTTATATATTAGGCCAGGTTACACGTGTCCGACTCAAACACCTAACCTTCCGTCTAATTACAAGTCCTAGCGTAGCCCTACTCGTACACATATTCGACATATATTCCAACAAACTCCACCTTGCCGAATATGCCCTTCGGCATCTTGAAGCCGTCATGCCGAATCTTTGTATACCTGGACTTGAACCATTAATCATGAGCTCAGCTGCTACTCCCTTGACTCCATATGACTCCACCTGCAACCGTACTTCCTTCCTTGTTTCACCACAGTCAATGCTCCCACGAAAATTAAGTTCTTACTCACTCTTGTCTTGTGCTCCCAACTCTCCGGAGTATCCGTCCACCGCCATCACACAACGATCATAAAGTCACCATATCGACAACGCCGTTGCATCGTCACCTTGGTAGCCTCGTCCTTGATCCATGTGAAAGTGAAAAACTCACATATTATGTGTCACAAATAAGAGTTACCTGAACTCATCATTCTCGCTATTGTTAACTGCATCTCTGAAACCTTGAAGAAATTTCGCCGTTGCCTTAAGTCATCTCCAGTCAAATTCACAACTGTCTCATCACCGCTTTCGCAGATTCTCCATGGCCGACTCATGTCCATCACTTGATGTCAATCCCGATAGACCCAGTCACCAACTCGAACCTGGTACTCGCCAACACTGCTTCAGAACCCCTGCACACATGTCAAACCTCATGTCCGACTGTCCGTGCCCTGGTCCATCGCCGTGTCCCGTGCTTACCGCACACCTCGCCGCTATTACCGCGTCGAGCATCCACAATCTTGGCCAAGATCTCAAGGGATGCTAACCCACACCATCTCAGGCCCCACTGCAGATAACCATCAGTCTATCCGACCGATGCCGAGTTCCACGTATCTCCCGAACCTTGACGTCCAGTCCGACCAACGTGCTTCTCGCCTTCCCGCTGACTAGGCTTCGACTCTCCGATATCTTACGCCGTAACCCCTCCATCAGCCGAGTGGAATCGTTAGACTCCAGCTCCACCTTCAACATGACTTCATGGTAGATGATGAGTCCATCCCGCGCCCTGCCGACCTCAAGATATTACATATGTGCCATCTTGAATCAACCCTGCGCCGCCGCATGTCGAAGCACGCAGCCCTTAGGCATGCGCCACGTGTTTCCACGCCACAGAATCCAGACACCATCAGCCGTCACGCTCCTACGTCGTCATCGCCGATCTTCACCGTATTCTGTCCCGTCAGACTGTCCAGTCCAACCCAGCCGAACGCATCCGACTGCAACCATGCTCCACCTTGCGACTAGTACATCCGCCATATTGCTATGTACTGTCCGACGCATTGTATATGCATGATCCTCCATGACGCCTTATGCGCACGTCGCCAATCTGACAACCACCTGGTAGAATCTCATGTGCAATTAGCAACTAATTCAAAAGGAAAAATAGTTACCATGGTAGCTTCCATGGGTGCACCTAGCATTTGCTCCCACAAGTCCCATGCACTTTTTTCTTTCACATGCTGCCACACCATGCACGAATACCATGGCTCAGATTGCCTTTTTTTTTTCCCTAGCAAATCTCAGTGAGCTGCTGCATGTAGCGGATGCTTCCGAGCGAGGCCAATGCCTAGCACCACATGCATACCTTGGACCAAACCTGACCTGCTCGCTGCCGTTTTGCCTGGGCCGCACCAGGCCTCTGCCTTGCATGCCCGAAGCCACGCAACCAACTCGAGCGTCCACGCGGCCACTCCTGAACCCTGCCCGCCAGCACAACGATTCCGTGTGCGATACCGCCTCGGTTGATTGCGCTATTCCAACGACAGCTCCTGACCAGGTCAACTCGATCCAATCTAGAACCAGCTGTTGTCCGATCGCTTCTGCAAACGATGATCTCCAACGGCCTCCAAACAAATCCAGTAATTCTGCAATCTTTGCATGCACTGGATTATCCGCGGTTGGTCTTCGCCGTTCTTCCTCTAGATCAACTTTCGCCGCCTGCGAACCTTGCTCTGATACCACTTGTTACAAATTGTAGGCACACAGTCGATCTACCGAGGACCAAGCAATCACAACAATGATGACGACACCGAGATTTGTTAACGCAGTTCGGCGAACTCGCCTACATCTGCGGGGCATGACTATGGGCGCACCTCCCCATCGATACCGCTGCACCGGCCGCCTTGGTCGCCGGCACAAGCCGCCGGCTTCCCTTGCGCGCCTGCTGCTATCAAGTCGTCATCGACGACAAGCCCGCCGAGGCAATACAGACGCACCAGAGCTCAACGCCACGCCGGTCCGGCCGCCCCTGCCACGGGCGCCGGACCGTCCCCTCATGATCTAGTGTCTAGCCTACCAGCTTTCGTCGTGTCTATTTGGGCTACTCCCGGTGCCTTTATATATTAGGCCAGGTTACACGTGTCCGACTCAAACACCTAACCTTCCGTCTAATTACAAGTCTTAGCGTAGCCCTACTCGTACACATATTCGACATATATTCCAACAGAGGCAGCATCAACGAAGCGACTATATGCTAGCAGCATGGTGGATCTATTGGTATGGGGCGTATTCCCGGTCCGGCTGTCGGAGACGGAGGACTCGGACCTGCCCCGCCTCTCTCCATTTGCAAGAGCTTCCGGCTGGTCTTGCCATTCGGCGCTAGAGGATGCCACGGGGGTGGGTGACGTGTTGTCGTTCGGTTTCCATCCATATTAACTACATATATGAACGCAAGACATGTTAAACATAGTATTCGTTGATTAAACTAATATGATTTTCTTTCATTATTAAACTGGATAAATAGTTTCCTTAATTACCTTGGATGGCCACCGAGCATGGCACGGAGCAGCAGATTATAGCCAGGATCGCCATTGTGCGTGTGAGAGAGGAAGCTCGCTTCATGGTATTCTTCTCTTCTTTGTTAACTCTGTGCGGTGCTTCTACGTACTTGGCAAAAATATGTGCGCACGTAGCTAAAAAGTTTGCCTTGCCTTAGGAATAACCTCAGAAGTTTATGTAGCACTAAGTTATGTTAGTTTTCTTATGCTAGCAGAGGCATATGTGAATGTAATGCGACACACAGTCGCATTGTCCACACGATTCCGTGCACACACTGCACATGTGTTCGTCAATATAAGACTCTTGGTGTGAAGGCACACGGAAGAAGAAAGAATCCACTTGTACAAGACTAAGCTATACACGCAATCATATACATTGCCTCCAGTTTCCAAAAGGATTGTGTATACAATTTTTTTCAAAGTCAAACAAAGTAAAGTTTCATCAAGTTTCCAGAAAAAAAATGACCGACCTACCGTGAAAACTTATAATTCATCCATCTCAAAATTGTTGGTCAACATGAGAGCGAAATATTTCACAACATTATAGCAAAGTTAGGCTACGACAAATGGCATGCCCAAAATATCACATTTCTTATATACTTATAGGAAAATAATTTCCTTTGATAATTTCTTTTTGGAAATTTTGGTGGAGATGAGATCTTGTTGTTTTCATTGGCATCGATCTGGTTTAGCTTACTTTTGGTGGTACAACATTTTGGCAACATTGTTTTTCCTTTTCCCACTATCTAAGAACGAATGTATTTCTAAAATTGAATCTACAAAATTATATCCTTTAATGTAATTGCAAAATGAACAACAACTAGCATATGAATCTTAAAGAAGTGCTAAGTAAAGTTAGATGTATTAAAAAGCATTACGATACGCTAAATTTCGCTCTAATTCTTGAGAATTGCACATCTAGATATCGATAAAGTGTAGGTAAGTTGTTCGCGGCTGGTCTAAACCGATCTTTCTTTTTTGAAAGCGCAATGGGGCCGATCGCCCACCTGAACAGATTTTCATTAAAATGCGGAGCGAAACAGGGGTGCAATGCAGCGCTAGGCATGCAAGCAAGGATGGCATACCATCCGCAAAGTAGGAGTACATGAGGGGGACAAGACCTGGGGAAGGGAGGAGGGGACTTTTTTTACCCAGCATATTTACACCACACCACAAGGTCAGTAGTATCGACGCGACGTGGAGGGCGCAGTTTCCACAACCTTAGTTACTCAGTGACTAGGGCGGACATCCACGCGCGGGGCAGCTGGATGCCGTCAAACACCTTGTTTTTCCGAGCTTTCCATGCAGACCATAGGACGGCGAGCACCACTGTGTTGTGTATAGAGGGGGGCATCACGAGGACGTGATCCGGCAGTCCAAGCAGGAGCGCATCGAGGTCCGCACTAGGTGGGACCCGATAGCTTGTCATGCTGACCACACGAAATTATAACAAATTCTCACTGACATGAAAAAATCTCAATCATACTCCCTTCGTCGATTTTCAATCTACATTCTAGGCTAAGAATTTGTCCAGTTTTAATCTACATCTTCCACATTATTTGTCTCCTCGGTAATCAACGCCAACACAGAAAACGAAACAGTATTTATCTAACTGTTGGATGCCATTAATTTTAATAGAGTTTGGATTGGTTGTTTATATATCTAAGTAGTAATATTAAATGACTTGCTAATTTGCCTTAAAACTTTTAGAATGTAGATTAAAAGTGGACGGAGGGAGTACCAACTACCAAAGACCAATGTTATCCATTTTATTTATTTCCAAAGGTGATATACCGACCAGTACCTTGTCATTAAGTAAGCACATATGCATGACGTCTCTTATTACTTGAACGAACCAAAACATGAAATATTACGGCAGAAATTAATTAACCCGTAAACAAGACCCTATATACGTACGTAGATACGTCATACGTGCATACATGCGCGTATAAACTAGTACTGTAATAGATTGTGATCAAGCCGACGCCGCGAAGCCCTCGTCACCGGCGGAAACGTCGGTCTTGATGACGCTCCGTGGGTTCCTCCGGAAGCAGTTGTTCCTGATCTCCCCCACGTTCCCGCCGGGCCTGGGCGCGTTGGCGAGCTTGGTCATGGACTTGGCGAACTGCGCGAAGAAGGCGGCCTTGCTGGCCGCGAACTGCCTCACGATCGGTGCTGTCCTCGCGTCCCTGATGAGCGCCATGTCCGACGTGAATACACCCTGCCTCGCCACCAGCGCCATGTAGTAGCCGTTGTCGAAAAGGTCCGGCGTGACCACGTCCAAGTTCTGCAGCCGTGTCTCGTCGCTGCTGCAATTGGCCGCCAGCCTATTCCCGAACGCGTCGCCGTCGAGGGCGCGGTCTTCGGCGAAGAACTGGCATGCCGCCCTCCCGATGGTGTGCGCGCCGGAGAGGGCGACAAGGTCGGCGAGCTCATTGAGGCCTTTGCCGCTGAAGGCTTCCGCGAGGGCGGTCACGTTGCTGTTGGACGGCGCCGGGAGGCCGTTGACGGCGTCCGCGGGCGCCGGAGCGAGGCTGTCGAGGACACCCTGCGGTACGTCGAAGGTGGGTCCGCCGGAGACGACGACGACTGCACGGGTGGCTAGGGCAGAGATGTCGGTGCATGAGACGGTGGCCCCGCAGACCGCGTGCACCTTGGCCCGGATGGACTCGACGAGCTGCAGGGCGCGAGGCTGGAGGGTGAAGTTGGGTCCCATGGACTGCTCCGATTCACCGCGGCCTACGATGTATATGGATGCGTCGCAGCCATTGGGGAAGCAGTCGTGGAAGAAGATGCGGAGGAGACCGGCGGCAAGCGCGATCTCTGTTGAAATATAAATACACGTCTAGCCTCTTTCCATCAGTTCGGACTTTTTGGGATAATTGGCTAGTGCAACAATTCTATATGGTATCAGAGCCACGAGGTCTCGAGTTCGAGACCCTGCTCACGCAGTATTAAAAACAAAAGAAAAAAGATTCTGCGGCCCGCACCAATCCCACGCTAAGTACTAAAATAACCTAGACGTGAGGGGGAGTGTTGAAATATAAATACACGCCTAGCCCCTTTCCATCAGTTCGGACTTTTGGGATAATGGGTCAGTGCAACAATTCTATAATCTCCCCCTGGAGGGCGGTCTGCACGGTAGAGGTCACGATGCGCTCGAGCTGCGGGCAGGTCGCGGTGTGGAATCCCGGGGAGACCTCGAGAGGGAGGGACATCGTCGGGGAGAGCAGAGTGCCGGCGATGGCCAGAATTGCCAGCACGAGTGCACCACTCGCCATTGCCATTGTTTGTGGATAGAGTGATGCTATAGCACTTGTGGTGTTGTGAGTTGCTCAAGTGAGGACGTGCATGGCCTTTATTTGTAGAGCGATGGCTCATGCGCCAATGCCAAGTGGGGCAACTGGTCCGTCCATTGGCTCAAGATATATCCTCAAGTTCAGTTTTTTTTTTAACGGAGGGTTTGGTGCAACATTTGAGATAGCAAGGATCTAGGTCCAGTATTTTTTGGTCTTCAAGCTGGGCCTCATTTTCAGCCACTCCTGCTCAGATTAATACAGATAAAAATGATGTGAGTTGGCGTGCCTTGCCATATGGAACGTCTCCCTCTAGCACCAAGCTGTCATGCCACTGGGCTTGATAGTTGGCCTATTGGCCAAACATTTTTGTGGCTTCAAATTTTAATACAGAAATGAATTAATGGGTGGAATTTTCTAGTTGATCAGCCGTCAAACCCTTGAATCACCCATGCAGTGCAAGTGGCACGTAGAACTTTCCACGGCCGGGCACAATCGATGTAATCATGTAACTGGAGTGTGGCCGCCTCGTGACTCATCGTCTCTCTTATCCTCACACGAGCTGCTCAAGTTTGCCCCGAGATGCCGACCGGCGGGAAAAAGCGCTTCGCTCCACGCTCCGATTGGATATTTTTTTACTTTCTCCAAACAACGTACGGCCAGGTTCGTTTTCAGGACACATACGTGCGTGCCACAAATCTATCTATCCATATCAGACACACGACACATCTCACTGGGCCACATGTTTTCATTCAGTTCCATTCAGTGTGAAGGCGTGCCTAGGTGAGCTCCACTGCCTCCACTTGCACAAGAGCTGCCTAAGATCACTAGCAATGCAACTGTCAGATAGTAAGTCTCATGCATTACGAATTCACGATATTAGTAGTATCGAATATATCTTTACAATGTATAGTATTGTAAGATTTTATTTTAGTCGACGTATTTAGACATGGTGATACAATTACCCTAGTATAGTACGGTTCTCATTAGTTTTCTTGTATATTAGACACTACTAGAAGGGATGGGCGCGCTTTGCTGCGCCCGCTAAACATAAAATTAACAAAATGGCTATACAAAACCATCCGTTGGGCTATAAACAATAGCATTGCAAGGTGTGAAATACTCTAATAGAAATATATGTTGTTTTAACATGATGAGAAGCTCACATACACATAACAGATGTGCCTGCTCATTTTCCCCTGAATCAAAACCGAAACACAGTGGTAGGTTCATAACACATACAAAAGCCCAGCTGATTAACCACTGCACGGCTTGTCACCGAACAAGAACAACCAATTAACTGAACAATTCACCTATAAATCATGTACTCGCTAGCTGACCGAGCAGTTACCAAGTAACCAGTGAACGATTTACTTAGCATTATACAGTAGTACCATTGACATCACTCTGTATCCCTCATGCCGCCAAATCATGAGCTGGCTTGTTACAAGCCCTGGGTACATATATACTCGAGATATTTCCTTCTTGCCAGCACCACCACAAAATCACCACTCTTTCATGCACTGTTCGCTGCGACAAGAGCAGAAGGCCCACAATCTCAAGAGGGTTGCAAATCGAGTGTCCTCCATGTCAATCACCCGCCACATCTTCACTTCTTTGCAACAGAAGTAAAGATGACCCCATTTTCAATGAGTTTCGAACATAATATGCAGCTCTACTCATCTTTGCTCAATATTTATCCGCAAACGATGGCTATTGTTAGTTTGTGACTGAACATAGAATCAAAAAGCATAAAGGAAACCGAGCATATATCGGAACTGTTAGTATATACCATAGTACCATACCAACATCTTAATTCCGGTAAAAGAAAACTGTAGTCGATACTAATGGAAATATTGTAAGAGAAGACAGTAATTTGGTATGACCTTGGCCCAAGCCTTCCTATCAGAAGCAACTGAAGTGAGCACCTTGAGATTTTATTCAGTGACCATGCAGGAGAACTTCATATATATCCATTAATAAAAAAAAATAGAACACTGAAGATAAGCATGACCCATGAAAGAATAGTGTGCTTTTCCACAATTTGACATGTTCAATATCGTTTTCACAAGGCTACTAATTCTTTGACTGTGTCAGCATCTCTTGGTCGTGGGCAGTCTAATGCCAAACATTCCAGACCTAGTTTGAAAATTGAACAAAATGCACCTGCAAATTCAGCTCATATGAAATATCAAATATTATGTGTGGGAACATGTTATAAAGGAAAAGGAAAATGCAGAATATTCTTTGCATTAATGTCCAAATAAAAGATTTCATCTCTAAGCTTATGTGTATCAGCACTCCATTTTTCTGACACTTTCAACACTGTAAACTGTGAATAGACAACATTTAGATATAAAATTTAATGACAAGCTATTTGTTCTTACAGTCTATCATTAATTGCATCTACAAATTTCAGCAAAGGCATGAGCCAGTCTATTATGTTACCAAAACAATTTCTAAGTAGAGCTGCTACTATCCTCTTTAGTTTTCAGACATAAGCTTACTTCATAATTTAAGTGCAGATTAGAAATACCAGTGGAGAAAGTATGGTATGGCTTGCGATACTCAAAGCAAAGTAGAACTGTAAGGTTAATGCTCCATTTGTTTCCCCAGCTTTTTGCAAGACAAATGCTAATATAAATAATCACTACTGTAGATTGGATTCTAGTAGTAGTGAAACCCAGAAATGGTATCTACTAAGCATGACCTGGAAGAATTGACATATACTTGTGTCAAATTATTTCTGCGGATTCTTATGCACCAGAAACGTCGCTCGGAAGCATATTCTTCAGTTAGCACCTCAAAAACCAGCAAAATCTATAGATTCAATGGGGTCATTTACATAGATATATTTGATCAGCGAGGGAGGAATGCAAGTCGTAATTATCTTCATGCGCTCCGTGATATTAAAACCTGATCACATAAGTATTTTGGTGCAAGATGTAGCGATGATTTTTTTTGATAAAGATGTAGCGATGATAGCACTGTAGAAACACGGTCATGATTGTCCAATGAATCTTTTCCAACCTCATCAACCTAAAAGTGTCCGTAAGTTTTCTGTTAGCACGACCAAAAAGGTTGAATGGAACAACAGTTACATGCTATTTGTTCAAGAGATAATTTTTCAGAAAATAATCATATTACATGGCCTTGCTGACAGAGGCATCTTCTCAAGAGACAATCCACCATAATTCTTCTCCGCTTCTGAAAATAATATGAGGAACAAAATTATAAAATCTGGCAAAAGAGAGTAATCTTTATGTAAACAATTACTTGCATTGAAGAATAAAACGGATTGAGCTACAAAGCAAAAGAAATCTGAACCCAATTTTCCATCGCACATGCAACAAAATCTGTAAAAGAATAGGATAATAATTACAGGTTAAACCAATAGCCCGAGCCGCTCCTTCTTACAGCCATACCAACCCCCCATCTTATTTCTTAGTGCCATAGACTGCCTTTCTTTCTCACGGGCTCAACCGCACTGCTGCTCGCGAGGACTGAAGCGAGAAGAACGGGCTGAGTGGCCACAGCGAAGATCGTTTGCCAAGGGCTCGTAGGCGAGATGGTTGAATTAAAGGAAATCGCAGGCCTCCTCCATATCGCTAGCAGTAGTGAAAAATCCAACAGCCGCAGCCGACCAGAAACACAATCTATATATACCCAAAAGCAGACGCGCGAGCAGTTAGCCCTGAACGAATTAAATACAAACAGAAATCGAATCCGCCCAAAGGCCATGAAAAAAGGGACAAAGGAGAGGGAGAGCAAACCAGAGTAGGGAGCAAGGAGCCCTTCCAGCCAGTCGTGAGCAGCGACCACAAGCAAGGTGCCGGCGGCAACCCTCAGCAGGAGCACGCCCAAGATCCGCGTCCCCCGGCGTGGTGACCACACAGATTCGCAAGCAGCAGGCCCACATCCATGATCTCCGTCCCCCAGGCGGCGCGAGCCGACGGATTTGCAACCAGCAGACCTGAAAAGCACAAAGAAAACGAATCTAAACAGACGACACAGCCCAATCGAGTAGATAGATGCTCAGAATCCAGGCGAACGCATACTCACCGGAGAAACACCGAAGGCGAGAAGCACAGAGAAGCACCGAAGGCGAGAAGCAGAGTAGGGGAGAGGAAAAACGAGCGCAACCGACAGAGAAGGGAAAAGGAAGAGACCGCGCCGGCTCTATCAGCCACGCGCCCATCATGCACGGAAGCAGCGCACCGTCTGAAGAGACAGGCAAACGGGCCCTACACGCGCACACGCAGCCCAACAACCGACTAAAGCAGGCAGGAGGAGAAATCAACGACCGATAAACGGGACCCACCCTTAGGACGCAGGAGGGAGCGCGATTTCACGCGGCGGACGACTGAAACAGGGAACGAATAGGTGGGCAACCGACAGGTGGGACCTAAACCCCCGGACGCACGAGAGGGCAGCATTCCCTGCTCAGTTAGATAATGGAGAGATGCTAGCGTATCACAAAAGTATTTTACCACCGCTCTCTCTTCCTTAGTTCTTTCGTAGTAGACACTATGATACTTGCATTTTGGAGTCTAAGTTGCCCGGCAAGAATCATCAATCAAAGTAATTAAACAACACACCAAATGGAATATACGATCGAGCAGACTATAGGAAATTTATTAAATTCAGAATTCCCGGGTTAAGCGTGATGAACATTGTTTGTAGATGGAGTAATCAGCTACAACACTTGTGGCATTGTGGGCTACTCAAGTGAGAACATGCATTGCCGGTATTTGTGGCATTGTGGGTTACTCAAGTGAGAACATGCATGGCCGCTACTTGTAGACCGGAAAATGCAATCGGTTGATTCGCTAATAGTCCATTTTGGACCATGCCAATGCCAACTGGGGCAACTGGTCAGTCCATTTCAACAAGAATTCTCTTCAACCGGTGTAAGTTGGCATGCATTGCCATGCAACGTCACCGTCCAACACCAACTTGGCTTGACATTTTGTCCAACTCCGTGGATTTTATAGCTAGGAAAAAAAACTTGTAAATTCGGGAAATTGTGCAATTATCATACGTGGTCTCATGGAGTGTACACGTATGCATTAACTTTATCTTCTTCTTCTTCTTAGTTTGGAGTTATCCTCCATCTCGATCATGGAACTCCGTACTAGCTAGCTAGTCAATCATGGATAGCTAGAGGTTGCTTGTTTGACCACCAAGAACTCCATGCATGTGCATATATGCATGCACCTAAACTCAGCACGTAGTCTTGGCTCGTGCGCAATACTAATCTCTCTTCACATCTCCCTATAAATACCGATGCCTTTTGCAAACCAAGCACTAGGGAAAAGCTCGCCTAGCTCGCGATCCGCATCACCGTTCGTCAGTTGAGAAGGTAAAGCTCTGTTACCACGTGAGTCATCCTTCATGTGCTTCATGTTTCTAATGCATTTTTATGATTCTCTAGCTGGCTGGTAATTAACTTGTAGTATTCCAACTTATGAGCTTGTTTGATCAATCACAGTTGGTCAAAGCAGCAAGCATGAGCTCCTCGGATCAAGTCACCGGTGTCAAGGAGTCGTGGCCAGAGCTGGTCGGAAAAACCATCAAGGAGGCGAAGAAGGTCATCCTCGAGGAAAGGCCCGACCTAAAGACCGTCGTAGCCGTGCCCCTTGGCAACGCCGTCACCGAGGACCTGAGGCTTGACCGTGTCCGTATCATCGTCGACACCGTCGCTAAGATCCCCGGCATCGGCTAGCCCTCATGTCGTGCGTAGTTCACATGGATCTCGTATATCATATGGTGTTCTCGAGCAGTTTGTCTGTAATTCTCTGAATAAGCTATAAACCTAGCGACTATTAATTATACTAGCCTGTAATGGCGCGGCGCACGCCGCGCCCTCATGGTAGCGATGAGCTGAAAAATAAATGATATTATGTGGTATATTGTATCGTCTAGGCAAGTCTGTAACCTCTAAATTTTGGTACACTGTGACATGGATAAATTGTTTAACACATGTTGAAACCCAGTAATACGAAAAGTACCTAAGGAGACCGAGCTACACGTAGCTCGGTGTCTCCTTCTTAATTCGACTCCTGGGTCACTATGAATGTGCTGGGAAAAAGATACGAAAATCACATCAGAACTAACAGTAGCAAAACATGCGCATATATACATTGAATGAGATATTTCTGTGCAGCGCAGACCCACAGAGCACAAGTCACACAGCTGAATCAAATATCTTAACATCAATTCTCATCTTACAAAGAACAGAGAAATTTCTCTACGACAATCAAATTGACATTCATTTTCGTTGTCCAGAATGTACCACAGTCAGGAAACCAGAGGTTTAGTGCAAGTGACCTCGAACAAAACCTAGACCTCTTTACCGGAATCTCGTACTATAGCTTTTCTCTCTTTGTAGTTGGCCTCCAATATTTTGTCCCATATGCCAGCCTGACTACAATAATCTGGTCAGCCATTCAATAATAAACCACAAGTACATGACACATGGGTAGACAGTTTTTGCCCGTCAACTAATCATAAAATCGACATTTTCAGGAAAGCCTACTAACCAGAAACAAAATTTAAATAATGTCCATTTTTAATCTAACGAAACTATTTTTTGAAGGTTCGCCCTCACAAGGTCGGCCATAATTTGCTTTCATATGAATGCAGCAACCTTCTTTGCATTTGCAATTTCTAAGTTCCATGAACCAAACGAAAACAGCTTCCTTGCATCTACTTTACCAACTGACCGGAATGGATCAGACATCTAATTCCAATAACACAAATGGGAGTAGCATATTTGAGCGGGAGGGGGGATTACCGTCTGGTACACCCATGCCCTGCAAGAGTAGTAGCTGGCTTCGCTGCTGATTCCACTTCATCACCATCTTCAAGCATAGTATCGGAATCATGTATATGAGTTCCTTGCAAGCTTGCAACCCACAAATGTGGCTCGACGGGAGGAGATCCCCAGTAGACGCTCTTTGTATTTTTGCCGAACTCGCAACCAAGGATAATGTGCCGGAAGAGCAAGCTCCGCTGCCACAATGCTCGATGATTCCACAAGGTTGCATAGCTAATAGCTGGGACTAACCGGCAACAACCTGCTGCAGCACGTCGCCTGCGCACTGTTGTGGTACCAGCCTGCATCAACATTTCATGAGTTATATAAGGAGTACACATACAATAAATATGTAAATATCCCAGCATCAACATTGTTCTATGCTGCATTAACAATGTTGCTCTGAATATCCAATTCTGAATTTGCAATGGCTTACATATAGAATCATAGATCTGAACTGAGCCTTATCCAGAGACCTACCTTACGATTATCCATGTTGTTGCCAGATGTTTGTTTCTTATATGCAGAACCAATTATAAGGCCTACATAGAAGTTCATATCAGCATAGCTCGGGTCATATATTCAGACTAACATTTTTCTTAGCTAAAAGAGAGTTTTACCATCAGTAGCTTACTGCATTTGCTAGTATATATAACCTTCATAGTAGTTGAACCATAAACCATGTTCATAGCAAAGAATCTACAATGTTTCTCCGAATATATAACTGGCTTGCATATAGAATACAAGTGGCCAATCAGGGGATACGCATCGTGCTTGAAACGTCTCTTGGATGCAGCATCAGCTCGGCCACGCACGGATGAAATAAATGAAAATTACATAGAAAATCACTTCACTAAACAATTACAGGGGCATCAGGTCGTATCCCTTTACACTGTTGAATAATCAAATATTTGCTCTTATCAATGGACGATAAATAATAGACAGACATTTCTACGCAGTCTCCGTCGACAGAAGAGGGAAATTTTGACTGCTCAATGCAAATGGGATTAGTTTGAAGGCACTTCAACTGGTCATGTAATCAAGAAGTGGCCTTACTCTCCAATGGATGCCACTGATATGTCAAAAAATTGCATATCTCATTCATGCTGTTGAAAATAGAACACATGACATGGTAAGTAAGAAAATGTGTAGTAAGATGTGTTCAAGAAGTAATTCAGTATTAGTATGTACTATTTCCTTCCAACCCAGAGAAACCATTGTGAGCAAACTTATTATTGGGGAGCATGTATACATCTAAGTTAACTTGGACATGTAGATCCATGGCTATCCAGCTGCATCCAAGTTAAAATCAGATTTCGTGTGATAAGTAAAGTTCTGATCATCCTTCTCATTTAGGAAATGTGCAAGCTTACATCCGTATGTTAAGGACCTTAAGGTATAGTGATTAAACCATGTATATCAGCTAACATATCGGGTTGACCTATTAATGTGAGCTATAGGTCTATAGTTAATGCAATAGTAAAAAAAGAGAAGCATATATTCAGTATTCTTATGTCCATAAAACGCTCCAAATTTCAACTGAAACATATATATTGTAGTACTCAAATAGTAAAATAGGATATATTGAAGCATATATACTGTCCATAATGGGTAGAAAATAGGATGTTAATCCTTCCGAGAAAAACACCCATTCTCCCGTACAAATATCTGTTGGACAACGTACTTACGAAATGTCCCTAAATATCTCACGTGAATCCTGAACTAAGAGTATACATTCTAATTAAGAAATCCTTTTGGTAAAATCAGAAGAGCTCGCTAAACTACCCAAAAAAAGAAGAATTTTGCTAATCTATTGTGTGCACTCAAATCGTGATCGTACGATCAATCTCACCCTAGCTAGATCAACAAATATTAACCGAATTGAAAACCTGAAAAAAGAGCAAATATGTATCAGGTTAGAGATGACTAACCGATGCAGATTCTATGATTTCTACCTTTTCTCTGCATAGTTATGAAATATTCTCAATGGCATAAGAAAACCACACCAATGTCAGCTGCAAAATAAAGAGGTCGCCGAATGAAAGTTCAGCTTTTTTGGAAGTAGACAGATTACTCGCCGGCGGTTCTTGCCCTGTATGGAGGATAATGAACGGCCCGGCGGGCGGCCGTGCAATCAAGCGGGACTGTGGGCGGTAGATGTAGGATGAAGTAGAATGTGGGCACTCAGCCTTCGACCCACATATGGCTCCTCTCCAGCCAGTTCGATCCCATGGGAGGTTGCGTTCTTGGCGGAGTACTGCTGCCGCCGTGAGGCTAAGGCAGCCTGGCTACTCTAGCCTGAACAGTCGATACCATCCGGGAAAATGGCAACACAGAGAAGGATGCGAGGGGCAAGATCGAACAGATGTAACACCAAACATCCCAGGTCGCACCGGCAGGCACAACGCCGAGTTGACCAGTCGATCAGTTGGGGATGGAGCGCGCGGCCGCGTTACATAGGCAACCACCTCAAACGGGATGACCACCCCGCCCGCAGCCGCCTCGGAAAGGAGAGGAGAGCGCCGATCTCCTCCTCTTGATGCTGCCGCCGCGGACGCAGGCCTGAGCTTCCACTAGAGAGGGTTAGGAGTGGAAGGAGGGAGATTGGAACGCCGCCCATCGAGCCCGTCCAATTCAACGGGGCGTCGTCCAGAGCAGCACGGGGCCGTCAAGCTGGCCGGGTATGGCGGAATACAGACGAATACGCTGCCCTGGGCGGAGTTCGAGCATGAGAGAGCTGGCAGGGAGGAGACTGGCAGCGGAAAACTTGCTCGGGGAGGGGGTGGAGGTCGGGATCTTGGAGATGCTATGAGCGGAGAGGAGAAGACCTGGGAGACAACATACGTGTAGGGAGAAAAAACCTAAGAGCATGTCTAACAGGACCCTTAAAATTTCGCCCCCTAAATCGCGTGTAGAGGGCCCTGTACAGGAAATCTAGGAAAATCTGTGCTCAGATTTACAAGTTCGTCTAGCAGTCCCCCTATCTCCGCCCCGTATGTTTGAATTTGAACTACGCGGGAGAAAAGATAAACTCGATTTCATTCATCAGAGGATCACCATTGCTACATGGAATCGAGCTCGAGCTCGTCCTAATCTAATCTAGTCTAGGAAGACGACGGGGCCGGAAGCCTCCATCGCCTTGAACTGCTCGACGTCGGCGACGGCCTTCGCCTCCTCCTCCGCTTCCGCCCGCGCCGCGGCCTCTGCTTCCTTCTTCGAAAGCTCGACCGCCGCCGCGAAGGCGGCCTCCTCCTCCTCCTCTGTCGCCGGTAACTCCTCCTCCTGCGCTGTCGCCGCGCCTCCTCCTCCGCTGCCGCTTGCGCCGTCGCCGCCGCGCTTCAACTGCTGGTGCAGCTCCCACTCCGCGCGCCATTTCGCGAAGTGGGGGCCGCTCATCGGCCGCGGCGGCGGGTCGACGGTGTAGTACCTCCCGCCCGGGGCGTAGTCCTTCAGGGTCGCCGGCATGGCCTGCGGCCACGCCTCGTACTTCCTGGCGCCGCGGCGGCTCCCTGCAACGGAATGTTTGCAGTGGAGCCGCCACGCCTCCTCGAGCGTCTCCGGCTCGCGGCGGCGCTTGGAGCGGACGGTGGAGGAGCCGGAAGCGTCGGGGGAGCTCATCGCGGTGGAGGCGCTTGGAATGCGGCGGCGGCGCGCGCGTAATTTCTCGCCGGAGCTGCGGCGGCGCGCGGCGGAGCTAGGGTTGCGGGTGGGGGGTTGGACCCCCACCCCGACTCTCACCCTCTACTTCTAGGGGGCGGCGGGGGCGGTTTGGCAGGCCCCGTAAATTTTTCCTACGGGCCAGGCCGCATACGGGGCGTGCTAGACGGCCGTTTTGGCCCGCACCCCGTATGCCGCCGGAATTTTACGGGGCGCTCGCGTGATACGGGGCCTGTTAGACATGCTCTAAAGAAGGCACACGCGTCCGTGAAAATCTGCTCGTGGGTGGGGACATGGGCTCAACGCTTGGACCGTCTGATCCAGTCGTTCGTGCCGTCGACGGCAAACACATACGTGATACGGGTCCACCATAGAACAACGTACCGGAAGGCCTAAAACACGTGGCAACAAGTCGATACATCAAGTGACCATCCGAGAAAGGAGAGAGCTTAAACTCTACGGTCTTTCGGATCTTACTTATGAATAAAGAGGCAAGGATTTGCTGTATTGTTTCATTTGCAACCAGATCAACGTACTGCCGCACTCAACGCGGACAATGGCGCTTAATTGGGTACACGTACCCAAGCGCAAGAACCCATGAACTACACCCTGCACTACACTCTGACGTCTCTAGATGCCAAAAGGACAGGCGTCGCCGGTGACGCCGTGAAGTTTACATGGAGAAGAGTCCTAGTGCATCACTTTGAAGGCGAACCTAACAGATGGGTGGCAAGAGACGGAGCCAAAGCAGGTCATCAGGCAGAGTGTACTTAGTTCCTCAACTGCCAAAACATCCAAGCAGAGGTAGTACTAGTCTTGCACTGGCATAGTGGAGATCGACACAGTGCACGCAATATTCAGTGTGAAGGCGCCCGAGATCGAGGCCCTGCATCTGGTCAAGTGTACCAAAACACAACTATATATGGACAAAACCATTTACGCAGTAGTACTAGATAAGTACTCATTTTCAAAAAGTTACGATCGACAGCACAAGTGGCAGATTAGGGCATTCAGCAAACACAGCCAGATGCACGCATGCCCTCACGACCAGTCGCATGGAGCGCACGCGCACATGCACATCATTCCATGTTTCCGATCAAGTACTTATCTTAAAAATACAAAGGATAAGCACATGCAAATTTTTTTATAAGGAAAAGTATTTCCTCCCCGGTTTCCATTAATAGAGGAGCTATTTTACGGTGATTGGGACGGAACCACGGGTTCCGTCCGGTTCCGTCAAGTATGTTTTTTTGAGGTCATTGATTATAACATGATTTTTAGTAACCGTCGATTTAAAAATGATCTAGCTCCTTATTTGGACCCTGCGAGTGTGCGCTCATGCCGTGTGCGTGTGTTCTCTCTTTGATGTTCTCAACCGCCGTTGATCTTCATGGAAAATAATCCTATGAGACGGGATCTATCCACCCGGCAATTTAGACCAACTCCATAGTAGGCCACGCGTGCCCACAGATCTCAAAGCACTACAACTTCTTCTTCTTCCCCAAATCATCCCGGAATTTTGTGTGCCGCCGTCCAGCGAATGGTATCTGGCAAATAATCTTCTACAGGTGTAGCTATACTGGCACTTACGGACCCGACTTGAGAGCGTGCGGTGGTCGGCGACCATGCAACAGCCATAGCGGCAGGTCACATGGGCTCTCTCATAGTATGATGTATGAGTACATCATTGCTACTAGTTTGCGAAGTTATTTTCCTCACCCATTGTACCCACGACTTGATATTTCCGACGACTTTGCCGCGATAGTGCCACTGATGTACGTCTCCGTCTGTTGCGCCGCCACCAAGTTCATCAGCCTCATCGTCGGTGACAGTGGCCACCTCCCGTACGAGTGGGTTGTGCAGGGCGTGCTTGTCGAAACCCTTGCCAAGGAACCGCTTCAAGAAGCTGAGCTGGACCAACCTCGCCCACGTCGCTACCTTGATCGTGCCATGTCCGCTAAACGAATTGGGCATCGTTGACGTCGTCTCCTCCGGGTCCGGGCACTGGCCGCGCTTCATGTTGGCCAGGTGATTGGACACTCTGTCGTCGAGTTCTTGCAGGTTCTTAGGCGCGAGGCATGCTGCGTCAGGATGCGCTCGGCCCACATGGCCAGCACCATGCCGGCGGCCGTCCGAACAGCAAGGTCGTCGCTCTCGAGGAGCTTGCCAAGGTGGTAGGGCGGGCTCGTGGCCTCTTTCCACTCGTACGGGCAGGTATTGAAGCCGACGATGGTGCTGAGTAGCAACGTCCAAGTGGACACGGCTGCACCCAGGAGCTCAGGGCTCATCGACCACCTCTGATCTGTTTCGTCGATCTCGGGGCTTTCTAACCTAGGGTTGAACACGGCCATGACGGCCTTCATAGACTCATGAGTGTCCTCCGACCGCCGCGCGCCGGCGAAGCTGATGGCCGCGAGGCAGTAGAGAGTGGCTGCCACCGTCGCCGTGTCGGACGACTCCCGCATCGTGTACCGTGTTCTGAGTTCTGACAATGGCATCAGCCTAAGTAGGCCGTGTTCTGAGCGAATCTCTCTAGGATTGCCATGGCCACGTTTGGCCATTCGGTAAAGATCTCTCAAACTCCTACGCGACTGTAATTTGTGGTTGAACGGACCGGGACAATCTAATACCGAAATATTTGTAAAAAAATTACCGTGCAACCATCCCCACCACGTAATTTGGGTACCGTCCCCACGCAATTTTTGGTACCGTCCCCACGCTTTTGGTACCGTCCCCACAAAAATCTTGGTTCCGTCCCCACACTTTTGGTACCGTCAGGTTCCGTCACTTCGGTTCCGTCTATTTTACCACCGTTTGATCGAGCCGGATGGACGGTTTATAAAAATGCCAACCACCCTAAAACTTGTAACGAGTAGCTACAAATATCCACCAGAGCAGCCACCACCGAAAGCAGACTCTCACTACAAGAAATATGTCAACTAGTGACCTTCTGTCGGTGACCGTGAAAAAATTGGTCACGTATCTCGAGCCAATTGTTCAAGAGGGTCTAAAGCTGTACATGAGTTGGTCATAACGCAGACAACATGGGTTTGCTTCTCTGTTCTGGACCGACTGAGACCAATTTAATTGGTCACGGTGCCTGTTTTGCGCTCAGTCTTAGCTTTCCTAGACCGATTGAGACCAATTTATTTGGTCATGATCCCTCATTTGCGGTCAGTCTTAGCATTGTTGCCTATGTGTCAAATATGTGCCAACGTGTCATGGTCCATGTGTCAATTTGGTTGACCAGGATTTGCCACGTGGGACTCACAGATGACCTGACATGCGGGACCTACCAAACATGACACATGGGACATATGAGACTGCCATGTGGGACCTGCCAAGTAGTGCCCACAATGCTGTCATGCGGGGCCTGGCACATGGGACCCACAGGACTGCCAATTGTTCAAGAGGGTCTAAAGCTGTACATGAGTTGGTCATAACGCAGACAACATGGGTTTGCTTCTCTGTTCTGGACCGACTGAGACCAATTTAATTGGTCACGGTGCCTGTTTTGCGCTCAGTCTTAGCTTTCCTAGACCGATTGAGACCAATTTATTTGGTCATGATCCCTCATTTGCGGTCAGTCTTAGCATTGTTGCCTATGTGTCAAATATGTGCCAACGTGTCATGGTCCATGTGTCAATTTGGTTGACCAGGATTTGCCACGTGGGACTCACAGATGACCTGACATGCGGGACCTACCAAACATGACACATGGGACATATGAGACTGCCATGTGGGACCTGCCAAGTAGTGCCCACAATGCTGTCATGCGGGGCCTGGCACATGGGACCCACAGGACTGCCATGTGGGACAGACCTATTAAACATGAGCGAAATTGGCAAAAAATGGAGTACCACGACTCGAACCGGCGACCTCCACTCCACCAGCGACAGAGCCAACCAATGCACCACAAATCGCTTCGTGTACTGCTATAGCGCTGCATGTTTTTAAGAGCAAAAACAGCTCGGGCCTTAGAACCTAGTCTGCGAAACTAAGCTTGGGCCTTGGGCCTTAGTAGCTAGTCTGCGCTGCTAGGATAAGCTACGCTGGAGTGGGCCGAGCGGCCTGATTTGCCTGCACTGCTAGGCTCATTTTTTTTTTCTCTTTTTTTTATTCTTTTGTGTTTTCTTTTATAACTTTCATTTTAAAGCCATTTTCCACTAAATAAATTAAAAAATATTGTACACATGTACCCCATTGACATAGATTACTAAATAATGTTTTAATTCAAAATGCGAAGGTCACTTATTATGACACCACGCGAAGGTCTTGCATCGTTTCGAGTCTTTTTGAATTTTCTGGAATTTTTTAAGCCGGTTTCGGGAAACGGTCAAAACGGGGGACACGACCGTTCGTAGCTAGGGGTTAAATCTTGAGAAACTCTTTGCATATATATGTTGAAATAGGTACTTGGGTACCTAAAAATGATTTTTGCAAAAAATAAAGAGAAAACTACGAGGCACCTGTAGTTCAAATTTTGCCCGGTTTCAGCTGAATCGGCAGAATTTTGTCTTTTTCAAAGGAGGTGTATTTTGAGCTATTGAGATGCAGTAAGTTTGTTATTTGTAGATAAAACATGACATAATATATTTAGAATTTTACTTTGTACATTTTTGCAACATATTTTGTGTATGTGCTTCACAAAACAAGCCAGTTTTGACACTCCGGGGATGGAAAATGGTATTTTTATTCAACGAAAAATAAAACTTTCTTCGTGAACATTGTTAGTTGTTCCAAGATGCATCTTTGTGTGGAATATAGTCACATTTAAACAAACTATGCCATTGATGTGGCCAAAACATCCGTCATTTCGCCCGAAAGCCATGAATCTTCGTACGAGATAGCTCAGTTGTGTGAACACATTTTCCACCAAATTGTCGTATTCCAAGTTTATTATTTTTGTTGGATACTAGGACATATATAACAACACCACGCGAAGATCTTGCATCGTTTCGAGTCTTTTTGAATTTTCTGGAATTTTTTAAGCCGGTTTCGGGAAACGGTCAAAACGGGGGACACGACCGTTCGTAGCTAGGGGTTGAATCTTGAGAAACTCTTTGCATATCTATATTGAAATAGGTACTTGGGTACCTAAAAATGATTTTTGCAAAAAATAAAGAGAAAACTACGAGGCACCTGTAGTTCAAATTTTGCCCGGTTTCAGCTGAATCGGCAGAATTTTGTCTTTTTCAAAGGAGGTGTATTTTGAGCTATTGAGATGCAGTAAGTTTGTTATTTGTAGATAAAACATGACATAATATATTTAGAATTTTACTTTGTACATTTTTGCAACATATTTTGTGTATGTGCTTCACAAAACAAGCCAGTTTTGACACTCCGGGGATGGAAAATGGTATTTTTATTCAACGAAAAATAAAACTTTCTTCGTGAACATTGTTAGTTGTTCCAAGATGCATCTTTGTGTGGAATATAGTCACATTTAAACAAACTATGCCATTGATGTGGCCAAAACATCCGTCATTTCGCCCGAAAGCCATGAATCTTCGTACGAGATAGCTCAGTTGTGTGAACACATTTTCCACCAAATTGTCGTATTCCAAGTTTATTATTTTTGTTGGATACTAGGACATATATAACAACACCACGCGATGATCTTGCATCGTTTCGAGTCTTTTTGAATTTTCTGGAATTTTTTAAGCCGGTTTCGGGAAACGGTCAAAACGGGGGACACGATTCACCGTTCAAAGCCTCACAACACATTCCATCATAGTCCCAACTACCGAATAATATCCAAATATAAATTTTATTTTGTAAATTCACCTTCAAATGCATTTTGAGGCACAAATCATTTATTCCTATTATCCATATTACGTTAAATAAGATTTTTTCAGATTTTTTGAAAATTATAAATTAGAATTATATTTTTTAAATAAAATGATTCGAGTTAGAAATTTCCCTCCATGGTATCAAATTCGCCTAAGAAACAGAGGGAACCCCTCCATGGTATCACATTTCGGACTACCAAATTCGCCTCCCTCCGCAGGTATCAAAATATTTCACGCGCCCGGGAAACCCCACCCGTAACCCTAGTTCCCTTCTATTCCCCCCTCCTTCCTTCAGCCGCCGCAGCCTCATCGACCCATCCCGTGCACGCACACCGCCTCCTCTCACCCCACACGAGCGCAGCAGAAACCAACCGCACCTCATCGAGCCAGATCCCATCGATCTTCTTAGTAGCGCCATCGATACATGGCGAGGAGGAGCCGTGATTCCGACTGCCGTGCTCGCGGTCCTTGCAGCGGCCGCTCTCCGGCGCGCCCATCGTGCGTGGACGCCAGGGCAGAGGTGGCAGAGCGTCCCACCGTCGCCTCCTCGAGCCACCCTCAGGGTGCCTGCGCGGACGCCAGGATCCACTCCTCCCCGACAACGCTGGATCCTAAGAAGGCAGCCGCCGGATCCCCTCTCCGATAGCAAGGTCTCCTGAATCCGCTCCTCCCCGACAACCCTTTAATCGGAGACCACAGGGAACTTTCGATCCCGAATCGTCATCGACAACGGCGCCTCCACCTTCCGCATCGGGTATGTGCTCACATCCCCCATTCTCCGCCGCCCGGAACCCTAACCCTAACGCGGGCGGCTGATTGCGTGCAGGTGGCCCGGAACCCTAGCCCTAATGAGGCCTCATCTACAACCATCAGATCGACCGCCCGAGCAGTATCGCAGCTGGAGATCTCCATCTCATCTCCTCCTAGCGCCAGTGTAAGATCCCCATCTCATCCCCTCGCCCCCACACCTCCATTTCATCTTTCTCATGCTCATGCTCCTGCTCCTTCTCCTTCCCTTGCAGATCACGAAGACGATATCAAGACCGGCCTACCACACTCCTGCTGGACTCCGGTGACAGCGCACAAAGGGAGGACGACATGTCCAGTTCGGCAGACTCTGTTTTCAGGAGCACGCTGCAGGAAGCAAGTTGCAGGAGGCTCTGTTTTGATTATTAAATTCCTTTAGCTCCATGGTTTTATTTAAGTAGTAAATTCAAGTTGGTTATGCTTTTTGGTACTGTAATTTAGTATGGCACTGATTAACCTTTGTTTGCACCTGTATCTAGTACCAAGCAATTGATTTGTTCAACTATTATTACGTCTTGTTAGTAATTCGGTTGTGGTTTCAATAGACAACAACAATATCCACTATTGAAACTGTCTTTCAACTATTAATCTCAAGTATCTTCCTTCTGGGTTCTAAACTACAACCATCCCGTTTCTACCTGATTTGCCATGGACAGGTTTCCTGTTGGTTGAGTGCCCGAACACTTCCGCACAGACCTCTTCTTTTTCCTACTCAGTGTTTGAAGGTGGAACAAAATCCTCTTCCTTTTTGTACTGGTTGCTTGATGGGCCATGGTGCGATAACATGTTATTGTGTCTAGTCCCTCTGATGTGGAAGCTATGGTCTGAATAGCTTTATATTAGATTCTTTTAATTGTGTTGTTGTCTTGCACTATTTGCTGATACTATGCCATGGTACCCATAGGTTAGTGTTGTTCATCCATAGCATGAGCTTGATTGATGTATCTTGTTTAAGTATACAGCGGCAGATTAGTTTGTCCAAAATAATTATTCGTACTTAGTTTTCTTACTATAGTTGTGTCGTGTTGCTAGTGGGCTCATAGTGTCCTCCACTTAGCATTTAACTTTCCTTCTGTAATTTTGGAGCCAAATTAACTCATGTTTTTATCTGTTGCGGCACTTCTGGTACATTATTTCCTCGCCTGGTAAACAAAATAGTAAGAGTTGGCATGTGGTCATATTCTATTGTCAGCTTCACCTATTTTGATCTTTAAATTTTATACAATGGTTATGAGGTATCTGACCATATCGTTATCGTTCTGGTGATGTGTGTCTGCGTGTGCTGCATGACTTAGTATTTTGTAAATCCTATCGGTTGAATGGACAGTGGTGGTAGTATAGTGGTAATTTATTAAGCTTAATGTAATCTTTGAGAATTTTTATAATGCCTTCTTCTTTGTAGTGTTGATATGCTATTGCCCAAGTTCCATGATATGTGAGTTCCCTCTGTTGCTGCAAGCATTGACACAATATACCGTGTGTAGGGAGTTCTATATTCCAGTCCTATCCTTCCTCTGCAGCAAGGAGCTGGGCCAAGGGAGGAAAGAAAGCTGGTGGTTCCTTCGAGGATGTTTGCTGCTGGTCAACTCTTTTGGAGAACAGGCCGAATCTGGCATCGTCTCGCTTGTGCTGGTTCGGTAAGAACAAAACAGCACTCTCATCCATGTAAGTTTGCTTGACGTACTTAGATGCTCGACAAGGAAACATTCTCATTGCATAGAAAATCTATTTGAGATTTCTGGGACCAACCTATGCTTTATTCATGATTACACAGATGTTATAATTTCCAGGAGTATGCACAAGCTGCTGATGTTGCTTCCAGGTCTACCGACTTCCAGGAACTCAGCCAATGTTGTTATCTTCTGCTGCGGCGATCCATATCCAGGTTCTGGCCTTAATCTGTGCCATTTTATCATTAGTTTGGTACTTGTTTTCTTCTGTCCTCCGTGAAGATTGACTCTTTTGACATATCGAATCCACCAAATGTTGTATTCATGCTTGGAATTGCTGTCTTCCTTCTAATTCTGTTGTGTATGCACCCCCTGTATTCCTCATTCTCTATATAACTCATCCCAAATTCTTTCGAATTTGTAGGACATGTCAATGCTGAATCGAGGAATCTGACGCAACTTCTCTAGTTTGAGGGAGAAACTCCTATTTTGTTGGAGCTGCTGCTTTTGTTCTGTATGATGTATCTAGGATAGTATTTTTCTGGCATGTTGTGGATTGCCACTCCGGACGACATGTAATTATGTTGTAAAATATGATTGAATTATTTATGGATTTTAATTATTTTTAGCGATTTATTATGTTTGAAATTGAAATCTGTGCTATCAAATGTTCTGCCTGTCAAAAGGCAAAAGCCTAATGTATACTGGATTTCATAAATGCCACAGGCTGCACAAAATACACTGGAAAAAGCCCACGGCCCAGAATAAAAGCCTTAACTCGAATGCCCTAAAAAAAGGCCATAGCCCAGAACAAAAAGCCTGATCAAAATGGACTGAGAATATAGACGTCCAAATCATGAAGGAAAAAAATTTAAATGGGCTAGGCCCATATAGAAGGCTGAAATGGACTGGGCTGATTCTGTGCCACGTCAGTTTTGCCACGTTGGATCTGATGTGGCTTGGCCAGAGTGCGAGCGACCAAAACAATTGGTCACATACTGCATGACCTTCCATTTTGGCTACAGAAGGTCACATTGGTTCAATTGCGACGCCCGTAACCTGACCAAGAGATTTTGGTCATAGAAAGGTCGCAAATGATTTTCGGTGACCATTCGGTGACCAATATGGTGAGTCACAAGATAGCATATTTCTTGTAGTGTCTCCACCAGTTAGAAATTACTAGTTAGCGTGCACGATCATTGTGCTATTAGTAATTTTTTTTGCCTTATGGTTTGTCATGTTCTCGTGTGAAATGCCAAACCTCATGGTTGATTCCTATAGTGATTGCCGAGATTAATTTGTCGATGCAAGCCTCAACTAATAAATATGCATATGTTATTAAGGAGATTTTTTTTGCTAAATTTCAAGACTACATAAGAACATGCATACTCTCTAATCAGATGGTATTGATTATTGTACACATATAGTTTTATCTTTTTTTTTCAAATGAAAAGCTCACCCACCATTTTTGTAGAGTAACACACAAGTATTGTTTTACGATAATAGGTTGGGCATGTCAAAAGCGTTTGATTCAACTTTTGGAGACCGGCTAAACCAAGTCTCATAATGGCCTACCTCCATGAGCACAACATGCACAGCTAAAAGAAGCAGCAGTACATTACACGCGCTTAGGCAATGTACAACTTCAACATCACTGAATCTAGACATAAATGGAACTTGCTTTCTCTAAGAAAGCTCCTAGAACAGGAACAACACATTCTCTATTCGCGATGGCCCGCTTCAAAGTATAATAGTCATCAGTTTATAAGGTTACATGTTGACCGCCAATTGTAAACGCTACAATCTCTGTTTGTAGCAAGGCTTGAGAGCTCCTTCCTAAAGCTGGTCAATTACTGGCTATAGGTTGCCTGCTCTAGCAGCAATCCGATTGCCATGATCATTGTAAGCCCCGCCCTCCTGATTGACCAGTCTCTTTGACAGAGCAGGCCATGTTGATCTTCAAGACATCACACAGTGGAGACCATCTTCAAGCTTCGCAATACCCCTCATATCTCCATTCAGCTTCGCAATATTTTGTATGTTCCTAGCTCCTCCATGAATTTACTTTCTGCTCATAAAATTGCACTTGACAATAATGGCTTTATTGAAATACATCCTTTCTTTTTCTTGATAAAGGATCAGGCAACGCAACAAATCATGTTTAGAGGTCCATGTCATGGTGTCTTGTATCCCTCCCGTTCATGTGTCAACGGGGTCTTACAAGCATGCACTTGTCACCATCAAGCCTTCTTTCTCTATGTGGCATCGTCGTTTAGGACACCGTATTCTTTTATTGTTCAGCGGATTCTTAGGAAGAATAATCTTTCATATATGCCAGAAATAAATGCTTACATATGTGATCCATGTCAACAAGCAAAGAGTCATCAGTTACCCTATTACACCTCTACTAGTGTGTCCACTGTTCCATTGGAACAAGTCTTCTCTGATGTATGGGGTCCTGCCACTCCTTCTGCTAGCAAACATGTTTACTATGTAAGCTTCATTGATGATTTTAGCAAATTCACTTGGATTTATTTGCTTAAGAAACGATCCGATGTGTATCAAGTCTTCCTTAATTTTCAGCAATATGTTGAGCGCAAATTTGATCGCAAGATCATTACTATGCAAAATGATTGGGGCGGTGAATATGAAAAACTCTATGGTTTCTTTCAAACGGTGGGCATTACTCATCATGTCTCATGTCCTCATGCTCATCAACAAAATGTCTCCGCTGAGCGCAAGCATAGACATATTGTGGAAGTAGGTCTAGCTCTCCTAGCCAATGCCTCTATTCCATTAAAATGTTGGGATGATGCCTTCCTTACTGCCACGTTTATCATAACGTGCTTCCCATCAAGGTTCTAAAGTTTGACACTCCTACATATAAACTTCTCAATGTCTCTCCAAATTATGATTCGCTCCGTGTTTTTGGGTGTGCTTGTTGGCCCAATTTACGTCCATATAACAAACACAAACTGTCTTTTCGATCCAAACAGTGTGTGTTTCTTGGGTATAGTCCTATTCATAAAGGTGTCAAGTGCTTAGATGTCACAACCGGTGGCTCTGCCCGCACGGGACGCGAGGGGGAATCCGACAGCTCTGACCGCACGGAACGCGAGGGGGATTTCACCACAGCACATGCGCATGCAGAACTAGGACCTGACACACAGCAGCACACGCATGCAGGATCTTTTGTGCATGACTTGGATGGATCACTCCCTGCTTCTGAACCAAAAACAAGACTGCAGAAAGGTATTAAAAATCCAAAAAAATTCACGCATGGTATTGTTCCATACAAGAAGAATTTTGTGCTCCTAACGTCAACAGGAGAACCACAAAATCTTTCTGAGTCTCTCACATATGATAATTGGAAACATGCTATGCAGGATGAGCACAATGCACTTCTTGCAAATAACACGTGGCATCTTGTGCCACCCAGTTCCAACAAAAATGTCATAGACTGCAAATGGGTTTATCGTATTAAAAACACGCTGATGGTACTATTGACAGATACAAAGCCAGATTGGTGGCAAAGGGTTTTAAGCAGAGATATGGAATTGACTATGAGGACACCTTCAGTCCAGTTGTCAAGGTAGCTACTATTAGACTTGTTCTTTCTATTGCAGTTTCAAAAGGATGGAATCTAAGGCAGCTAGATGTAAAGAACGTGTTTCTACACGATGTTCTGGAAGAGAAGGTATATATGAAACAACCACCAGGTTTTGAGTCTTCCGCTGCTCCTCATTATATTTACAAACTTGGTAAGGCAATATATGGACTGAAACAAGCACCTAGAGCATGGTACTCCAGACTCAGTAATAAATTGCATACACTTGGATTTGTACCCTCCAAGGCAGAGACATCCTTGTTCTTGTTTGACAAATCAGGTATCACCATGTTTCTTTTGATCTATGTCGATGATATAATTGTGACAAGCTCATCAGATACAGCAATTTCAGCCCTTCTGCAAAATTTGAGCAATGACTTTGCACTTAAAGATCTAGGTGATCTTCACTTCTTCTTGGGACTTGAAGCTCACAAATCTTCTGATGGTTTGCTTCTTAATCAGAAAAAAATATGCTACTGATTTATTAAAACAAGTTGGTATGAACACTTGTGCATCATGTCCTACACCTCTCTCCAGCAGTGAGAGTCTGTCTCTTGGTGATGGTTTACCACTTGGTCCTGAGGATAGTTCTAATTATAGGAGTGTTGTTGGTGCACTTCAGTACTTAACATTGACAAGACATGATCTCTCTTTCTCATTTAACAAGGTTTGTCAGTTTTTGCATACTCCTACCTCTGTGCATTGGACAGTTGTCAAGAGAATATTGAGATATATTCAGGGTACAAGAACTATAGGATTGACATTTCAGAGATCCTCTTCTACACTACTTAGTGCTTTCTCAAATGCTGATTGAGCAGGTGATTTGGATGATAGACGATCAACGGGAGGTTTGCCATCTTCTTTGGTCTAAATCTTATTTTTTGGAGTGCCAAAAAACAACCAACTGTCTCGTTCTAGTACTGAAGTTGAGTACAAAGCATTAGCAAATGTCACTGCTGAATTAATTTGGGTTGAGGCTCTCACAAAAGAACTTGGTATGGCACTTCAGGAGAAGCCATGTTTGTGGTGTGATAATCTTTCTGCAACGTTTCTATCTGTTAACCCAGTGTTTCATGCTCGCACTAAGCACATTGAGATTGATTTTTTACTTTGTACGTGAACGGGTTGCAAACAAACAAATTGATGTTAGATTCATCTCTAGCAAGGATCAAATAGCTGATGGTTTTACAAAGACCTTATGTACTAAGAAACTGAGCCCAAAAGCTGAACTACTATTAATTGGGCCGGCCCAAAAGCAACCCTAGCTGCTCCCTTCGCTCGCTAGTTGTCAGGCTGGGCGACCTACGATTTCACCGCCTAGGTCGCCCTAATATAAGCATTTTCCTAATTAGTGAGTAATCTCGATGGGATCTGACGTGCTCATATATTGGATATCCGGTCCCACACGTACCCTAGGCAATAAAGTCGACGCCGCCAACATGCTAGCGCTACAACACCGGCCAGTTCCCCTTCCTTCCATGTTGGTGATACAGATCTATTGGTCACCTGGATGATGGTCGACGCCGACGCCGGCGAGCGGGGCGCAGCGGAGCCTCAGGAGAGCAGCCGATGCGGGATGATCTGTCTCATGGCCTGCGCCCGCATCGTACTCGTCTCCATCACTGCCTTCGTCGGGATCCCGGAAGAGAGAGACGTCGTGCTCGGGGTGCTGTATGCCCTCCTCCTCACCCTGTGCGCGTTCACCTTCGCCCTATTCACCTCTATGCTCGCCCGCTCGACGTTGGTGGACAACCTGCAGCTCTAGCGGCCCATCATATATGTTCTTTGTTGGCTACGTATGTACGGACAATAAAAGCAAGGTCTACTAGAGGTTTTTATCATGCTTGTAATATTTACGATTTAATGTCATTGCAGATTCATTCTGTCGTTATTTTATATATAGATCAGGTAAAGAAATTGGAGGGGCATTTTCCAGCCACCAATTTCATACGAATATCGAGGTTATGCACAAAGTCTGATGATGCTAAAAAAAATATGAACGAGTCTCAGGAAAGACTCGTTCCCAGTACTAAATTGGAACCTAGATCCATCTCCACGAGAATTTAAACATTGGTGTTAGGCTTGTGCATCCAATCCCCCCGATCAATTTAGTTTCACTCACTTACATTTGTAGTTATGGCAACTGACCTGTCCCCCGCATCGTTCCGAGGGCGATACGGGTGAACCCCATCTTTCTTCATGACTGCTTCCTATCTATCGGTTCCCTCTCACTGCCGCCGGCAGATGCATTCGGCGGAGCTATCCTTTCCCAGTGAGTTGGTACTTTCGCGTCGTCATGCGCTGGACGGTGGATCTCGGTTGCGAACGTCGTCGGCGGCATCATCGTGGACGGGGGTGGCACGGATGATATTTCGTCCTCTTGGAGGCGTCTCCGGCTGCTGGCACTGGCTGGGGGCGTTCCGATCGTCGGGTGTGCCGGCGGAGTTATGGTTTGGCCGTCGTCTCGCGAGCTGATGGAAACCAGTTTTTCCAGCGGAGGGCGGTGAAGGTCTACTGGTCTAGAGTGAATAAAAGTCGATTTAGCGGTGGCACTAATGGCTTTCTTCCACCCAATGTGCCGATATACCCACCGCTAGCCGTCCATAATTTGGGTGTGGAGGAGTTGTGAATGTCGTTGGTCCTCACGGATTGACATATGTGCCCCCGAACCTCTGGTTTCGAGGCGATCCGATTGTGTGTCTCTATAAATTTAAGTCCATGGTGCTTTGAGTGGACGTGTCGAGAAGGTCTGTTTTCGTTGACGTGATAATTTTCCTATCGGTACCGCACATTGTATATAGCCTAATATTCGGTGCTTTGCATCGACGGCTTCAGGGGCAACGGGAGTATTTGGGGACTTCAGGTCCTTTGGTGCTCCTTGAGTGTTAAGTCTCAAAATCTGGGAACATTGTCGTGAACAATTTTGAAATTTCTATCCGTTCTAAAATTCTGAAAAAAATTACTTCATTTACAAAAAAAAAAAAAAAAAACAGTGCACGCCGATGTTTTTTTGAAAGGTCACGCGGATGTTTTTCATGCAAAGCCGAAGGGGGAATGGGAAAAAATAGCGACCAGACTGTATCATGAGCGTGGTAGGTACTGGGCCATGCCATCGTTCTGGCCCTTGAGCTACTGGGCCACCAAATCAGAAGTGGTGATCATCGGTCTATCGGACGAGGCCGGGAAGTGTTTTCACTTGTCGCTCTACCGTCTAAGCAGGGCCGCCGTCTGCAAGAAAGTCGAGCAACGCACGCCAACCTAGTTCCGACGTGAAAGAGGGATCTAGTGGATCATGGCCGATGACGCCGACGAGAAGGTTGCAGCGGAGCCGCAGGAGATGAGCCGACGGGCGATGATCTGTCTCGTGGCCTGCAGCGGCGTCGCACTCTTCTCCATCACCCTCTTCGTCGGCCTCCCGGACGCCCCTTCCAACAATACAGACGTCGCGCGCTCGTTGCTGTCTTCCCTCACCATCTCCCTTGCCGCCATCTGCTTCTGCCTCGTCAACGGTATGCTCGCGCAGCAGGGCGAGGGGAATCAGAGGTTGGTGGACAGCCTTTTGCAGCTGTAGCGATCCATCATACGTGCATGCTCTTTTTCGTGCACGGGTGTGCCCACGATTAAACCCACTGCACCTCTACTAAAGGTTAAGATATATATCAGTGCAGATTTTCTCTGCCGTTAGTGTATTTATTTATAGATCACATAAAAGAAATTTGGGTTGGCATCTTTTACGTAGTATCAGTATTTTTATTTGCGGTTATGCACCAATGTCTGATACTCAACAATAATATAAGCACGAGTCTTAGAAAAGTCTCGTCCCCACTATAAATACGAATCTAAATTTTTCGTCTCCGCGAGTTTGTACTCCATGATCCCCCCCCCCCCCAACCAACTCACTTATTGCGGTAGTTATCTGACGAATACTTGTCCGCCGCGTCGCACTCAGGGCGATACTGACACTAGTAGAAACGCCCCCCCCCCCCCCTTTTATCCAAGTCTTTTAGAGCCATTTATCCCGGTTGCACAACCGGGATGGGAGAGCCGGGACAAATGTCTCCCCATTCGTCACGGTTGTGTTAAGAACCCGCATGGGCTCGTCCACGTGGACGCTGAGGGCTGGCCCCTGGACCATTCCTCCCGGTTCGTAACATGAACCGGGATGAACAGCCGCGGCAACATTTTGACCGTTTTTCTGCCGCGGCAGAAAATTATATTTTTCCCCCTGTCGTTGTTGTCCCGATCAATAATATGTACGAGGGCCCACGAACGATGCGGTCGGGGTAACCTCCGCCATAGTGGGCACCGGGGAGAAGAGGCTGCCCCCACCGATCGGGAAACGTGTCGTGGGATAATCACGGCAGATGTTACCGGGGGTAACTGATCTAGGGGCAAGTCGACACAGGTATTTGGGAGAGGGTTTAGCTTGAAGGAAGACATGGCGAAAAGCAATCTAAGAGCCGGAACACAACTCGCCGGATCTCGATATGATTATACTGGATACTCGATAATAGGTGTTACAGTTATGACTTGAATCTCTCTCAGGCGAAGCCTAGGGGTTGGTTTATATAGTACTCATACCCCCTTTGGCTTGCCATACAAAGCGCTCCTTGAGTCCTACTCGAACTCTACATACGTATCCTAACTTTCCTTATCGTAACCCACAATCCGGGTTACGATCCTTACAAGCCCTGGGCCTTCCAGAAGCTTCTGCGTCCTTAGCCGGATTTGGTCCATACGCCGTTTGGGCCGGATTACACCTGGGGTTGGCATACCGAGTTACTATCCCCTCATCAGTAGTCCCCAGAATAGCTTGGGCTTCCAAGATTTACTCTTCGAAGCGCTGGCTATTCCCTACAGAAATATCAGATGCAAACACATGAGGATTAAGACGCAGCGCGTCTATGAATAGCCGAGACTGGCGCCAAGGAAGCCAGGTAAAAACCCGGCTCTTCTTTTTAGGTTCTTCCTTAATCTCTCAAACTTAAATCTCAATAGGAAACTCCCTGACTCCACATCCTTCTTGATAACTACCGCTGATACAGGGAAGGCAATTTCCCCTTCCTTTTTCTCTGGATCATATTGGCCTGCGCATAAAATGTGCCTTTCAAATTTCGAAATCACCAATTACTCCGCATTCCCCGGGTCTCGACCGTTAGGCCAAGCCTTTCCACCCGGACGGTTATAAATAAAGACCAATGAGCAAATCCAACTCTTAACGGCTCATTTCCCCCATTCCACTTCTTCCCAAGCTCGAGCTCGCAGAGTGCCACCACGGGAACCCCACGCATCTCGCCGGAGCCCATCCGACTTCGTTTGCGCTCCGCCACCGCACGAACCGCTCCAGCTCCCGAATCCGCCGCCAAGCCTCCGATTCGCCGGCCAACGGTCACGAAAGGGCACGAATCTTGCGCTATCTGTCTCCGCAAGGCCTTACTCCAATCCTCTTCGGTAAGTTCCTTACACCCTCCAGCTTATTCTCGCAATTTCTTAGTTCTTCCTCAGATTGGATCTGAATCGAGCGGTCCGCGATTTCTCGGGCTGCGCCAAATTAACTCACCGATTTCCACTATAATCACTCCCATAGATAGGATTTATAGCTTGTATTGCTCCCCTAACTCCAGTAATCACTAATTTGGTCACAAATTTAGAAATAAGATCCCCAATCTAGGCTCGGGCCATCTAGAGTTTCCGCCTTTGCTCTCCCTCCTCAGAAAATCTTACTTCTCCGGCTCATTCGCAGATAGTATGCGTATAAGTATCCCCCTAGCTTCTCCAAACATTTGCTTTTGCGGAAAGCTCTTTGGGTTTTGTAAAGTCACTTGATACCCGGACGAACCATACTTAACCCGGCGAGGCAATAGCCGGATTACGTTTAAATTGCCGATAGCTGCTTACCTGCTAACTTCCAAGTTTTTGTTTCTTACGTCCTTTTCTTCAATGTTTCACCAGGTCAATCCCATGGCGCCCAAGAGGCAGGGGAAACAGCCGGCTAAGGCTAAATCCACAAACGCCATTTCAGCCAACTGGGGGAAGTCCTCCATCACCAAGACCAAACTGGAGGAATTGGTAGAGCTTGGAATCCTACCTCCACAGGAATCCATCCGCTGGAGAGCACCTGGCAACGAAACCCGGCCTTCTCCAGCCACGGATGAGGTAATATGCTTCGTTGAACACGTGACCCGGGGCTTCAGGCCTCCGGGTCATCCCTTCTTCCGTGACGTCTTAGACCACTACAAACTCCGTATCTTTGATATAGGCCCGAACTCCATTTTAAACATCTCCCATTTTATCGTTCTTTCCGAGTCTTACTTGTGCACTCCGCCAAGTCTGGCTCTTTTTGTCGAACTTTTCCAGTGCAAGCCGTGTCGCGAAAGCGGCGACGGCGCACTTCTTACTTGCGGCGGGGTTTCTATCCAGCGCCGCAAGAACTCCCTTATGCCTCCCATTTCTCTCAATTCTCACGTAAAACACTGGCAGCTTTCTTACTTCTACTGCCAGGATACCTCTCCACCCGGCGAAAAAAAGTTGCCGGGTTACTCGGAGGGTCAACTTGACATCTCCGAGAAATTCAACGCCTTCGCCCCTGACTCAGACAGGGAGGCGATCTTGCCTTTGTTAGCTAGGATCTCCATCTTGTCCGCCCGAGGCCTCATCGGACTAAACCTGGTGAAGACCTGGGTTAGCTTCCGCATTCAGCCAAACTCCCTTCGTGAGAAGCTGATGTGCGAATACTCGGGTCAAACCACGGACCCAATCCGCTTCTCTACCAGCACCCTTGCTCCGGGTGACATCAACAAAACGATTAAGGGTTTCCTGACAGAGAAACTCGAGGTAATCCGGGGCATAGCCGGATTAGAACCTTTTACCCTCGAGAATCCAGCCCCCGCAGTAAGTTCCCTGCCTTTTGATTTTGACTTCTGACAGCTTACTTTTATCCGCTTCTCTTGTCTTGATATTAACCATTACTCTGGCATTCTCTCCTCAGGCCGATGACGCCTTCTGGAAGGTCGACACCTCTCCTAGTTCCGAAGACGCGGAGGAGGAAGACGATGTCATTGACTCGAATGAAGGTACACACTTGATTCCCTTGCACACGTTATATCCTGCCACTTCTTCTTCTTTATGCGGGAACTCGGATATTTTTCAGAGCGAGAGGACCAAAGCGAAGAAGAAGAAACAGACAGCAGGGGCGGGTCCACCAGCGAGGAGGAAGAGCCGGAGCCGGCCACCAAAGCCGGAACAAAGAGGAAATCCCAGAGGATAGCCCTCCAGGTTTTTACTTCATCTCCTCACACTTTGGTTTTCTGTTTCCATAACGTCACTCCGGGGCTAACCCCATCTCCACCCCTTTTGATCGTAACTGAAGGAGCCGCCCGCGACTAGGCGCCGAGTAACCCGGAATCATCCGGGCAACGAGACCCCTAACCCGGTCGCTTCGCCGCCCCCGGTTCAACACCCTGGTATTTGTTGTAAACAAAATTTCTTTCCGATCGTTCCTTTGTAACATAATCCCAGGTCTTTCTTGCCATTTTCCAGTCTCTTCCGGGTCTAGTGACGACTTTCCCTCGGACTTCCCGGTGAACACCGGGTAAGCGCCTTTTCCTGATATTACACCGAACTTTCATCCTTTTTTTTTTTTTTTTTTTTTTTTTAAATCAAAGACTAATTGCGCCCTTGCGCCTTCTTCAGAGCCACGGTTATTAGTAGCGACCAGGAGGACTCCGGGGCTAGGGTCCGGGTCGAGAGCGAGCCGGCTGATGATGCCTTCACCACGACTGGCGACGAGCAAGTGTCGCCACCGGAGCCAGCTAGGCATGACGCCGAGTATCCAACTGCTTCGCACGCAAGCGAGAAGGAGAAGGGAGCAGCTTCAAGCGCGGGAGGGGGACCAGACTCCGACATTCGGATGACCCGGGTGCCACCTCCTGTTACAAGAAATGCTCCTTTTTCCACTTTCCAGGTACCCGAGCCATCTAACCCGGATAACGCTGACTTTAACCAGCTTATGAGCGCTCTTCTCGCCATGAAAGCTTCAGAAGGGACTGTCTTAGAACGTATGGCTGCAGCACATCAGGTAACTTTCACGTGATACTCCTTATTATACGTCCAGTCCCCAAGTCCCGAGTATAATTTTCTTTAATTATCCTCGGTACTTCGCATAGTACTTTCCGGTACTCATTTCCTCAGATGAAACACTCTCATGATATCCGGCTCACAGCTTTACCCGGCCTTTGCAGGCAGAGATTACTCAGTCAGATGAAGCGTTACTTAAAGCTGAGCAGCTCTTGCTGGCTGAAGTTAAGCGTAGGGAGGCCCTTGAAGCGGAGATAAAGACATTGAAAAAAGATGTCTCCATTTACAAGAAGAAGTACAATACTGCCCAGTCTTCGCTGAATAACCTGTCGACTCAGCTTACGGACACTTACCGTATCTTGCTAAGTAAGTTTGCTATTTGCGATTAATTTGCGTATCTCTATCTTGCTGCTGTAATAACCAACATTACTGATATGCTCTTGCATGTTTCGATTGCAGGTGCTAACCTTGCTGCTCCGGAGGAGAATGCCATTACTCAAGTTAAAACTCTGAAGACTATGCTCCGGACGTTTTTTGCCGGCACGAAACTTTTGCTGGATGCTATCAAGTGGCCTTCTGAGGTATACCCGGGAGAAGATAATCTTATGCAGGCCTTCTCAACGGTGCCTGGATGGATTGAGATAATGAAGCGCTCAGCTTGCCGGATTGGAATGACCCGGGCCCTTACACTGGCGAAGGCTTATTTTCCTAAGCTTGACCCGGCCAAGGTAACATCCGGGTTTCCAGAATTCAAAGCTGACGGGTCCAAGTTTGAGCCCAAGGACTTCAAAGATATTCAACGTGCTGTACGCCCCTCAGCCACTACCTTGGCCGACAAAATGGAGCTGGACCAGATCATGAGTTCATATGACGCTGAGGGCAAAGTTATTTTGGTGGATGCACCTCCTCCTTTTGATATGGTGGAAAGATGGTCGACTGACCTGGCCAGGAGGAAAGAAGAGGCCGCAAAGAGAGAAGCAGAGCTAGGCGCAAAGCCGTCCACCTCTACACCGGCCGTGCCTCCGCCTGTCCGTCCAGATGTGAAGAGCCCGAGCAAAACTGCTGGCAAGGCCAAGGAGCAAGTCCAAGATCTAGACCCGGAGGGCCGCTCTCAGGATGCCGAGTAGGATGCTACCTTGTGCTTTTCGTTTCTCGATACTGATATGATTTTTGTAGTGCGCCTGTGCGCCATTGATGCTGATACTATGACTGTATGCTTTGTTAATTCATGATAACTCTTTGCCTTCCCTGGCTTTTGATAATATCCATCCTTGTGTTACTTATGAGCTTATTCTCGATACTTCGAACTCTTGCTTTCAATTTCCTTTTGAGACTCGGTTAACCGAGTATCGTAGGTTTTGATAGATGGACTTTTCTTTAAGTCCCCAATACTCGGCAACTAAGGTTTACAGACCTTGGTAGTTAAATAGTTTGTTTCTGTTTCGAAGTCCCCAGTCCCCATGACCCAAAGTACGAGCTATGGGGGCGTGGGCTTTCTCAGATGACATACTGCTGTTTACCAAGCTGAAGACCAATAGCTGTTCTCATAAATACTGAAGTCATGCTTAATATTTGTTGAGTTTCCGGCTATGTTAGCCTTATACTCTGCATGGACTTGTGGTTTAGATGACCCTTTTGATTACCTTGTACTATAAGCCGGCTTTCGCGTGGATACCATGTCGTTGCATCTATACGAAAAACAAAATCAAGCACGCTCCATTGGGCTGCATAGTTTGATTGTAATCGTAAGTGAACAGATCATGCCACTTTGGTGCGAGTCACATCGAGCTTAAGTAAGAATAATCAAGAAAATTGGCTCCTTCGTCCAGTTATAGGATTGTAGCCGCACCCGTTTGTACGAGTAACCAGCCCCCATAACTTATAGGCATCATGGCCGGGTCTCCGGGTTTGTGATTACTTATTGAAGTAGATCAACCCTCCGGAGACCTATATTCACGTAATGTATTTCGATGATATTGATGTATTGATAATAACAATGTTACTTACTTGTAACTGAAGCAAGGATCATGATAAGACTCGAAACCATCTTCTTTTATTGATAAAAATTTCTTATTTGAATCAGCAGGCCGCCTCATTAAAAACCTTCCAGTCCCCTTAGGTACCCTGGATAGGAAAAGAGTGCGTATGAAACCTGCCGCCCATTACACTGCTTTAGTTATTCTCGAGAATCGGCCTCGCGTTGGTACGGCCGATACACATTCTCCACTTGCTATGCCCTTTCGTAATGAGTACCGGATTTGCTAGCCATTCCGGGTATATCGCCCTTGACACGTGATCAGCTGCGGATGGTGGTACGTCTTCTTCTTCCCTACTGAGAGTTTTGAAAATATCGTTCCCGATGAAGCCTACCATCTTAGGGTTTTGTTCTGCCCTAACTTTTGCTTTGTCCCCCTCAGGAGTTGGCTTTTTTGACGTTGCTCTCTCTTCTAGGTCCACCTGAGAACGGTAATGTTTGAGCTCTTCCTTCCTACAGGCTTGCTCGGCCATTGCCGCGTCTCCTTCATCACACTCAGCTGCTATATCTCGGTTTCCGTGTACGGTGATGGTCTTTTTAGGACCCGGGATCTTCAGCTGTAGGTACACATAACATGGTCTTGCCATGAACTTGGCATAAGCCGGCCTTCCAAACAATGCATGATAAGGGCTGCGCAACTTTACTACCTCAAAGGTAAGCCACTCGATTCGATAATTGTCCTTTGACTCCCCGAAAGCTACCTCCAATGCCACTTTTCCTTCGGGGCATGCCGAATGACCCGGCACTATCCCGTGAAAAACTGTTGTACTTTTTTGCAACTGTGATTCCTTTAAGCCCATGCGCAGAAAAGTTTCCCAGTATAGGATATTGATACTACTCCCTCCATCCATCAAGACTTTCTTCAGCTCGTAACCATTGACCTGTGGCGCCACTACCAAAGCCAGGACTCCCGGGTGATCAATCCTATCCGGGTGATCTCTTCTGCTCCATGTTACCTCTTGCTCTGACCACCTCAAATATCTTGGAACAGCGGAGGAGACTGAATTAACTGCTTGTTTCAGTATCTTCTTGTCCTTGCTAGAACCTCCAGTAGTGTGCACATGATACTGACCCAGCTGTTTGGGGTTAGCTTGAAATCCTCCCGCTCCCCCTTGATTGTTACCTTGATTTCCAACTGGCGGATTGCCGGCTGGGGGCGGCCCGTTGCCCGAATTTCCACCTAGACCCGGACCTCCTCCTCGGCCCGCACCTCGCATGGCCCTGTTCACTTCCTCGTTCTTCCACCTTTGTAAGTCGGCACACTGCTCCAATGAATGATTGGCCGGCTTGCCATTCCTGCTATGCTTCGGGCACGCCATCCTAAATATGTCCCAACTGTTGCTTGGTCTTGGGGGTACTTGGTAGTGTCCCCCATTGTGATTTCCGGTATTAAAATTCCCTTCGGATCTAGGTCTCGAAGACCCGGCCTCTGTATTGGCCACAAACTCGGAACTCCCCTCAAACGGGCGCTTGTTCTGGCTATTTCCATTGTTGTTTGGTGCCGATCCATTGCCGGTCTTCCCACTGCTACTTGCGTTTGCTTTTGCCTTCTTGTCATCAACTTCCTCTTCTGTAGTATCCGTTGCAGCGTGTTTGTTGCATGCATCCATTAACTCTCCCATCGTAACCTCCGCTGCATTTCTGCTGGATTTCATGCGGGTTAGCTTTTGTACTAAAGGAACATACTTACATGTTTTCGCCATAGCTTGTAGTGCGTCCTTTGGTTGGATATCTGTAGATGAGTGGAGTATCTCCATAACCCGGCGTACCCAGCTTCGTGCTGACTCTCCTTTCTTCTGGACGCACCTTTCTAAGTCATCAATAGTAAATAACTTCCTACAGGTCCCATGGAAGTGCTTGATAAATGCGGTTTTTAGCTCCTCCCACGACTTGATCGACTTTTCCGGTAAATTGGTGAACCATAACTTTGCTGCTCCCTCTGACATCATTAAGTACATGAACTTGGCTTGGAGATTCTCGGATGCGTTGCGAATTGACATTGCCATGTCGTAGCTGCTTAACCACGTTTCCGGATCCATCGTTGGCTCGTAATTCACTACTTTCCCCGGTTCTTTGAACTTTTCCGGGTAAGGTTCCGCTCTGATATCATCCGAGAGACACTTGGGTCCCGCAAGGGTGGTTGGGGCTGGTCTCGCCCGGGAAATGCGTGACCCGGCCGGGGGTGCCACGGGGTGAGGAGCCACCGGTGGATCGTGTGCTGCAGACCCGGCCCCGGCTCTTCTGGCCCTGGAGCTGTCCACTACTGCCTGTGCTGCTGATACTGCCGGTACTGTCTGGACGCGCGGTGGGGGTGGCATCTGCTGTTGCTCTTCCCTTCGTCGTGCCGCGCTTGTTTGGACGTTGCCCTGTTGTTGACTCACGTATGGCGTCCCATGCATCCCACTTCTGTGATCTGGATAATTGACTTGCTGTGCTACCGCGGTGTGCAGCAGATCTATCGCTCGCTGGGTTTCTTCTGCGTGCGGCGAGTCTCTTACAGGAATCTGGTTTAATGCGAGTGTTGCTGCATACACGTTGTCCATGGGGTTGTTGTAGTGACCTGCTGGGGTACGGAATCGCGATGGTGGAGGCGGCATGGTGTTGCCGGCTGTCGCCCCCGTCCGAGGCAAGGGTAACCCGGCTGGCGCGTTTACCGGCTGCACTCCCGTTGCTGGTTGCGGTATGGTCCCTTGGTTCGCCGGTGGGATTGGCTGATCTTGAGGCGTGAACACCAGGGCAGTCGGGTTGATAACCCCTCCTGTTGCCGGTAACATAGTTCGGTGCCTTTGGTGAATCCTCGTCGTTTCCTCCCGAAGCCGGGTCTCTAGGTCATCCAGTTCCCGCTGCCGCGCTGCCATCCCCTGCTTTTCTGCTTCTACCTGCCTTCTTTGCTGCTCCAATGCACGACGAGCCACGTCCAGATCTCTTACACGCTCTGCTGCGTTTTCTGGGGTGATAACTGTAGCTAGGACTGTGGGATCCAAGATCAAATTATTATCAAACAGAGCTGGGTGACGCGGATTCGAGGGGCCCGCCCCCGGTGTCCGGTTTGCTTGGAACCCAAACATATTTGCGTGTCGCTCCTCCTCCGCTGGGCGACTGGTGACTGATGCCGATTCTCCATCGACCTGGGCCAAGATCGGGCCAGCCGTACCTTGTTGCTGAGCCAGCACCTGCGCCGCCCCGACTGGCGCCGCGGCTGCGTTTCCTTGATTGGTATTGATTGCGGGGGCCGCATAAACTGCAACCCGGCGCATAATGCTTGGCGTAGATTCGTACCGTTCTTCCTCTTCGCTATTTTCCTTCTCGTATCGGTCCTCCGATAAATCCCGTATAGACTCGGCACCTTCCTCCCTCTCTGTCGGACCCGTTGTTCCGATCGATTCTTCTTTTTCCGATTGAACACGCGTGTCCTCCCCTGACACAGAATCAGATTCAAGATTATCACGGCTTGAATTAGAAGCACATACCATACCGATGAAGACGTTGATGCGGCCGATTGTCACGACGGATCCGGTTTCGAGGTGATCCGACTCTGGCCCCCAGCCAGAATCGTCTACCATCTTCTCTCCTTGGTTGTTGACGTAGATTTCTCCGACGACGAGGTTCCTCATGTTCTTCCGAGCTTCTCCCGTGATGTAAACACCTTTGGACGCAGGCCCCACGGTGGGCGCCAACTGTCGTGGGATAATCACGGCAGATGTTACCGGGGGTAACTGATCTAGGGGCAAGTCGACACAGGTATTTGGGAGAGGGTTTAGCTTGAAGGAAGACATGGCGAAAAGCAATCTAAGAGCCGGAACACAACTCGCCGGATCTCGATATGATTATACTGGATACTCGATAATAGGTGTTACAGTTATGACTTGAATCTCTCTCAGGCGAAGCCTAGGGGTTGGTTTATATAGTACTCATACCCCCTTTGGCTTGCCATACAAAGCGCTCCTTGAGTCCTACTCGAACTCTACATACGTATCCTAACTTTCCTTATCGTAACCCACAATCCGGGTTACGATCCTTACAAGCCCTGGGCCTTCCAGAAGCTTCTGCGTCCTTAGCCGGATTTGGTCCATACGCCGTTTGGGCCGGATTACACCTGGGGTTGGCATACCGAGTTACTATCCCCTCATCAAAACGGGCTTGACGATCTTTTTCTCACTGGTGATCGCATTAGAATATACTTGAAAATATACAAGTAAGTACGCATCATGACTCGAATATACAATTAAGTACTATGCATCAAGGTACTCTTTCCATAAGTACTCGAATACACCACCACATGCACCATGACTCGAATATACAGGTAAATACTATGCATCTAAGAATTCGAGTGTGAACTTGTGAAAGAGTAATAGTATTCTCCTCCTGGCATTAGGACCTCTGCATCCAAGAATCCGCAAATTTCCTCTTGAATTGCAATTATTCTTGCATATTGCATCATATATCTATGGAAACATTGGAACTAATATTTTTTTGCTCTCTGATCTTACAAACAGGTTCAAGAAGCACGGTCCGGGGCGTAACGTGTCGCCCGTGCTGGGTGGTCTTCTCAACACCCACTACCCAGGGATGGTGTCACGCGATGATGGCACTCCAGAAATGCCAGCTATTCGCTAGGAGGACACGACCCACGGCACCAAGTACGAGGTCGTGCTCCAGGATTTCGGGGTAAGTAAAAGCTACCATATTTCCTGAACTATATCTCATCGAATGAACTAACACCACATCTCTTGTTTAATTGTAGAGGTAATTTCGATGCGCTGAGGGGCAGGAGGAGCTGTCACGAAATATCCTCATCAAGAAGGGGGTCAAGGGGGGTGATGGACATGCTCTACGAGGCCCGTGTCGCCGACGTGGTCCGGATCCAGGCGGCGAAGGGGGTGTCCTGCCCTAGGAAGGACGCCATCAAGAAGTACCCCTCCGCCGAGGAGTATAACTCGGTAAAATTGCTTCCTCTTATTCCTCACATACTTGCATGTCTAACACTTGTACGTTTTTTTCATACATACTACCCTAGTAATCTTTTATGTAGACGGTGCCTACCTGGTGCGGCCACCACGCGGATGCGTGGTTCCAGCTGTCCCACATGTGGGACACAGACGCGTGGAAGGCCAAGAATGCCGCCGGTAGGAAGAACCGGCTCCTGGTGAAGTCCTATCACCATCAGGGTAGCCGGTCTGTTTTGGGCTATGATGAGATCTATGTAAGTGCAATTTCTTTCTGCAAGTTCTTCATGCATTCTTACTGATGGGCGGAACAAGATCTGCTCTTCTAACCGTGTTATTTTCTATTGCAGGCGGCTCACAATAAGGTGGCGGTGCCAAACTCCTACTAGGCCTTCTTCATGTCGAAAGGTAGCACCCGCCAAGCAGGCCAAGCCATATGATCCCAACCTCGGCGAAGAGGCGTATGGTAGGCCCAACTTTCAGCGCAAGGGCACGTACGGCTCCTTCAAGGGCAGGGTGGGGGAGGACGCTGACCCGAGCTCCGTGGACTTTGACCCGTTCATGATCATGGTGTCTGGGGGCGGGAAGAGGCACGTACAACCTTCTGTTGGAGCGAGCGCCTTCCCCGTGGAGACCGAGAGCCTACCTGCCATCAAGGCTCGGGCGACGAGCTCCAGCCTTCCGATCCAAACCCCTGACGAGAATGCACGCGACTTAGCTGGCGGTTAGTTTTTTCACTCATTTTTTATTCTTTTTGCATGTTTTCGTCCTAACTACTGCAAACCATGTCACCTGATTAGGAATTTGTGGAGGTGAAAGCCAGGATTGATTTCCCGGAGGAGCAGCAGAGGCAGCAGGCCGAGGGGCAGCGGCGCCAGCTCGAGTTGCAGCTGCAGCAGATGGAGGAGCAGCGGCAGCAGATGGCAGCGATGCAGGCCCAGACGACTTGGCTAGCGGTGAGTTTCATTCAAATTGCATAGTAGCGGTAGTCTTCTCTGCTATTACTAACCCGGTTTCTAAAACATATTATATAGTCGCAAATACAGAATATGCCGTAGATGCCGCTTATGGGAGCCGGAGCCGGAGCCGGAGCCGGACAGATGGTGATTCACCAATCACCGAACGCTACCGTAAGTTAACATTTCCTTCTAACTTGTGTCATTTCCTTCTAACTGGTGTAATTTCCGTCTACTACATCGTAACCATCTACTTATTCTGCTTGTAGGGTACTGGTGCCTCTGCCGCGGGGTCGAACGCATCTCCCATGTCCACTGCCGCACCTCAGACACGAGAGCAGACAGGACGAGAGTGGTGAGTTAGCTATAAACCTACTATACTCCACGTCAAAACTTACTTTCATGTCTCACTTAGACTTAGATTCATCTGTCGACTTGTTACTCGTCAGGTTGGCCGAATTTTTCGCTTCACTGCCACAACCTTAGACTTAGAGTGGTGAGAGTGCAATGTTTCATATCTATGTCAATAGTCTGTCATTTTGCATTAAAATGTTTCAATTCTCATGTCTATGTTGCTTTCTCTCGTGTTCTAGATGGATTGGAGCTCGGAGGGGACATCGATGGCATGAGGACTTCTGGATGCTTCCATTTGTCATGTTGCATCGATGTATTGACTAACTAGTTGTAAATAATGATGCTACGGATGCTATTTGTGGTGTTATGGATGATTTTGTGGTGTTTCGATGCATTTTGGATGCAATTGGTGTTGTTGTGAAGATAATTGAGGATGAATTTGATTATTGCATCTATTCTGTCATTGTGAACTGTAATGTTGAAGGAAATAAAAAAAAGGAAAATTTTTGACCTCTTTGCTGTGTGCAAACACACGGTAAAGAATTTTTTCACTCTTTGCCGTGTGCTTGCACACGGCAAAGAGGCCACGAGGAGCCAGCCTGTGCAAACTGGCATTTTTGGCACCTCTTTACCGTGTGCAAACACATGGTAAAGATTGGCACGGATGACACAATGGGGGGAGGGGCAGTGGGTCCCACATGTCAGTCTTTGCCGTGTGTTAGCACACGACAAAGATTGACATGGGTGGCCCACCGTGGGGGGACACTACAAGAAATATGCTATCTTGTGACTCACCATATTGATCACCGAATGGTCACGTAAAATCATTTGCGACCTTTCTGTGACCAAAATCTCTTGGTCAGGTTACGGGCGTCGCGATTGAACCAATGTGACCTTCTGTAGCCAAAATGGAAGGTCATGCAGTCTGTGACCAATTGTTTTGGTTGCTCGCAATCTGGCCAAGCCACGCTGGATTCCAACGTGGCAAAACTGACGTGGCACAGAATCAGTCCAGTCCATTTCAGCCTTCTATATGGGCCTAGCCCATTTAATTTTTTTTCAATCATAATTTGGACGTCTACATGGCCTTTTTATTTTCTGGGACATTCCTTTTTCTGGTCCATTCCGATCAGGCTTTTTGTCCTGGGCCTTTTTATAGGACATTTCATTCGAGATTTATATTCTGGGACGTGGCCTTCTATCTGTGTATTTCATGCACGACGTGGCCTTCTTGAATTCCAGTACAATTATTATTTAGGCCAGTAAATGCCTCCCTTTTTGCTATCCATTTTTTGTTGGGCCACAACTCAATTTCAGTAACTACCCGTTAATTCAATTAAGTTCAGGAAGAGGAAATAATTGCATAATATTTCACCATCGCTCGGATATAGTATACATTTTCACATACCCACATCATACATTACAATAATATAGTATCTAGTTTTCAGATACACACAAATATTAAAAAAAAACTCAGATGAGCTACTCTCTGCTAGTGTATTGTTCCAACAGTCCAACACCTCTGCAGGATGAACGAAGGACAACATCTCTGCTGGTGTATCATTTCAGATACACATCATACATCTCTGCTGGATGAACGAAGGACAACATCTACAAGTTATAAACAGAACAGTTAGGAACAAATAAAAACAGAACATGTCAATTTCTAGGTACCAAATAGTATCAACTCATAGAAATCAATAAATAATCTATCAGTGAAAAACAAACAACGAAGGTAATTGATGGGGGGATAATAACCCGGTAGGCCAACTCCAAGGTGTAACCCGGCCCAAGGAACATGGTGCGCAGTTTGGTTAAGGATAATGAAGCTTCTGGAAGGCCCAAAGTTCGTAGGCCTCGTAACCCGGATTGTGGGTTACGGTAAGGAAAGTTAGGGTTTACAAGCAGTGTCCGGATAGGATTCAAGCTGCGCCTTGAAGGCTAGGGCCGAGGGGGTACGGGTGCTTTATAAACCCACCCCTAGGTCTAGTTTAGAGAGAGATCTAAGAACCCTAGCAATATCGCTTGATATCGAGCATCTAGTGTAATCCCAGAGTTGAGTTATTATATCAAGATCGGAGACTCGGCGACTTTGATTGCCGGCTACCAGATCGAGTTGCACCATGTTTTCCTCTGAGCTAAACCCTCTCCCAAACGCCTGTGTCGTCTTGCCCCAAGATCAGTTACCCCCGGTAACGTCTGCCGTGATTATCCCACGACAGTTGGCGCCCACCGTGGGGCCTGCGTCCAAAGGTGTTTACATCACGGGAGAAGCTCGGAAGAACATGGAAAATCTTGTCGTGGGCGAGATCTACATCAACCGCGAAGGAGAAAAGATGGTGGACGATTCCGGCTGGGAGCCAGAGTCGGATCACCTCGAGTCCGGATCTATGGTGACGATCGGCCGGATCAACATCTTCATCGGTATGGTACGTACGCCTGATTTAAAGGGACAATATCATGTGCATACTACAGGAACTTCTAGCAGGAACAAAGAGACATTAAAGCAAGCAGTAAACTCGGTCTCCTCGGCTGCGCCGGGATACCTCAGATGGGCGGAACAAGAGGTAACATGGAGCAGAAGAGATCACCCGGAAAGAATAGAGCGTCCAGGAGTCTTGGCATTGGTGGTTGCTCCACAGGTTAATGGTTATGAACTGAAAAGGGTCCTGATGGACGGTGGAAGTAGCATCAACATCCTTTATTGGGAAACCTTCTTACGCATGAGTCTCAAAGAGTCCCAGTTACAGAAGAGTTCGACAATCTTTCATGGGATCGTGCCAGGTCACTCGGCGAGCCCCGAGGGAAAGATCACCTTGGAGGTTGCTTTTGGAGAATCGACGGATAATTATCGAGTTGAGTGGCTCACGTTCGAGGTGGTCAAATTGCGCAGTCCTTATCACGCGCTGTTTGGAAGGCCGGCTTATGCCAAATTCATGGCTAGGCCGTGCTATGTGTATTTGCAGCTAAAGATCCCGGGTCCTAAACGGACCATCACCATACATGGGAACCGGGATATAGCGGCCGAGTGTGACGAAGGGGATTCGGTTATGGCCGAGCAAGCATGCAGAAAGGAAGAACTCGAATATTACCGGTCTCAAGTAAATCCGGATGATAGAACAACCTTGAAAAAGCCGAATACTGAGGATGAGAGAGCAAAATTCAAGGCAGCACAAGACACCAAGAAGATAGATTTTGTCGAAGGTGATTCCACTAAGCAGTTTACCATAGGGTCTAACTTGGGAAAAGAGCAGGAGAAGGCACTTGTGGAGTTTATTCGTTCAAATGCAGACGTGTTCGCCTGGACACCTAGCGACATGCCGGGTATCCCTACAGAGCTGGCCGAGCACAGTTTGCATGTGGATCCCAAGTCCAGGCCCGTGAAGCAGGGTTTGAGGAAAATGAATGAGGAAAGAAGGAAGGCTATAGGCGAAGAGATCGCTCGGCTATTGGCAGCCGGCTTTATCATGGAAGTATTACACCCGGATTGGTTGGCAAACCCGGTTCTAGTGATGAAAAAGACCAACGAGTGGAGGATGTGCATTGATTTTACGAGTCTCAACAAACATTGCCCAAAGGATCCGTTCGCGCTACCAAGGATAGATCAGATTATAGACGCAGTAGCTGGAAGCGATCTATTATGCTTCCTGGACGCATATTCCGGGTATCATCAGATTAAGCTCAAGAGGGAGGATTGGGAGAAAACATCATTCATAACCCCTTTTGGGGCCTTCTGTTACAAAACTATGACGTTTGGATTGAAGAACGCCGGCGCAACTTACCAACGGTGTATTCAAAAGTGCTTCGAGGATCAAATTGGGCGCAACGTCCATGCCTACGTGGATGATGTGGTTATCAAGACCAGGAAGGCGGAAACATTCATCGATGATCTAAAGGAGACGTTCAAAAATTTGAGGAGATATCAGATGAAGCTTAACCCGACAAAGTGCGTGTTCGGAGTTCCAGCCGGGAAATTACTCGGCTTTATCGTTTCCGAGAGAGGGATCGAGGCAAACCCGGACAAGATCAAGGCCATCCAGAGTCTGAAAAAGCCGGAAAATTTGAAACATGTTCAAAAGCTCATGGGCTGCGTAGCAGCCTTGAGCCGATTCATATCCAGGCTCGGAGAAAAAGCAATACCCTTGTACCGGCTCTTGAGGAAATCAGATAAATTCATATGGGATCAAGAGGCGGATGAGGCATTTGAAGCACTAAAGAAGCAGTTATCTGAAGCACCAGTACTAGCGGCTCCGGGTCCTAAAGAGCCTATGTTGCTATACGTGGCAGCTGGCCCCCGAGCCGTCAGCGCAGTAGTTGTTGTGGAGCGCAAAGAGGATGGGAAGGGTTACCCGGTTCAGAGACCGGTTTATTACGTCAGCGAGGTATTATCAGAAGCAAAGCAGCGCTATCCACATTGGCAAAAGTTGGTGTTCGGGGTCTTTATGGCTAGCCGGAAATTAAAGCCGTACTTCCAAGAACATCCCATAACAGTGGTTAGTTCAATACCAATGTCGGATATCATCAGAAACTCGGACGCAACGGGAAGAATAGCCAAATGGGCGATAGAGATGGGGGATTATCACATCAACTACGAACCCAGGTCAGCAATCAAATCTCAAGCTTTAATTGATTTCGTTAACGACTGGACGCATACAGGCATGACTACAACGGTTCCAAATTCCGAATCATGGATCATGCACTTCGATGGATCTAAGCAATACGAGGGATCAGGAGCTGGGGTGGTGCTAACGTCACCCAAAGGAGATAAATTAAGTTACATACTACAAATTCACTTCGACTGTTCCAACAACGTGGCCGAGTATGAGGCCCTATTGCATGGCCTAAGGGCAGCCAAGGAGATGAACGTCAAGAGGATACGGTGTTTCGGAGATTTGGACCTTGTGGTACAGCAGGTGTCAGGAACTTGGGATAGAAAGGACGCAACTATGGCAGCATACCGCAGGGAAGTTGATAGGGTTGTAGGATGTTTTTCCGGGTATGAGGTGGAGCATATAGACAGAAGAAAGAATGAGGCAGCCGACGCGCTCGCTAGACTCGGCTCGCGCAGAGAGCCGGTTCCACCTAACGTTTTCCTGGATGAATTATGGCGACCATCAGTTAAAACCGAGTCAGAGGAGGAATTGGCAAATCGAGACCCGGATTCAGGACTTGTGGCTACTGTACGTACTGTTCCCGAATGGACAGAACCGTTCTTGGCCTACCTATCGCGAGGCGAGTTACCACAGCAGGAGGTATTAGCAAGGCAAATTTTGAGGCGAGCAAAGGGATATTCTATCATCAACGGGGAATTATATAAGAGAAGCGCAGCAGGGGTCTTTTTGCGCTGCGTAGCGCCAGAAGAAGGCCGACAGATCCTCAAGGAAATCCATGAAGGCGACTGTGGACATCATGCATCCACAAGATCTCTCGTGGCTAAAGCTTATCGACACGGATTTTTCTGGCTCACGGCTCTAGCAGATGCGGAACGATTGGTAGCAAGGTGTGACGGATGTCAAAGGTACGCTCGCCAAACCCATGTGCCGGCTATGGAGTTACGGACCATCCCGTTAACTTGGCCGTTCGCTGTCTGGGGTATGGACATGGTTGGCCCCTTTCATATGTCACCATGCAAGAAGACACATCTTTTGGTGGCCATTGATAAGTTTACCAAGTGGGTTGAGGTTATGCCAGTTACTAATTGCGAATCAGCCACAGCAGTCAAGTTCCTGAAGAGGATTATCTACCGGTTCGGGTATCCCCACAGCATAATTACCGACAATGGAACCAACATGTCCCTTGGTGAGATGGAGAAGTTCTGTGGCAACAATGGAATCCGACTTGACGTCGCGTCAGTGGCTCATCCGCAGGCCAACGGACAAGTGGAGAGGGAAAATCAAGAATTGCTTCGCGGGTTAAAACCACGATTACGAGTCCCCTGTATCAGGGCAGCTGGCGCATGGGTCGAAGAACTCCCTTCTGTGGTTTGGGGCATCAATACTACGCCTAATAGATCTACTCAGATGACACCCTTCTTCATGGTCTATGGCGCGGAGGCAGTACTACCGAGTGATATTATTCATGATTCACCACGAGTATCAGCATACGTCGAAGTGGAGAATGAAAAGACCCGGCAAGATGCCGTGGATATGTTAGAAGAGCAAAGGGAACAAGCCCTGGAAAGATCAGCCATATATCAGCAGGATTTACGAAGGTATCATAGCCGGCACGTGAAAACCCGGGTCTTCCAGGAAGGAGACCTGGTTCTGCGCCTGGTACAGTCGAACGAAGGAAAGCACAAGTTATCACCACCCTGGGAAGGGCCGTTTATCATAAGCCGGAATTTGCATAATGGGTCATATTACTTGATCGATGCAAGGGAAGAGTCGACCACAGTTAATGACACTGCTCACACCACTTCATCTATGCAAGAAAGAGACAGACCGTGGAACGTGGCTCAGCTACGTCCATATTATACTTAGCAAAAATTGTATTGGCATATGGAATTGAACGATGTAACAGGCAGCAGGTTTTCAGACGCACTCTTTTCCTATCCAGGGTACCCTTGGGGACTGGACGGGTTTTTAATGAGGCGGCTTGCTGACCTAGATTTTTCATATCAAGTAAAAGGTGATTATCAAGAAAAGAGATGGTTATTATCAGGTTATGTACTCTCAGTATGATGCGTATATCTAGGTCTTGGGGGCTGGTCGCTTGAATAGCACAGTTACAAACTCAAAGACCCGGCCATGATGCCTATGAGTTATAAGGGCCGATTACTTGCAAACGAGTACGGCTACAATCTTATAACCGGACAAAGAAGTCCAAATTTCTTGGCTATTCTTACTTAAGCTCGATGTGACTCGCATTAAAGTGGCATGATTTGTTCGCTTACGATTACAGTCAGTCATGAGACCCGACGGGGCTTGACTGGCTACGTTTTCGTATAGATGTAACAACATGGTATCCACGCGAAAGCCGGCTTACAGTACAAGATAGTCAAAAGGGTCATCTAAACCACAAGTTATGCAGAGTACAAGGCTAAACAGCTGGAAACTCAACGATTATTAAGCATAACTTCAAATCCTATGTGAAACGACTCAGGGATCTTTGTGAATTTAGCAGTAGGCAGTTCGTTCCCCTTTCAAGATCAAGTGTCCTAGACTTGGAGATCCGGCTCCGGGTGACTTGAAATCTTGAAAAGAGAAAAAATTGCTTACTTGTAGAATTCCAGAAACCCAAATATCCGAGTCTTGGGGACTTGGGGACTTAGAAGCAAATCCGCTTGTCAATACCCATGAGACCCGGAAATCGAGTTTTCACAAAAGAAACAATAAAGAAAGCCGGATATCGAGAATAGATGAGCTCAATAATGGATAAATTTAAAAAGGCCGGAAGAGGCATAGAGTATATCAAGACCTTAGCGTGCATTACAAAATCCCGGTGAAAAGATATCAAAGGTGCACAGGCGCACCACCCAAAATATAACTGTTTAAACAGCATGGTGGCCGACCGGTGCATAAGAAGAGGCATTAGAGATCAGATGTCACTCGGCGTTCATCTTGGCCTTGCCCTTGCCATCATTGGTGGTAGCAGCAGCACCCGGATCAGCGGTACCAGCCCGTGCAGGAGGTGGAACGACTGGTGTTGAGGTAGCGGGGGCAGAGCCGGCTTCAGCTTGCTTCTTGGCAGCCTCCGCCCTCAACGCAGCAGCTTCCTCCTTCCACCGAGCCAGCATATCGTACGGCTCGGGAAGATCTGACTTAATTGCTTCACCAGCAGCATCATATGCTGGAACAAGGATATTAACATCCAGGTCGTCAGCGATCACGCTGGCCGGGTAACGGACCTCCTTTTGGACGGCCTGAAAATCCTTCACCGAGAACTTGGACCCATCAAACTTGAACTCTGGGAAGCCGCCCATAAGCTTCACTAGCTCGAGCTTGGGGAAATAAGCCTTGGCGAGTGCAAGCCCCCGGGTCACTCCAACCCGGCAAGACGAGCGTTTCCAGTGCCAAATCCACTCAGGAATAGTGGAGAAGGCATCCAGCATCCTCTTCAGATCAACATGTCCTTTACCCGGCCACCGTAATTCCTGAAGGATCCATTTGGTTCCGGCACATAGCTGCCGGATAACGCTCTTCATAGTTTTCAGCTTGGCAATGTCATCCTCTTCCGGCATGGCTTCGTCCGGGCCTGAAAAAAATGGAAATGTAAGTCGGGAAAACTCTTGCTATCTATCAAAAGGATAAACCCGGGGGAGGAAACGTACCAAGTAAAGCACGATATGTGTCTGATATTTGGACAGAAAGGCTTGTTAGATCATCTTCTGCTTTGTGAGCCCTTTTCCTATATTTCCTCATTATCAGCCTATTCCTCCTGGCTTCAGCCTCAGCTGCTTCATGCAAAGCTACCTCCTTTTCAACGAGCTTGGTAGCGTCTGCCAGTTTCTCCTCAGATTGAGTCACGAAAGACTGCATGGATGCAAACAAAGATTAGTCGGGTAAAGGGGCAAGTTATCAGTCGCTTGTGTAATAAAGTCCCAAGCAAATTATGAGTCAATTCACTCGGAACTTGGGGACTGGATAAGGGCACAAGCAATATCAGTCGGATTTACCTCGTGTTTGGCTATTAAAGCCCCCAAGATGTTTTCTTCATTAGCCCTTAAAGTGCGCAGGTTTTCCAGCATCTGGGCAAACGTTAGTTCCTCGGGTCGAGTACCGGAAGAGCCGGCAGCCTGGTCGCATGGTGGGGAAGCTCTCCCCGCCCTTGGGGTCGAGACCCGGACAGTTTGAGTACCCGGGTTGGGAGAACCCATCCTTGTATCCAGAACCTCGATCTCCTCGTCCACTGGTTCCGATGAGGAAGGAGATCCGGCGGTTTGGGGAGGCGGATTGTTCAGAGGGCCTTGTTCTTGGTTATTCGCCGTATCACCGCCAGTCGCGGCGTCTACGTTCTCAGTCGGCTTCCCTGCCCGATGGTTATCCGCCTCTGCGTTTTCCGGGTCACTGACGGTGACTTGAGTGCTGAAAGAAAGATGAGAAAAGGCAGTTATTAGTGATGACGGTGGCTTGAGTGGAAACTTATCAGATGTAAAAGGAAATCATGTAGCAAAAACTTACCCGGCATTCACGGTGTAGTCCGGCGGGAGCTCGCCACTGGAAGCAGATGAGGTCGTCACGGGGACCACTAGTGGAACCCGGAATTTCCTGGCACGTGGATGGTTAGGAGAAGGGTGGCGTCGAGGAGAGTCGGAAGGACGGGACGGAGGAGCGCTGGCACGATGGACCGAGGGGGTAGAGATGCCCGGGTTAAGGGGATCTTCACCCGGGGAGCTCCGAGTTACTCTGTGCTTGGCTGGGAAAGAATCCTTCAAGCACGACGAATTTTATAATTGATGGTTAAGTCGTCGCATGGCGTCAAAGGAGTAGGGTTCAGAGGATAACGAGGAAAAAGGAACCTTGGACACTGCCCCTCTGGCCTTCCTCTTGGCTCCAATTGTTGCTTCTTGGTCAGACTCGGTTGCCTCCGGGTCATCCTCGTTGGCCTCACCTTCGTCCTCCAGCCCTGCGAACCGGGTGTGTGTTCGTTGGAAAAAAGGTAAACGGGAGGAAAATAATACAAGTAAAGATATACAAATTCTGTGCAAATACCTTCACTATCATCAGCCGGCTCGTCCTCTTCTTCCGGGTCTCTGGAAGGGGGGGAGGGTTCAACTCTCCAGAAAGGGTCAACAGCCTAAGACAAAAGAATGAGACTAAGGGTTAGAAGCTGTATCAAGTCAAAAGGTGGAAATAAGTTATGAATATCGGATATTACCGCTGGAGCCGGGTTTTCCCGAGTAAAGGGGGGTAACCCGGTGATGCCCTTTATCACCTCTAGCTTCTCTGTCAAGAATCCCTTGATGGTCTTGTTGGAATCGCCGGTCGCAAAGCTCTTGGTGGAGTATCGGAGTGCATCTGTGGTGTGCCCCGAATACTCGCACATCAATTTGGTGCGGATGGAGTTGGGTTGGATCCGAAAATCAACCCATGTTTTTACTAAATTTAGCCCAAGGAGGCCTTGGGCTGAGAGGATGGCTATCTTGGCTAATGAGGGAAGGATCGCCTCCCTGTCTGAGTCTGGTGCGAAGGCATTGAAAGACTCGGAAGGTTCGAGGAGGCTTTTCGAGTAACCCGACAGTTTCTTTTCGCCGTCTGGGGAGGTATCATGGCAGTAAAAGAAAGACAGCTGCCAATGTTTGACGTGGGAGTTTAAATTGAGGGTTGGCATCGGTGAATTCTTGCGGCGTTGGATGGATACCCCGCCGCAAGTAAGAAGTGCTCCGTCACCACTTTCGCGGCACGGCTTACACTGGAATAATTCGATGAAGAGAGTCAAACTTGGCGGTATGCACAAGTATGACTCGGATAGAACGATGAAGTGGGTAATATTCAACATAGAGTTAGGCCCTATGTCGAATACCCGGAGGCCATAATGGCTTAAGACCTCCCTGAAGAAAGGATGACCCGGAGGACGGAATCCCCGGGTCACGTGCTCTACGAAGCAGATTACCTCGTTATCGGCGGGTGTGGGCCGGGTCTCGTTGCCCGGCGCCCTCCAGTGAATGTCCTTCTGAGAAGGGAGAATTCCTAATTCGGCTAGCTCGTCCAACTTGGCCTTCGTAGCTGTGGAACGCCCCCAGTTGGCGGATATGGTTTGGGTAGTCCTCGCCTGAGTCGGCTGTTTTCCTTGTCGTTTGGGAGCCATGGGATCAACCTACAAAACACAAGAAAAAGAGGCATAGGAAATAAGACCCGGGAGTGTTGGATTATCCGAGTATAAGGTATCAAGAAAGTATGAAGCTAAAAATTATTCGGGTATCACGCTATGAAGTGGAGATTACAAGGTATCCGGGTGTTAAGTACAATTGTGGAAATTATTGGTCACTTACGTATGGAAAAGCATTTGGGGAAGATGGATGGTTGCCCATGTGTCTACTGCGAGCAAAATAGCTGGAAAAGGAGGATTTTCCGGGTGTTAACGCAATGAGCGGAAAATCAAGGAGGAATGGATCTAGATGGGAAAGTTTGCGAGCGATTTTACGGGAGATTTGGTGATCAGTAATGGTAGGAGGATGAGTTGTAACTATCTAGCAGGTGGTTAAAGGAGTTGGCGAGCATCGAATCGATCTAATTTGATGCAATCGGAAGAACGATTCAAGGGTTGACCTAGATCCGATCCTGGATGAATTGAAAAATTGCGGGGCTAAATTAAACGGCTGCAAGAGGCTTACTAGAGAGATTAGAGTCTAGCGCGACGGCGGCGAGCGGCGTGGCTCGAATGCCCCTTCGCAATTCTTGGCGAAAGGAATAAGGGCGCGACGGTGACACTTGACGGCGGCGCGAGATGGTTCGAGGGCGAGCGCGGCCGGCGGCGATCTTGCTTTGATGGCGTGCACGAGCTTCTTGCGGTGGTATTGCAAGGGTGTAAGGAGCCAGGAAGGAAAGGGGATGTTGAGGCGGGGTGATGGGTTTAGGGTTACCCTCTGAGCACTATTTATAAGGTGGGGGTGAGTTTATCTCAACGGCCGGAAACCGGAAATTGTGGGGTAATGGTTATCTACGTGGATTCTGTGAGATATGCGCCAAGTATTGAGCAAAGCATTTGGATAAAAGAAAGAAGGAGATCTACTCCGTGATATCAGGGTCGGTTATCGAGTATGGGATCTTGGCATTTTTATTAGGGTTTGGGCCTGGAAAATTAAACCAAAGTGTTTGGAGGAAACGCCCGGGTTACTACATGGCCACCATGGAGTAAGGCCTAGCTGAATATCAAAGCATCTTAACCCGGCCTCCATATGCCTGTGTGTTTGATATCTTTGCAGGGAATAGCGAGCGCTTCAAGGAGGATCTGTGAAGCCCAAGCTATTCTGGGGACTACTGATGGGGGGATAATAACCCGGTAGGCCAACTCCAAGGTGTAACCCGGCCCAAGGAACATGGTGCGCAGTTTGGTTAAGGATAATGAAGCTTCTGGAAGGCCCAAAGTTCGTAGGCCTCGTAACCCGGATTGTGGGTTACGGTAAGGAAAGTTAGGGTTTACAAGCAGTGTCCGGATAGGATTCAAGCTGCGCCTTGAAGGCTAGGGCCGAGGGGGTACGGGTGCTTTATAAACCCACCCCTAGGTCTAGTTTAGAGAGAGATCTAAGAACCCTAGCAATATCGCTTGATATCGAGCATCTAGTGTAATCCCAGAGTTGAGTTATTATATCAAGATCGGAGACTCGGCGACTTTGATTGCCGGCTACCAGATCGAGTTGCACCATGTTTTCCTCTGAGCTAAACCCTCTCCCAAACGCCTGTGTCGTCTTGCCCCAAGATCAGTTACCCCCGGTAACGTCTGCCGTGATTATCCCACGACAGTAATTGACAGGTATTATATCATCGTTGACATTGTCGGAAGGAAGGATATTCTACTACAACTAACATTAACCTATATATAGGTACCATGGTATTGCAGGAAGCAAACAGTGCAATAATCTGACCACATCACCTAAGAAAAATATTACCCTACTGCTAATCATCCATCCAACTGACAGCATCTAACAGTAGATATCTCGAGGGAGAGAGGGAAATCAATAGTATAGTACCTGTTAATGATGATCTGGATGGGGTTTGCTCGGTAGCACGCTCGTTCGATCTCATCCTTCTTGAAGTAGCTGCAACAGAAACAAATTCATTAGTAGCATCCATCAGTATCTATTTTCATTAACAAATACATGAAACAGCAAGAAAACTAGGAAGAATAGGAAGCATCTTAACGGGGTACACGGCTAATTTGGTGCAATTATGTGCAATAAGGTCATCATAACAATCTGTCAGTTCATCTTGACCAAAGACTTGAACCATATCATGCTACCCATGCATATTAGAACAAGGAGGAATAAATAGAGGATGTATCAATCAGAAGCCATTCTTATATCACTAATTAGCAGCAAACAATGCATATCAGTATAAGGTTATGCAAGGTAATTGATACATCGGCACAGATGTCCGAGCTAAAAGAATCCTTGATAGATACAGCACAATCATAATACAACACAGTATACCATATGTGCACCTATATACCACATAACCATTATATCTTGCAAATTAATAGTCACCAATAGAGAAACCTTTGGCAGGGGAAGATATATGCTGCTACACAAACACTAATATAATAAGATGGATACAAAATACAACAACGGTAATAGTACAACTAAGTAGTTGACTGGATCCTCAACAAGCAAATCAGAATGCAAGCAGATGGAATCGCGACTTAGCCCAGCTGCTCACATCACGCCTAACCTAGTCTAATCAGAACAGGTTACTTAGTAACCTAAGTTAATCGAATAGAATAAATTGTCTTTATGCACAATGATAATATAACAGTGAGTACATCTAAGGAGATCAGATGGACATATCAAACAAGTCCAGTCCGACCATAAGAAAGTATTTTTCTCAGGTTATCCTCAACACAAAACCTCAAATTTATTAATTATCAAAAAACAACACATATTAGTAAAGGTAAAGCAAGACAAATAAAGAATTGGGCACATAAAGACTTGTCTTGCAAGGCGAGAAGTCCGGTGGCCAGTTGGGATGGTGCAAGACCGTCTTGGCGTCTAGCAGCAGCAGCAGGTCGGTGGAGGCATGCAAAGTCCGCGCGCGCACACACAGGCAGAAGAAGATTAGCTGTGAGGTTCATAAATCAGTGTTGATTCACATGTCAGGAGGTAATGCAAATAAAGTACACTGAGTAAAGGTCATTCCAAAGATCACTGACTGATTCAACACACATGTACTTTTAGTTGCTGGTATGATTACTAGTAATGGAATCAGATAGAATAGCAATGCTTCCCTTGCTATCATAGATAGAAAAATAACAATGCTTCACTTCATATACTATTTTCAGAATTCTAAGATGGCTAAGGGATGAGGAAGGACATCAGGAGGAACCAAAGTTGTCCAAGACAGAGTTAATAAGAGCAACAAGATGATAAGAGCAAAGATCAATCATGTTCAGTTTATACACTTGGTCTAACCCGTAAGGCTTGTATGTAACAACGCAAAGTGTGGAAGCTAAGGTTGAAGGAAAATACTATATTCTAATCCCTAGTCTTCATCTTCTTCATTTTACCTGAAATACAAACAGACAAGAGAAAGGTAAATGGTCAGATTAGTCAAATAAGTGCAATCATCGACAATATATACAAAAATCTTGCCAACTCAAGCTCCTGGTTATGCACACACTCGATCAACAAGTTAACTTTGGGTTGACATGTGCTAAACAGAAACTCAAATAGCCAAGAACTAAAGCAAATATTTTTCATAAGTACAAGATGAACAAGTAAGTGCTTATGTATCCAATTTATGAGTTGCCACATTTTCCCATGACCTAATTGAAACCTACACATACTTACAACAACATGACTGAGTGTTGAATGTAATGAATGGAAGCAAGATTAGTCAAGATTACCCATGAGTCCTCAAACCGGAATCCAGATGCCCGGAGCACGTCCCTGCAGGACATCAATATCGCCTCCGAGACGCGCTCCTCCAGCAGCCTCAGCCCGGCGCTGGCCATGAGCCGCACCTCCGTTGCCGCAGCGCCCCCCTCGCCCCCTACCTTCTCCCGAGCGAACTCCAATAGCGGCCGAAGCGATTCCCCGGCCCGGGCCGTGTCGGCGGAGAAGGAGGAGAGGCCCGGTGAGACGAGCATCACGGCGGAGCGCGCCAGATCCGGGCGGCCGACGGGTCCCGCGGCGAAGACGTGGGGAGGGGGGTTTGGTGGATTCCGGCATGATGTGAGGAGGGGGAGCCAAGGCAGAGGGCGCAGAGGCGAGGAGGGCGGAGCCAAGGCAGAGGGCGCAGAGGAGAGGAGGTGGACGAGTGTGGAGATGACGATGGCGAGGAGGGCGATGCGAAGGCAGAGGGCGCAGAGGCGGCAGCGGCCGTGCCTTGGGGAGGGGGGGTTTGGTGGGTTCCGGCATGATGTGACGGCGGACGGGACGGGGTGTCCGGCCGCCACTGATGCCGCCGCCATCGCCACAGGTAACCTCCAGTTGACAGGGCGAAGGAGTTGATCCGATCTGGATCCGACAGGAGATGTCCTTGTGGCGGAGCAGGTGTAGGAGACGCTGTCGAGCGGGGCACGACGAGGGTGGAGGCGAGGCACGGACGTGCTTGGGTGAAGGAGGAGAAGGCAGAGGCGGTAGGGCTTGGGTGGAGGAGGAGGAGGCGGATGCGGTAGGGTTTGACGGGACGAAGAGAGGAGTGAGGCGGATGTTGATCTAGGGTTTGGGTGGAGGAGGCAGAAGCGAGGCACTGATTTTGTCCCTGGCGCTGGCTCTCCCAACCTTCGGATCGGTATCCGACGGTTCTAGGTAATCTGGCGGAAGTTAAACGGGCCAAATGAACATGGGCCAGGATTTGCGCTGGGGCGCTGCAGCTGAGCTAGCTGGACCGTGGCTGGCCTGTCTGCCCTATGAAATTTTTGTTGTTGTTGTTTTTATTAAATTACAGATAGTAGAGGCAACTATTTTAAATAGTTTGAGGTAGTGATGGAACTTTGGGTACCATTAGGGTACCCTCTAACTTCTATAGTTCAAAAATATGAGCTAGTTTTGTGATGAAATCATCATTTTAAAAAATTTAGTTCATTTTTCTGAACAAGTGAGGGTAGAGGGTTTCCTAACGGTAACCCACTGCCATCATTACTTCGAGGCAACAAACACACATCAAGTTTTATGAAATTTAATTATATGCTCAAATTTTAAATTTTGCAAAATATTTATGATTTCATGATGATGTTAAAATAAAAATAATAAACAATTTTCTAATTAATGCCATTAACGGATGTCATGGCCACATTCATGACATAGTTTCTTTAAATGTGCCTATAATCTAGTTGAATAAAAATATCATTTTCCATTTTCGGAGTGTCGAAAACGGGTTTTTTGTGAAGCCTCTACAAAAAATATGTTGCAAAATTGTACCACATAAAATTCTGAAGATATTAGACCACATTTTATCTAGAAAAACTCAAATTACTTCCTCTAGATAAATTTCAGCCGATTCAGCTGAAACCGGGTCAAATTTGAACTACAGGTGACTCCTGGTGTCATAATAAGTGATCTAGTATCCATAAAAAATAATAAACTTTGAATACGGAAGTTATCTCGAAAAAGTGTTCACAGAAATGAGCTATCATCTACGAAGATTCATGGCTTTCGGGCCAAATGACGGATGTTATGGCCACATTCATGTCATAGTTTTTTTAAATGTGCCTATATTACACACAAAGATGCATATTGGAACAACTAACAATGTTTACGAAGAAAGTTATATTTTTTGTTCAATAAAAATATCGTTTTCCATTTTCGAAGTGTCGAAAACGGGTTTTTTTTTGTAAAACATCTACCAAAAATATGTTGCAAAATTGTACCACATAAAATTATCGAGATATTAGACCACATTTTATCTATGAAAACTCAAATTACTTCCTCTAAAAATCTATACATAAACCTCTTTTGAAAAAGACAAATTTCAGCCGATTCAGCTAAAATCGGGCCAAATTTGAACTACAGGTGCCTCGTAGTTTGCTCGTGATTTTTTGGAAAAATCATTTTTAGGTACCCAAGTACCTATTTCATCATAGATTCACCAAGAGTTCATCAAGATTCAACCATTAGGTACGAACGGTCATGTCCCCCGTTTTGAACGTTTTAAGAAATCAGCTTACAAAATTCTAGAAAATTCAGAAAAACTCGAAATGATGCAAGACCTTCGCATGGAGTCATATTAAGTGACCTAGTATCCTTAAAAAATAATAAACTTGGAATACGGAAGTTATCTCGAAAAAGGTGTTCACAAAAATGAGCTATCATCTGCGAAGATTTATGGCTTTCGGGCCATACGACGGATGTTATGGCCGAATTCATGGCATAGTTTCATTAAATGTGCCCATATTCCACACAAAACATGTATATTGGAACAACTAACAATGTTTCCGAAGAAAGTTTTATTTTTCGTCGAATAAAAAAACCATTTTCCATTTTCGTAGTGTCGAAAACGGTTTTTTTGTGAAGCATCTACCAAAAATATGTTGCAAAATTGCACCACATAAAATTATAGAGTTACTAGACCATATTTTATCTACAAAAACTCAAATTACTTCCTCTAAAAATCTTTCCATCCACCTCATTAAAAAAGACAAATATCAGCCGATTCAGATGAAACCGGGCCAAATTCGAACTACATGTGCCTCGTAGTTTGCTAGTGATTTTTGCAAAAATCATTTTTAGGTACCCAAATATCTATTTCAAGGTAGATTCACCAAGAGTTCATCAAGATTGAACCCCTAGGTACGAACGGTCATGTCCCCCGTTTTGGCAGTTTTAAGAAACCGGCTTAGAAAATTCCAGAAATTTTAGAAAAAATCGAAATGATGCAAGAACTTCGCGTGGTGTCATAATAAGTGACCTAGTATCCATAAAAATAATAAACTTTGAATACGGAAGTTATCTCGAAAAATTGTTCACAAAAATGAGCTATCATCTTCGAAGACTTATGGCTTTCGGGCCGAATGACGGATGTTATGGCCACATTCATGGAATAGTTTCTTTAAATGTGCCTATATTCCACACAAAGATGCATATTGGAACAACTAACAATGTTTACGAAGAAACTTTTATTTTTCGTTGAATGAAAATACCATTTTCCATTTTCGGTGTGTCAAAAACGGGTTTTTTTGTGAAGCATCTACCCAAAAATATGTTGCAAAATTGTACAGCAAAAAATATTATGTTACTAGAACACATTTTATCTACAAAAACTCAAATTACTTCCTCTCAGAAGATTTCCATCCACCTCTGTTGAAAATGACAAGTTTCAGCCGAATCAGCTGAAACCGGGCCAAATTTGAACTACAGGTGCCTCGTAGTTTTCTCTTTATTTTTTGAAAAAAAAATCATTTTTAGGTACCCAAGTAACAATTTCAACATAGATACACCAAGAGTTCATCAATATTCAACCCCTAGGTGCGAACGGTCATGTCCCCCGTTTTGACCGTTTCGCGAAACCGGCTTAGAAAATTCCAGAAAATTCAAAAAAAAAACTCGAAATGAAGCAAGACCTTCGCGTGGTGTTATAATAAGTGATCTAGTATCCATAAAAAATAATAAACTTGGAATACGGAAGTCAACTCGAAAAATTGTCATAGAAATGAGCTATCATCTACGAAGATTTGTGGCTTTCGGGCCAAATGACGGATGTTATGGCCACATTCATGGCATAGTTTCTTTAAATTTGCCTATATTCCACACAAAGATGCATATTGGAACAACTAACATTGTTTACGAAGAAGTTTTTTTTTTGTTCAATAAAAATACCATTTTCCATTTTCGGAGTGTTGAAAACGAGTTTTTTTGTGAAGCATCTACCAAAAATATGTTGCAAAATTGTACAAAAAAAAAATATGATGGTACTAGAACACATTTTATCTACAAAAACTCAAATTACTTCCTCTTAGAAGATTTCCATCCACCTCTTTTGAAGAAGACAAATTTCAGCCGAATCAGCTGAAACCAGGCCAAATTTGAACTACAGGTGCCTCGTAGTTTTCTCTTTATTTTTTGAAAAAAATCATTTTTAGGTACCCAAGTACCTATTTCAACATAGATACTCCAAGATTTCATCAATATTCAACACCTCGGTGCGAACGGTCATGTCCCCCGTTTCGACCGTTTCCCGAAACCGGCTTAGAAAATTCCAGAAAATTCAAAAAAAACTCGAAATGAAGCAAGACCTTCGCGTGATGTTATAATAAGTGATCTAGTATCCATAAAAAATAATAAACTTGGAATACAGAAGTTATCTCGAAAAATTGTTCACAGAAATGAGCTATCATCTACGAAGATTCATGGCTTTCTGGCCAAATGACGGATGTTATGGCCACATTCATGGCATAGTTTCTTTAAATGTGCCTATATTCCACACAGAGATGAATATTGGAACAACGAACAATGTTTACGAAGAAAGTTCTATTTTTTGTTCAATAAAAATATCGTTTTCCATTTTCGGAGTGTCAAAAACGGTTTTTCTTTGTGAAGCATCTACCAAAAATATGTTGCAAAATTGTACCACATAAAATTCTGAAGATATTATACCACATTTTATCTACATAAACTCAAATTACTTGCACTAAAAAGCTTTACATAAGCCTCTTTTGAAAAAGACAAATTTCTGCCGATTCAGCACAAATCGGGCGAAATTTGAACTACAGGTGCCTCGTAGTTTTCTTGTTATTTTTTTTCAAAAATCATTTTTAGGTATCCAAGTACCTATTTAAACATAGATACAGCAATAGTTCATCAAGATTCAACCCCTAGGTACGAACAGCCATGTCCCCCGTTTTGACCGTTTCTCGAAACCGGCTTAGAAAATTCAGGAAAATTCAAAAAAACTCGAAATGAAGCAAGACCTTCGCGTGGTGTTATTATATATGTCCTAGTATGCAACAAAAATAATAAACTTGGAATACGACAGTTGGGTTGAAAAGGTGTTCACATAAATGAGCTATCTCCTCCGAAGATTCTTGGCTTTCGGGCTAGATGACGGATGTTATGGCCATATCCATGGCATAGTTTCTTTAAATGTGCCCATATTCCACACAAACATGCATATTTGAACAACGAACAATGTTGACGAACAAAGTTTTATTTTTCGTTGAATAAAAATACCATTTTCCATTTTCGGAGTGTCAAAAACGGTTTTTTTTTGTGAAGCACATACAAAAAATATGACACAAAATTGTACAAAGTAAAATTATAAAGAAAATATGTCATATTTGATCTACAAATAACCGAATTTCATCCTCTAAAAATATTTACATAGGCCTCTTTTGAAAAAGACAAGTTTCAGCTGATTCAGCTGAAACCGGGCGAAATTTGAACTACAGTTGCCTCCTAGTTGGCTCGTGATTTTTTGTAAAAACCATTTTTAGATACAAAAGTACCTATTTCATCAGAGATATGCCAACAGTTACTCAAGATTCAACATCTAGGTACCAACGGTCATGTCCCCCGTTTTGACCGTATTTCGAAATCGGCATAAAGGTTCAAAAAAGTCAATAAAAAAATTGTATTTTATTAGCTAAAAACATTCCCTAATACTCTACAATCACATAGGATATTTTTACAGAAAAAAATCAAAATTTATTTGGTTGATATTGGAGTTTAAAATCGAAAACTATAAAAGAAAACTGAAAAGGAGAAAAAGAAGAAAAAAAGCGGACCTAATCTGTCCAGCCGCAGGCCGAATAAGGCAGACCGGACGCAACATTTCTATTCCCTGCGAGCAGGCCTAGGCCCATGACAGGAGCATGCCTCTTCTTTCCCTGTGCAGGCCAAGGCCCATGAACATGTTCTATGGTAATATGACTACCGATTCTATACTTACAACACCCGTGTAGTGGCCTGTTGGCTACGGTGCGAGGGAACCCGCGCGAGGTCGCGAGTTCGAACCCTAGTCTGCTCTATTTTTGCGCAATTAAACACGCAAGTGCTGAGTTGGAGTGACACATAGGATGATATTTGACACATAGCGTGCTGAGTTGGCATGACACATAGGATGATATTTGACACATAGGCGAAAGCATCACATATGAGGCAACATGACCATTTAAATTGGTCTCAATCGGGGCAGAATAGGCGGGAGCAAACACCTGCTGTTTGGATTGTGACCAACTCACGTACAAGTTTAGACCCCCTCAAACAATTGGCTTCAGATATATGACCAATTTTTTCAAAGTCACCGAGAGATGGTCACTAGTTGACATATTTCTTGTAGTGGGAGGACAGTGGGTCCCCCTAAAAATCTTTGCCGTGTGCTAGCACACGGCAACGACTGACAGGTGGGACCCACATAGTTACCGTGCGTGACCAAGTGGTGGTGGGTCCCACATGATGTTTTTGCCATATGCTACGATGAAATGTACACGGCCAAGAGATCTTCACCGTGCAGATCACTACCGTGTAGGCTTTGCCGCCACGATGAAAAGCACACGGCAAAGACGTTGCCGTGTGTTTTCGTCTCTTCGCCGTGTGCGGTTGGCACACGGCAACAGCCTTTTCTCCGGTAGTGTCCTATGGGACGAGGCCTATGAGCTCTTCCTTGGTCCGCGGAGCCCAGGCCCGTCCACACGTGGGCTCCATTAGTTGGTCGTCTGTGGATCCGGATCCAATAAGAACAGGTACACGTACCTACTTTAACGGAGTCCGAGCCGGAACAGCCTTGCAATACCGTGTTTATATACGCGGACCTTGCGTCTAAACTTATTAATTAACCAGGTCCAAATTATCGCCACGCACAACTATCTCGCGGCGCGACGGCTATGGAGACCACGGCAGAGAACCAGACTGCATCCAGCCCGTCGAACTACAGCAGCGGCGACCAAGCGGCGCCGGTGCCGGCGTTGAAGGGCCAAAAACTGGCGGAGAGCGACAGGCCGGAGCCAGCCAAGGGAAAGCGGATCACCAGGGTGAGCCAGAAGTACATCGACATCCTGCTCCACGAGAAAGCCACCGGCACCGGCATGTACAGGCCGTCCAGGTTCACGGACTACGTCGAGGACTACAAGTGTTCAATTGATTTCCGGCCGTTCGTCGCACGTCTCAACGCTATCAGGGCGGAGGGGCGCGCCCGGGACGCCGCGATCTTAGAGCAGTACCACCGCCTCGGCTATGCCTACCATGAGGTGGACGAGGAGTCCTTCGTCTACGACGAGACCAAGCCGCTGTCCCTGCCGGCTTGATCTTCATGTAGTAGAAGCGATCACTTAATTAAGAGTGTATAAATTAGATCCGTCAAACTATTTGTTAGTTCCTATAGTCGTTCGCGTGCACGCGGAATCCTAACAATCAAGTAAGTAACGTCGATAATTAATAAATTGTGTTCTTCAGATCTGAACTTGGCTGCCTTTGGTTCCTCAATTGGGTTTGATTTGTCTAAACTCGGCCACCTTTGCGCCAGCAGTAAAACGTCAGCCAAGTTCTCGAAATAATTGTTTCTTAGGCAATTTGCTTACGTGACACCCTATTTAATGATGAAAGAGATTGTAGTTGTATCTTATATAAGATACAACTCTTGCACGAGATCGTAGGTAAAAAAATTGATAGGCCAATCACAAGCAAGTATTAGGCCAACATCATTAAATACTACTTGATTTAGATACAACATGTAAGATACAATGCATTAGGGTGGTCGTTTCTTAAATTTTTCTTGTACCTAGGATAGCGCGCTAAGATACAATGCATTACGGAAGGCCTTAAAGAAATCTGCTAATTAGATTCGGACCAATTTGAATAAGAGTCAAGTTCAGTTAAACTTAGTTTTGATGAAATTAGGACGAAGAAATTTGTTGACCTTAGTTGAAAACCTAGATCTCACTACAACGGCTCAAACGTTACACAGGTCCAAAAAGTGGTTCATATAGAGCTGTCACGAGTTGGCACACCATATATCAGAAATATGTGGTTCATCATTCATATAGTTTTCGGTGGACAGAACTGTGTCTACACCATTATTATGTGGCTGGTATTATAATGGAAATGACATTTTTCCCTAGATAGTTAACATCCATTTGTTTCTAGGATGGATTTGGCGGTCGAAATCTCCGCATAGAGTGCAATTACAGCCATTAAGAACACAACCAGCCACCCAGCTGCACTTAGCACCTTCTTTGCAATGGTTGTAATTATCATACACACGTTTGCAATAGTTGTTGCAACCGTTTTGGTCGCAGTTAAACCCTGGAATAGTATTTGATCGACAACCTTCCCACTCCGCCTTGTCTTGAAAGTATGGCCAAGAAGAAGAAAACCATGTCATTGTCATAGTTTTATAGGATAAATCCCTAAGCAAGGTGTTACATGTATGAATGGATATTACCTGATGGTAGCACAAGGAAGGTGATGGTCAGGAGTAGCATAAGGGTAGCCCTCATCTTGATGTTGTTGTAAAATTGATATGAGATGTTGTTAATAGTTCTCTCTTTTGACTCGGAAGCAATAGATACTCAATGTCAATCATTTTATAGTCGATCTGATATGAATGACATCTTGTTTTATCTTGGAAAATAATTGATAATGATTAATGCCTGATGCATGTAAAATGCATAGATGAATTTTGCATATTTTCACATGGTTTTCTATTACATATTGCATCATATAAGGGTATAATTCAATGTTTTATAGTATTTTGGGGTTAAATTACAAAGTCCCCCAAGTTTTATGGAATTAACCTTGCCTGTCAGAAACCCCGTTTTCTATATTTTTGACGTTTCAGGGGGCAAACTTCCGCGAAATCACCTGAAAATCTGTGGGGGTCATTTTCTTGGAAGGAGAAGACTTGCGGGCGAAGGATCCACGAGAATTGGGCAAGGAGGCCCAAAAGAGGACCCTCCACGCGGCCAGATTCCTTGGCCGCGTGAGAGGCCCCCTTTTGGCCCCTGTGGCCCCAACTCCTTCCATCTTCAACTTACCGACTCCGTCTTGACCTAAAACCGACTATAAAAAGGGTCCCCCGTACCCTTACTGAGGAGAGCGCCGCCGAAACACCGAAACACCAAAACACCAAAACAGAGACCTGGAGTTTCAGATTGGAGGGGGAAAACTCCGGCGGGGCGCCGCCTGTGTGATCTCCTACCCCTCCAACGTCATCTCCATCGACATCTCCATGAAGAGGGAGTAGTCCACCCCAAGGCTATGGGATTGTGGAAGTAGCACTTGTATCTCTCTCTCTATGTTCTTCACTAATTAGATCCGTATGAGCTGCCTCACATGATTACGGGCACCGTTGTAATTCCTATGTGGTGTATCTTTTCTATGAGTTATTGAATCTGAGATTGCAATTGTTTCTCTTGAGTTATTTGAGTAGATGTATCTTATGTACCCCGTTCTTATTTGCTAGATTTGACAATCTAGTTCTTGAGAGCGTGTGTGGGGTGATGGGTGCATTAGTTGGAGTAACGGCGGGGTGGCTATTGCTGTGAAAGTGACAGAAGTTCAGCGATCCACTTAGGTATTGTTAAACCTTTCTTAGTTACCTCACTAGGGATAAAAAGGAGTACCTTGTTACCGGGGATTTGAAGTGACACTAATCAATCTCTATGACTAGATCTAGCAAGTTCTTATTTCAACTTCATGTCACATTGCTTAAAGCTATACTCTGTTTTTTCCTTAATTATCGAGGTGTTATGATTTATTTCGCATCGTGGTGGAGTATAATAGGGATTAATATGACCGTAAAGATCTTTATGCTAGGACGTGATGCCCTTATGAAAGTACTCAATGTTAAACATGTTATTGTAATCTCACATGTAATTCTTTATGTCCATCGTCTACCACTTTATTTGAGAGAATGCAAGTGTGAAACCATGAACCCCGGTCCTATTTTAATTAGAAGAAAACACTCTAGTTACTTTGCTGCAATTTAATTTACTTGCACTTTACTTTACTTGCATCAAAAGTATGTTCCACGCTCAAGCAAAGACTGAGAGGTATCAAGTCTCTCAAGCTTTGCTTGGCTGTAAGCTGAAAGACGGCGATCCACTGAGTCCGCATGTATTCAAGATGATTGGTTACATACAGTCTTTGGATCGGCTGGGCTTCTCAATTAACGAAGAGATCGCTACTGATATAATTCTGAACTCTCTTCCTAGTGCGTATGGTCTGTTCATCTCGAACTACCATATGCATGGTATGGATAAGAGTATCACTGAATTACATGGGATGCACAAAACGGCAGAGGCTGATATCAAAAAAGGCGCCAGTCAAGTGTTGATGGTGCAGAATAAGGCTAAGTTCAAGAAGAGTTCTTGGACTAAGAAGAAGAAGGATAAGTCAGGAGGTAGCACCCATGACCCTGTCCAGAGTGCTCCCTCAAAGACTAAGTCTTCTCCTACAACCGGAGCCAATTGCTTCTATTGCAAGCAAGATGGCCACTGGAAGAGGAATTGCACCAAGTATTTGGCTGACAGAGCCAAGAGTGGAGGTGTGACTTCCAACTCAGGTACGCTTGTGTGCAATGTTATAGACATTTATCTTGCTGATGCGCCTAATAGTTCTTGGGTATATGATACCGGATCAGTTATTCATATATGCAACTCGTTGCAGGGACTGGTAAGAACTAGGAGCGTGGCAAGAGGAGAGGTTGACATTCGGGTCGGCAACAATGCGAGAGTCGCTGCGTTGGAAGTCGGCACGATGCAACTTCATTTACCTTCAGGATTTATTTTGGAACTAAATAACTGTTATTATGTTCCAGCGCTTAGTCGAAACATTATTTTCGCCTCATGTTTGATGAGACAAGGTTATGAGTCGAATATTAAGAATAATGGTTGTTCTTTATATTTGAAAGATATGTTTCATGGCTTTGCACCCGTTCAGAACGGGTTATTTATTTTAAATATTGATAGTGAATCGGTCTATAACATAAATGTTAAAAGGTTGAAACCAAATGATCTGAATATGACTTACTTTTGGCACTGTCGGATTGGTCATATAAGTTGGAAGCGCATGAAGAAGCTCCATGATGATGGACTTCTAACTTCGTTTGACTTAGAGTCATTCGAGACATGCGAATCATGCCTACTAGGCAAAATGACCAAGAAACCTTTTGCAAGGAGTTGTGAAAGGGCATCCGACTTGTTGGAACTAATACATAGTGATGTATGTGGTCCAATGAGCACGACAGCCAGAGGTGGTTATGAGTATTTCATTACCTTCACTGATGATTTGAGTAGGTATGGATATATCTATTTAATGAAACACAAGTCGGAAGCCTTTGAAAAGTTCAAGGAATTCCAGAGTGAGGTACAAAATCAACTCGACAAGAAAATAAAGTTTCTACGGTCGGACCGTGGAGGCGAGTACATGAGCCATGAGTTTGATGACCATCTAAAGAGTTGTGGAATAGTTCCTCAACTCACTCCGCCGGGTACACCGCAGAGAAACGGTGTATCGGAACGGAGAAATCGGACCTTGTTGGACATGGTACGATCAATGATGAGTCGGACAGATCTACCTTTATCATTTTGGGGTTATTGTCTAGAAACTGCAGCTTTCACACTAAACAGAGTACCATCAAAGTCAGTAGAGAAGACACCACATGAGATGTGGACTGGTAAAAAGCCAAGTTTGTCTTTTCTTAAGATTTGGGGTTGTGAAGTATTTGTCAAGCGACTTCAGTCGGACAAGCTCACGCCCAAGTCGGATAAGTGTATTTTCGTGGGGTATCCGAGGGAAACCTTGGGGTACTACTTCTACAACCGGGAAGAGGGAAAAGTGTTTGTCGCTCGGAATGGTGTCTTCCTTGAGAAAGAGTTTCTCAGTCGGGAAGTCAGTGGGAGCACGGTGCAACTTGAAGAAATTCGAGAGGAACCAGCTAGGGGCGAGTCGGCAATGGCCTTGGAGGCTGAGCCGGTCGTGGTACCTACACCGGTTACAGCACCAGAACCACGGAGATCTGCCAGATTACAGAGTGCTCGAGATGTTTTACTGTTAGACAGTAATGAGCCGGTGAAAGATCATCGTCCTTTTTGGTAATTATATGACAACATAACTGTTTGATCTAATGTTTGTTCAAATGATGAAAATGCCCAGGTTATTAGGTTCACTATATTTATGGGGCTAATGCTTGAGATATTCGAAAAGTGCTAAGAGAAAGAAATCCAGGGAACCAAAATGTGCAGGGGCGGAAGCTCCGGTGAACCCACCGGAGGCTCCGGTAAATCCACCGGAGGCTCCGGTGAATCCACCGGAGGCTCAGCCCTCTGCTGCCACTCATCCTGTGCGCAAATAAGGCTCCGGTGCGCATCCGGTGGTTCCTCCGCCCAAATGGCCTTCTGTTGGAAAGTGGCGGAGGTTCCACCGGAGGCTCCGGTGGACATCCGGTGGCCCCCTGGTCCAAGTGCAAATGGACTCCGGTGGAGGGTCCGGTGGTGGCTCCGCCAGCTACCCCTTCTGTTGGAAAGTGGCGGAGGTTCCACCGGAGCCTCCGGTGCGGCTCCGGTGGGCGGAACCTCCGCTCAATCCACCGGAGCCTCCGGCCTCCTCAGCAGCGCGCAAAGGATAAGGCACTGCGCAACTGCGCAGCGCACAGAAGACCCACCGGAGCCTCCGGTGAAACCACCGGAGCCTCCGGTACCCTGGACTGCAAACGGCCACTTGGACGCCAAGAGTATAAATACCCCTTCACCTACCTCATAAATGCCAAGCTTTTCCCATTCTCTCTCTTAGCCATTAATGAAAGCTTCAACCACCTAGATCTCCCACTCCGTCCACCCAATCACTCCCAAACTTGGTGGAGAGCTAGAGGAGACCTAGATCCACACTTCCACCAAAGGAATCTCAAATCCATCCACCACAACCTAGTAGATCTAGAATCCTACTTGAGGCCTAGAAACCTTAGTAGATCTCGTGCTTGTAGTTTCCACCTTGTTGCAAGAAGCTACGGATTGCTTGAGAGCCTCCATCCATCTTGTGGAGTGACCTCAAGCCCTTGTAAAGGTTTGGTCAACGCCTTCAAGTCGACCTCATAGTGGAAACGAGCATCTCTCTCACCGGAGAAGCTCAAGGAGAACAAGGTGTGCACAACCGTGCTATTGAGGAGCGCCTAGGTGGCTCCCCACCTCTCCAACGTAGACGTACTTCTCTTTGAGAAGGAACTACGGTGAATCATATCCTTGTCTCCTTGTTTACACTTGTTGTTTGCTTTACTACCTTACGCTTTACTTCCATTGCGCATACTACTCTCTTCACATAGGTTGTTCGCCTAGTTGCACATCTAGAGAATCGTATCTTATCTTACTAAGCCCCTTAAAAGGAAAAGAAAAGAAAAATTGGTAGTCAACCTATTCACCCCCCCTCTAGTTGACCATAGTGCACTTTCAATTGGTATCAGAGCCTCGGCTCTTACTAAGGGCTTAACCGCCTAAGAGTACAATGGTCGATGAAAATACCCCCGGTAGTTCTAGTGCGGAGATCTCCAAGATGTCCGACAGTATATCTAACCTACAAGACTCGGTTGGAATCCTCCAAACCGAAATGTCTAAGGTTAGCTGTACTGTCAGTATGGAGGTTTCTAGCATCAAGAAAATGATGGAGGTATTGATGGGGAGAACCAAGGAGTCCGAGGAAGCACCTCTCACCACCAACGATGTTAGCTCGGATGAAGAATCCATTCCGGACATTGATGAAATGGAAGCTAACATCGCTTTAGCTAAGGCGAAAGCCAAAGCAAAAGCCGATAAAAAGGCTAAGGGTAGTGGGAACTCCGAGGGCTCCAAGTCTCAATCGGCTAACGGTTCGGGGTCTAACTCTAAAGTTCCACCGCCTCCCAATTACGATTCTATCCACCCTATTGCTACTATACCACACATGGTTAATGTTGGAAATGCTCCCATGCTTAACACTAACGAATTCTCATCATGGAAGTTCGATATGGAGTCTCACATTTCAGGTTGTTGCACCGCTCTATGGAGAAGCGTTCTTCATGGATTCCATCCTCATGATCCAAACAACTTGACCCCAAGAGAGGACGTGGAATTCCAACTCAACAAGACCGCTATTGTGACTATCCAAAAGGCTCTCCCAAGAGAACATCTTGAGCACATTCGCGGCTTGAAGACCGCCAAGGAAGCATGGGATAAACTTGACTCCTTGTTCCAAGGAAATGCTAGCATTCAATCATCAAAATATGATGTTGCTCTCGACAAGTCCGAGAACTTCGTCATGCTTGAAGACGAGAGTCCCGAGGAGCTATATAGAAGAGTTGTCACTCTTGGCAATCAACTAAGAGATTTTGGGAAAGAGGAAATCTCGGATGAATGGATCAAGAGGAAGTTTGTCAAGGCCATAACTCCATTTGAGAAGAACCTCTCCACTAGCATTCGAACAAGATCCGACTACAACTCCCTCAACTCCATTGGAGTGCTAAGTGAGTTCATTGCCATATCCTTATCTCACAAAAGTGCGGATGATGCTCTTGCTCGCTCTAGAGGACATGGAAAGTCTCCCAACCTTGCCTTGAAGTCTAGAGCAATGGCCAAGATTGAAGAAGTTGATGATGATGATGATGATGATGATGAGGACTATGAGGATACATACAAGGGTGCCCATAAATGTATTGCTCTTGCCATGCAAGGGTATTGGAAGAGATGGGAGGCTCACAAAGCCGGTGCCCCAAGACCTTCAAGGAACAAGATCTTTAGGAAGAAAGGGGAACGGCCAAGGACATGTTATAATTGTGGAAGTGCAAACCACTTCGTCAAAGGTCCCTTTGAGCCAAGAGAAGAGAATGAAGGGAAGCTTGTTCGCAAGGACAAGAACAAAGCTCCACAAAACAAGTACCTCGCTAGAAGGGTTCCAAGGGCTCTATATGTTCAAGAAGGCCCCACATTGGAGACATACTACTCCGGAGATGAAGGAGAAGATGAAGTCGTAGGTGTTGCCCACGTCGCCATAGCTACCACTTCCTCTTCATCGGTCTCTCTATTTGAATCTCCCAATGAGAAGACAACGATCCGACCTACATGTCTCATGGCAAAAGCCACCGCGGTAATAACTTCCACCTCCAAGTCTATTACCACTACCTCTCCCTCATTATTGGATTGTGTTGAAAACATTGGTGACGATGAGGAGGCCAAGAACCTAGGGTCTTAGTTGAGTAGTCTTGAAGGTGAAACTAAAGAAAAAGTAAAAGCTCTCCTAAGGCAACTTGATGATGCCAACTCTCTCATTGATGAGAAAGAGGAAATCATCATGACCTTGGAGAATCATGGTGGTACCAATGAGAATCATGATGGTGAACTAATTAAGGCTCTCGAAAAGGAGAGATCCATGAGAGCCTCTCTTGAAGAAAGACTATCTAGTTTACAAGACTCTTATGCTATTAGTGTTTCTAAGCTTAGGAAAGATAATGAAAAATCTCTTTCCAAACTTAAGAAAGAACATGCTAAATCTCTTGTTTTGCTTAAAGAATTTGAAGAGGAAGAGTTGAAGCTAGGAATAGCTCATCAAAAACTTGACGAGGAGCATGACAAACTAAAAGAAGAGTTTAAATCTCTTAAGGAAATTCATGACAAACTTGCCAAATCTCGAATCAAACTTCTAGCTCAACAATCAAATAAGCATGTTGCATCTTCATCAAATAGCATTGTTATTGCACCTACCTCTTCTACTACGACTAACAATGTAGGGAAGGAAAGAATTCTCAACGATGCAATAAGCTCTCAAGGTGCCAAGAAAGGAAAAGAGGGACTTGGGTTTATTTCCAAGTCAAAGAAGATATCCAAGAATGTCACTACTCCCCCTCAAAAGGTTGTTTTTGTGAAAGAGGGTGAGGTGACCAAAGAAAAGGAGATCAACGCCATTACGGGTGGTGATACCTCTAGGGGGAGCATCACTCATAATGATTTCGCCGGAAAATATAATCCATCTTATGTTCTTATGAAATCTAGGGATGGACATGTTTATGCTAAATACGTTGGTACTTCTTATGGTGATGATTATCATTGGACTATTTGGGTTCCTAAGACCCTTGTTACTAACAAAAGAGGACCCATTGAAGGATGGGTACCTAAATCAAGAAATTGATCTCTTGTAGGGAAAAGCTTCCGGGTCTAACAAATGGACAGTGGATAGTGGTGCATCCCAACATATGACCGGAAGCCATGACGCAATAAGCAATATTGAACCTCCTCTACCTCATCTCAATTGCGTCACTATTGGTGATAAGTCCGAGCTTAAGGTATTGGGACGAGGCAAGGTAGCAATCTCAAATGATCTTTCAATTGAGAATGTTCTCCTTGTTGAGTCCCTTGGCTATAATTTGATGTCCGTTCTTCAACTTGCGAATTGTGGTTTCACCTCGTTCTTTAATAGAGAGAGTGTGATTGTCACTTGGGAGACATCTCTTAAAGTAGCCTTTGTTGGGTTTGTCGAGAACGGCATGTATGTAGTGGACTTCTCTAAAGAAGACACGTGTGCCGCGACATGCCTAATGGCTAAAGTTGATGTGGGGTGGCTTTGGCATCGCCGACTAGCCCACACCAATATGAGAATGTTACATGATCTCCAAAGTGGCAATCACGTTCTAGGACTAACCAAAGCTAAATTTGCTAAAGATCGTGTGTGTAGCTCTTGCACCTTTGGGAAGCAACATGGAGAACAACACCCAACCAAGACAACAATCTCCACTACAAGAATTCTCGAGCTCATTCACTTAGATCACTTTGGTCCACTATCCTATGATAGTCTCGGAGGAAAGAAGTATTGTTTGGTGATTGTGGATGACTATTCAAGATATTGTTGGGTGTATTTCTTCAAGAGGAAAAGTGAAACTCAAAGTAGAGTCATCGAGTTTATCACTCTTGTTGAGCGCCAACACAATGCTACCATATTGGCAATCCGGAGTGATAATGGCTCGGAGTTCAAGAACTATACCGTTGAGGGTTTTCTTAGTGAAGAGGGCATTGCTCATCAATACTCCACTCCATATACCCCTCAACAAAATGGTGTTGCGGAGAGAAAGAACCGGACTTTGATGGATGCGGCTAGAACTATGATTGCGGAGTTCTCTTCTCCCTATAACTTTTGGGCCGAAGCCGTCTCCACCGCATGTCACGCCACCAACCGGTTATATCTTCGCAAGATCTTGAACAAGACCCCCTATGAGATTCTCACGGGTAAGAAACCGGATGTATCTTACTTCAAGGTCTTCGGTTGCAAGTGCTTCATTGCAAGAAAGGTAAACGGTTGTCAAAATTTGAGACTAGATCTTATGAGGGCATTTTTGTTGGTTATGCCACAAACGCTCACGCCTATAGAGTCTACAACAAGTCCACCGGACAAGTTGAAGAAGCTATAGACGTGGTGTTTGATGAGGATAATGGCTCCCAAGGGGGGCGTATAGATCATGGTGTTGTAGGAGATGCAATTCCTCCCATCGTCATAAGAAGAATGGGGATTGGTGAAATAATCCCCATTGAGGGACACCGGATGACAGAGGGAGAAGGACTATGCCCCACTCAAGTGGAGCCATTGACCACACCCATTGATGATCAAGCAATCCAACAAGATGCACCAAGCCCTCAAGCTAACGATCAAGGCCAAGCTAATGAACAAGGCCAAGCAACACACCTAAATCATGATCAAGATTCTATTATTGTTGAGAATGCTCAACCTAGTGGTGATTCGTCACCCATCTTTGATCAAGGACGAAATGAAGATGGACATGTCTCCGATGAAGAAGGTGATTCTCAATCAATATCCAAGGAATCTTTGGAGGAGATATTGGCTCCAAGAGCAAAGAGAAGGCTAGAGAATCTTGAACGAGCGGGTCATACGGAGGACATGATTCTTGGTCAAGTTCGTGGAAGAGTGGTCACTAGAAGGCAATTGGCGGATTTTAGCAAGGCTCATGCATTTGTCTCCTTCATTGAACCCAAGAAGGTATATGAAGCTCTCGAAGATCAAGATTGGCTTGAAGCCATGCATGATGAACTCAATAACTTCGAGCGCAACAAGGTGTGGAAATTAGTGCCAAGACCCAAGGATTGCAAAAATGTCATTGGCACCAAATTGGTGTTCAAGAACAAGCAAGACAAAGATGGTATTGTCATTCGCAACAAGGCAAGATTGGTGGCCCAAGGTTTTTCTCAAGTCGAAGGTATCGATTTCGGTGAAACCTTTGCCCCCGTAGCTCGCCTTGAATCCATTCGTATCTTACTTGCCTATGCATCTCATCATAACTTCAAATTACAACAAATGGATGTCAAAAGTGCTTTTCTTAATGGTCCCATTAATGAGTTAGTATATGTCAAGCAACCTCCGGGTTTCGAGGATCCCAACCACCCCGATCATGTCTATAAACTTGATAAGGCGCTCTATGGACTTAAACAAGCTCCACGTGCGTGGTATGAGCACCTTAAAGAGTTTCTAGTAGATCGCGGGTTTAATGTTGGTTTAATCGATCCCACCCTCTTTACCAAGACGGTTGGAGGTGACTTGTTCATATGCCAACTCTATGTGGATGACATCATTTTTGGGTCTACTAACACTTCGTTCAATGAGGAGTTTTGCAAGCTTATGACCGATAGGTTTGAGATGTCTATGATGGGAGAGTTGGAGTTCTTTCTTGGCTTCGAAGTGAATCAATATTATGAAGGAACCTTCATCAAACAAGCCAAATATACTCAAGACATGCTCAAGAGATTTAATATGAATGATGCCAAACCTATGAAGACCCCTATGTCCACGACCACCGACTTGAAACCCGACCCTAATGGGAAAGAGGTAGATCAAAAGGTATACCGCTCCATGATTGGCTCTTTGCTCTACCTTTGTGCATCTAGACCCGATATCATGTATAGCGTAGGTAAATGTGCAAGGTTTCAAGCCTCTCCGAGGCAAAGTCATTTGGAAGCCGTGAAACGAATCTTTCGATATCTAGTTCATACCCCAAACTTCGGTCTTTGGTACCCCAAGGGTTCAAGCTTTCATCTCATTGGTTACTCGGATGCGGATTATGCGGGAGAGAAGACGGATAGGAAGTCCACATCCGGGGGTTGCCAATTTCTTGGCCGCTCCTTGGTTTGTTGGTCTTCCAAGAAGCAAAATTGTATTGCTCTCTCCACCACCGAGGCCGAGTATATCTCCGCGGCAAGTTGTTGTGCCCAATTGCTATGGATGAGGCAAACTTTGAAGGATTATGGTATTCACTTTGACAAGGTGCCTCTTCTTTGTGACAATGAGAGTGCTATCAAGATCGCCTACAACCCGGTTCTTCACTCCAAGACGAAGCATATTGAGATTCGTCATCACTTTATTCGGGATCATGTTGAGAAAGGTGATATTGATCTCTCTTATGTCTCCACCACGGATCAACTTGCCGATATTTTCACGAAGGCCCTTGATGAACCAAGATTTCGAGCTTTGAGGAATGAACTAAATGTCATCGATTCCTCCAACTTCACTTGAAACCTTGCATATCTACCTTCATTATACTTGCTATCTAGTCTAGGTGTAGGCATGGATATAGGGGGAGCGCTACTCAACTCATGAGTATGCACTCCTTTTATTATGCGAAAATCAATCAATCATTGCATATCTAGTCAATTTGTGACTCATTGTGCTTAATTGTGAGTAGTAATTTTGGACCCAAGATATATCTTCGCGGTGCCAAGTTACACACTCAAACATGGTGGCCTCGGCCACCGACCTTTGAGGTGTGTTTGATCATTTTCTCACATTATATCCTCATCTTGACAACTCGTACGGGTTCGGTTTTTCACTCATTTTATGGTTCTTGCGAACCCCGTCGAACAATGTCTCTCGTATGACAGTAACGTTTTTCCAACCCAAGCCCCACTTGCCCAAACCCTCGCTCTTATAGTATTGCTCGAGTTTTTCTAATCTTGGCGCGCTGAAATATCATCTGGGCGGAACCTCCGGTGAAACCACCGGAGGCTCCGCCGGGCCTGTCCACCGGAACCTCACCGGAGGCTCCGCTGGGTCCCTGTGGCTCAGCGGGCCAAAACCTAACGTTTTGGGACAGGGGCGGAGGCTCCGGTGAAATCCACCGGAGGCTCCGCTGGCGGGAGCGGAGGCTCCGGTGAAACCACCGGAGGCTCCGCCGGCGGAAAAATTACAGCGGATAAGTTGTGGGGGCGCGGGGGTAAGTGAGATCCAATCTCATTTTCCCCCACCCGCCCCCATCTTCCTCCTCTCAAACCGCCGCCGCCCCCAAGCTCACCGCCGCCGGATTCAGGCGCTCCACCGCGGGGAGACCTCCTCCTTGCTTCAGGACGCCCCGGGATTCTTCCCTCCTCCCTTTTTCACCATGGATGCTGCCGGTACGTGCTCTCTCTCTCTCTCATCTAGTTGATAGATGAGATGCATAAGAGCTCATGTTCTAGCCTTCTAGATTTGTGGATTTGGTGTTAGGAGTGGAATTTCCCTAGTACAAACCCTAGCAACCTAGAAAGTGTATGTTAGGTTTGAATCATTGTGGGTATATGGGCTCCATTACCCTAACCCTAGATTATTCCTTCCTAACACCATGAGTATGTTGGGTTCTTGGTTTTGTGCGTGCTTTATCCTCTCGAGCTTTACTCGTTCTTCATATTCTCCTTGCTTTCTCTCTTTAGATGCTTCCGGTTCCAAGGGAAAAGGGCAACGGTACAAGTCCACCGGCCGCCGCAAACCTCCACCCGTGGATGAGGTTCAAGCTGAACTTGACAACACTCATGGCAAGCGCAAGCGTTTTCCGGCTCCCGAGAAGACTTTGCCAAGGAAGAACACCACACCAACCGCATCCAAGATGTCCGATGCGTCATTTGTGAAGGAAAGAAGGGAAAATCCGTATGTGATTGCTCGTGACCACCTAATGCCCCAATTCCAGGGCAAAGATCCGCGCTTTCACACCGTCTTCCAAGGGAAAATTTATCATGAGGTCTTGATGAGGAAGCCGAAGGGGAATGTTGTTCCCCAACATGCTATAAGTATTGGGCACATGGAACGCAATCACAAGTACTTTGGGGAAGCCCTCGAGCTCATTGAGAAGTTTTGTCTCGGTCCCATTATCACTCTTCAACAAGACTTTGATGAAGAGCTCGTCTGTCAGTTCCTTGCCACAGTTCATCTTGGCAATGAGACCAACCGCCACCTCATTTGGATGACCAAGGGAAGACAACTTGACATCACTTGGAAGGATGTTGGAACTATTCTTGGTGGCTACCCAGATTTTGGCCCTTTTGCCAACGGAGAAGAATTTTCTAATGGATGGTTTCGAGTTCACTCCGCTCAATATCTTCCGAAGGATGAAGTCACGGCTCTCTATCATTGGAAGAAATACGCCGTTGGGTTCGTCAAGGGTCTCTTTCCTACTTATGACATCATGTTGCGGATCTATAGAGAGACTATCAATCCAAAGGCGGGCAATGTGGATGAGATTCAAGGTTACATGAAGAACTTGATGCTTCTTACTCATCAACACCGTATGGATACCACTCCTCGCAAGCTTGATGTGCTTGACTACATTTGGAACGAGTTGTGGCATGCCATCGCCAACCGCAAGAATGCTTGTTTTGGGCCTTTCATCATGAAGATCATATTGCACGTGTGGAATGATAAGTTTCCGGATGATCCTTTGGATGATGCGCTTTGGATCTCTCACACGGAAAAGCGGCTTCTCATGAAGGATCACACTGAGCCCGTTGTGCATCCCACTCCAGCTGTCCGCAAGCACAAGGCTAGGCCTCGCATCATTGTGGATGAGGAAGAAGCCGAGGGTCCATCTCAACCTCCTCCCTCTAGCAATGCTTTCAAATGGATGGCACGGGCTCTCAAGAAAGTGTTTTGCTTGAACAAAAAGATTGAGCAACATCAATGGGAAGCACATTATGATCGGGAACTCAAGGAACGCAAGAAGGCTCAAGCATCTCGTGAACGTCTCCGTGAAGAGGGTCTCTCCATTGAATCCCCGGTTCTTGATGACATCACGGATTGGGATGCATGGCAAGCAAAGGACTCCAAGGGCAAGCTCATTGAATGGTCCGAGGAAGAAGGAGACGAAGCCACTAGCTCTTACCACCGTGTTCCCTCCCCGGCTCCGGCTGCATCTCCCTCCTCCTCTGAATGATTTGGGGCGTTCGCACTTCACTCTCCCTCTTTTGGTATCTTGATGCCAAAGGGGGAGAACGATATATTAGGCAACGGGCATTTGCATGGTCCCTCAAGCATTCTTTGATTTGCATCTCTCTTTTGCTTGAGGGAGTTTGATTTGAACTATTTGGAACTTCGTTTGTTTACATTATTCGTATCTTTCGTGAACTTCGTTATATTATGATCATGTGTGAACCTCGTTCCATATTATCTATGTATTATGTGTGTTATGTGCTATCATTGTCATATTGCTATTATATATCATGCCTTAGTAATTTCAATATGAAAAGAGCATATCTTTAGGGGGAGCTCCGTTCATATTGAGTCCGTAATCATGCAAATAGTTATGTTGTCATCAATTACCAAAAAGGGGGAGATTGAAAGATCATCGTCCGTTTTGGTAATTATATGACAACATAACTGTTTGATCTAATGTTTGTTCAAATGATGAAAATGCCCAGGTTATTAGGTTCACTATATTTATGGGGCTAATGCTTGAGATATTCGAAAAGTGCTAAGAGAAAGAAAGCCAGGGAACCAAAATGTGCAGGGGCGGAAGCTCCGGTGAACCCACCGGAGGCTCCGGTAAATCCACCGGAGGCTCCGGTAAATCCACCGGAGGCTCCGGTGAATCCACCGGAGGCTCAGCCCTCTGCTGCCACTCAGCCTGTGCGCAAATAAGGCTCCGATGCGCATCCGGTGGTTCCTCCGCCCAAATGGCCTTCTGTTGGAAAGTGGCGGAGGTTCCACCGGAGGCTCCGGTGGACATCCGGTGGCCCCTGGTCCAAGTGCAAATGGACTCCGGTGGAGGGTCCGGTGGTGGCTCCGCCAGCTACCCCTTCTGTTGGAAAGTGGCGGAGGTTCCACCGGAGCCTCCGGTGCGGCTCCGGTGGGCGGAACCTCCGCTCAATCCACCGGAGCCTCCGGCCTCCTCAGCAGCGCGCAAAGGATAAGGCACTGCGCAACTGCGTAGCGCACAGAAGACCCACCGGAGCCTCCGGTGAAACCACCGGAGCCTCCGGTACCCTGGACTGCAAACGGCCACTTGGACGCCAAGAGTATAAATACCCCTTCACCTACCTCATAAATGCCAAGCTTTTCCCATTCTCTCTCCTAGCCATTAATGAAAGCTTCAACCACCTAGATCTCCCACTCCGTCCACCCAATCACTCCCAAACTTGGTGGAGAGCTAGAGGAGACCTAGATCCACACTTCCACCAAAGGAATTTCAAATCCATCCACCACAACCTAGTAGATCTAGAATCCTACTTGAGGCCTAGAAACCTTAGTAGATCTCGTGCTTGTAGTTTCCACCTTGTTGCAAGAAGCTATGGATTGCTTGAGAGCCTACATCCATCTTGTGGAGTGACCTCAAGCCCTTGTAAAGGTTTGGTCAACGCCTTCAAGTCGACCTCATAGTGGAAACGAGCATCTCTCTCACCGGAGAAGCTCAAGGAGAACAAGGTGTGCACAACCGTGCTATTGAGGAGCGCCTAGGTGGCTCCCCACCTCTCCAACGTAGACGTACTTCTCTTTGAGAAGGAACTACGGTGAATCATATCCTTGTCTCCTTGTTTACACTTGTTGTTTGCTTTACTACCTTACGCTTTACTTCCGTTGCGCATACTACTCTCTTCACATAGGTTGTTCACCTAGTTGCACATCTAGAGAATCGTATCTTATCTTACTAAGCCCCTTAAAAGGAAAAGAAAAGAAAAATTGGTAGTCAACCTATCCACCCCCCCTTTAGTTGACCATAGTGCACTTTCAGCCGGCAACTTATTCGGAAGCGATGGTGGGATCTGATTCTGAGTCATGGCTTGGAGCCATGAGATCCGAGTTAAAGTCCATGGATGAAAACCAAGTTTGGAATTTGGTTGATCTGCCTGACGGTGCAAGACCCGTCGAGTGCAAATGGGTCTTTAAGAAGAAAATTGATATGGATGGAAATATTTCTATCTATAAAGCACGACTTGTCGCGAAGGGGTTCCGACAAGTTCAAGGAGTTGACTACGACGAGACGTTCTCGCCCGTAGCGATGCTTAAATCAATTCGGATCATGTTAGCCATAGCAGCCTATTTCGACTATGAGATATGGCAGATGGATGTCAAGACGGCTTTCCTTAATGGAAATTTAACTGAGGACGTGTATATGATACAACCCGAAGGTTTTGTCGATCCAGCTAATGCTGACAAGTTATGCAAACTTCAGAAATCCATTTATGGGTTGAAGCAAGCATCTCGAAGTTGGAACATTAGTTTTGATGAGGTAGTCAAATCGTTTGGCTTCATCAAGAGCGATCATGATTCTTGTTTGTACAAGAAGTTTAGTGGGAGCAAAGTAAATTTTCTAATCTTATATGTGGATGACATATTACTGATTGGAAATGATGTCATGATGTTGCAAGAAACCAAAGAGTCATTGGAAAGGAGTTTCTCAATGAAGGATTTGGGTGAGTCAACTTACATATTAGGAATCAGGATCTATAGAGATAGATCCAGGCGGCTCATTGGATTGAGTCAGAGTACATATCAAGACAAGGTTTTGAAGAAATTCAAAATGGAAGAGTCCAAGAAGGGATTCTTACCGATGTCCCATGGCATAAAACTTAGCAAGACTCACTGTCCTTCGACAACTGATGAGCGAAGTCAGATGAGTGTGATCCCGTATGCTTCGGCAATCGGATCCATCATGTATGCCATGATTTGTACTATGACAGATGTTTCATATGCTCTAAGTGTTACGAGCAGATACCAGACTGACCCTGGCGAAGCCCACTGGGCAGCGGTTAAAAACATTCTTAAGTATTTGCGAAATACTAAGGAAATGTTCCTAATTTATGGAGGTGATGAGGAATTCAGTGTAAAGGGTTACACGTATGCGAGTTATCTCACCGACTCAGATGATTCTCGTTCGCAATCGGGATACGTGTCCGTAATGAACGGAGGAGCTGTGAGCTGGAAGAGTTCCAAGCAAGATACGGTGTCTGCATCTACAACAGAGGCTGAGTATATTGCTGCCTCAGAGGCGGCAAAGGAACCTGTTTGGATCAGGAACCTCCTGATGGATCTTGGTGTGGTTCAGGGCGCGTCCAATTCTTTGGACGTATATTGTGACAACAATGGTGCTATCGCACAAGCCAAGGAACCGAGACAACACCAGAAGAACAAACATATACTCATGCGGTACCACCTCATTCGCCAGTTTGTCGAACAAGGTGATATCAAGTTATGCAAAGTACACACAGATACAAACATTGCAGATCCGTTGACAAAGGCGCTACCACACAGCCTAAGCATGAGGCGCACACGAGAGGTATGGGCATTAGATGCCTAGGCATATGATGCCAAGATGATTGACTCTAGTGCAAGTGGGAGACTGTTGGGAATATGCGCCCTAGAGGCAATCATGTATGATGTAATTCCCACTGTATTCATAAAGTTATTAAGTTGTCCTTGTTTTGAACATCTGATACATGTCATTGAATATGTGATTCAATTGTGGAACTATGTATTCATGTTGTTCATACTAGATTGTCCTTGGTCATTTAGGTTGTGCTGGACACACACCCTAGACTAATGTGAGTGTTGGCTGATGACACGGTTCCACTTGTGATGGGCATGGTGATGCCATTCCAACGTTCACGGACTTGACTAAAGAGTTTAGCAAGTCGGACTGACCCACATTGAGATGCAACGAGTAAGTCGTCATTTGCATGTCTCAATCAATGTAATCCTTAGACCTGAGGTTGTTGCACAATCCGAGTTGTGGATCACCGACTTAGCTTCTGTCAAACGTTGTTCTGTGACAAGCCAACTATAAAGGCAGAGTTCGGATCGAATGAGAAGCAAGCTGCGTGATGTGGATAATCAAGATGGAATTTTGCCCCTCCGAATGGAGAGATATTCTCTGGGCCCTCTCGAGTGATATGATTCAGTAAGCATGGCCATGTGCGACTCAGTTAAGTGTTAACTGTGTCGATTGACTAAGAGTTAGTCAGCTGAATCACATATCACGGATCGAGAAGAGAGTTGAACTATTTAAGGGATGACGATAAAATCGCCTATAGTTTGACAAGATATATCGTGAGGCAAAAGGGACTAAGATGAATATCACAATGAAATGTATGTCGTCATGACTCAATGGTACTTGGGAGTTGGCACGTTCTGCTAGGAGCCGCTACCGATTGATCGATTGGGAGTTGGACTCCAATCGTGTCCAAGTCGCCATGAGCCTGCAGGGTCGCACACTTAAGAGCGGGAGCAAGTATTGGTCGGGTTGGACCCGAACAGGAAATGGACTGGTTTTGTGAGTTGGACTCACAGAGGGAATGGGCCACAAGTGTTGTGAAGCCCATTACCATACGCTATATAAAGAGGGGCGCAGGTTGCCCAGCGGGCACGTTAGTCCACTCTCCCATGCGTTGGGAACCCTAGCCCCACTCAGTCCAGCCGCCGCACCGGACCTAGCAGTCCGCCGTCGGAGCTACTCCTCGTACGTGTGGATACCGGCAGAGGTGTTGTACGTTCAGCACTTGGACGTTCGAGGGATTGGATCGGCCGGACCGGATCGTGGGACTGCACTGCCCCGATCCGACGCGCCACATCGATAATCCGCACCTGCGCGTCTAGTGGTAATACTCGTGGCCTTCTACCTCGGCTAGATCTTGGGAGTACCGCGTAAGAAAAAGTTTTCGTTTATGTCTACGCGCCCCAACAGTAGCTAGACATAATTTAGTGTTAGATACATCCACTTTTAACAAACTTTGTGACACTTAATTCCGGACGGAGGGAGTAATATATAAGACCTATCGTAGTCAATAATAATAATAATTTGATGTGATATTATACAGAAGCAACAAACGTCTTCAATCTCTCTGCAAGAAGTCAAGTACTTGCTAATGTGGTGCCAATAGCTCCTTCAGGAAGGACATTCATAATTATGTCCCACACTTTCATAAACTGGAGACACAGCTGACTTCTCAGTTGCCATCTCTTAAAGGTGGAACCATTGAACCTTTCCGGTTTCACTGAATCACTTAAATTGGCCATAGTGAGTCCAGGGAGTTGCCTACAATTAGGTTTTTGGATTGTTGAAGAATTCGACATTATTTCCAGGATTAATTCCAGAATATAAATCATGACAAAAGTAGCTATTAACATGTGGAACTCGAACATACTAGATGCAGTAGACAACATGTATAACAGCAACACAATCTCCCTAAACATGTAAACAGTAGACATGTTAGACAGACAGATCAAGACGCAGATTCCGTACCGATCGTTTGTAGAAACGTTGTTGATGAAAACGTTTGCGATGACGAATCGGAGTAGACAACGCTTGAGGCGCCGGTACGCAGCACCGCCTTACTTTCTAGGCACACGAGCCGTCGTGGAAGCAGCGAACAGTCGCGCTAAGCGCTTCCCAAAAATCTAATTCGCCATCTCCCGTACATGATCACAAAGGCGATTGGTTCCTGAGATCTGCTCTCCCGTTCACCGGTGGACGCCGGTGATCGGGATGGAGTAGACTACGGTGGCGGCTTAAGGGACGAGGTGTGGTAAACCTAGATTGGTTTCGGTGTGTATAGCGCCCACGACGCGCGTCTTTTACGGTGCGATTCGGAAAACCCTAACATGTGCGCCGTGGGTTGCCCACGCCGCACGTCTGTGATGCGTCCGTCACGACTACGAACTCAGTTTTCCAAACAACAAAATAAAGATAAATGTTGTCTCAGCTCGATTCACGAAACGCGATCGCGACGTGTAGTGTCGAGTCGTGTCGAGCGGCGGAGGAGGAGGAGGAGTGCGCGAGAGACTCTCTTCTTCTCACTCACATACAATCCATACAACACTCCACGTTATAAGGTGGTGTGCAACTCCTCCAACTTCCAATATGGAACTAAACTTCTCACTCCCACCACATGCTTGTACACATGAGCCAATTTGAGATTTCAACATTTGCTATTTGGATCTACTAGTGTTGGGCCCAAATATTTCAGCATCGTCTTCAATCTGCCTGCAAAAAGTCAAGTACATGCCAATGTGGTGCCAGATCAATGCAGTAGCGTACACAAACGACACATGCGTCTTCATAAATAACACAATCATATCTATTTCAGATTGCATAATGTGAACTAGTACATCTCTGAACCGCCACCGGCCGCACCGGAGCTCTCCATAACATATAGTTTTTGTATCTTTATACATATAATAATATCAAAAATGGAAAAACGGAGGTTGACATTCCGTACTCATCTAACATATAATATATAAGACTTATCGCAGTCAATAGTAATAATAATTTGATGCGATATTATACAGAAGCAACAAACGTCTTCAATCTCCATGCAAGAAGACATTAACTATGGCTTTAAGCTGGGTGCCCACGGAGTGTTCTAAGGCCATCTGCACCTCCCCTGCCGCTGCGCTGTGGGCCTTTTCGGCCTCGTTATCATCGGTGGCCGCCGTGCTAAGCACGTGTCTGCCTTCAGCCGACGTTGTTTCTCTGGCTGGTGGGTCCATGCAGCAGCACACCAAGCGGTGGAATCATTGAAAGCTAGCCCCAATCCCCTCGTCCGCATTGACCTGGTCATCTCCTCTATTCTCTTGCGGTCCTGCCTCGCTACGACGTTGCACCCAGCCATCCCGCCTAGGCGGCGCTACCCGCCGGCCGCCGGCGCCCTCCCGTGCTCCATTCAGTCGAGGGAAAACGCCCTTCCAAAGCTGCCTCCCGCCTACATCCGCCCTCCCATGGTTCATCGCCACCTCCAGTGCTCATGTGCCGACCTCAGGGCTAAACGTTGCGCCTCTCTACCCTTCTCTGTCACTCACCGGGGGCCATGAGCAGCAGCGGCGCCCTCCCGGATCAAGGCATCGACGCCCGGATCGTAGACCGACCTCGACATCCTATCTCTCCTTGACGAAGGGCTCCTTCAGGACAAGGCCGAGGCCTACGCACACCGGCGAGGGTTCACGGCCGGATCTAGGGAGGGATGCTTCATTCCGTAGAGCTGGGATGGGGGTGCCGGCACCGACCTAGCCCGTCCTCGCGGCTCCCCATTGACAACCGGACTGAGATCCACAAGCCTCGAAGAGGCGACGACCTCCTCCAACGTGCGCAACAGCTCCATGTGGGTGCGGAGAAAAATGAAGGAGGATTGGGCAGAAATATTTGCTTCTTCCCTGACGGAATTTGTTAGGGAGCCATACTGGCTCTCTCCATGCGCTCCCGTGGCTCGGGTCGCGGCTAAGGACTAGACGAGGCAGCACGTGGAGGACAACCCATCGCCCCTTGGTCCAAGGTGGGACTGGAGAGCGATGGCGCCTTCGCCGGAGTGGAACTTCATCCTCCTCAGTGCACAGGTAATTGACGCCCATCTTCGACTTCCATTTCTGAATCCAAGGTTGCCGGGCCGGATGTCTCTCCCTAGGAGCTCGATGAGCTGAAGCCCTGAAGGCTGACCGACCTCTCCCCTCGTGCGCGACACCAGTAATCTTACCTTGACACATTTCCTCCGTTTCCTTGTGTATCAATAATTCAGTATCTCTGGAGGCTAAAAAAAGAGGCCCAATATGTGTCATTTAGGTCTAACCAGTCCTATGATTCTATTTATATGGCAGAATCAGTAATATATTGACCATTTTCCAGAAATAACCAGCACTGGTTTTGAACCATGGTCATGCTATGAATTATAGCTGCACGAATCTCTATCTGTTTTAAGTTTCATGGCAATCTGGTATACTCCTAAAGCAGAATACTATCGATAGACTGTCAGTAGCCGAGGTGTAATGAACAAATCCATACCTAAATATCATTCTTTTCAATATTGACGGTCGTTTTTATGTTGATTATCTTCAGGAGGTGATCAGTAACTGTCTTTTTTGTTCAGTGGGAACTTATCAGTAACTCTCTCTTTCCTCAATGTGAGCTGATCAAATAACTAGAAAATATGTGTGATTGCTTATAAGAACAACCATAGTTCAAAAAGGCTGGGAGCTTAAGCGCGCCTAGCCTCTAGGCGATAGCAAAACACCTAGCACTTAATTGTGTTTAATCACGCATAATTGCGCATAAGGATGTGCTTTGATCAGAAAAAAAAACATGATTACCGCCGCCTTATTGAACTTTGGGAACAACATATGCTTCATCAGTCACAACGACAGTCTCAGCCTATGCGATGGTGATGGATTTGACATTAGAAGAATTTCCCTTGAGCTACTCTCACTTTGACCCCAAGACCCCTTGGAATTTTTCTTGACTGCATTGTCAAATATTGCAACATGTAATTATGACATACTTTGTGAAGGTTCTTCCCCGATGGGTCTATAATTCCGCGATATCGACATGTGTTTTCCTTTTTTTCCGATTCACGATGTTTTTGCTTCCTGTATTCTTTCTCCTACATGATATATCCTGAAGATATCAGTATTCTATTATCTTAAAAATGATGAGGAAGATAACACGACTCTCATTTGGTGGAGTGTATAATCTGAAATATCATTATCTAACCTTCTATTTTTGGTTGCATGTAATAGCCTTCACAAGGTCCCGGGGCAATTTCTGCTGTCTTGCCTATGGTGCTTCGGGTGCTAATTCTGTTGGTGGTCTTTGTTGTTTGCTTCGTCCCTTGCTGTTCCGGATGTTACTTTGTCTAGTGTTTGGTCTGATGTGGTTGCTAGGAGGCTAGAGATTTATCTCGGCAAGCAGTTGGTTGGTTGTTCTGACGGTATTGCTTTTCCCCCTTCTTTGTATGGCGCGTTGTTGTTGTTCCTCGAGTCATCCTACTTATGATCTCCCTTTGTGTCTTGCATGCAGATTCTCTAGGTCATGTCAGCTTCTGCTGGTCCTTCTTAGCCTGTGTCGCTCTGTGTTAGTGTATTATCTTCGGCTAACCCGTCCGATCATGTTGACACCTGCCCTTAAAACTTGCCGGTGTGTATATATACCCTGCACCGAGTGTATTCTTCCATAGAAGCAACATAGATTTAGACTTCTATAGCCACTTGGCGCTGGTTTTACTCACATAATATTTGATTGCTGGTTCCTTTTCTAAGTAAGAATTTTCCGACTCTCTATGTACTTTACTTGTTTCCCCATCATCTATAAATATTATTCGTTGAATCCTTTGATTGCTATGGCATAATGGAAAGATTGCTGCAACTGTAAGCTCATATGAATTGTTTTATTGCTACTATAATAATCTTTTCTTTGAATCATGCGAACTCTAGAGTTGATCTTTCTTCTTGCAGTTTATTCTTACAGTTTTCTTAGTTCTTCGCTTATCAAAACTAAAACGTTTCGATAAGGAGGGAGTATGTATTTTTCTTTCCACTTGCCAGCAGTTAAATATTACTCCCATATACAGTGCGTCTACTATATGCACCACTATTTTATCAAAAAATCTATCTACTACATTGATTCGGCAAAGTACCAATTTTCTGCACTATACATTAACTGTGTTTTTTATTACACGATAGAGGGTACGGCGATTGCTTTCTATAGAAAACCAAGGAACTAGCATTTTCCTTTGTATACTAGGGGAACAAAATGGAAGGATGCGTACCTGCCAACCTCATAGACCAATTGATAGAGCATCTAAAGGAAGGCTCATTTTACATACTTGAGTCCTTTACCGTTGCTGTTGCAGGGAAGACATACAAGACAGCTAATCAGCCATATTGAATCAAAACAACTCAACATACAAAAATCCATGAAGTTACTATATATTTCCAAAATTTCCCCAGTTAAATTTGACTTGCTTGTTAATTTAGAGTAGTGTACATGCAGTCTTTTTGAGTTAGCATTCAATATATGTGTTCTATTGATGATAGGTTGGTAGCATGTTGCTGTAAAAATGTTTAATGGGTTTGGTGTAAGAAAGGCCTATGATCTTAGCAAGATCATTGTCCTTTTTGTTACATGTTCAGGCACCGTACATGATTGGATTAGCAGGAGTTGAAAAAAATAGTATAGCACATATCTTTTCAAGAAGACTCATAGGCTGGTCTGGTTTCAAGACTTATTTATGCCTAGCGGTGTTCCACATCTCTATGTCTATAGCTACTGATATTAGCCTTTAACCTTGCAGGTTTGTATTATCAAATACTGCTATACCTATTTTATATCTTACCTATGATGCTATTTCTTTTGTTCTTCTCTTCATACAGTGGCAACCGGAAGATGTGAAGCACAAAAGAGATTTTGGAAGTAGCTTATGGAAATTGGTGGATAACGATGACCTCGTTTCTCACCAGAATTTACTGAATATCTTATATCAATCATGCCATAGTTTAATATTTCACAAGAAATACATTTCTGTATATTGTACTTCCATGAAGTTGGAGATTATGATTCCAAGCTTCATCTTATTCAGTCGTGTTTGCTGATTTTGGTCTGTCTAAAAGAGTGAAGCGTCCACTATTTTCGAGATGATATAATATAAAATCAGGTATAGTTTATTGTTTGGAGCAGTTCTCCCGCTGGCCATTTTAATATGATTTTTTTGGTCTTATACCTTTTTAAGGTAAATTTTAACCAACTATTATTCATTTTACGGACATATATATGTGTTCACCACTCCTACGAATTAGTGCTGAATAGGAAGTTTGCAATTTATGCTTGTTCCCTTGTGCTATACTATATCTGCTTAATTATATTGTTTTTCTATTTTTCTGTTTCTAAACTTGATTCCTGATTAATTAGTTTTACTTGGTCCAAAAAAGATTACAGAGAGTTCTTAGTCTTCCATTTTATTTTTGTATTCTCATGGATAACAATGGACCACTTTATATCTTAAATACATGTCTGTTGACAAAATATTAGAAGCCGAAGAGAAAAAAAGTATATACCACATTCAGGAGATTGTCCAGTAGTTGAGACGACAAACGTCAAAATTACATGTAAAAGTGATCATTTCTAAAAAGAAATTGAGTTGGGGCTGAGTTAACACGAAAGGAGCTAGCATGTGTGGATCTTTATGTATCAACGGTATTATAGGCTCATTAGAACAGAAGGGGGATTGCATACAACGAGATTGTGTCCTCCTGTGCTTTCCTATTAGGCATTCTGAGCATTACAAAAACTTGACTTATGCGTCCATCCTCCGTTTCGTTCTTGCAGCCTACAAATCATTGTGAGCTGGTCCATCATGTTTCATCTACAAATGAAAAATATACTCCATCTATTCCTATAAGTGTAACATCCCAAGTATGAAAACAACCCTAGAATGTTTGCTTTTTGTTACATTATGTTTTGCATCATGACATCATAATCATTGCATTTGTTTTCTTTTGTTTGCATTTGTTTTTCATTGCTTTCCATTTGAATTTCCAAACCAAAATTTAAATATTTGTTTCATACTTGTTCTGTTACAATTTTTCAAATAAAAAGTGCAAACCAAATCATCAAATGGTTCCCAATAAATTGGAAGTTCAAACCCTTTAAATTGCTTCTTTTCAAATAATTCACTTAATAACAAACTTGCTCAAAATTCAATTGAATTTCAAACAGCAACCAAGTTTAAAATTTTGAAAACCAAACAATGGCACAGTTGGGGTTTTGTAAATAACAAACTATAGCATTTAACACCAAATTTTAAAACTCCAAAACCCCTCTATTTTCTCTCTTTTCTTACCTTTTCTTTTCAGCAAAAAAAAAAGAAAGAGAAAGAAAAAATTAAAAAGAAAACGGCTGGGGAAGGCAGACTGGGCCAGCCCAGCCCACCACCCCAGCACACACACGCGCGCAGCACGGCCCGCAGGCCCCTTCTCCCTCCTCCGTACTGCTGGCGTCACCCGATGCCAGCACACACGCAGCTCGCACCTCCCCCTCGCCACCAGCTCCCTCTCCTCGCCTTTATCTACCCACCGCGGCCGCCAAACCCTAGCCCTAGGTTTCTTCTTCCTCCCTGCCGCCGCCAGCTCCCTTCCTCCTCTCTAATTCTTCCTCTCCGGCGAAGTTGGCGTGGGGGTCGATCATGGCGCCGTCGTCGACAGCAGCCTAGGGGGCGCCACCGTGCACGCCAGGGGCACGCGCAGGACCGCCACATCTCCCTCGTCCTCATCGACAGCTGCAGCAGGACCCAGGGGCCGCTGATCATCGACGGCGAGCTCGTCACCGCCGCGGCTATTCTGAAGAATCTCACCGCGCCGTCGACTCCGTCTACCTCACGTCCATCCCTCGCCTCCGACAGCCCCACGGTGAGCCAGCGCAACGTCCCTTGCCTCTCTCCGGCCCCCTCGTTTCCTGTTCTGCTCGCGCCGTTTCTGAAATTCCGGTAGCTGTCGCCACCGTGCCGCCATGGTCGCAGACGAGCACGATCCCGTGCGTTATCGAGCCATCTGAGCACACGCACACGCTCCACACCCTACCAGCATGCACACGCAACGCCCAGCGCTGCCAAAACGTGGTCACCGCGCCGTGCAACACCGCCGTTTCCCTCCGCCTTCGACAGGTTCAGACGCAAGACTGCAATTTTATTCAGTTTCGTCAGTTAAGCGCAGAGCCACCTCAAAAACACGCGCACCCCCTCTCTGTCACGATTCGATCCGCACCGTACTGGTTGCATCCAACGGCGCGCAACGCCACGTCGCGGGTTCGATCCCCCCCGCGCGCAGAATAAACCCCACCTTTTTTGCGCTATGCCACGCGTGCACGCTGGTCCCACCTGCCATTGGCAGTGGTGGCCACGCAGGCATCCACGCGCGCGCCAGCTGGGCACTGGCCCACAGGCCAGTGACCCAGGGGTCGATCTCCTGCGTGAAAAAGAGTTCCAGGGGTGTCGATACATCGTAGTAGTTTTCATAGACAGGGGTGCCATGAGACTACGGTAGAGACGTGGGGTAACGGGATCGCGTGGTGAACAGTGAACACAGGATTTACCCAGGTTCGGTACGTCGCGACAGTACGACGTGCCTACTCCTGCACTTCTCACTAATCAGGACTAAAGCCTGTTAAACAGGGTTACAATATGAGGATGTAGATCTAGCTACTCGGCGAGGATGAGCTTCTCGGCGAGTTGCGTAGAACTTCGCTGTTGTGCGGTAAAAAACTTATCTTAATCTATCTCCCGTCCGGCTTTATATAATAGCCGGATTAGGGCTTACAGAATAGGAAACCTAGAAGACTACGATAACTTGTAACTTGGAAAGCAAGGAATCCGTCTTCTCCTCCAAGCCAGATCACGTGGGCCGTGATCCGGGTTCTTCTAGAATCCGGCTTCCGCGCGTCGGATTACTGGGCCGCCCAATGGACCTAAGCCCACTACCACTTAGGCCACCCTGGTAATCCGGCACTTTGTCTACCATCTTCTATACACATAGTTGGTATATATCCGACAGTAGCCCCCAAGAAGGATTAAAACTCTGATTCTCCGTCTTTCGCCAAATACACTTTGTCCGAGAAATATCGATTCAGCAGTCTTGATTCTTCTTATTTTTCTTTTTGAAAGAGATGGTAACATGAAACTCGGAATCCTGAAAATCCGGCTTTTCTCTCACGATCCTTCGCGGAAAAGGAACTTCTGACGTCAGCGCTTTAATCATGCTGACGTAGGCAACGCTTGGTTTCACGCGGGAAACCCTGCAACGTATCTTTGACAGATTCTCACGAGAAACGAGGAGATAGTCATAATTTCCCTGTCGTTTCATTTCCCGGATTTTCCGGCGAGTGACACGCGTCGAACATCCAACGGTCAAAAGAGTCGTTGGCACGCATCTAAACGGTTTTCCGGCTATAAATAGCCGTCCTCGTCCTCAAAGAAACCTTTCCTCACTTCCTCACTGTCCACGCCATTGACGCGAACGAGCTAGAGAGCAAAGCACTGTCCCAAACACGCCTCCAAGCACGCCGGAACGCAACGCGCCACCAACGAGATGGCCTCCTCGCCGTCCTCGCCCACCCGCGCCGCCATCGACGAGCTCATCGGCGACCTAGATCCGCAACTAGGAACGCCCAAGCACACCGGCGGCAAGCCGGAGAAGACCGCGGCCTCCGCGGCGGGCGGAGAGAACACTTCCGCCGCCGCGGACGTTGCGGGATCGAGCTCCGCAGCCTTCCCGCCGTTCGTTCCAGCAACGGCGAGGGTCAAGATCCATTCCCGCGGCGATGAGCGCTTTGCTACCGGAGCCAACAAAGAAACAGAATTTGTCGGCAACTGGAGTCCGAGTAATACTTCTCTCGTTCTTCTTCGTCGGATGTCAAAGGAAGGATCAATAGTTAAGGGCAAATGGCGGATCTCGAAAGATGAACCCGAGCCCAAGCCAAAAGTCGGAGAACGCGTCATCCTTACCTCTCACATCGCGAGAGGTATGGGTTTTCCCCCTTCCGCCTTTTTTCTAGACGTCCTTAACTTTTATGGCGTTCAACCACACAATATTTCTCCAAATTCCATCCTCTACTTAGCTAGTTTCCAAGCCCTTTTCGAAGGATATCTCGGGATAACTCCTGACCTAGATTTCTGGCACTATTGCTTTGAGGTAAAGCACAACATCACAAATGGTATTTCGCCTATCTGTGGGACCATATCTTTCATCCTCAGAAAATTTAGGGAGGAATGGTATCCAAAAATAAAAATGCCGAAACCTGACCAATCTTGGCTAGGTTCTTTCTTTTATCATCAGGATATTCCATTCCCAGGCAAGGAAACCGGGGTTCCTCCCTTTGTTAATTCTGCCGCTACTCCTTGCGAGAGTTGGACAGCTGTAGTAGTAGAAAATTTGCCAGAAAACCTAATGAAGATAAAGCGGCGCATTGCCAAACTTTCTTCCTCTCAACCATCTTTGGTTGGGAAGGATACTGTTTTATGCTGGTTCGGACGTCGTATCCAACCTCTCTCTTTTCGTTCCCGACTTCTTTGCGAATACCAAGGGCCAGAAGATAGCATGAGGGGAACAGATAAGGCCTATATCAAAAAGGATTTTATAGAACGACTTCACCAACTGGTTGCCGCCAGTAGTCAGATTGAGGAAAATCTGGCAATTTATCACGTGGAAAATCTGGTTCCCAAGGTATTTATCTTTCCTTGTTTCCGATTTTTCCTCAAATTGTCTTCTCTATCCGTTTTTTTACATATTGTTAACTCTTTCCTAGTTTGACGAACTTGGAGAAAATGATCTTGCTTCTGATGCTGAACTCAACAAATTACATGCCGAGTTTCACAACAATCGGAAGCGCAAAAGGCAATCTGCTATCAAAGAAGAATCTCCTTCTGCATCTATGGGCATGAGGGGGAGAACGGAAACACAGATGGGCGGAAATTCTCGATCACCTGTTGGAAACGAATCCATTCCCAACCTGGACGATATCCGGATAAAAGAAGAACCGTTCGACGACCTCGGATATATTCGTCCGGAGGCTAAGAAATTTTTTTCTCCTGCGCCTCTAATTCGCCCTTGGCCACAGAATGGATTAGTTGTTCGCAATGATATCGCATTTTCACCTCGTCAGGTCATACACGATGGCCTTCACCACGTTGGAATTCTTTTCGCGGGGTATGCCAGAGAATTCAACGAGACCTTGGCCGATTTGCGAGAAATGAGCCAGGTAATACTTCTAGCCCCCAAGCATTAAGTTGAAAATCTGGATTCTTCTTAATGTTTCTTCGTATGCTTGTTCAAACTTAAGCATCTGGCTTTCATTTCCATGTTTTAGCATTCCGCAGACGCCATAAACTTGGAAGTTTTTAAGAAGCTTAGTCTCAAGAGCAGAGAAGTAAAAACCCTTCAATCTGTTATTGAGTCGAAAAGCAACGAACTGGCGTCATCTCAGCGACAATTATCCAAAGCCACCGGTATTTTACTTTGTGCGATTTGTTTTTCTCTGGAAAATGATTGCTAAATCTTGTTATAAATTCAGAATATTTCCTTGTCCTCCAGCTGCTTTAACCAAAGCCAAGAAATTAGCAGAAAACGCTGTCTATTTCTCTCGACTTCATGAGGAAAACTTAAACCTTCGAAAGGAACTTTTGAAAGTTCAAGAAAACCTGGAAGCCAGTAATCTGGCCCTTGGGATTGCTCAATCCAAGGCTTCATTACAGACAGCGGAAGATAAATCTGTTATCAATGATTTGGAAAGTATGCTATTCCCGCGTATGAAAGAAGGCGACGAAATTGACACGGTTCTTGGTAAGTTAACACCTTTCACCAATGTCTTCATGTCTTATTTCTTGTATCTTTTCATTTAATCTTTGTTTTTGTCGAAAAAGCAGGAAATTTTCCAGGAATTTCTCGGATTGAAAAGATCCGGGCCTTTGGGGAAGTGTGGAACTCAATCAGGAATGCAGGAATACATCTGATTAATAAATTCCTTCCCACAAGTACTATACAATTTTCGGAAGTTTACAGACTTCCGGGTGCCATCAGGGAGGTTGCAGAGTCAAAAGAATCCATCCTTCGCTCTGCCGCACGAGGTGTTGCGCGCATGGCCCTTGGCCTCATGCGTCTGCACTACCCTAATGCTAAATCTTGGCGCGTAGCATCCGGTATTCCTCAAGAATATACAGAAGCGCAAAGAAATGCGATCTTTGATGAAATTAAAGGTCACGCCACCCAGATTGCCTCCATGGTGAATATCTCCATTACTTATCCGGAAGAAGAAGTGCCCGCAGCCCCCGAGAATGATAGCAGTGATGAAGACTCGGAAGTTTGAGGGAGTGCACTTGTCCTGGATGATGGATGTGTACAGGAGCATTTTGTTTTTACAATGTAATTCATATTGTAATGCTTCTGTACCGTTTGGCGATACAAGAACTCCGCCTTTTGCAGCTTTGAATTATTAAATTCCTTGCAAAGTTTTTCGGGTTTGACAACTCCTTTTGTCTTCTAAACAATCCGGCAAATGTGTTTTAACTGCCCTTAGTGCTTGAAATGGTTATAATAGCAATAAGAATCGTCATGCCGAGTAACTGGGGACGAACCAAGCAGTTTTGAAACTCGGATACATGGATCATGCTATAGGCATTTTTACTAACTAGTTCCAGTAACCCAACACATCCATAATCAGATAATACTTAGAGAATGGTAAGGAACTGTTTTGAAACTTGGGCACGCAGGCACAATCCGAGTTTCCTTTAACCTTTAACAGGCTGAATCGTTCAGCTTTTAAACACCGAGCACGCAGGCACAATTCGGGTTAACATTGAGTGTTTTGTAAGATCATTGGGAAATAGATAAAGATGGAATCATGCTTTGTACTGTAGTGAACTTGTAAAAACATGGATATCAAAATTCCGACTTCTTTATTTCATGATCTCAAAAGATGTTTACATAGATATTGAACTAAGTATAGAAGGGACGTAACTGCTGGATGCTCCAAGGTCTTTTTGTCTCTCCTAGCTCATCATCTATTTTTCTCTTTCTTTTGCGATTCGGCTTTTCTGGATCATCTTCCGTATCTCGAATATCGACAAGATAATATGATCCATTCTTCATGGCTTTACTTATGACGAATGGTCCTTCCCAAACTGGGGCCAATTTGTGTTTCCTTTGCTGCACCAGCCTCAGCACTAGGTCACCTTCTTTAAAAGAACGATGCCTGATTTTCCGACTATGGTAACGTCGCAAACCTTGCTGGTAAATGGCGGATCTTTGAAGCACAAGATCTCGCTCTTCTTCTAAGAGGTCGACGACATCCTGTCGTGCTTCTTCGGCATCTGAGTCATCGAAATCCTGCACTCTTGGGCTGTCATGGATCATGTCCGTTGGGAGAATAGCTTCCGCCCCGTAGACTAAGAAAAACGGGGTTTGCCCAGTTGACCTATTTGGCGTCGTTCGAATACTCCAGAGTACGGAAGGTAATTCCTCTACCCATGCTCCAGCTGCTCTATGGAGAGGAGATTCGAGCCTTGTGCGTATTCCTTGCAGGATTGAACTGTTCATTCTTTCAACCTGCCCATTAGATTGCGGGTGCGCTACAGATGCGAGATCTAAGCGGATTCCCATTTGTTGGCAATATTTTGCCAACTCTCCAATGGAGAAATTTGTCCCATTGTCAGTTATTATGCTGTGTGGGACGCCATACCTCATTACTAAATCAATGATGAAATTTCTGGCGGTTACACCATCCAGATTTGTGATGGGTTTAGCCTCCACCCATTTGGTATACTTATCCACTGCTACGAGTAGATGTGTAAGTCCACCTCTTGCAGTTTTGAACGGTCCCATCATATCTAGCCCCCAGACCGCAAACGGCCATGTGATGGGGATAGTTTTAAGTGCTTGGGCCGGCAAATTGGTCTGCTTGGCGTAATATTGACATCCCTCACACGTATTAACTATGCGCTCGGCATCTGTCTTGGCTGTTAGCCAGAAAAACCCGGCACGGAATGCTTTTTTGACTATGCTTTTTGATTAAGCATGATGTCCGCAATCGTCGGCATGGATTTCTTCCAGTATTTCTCTTCCTTCTTCTGGTGAAATACACCGTTGAAAAATTCCGGAAGTACTGCGTTTGTACAAGCAGCCGTTAATTACAACATATCCTTTGCATCGACGCTGTATTTGCCTTTGCAAGACTTCGTTTGCTCCTTACGGGTACTTCTGATTGACTAAGAAGTTTAAGTATGGAATTGTCCAATCCGGCTTAACAAGCATGACTTCGATTTGTTCAGACGCCAGAGGGTAATCGACGTCTCCGCCTTTTATGGACGGCTCATGCAAATGCTGGACGAATACCCCTGGTGGTAAAGTTTTTACTCTCTCTGATCCCATGCGGGCTAACGCATCCGCATTCCAATTTTCCTCCCTTTTTATGTGAAGGACCTCGAACCCGAAGAAACAGATGGCGAACTCGTCCACCGTCCTCCGATATTCGGCCATTATAGGGCTTTTCGTGTCCCAGGTTTGGTTGAGCTGATGATGTACCAAATCCGAGTCTCCATAGCACAAGATGCGTTTTACCCCTATTTCTTTTGCAATATGCAGGCCATGAAGCAGAGCTTCGTATTCTGCCACGTTATTACTGGCGTTAAAGTGTATTTGCAATACGTATTCCATTGTGTCTCTCTTAGGAGATTTTAGGACTACGCCAGCCCCAGCTCCTTCCTTCATCTTGGATCCGTCAAAGTGCATGATCCAGTACTCGGATTCTGGCATCGGTGTTTTTTCCATTGCTTCTGTCCAGTCGGCGACAAAATCTGCCAAAACTTGGGATTTTATTGCCGTCCTTGGCTGGTACTTAATGTCGAAAGCTGCCAGCTCGATGCCCCATTTGGCTACTCGGCCGGTTGCCTCCGCATTGTTTATAATATCCCCTAGTGGTGCTTTACATACCACTGTTATGGAATGCCCTTGGAAGTAATGACGCAATTTTCTAGATGCAAAAAATACGCCATATGCCAGTTTCTGGTAGTGCGGGTACCTTTGTTTGGATTCGGAAAAAACTTCGCTTATGTAATATACCGGATGTTGGTCTGGTATGCTTTGCTCTTCCTTTGTCCGTTCCACAACGATTACCGCACTAATAACCCGATTTGTAGCCGTAAGGTATAATAACATGGGTTCTTCGTCTTTTGGAGATGCCAAAATGGGAGCTTTTATCAAGGTTTCCTTCAACTGGGCCAACGCTGCATCGGCCTCTTCTGTCCATTCGAACTTGTCGGATTTCTTCAACAGTTTGTAGAGTGGTAAGGCTTTATCCCCCAGCCGACTAATAAATCTGCTGACAGCTACGGCGGAACCCGTCAATCTTTGGACATCTTTTACGCACGTAGGTTTTGAGATGTTCAAGATTGCCTTGATCTTTTCCGGGTTAACTTCTATTCCTCTATGAGAAACGATGAAACCCAGAAGTTTTCCTGAGGGAACCCCGAATACACACTTAGATGGATTCAACTTCATCTTGTAAGTGCGTAAGTTCTCGAAAGTTTCTCGCAAATCCTCAAGGAGTGTATCTTTTTCCTTGGTTACGACGGCGATATCGTCCACATAAACATGGACGTTTTTGCCAATCTGACTATGCAAACAGCGTTGCATGCAACGCTGGTAGGTTGCACCTGCGTTCTTCAGGCCAAAAGGCATGGTTATGTAATAATACGTCCCATACGGGGTTATAAAAGAAGTCTTGATTTGATCTTCCTTTTTCATGCGTATTTGGTGGTACCCTGAGTATGCATCCAAAAAGCATAAAAGCTCGGAGCCCGCAGTGGCATCTATTATTTGATCGATTCGCGGTAATGCGAACCTATCTTTCGGACACAACTTATTCAATCCTGTGTAGTCTATACACATTCTAAGAGCAGTGGTGTCTTTCTTCGGCACTAATACCGGATTTGCGGACCAATCAGTATGGATTACTTCCTTGATGAAATCCGCTGCTAAAAGCCGGATAATTTCCTTGCCAATAGCCTTCCGTCTTCTTCCGTCAAATCGACGGAGACCTTGTTTGACGGGTTTTGATCCAGGAATAACCTTGAGTTGGTGCTCAGCAAGTTCCCTGGGTACGCCTGGCATGTCAGCTGGACACCAGGAAAAAATATCCCAGTTCTCACGGAGGAACTTGATGAGCTCGCCTTCCTATTTGTCGGTCATCCCAGTCCCTACGATGACAAATTTTGTCGGATCTTTGGGATCTAGGATTACCTGTCTTGTATTCTCGGACGCCTTGAAGCTATCTGTTGGCTTCCGAGTTTCTTTTCCTGCCGGCATTTCTTTCGGCGATACCTCCTTGGCTAATTCCTTCAGTTCTTCCTTTGCTATACCTCTCTGAGCGCAAAGGGCGTTTTCTTTCTCCAACTCGTTTGCCAGCTTGAAATCACCGGCTATGGTGATTACTCCTCCTTTGGGTCCTGGCATCTTCAGCTTGTTGTAGATATAACAGGATCTTGCCATGAATTTGGCGAAAGCCGGACGTCCGAGTATTGCGTGATACACGCTTTCGAACGGCACTACTTCGAAGGATACTTTTTCCTGCCGGAAGTGATCTTTATCTCCAAAGGTGACATCTAGGGAAATTTCTCCTAGGGACCGTGCTTGCCTGCCAGGAACAATGCCATGGAAGCGTATATTGCTGTAGTTGAGCTGGGACTCGGAGATCTTCAAGTGCTTCAGTGTATCCAGGTACATTATATTAATGCTGGATCCTCCGTCCATCAGCACTCTTCTTAGCCTAGTGTTTTGAACAATAGGGCTTACAACAAGAGCTTGTGTGCCGGGTTCAGGGATATTTCCGGGATGATCAGACTGATCCCAGATTATTGGTGTGTTGGAGTACTTCAAGAATTTCGGGGTCGCAGGGATAACCGCGTTTATTTCCCGAAGTGTTCTTTTGGCCACCTTTGCTGACGGAGTTGCTAAGAAAGTTAGCATTGCTTCTCCATCAACTCTCGGAAATTTGGGTTCGCCCATTCGCTGTTGTTCCTGGATTTTGTCATCAGTGTCCGATTCACTGTCTTCTTTGTCAGCTTCTGGCTTTTGTTTGGCAGGTTTCCTCTTGGAACCCTTCCCCTTACTTCCGGATCCTGCACTGCCTTTCATATGCTTATTTAGCCGGCATTGCGCATTTGTGTGGGTGGGTTTCCCAAATTGCGAGTGGTGGACACAGGGTTCCGACTTAATTCTCTCCCATTCTTCGGGGGTGTAATTGATTGGATCTTGGCTGCGTCCTTTCCACTTGTTCCCCTTTTCTCCTCCAAAGGCTATGTTGACCTCTTTGGGTTTTGTCGTTGATTCCGGAGTTCCTTTTATGTCAGAACGAGGAGTTTTCTTGGCGAGTATTAGTGACTCAATATTGCCTCCTCTTGCTCTGATATCATCTTCGGCTGCAGCGTGCTCATTAGCGGTTGTAAGCATAGATCCGAGATCTTTGTGCTGTTTAGAACCAACCATGAACGGTACGAGTCCGGGTTTTAGGCCATTGACGAAAGCATGCATTGCTTGTACGTCAGTTACTCCAGAACAACTATTCTTCATTGCTGTCCATCTGGAGATGAAATCCACGTATGGTTCATCCTCAAATTGGGTGCAACGGTTCAGCTGGTTGATGCTGTTTGGGCGTTTGTATGTTCCCCGAAAATGCTGAGTGAATACTCTAGCCATATCATCCCAGCTGTCGACAGTTCTTGATGGTAAACCATTGATCCAATCTCTGGCTCCGTCTAGCAACATTAGGGGAAGAAACTTGACAGCGTCCAGGTCTGTCCCATTGTTGATCTGGACGGCTGTATAGTAGTCTGAGAGCCAGGTATCCGGGTTTGTGCTGCCGGTATATTTTTGGTAGGTTGGACCAACTTTGGCGAAGCCAGAATGCAGGGTTATCCTTCGGATCCTGTCAGTAAAACACTTAGGACCGAAGTATAGATCATCCTTTTCTGCTCTATCAATGTGTGCAGAATGTCTTCCGGCTGAATGGACAGAAGGGGATCTGCTCCTTTCTTTTCCATTGTTGCGCGGATGTGCTTTTCCGGGGTTATTTCTATCTCTTCCGTGGTCACGCCCTTTTGGGTTAGGCGTAGTTCTGCTCCTGTGCCTTTCCTTATCCTTAGGAGGTGTCCGGGATCTTTCACGTCTGTGAGGTATATCATATCTTCCAGCTTTCTCAGCTGGGTTTCTCGGAGGTGGCATTATTTTGCCGTCATTCCGGTGTTTGTCTTCCCGATCATGTGGTTTATATCCATCTTTCGGGAGATGAGGTCCGGTTCTAGACGTTGCATCCCGGTTGTCGGGGTTTTTCTTGTCTTTTCTCGGATCCTCTTTTTTATCCTTTGAATTATCCGAATCTCCGGGTTCTTCCGGTCCAGGTGCTCCAGCACCGCAAGTAGCTGTTTTGCACAGGGCGGAATTATCATGCAGCCTCCCTGATCGCTCTTGGCCTCGCTGTTGCTGTTGTAATGCTTTTCCTAAGAAAGCATACACCCCTTGGAGTTTTTCCCCGTTGGAGTACAGATCGTTGTTGAGGATGGCGAATGCTGGTTCCGCGTTTTCTGCTGCGGTTTTGTATATTGGTTCGCCCCTGGCATCTTTGCCGTTTACCTTCTTTTGCCAAGATGGGTTATGAAACCTTTCTTTTGGCGGCAGTTCTTCCGGTCTTACGATTCCGGGTAACCTAGTAGGTTTTAATGCAGATCTATTCTTTCTCTCGTACTCCTCTATTACCTCCTTCATGATTTTGATATCATGCTGGGTTTGTTGGAGATGTTGCCGAGATCGGAGTAGATGTTGCTGTTGCCGTTGGAAAGCTTGTCTCCTGGCTTCCAGCATCTCAGGGGGTTCATCTGGTCCCACTGGTGTTTGCAATAGTTCTTGCTCTTCCAGTTCCGTCATTGGCGGGGCAGGGATTTCTTTGGACTTCTTCTCCGCAGGCTTCGTTCTGCTAGCATCTCCTACGTCCAGGTTTTCATCAGCGAGATCAGCTGATTTTTTCTTCCGAATTTTGTATTGGAGTTTCTTAGCAGCACGGTGCTTTTTCTTGGAAGAGGGAGGTTTTTTGACAGGTTCGTCTTCTGTCATCTCCTTGACATTGGGAAATACCGGAGAAGTTTCTCCGTCTTCTCTCTCTTCCTCTGGCGGAGGGGTTTTAGGGCTTTCCTGGCTGCCGGCGCCCGTGGTATCAGCCGGTTTTTCCATTAGCACCTCATGGAATCCCTCTTGAAAGGACTTAACCTTTCTTACGAAGGCATCCTCGTCTTCGTCTTCGGAGTCGAAGTTATCCGATCCGGTTTCCGACTCCAACCTCGCCTCAATGGCGGCAAGCACGGATTCTGCTTCCGAGTTCATCGTCTTGTTGACGGATGTCGGATCTTCCGCCTCTATGACGGGTGTTTGATCCTCCGTCTCCATGACGGGTGCGTTGTTGTCTGCCTCTTGCACGGGTTTTCCGTCATCCGTGTTTTCGGCGATTTCGGATTGCACCATGCCGATAAAGTGTGTATCACTTTTTTGTCGGCGATCTGAGCAGAATCCGGTATCATAGTCGTCTTCGACTGGGTATAGGGCGGGTGGGATAAACTTGCTTCCACCGCAAAACCCCATTGCTTCTGCGGTTAGTCCGATAAAGATGTTAGCATATCCAATCGGTAACACACAGGCACTTACCAGGTGATTTTGCGCCGGTATATAGGATCCATTGTCGAGGAAGCGTCCGACGTCGTCGTCGAACTCCAAGCTTCCGACAGTAATCGATCTTCCGATTCCGCCAACTATCCCAGATCGGAATCTTACGCCTGACGTCGTTTGCCCCACGGTGGACGCCAACTGTCGAGACATCGTAGTAGTTTTCATAGACGGGGGTGCCATGAGACTACGGTAGAGACGTGGGGTAACGGGATCGCGTGGTGAACAGTGAACACAGGATTTACCCAGGTTCGGTACGTCGCGAGAGTACGACGTGCCTACTCCTGCACTTCTCACTAATCAGGACTAAAGCCTGTTAAACAGGGTTACAATATGAGGATGTAGATCTAGCTACTCGGCGAGGATGAGCTTCTCGGCGAGTTGCGTAGAACTTCGCTGTTGTGCGGTAAAAAACTTATCTTAATCTATCTCCCGTCCGGCTTTATATAATAGCCGGATTAGGGCTTACAGAATAGGAAACCTAGAAGACTACGATAACTTGTAACTTGGAAAGCAAGGAATCCGTCTTCTCCTCCAAGCCAGATCACGTGGGCCGTGATCCGGGTTCTTCTAGAATCCGGCTTCCGCGCGTCGGATTACTGGGCCGCCCAATGGACCTAAGCCCACTACCACTTAGGCCACCCTGGTAATCCGGCACTTTGTCTACCATCTTCTATACCCCTAGTTGGTATATATCCGACAAGGGGCCTTCCTGTGAGATTCTTTTTGCGTCCAAGCCCCTGGACCAAATCTAAATGTTTCTAAAATTGCAGAATAGCCCCCAAACTTAAAATTTGAATAACATTTGCATAACAAATCCAAATAAAATAAATAAAATATGTTTTCCAACCCAAATTTAATTCTCTACATGTTTAACTCATTTGTTTACTGTTTTGAACATTCCAAATGTTTACTAAATTCAAATTCAAACAACTCCTTTTAAATTTGGTCAAATTCATAACTAATTCAATTTCTCTCATATTTAATTTGTAAAATATGTTTTCAAATCAGAAAAACATAATATTTTCAAATATGCATTTTATTTAACGTTTTGAACAAATAAAATTCAAATAATATTAGTACTTGATTTAAATCTATTTAAATCTTGTTCAAACTTGTTTAATTCATAATTAATTCATTTTAATTCCTTTGTCAACAAATGAAACATGTATTCCACCTAAAATTTTGTGTACTTTCCAAATATGAACTTTGTTATCCATTTTGAACAGTTAAAATTGGTGAAAACAACAAATGCTTGTGTAACTCATTTAAGAAACCAAAATTCCATAACTTAATAAATAAAATCCCAAACTTGGTAAACAATATATCAAATTGAAGCTATTGTTGTTTCCTTTTTGTTTTCCTCATCCATGCATCATGCTAATCAACTTTCACATGATGATTAGTTGTAGATCATTTAATTCAACCTTAAGACATGGGCCTTTCCATATGCAATCCAAATTGCATATGAGCCCATTTAATTATGTTACCATGTCAACTAGCTTATCTTTGATGCATCAATTAAATTGTCATGCATCATCCCATGTTTGTGCATTATGCCATGTTATTGATTGTTCGTCTCTCTTCGTTGTTTGGTTGCTTCTTCTCGAATATACGACGATGTTGAGACAGACGAGGTTTACGACACTACTACCGAAGAGTTAGCTCAGTACCAGGCTACTGAGTTTGCAGGCAAGTATTCACTCACATGAACCATTTTGTCCTTTCCACACTAGATACCGATACTTTCTGTTGTCTATTTCTGCTAGCCTTATGACTCGTTGCTTGTGTCCCGATCCTATCACATGTTATCCTATAACCCTGGTATTGCCTCACCTCCACACCTATAACCCCGTTGCTTGTTGCCCGTGTCTTACTAGCATGCTTAGGGTTGTTGTGCTTGAGTCTGCTGTCCGTTACTTCTTTTACCGCATTTATTATGTTCTATGGGCTCGTTGGTTAAACAACAATCTGTTAATGTTATGGGTAATAATAATTTGATGATAAGGCACCGGCAGGAGGCCCGGCGTGGTTTTGAGGCCTGCTAGTGTCGACCCTAATTAGGAAAAGGGTCTTGTCTACTGATCCATGATGAGCGCACTAACCGCATGTGGGAAGCGTGTATGGGTGCCCCCCTCAATTTGATTCGATTCGCATCTCGTCCAAATCGCCAAACTTAGTTCGGGATTTCCATTTGATGCATGCATATGCAGGTGCGAACCCGAGGCCAGGGTGGAACTTTTGTAGTCGGCATTTAGGGCGGCGTGGTCTTCCAGTGCTATGAGGGTCCCCCTTTTCTTCGTGGGGGCTCGATTAGCCGCGCACGCAAAACACGTGGTGCTTTGGGCTTGATGCGAAGAAGAGTTGGGTTGTGTTGAGTGCCTCGCTTGGTGGAAGTGCATTTCCATCTGGCAGGTTATTCTTACGTGTACGGCTCCATTGGTGCATCCCTGCAGGGTTAAATCTTCTCGAGAAGCCGTGTTGTCCGCGGTCATGGATGACTTGGTGAAAGTGCTGGCTAACAAGTACTCAGACAACTTACACCTAACTATAATAACTTGACTAGTAACATAGATTACTTTCACCTTAAGAATGATGTCACCCTAATCAACAGTGTGAGTTATCCTTGGGTTGCTTCCTTAGTAGGGGGTGACATTGGATGGGTTTGTTTGGTGGTTAGTGGTAGTTGGTTACGATACGCGATCTTATCTCTTTCTGTTAGCCGGATGTTGTAGCGTGTCTCTGTAGTTGGTTACTGCAGCCCGCTGCCATGCTTTTATATCACCTTTTCTTCCGTTGAACCCAGAGCATCTGGACCTGGTGTTGCCGGGTACACTTTGGTGAATTGTGAGTCTTGCTTCCAGTACTTGTCTGTACTGACCCCTATGGGGCTGCGTGTTCTGCAGACTACGTTTCCGAGGATCCCCATGGAGGCTACTACGTGGAGTACGACGAGACTGTTGACGAGTAGATAGCGGACCCGGGCAGGATCCGAGACTACGTGGATGGGCTCCGTTTTCCTTTCATTCCCGGCCTCTTAGGCCTATTTGGTTCTTGTCTGTACTCAGACACTTTGGATGCTTCCGCTGTGATGTAATGATGAATTGTTGGGACATGTGTCCTCTGCATGATTGTATTTGCTATCTCTGCTCTAGTGAGAGCCATTTGCAACTTATTTCTATTTCTTTGTGTCTTAGAGATCTGTTGTGCTATCATTTTGTTAAACGCCGTTAACGTACCATGTGTGTATGGTATGAAGTACGTCAATGGTATTATCATGATCTCTATGGGATGGTTTACACCGACGGTGGATAGTAGAGATTGGTTGTCACACTATATGTGTTGGCCTACTCGTAAGAGGTGCGGGTGCAGGTAGGCCCCGTAATCCAATCATCTACTGTTCAACGGCCCGGTGAGTATCCTATAGAAGTCCGGGTGCGACAATAAGCAAATATGAGTACACGTGCATGTCGTTCTCACTCACAATTTTGCTCGATTTTGTGAGATATTTTAATATTTGACGTAATCAAATAAGCATCTCCACATTTCATTACATGGATATTTGTGGCATTACTTCCAGTCTTCAATTAAGCATAGTTTGTATAGATATACGTGAATGGGGAATAGGCAGATGCTAGACTTCTTGATCTGCTATGTGACTTTCTGAATGAAGGCTTACTGTATGTTATAAAGGTAAAATTTTAATGTCGTATGTTTACTTAGATTTCTAAACTTCCTATCTTGCTCATTGATCATTGGTCTTTTGCAGTTTTTCTTTAACGTGCTCAAACTGCTCAAGTGAAGGTTGCCAACTAGCCTTGGTAGCCAAGGTGGAGCTGGTGTTGTCTCAACAACTTAATATAGTAAGTGGCGGGAAAGAAGAGAAATTGCTCTGAACTAGAAGTTTTCAGTGCCTGCTGTTTTTCCATAGGAACCTGTCGAGCTTTGCTGCTGCAGACAATCGGGTGTTGTTTCTGTGGACAACGCGAAGTTTCTTAGTTTAGAACAGGGTCTCGTGAAGCTATTGGTTGGCAAGCCTTGTGCCATAGCTATTTGTCGTAATTGTGTTTTAGAATTTAGTGTTATAGACGGGTGAAGAAAGTTAAACGTTTGATGGTAAAATTTTGTCTAAATGTTGTGTCATTAGTGTTTTGTTAATGATGGAAAATAGCTTCCTACTCGGGTCGAAAAGGCGCTCGCACATTAGGAACATACGGAACATACGACCCACATGTGAGCGGTGTGTCTACACACCAGACAAACTCACCAGCCCGCCACAACCCCAGCATCGCGCTTCTACAAACCCCTCATCTCACACCAATCAAGCTAACCACTAACTGACGACTCGTCCTAACCAAAACAAAACGTGAAAGTATAGATCACACTAAACACGTCATTCAGGCACGATAGGCAGCCGGCGCGGCGAAGCGCGCTGCTTCGTCTAGTGTAGTATTTGCCAATGTGGTGCCAGATCGATGCAGTAGCATGCACAAACGACACACGCGTCTTCATAAATAACACAATCATATCTATTTCAGATTGCATAATGTGAACTAGTACATCTCGGTTACTTTCGACACAGGAAACATAATTGGGAGGGCCAGCCTGCTTGTTAAAGAAAGAAACAAATAAAAAAGGTTAAAAATGAAAAGAAAAAAAGACATCCAAAGCATTGTTATATGGTGAAAAAGGAAACATCCGCAGGGGCACTAGCTGTGTGGTCGGGCCTACAAATGGTCCCAAGGTGGCCGAGCAAGGCCCAGACAAGCGTTATGAGCTCGCCACCACGGGCGATGGCCTCTGCGTGGCCATTGAGGTTGTCCGACGGAGCTACGTGCAGGATCATCTCCGACCAGAATCCCGCAAGGGTCTCCCACGCCTTGTCCTCTCCTTGAGGCAGCTCCACTAACAGCCTCCCAAGCTCTGCGCCATTCTTGAGCACCTCATGCTTTGATGTCGCGCTCAGCCGCTCGAGTAGCAGTTGGCACTTCACTTGGGTCGTTGCTGCTTCAGGCACCACTTGTCCGATGCACTCTGCATCCTTCTTGACGGCTTTGTACAGGCTCTTGCACCAGTGGTCGAAGTCGGGAAGTAGCTGTGGAGAGTAGGCCACCAGGTAGGCGCAATAGCGTGACAGGTGAGTAGCAGCAACCTTATGGTCAGAGGAAGCCCGGTCTGATCTTACTTCAAGGATGCTCGTCGCGATGTGACACACCAGCATTATATCAGCTGTACCTTTGGCACCATTGAACGTCCAAATGATGTTGTCGCCGACTTGTAGCTGCAAAGATGTTGCCATGTTTCCGGCTCGCACGTGGCTCCTTAATGAGTGGAGAATAGCAGCCTTCACCACTGTTGGTACCTTCTTCTTCTGGTCAGGAAGGGAAATGAGGCGACAAAGACGAGCCAACAATGGAGTTCTCCTTGCTTCAATGATTGAGCACAAGTTCATATTGTCCTCCCAATGCTTCAACATCCCGCATCTGCGGTGCAATAGATAGCCAACCCATTTCTTCATGGTAGGAGATTGTTGCAAATTATGAGCATGGTAGCGGATAAGGGCTATTTTTGTCCAGTTAGAGAACATGTAAGAAGAGATCTCCTTCACCTCAGCAATCAAAACTAGTGTAACAAGTGAAATCCCTGGCACGGCCACAAACCACCAACTTCCGAAGTATATGTACTTTATGGTTCCATCACTGCACTGCGGGTAACAAATTAACTGGGATTGAATTACTGAACCACTGAGCTCTCCCACTATGAAAATGGCTATGGCAACTAAGCAGTAACCCATGCTTAAGAAAGAAATAAATATGCTCAAGATGGGCAACCAACTCATTGAATATGAGATTGGAAGGGAAGAATAATAGTAATCATGAAGAAAAGTAAGCTCACATGCAATTACCCCAAACACCCTTTCGTCATCTCTCTCCTCGAGCAATACATGCCGTAAAATTTTTACGAAGCCAGCATCAGCAACTGTGTACCTGGCAAATCGACAACGTAGCAACTTGAACAAAGCAAACGAAAAGCACATATCTTTGAGCTGCTCATGTGCTGTTGTCGAGCTCGAAAGCATCTGCCAAACTTTGTCCATGGTCACTAAGAAATTGTTGTTTATCATCCTTGTCCTCTCATCTCCTCTACTGGATACCCATTGGAAGCTATAACCACGAGGTTGTTTCTGTACTGATTTAGTGTCCTCTCCGGTGACGATAAGTGGGGGAGGCATATGCTCACTAGCTGGTTCCACATGCCAGCTTCTATCTGCTTGCAACTGCTGCATGTATCCAGCAATAAGAGGAGGATTGCGTCCAAGTGCTAAGGATTGTCTGGCCTTGTACCATGAATAATACTTGATGAGCAACTTGCCAAAGATAACAGCCCATGGTGAGCAAATAATCAAAATGGAGGCATAACCATAACCACTTCTAGCATCTTCGATGACCAAAAGGTAACAAGTCCATATTGCTTCAACGAGCAATACCACGGAGGGGGCAATGTCTCGAGCTTCTCTAGGATCTCCGACAACTATTACGGTAGTACTCAAACCCACAATCTGAACAAGAGAAGACCATTGTAGTAAGACCTGTAGCATGTTTGTGTTGCACGCTATAGCAAAGCTTACATGGCGTGTATGAGGAAATTGAATGGCAATGAATTCCATGTTACTAGTGGTGGAGATAATATAGGACACAATGGGCAGGAACAAAGTGTTGACACCCAGGAAGAGGTAGCGGGTCAATGGATGGTGGCGATAGCGATGACCATAAGTGCCTATGCCGACCATGACTACCATCAAGACGGTGTGCGCTACCAGAAGCACATTGATTCGTAGCAGCTGCACATCCACGTGCTTAGAGAAGAACTCAATTGAAGCATCATCCTGGGAGCAGTTCATGATTGACCGACCTGATTGTCAATTTGAACAATATTACAGGTCGATGAAAAAATCAGTATACGTGCAAAATCATCCATCGTTACAAGTTCTCTCGTGGCCAATTTTCGGTAGGAAATGGGATACAAGTTCGGTTCTGGGAAGACTCTTGGTTAGGGGACGAACCGCTGTCACAATCTTACCCATCGTTATATAATATCGCGGTTCATAAGAATGTTACGGTGGCTAATGTGTTAGCCCATATTCCGTTGAATATCCAGTTTAGGAGAAGTCTGACTGGGGACAGACGAATGGATTGGTTACAGTTGGTTGAAAGACTGATGAGTGTGTCTCTTAACGAAGAGGCAGATTCGTTTCGTTGGAAATTGACATTAGATGGCTCTTTCTCTGTTAGATCCTATTATGCTGATTTGTTACATGGTTCTACGATATTTTTGCGGAAATATTTGTGGAAATTAAAGGTTCCTTTAAAAATTAAAATTTTTCTGTGGTTCCTTAACAGGAAAGTTATTTTAACAAAAGATAATTTGATGAAGAGAAATTGGACTGGTTGTAAAAAATGCGTTTTTTGCGACTCTGATGAGTCTATTGAGCATCTATTCATTCATTGCCCCTTCACTCGTGATTTTTGGCGTCTTATTCATTTCACTTTCAGCATTTATCCTCCAACTAGCATTGCGAATATGTTCGGTAGTTGGCTAAATGGCATAGATAAAAAAACTAAAGCACGCATCCGTATTGGTGTGGCAGCTTTTATTTGGACAATATGGAACAGCCGGAATGATTTGGTTTTTAACAAAACAAACAATGTTCATTTCTTGCAGGTTGTAAACAAGGCGGTCTATTCTATTCAGACATGGTCTTTCCTCCTACCTGTGGATCAGAGAGGACCTATGGATACAGGTTGTGTCCGGCTGTTGGCGGTCGTGCGGGCTATCTACAGCCGGGGTGGGTGGCTTAATACAAGACGACTTCATGCGTAGATTTGTTCGTCTTATTTTCGAGTGGCTAGTCTTTGTGGCCACCTTATGTGATCCGTGATTGTTAAATACTTTGAACTGAGGATTTTTGTTTATTAATAAAGATCCGGCTGTGTGCATCATTTTGATGCAGAGGCCGGGGCAGACGCTCCCATTTCCAAAAAAAAACGTGCAAAATCATCCTACAAATTGGACCTACAAAAGAAACGTGAAATATTTACCTCAAGGCATCATCAATTGTCCACAGAAAAATAAGATGTGCACCTCAATGTCTGGCATCTAGGTTGTTGCTCAGCTCAGCTCTTTTAAGGAATATTATCTACTGCTTGGAGCTTTTCTTAACGGGATAGGCATATATGCCTGCTTTCACTTTTTCCCCTTTTCAATCTTTATAGAATAGTGACCTAACTGCTTTGTGTGCTTTTATTAGCCTTTTCCTCGTTGCTGGGCGTTGCACTCCTTTATTCGAAACTTCATTAGCTAAACTAGAACATATCTAAATCTTTTATAAGACAAAACTCCACTAAGATATATTTCTGTCTTTTCTATTTCAATATGAAATCTATACACATGATCCGTTTTCTTAGCTTATCAATTTTTCATGTCATCTCCACTAATATGTATAAATCTCTACATACAACCTTCACATCATCCATATTTTCAATCATTTAATTTCGATGCAAATAATTTTTAATACACAATTTTTTGTGTTGAATACATTTAGTATCTCGACTATGGAAAATTGAAATATTCAAGTTCCTTTAGACAACTAAATTTATCATACTTCTTACGGTTCCTTATATCATCCAATCGTTCATATCGATAATTTATAATATACAATCATCTCATGTCTATTGAATTTAGTATCTTGAATATGATCAACTGAATTTTTCATATTCTTTATATGTGCGTCATTTGCCAAGTTAGAAAAAAAAACTATTCATGAGAAGAAGACAGAGAAAGTTTATAGTATAAACTAATGCAAAGTAACATTCTAGCTATTCAACAAGATTTTCTTACTAATATTGGTGAATACTGCTCGACACGAAATCAAATCCTATCGTCCTTCGCGTCGTTATGAGGTGCCCACACCACTGCCACTGCAAAAGAGAGTCTACAACAGATCCTATGCCCCCCACTGCCACCGGAGGAGGCCGTCCCACAACGGAGAACAATGATCGAGGTCCCCTTCTGTTGTTTACTTCAACAAATCTAGCCCCCTTCCAAGACTTCCCCGAAATCGATGATGTGGTGCACCGCACGACCCTGCTCGCCCCGACCCCACCTCTGCAGTCTTTTACACCGGGTGGTGGCCGAGCCGGGGCGAAAGGGGTGCTCGCCAGTGAGCAAAAACCCCGTTTTCCACTAGTGGTAAGACCTGGGCCTCCGTCCTCCATGTTATCGTCTTCAACCCCAACATGGGCCAATGGCGCACCTGACCGCCCCTGCGTCTAATAGTAGCCATGTTTCTGGCTCACCGAAAAAGATCCGCCCTGACACGCGGTTGTTTCTCCATAGGGCGCCGATGGGAGTGTTCACAGCCTGATATTTTAGTTCCTGCGGTGCAGGGTTCAGGCAAGACCCATTGTGGTGTTGCGGCGCTAGTTCAGGATACCGATGGCTACCTTTTGCATAGCGGCAGTGCCGTATTGTTTCTACCGCATGGTTCCGCAAGGCTCAGTTCTCCAATCACGCGGACCGACCAAACATGGTTGTTTCCTTGATGCAACCTTACCGATAACCTCATGTTGTCGAAATCTAGGGTACGTTGGCACCGGCACCTCCACGACAACGATTGCCAGAGTGTAGATGTGGATAAACTATCAAGGGAGACCTATTTGAAGATCGGTGGGTTCTAAATGAACCATCTTAGATGCTCGTCCCGAGTAGAGATCGCTTGACGACGGCCCCATGGAGTACTTGCAAGGGTTGGGGCGAATATTTTGGTTCACTGCTAGTTGTGTGTATATGGTCCTTTGTGTGGCATTGTTCACTTAAAACTCGTATATGCGACGACTGTGAGATAGACAAATCGGCGAATGGCAATAGTGTTCTTGGCAAGTGGTGGCGGAAAACGAGGTTACTTCGTTCTTGGTGGCACTTCTTGAGCTCCACATATGTGTTCCTGGGGTGAAAACCCTAGCTAGGTGTGACCTTTATTTGTTGTACCTAGCAGTGGCGGCTCTGTACTCGTTTCTTTGTCGAAGGCGTTATCTGGAGACTGGACCTCTCTGGCATGAAAACCCATGATTTGAGGTTTTAGTGCTTAGATAGGGCGACATCACAGCTGCCTTCACGGGGGCGTCGCTTTGGAGAACCTTTGTCGGAGTCTAGATGCCGTCTATAGTGGGGTTTTGTTTATGCTGCTGCGAGCCTCTCATCGCTCCGGCGGGGTCTTTCTTTTTTGTTTTGGTGTTTCGAAGTGTGAATCCTTGATGTCTGGACTTTTTTTTGGACACTATCCTGTTGCAGAAGCTATGTGTATTTAGTGTCATCTTCGTATTAATATATACACTTTATCAAAACAGGAACAACTATAAGGAAAGCAGCTGAAGTAACCGGGAGTTGTACTTCAGGCCAGTGAGTAGCAACTAGCAAGATGTGAAGAATAAAAGAAGAATATATTAGTTGATTTTTGCTTGGTACGAGGCCGCCGTCCAATCATGAAGTCTCTCTTTTTCTGTAAAACAAGATTCGGTTGTGATATACAAGCTCGATCTGGTTGCTAACTGTCGAAAAGTAACACCAACAACTAACGTGGTTGTCCTACCTACCTTGCTTTAACAAAAGTACATGAGATCGAGCTGGACCATCAAGTGTTTGCTCTTCTTTTAATACCTACATATTAATCAAGTGTCCTGCTGCTGCCAAAGGGTCAATAATAAAGCCTAAATCTAATAAGGGCATCTCCAGCCGTCCCCCCCAGAGCCCCCCCAAGGGGCTTTTTTCGCGGCGGAAGCGGCGAATAGCGCCGCTTCATCACCACTCGCCCCCCCAGAGGCCCAAATAGCGCCGTTTCGGCGCTATTTGGCGCCACGGCACCCAGGCCGAACCCAGCCCGCTGGGTTCGGCCTGGGGGGGCGAAACTGCGAGGCCGCGCGGGCGGGCCAACGCTGTCAGTGACGCACCGGGAAAGCGCGGGAACGGAAACCCCCGCCCGTGACTTCCTTCTCGGCGCCCGCGCCGTCAAAGGCTGCCGGAGGCGGCGGCCAGTGCATGCAGCGGCGACACGCGTGGCCAGTCAAAGTCCACCGGATTAATGGCGGTGCGGCAGCGGCGACACGCGCGGCGCGGCGACTGGCCCAGCCAGGCTATAAAAACGGTGGCCGCGCCCTCCCCGTACGCACATTCTCGACCCCTCCTCGCCGTTCTTTTCTCCACCTTCGAACCCCGCCGCAATGGACAACCACTGGGAGGCGTGGCCCGAGAGCGACGACGACGAGCTGCAGCCAGCGCAGCGAGCTGCACCGGAGCCGCAGGTGGTGGCGCCGGAGCAGCCGCCCGAGCACGACGAGGCGCGCGAAGCACGGCGGGCTGCCCGCCACTGGAGGCGCGAGGTGAGGAGGCAGCCGGTGTGGCCCGAGCAGCACGCCGGGCTGCACTCCTTCGAGACCTCGCAGAACGAGGACGCGTACCGCAAGGTGCGCGGCGTCCTCGAGCAGGCCGCGGCGGCGGCGGAGGCAGCCGCCGTTCGAGACTCCCTGGAGACGCACCAGCGGGAGGAGGCGGCGCGAGCGGTGCGCCGCCAGATGGCCCGGCGGGCTGCCTCCGTCGAGCAGGAGGGCGTCATCGCCCTCTACGAGGCGCAGTGTGAGTTTGCGCTGCAGGGTGAGCGGCGGCGCAACCGCCCGCCCTCTGAGCAGGCGCAGCTGCACCGGCTGCGCCTGCAGGCCCGAGCGGAGCGGGCGGAGCAGCGCCGTCTCGCCGCGGCGAGCCAGGACGGAGCTGGACCCTCCAACCAGCACCGCCACGACGAATACGACGAAGCGTAGACGTAGGCGTAGTCATCGCGTAGTATCCGCTGTTTTTAGTTTAAATTTATCGTTTTAGCTTTAAATTCGCGCCGAATATGTACGCAGTTTCAAATTTCAATAAAATTTCGACTAGTTTTTCAACTGCGTTTGTTTGAGCCGATTTGTTGGGCTCGGGACGCGACTGGGAAACGAGCCCCCCAGGTTCCAGAATAGCGCCGTTTAGCGCCGCGGCGGCACCAAAACGACGGCGTTTTGGGCCCTGGGGGGGCGCAACGGCTGGAGATGCCCTAAGGTGTTGCAGTTATGTCATAGAGCCAATAAAGCGTTTCTATTATTCTTATAAAGGGCTTTAATTACTTAAAAATGTTTAATCATTACACCCGGCCTCTGCATCATTGAAATGCACACAACAGCAGACGAGAAAAAAAACGAAAGATTATGCAACACGACAAGTCTAAACAAATCGTAGAAACGTAGACTATCGTCGACTATGATGCTGCTATCGGTAGATCACGCGGCCATCCATGTGGGAAAGAAATATCCCTCCCCACCTTCTCCAGCCGTGCACAAGGCTCCGTAAAAAGGTCTTGAAACTCCCTGAGCTGTAATGCTGACCACGAACGGAGCATACATGTCCATTGGAATAGAACTTGCATGCGAGCGAAATTTTTTTCATTACAAATCTTGTCATTTCCACATAGGCAGAGCGACCATATAACGGCAAGCGCTTCAACCCTAATAATAGTTTTGGACCGTTTATCAACCTCATTTAACCGGTGGCAAAAAATGTTAGCAACAATGTGGTCCGATAAAGATACGATGCCATTTGGATAGCTGGCAGAATAGAATTCGCAAATGTGCAATCAAAGAATAAGTGCTTAATTGTCTCATCAGGAGAACAAGAAAAACACTTTATAATTCCATGCCAATTACGTTTGACAAGATTATCCTTTTTAATATGACCCCTTTACAAAGGTACCATGCAGATATTTTTATTTTCAATCGTACCTTCATCTAGCATATTTTTTATTCTCATATAACACCAAACACTTGGATTTCAACATGTTGCTTGTTTTCTTCCTCATCTTGGTTTCTTCCTTATTTATAACAATGTGGTTCAAGTCATAATGTGGTTTCTTATTTTCTCCTTGTTATTCTTCTCCTTTTATGGATCATGGTTTTATATAACAGAATGTAGGTGTATTTTATAACATCAATTTTCCCTATAAATTACTTTTCATATAGAAATGGCTGATAGATACAAGGTTGCCAAACCTTATGTTTATTTTTATATTACACTCAATTGTTAGAGCCTACAAAAGTAATTTGTTAACAAGGTTGCAAACTTGTTACCAAACTACTTCTTTATAACACCAACATTAGAATACCACATTTTTTCTAGATAGTTTAATAAGAATTGATCTTGGTGTATGATTTTCCAAATTCTCTAGGATAGATTGAGTTAGAACTTATAAGACAACCTAAAGAATCCTTCTGTAGATCTTCTTGTGGTTGTTCCTCCTTTCTTGGTGGTTGCTTCTCTTGCACAATAATTCAGTGAAGATTGGGAAATAGGATAATAAGATAATATAGACAAGTAGAAATATCTTGATTACGACTTAGTTCATGCTCTTATTCTTCCTCAATATACTTGTCATTTTATTCCCCATAAGATATGCACTTGTGTACTATATGTTTTGTTTTACTTAGCTTTCATTTCAATTCCTATAATGTAGAGGTTATAACTTGTTATTATCCATTAGATGTATCCAGAGATACTTAAGTTGTTAAATGTTGATGTGGATAAAAATGTGGAATGTTTGTGGAATAATGACTTAAGATAGTAAAGTTGATCAAATGGTTCATTGATGCGTTGAGATCTCATATGCTCACTTGTATAAGATGATTGAGACAATGAGCATATGAAGATTATTGGGGTTTAATGATTTAAATCAAAATTGTTAGTTGTTTTCTTAGGGTGTCATGTTTCTACTTTATATTCTTCATTTGTAATCTTTGTCATGCATAATGTAGACATAGAGATTTGAAATCATCATACAGAGATATAGATGTTTAATATATATGCCTTGTTTATCTATCGAAATGTACCCCCCTCCCTAACGTGAGTCGTTGGATGAGGGGTGTGTTTCTTTCTGGCGTCTGAATCCCACCAACCAGGAAGAATCACACGGAAAACAGAAAACAGACGCGCTAGCGCGCCGCAGTTTCCAGGAATACAACAAATTCTTTTATTAAAAACAGAAAACAGACGAACACTACTCCTGGTCGTCGTCTGCGGCGAACTTGTCGGTGACCTCCTCGTCGTCGGAGGAGGTGCATGATGGTATGTTCGAGATAGGCCCCCACCTAGGAACCTCGGAGGCCCAGACTTCGACGGAGTGGTCGGCCCGACGGAACTCTTGTCGCGCCTTTGTCCTCGCCTCTCGAGCGGCATCTAACGCGAGGTAGCGTCCGAGGCGCCGCTCCGCCCGCTCAGACGCGCGGGTCTGCCAAAGCTCCTCGTCGGCACTCTCCTCCCCCGGATTGTTCCGGTAATACTCGCGGACCGCGCGGTCGTCCCTGGCTTCGACTAGGCCTTGAAACGCGCGGTGCCTGAGGTGGCGGTGGTCGGCGGCAGTGATGATCTGCAGCGTCGGTGCCCTGGCCTCCGCTTCCCAGAGGGTGTGGCAGTCGTTGAAGTTCATAAGCGAACGAGGGCGGTTGAGGCGCCAGGCCGCCGCGTCCCAGTCGCGGGCGGCCTCCGCCGCCGTCGCAAAGGAGCCGAGGGGGATGTGGTCGTCCCCGCAGCGGATATGCGCGGTAAACATTCCGTTCTGCCGTGCTCGGACGCCGCGGAAGCCGGTGGTGTTGTTCCTCCTCGGACGCATGGTGGCGGCGCGACGGTGCGTGGAGAGGAGAAGACGCTCGAGGCGCGGAAGTTTATACCGCGCGCTCGTGGCCACGCGTCACAACTCCCGTGCCACGTGTCACAACTCCCGCGCCACGCGGCAGGACTCCGGCGCCACGAGCCACAACTCCCGCGCCTCACTTTTCATAATTATTTTTTAAAACAGATTTTGTATTTGGAATCTTTACGCAGTTTTAAACACTTTTCATATTGAAAGTTTCCTCAAATTAAAAACCATTCGTAAACTAGGTTTCTAAAAAATGTTTGAAATTTCAAAAATTGTTACTAGTTTAAATAGTTGGAATAATTAATTTTTTAAATATAAAATGTGTTTGAAATCTTTGTCCAATTTTAAACACATTTCATATTGAAACTTTCTCCTAATTCGAAATCATTTCATATGTAATTGGAAATACATTTTGAAAATGTATTTACACGGGGCAGGGGAGAAAACGAAAGTTCGGGGGTTTTGCCCGAGTTGGTATTACCAAACCGGGCAAAAAGGGGGGGGAGATGGGCGGCCAAGCGAAGGCCGACAGCGCCCCCCCTTTTGACCCGATTGGTAATATCAACCGGGGCAAAAGACCAGGGCAAAAGCCCTCCAAGTATATAACACCGTGCGGAGCAACCGCCCGGGCAAAACCCTCAGAAGACGCAGATTTCGCTAAGTCCCTGGCACCGAATTCCTCTCCGACGCCGTCAGGCTGCCGGATTTCCGCGCCGCCGGAGAGAGCTCCACCGCCTCGCGCCTTTCCCCTCGCCCCCGAGCCCGCTCCACCGTGCCCTTCCCTCGCCGGCCCCCGATCCCACGCCCGCGCCTTATAGCTCGCCATCGGCATCCTTGTCGCCGTTCGACTCGCCTCCGCTCCCTCGAGGTACTGCTCGCCGTAGTGCACCGCCGTATCAAAATACATAGGAATTTTTAGATATATACTTACGAATTTTTAGGAATTTTTTATATACTTAGGAATTTTTAGATATACTTAGGAATTTTTAGTATACTTAGGAATTTTTAGATATACTTAGGAATTTTTAGTATACTTAGGAATTTGTAGATATACTGAGTATACTTAGGAATTTTTACATATGACTTGTTCAAATAAAGATATGATATAGAATTTTTAGATAGTACTTCCTCCTTATCAAAATATAAGATGTTTTACCATTTTGTAGATATAATGTATCTACACATGTTTTAGTGTGTAGATTCATATGCATCTTACACTAAAACATATCTAGGTACATTTGTCTAGGAAATGCTAGATAAAACATCTTATATTTCGATACGGAGGGAGTATTTTTTTTAGGGAAATTAGCTATATATCTAGAGGGAACCGAGGGGAACCGAGAGGGAACCGAGACGAACACTACGCGTGAGAGTACTACAGCCCTAGGCAGGAGTATAACTAGCAGATCAGATCCACTCTTTCCTAGTAAACTTGCGACTTGAACAGTGCATAACAGCATTAATTCCAGATTATCCATGTCATGTGTGAAAATCTTGCAGATCTCTTCCTCTTCTTCTTTATTGGATGGCGTCTGAATCCCACCAATCAAGAAGAGGATGGAGATATTTGCAATATTTTCACACTTGATATGGATAATCTAGGATGCTACATCTGTTATGTCCCATTCGAGTCGCAATTTTGCTCGGCCAGACTCGATCTGTACTACTAGTCATACTCCTTACTAAAGTTTACTGTTGTGATGATTGTTTACTGGAATATTATTTTTTCAAGAGAATTTATAACTTGCTAAAGTATTTTATCTTCGATATGTATTAGTTGAGCTATGGACGGTAGAGAGGGTGAAGAACACGTGTTCGCGATAATAGAAGAAGGTACACTCCCCGGTGGACCCACTAACGGGGGAGGTGATCAAGAATACGGCTCACAGTACCTGAATAAATCAGGTCAGGAAATGGAGGAATACGAGCAATTGCAAGGAACAGATGCGGAACCGGAGAAAACGAATGATGAACAAGCCTTAGTGAAGGCTTCATCGACATCGTGTAGCAGAGGTCGAAACGAGGCCTGGCACAAGAGATGAGCTCGAAAGAGAAACCGGTAATCGATGAAGTCTATCGAACCGGCGAACCTGCTTGGCCCATCAAGACAGCAGCAAAGTTTACAAGACAATGTGGAGTTATTTGTAGGGACATGATCCCTATAAGTATTGAAGAATGGAATGAGCCAGCAAAGGAACGAAGACGATCCTGGACGAATGGCAGTTTCTTTTGTCACAGACCAGCCCAAACAACTCTTGTTCGAGAAGCTGATGAGCCATTTCAAGCTTCCACAATGTGATCATGATGATGAAGAGGATGACGAGACGGCACAGCAAGAACTGCGAGACGCAGTGAAGCACTGGGTTCTGAAGAAGATGGCCGATGCTTTCAATGCTTACAAGAAAAGATTATGGAAAGAATATGAGAAGAAAAAAGAAGTCCCAAAATTTGAGGGGCCGCTTGAGAAGCAGAAGGTACACTGGCCAGCATTTCTGATGAGCCATTTCAAGCTTCCACAATGTGATCATGATGATGAAGAGGATGACGAGACGGCACAGCAGGAACTGCGAGACGCAGTGAAGCACTGGGCTCTGAAGAAGATGGTCGAGGCTTTCAATGCTTACAAGAAAAGATTATGGAAAGAATATCAGAAGAAAAAAAGAAGTCCCAAAATTTGAGGGGCCGTTTGAGAAGCAGAAGGTACACTGGCCACCATTTCTGGCGTACAAGGAATCACAAAAGGGGAAGATGAGGTCAGCCAAGAATGCGGCAAATGCCAAGAGGAAGGTATATCACCATAAGATGGGTTCAGGTGGCTACAGAGTTGTAGTGCCTAAGTTTGACGCACTCGAGGCAGATATGCGAGAGAAAGGGATCACTCCAGGTACTCAGGATTTTTGCCGGAGGTCAAGGAATTGGTTGCTTGGGAATGGGGCGACGTTTCACGAACAAGGCCACTTTATTATGACCAAAAAAATAAAGGTCTCCTTTGCGGCACATGAGAAAGTGTTCAAGGAGGTTAGAGAGGGAGAGTTCAAGCCAGATCGAGAGAATGACGAGCTTACAAAGGCCCTCGGGAATGCAGCACATGGCGGCTGGCCAGGAGGCAAAGGACGATATCCATGGTGCTTTGGCTTCAGGCCGGAAGATTGTCTCTTTCCATATAGAAGCCGAGCGAGAGGACAGATAAAGAAGGATGCAACGGTCATAGAACGGGTTGGTGCCTTGGAAGCCGTAGTGATGAAGCAGCAACTACAAATTAATGAGCTTATTAGCCGGCCCTCCCAGAGGCAAGACACTATTACATTCGAGGAAACAACACCATCTCAACGCCGGAGCAGCGTGGCTTCAACGGAGGTACCGGCTTCCGCTGCAGTTCTGCTTGTTCATGCCCATCCACAAATGGAGGCCGTGGATGCAATCAAGGAGAAGACGAGTGATGGCTAGGTTGAGACTCCAAGTGCAGAGTGTGTAGCTAGTGGCAAGCCTTCTTCCCCACGAGGGTGACTCGAGGGTTTATATCGAACTCTTGGGGAGCCAGTATTTCAGCAGTTGCCTTCCAAGCTTCCTCCAGGATCCTGCAAACAAGTAGAGAATTTTGTGCCCTCAACCTCACCAAGTGGTTGTCAAGCACAAGGTCTGAGACTTCTAAATTGCAATGCAAAACTGAAAGTAATTGTGCAATAATTAAATCTACTACTAAATGCAAATGAGAAAATAAATATGCAATGGATTGTTTTTGTATTTTTGTGATGCAAGTGGTGATGGAGATAATGTAAATTCGAATTGGAGAAGCAAGTAAAGTAAAGTGCAAGTAAAGTAAATTGCAGCAAAGTAACTAGAGTGTTTTATTATAATTAAAATAGGACCGGGGTTCATGGTTTCACACTTGCATTCTCTCAAATAAAGTGGTAGACGGTGGACATAAAGAATTACATGTGAGATTACAATAACATGTTTAACATTGAGTACTTTCATATGGGCATCACGTCCTAGCATAGAGATCTCTACAGTCATATTAATCCCTCTTATACTCCACCAAGATGCGAAATAAATCATAACACCTCGATAATTAAGGAAAAACCAGAGTATAGCTTTAAGCAATGTGACATGAAGTTGAAGTAAGAACTTGCTAGATCTAGTCATGGAGATTGATTAGTGTCACTTAAAATCCCCGGTAACAAGGTACTCCTTTTTATCCCTAGTGAGGTAACTAAGAAAGGTTTAACAAAACCTAAGTCGGTCGCTGAACTTCTGTCACTTTCACAGCACTAGCCACCCCCCGTTACTCCAACTAATGCACCCATCACCCCACACACACTGTCAAGAACTAGATTGATCAAAGCTAGCAAATAAGAACGGGGTACATAAGATACATCTACTCAAATAACTCAAGAGAAACAATTGCAATCTCAGATTCAATAACTCATAGAAAAGATCCACCACATAGGAATTACAACGGTGCCCGTAATCATGTGAGGCAGCTCATATGGATCTAATTAGTGAAGCACATAGAGAGAGAGATACAAGTGCTACTTCCACAAACCCATAGCCCTGGGGTGGACTACTCCCTCTTCATGGAGATGTCGATGGAGATGACGTTGGAGGGGTAGCAGATCACACCGGCGGCGCCCCGCCGGAGTTTTACCCCTCCAATCTGGAACTTCTGGTCTCTGTTTCGGTGCTTTGGCGGCGCTCTCGTCCGTAAGGGTACGGGGGACCCTTTTTATAGTCGGTTTTAGGTCAAGACGGAGTCGGTAAGTCGAAGATGGAAGGAATTGGGGCCACAAGGGCCAAAAGGGGGCCTCTCACGCGGCAAAGGAATCTGGCCGCGTGGAGGGTCCTCTTTTGGGCCTCCTTGCCCAATTCTCGTGGATCCTTCGCCCGCAAGTCTTCTCCTTCCAAGAAAATGACCCCCGCAGATTTTCAGGTGATTTCGCGGAAGTTTGCCCCCTGAAACTTCAAAAATATAGAAAATGGGGTTTCTAACAGGCAGGGTTAATTCCATAAAAGTTGGGGGACTTTGTAATTTAACCCCAAAATACTATAAAACATTGAATTATACCCTTATATGATGCAATATGTAATAGAAAACCATGTGAAAATATGCAAAATTCATCTATGCATTTTACATGCATCAACATCCCCAAGCTTAACCCATGCTCTTCCTTGAGTATGAAGGTGATAAAACTAAGATAGATTTTGCATATTGAAACAATCATGGGATATCAAGGAGGATTATTCATGCTACATATAATCAAATGATTAATACTAGAAATGAGTAGCAATATACAATTCATGTTGTAAGAAATATCAAATATGCAAGCAAAGATGCTTCATGAAAGTTCACAAAGTGTATAATGAAATAAATGCACTATGGACCAAATGCATACACAAAATTAAAAATAAAATCCTATATTGGTCAAAGAATATCATAATGGAGAATAGAAAATATGGTGGACACTTTGGAGAAAATTGAGTAGGGGTAAAACATGATCAAGTCTTATTTAGCCTCTAAATTATTCAACTAAAATTACTAATTGAAATGTGGTATCCATTGATCTAGGACTCTCATTGCCCCTTTATCACTGGCATCTTAAAATTGTGAGTATTGAAGTAATGAGAATGACAAGGTGGTTGAATGCCTCATGCCCCGTGAGTGTGAAAACCTACTCCATGATTACTCAACTTAAGATTCCTAATAAGCTTTGTACAATCATAATAAGTATTAATGACATCATAGAGAACCGCAAAGAGGTACCTATTGCCCCATGACATGGAAACAAGCCCATGTTACAATGACAAGATGAACAAACGGAGTAGACTCATCATCCTTTTTATTTTCATTCACTATTATGCATAGCTTCTTATTTTATTATAGGATGTGTTGTAGAGTCACTCAAGTTGTAAGTAAATTTCCACCATGATAAAGCATGGCTTGGGTTAGCGGCCTAATGCGTTTCTCTAGTCAGATAGATACTTACTCATCAAAACTTACTATTCCTCTATTTCATTTCGGCATGGCAGGAGTCCAAAAACAAAAGTACATGATATCAACCAAATGTAAATTTTTTTTGTGCAATGTTGAAAGCTTTCCGGTGATACACGTTTATAGCTAGCTCCCAACCACACACTTGTCAAACGCAAAACTTGTGGCTTCCCATTATTGGGTCATGTTTATTAGATGCATAAAAAGTAAAGTGTGCCTTCAAAAGTTTGTGAGAGTCCTATCCCAAGTTCAACACATGACAATTAATAAAGTGAATATCTTAATTTAGAACATAAATAACACAATAACATGGTGAACATACTCGGAATAGCAATGAAGCTAATGGGAAGATATGGTGGACTCACTGGAAATACATGGCTAAGGAGTGTTGGAAACTAGTTTATTTGTTGAAAATTTTAAATTTTTCGCTAGCAAAAGGGAGATAGTTGACCACCTACTATGCATGCATATGTCCATAGAACTACTCATTTCATGACAAACTAAATAAATCAGCAATTAACATCAAGGACATGAATAAAAGATAGCTCAAGACAACATTATTACAAATTTCTATAAAAAGTCTATAAATCATGCAAACATATGTAGCTATTCAAATCAACCATGGCATCCCTATTCCAAGTCATAATACTAGCATCCAATACATTCCAACCCCAAACTCCAGTAGCTCAATCTCATATAAAATGATGGTAGTGGTCTTATCAAAACAAAAACAAAAACAGAAATTAGACGCTTCAAGTCTCTACGATAAATGCTTTGCTTAGAAAAACAGAAAGTAGACGTGTGCTAACCAAAAGAGTGTAGCTCCAGTGGGGTGTTCATCACATCCCCAAGCTTATGGCTTTCACCATTCTTGGATGTCTTGAGGCGCAGCTCCTCTATTCCCTGTGAAAAAACTTGACAAAACATGTTTCTCCCATTCTTTTTCTGTGGGGTGAGATTAGCAAGGACAAACAAATCACATGCTTGCTGTGCAAAATTCCAAATCAAATGATCCAGTAGATATAAAATAAGGTTCATTATGTTGTATGTTCACTCTCTTGCTTGAAAGAATCATGGAAATTCGATTCCCAAGCCCAAAGAGTGCATAAAACAAAAGAAGGCAGAATCTGTCCAGAAAAAAAGTAACAGCAAAACGAACGTTTTTCCCTAAGCTAGACTCGTCAAACAATTAAGCCAATTTTTGTGCTTACAGAGGACGCAACTTTGCAGAACATACTAAAATATTAGCTCAATCCGACATACCAATAAAAAACGTAAAATCATACGGTGAGCAGACTCGTGCTGAAACAGAAATTTTATGCACTAGGATAGCAACTTATAAGTCCAAATGGGTTTGACTTGACTCTTTATTGAAAATTCCAGAATTAAAACAAAAAAACTAATATCTCGATACAGCAAGAGGACACTAGTAAAATCCAAACAAAAACAACCGGGTTGCCTCCCGTAAAGCGCTTTCTTTATAGCCATATAGCTAGACTTTACTTACTTGATAATCAAGAGGGATAAAGCTCATGAGGGAGCTTGTTCTTCAGCGTGACCCTCTTCCTTGGGAAGTGCTCCATGCTTTTCTTGTGAGGGAACTGAAACTTGACATTCCCTTCCTTGGAGTCTATGATTGCACCTGTAGTACGAAGAAAAGGTCTACCCAAAATAATAGGACTAGGGGATTTATCCCCCATATCCATAATAATGAAATCAACGGGTACAAAAGTCATGTGCAATTAAATCATAACATATTTTACTTGTCCTATAGCATGTTTAGTAGAGTTATCAGCAAGGACAAATTCACTTGAGCACTTTTCTAAATTTTCTAGTTCTAGCAATTCATATAATTCTTTAGAGAGTACCGATACACTAGAACCTAGATCTAACATAGCATGGTGAATTTCTTTTCCAATTGAGACTAGAACCTTGGGGATCCATGCATCCCCAAGCTTAGGAGGTATCATGGCCTCATTCTTGTACCTAGCAATTTTTTCTTGCAAGACATGATTAGCAATATAAGATCCAAAGCCAGGTTGATTAACATTTATAGTGGGATCACTAGCAAATTTTTGTAGAGTAGTAATAAGTTCTTGCAAGCTACTTTTTTCTAAATCAAGCAATGGATCCTTAATTTCAGTAAGCATCATAATTTCCTCTACTTTTCCTTTTCTATTATGCATATTAAAAATCTCATAGCGATCATCAAAAATATCCTCAGGTACTTCAGCCTTTTTTAAGCTCTCTTTAATTTTAACCTCTAAGAGCAAACTTTCAAGCAAAACATGGGTATTTGCAGCATTAGTACTAGTAAAAGATCCCCCACATTCATTATCTAAAAAGGCTCTAGAAGTTTCAGAAAGTCCCTTATAAAACATATGCATAAGTATCCAATCTCTAAAGCCATGCCCTATTCCATATGCTCTACTTCTAAATCTCTCCCATGCTTGTATCATTGATTCATCTTTTTATTGTTTAAAGGTAATGAGTAATTGTTTAACATTGTAGTTCTTTTCAGCATGACAAAACCTTTCAATAAATGCAGCCCTGAAGTTGAACCAAGTAGTAAAATTGCTAGGAGGCCATCTTAATATCCAATCTAATGCTTTGCCTCCTAGTGAGTAGGGAAAGAGTTTAACTTTAGTAGTGTTGATGTTTGCATGATTCAAGTTCAAAGTTTTACATCTTTCATCAAATTTCTTAAGATGGAACAAAGGGTCTTCTTTAGGCTTTCCATAGAAACGAGATTCATAAATCATTTAAATAACACTAGGATCTACCTCTAATTTTTCAACGGGAATATTTAGCTCTTGAGGGAAATTCCTAACACTGAATGGCCAATAAGTTCTCTGCTCCATTTTCCAAGTTTTTATGTAGTTTTTAATTTTTTATGCAAAACAAAAGTAAAATAACTAAGCAAATTCGAAATACTAAAATAATCTAGATAACTAAATGCAAAACTAAAATGCAAACTAAAATAAAATATGCAAGACAAAACAAAAACAAGAAAAAAAACAAAAACAAGACAAGAAACAAAACAATCTACTTGAAAGAAGGTGGAGATAGAAAGGACGGTACTCACGCAGGTGCAACCTCCCCAAGCTTAGGTGTTTGCACACCTTGTTGGTGATGAAGACTTCTTGTGAGCTCCCTTGGACAACTCCTTCACCTATGGTTCCCCGGCAACGGCGCCAGAAAAACGCTTGATGGCTAGGTTGAGACTCCAAGTGCAGAGTGTGTAGCTAGTGGCAAGCCTTTTTCCCCACGAGGGTGACTCGAGGGTTTATATCGAACTCTTGGGGAGCCAGTATTTCAGCAGTTGTCTTCCAAGCTTCCTCCAGGATCCTGCAAACAAGTAGAGAATTTTGTGCCCTCAACCTCACCAAGTGGTTGTCAAGCACAAGGTGTGAGACTTCTAAATTGCAATGCAAAACTGAAAGTAAATGTGCAATAATTAAATCTACTACTAAATGCAAATGAGAAAATAAATATGCAATGGATTGTTTTTGTATTTTTGTGATGCAAGTGGTGATGGAGATAATGTAAATTCGAATTGGAGAAGCAAGTAAAGTAAAGTGCAAGTAAAGTAAATTGCAGCAAAGTAACTAGAGTGTTTTATTATAATTAAAATAGGACCGGGGTTCATGGTTTCACACTTGCATTCTCTCAAATAAAGTGGTAGACGGTGGACATAAAGAATTACATGTGAGATTACAATAACATGTTTAACATTGAGTACTTTCATATGGGCATCACGTCCTAGCATAGAGATCTCTACAGTCATATTAATCCCTCTTATACTCCACCAAGATGCGAAATAAATCATAACACCTCGATAATTAAGGAAAAACCAGAGTATAGCTTTAAGCAATGTGACATGAAGTTGAAGTAAGAACTTGCTAGATCTAGTCATGGAGATTGATTAGTGTCACTTCAAATCCCCGGTAACAAGGTACTCCTTTTTATCCCTAGTGAGGTAACTAAGAAAAGTTTAACTAAACCTAAGTGGATCGCTGAAATTCTGTCACTTTCACAGCACTAGCCACCCCCCGTTACTCCAACTAATGCAGCCATCACCCCACACACGCTCTCAAGAACTAGATTGATCAAAGCTAGCAAATAAGAACGGGGTACATAAGATACATCTACTCAAATAACTCAAGAGAAACAATTGCAATCTCAGTTTCAATAACTCATAGAAAAGATCCACCACATAGGAATTACAACGGTGCCCGTAATCATGTGAGGCAGCTCATACGGATCTAATTAGTGAAGCACATAGAGAGAGAGAGAGATACAAGTGCTACTTCCACAAACCCATAGCCCTGGGGTGGACTACTCCCTCTTCATGGAGATGTCGATGGAGATGACGTTGGAGGGGTAGGAGATCACACCGGCGGCGCCCTGCTAGACTTTTCCCCCTCCAATCTGGAACTTCTGGTCTCCGTTTCGGTGTTTCGGCGGCGCTCTCCTCCGTAAGGGTACGGGGGACCCTTTTTATAGTCGGTTTTAGGTCAAGACGGAGTCGGTAAGTCGAAGATGGAAGGAATTGGGGCCACAGGGGCCAAGGAATCTGGCCGCGTGGAGGGTCCTCTTTTGGTTCTCCTTGCCCAATTCTCGTGGATCCTTCGCCCGCAAGTCTTCTCCTTCCAAGAAAATGACCCCCGCAGATTTTCAGGTGATTTCACGGAAGTTTGCCCCCTAAAACGTCAAAAATATAGAAAACGGGGTGTCTGACAGGCAGGGTTAATTCCATAAAAGTTGGGGGACTTTGTAATTTAACCCCAAAATACTATAAAACATTGAATTATACTCTTATATGATGCAATATGTAATAGAAAACCATGTGAAAATATGCAAAATTCATCTATGCATTTTACATGTATCAATGAGTTGTGCGTTATACATGTCGGTCTCAAACATATCCATCAAGGTGGCGGACGGCTACGCTTTACCTTGTGTAGAGGGAGCGACCTCGCATGGCCGTCCTGTTAGACCTGGCTATGCTCGTGTCGGTGTTGATGATGTTCAGCCGGATTGGAGGATATAGCGGCTTGACAACCCCGGAGGTGACGGGGTAGAGACACTTGGAGAGGCCGTCAATTCCATCATTCAATGGAAAAAGAGTGGCGTAGTGTTTCCCCCACGCAGTCCACCGCCGCCACCACCGCCACCTTCTCCTAGACGCAGTCCACCGTCAACACAAGCAGCTACTTCTCCGAGACCCAGTTCACTGCAGCCACCACCACCACCTTCTCTGAGACGCAGTCCACCGCCACCTACTTCTCTGAGACACAACCCAGCTCGATCATCGCCAGCACACGTCGACGCCATGGAGGTCAGCAGCCCGAGTCCGGCTCGATCTCCAGTGCCTAAGCCGACTCCGCCGCCCACTAAGTCCTCTAAGCGGAAGGCTGCTGCCTCTAAGTCTTCCCGGAAGAAGAAACCTCCGCCGAAGAAGAAAGGCAAGAAGCTGCCAGAAGTGTTGCCTTACGAAATGAATGAGGAGGACACCCATGACTGGGTGACTGCGGACACGAAACGTCAGATGGCTTCGTGGGGAAAGAAACCCCGGAGCCGCCAAAGGAACCAATAGATCCGGCTGTGAAGAAGCATTTCAAGAATATGCTGGAGATGCCGTCCCAAGTTAAGATGAATCTTCCAACTGACTATGATCGCGGAGTAACGATGAGTTATTCCATAGCCAAGAAGGCGGGGAGCCAGCTCGGGAAGCAATCGAAAAAATCGGTCCCCCCGCTCAAGGTGTCGGACACTGCACATGCTCAAGTTGATCGGGAAGGAATTGAGAGGTTTCCCAGAGACTTTGGTATAAAAGTTGAGCAACTCCTAGGCCAATCCGACGACTTTGAAAAGGCTGAATTGGCATGGCAATATGAGTGTGGGAAGTCTCTCGTCAAACCTGATCAGCTGGGCTCTATGACAACATTGAAGCGCCAACTGCATACGTGGTATATCCAAAGCGCACGAGATGGGCTAGACCAACTCATCGTGAAAATTAGACAACATGATTACTTCCGCGATGACTCGATGTTTATTGATTTTGAAGATCTTTATTTCATATATAATCTAGACGCCCTCGACAAATCGATCATCAATACCTATTGTCTATAACTATCTACCTCAGCTGTTCGATCATTGCTTCTTATATATATTATATCCTCACTGCACGATATATATTATGCAGGATGAAGATTCTGGAATGTAATGAAAACGGTGGCGTTGGGTTCATTGACCCATATGTCGTCAATGATATCGTTTTAAAGCAACACGCTAAAGATACGGAGGGTAACCTAGTTATGCTTTTACGGAATCAATTTCACTTTAGTGAAATACTATTTCCTTACAGACAAAAGTTAGTGTTACTTTCTTATGCATATTCCTTCACATTTCTGTTTCGCTAAGTCGGTGTTAATTAAGTGTAATTGATGAGTTAATCGCCTGTGCAGATTTCACTGGATTCTTTTCGACATTCACGTTGACAGCAGAATAGTTGATCTCATGGACTCTATGGATAAAGAGAAAGAGGAGTACCAGCCCATTATGTCAATGCTCACAAAGTATTTTCAATCGTTTTCGCACTACACCGTCCCCTTTTGTTCAATCATTATCGTACGATGACCCATAATTTTTTTTTCCGGCCAGGGATTGGAACCGGTTTAGGAAGGAACAACCCGGTTTAACGGAGTTGAATATGAAATTTGAAAAACTCATCGTAAGTAGTATTTGCTACATTCACGCATCTCTCTTTAATTCCTTGATCATTATTTGACTCAACTATATTTCTCGTAAAGTGCCCTCAGCAGCCATAGGGAACAAATTTATGTGGCTTCTATGTCATGGAGAACATAAGGATAATCGTGAATGAGCGGTTAGGAAGAAGAGTAAATATAAGCCTCTACGATATTTAGAAGAAGCTCCTACCGGCAGACTGCTTACAATCACTTCAAGAGGAATTTGCGGGTTTTGTGCTGAAGGAGGTCGTATCTCAAAATGGAAGATTTCATTGTTAAGTATAAACAATGATCTGCATGTAATGATCTCAATGTGTATAAATCTATTCGGATTTAGTGATCTAATTGAGATCAGTGTAATTATATTTTGATGATATCAATGCATGCAATGATTTTTATGATGATTACTATCGATGTGCAAAAAATATGTTATTAACAGTCTCACCAAAAAAAAACAGTCCTAAAAGAAACATGTCAAAGCTCTGTCGCGGCAGAGAAACACCCAAAAACTCTGCCGCGGCATGATACCTTTTACCCTGGTTGGTAAAAGGTGGGTGTCTGCACGCTACGCAGAGCTCACGTGGGGCACGCCTTTTACCCCGGTTGGTAACCCAACCGGGACATAAGGGGGGTCTTTAGCCCGGGTTTGAGGAACGCGGTTGGGCAGCCGGGGCATTAGGCCCTTACGAATCGGGGCTAATGCCCAGTTCTCCACTAGTGTTTATGATGTGTGGAAATTACGTGGCGGCCACCTCAGCAATTTTGCATTTGTATCATGACCACCTGTCAATTTTCAATTTTCTGATGTACACCGTATTGCGATCTACAAGCTGGTGTGACTAGGCCATTACTCTCAAGTCGCTCACTCATGCAAGCGTCTACGCGTCAAATTAGCCACCATACCAGATCAGTACCTCTGTTAAAAACACTTCTCTCTCCATCTATTATACAAACTAGCAAATATGCCCGTGCGTTGCAACGGGAAAGAAATAATCTTTCTCAAAATTTTACCTACCGTACGTGTGAAAATAATTCACGATCATATAATTAAATAGCCAATAATACACTAACCACTTACTACTTTTTTTTTTGCAAATATGACCACAAATCCATCTTCGGATATCCTAGACTGCTCAATATTGTAATAGAAATAGGATGACAATGTTATTTTTTTAAAATTCATACAAAATAAATAGTGGGAACACCGAGCAATCTGCATACGTTTTATTGAATTTCATTGCAAATTAGTATTGTATTGTATATGGATGGATGATCATAAGCAGGCAAGCATAACTATTTAAGCACTACCCACTTATCAAGGATTCCTTTGGTTAGAACATGTCCGGTTGTGCTCTTCATCAAAAGGATCATCAAAGTGAACGCACTATGACCGGTGCAACTACCTAAACCTGAACATGGGCCATTGCCCTGCTGCTACCGTCGTGCCTGCCCATGTGACCAAGAACCGCCCGTGGCTACAGTTGAGTCTAGACTCTAGAACGGATCAGGGATGTACACCATAGACCAGCCGGCAGGGCGCATACGACGCTACGACATCTTGAGAAGACGACGTGCTGGCAGACTGCAGCGGAGGGTTTCCGGCGACAAGGTATGTTCCTGTGCGTAGCAAAACGCCGAGGAACGGGTCGGTCGTGGTAGCCGACGAGGGACGTGCTGGGCGGAGCGCTGGAACCTCAGGGTGCCTCTGCTCTACTCATGCAGGATCCAGGGGCCATGGCGGCGTACCGGGAAGCAGGGGCGGGCCTGCCAGTCTGGCACAGGTCGGGGATGGGAGGTTCGTGCCGGGCCACGTGGCCCCGACCCACGTAAGGGTTGTGAACTCAACTTGTAAAGATGGAGCGGGATCGTGCCCGCGTCTGACATGAACAGGCTAGGCCGCCAGGTGCGCTAGACAGCCACGTGTGCGTGGACGGCGACGAAGACTTCGAAGAAGGCCTCATTGCCAGCCGCCCCACAAGGTCGCTCTCTACTGGCAAACTGCTGGTGCACCCGCTCCAGCGGATCCGCACTCGGCTACCTGTGTGGCATCGGCCCGGTATCTTCCCATCGTCGCCCAGACCCAACGCCTTCAGTCGGACTTCGCCAGCTTCACCCAGAACAACGCAGTGTGTTCGGGCAGGTGGCATCTCACCTTGAGTGGCCACTCGATCTCCCGTGTGTGTGCCTGGCCTGGTGTGGCTCACGTCCATGACCAGAGAATTAAAGGAGCTATGCTGCTCACCTTGCCATGTTCAAGAAGATCAGTCCAACTAAAACTGAAAACATGATATCTTGAAGCTGATCAACGGCAAGTCAAGAGTGGCATAAAGAGGCGGACACCAAAGACATGATGTACATGCCGCAACATGATCGATTCATGGTGCCGCCTGGAGGAGCACAACACGTGTTGTGAGAGAGCGCCGCCACACAAAGGATGTCGTGCAGCCCCATCTAGGTCCCTATCAACGCCGCAAGGATGGCACGTTGGAGAGATCCGTCCTAGCGGCTGTGAGGCGTGGCCGCTGCCCCGCTGAGCGCCATGGGCGATCGCCATTGTCACCGAGGACGCAGCCACGGGCACCGCCGTCGGTCGTCACCTTCGGAGTCCTGGACAACGACGACGAGGATCGGCGATGTCAACTCGTCGCGGACGGACGGCAACCTCAACTGATCGGGGCATACAAAATCAATAACTGATAACTAATTACATTGTGGCTAACCGTGGGTGTTACGGGATTGTGACCGGTTGTTTATTTATGAGAGAAGTTGATCAGGACATCCGTGGCGGGTTCGACCTTGTTTCCTGGCAGGTTGCTCTCCTTAGCGATCGGAAGGATCTGATTTTCTTTAATGATATATAAGCGGACGAAAACGTAAAGTGCAAACGGACGAAAACGTAAAGTGGAAACGGACGAGGAAGAAACCTTCCTCCCTTTATTATTAGAATAGGAAATTGCCCGTGCGTTGCTACGGATTTCTAGGATCACTTCCCCTGTCGAGGCGATGGACAAGCTCCGAGGAGCAGCCAGGCAAAATTTCTAACACCTTGTTAGTTAGGAGGAGCAGCGTTCGTCTCCTCTCGAGACGCCAGTGGTGGCATGCAGGGGTCGACATAGGCGAAGTTGTCCAGCGCCGGGAACTGGACGGATGGCGTCGAATCGAACACCCAAGACTCGAATTCATCAGCATCGGTGACATGAGCAAAGTCCGGCATGTACACCTCCCCGGGGTCCAGTGCACCGCCACCTCGTTTCATGATAACGTTGTCACAAGTGACCCCGCTGCTGCTACTGCTTGAGTGCACGCCGTAGGGAGCAAGGCCACATCTAGGGATTCTGCCAGTGCGTCGGCGTGGAGAATAGTAACACGACGCGCTCCACGCCTAGGCCATCGCTGACCGCCTGCTCTTCAACACGTTCTGTGGAATTGCCACAATCATCGACGCGGCCCAACCCGTGCCTCGAGCAGCATGGCCAACGACGCCGCTCAACGCCGGGTCACGGCAAAACCCGCCGACGTCGATACTTGGCACATTGTCTCGTGGCTCAACACGGTGCCGCCGCAAACCCGCCGACGTCAACGCCAGGCACGCAATCTCTTGGCTTGACGTTGTGCCGCGGCAAACCCGCTAGCTTTGCCGGCGTCCGTGCTCTACATCAGTTTCGAGAGCGTCTAGCAACTCGCTCGCGGCCTGGAGGCATCGGCGTCAGCCTTTGATCGATCCACTGTTAGTCGAGAGGTGCGGGTCGAATCCAGGTTCAAACTGGTAAATTCCACATTAACCCTATTTTTGTGTGGATCGGAACGTTATCCAATTGTAGCAAAATTCAGGGTCGGTCCAGCGGGTCACCAGGCCGGATCAGACCCACATCGCATCTATACGTATAATTACACATTGTGTATGAATCTTAATATTTTTTTGTGAGTTACCAAACCGAGTCTGCCCCTTCATGGGCCTCAATCTGCCCCCACGCAAGCAACAACATAGATTCTTGGTGGGCCTTTTAACCACGCACGCACCCAGGAACGAGTGTAGAGAACCAATCAACTGTGCTGAAAAAAAACTGCGACCCAATCCATCCCCAAATCCTCTAGCATGCAGAGATGAGAAATCGCAGCCGGGTTGCCAGCGGCCGCGTGGCCTCCAACAACTGCGACAAGCCGGCAACTGTCCCGATCGCGAGCTGAGCAGAGACACAGCCGAGGCTGCACAGCCTGTGCAGGTGAGCCGCAAGCAGCTCCGAGGCGGTGACTTAGGCGCTGGGGACAGAGCACACACGGGAGCTCGTATCTACAGGTGAGGATCCAGTGACGGTGGTTGTCGGCGGGGGCTAGCGGTGTGTCGCTGGTGCGGTGGAAGAAAAGGTGCAGGCCAGCCGCCGTTTTCAGCCTGGGAGAAGAAAAACAAATGAAGACTAAGCTGTACGTGGCAATTATGTGTATTATGGGGTTTGGTGGGAGGGCAATTTAGTAAATTTGAGTTGGACGAAAATTTTGGCAGAAACCTTAATGCCTTTATTATTACTAGCAAAATACCCGTGCGTTGTAACGGATCTAAAATAAATCAAATATCTTATTGTTGAAGATATCTTCTTTTTTGGTTCTATCATTGTTTTAGAACTCTTTCTTGTCCCGCACATTAGTGCAATCCTCTCAAAAGGACAAAAAAAAAGTCACCACTTACTATCTAATCTTTGTTTGCAACATGGTTATCCTGAAGTAGGAAGCATCATATATCATGCAGAAACTTATGAATTTACAATGAATTATAACATTTATTTTTCCTAATTTACTATGAAGATAGATAAATAAATATTTTCGATCATAGTAAGACTTGGGCACACATTGAAAATTTCCCGATGTCATTTTAAGATTGTGAGGGAGGTTTGTAGTTCAGGATTACTACATGTTGTAGCTTATAGGATCAAACAGTTTTACAAGCCAAACAACACTAAAAATACATCTAGTAGCATCTAGTCAGCTACACCCTTGTCTTCGCCTATTAGTGATGTTTTCTCCTTGCTTATCATGATCTTGCCATGCCACTATCCCTTCAGCAGCATCTTCAGGCACGACTATCAAGTCCAACCATGCACAATCTGAAATGCAAACATAAATCGGCCAGAGTACCTTTGGTCACGATTTGGATAATCCACAACAAACTTGTTAGGAAGAATAGACAAAATTTGGGCATCATCATCAGCCCAGCTCCATGACTGAATGAAAAAGGATGAAAATCAATGACCCATTTATTTGAATCTACGATCTAAACAAATATTTATGAAAACTATAAGACTAAATTTTGCAGTTTGTGCACTCCTTTCAAAGTAACCTGACAGAAAACAAATGATATCACTTAAGTGATAAAAATGAGTTGTCAATGGACCTTGGCAAATCATAAAACAATACAGGAAACATTGTTGTTAAATCTTTTATAAAGATGCAATTTCAACTTGAAGACTTGAAAAGGAGCAAGAGTGGTTGTCTTATAACTTGCGCTAGCCGTAATCTTGTCTAAACAATGAACATTTAACGAAGCTTTCAACAATATTTCGTAAACTAATTATTTTCACCCATTAGTTCCTCTTCAGACTGACGACCCATACCTACCTCTGTCAATACAGTAAGTCCATAATACATAAGAAAGAAAAATCAGTAAGATAACATAATTATTTTTTTATCAACAAGGTGTAACCAGCGCGAGAAATATCTGGGAGAATAGCCACATAAGGTTCCCAGTTGCCAACATTTAGGCCTGAAGGTTAACTGAGTGTTTAGACATACACACTTCTGGACCTAAGCCTACAATATTATGTTATGGTGTCTACTCTATCACACACTTTTTAATACATCACCTGTGGACCCTTGACCATGACAACATTACACTATATGTTCAATCAGACACTTGGCATCAAGGCATGAGGATGATTAAATTCGGTATATCTTTGAGAACACAAGCACAAAAGGATTAGGACAGGCCAATTGAAGCATAGAAAAATAAGCAACATAAAATCAATTAGCCGTCGACAATCTACAGCTGAGCATTGGTCCCATTAGCCTTTAACAATCCACATAGTCAGATATATCTCTACCCTCTATACAGGTATGAAGCAATCCATTAAATATAAGTAGTTTTGGACATTTCTTGTCCTTGTATCTTACAGTATGTTTGACTTTGAAATGTAATATGCCTGCATACCACTCATATTAACTTCAGTTATCATTTATCAACCCAGCAACAAAGACTGGTTGAACAGACATCAAATAAAGGCTAATGGGATATCAAATTGGTTCACTGAAACATTGAACAAATCTGGGTATAAACGTCCATACACATCAGTGCACTTTGAACTATTTTGTATAAGAAAAAAAACAGCAAAGCAGTAGCAGACCTGGTGATTGGGATCAGGATATACTCCCCTTTGTGAAGCACGTACTGAAGCAACTCATGACGAGAATCATCAGCTCTGGCAGAGGCGCCTGAGGTTCAGAGGTGAATGTCGTGTCCATCACCGTCCTCCAGCCCCAGGAACAACTGATCCTACAAATCCATGTCGCAACCCACACACACATATGCACCTCGGTCATGTCGAGGGCAGAGAACCAGTCAGCCAAGGCGCACGTCCTGGCCCTGCTGCAACGATGGGGAGTGCGCCAAACATAGGACGACGGGAATGCTGAGAAAAGGAGGACATTAGACAAGCTCCTGTATCCACCGCTATTCTTCTGCTCAGACCGCCGCCGGCGCCGGTGGCTGAGGAGGGGGGTGCGCTGGAGATGGTGCTCGGTCCAGCAAGGCAGAGAAGCAGTATGGAGGGACGAAGCCCTGGGCGGTGCGGGGTAGGCGATGTAGTAGATCAGGCGTGTTGGGGATTCTTCGGCGAAGGGAAGTGACAGACGACCACCGGAAGGATCTCGCCGCCGTCCGCCGCCCGCCGCCTTCTTCCATCGAGGGGATCGGCGGTAGTGGATAGAGTTGAAGTGCAAAATTGTCTAAGTCTTAGATCGTGGGTTGATTTTTAGAATCCTGAGGGGCTAGTTTGTAAAAGAACGACGACGTACCCGTACGGTCGTTAAGAGACGTTATATAGTAGAGATTATAGTAAATATGCCCGTGCGTTGCAACGAGAGTTAAAACGAGTCTTCTTTAAGGCTTATAGTCTTGGTCTTGATGGAGATTTTTGTAATAGATGATCACAAGTTACGGGGAGTTTCTTGGATGATGAATTTTGTACTACATCATGCGTCACACCGGGTGGAAATGTTTCATGAGCTTCCAACTGACGTGATAATGCTTGGTACTCTACTTGGTAAATATCGCTATCACCATCATTAGAATTGATTTAGGTCTACTCAGCTTCGCAGGGAGATTAGTATGCGCAAAAATATTTTTAACTTACACGCATTTTTCATGATATAGTATGGCTTATGTTTCAAGGAAAAATGTATATACTCATTTATGAATTGAAAATAATTTTATTCAGTGACTTTTGGAGTTAGACTCCGGAGATGACTACTTCACAACCGATTGTTTTTTCCTCTAAACATCCAATTGTGCTCCATTTTTTTTTTACCAGAGCACCATCATTTTCATTGAAGTTGGTATTTAGATTAAAAAAACATTGTTCACAGATTTTATCAGTGATAGGCCATTTTACAAAACCAAATCTCTTACTTAAACTACACAATGTACTCGCACGCCATTAAAACACAGAGAGAGAAAACAACATGGTAGTTTCTCTTTGTTCGGCAACACATCTAGAAAATACAGTCTATGCGCCAAATCTCTCATGCTAATGTAAACATGAACATAGACGCAAGTTCGGGGCAGCTAAACCAACACCATCTCATTAATCAGTGGTCTGGAGATTGAAGCGCATGAATGAACAATCGGAGTCCTGGACTTCTTCAAGTTGTGCTAAGATACAAAGATTGCACATGTTTTAGACAGTAACCTCGCTTGGCAATGTACAAGTATTTAAACATTCTTGACAGTCAACAATTTCAGTAGCAGCGGCTACAATTTTCATTATGTTAGCTCACCTTGGTTGTATATGTGGGAACATTCTTCTAAGCTCTTCTGCCCATAGTGGATGGATTGTTGCCACGGTGATGTGACGAAACTATGAGCGCACAGGTTTCAGATTTCTTCCCGGACATGATATTTAACCCGGACATGAATTTCATAAAAGTTTGAGCGACCTGCAAGATAACAAATTTATAGTAAGCAGCCGCCAACTGATGCATACTCCCTCTTCACAAAATTATAAGCTGCCGGTTAACGTCCCAACGGTACCTCGTTGCTCGATTTCCACCCCAAATCAGTGGATGCAAACAACGAGTAGCTGTCTCGCTCTCTAGCAGTTTGTCCTAGGCATATCGCAGCATTTTTTGTTTGTTTGTTCTTCTCCATTTGAGATGATTAGTAGTTAGGCTGTCATTCAAGATTATAGGTTAGCAACGACAGATGAGATGGTCTGCACATCAGACTTGCCGTCTTCCTGAGCTGAATCTCGGCATGATCATAATTTTAGGTATCTGTATACATGCAATGAATCGCTCAACATCCAGGTCAATTTATCAGTCCATAGATAAGATATATCCGCAAGTGATTCTTGACTATTGCGGGTGGCCATGCCAGTTCTAACGATGACATAGATAGCGCCGCCGTTAACAATGGTTGTGCCAATCCTTCCCTTAATGTCTGTGTCCTCCATATAAATCTTCTGGCTGGATTGGTTAACCGAAGAGGTCTCTCCCGTGAGGGATCGCTGCTCCCACGTGTAGCTAGAGTAGAGCTCATAAGCTGGAGCACACGCTTGTCCGTGGGGATGTCGCCGACGCGGAGCACAACCATATCCTCGTCGCGCGCGAGGAGCACATGCGACGAACGGTCGTCACGCTTGGCCGTGGCTTGTTCAGACTTCAGACTGTACTCCTTGCGCCTTGAGCGCCTTCTCGACGATGCTCTCCCGGCAGACCCCGACGATGCTGGGTGCCATGAGGATGAGGAAGATGATAAACGGCTCGACGAAGGATATGACCCCGTCGCACTCTGCCTCGTCGTAGAGAGCGAGATGGAAGGACAGCATGGCCGCGGCATGCAGCATGCGCACGGGCATGTCTGCCCGAGAACCCGCCTCCAGACCGAGCGTGGCACGTCGGGCACCAGCTCGTTGGGCTCGTAGTTCTGCAGCCGGTAGGCCCGGGACACGCATCCATGGTGCTCGCCCCGCCATCCGCCGAGACGCCTAGCTCTGCTAGGCACTCGGTCGTGCGGCCATCTTCCTGGTCCGTCATGGACACCAATGCAGCCCCGCCGGTCCGCTGAAAAGCCGAGCTCCGCCATGCACCCGGTCGGGGCTGCAACACCGACTTGTGGCCATCCTCCTGGGACGGCATGGACGCCAATGCAGCCCGTGGTCCACCAAGACGCCGAGTTCCGCCAGGCAGGGTGCGACGCCGACACGCAGCCATCAGCAATTACAGTCAGGCGATGCAGCCACGATGGGCTCTATGTAATGTCGGTCCTCATCGACGTCTGATGCCAGGCCGCCTAAACGGAGCATGGGGTGCATGGCCGGCCTCCTCTCCCCGAACAAAGGAACAACCTCAATCCCAAGTATGTGACCTCGCCAAAGAACTCTCCACCGCCCATCGGCCCATGAAGAAGCCAACAGATGCACCGTTAGCAACGCAGGCCCCACGGAAACCGAAGCCACATCCACCGATGGCTAGCCGGCGACGCGTTCGTGCGAACTGTCTGGAAGGCCGAAGATCGCAGCGGAGTACAGCTAGGTCGGCTTCGTGCCTGTGAAAGCCCCACGCTGCCGCTGCCCGCCATCGTGGCACGCCTCAGCCTCGAAGCCCGACGATCACACGGGAGTACCGCCGCCCGCCGGGCGAGAGTTCGGCGTGCCCATCGAGTTCCAATCTGCGTCGAGCCCGACTCCAGCAGACTGAATTGCTCCCTCTGCCGAGCCGTGACGCGAGATTTGTAGGTTCGTCTTCGTGCGTGCCATCGGCCAACATGCACTGTCCTCCTTGCCATATCATGGCGTGGGACTGACTTGATGCTATCTGGAGGATATTTATGGGACGGCGGCGTTGCCTCTTCGTGCACCCGGAATTAGAGTCCAGATTGACATGGAGCCAGTGGACGCAGAGTTAGAGTTAGACTTCGGATCGAGATGTAGCGTGTACGTAACGATTGGCAAAGGTTGAGCTAAAGACGTAACCAGTGACGGACGAAAACGTATTAGCCAAACGGACGAAAATTGGGAGGAAGAAACCTTCCTCCCTTTATTATTAGGTAGGTATAGGTATTATTAGGTAGAGATTACACCATTGAACCAAAGCCCGCTCAATCATAGTGTCCAATTAAAACGTGTCTCATCGGCTCGAGCTCTGTGCGTTTGTATGGTACCCAAAAGATAAGTAGAAATATGCTTATCAAAGGATTCTACAATTCTATATACGTAACCTAGAATTGGATGTGCTTGATATCACAACAGTTCACTTTGTCTATAGACACGTACTGCTCTTTGTGGTACCATGCGTTTCTAAGTTCAAATTCTCCGTGTTACCAAATGCAACATCTTACGGGAGCATCGGTTAATCAAACTTAAAAGACAAAAACCCGCTAGACATTTCACCCACACTACGCCGGTTGTATCATTTATTCATCCAACCAGTTTATATTCTCAACCGTCCACTACTAGGAAAAGATAATGCGTGGCGCACCAAAATTCATAGCTGTTCGGGGCGGGGACGTCTTGCGACTGCTGGCGCGGGTCTAGGGACGACACGAAGGCGCAAGCTAGGAGATGTTCGAACTCGAGGAGGGGTGCGAGAGGCTGAGGCGCGCGTCTACGATCTCATCTGCCATGACCCCGCATCGGTGACGAGGTTGCCGCTGGCAGCCCTTTCTCTGGGTTTCTCCGCTGGATCGAGGAGGTGGCCATTGTCGGCTGCGTCAGCGGTTCGTCTCTCTGAGCGCTCCCAAGCTCGGAATTGATTTCCTGCTGAGAGCTTGTCTTACCCGTGTCTGATCAAGAGCACAAGTAGCTCCACACCCCGAACAAGAGCACACATATGGTACTGCAGCCTTAATAGTAAAATTAGTATCTTATTACCTCTAGAAAATACAAGATCGTTATCAATTTCTATCCATGTAAATTTCCATATATATTAGGATTACGTGGCTGATAAAAAAAAATTAGAGAACCGTAGCAAAGCACGGGCATTCAACTAGTAACCTTAATAGTAAAGATAGTCCTTATATTGAGGGCCGTGGTCAGGGCCGTGGTGCACTTCTCTAGTCGTGCGTACGTGGTAGAGGAGATAGGTCTTTTTTTTTTCAGGAACGGAGTCCTGTGGCACGAGGCCTATGAGCTCTTCCTTGGTCCGCGGAGCCCATCCGGACGTGGGCTCTATAAGTTGGTCCTCTGTGGATCCGGATCCGATAAGAACAGTTACACGTACCTACGTTCAACGGAGTCCGATTCCGACCAGCCTTGCAATACCGTGTTTATATACGCGAACCTTGCATCTAAACCTATTAATTAACCAAGTCCAAATTATCGCCACGCACAACTAACTCGCGGCGCGACGGCTATGGAGACCACGGCAGAGAACCAGACTGCATCCAGCCCGTCGAACTACAGCGGCGGCGACCAAGCGGCGCCGGTGCCGGCGTTGAAGGGCCAAAAACTGGCGGAGAGCGACAAGCCTGAGCCAGCCAAGGGAAAGCGGATCACCAGGGTGAGCCAGAAGTTCATCGACATCCTGCTCCACGAGAAAGCCACCGGCACCGGCATGTACAGGCCGTCCAGGTTCACGGAGTACGTCGAGGACTACAAGTGTTCAATTGATTTCCGGCCGTTCGTCGCACGTCTCAACGCTATCAGGGAGGAGGCGCGCGCCCGGGACGCCGCGATCTTAGAGCAGTACCACCGCCTCGGCTATGCCTACCATGAGGTGGACGAGGAGTCCTTCGTCTACGACGAGACCAAGCCGCTGTCCCTGCCGGCTTGATCTTCATGTAGTAGAAGCGATCACTTAATTAAGAGTTTATAAAGTACCTACCGTCTGATCATTAATTAATATAGGACATTGTGTTCTTCAGATCTGAACTCCGCTCCCTACTAGTAGTATTGCCCTTGATTGGGTTTGGTTTGTCCAAACTCGGCTCCCTTTGCGCCAGTGATAGTGTTGGAATTTATGGGCTACAGTGTGGCCCAACTAAGCCCAATAAATCCTGAAATTGTCATGGCCCATTCATGAATAATGAGTGGAGTGAGTGGGACTAAAGTTTAGTCCCATACTGCTAGTTTGGAGAGAATGGAACCACTTTATAAGGTGAGCCATTCTAGCTCATGTATGAGTTGGCAAGGCAAGAGGAGAGGTGTGCCACACGCGCGCTCCTCCTCCGCCGCCCGCCTCACCACGCCTCGTCACGACGCGCCGCGGGTTGCGGGAATGAGCCGAGAGCGTTTATTTTGTTGCTTGGGAAATCTTAATGAGTCATTAACTTGGTAATTAACGGACGCGTTAATTCCTAAACTGTTTCCGTTTCCTTTCTGGATCGTGAAACCGAACCGACTCAGACGTGGAGTTACGTCCACGTCTCTCCTAGCCGCATATAAATACGCGCATACGGTAAACCCTAGCAGCCACAAAAACATATGGTTTCGCACCGTTCCAATCCACTGCGCCGCCAATCAAGTCTTCTTCATCCCTCCTTCCGGCGTGCACCGTTAGTGGGGACAGCAGGCCTCCGGAACCCCGCCTCTTGTGATCCTGTACGGGAGAGGGGCGATCAGGTTTTTGGGGAGCGCACTCGCGCGACTGCTGACGGCGACTACTTCCCCAACGACGATTTCTTCCCCGACCTCGGCAACCTCTTCCTCGACGACATGGCCGACGTGGACAACAACAACGGCGGTGCCGCTACCGCTGCATCGTACGTATCTCTATTCCATCTGTATGAGATATTACTGGAATTCTTATGTCTAGTTCTTGCAATAGATTGTTTCAGTCTGTCTACTGTATTAGATCTAGATATTTGCATGGTTACTGTATTTGCTACGGTCACAATTTATCTGATAGTATTTCGAATTAAATCATGTGCTAAATTGCTAATATATTCAACAATCCAAAAACCTGATTATAGGCAATTTCTTGCACCTGCACCGTCTGTCATTGCGGCGACAAGGCCAATCTCTTTCAAACCTTGCGCTGCTATGCGGCCACTAAGGGCAAGCCTGAGGGCGATCTCAATCCAGCACAGCTGGAGGCCTTTGAGAATATGGACACTATGTTTAAAAGTGCCCTCCTCGGTATAATTGATGATTCCATTGTGGATCCGTATATGTCGTTTGATAACGGCAAGGATATGTGGGCTGCACTCGAGGCCAAATTTGGGGCCTCGGATGCTGGCAGCGAGCTGTATGTCATGGAGCAATTCTATGACTACAGGATGACTGATGAGCGCTCTGTTGTTCAACAGGCTCATGAGATACAGTCACTCGCTAAATAAATTGAGCACTTTAAGTGTATATTACCGGACAAGTTTGTGGCCGGAGGCATTATTGCCAAGCTTCCATCTTCATGGAGCACCTTTGCTACTTCTCTGAAACACAAGAGACAGGAGTTTTCCGTTACGGACCTCATCGGATCTCTTGATGTGGAAGAGAAGGCGAGAGCAAAGGATACACGTGCTCGGGTTGCTGAGGTAGGTTCTTCTGCCCATGTGGTACAGAAGAAACACTACCCGCCCAACAAGCCTAAATATAACAAGAAGAAATCCGAGGGTAAAGGCAAACCCGATGGCAGGTTTAAGCCATCGCACTCTACCAACTTCAAGAAGAGGAAGGGGTCATGTCACGTTTGCGGTGAACTGACCCATTGGGCTCCAAAGTGCCCTAAGCGATATGAGTTGCAGCAGCAAGAGAACAGCGGCAAGACCGCTAACATAGTCATTGGTGACACTGAGATGAAGGATACTGGGTACGGTACAGTTCCTACTATTCTTTCAGTTTGTCATTCACCTGAATGGTTAATTGACACAGGTGCCAATGTACATGTTTGTGCTGATGCTTCCATGTTCTCTTCTTATCAGATCACAGGGACTTCCCCCGTGCTGATGGGGAACGGGTCACATGCTACTGTTCGTGGTGTTGGTACGGTCGATCTGAAGTTTACTTCGGGAAAGATCGTGCGACTGAAGAACGTTCATCATGTGCCCTCCATCAATAAAAATCTCGTCAGCGGCTCACGTTTATGTCGAGATGGTTTTAAGTTGGTATTCGAGTCCAATAAAGTTGTAATTTCCAAGTATGGACAATTTATTGGTAAAGGCTATGAGTGCGGAGGCTTGTTTCGCTTATCCTTGTCAGATATATGCACCAAAGTTATTAATAATGTTTGTCACGATAATGATTGTGATGTTTGGCATTCACGACTTTGTCATATTAATTTTGGTTGCATGACGCGGTTAGCAAATATGAGTTTAATTCCGAAATTCAGTACTATTAAAGGTTCCAAATGTCAAGTGTGTGTTCAAGCTAAACAACCTCGCAAGTCTCACAAGACCGCGGAGGCAAGAGACTTGGCACCACTAGAACTTATACATTCTGATCTTTGTGAGATGAATGGCGTATTGACAAAAGGTGGAAAGAAATATTTCATGACACTTATTGATGACTCCACTAGATATTGTTATGTGTATCTTCTGAAATCTAAAGATGAAGCTTTAACTTATTTCAAGAACTATAAGGCCGAAGCAGAGAACCAACTTGATCGTAAAATTAAACGGCTTAGGTCTGATCGTGGTGGAGAGTATTTTTCCAACGAGTTTAATTCTTTTTGTGCTGAACACGGTATTATTCATGAGAGGACGCCTCCCTACTCACCTCAGTCAAATGGAGTGGCTGAAAGAAAGAACCGAACGTTGTCTGATTTGGTTAACGCCATGTTAGACACTTCGGGTCTCTCCAAGGCATGGTGGGGGGAGGCGCTAATGACTGCATGTCATGTCCTAAACCGAGTTCCCACAAAGAATAAAACCATTACTCCATTTGAGGAATGGGAAAGGAAAAGGTTAAAACTCTCCTACCTACGTACTTGGGGTTGTTTGGCGAAAGTCAATATACCAATTCCCAAGAAGCGCAAGCTTGGACCTAAAACCGTAGATTGTGTTCTTCTGGGCTATGCTTTTAATAGCATTGGTTATAGATTCTTGGTAGTAAAATCTGAGGTATCCGACATGCATGTTGGTACGATTATGGAGTCGAATGATGCGACTTTCTTTGAGAACATATTTCCTATGAAGGATATGTCTAGCTCATCAAATCAGGAGAAACCTGTTTCATCTAGTCAGGAATTAGCTGAGATTCCTGAATCCACCATTCCGATAGAACACGTTGAGAATCCTGAGGAGGATGACAATGAAGTTCCTGTAAGGAGCAAGAGACAGAGGACTGCAAAGTCCTTTGGTAATGATTTCATTGTGTACCTCGTGGATGACACACCCAGGACTATTTCAGAAGCTTATGCGTCTCTTGATGCTGACTACTGGAAGGAGGCTGTCCGTTGCGAGATGGATTCCATCTTGGCTAACGGAACCTGGGAAATCACTGATCGTCCTTATGGGTGTAAACCTGTAGGATGTAAGTGGGTGTTCAAGAAAAAGCTTAGGCCTGATGGTACAATTGAAAAGTACAAGGCAAGGCTTGTGGCCAAGGGTTATACCCAGAAAGAAGGTGAAGACTTCTTTGATACTTACTCGCCGGTGGCTAGACTGACCACTATTCGTGTGCTACTATCACTAGCTGCCTCGCACGGTCTTCTCGTTCATCAAATGGACGTTAAGACGGCTTTCCTTAATGGAGAGTTGGACGAGGAAATTTACATGGAGCAGCCAGATGGTTTCGTAGTACCCGGTCAGGAAGGCAAGGTGTGTAAGTTATTGAAGTCATTATACGGCCTCAAGCAAGCACCTAAGCAATGGCACGAGAAGTTTGAAAGGACTTTGACTGCTGAAGGCTTTGTTGTAAATGAAGCTGATAAGTGTGTGTACTATCGCCATGGTGGGGGCGAGGGAGTTATTCTATGTCTGTATGTCGATCTTTGGGACCAATCTTGATTTAATCAAGGAAGTTAAGGATTTCTTATCTCGCTGTTTTGAGATGAAGGATCTAGGAGTAGCTGATGTTATCTTGAACATCAAGCTATTGAGAGATGATAATGGTGGGATTACACTGCTTCAATCTCACTATGTGGAAAAGGTCTTGAGTCGCTTTGGGTATAGTGACTGCAAGCCTTCGTCAACTCCATATGATGCTAGTTTGTTGCTTCGAAAGAATCAACGGATTACTAGAGATCAACTGAGATATTCTCAGATTATAGGCTCGCTTATGTATTTGGCAAGTGCCACGAGGCCTGACATCTCTTTTGCTGTGAGCAAATTGAGCCGGTTTGTTTCCAATCCGGGAGATGATCATTGGCGTGCGCTTGAGAGAGTTATGCGCTATTTAAAAGGCACTGCGAGCTATGGAATTCACTATACCGGAAACCCGAGGGTTCTGGAAGGATATAGTGATTCTAATTGGATATCTGATGCTGATGAGCTTAAGGCCACTAGTGGTTTATGTTTTTACACTTGGTGGTGGCGCTGTTTCCTGGAAGTCTTGCAAGCAGACCATCTTAACGAGGTCAACTATGGAAGAAGAACTCGCAGCATTAGACACAGCCACTGTTGAAGCAGAGTGGCTTCGTGAGCTCTTGATGGACTTGCCTATGGTTGAAAAACCAATACCCGCAATCCTAATGAACTGTGATAATCAAACTGTGATCGTGAAAGTGAACAGTTCTAAGGATAATGCAAAGTCATCAAGACATGTGAAGAGGAGATTAAAATCTGTCAGGAAATTGAAGAACTCCGGAGTTATTGCATTCGATTATATCCAAACGTCTATGAACTTGGAAGATCCCTTCACAAAGGGTTTATCACGGAATGTGATAGATAATGCATCGAGGGAGATGGGTTTGAGACCCACGTTATGAGTTGCCCACAGTGGTAACCCACTCTATGTGATCGGAGATCCCGTGAATTAGAAGTGGGAGACAAGCTGTTGGTCGGCTGAGAGGAGAGTATCCTTATATTTATTCCACTCCATAAAAGATGCAATACTCTCCTGATCTGTACGGTAGGTTGACATTTGTCTTAATGTGTTCCAAGTGGCTTATTTATATAAGCAGAGATGTGTCCTACAGAACATCTCCTGAGGAACTCACCTATATGAGTCTGACTGTTAAACGTCGCAGTCTATGAGAATCGGGTGCTCTCTAATAAACTCATGAAAGGCCTTCGGAGTATGACGCATACGCTCCAAACCGCGGGGAAGCCTTGCGGCAGCCTAGTATCGGTTCAGACGTTGTGTGAAACTGGTATCACAGCAAACTTGTAGTTCAAGGCGTAGTCCACTATTCAAGTTGTGAACTAGTGTAGCATGATGTTCTAAGTGGAAGTTCAACTTAACAGTCTCCACTAACACCGGTATATAAACAATGTTTTGGAACAAAGTTTATGAAATGTGCTAATGACACTTTGTGGGGAATTGTTGGAATTTATGGGCTACAGTGTGGCCCAACTAAGCCCAATAAATCCTGAAATTGTCATGGCCCATTCATGAATAATGAGTGGAGTGAGTGGGACTAAAATTTAGTCCCATACTGCTAGTTTGGAGAGAATGGAACCACTTTATAAGGTGAGACATTCTAGCTCATGTATGAGTTGGCAAGGCAAGAGGAGAGGTGTGCCACACGCGCGCTCCTCCTCCGCCGCCCGCCTCGCCACGCCTCGCCTCGTCACGACGCGCCGCGGGTTGCGGGAATGAGCCGAGAGCGTTTATTTTGTTGCTTGGGAAATCTTAATGAGTCATTAACTTGGTAATTAACGGATGCGTTAATTCCTAAACTGTTTCCGTTTCCTTTCTGGATCGTGAAACCGAACCGACTCAGACGTGGAGTTACGTCCACGTCTCTCCTAGCCGCATATAAATACGCGCATACGGTAAACCCTAGCAGCCACAAAAACATATGGTTTCGCACCGTTCCAATCCACTGCGCCGCCAATCAAGTCTTCTCCATCCCTCCTTCCGGCGTGCACCGCTAGTGGGGACAGCAGGCCTCCGGAACCCCGCCTCTTGTGATCCTGTACGGGAGAGGGGCGATCAGGTTTTTGGGGAGCGCACTCGCGCGACTGCTGACGGCGACTACTTCCCCAACGACGATTTCTTCCCCGACCTCGGCAACCTCTTCCTCGACGACATGGCCGACGTGGACAACAACAACGGCGGTGCCGCTACCGCTGCATCGTACGTATCTCTATTCCATCTGTATGAGATATTACTGGAATTCTTATGTCTAGTTCTTGCAATAGATTGTTTCAGTCTGTCTACTGTATTAGATCTAGATATTTGCATGGTTACTGTATTTGCTACGGTCACAATTTATCTGATAGTATTTCAAATTAAATCATGTGCTAAATTGCTAATATATTCAACAGATAGAAGCTATCACTTAATTAAGAGTTCATGAAATAGATCCGTCAAACTATTTGTAAGTTCCTAGTCGTACGCGATCACGAGGAATCCTAACAATCTAGCTAGTACCAACCGTAAGATTGTTCATTAATATACATTGTGTTCTTCAGATCTGAACTCGGCCCCCTTTGCTCCAATGGTTTGGTTTGTCTAAACTCGGCTCCCTTTGCGCCGGTCGTTACGGATTAAAACGTCAACCAAATTCTGGAAATAAACTTTTCTTCCAAAAATCTGCTATTTAGATTCGGATCAATTTGAGTAAGATTTAAATTCAGTTGAACTTAGTTAAGTGTTTATAGAATAGATCTGTCAAACTATTTGTGAGTTCCTATTCGGTACGCGTGCACGTGGAATCCTAACAATCAAGTACCTACCGTACGATCGATAATTAATAAATTGTGTTCTTCAGATCTGAACTCGGCTCCCTTTGCTCCAATTGTACAAATATATTGTCCTCAATTGGGTTTGGCTTGTCTAAACTCGGCTCCCTTTGTGCCGGTCGTTATACGGGTTAAAACGTGTCCACCAAGTTCTCGTTATTAAAGAAATCTGCTACTTATATTCGGACCAATTTGAATAAGCTTCAAATTCAGCTAAACTTAGTTTAGATGAAATTAGGACGAAGAAATTTGTTGACCTTAGATGAAAACCTAGATCTCACTACAACAACTCAAACGTGACACAGATCCAAAAAGTGGTTCATATAGCTGTTACATGTTGGCACACCATATAGCAGAAATATGCAGTTCATCATTCATATAATTTTCTGCGGACAAAACTGTTTCTACACCATTATTATGTGGCTGGTATTATAATAGAAATGATATTTTTCCCTAGATAGATAATATCCATTTGTTTGTAGGAAGGATTTGGGAGTCGAAATCTCCGCATAGAGTACAGTTGCAGCCATTAAGAACACAACCAGCCACCCAGCTGCACTTAGCACCTTTTTTACAATGGTTGTAGTTATCATACACACGTTTGCAATAATTGTTGCAACCGTTTTGGTCGCAGTTAAACCCTGGTATAGTATTTGATCGACAACCTTCCCACTCCGCCTTGTCTGGAAAGTATGGCCAAGAAGAAGAAAACCGTGTCATTGTCATAGTTTTATAGGATAAATCCCTAAGCAAGGTGTTACATGTATGAATGGATATTACCTAATGGTAGCACAAGGAAGGTGATGGTCAGGAGTAGCATAAGGGTAGCCCTCATCTTGATGTTGTTGTAAAATTGATATGAGATGTTGTTAATAGTTCTCTCTGTTGACTCAGAAGCAATAGATACTCAATGTCAATCATTTTATAGTCGATCTGATATGAATGATATCTTGTTTTATCTTGGAAAATAATTGATAATGATTAATGCCACTGATCAAATTTAATTGCATTAATTTGTGTCTATATATAGTACTGGTAAGTTAAGTTCATACCTCCTATTGAAGTATGGAAGTGTTACCGAAATGATATTTTGCACTAAATGATAGAAATATCACAAATGGTCTAGGCCCTAATCTTGGAGGAATTTGATGAATTCTCATCCATTGTAATAGTCGTGAAAACTATGGAAAATTATGACTGCGTATTTGTTCTTGATGAAATTTGGTGTTTTCCAATAGTTTTTCTTGAACGGGTAAAAAATAAACCAATTCTACCGACTGTTATTTCTACACCACCCGAGCACTTGACATTGATTCTTGTTAGATTTCAGAAACTTGCCGTATTGTTGACTCATTTTATGACATTTGGGTCCAGCCTATTATCCATGTCACAAGAGATGCACTAAATGCTTTTAATAATTTTCCTTATATGTGGATTCCACCACTTTGCCCCTTCATCGACGATGTGTCGAGTTGAGTTTGGGGATGATGGGTAGTGGCTTTTCTGTTTTATCCAATAGTTTTTCTTACGGAACAATAGGTTCTTTTGTTCTTCAGTGTAATGTAGTGGATTCGTATTTGAGGTGTGATGGCTGACGTTGCTAAACCCCAAGAGAAAGGTTGTGAAGAGTGCAGCGGCAACTTTTCCCTCAAAAAAGAAACCAAGATTGAATCGACTAGTAGGAGGAAAAGCAATCTCTAAAGGTTGATGCAGCTGAGGTGGCAGGGCGCACTACCGGTTCAGCAGCAACGTCGAACCTACACAACACAATCAAATCACTTTGCCTCAACGAATCAGTGAGATTGTCAATCTTACCGGTTTTGCTGAACACAAAGAGGTTAAACGTATAGTGTGGAAAACGATATGAGAACAGTATGAAAGTAGTAGCAGCAGTGTAAAAACAGTGAAAGTAGTGTGTGTATTATCAGTATGAGAAAATGGACACGAGTCCATAGTTCACTAGTGGTGTCTCTCCATAAGAGATAAATAACATGTGTGATGAACAAATTACAGCTGGACAATTGACAGAAATGAAGGTTGCACCGTAGTGCATATGCAAGACATAAATATTACTATGTGATTCATGGGGGCATTACAACAAGATACATAGACCGTCATGAACTGCATCTATGACTAATAATCCACCCTCCGAATATCATCCGAACAAACGTTGGGTATTAAGTTGCAAGCAACAGATAATCGCAGTATGCAAAGTGTGTAATATAAACAATGTAAACGAAGTAAACATAGTTGTTTTCTCCCTAATGGCAACATCACATCCTCCATCTGTCACGTTTCCGTCACTCGAGCACAGATACAAAGGAGGAATGCACCCACTATCGAGTATAAATACTCCCTCTTGAAGTTACTAGCATCTACTTGGCCAGAGAATCTACTAATAACAGAGAGCATGCAAGATCATAAATAACATATGCATGAAGATAACATGATAGATTGAAAATCACAAGACATATAATTCAATATTTATCGGATCCCAGCAAACACAACATATAGCATTTCATAAAGATAATCTCGATTATGTGAGGCGGCTCACGAGATCTAAACATGAGGCACAAAGTGGAGGAGACAAGCATCTAGCTACTGCTATGGACCCGTAGTCCAGGGATGAACTACTCATGCATCACTTTGGAGGAGGGAATGGTGGTGTAGACCCCTCCGTTGATGAATTTCCCTCCCGGTAGGGTGCCGAGGAGACCTCCAGAACCAGCCCGATCTCAGGATGAAAATGACGGCGGCCTCGAGTGTTTTTCGTGGAAAATTGGTCTCTTTTTAGGGTTGATGTATCAGGGTGAATAAATAGGCGAAAGGGCGATGGGCGCCCAAGGGGCACACACCACCCCCACACGCGGCCAGGGGGGAGCCCGCGCGGAGGCAGCATGGTGTAGGGGCTCCAGGTCCCCTCCGGGTCTCCTTTGGACTTCCTTGACGTGTCGGGAATTCTAAGACTTTTGGATTTTAAATCGTCCAATTCCGAGAATATTTCCAGAACAACTTTTCTGAAACTAAACAGCAGAAAACAGGAACTGGCACTATGACAGCTTGTCAATAGGTTAGTCCCACAAAATCCATAAAAATAACATAAAGTGTATAATAAACATGTAGCATATAGTATGAAAACAACATGTAACGTCAGAAATTATGGATACGTTTATGACGTATCAACACCCCCAAGCTTAGTTCCTACTCGTCCTCGAGTAGGTAAACGACAAAACAAAATAATTTCTAAGGTGACATTCTACCAACATAAACTTGATCATCGTAGTAATGTAAAGCATGTAAATTAGGATCAAACAAATAAAGGTTGTGGATTATAGTTGATATCAAATAGAATAATGTATAAACTATTAGGAAGAACAAAGTAAAACTTTTTATTGAATCAATACTAAAAGACAATTAACCGTGCAATGGTTTATTAAAGATGATTTAAGCTTCAAGAACAACAATATAATCATCCAAGGCATCAAACTCTGACAACAACTCATGTTAGGATCAAGTCAAGTGACAACAATATGCACGTCAGAAAACCATTCAATTAATTGTTCACTCAAAACAAGCAAGCGTTATGTATTGGTTCCTGGCACCACGATGTGGTGGCTAAAAGAACATTATGGGGGATTTGGATGGTCAATGGAAGAAAGTCATGCACAACTGAAAGTGATCATTACACAAGAGGAAGTATCATAATCGAAGTTATGCAAGGAGAAGTGATTGCCACACAACGGATGCACATAGAGCCATAAGTGTATGAAAGCTCTCAAATGGAACTAGTGGGGGTGCATCCAACTTGGTTGCTCACGAAGACCTAGAGCTCTTTTGGGAGGCTCATCATTGGAATATACAAGCCAAGTTCTATAATGTAAAGTTCCCCACATAGTTATGAATGAATGATAATATGAAAACTTTCTCCAAACTGAAGCATTGGTGCTAAACATGAAGCACACGTGTGGTATATAAGGATAGTGATGGCGGTGGGCGCTCGAGGGCCGCACACCACCCCACGCGCGGCCAGGGGGAGCCCGCGCGGAGGCATGGTGTAGGGTCTCCAGGGCCCCCTCCAGGTCTACATTGGACTTCCTTGACGTGTCGGGAATTCTAAGAATTTTGAATTTTAAATCGTCCAATTCCGAGAATATTTCCAGAATAACTTTTCTGAAACTAAAAATAGCAGAAAACAGGAACTGACACAGCTTGTCAATAGGTTGGTCCCAGAAAATCCATAAAAATGATATAAAGCGTATAATAAACATGTAGCATATAGTATGAAAACAATATGTAACGTCAGAAATTATGGATACGTTTATGACGTATCAACACCCCCAAGCTTAGTTCCTACTCGTCCTCGAGTAGGTAAACGACAAAAAAAAAATCTAAGGTGACATGCTACCAACATAAACTTGATCATCGTAGTAATGTAAAGCATGTAAATTAGGATCAAACGAATAAAGGTTGTGGTTTATAGTTGATATAAAATAGAATAATGTATAAAGTATTAGGAAGAACAAAGTAATTTTTTTAATGAATCAATACTAAAAGACAATCAACTGTGCAATGGTATATTAAAGATGATTTAAGTTTCAAGAAAAACAATATAATCATCCAAGGCATCAAACTCTAACAACAACTCCTGTTAGGATCAAGTCAAGTGACAAAAATATGCACGTCGGAAAACCATTCAATTAATTGTTCACTCAAAACAAGCAAGCGTTCGGTATTGGTTCCTGACACCAGGATGTTGTGGCTAAAAGAACATTATGGGGGATTTGGATGGTCAATGGAAGAAAGTCTTACACAACAGAAAGTGATCATTAGACAAGAGGAATTCTTATAATTGAAGTTATGCAAGGAGAAGTGATTGCCACACAACGGATGCACATAGAGCTATAAGTGTATGAAAGCTCTCAAATGGAACTCGTGGGGTGCATCCAATTTTCTTGCTCACGAAGACCTAGAGCTCTTTTGAGGAGGCTCATCATTGGAATATACAAGCCAAGTTCTATAATGTAAGTTCCCCACATAGTTATGCGAGTCATAATATGAAAACTCTCTCCAACCGAATTAATGATACTAACCAAGCACAAGTGTGGAATAAATGATAGTATTGTTGTCCCTCTCTCTTTATTATCTCTCTTTTGCCCTTTCTTTATTTTTTTTATTTTTGGGGTTTTCTCTTTCTTTTTCTTTTTTTTGATATATAATCGCACTGGTAGGCGCAACACTCTATTTTATAATGAATCATGACACTTTTAGTACTCATAACTCAAACTGAAATAAGTCTGATGTATGTAAAACTAAATTCTCATGCCAATGTAGCAGTATGCAAAATAACAATGAAGCATGACAAGTAACATAATGATGATGGATGTTGTATGGCATTATATCTCGGAATGGCTGTGGAAATGCCATGGTAGGTAGGTATGGTGGCTGTTTTGAGGAAGATAACTTTTGGCTTATGTGTAGAAGAACAAAGTTCTCCCACGGAGTTTCGATGCACTGCCGAAGTTTGCACCAACTCTCAATGTGAGAATGAGCAACGCACAATACCGAAGAGGCTAGCAAATATGGATGGTGTAAGTGCCATAAAACCGTAACATAGAACTCACGGGTTAAAAGATTCCAAATAAAATCATGATCTCACAAGGCATAATGAAAATCACTCCAAGAGGGTCTGTGACTGGGAAATGTCGCTGTTAGCTACCCCGACTGTAGCGCGTAACAAAAAGCCCTTACGATTGCTATCGGCAAAGGAAGTCGTATACCATTATCCTATCAACTGGTTATTTGAGTGTGGCATAGTTTCAAGCTTTTAGACCAACAATTAATTGTTTTTCACTTTACTAAATCAAAAAAATTACCATTAAGCATATTAATATCTCAAAACAACATCAAATAATCAAGTGAAACATTTTAGTGATCTCAAGAATATGCAAGCTTTTTCGTTATATCATCTACCACATGTAGCATTTTCTATTTCTATCAAACATCAAACAAAAAACCTCTCCAAATAATATAGAAATGAAACAAGAGAGTACTAACATAATTCTACTAGAACTAACAGCTCTGAAAAGAGATGCATGAAAATAAGGGCTAAACGCAGTACTAGCAAAAAGTGAACACTCATAGAACAATAAGAATGAAAACTAGAGTGTTCTAAGCAATAAAAACGGAGCGTGTCTCTCTCCAAAACAAGTATGATAGGATCCAACCATAAAATACATCAAAGAAAACTAAACAAACTGAATGCAAAAATAACTTACGCTTCGAGTAAAATTCATATGATGTGACCGAAGAAAAATATAGTTTCACTAGAAGTTACCTGATAAATTGTTGATGAAGAAGGGGATGCCTTGGGCATCCCCAAGCTTAGATGCTTGAGTCTTATTATAAATTTCTGGGATGATCCACGTGGGAATCCCCAAGATTTGACCTTGCACTCTTCTTAATCACATTATATCATTCTCTTCTCTTCACCCTGAAAACTTCCTTCACACCACACTCAAAGAGTAATTCGCATTAGAGGGTTAGTGCAACAATACAAAATCCATGGGTTCTGTATGAGAACAATTTATATTTATACTTTTAAACATTAGCTACAGCCACTGATGTTTCGTGAAGCAAAAAAAATCCGCTTGACATCGTAAAAGACCAAATGAAAGAAAAATGACAGAATCTGCCAAAACTAGAACAGTCTAAAAAGACTTATTTTTCCAGCATTTACGTTACTCAAATCAAAAAACTTGAATAACAAAAAAGTTTAGGAATTAGATGAGGAATAAGCATAAAAAGTTTTAGGTCATTTTGAGTTTTCTGTGAATTATACGATTTTTTTTACGGTGGACAGCAGAAATCTGTTAACTGCGCAGAAATCCAAAACCAACTCCAACTTTCGTCAGAAACTTTACATGGCATAACTAATACATGAAAATAAAGATTAAAAGGAGTTTATGCATAAGTATACAACCCCTTTACTCAAAGAAACAGAGAAAAACAAAGAAAAAATAAAACCATGGGTTATCTCCAAAGAAGTGCTTTTCTTTAACGCCTTTTAGCTAGGCCCAGAAAAGTGGATTCACGTGTTTTCAAGTGAAGAAGCATCCAAATCAAGATAAGTCAATTCCTCAATAATGCATTGTATTTTATCTAAATTTGTTTCAGATGTTCCTCGCTTATAACTTTTAGGTTTACTACTCTCATCAAAATAAAATCAGGAACAATCGAATCAAAATTCTTTTGGTGGGCTTCATGTAGTGCTACCAATTCAAAGGGGATTGGTATTTTCTCGTCCTTTTTATTTTTAGCTTCAGATCTTTCGAGAGCACCAACAACATCTACACATGTGCCTATCATATAGAAATGATCAAAAACTTTTCTAACTTCTATAGCAACATCTCCAAATTCTTTAAGCATTGTTTCTAGGATATTTTTTTTCAATATTATTCAAGTTGATGAACATATGTTGCAGTATAGGATGAAGGTTAACAAACCTAACTTCTAACATGTGTATAAAAAAAGTTGCAGCAGTTTCATAATTTGGAGCAATTTCTACTATTGATTTTTCCTCAAATTCTCATGTTTACTAATATGATTAAAGAATTCTTCAATGGCATCTTGTCCAAGAGTAGAACCACTACCAACTGGAAGATCTTTCAGGGTAAACTCAGGAAGCAACATGATGAAGAAAAAAACTAGGTAACAAAAATATCAACTAGAATAAGAACTAAAGTTTTTGTGTTTTTTATATAAAGAAGCAAACAAGATAAAATAAAATAAACTAAGAAAAACTAAAACAAAGTAAAGTGAATGGAAGTAAGAGACTCCCCTTGCAGAAATTCTCTGCCTCCTCGGCAACGGCGCCAGAAAACATGTTGATGGATGACGTTGGTAAACCCCAAGAGAAAGGTTGGGAAGAGTGCAGCGGCAAGTTTTCCCTCAGAAAAGAAACCAAGGTTGAATCGGCCAGTAGGAGGATAAGCAATCTCTGAAGGTTGATGCAACTGAGGTGGAAGGGCGCACTACCGGTTTAGCAGCAACGTGGAACCTACACAACACAATCAAACCACTTTGCTCCATCGAAGCATTGAGTTTGTCAATCTTAGTGGTTTTGCTGAACACAAAGAGGTTAAAACTATGGTGTGGAAAACAATATGAAAGCAGCAGCACGAGTGTGAAAACAGTGAAAGCAGTGTGTGTATTATCAGTATGAGAAAATGGACCGAGGTCCACAGTTCACTGGTGGTGTCTCTCCATCAAAGATAAATGACATGTGTGGTGAAAAAATTACAGCTGGGCAATTGACACAAATGAAGGATGCACCATAGTGCATATGCAAGACATAAAGATTACTATGTGTTTCATGCGGGCATTACAACCAGAAACATAGACCGTCATCCAACTGCATCTATGACTAATAATCCACCCTCTGAATATTATCCGAACAAACGTTGGGTATTAAGTTGCAAGCAACAGATAATCGCAGTAAGCAAAGTGTGTAATGTAAACAATAACATCATCCTTAGACAAAGCATTGTTGTTTTCTCCCTAATGGCAACAACACATCCTCCATCCGTCACGTTTTTGTCACCGGAGGGGTCTATACCACCATGCCCTCCTCCAAAGTGATGCGTGAGTAGTTCATCACTAGACTACGGGTCTATAGCAGTAGCTAGATGGTTGTCTCACCCACATTATGCCTCATGTTTATATCTCGTGAGCTTCCCTACATGATCGAGATCATCTTTATGTAATGCTACATGTTGTGTTTGCTAGGATACGATGAATGTTGAATGCTATTTCTTTTGATTATCAATCTACATGTTATCTTTATGTATATGTTATTTATGATCTTGCATACTCTCCGTTATTAGTAGATGCTCTGGCCAAGTAGATGCTAGTAACTCCAATAGGGAGTATTTATGCTCGATAGTGCACTAGTAGGAAAAGGCTTATAGCCACCAGCTTAGCGCTGGCGAACACGTTTTCGTGTTGGTCAGTGCTATTACCACTGGCGAAGCAGAAAACGTGTTCGCCAGCGGTAAGTTAGTACCGATGGCGAAGCAGCAGCAGGGTTCGCCAGCGCTAACGGTGGCCTCCCCACCCCCGCGCAGGACCAAATACCGCTGGCGAACATGTGGTGTGGTTCGCCAGCAGTAAGCAAGATACTGCTGGCGAACATGTCATGTGGTTCGCCAGCGGTATTTCGTCTACTACCGCTGGCCAACCACTATTTTGGTTCGCCAGCGGTAAACTTTGAAATTTGAAATTTTTCGCACCCCCCCCACCCGTGGACCGCCTTTTTTACTTTTTTAAAGCAGAAACGAAAATGATAAAATGTTCAAAAAATAAATTCCTTTGATATGTGGGTAGAGCGTACTGTCTAGTTGATATAGAAAATTTGAAATACTCCATTTGACCTTTTATGCAAAATTCAAAAATAAAACGTAAAACAGCCATAACTTTTGCATACGATGTCGAAAAAACGCGTTTAATATATAAAAAACGGTCTCTGAGATTTTTTTCAGAATCGGCAAATTCCAAAAGGAAAAAAAGTTATTTGAGACAGACTAAATTTTCGTACATAATCAATTTAATTAAATAAATTCAAAATTAAAAAAATTAAAAAAATGTTTTTTTAGAAAAGATAATAAGGATGTCATATTTGGATTGCTCGTATTCTTCTGATCAATTTAGACATATCATTTGTCGAATTTGGAATTACGGATTTATAGATATGGTGCAATAGTTAAGAGGATTGATAGTACTATATTTACAAGAAAGAATGAGGTGTTCCTAGGTAGAGTAGTGGGATGGAACTAAGAAGTTAAGCGTGCTCGGGTGGGAGGATGGGTGACCGAGCGGGAAGTGGACATTTCAAATTGAAAAATAAAGCAAAAAAAAAAAATTCTACACCGTGATTAAACGTTCCCCAAATTCAACTGTTTTGAAAAAAAAATGCGAAATTTTTTCAAATTGAAAAATAAAGCAAAAAAATCTACACCGTGATTAAAGGTTCCCCAAATTCAACTGTTTTGAAAAAAACATACAAAAAAATTTATTTTGGAAATTTCAAAATTTGAAACTTACCGCTGGCGAACAGGAGTTGTTCGCCAGCGGTAACCTCTTACCACTGGCGGGTTACTGCTGGCGAACACCTGTTCGCCAGTGGTAGCACGATTTTGTTCGTCACTGGTAATCCATTTCCTACTAGTGGTGGGTTCATGACTCATTTGCATTTGTGCTCGAGTGACAGAAACGTGACGGATGGAGGATGTGCTGTTCCCATTAGGGAAAAAACAACAATGCTTTGTCTAAGGATGATTTTATTGTTTACATTACACACTTTGCTTACTGTGATTATCTGTTGCTTGCAATTTAATACCCAACGCTTGTTCGGATGATATTCGGTGGGTGGATTATTAGTCATAGATGCTGTTGGATGACGGTCTATGTATCTTGTTGTAATGCCCGCATGAATCACATAGGAATCTTTAAGTCTTGCATGTGCACTACGGTGCAGGCTTCATTTCTGTCAACTGCCCAGGTGTAATTTGTTCATCACACATGTTATTTATCTTTTAGGAGAGGCACCACTAGAGAACTGTGGACCCCGGTCCATTTTCCTCATACTTGCTGAGAATACACACACTGCTTCTACTGTTTTCACACTGTTGCTACTATTTTCATACTATTCTCATACTGTTTTCCATACCATACGTTGAGCCTCTTTGTTTTCAGCAAAACATGTGAGATTGACAACCTCACTACTTCGCTGGGGCAAAGTGATTTGATTGAGTTGTGTAGGTTCCACGTTGCTGCTGAACCGCTAGTGCGCTCTGCCATCTCAGCTGCATCAACCTTCTAAAGTTACTTCTCCCACCTACTGGTTGATTCAATCTTGGTTTCTTTTCTGAGGGAAAACTTTCCGCTGCACTCTTCACAACCTTTCTCTTGGGGTTTACCAACGTCAGCCATCACTCCCTCCCTCCATCGCTGGTGGAGGCGGGGCTCTTGACTCTACCCTCCTTGATTGGAGCGGCGAGGGACAACCCTATCCTAGGTGGTGCAGCTCAGCGGCGATAATCTGGCGCGGCGGCAGGGTTCTCCTGGTACAGTGCCGTTGACCAAGGTGGTGTTGGTGCTGCCGTTGGTGGCTAGGGCGGCGGTGGTGGCGTTCTAGCCCTGGAGTCCCAAATCTAGGCCCACTGGGCCCGATCTCGGTCAAGGGGGTCTGCCTCGTTGCCCCCGGTCAGCCTGCGGAGCGGCTCGTGTCGAGATGACAACATTGACGCCATCCCTGCTGCATCGTGGCGGTGGGAGCTTCACGGGCCTGTCTGGGCACCGCCACGGTGACGCTTGAGAGTGTCATTCCTCCTTCCTAAAGGGCTTCGGGTGTACCCCTTCCCCACCCCTCAGAGTGTGCCTGGGAAATGCTAGGACTTGTCCGGGCAGCATTGTTGTTGTCGGTTCCCTCCTTGGAGGTGCTGCTTGGTACGCGCCCTACGGGAGGGGGCCTTATTGCCGTGTGCCAAAAACACACGGCAACGTTGCACACAGCAAAGAGCACCCGGGGAAGAAGGGACAGTAAAGACCTCTTTCCCGTATGCCAAACATCTGGGCACACGGCAACTATGCTAAGTGGGCCCCACGGCAACTTTCGACGACAGACGAACGGTGACGGGGGGCTCCTGACAAGTGGGCCTCGCGCGTCGATCTTTGTTGTGTGTTTACACACGGCAAAGACCATATCTTTGCTGTGTGCAAACACACGGCAAAGGCCAGGCCTCCTTGCCATGTGTGGCACACGGCAATGTCGGCTGACAATTGGGCCCCTCCGTTCTCTCATTGCCATGTGTTTGCAGTTTTGCACACAGCAAAGAGTGACCAAAGTAACAGCTAGCCCCAACTTTGCCGTGTGTCGGCACACGTCAAAGAGGTACCCAGATTTAAAAAAGTTACACTCTCCCAACAAACAAAACAATATATATTGGGACTGCATATTCCTCAAATCTCATATTAGCACATATATGCATGATCACATATTAAAATCCATAACAAGTTCACAAAACATTTCACGCTTAACACCCAAACGGTCATTACTGCAATTACACCGAAACAAGTCTTCACACCAGCTAGAACCACTAACAATAGCTGACTTTTGGACATCACTTTAGAATCAGCTAGCTAGCATCAGAAAAACCACACACACACACACACACACACACACACACACACACACACACACACACACACACACACACACACACACACACACTACGCTAGTAGCATCAGCTATCTCTTAAAAGATCTAAGCGTGCAAGAATTCATGAGTTGTGGCTGCTCCAACGATGCACGCTATTATTTCCCTACATGTCAGCCTTCCTTCTACATAACGACACAATTGAACCGACTCAATCAATCCTCATCTATTAAAAAAGGGAAACTTATCGAACCCCCTCCTCGTGAAATTACCTTCAGCTGTTGTTTCCTGTCACTGATGTGGGCCTGTCTGATCCTGCGTGCGTGCGATTCAGCTGGCCTGCAACTCCGCAAGGCTGCAAGCTAGCTCTCTCTCTCGGTCTCTCCTCTCTCACGTCTTCCCCTAATATAAAAAAAGTCTTCTCTCGCTCACCCGATCTCCCTCGTAGAGGTGCGGCGCTAGGGTTAGTGCCACCACGCCCGCCGGTCTCCGCCGATGTCGCCCGCATCCTCTTCTGCTCCATGGTTCTCCGTCTACCCTCCCGACTTCGCTCGCACACGGGAGCAGCGGTGCTAGGGTTTGCATCTCCGCGCTGTCGGCCTCCACCGCTGTCGTCCGCCTCAAAATGATAGACCGGGGCCATAGTTTCACTATAGGTATCTATCCATAAAGATAAAAGATTATTGATTGAGAAGATTGTAGCTAGGCAATAGACAGAATTGGAAACAAGAGCTATTATGATAATCATGCTCATGGCAATATTCGTATAGGCATTAGTCAAATAAATACAGACCATTACTAAACGGTATCTATAATGAATGCTATAGTTCTAGAATGCTTCAGTTCTTGCATCTATATACATATTAAGTGATCGAATAATATTTCCTTAAACCCACTACATAATGTAAATAGTAAAAATAGAAAAAGCAAAATAAACGCATTATTTTACCCTTAGTAGAAATAACAAATAACTCTATTATCTGTATTCTTCCACTTGGGCACAGATAAAGCATGGTTGAACTCACTATCGAACACGAAAACCACTCTTATCTGTATTCTGCCATTTGGGCACAGAGAAAGCCGGTCAACTCACTAACAAACATAAAACCCCTCTTGGAGATCCAATCATAAACTTAGCTAGAGTAACTATTGATCATAGCCTAGCAAGCACAAAATCAAGAGAAATTACACATATAGATCACTTTAGGCAGCTCACATGACCATCATATTGAGAAACAAGGGAGAAAGTTATATGTTAGCTTCTAGGAACCAATTAATCGAAATGCGTTGAGAAGGAGGATATGGCGGGACGAGTTGGGAAATTGATGAGGAAAGGACAAAATGAGAAAACATATCCGGTTGAATCCATCATCGCCTTGAGGACCCACGTGCTGACACATGTGAAAACATCGTGAATTCGACGTGTCTCAAGAAGCTGCTCGTATTTCATAAATGGCGCAAGGAATTTTTTGCCTTTTGGGCTTTTTATTAAATAACATGAACCGTATGTTCCTCAAATGTTATAAATCACCTAAGAGAATATGTATCCCATGTTTCGGAATTTAGTTTTATTTTGTAAACTTATGTCCACGTCAGCATTTTAACGGCAACACTGACGGAATGACTAACGTGTAACATTGGCACAACTTACTACCAATAGTTAGCATTTTTTAGTTAAAGAAGAAACCTGATCATGCGTGGCAAATTGATAGACCACACAAGCCTTTTACTCTTTTTGAAATGCATAATTCAATTTTAAAAATAATTATGATAGATAAAATTATTAGCAGCAGACGGTTGTGCCTACAGTGTAGGAGAAAAATCACCATGTATATTTTCCCTCGTGAACAATTTCTAGTAACTTCGCAAATACACCATGTTCCTCGGTTTACTTATTTTGGCCAGCATAAGTGCATTTTTTTCAAAGAAAAATGACAGTATAGAGCCGACACATAATTTTTTTAAAAAATTGTGAATACCGAGGTACCTATAAGGCTAGTCACAATGGGCAGTAACTAAGTAGTAACACCAGTGCCACATAGGCAAAAAATCTGATGTGCCAAGTATTTAATGATGAGAGAGAAGGTTGTAACATTACATTTCCCAATATAATATGAGACTACAACCTCATAAATACACCTTTGCATTACACAACATTTTTGTTACTACCCACTATGAAGGTAGTAACATAGTCTAGGAAAGTGTGTATGTTACTAGTCCATGTTACTCCCCATTGTGACTAGCCTAAAGAAGGATGACTCCGTATACACAAATTGAACCCCTAAGCACGGAACACGAATACCTACTGGTCCAGTTTTCCTAAATTTGTCAATGTGAACATGTGCCAGTATATGCTAACTTACTATACGGACCAATGCCTAAAGCTATAAGCATAACAAAGTTCAAAATTTCATATTTGTTACGTTAGTTTGCCATGGTACAACATCATGTTGTTTAATTTAGAGAGTCGAATACTGAAATATAAAAAATTGATGGTGAATCAAGTACCAAGTGACACCTACCTCGTATCTCTTGTTTTCTTGGCGGGAACGAAAACAGCTCAGTCACATGGTCTGGTTACACGTATAGAATACTCAATCTCTTTGGGACCAACGGGAGACACTTTATGTACTGCATGCTAATCAAGAAAGGATATGGTTCTTCTCTTTTCTTCTCTTAAAGCTATTTGACCGGATTCCGTTAACAATGCTCACGGACACTAGCAGAACGTGTCGACTCCCAAGTCCCATTGAGTCATGACGACATACCTTCCAATGTGACTTTCATCTTAGTCCCTTTTGCCTCACGATATACCTTGTCAAACTATAGGCGATTTATCGTCATCCCTTAAATAGCTCAACTCTCTTCTCGGTCCGTGATATATGATTCATCTGACTAACTCTTAGTCAACAGACTCAGTTAACACTTAACCGAGTTGCGCATGGACATGCTTCCGGAATCATATCACTCGAGAGGGACCAGAGAATATCTCTCCATTCGGAGGGGCAAAATCCCATCTTGATTATCCACATCACGCAGGTTGCTTCTCATTCGACCCGAACTCTGCCTTTATAACCGCCTTGTCACATAACAGCATTTGACAGAACCTAAGTCGGTGATCCACAACTCGGATTGTGCGACAACCTCAGGTCTAAGGATTACATTGATTGAGACATGCAAATGACGACTTACTCGTTGCATCTCAATATGGGTCAGTCCGACTTGCTAAACTCTTTAGCCAAGTCTGTGAACGTTGGATTGGCATCACCATGCCCATGACAAGTGGAACCGTGTCATCAGCCAACACTCACATTAGTCTAGGGTGTGTGTCCAGCACAACCTAAATGACCAAGGACAATCTAGTATGAACAACATGAATATATAGTTCCACAATCGAATCACATATTCAATGACATATATCAGATGTTCCAAACAAGTACGACTTAATAACTTTATGAATACATTGGGAATTATATCATACATGATTGCCTCTAGGGCATATTCCCAACAAAGGCCCCCCTCCCTTTAGTGTCGGCTGGCCACAACCCGGGACTACATACCCTCTACGTGGCCACGGTCGAGCGCGTAGGCCGGAGAACCTTTTTTCCCGGTTCATAACACCAACCGGTAATAAAGGACTCCCCGTGGCTGCATGCACTAGTGGTAAACGGGATTTTCGTCCGAGCCATTAGTCCCTGTCATGGCCCGGGGAGGGACTAAAGGTCCGGTGACGTCTCGACTAAAACGACTCAGTCCACAGCAGCCTTTAGTCCCGCGGCCTGTTAGGACTTTTTAGTCCTGGTTTGAGATACACACCGGGACTAAAGGGCTATGAGCCTCTGACCCCAATTTAGTCCAAGTTTGTATCTCAAATCGGGAATATTGGGCCACACTTGTATATATGTCATTTTTATAGATTTCCGTGACTAACCTATTGACAAGATGCCACAGAGCGAGATCCCTGTTTTCTGTTGTTTTTAGTTTCGCAAAAGTTTTTCTAGAAATATTCGTGGAATTGGAAAATTCGAAGCCCGGAAGTCTTAGAATTCCCGAAGGTTCCACGAAGTGCCGGAGAGAACCCACAGGGGGCCACACCATACGGCGGCGCCCCCCGACCATGCCGGGGGTGGTGTGAGGCCCTTGGGCGCACCCCCCGACACGTGAACCCTATATACCACTTTTTCCGAGAAACACCTGAGGCCGCCGTCATCGTCATCTCAAGATCGGGAGGGTTCTGGAGCTCTCCCCGGCACCCTTCCGGGAGAGAAATTTATCACCGGAGGGGTCTACACCACCATGCCCTCCTCCGAAGTGATCCGTGAGTAGTTCATCCTTGGACTACGGGTCCATAGCAGTAGCTAGATGGTTGTCTCCTCCACTTTATGCCTCATGTATAGATCTCGTGAGCTGCCCTACAGATCGAGATCATCTTTATGTAATGCTACATGTTGTGTTTGCTAGGATCCGATGAATGTTGAATGCTATGTTTTCTGATTATCAATCTATCATGTTTTCTTTATGCATATGTTATTTATGATCTTGCATGCTCTCCGTTATTAGTAGATGCTCTGCCCAAGTAGATATAAGTAACTCTAAGATGGAGTATTTATACTCGATAGTGGGTTCATGCCTCCTTTGCATCTATGCTCGAGTGACAGAAACGTGACAGGTGGAGGATATGCTGTTGCCATTAAGGAGAAAACAACGATGTTTAGTTGGTTACATTGTTTATATTACACACTTTGCTTACTGTGATTATCTATTGCTTGCAACTTAATACCCAACGTTTGTTCGGATAGTATTCGGAGGGTGGATTATTAGTCATAGATGCAGTTGGATGACGGTCTATTGTAATGCCCGCATGAATCACATAGTAATCTTTATGTCTTGCATATGCACTACAGTGCAGCCTTCATTTCTGTCAATTGCCAGCTGTAATTTGTTCACCACACATGTTATTTATCTTCTATGGAGAGACACCACTAGTGAACTGTTGACCCGGTTCATTTTCTCATACTGATAATATAACAACTGTGATCACTGTTTTCCCACTGCTGATACTGTTTTCATACTGTTCGCATACAATTTTCCTTACCATACATTTCACCTCTTTGTTATCAGCAAAACCGGTGAGATTGATAAACTGACTGATTCGTTGGAGAAAAGTGATTTGATTGTGTTGTGTAGGTTCCACGTTGCCGCTGAACCAGTAGTGCGTCCTACCATCTCAGCTGCATCAACCTTCTAAAGTTACTCCTTTCTACTACTGGTTGATTCAACCTCGGTTTCTTTCTGAGGGAACCTTCCGATCTGTCACCCATCCTCAGACTACTCTAAGCCTAGCACGCTTAACTTCTTAGTTCCTGTCATGTGAGCTACCCAAAAACAACTCATACTTTGTTGACAATATTGTCCTGTCGGTCCTATTAACCATTGGACCATGATGTCAGACACTTTTACTTTTGAATCCAGTTTTTTTATTAAAAAAATGAATAAGTAAAAATAAAATTCAAAAAATAATAAAATAAATTTCATTTCGTTTTTGCCCTTTTCCATTTAATATTTAATAATTCATATCTCCAAATCTATAAATCGGAATTCGAAAATTAATATGTCTAAATCGATTAGAAAAATGAGAGGAATCCAGATATGACATCCATATCATCTTTTAAATATATTTTTTACGTTTTTAAAATAGTTTTTATTTTGTAGGAATTTTTTTTATAATACCCTTTTTCCTTTTTGAATTTTGAGAATCCGAAAAAATATCATCAGCAAAGGAGGACTTCTGCCGGAGAACTTGTCCATACCACTTATCAGAAGGTGACCGCCCCCTTGCATATGTTTGCATATAGTATTCCGGTGGATCTAGTTGATGATCATTTGGCAACGGGTGAGAGTAAAGCTATCAAGTGTGTCAAACGCTTTGGTGTAGAAATTGTGAAAGTCTTCGGCAATAAATACTTGAGATTCCCCAATGTTCATAACCAAGAGTTTCCTGATAACCATCGACCATTGAAGGTATCGTCGTCTATTATGATAATAGTCGATGGACCATCGAATTTTAGTTATCACCGTCGGAAAATGAGGGAAATATTAATTATCACTAGTGGTTGGAGTTGAACAAAGCTCAGAGATTTCCAGGCATGATTGGCCATTGATTGTATACATTGGAGTTGGAAAAATTGTCAGGCGGCATGACATGGACTATTCAAAGGGAGGAAAAGGATTCCACTATAATACTTGAAGCCGTGGCAGATTATGAGATTTGGATTTTGCATGCTTTCTTTGAAATGACCGGATCTTGCAATAACATCAATGTTCTTCACTGGTCACCACTGATGAACCGAATTGCAAATGGTGAAATACCAGCGGTGCAGTTTGAAGCAAACAGACACACATAGAACTACATCTATTATCATGCGGACGCCATCTCTACAAGATGGAAAACATTTGTGAATCTGGCGAAGAAACCGCAAGGTAAGAAACAATGTGATTTTCATAATGACAAGCGGAAGGTAGGAAATATGTGGAGAGGGCATTTGAGATTATGCAATCCCAATTTGCTATTATCAGAGGGTCGGGTAGATCTTTGGATCAAGAGATCCTTTGGTACATTATGACCGCTTGTGTGACACATGATCATCGAGAACGAGCGTAGGCAAGATTTAGACTATTCCTTCTACGAGTTGATGGGTCCCATGCGAGTGAGAAGGAGAGAAGGGTGAGTTGCCCGTTTGATTGCATCCTACCATTCCATTCGTCAGACCGATGTGCATGCAAATTTTGAAGAATATATCATCAAGGAATGGTGAAAATGGAATGGACAACAAAACTAGTAGTTTAGGTACTTGACAAACCATTTGATGTATTTTTCATGAACAATTGTTTGTATTGGCGTGTACTATTTGTTTGTAGTGTAAGAATAATGGAACTATTTTTATTATAATTTTTTTTGTCATTGTTTGATCAATTTTGTGTTATATGTTTGTTCGTATGAGGTTAGCATCGACGCACACACTATTTAATGGCCTCTGAAATCGCTGCCTAGCCCCCGCGCGCTATAAGCGTAAAAATGACGCTGGCGCAACTATAGCGCCTCTCTTGAAGATGCTCTAATAATTTTTTAGTTAAGTACCTTCGTCAAATACATAAAAAAATATGATAAAATCAGTCATATTTTGGGAAGCTGCATGCGTTCTTCCTTCAATACTTCATCATGATCATGGTGCTGGATTTTGGAACAGTTGCTAGCTTGTGTCATGTCACTATCGTGGAACTGGTGATGCCCATATTTTCCAAATCATAATAAGAAAATTAGTATACTTTGGCGTGACATCAGATCGAGTCGCAGTCGTGGAACTGGTGATGCCCATATTTTCCGGGCACTGCTGGGCGTCCCCCGGGGATCAAACTTTTCCATCCCCCGGGTCCCCAAGCCAACACGTGTCCCACTTTTTGTACAAAACCCGCTTTTGCTACCGTAGCAAAAAAAAGTCCCGCTTTTGCTCACATGTGCAAAAAACGTTTCGGCAAAAAAAAAGAAAGAAAAAAGTCAAACCTCGCCGGAGACCTCGCCGGAATCACTGTAGCAACTAAAAATGCTACTGTAGCAAAAATCAAACTTCGCCGGAAAACGGCGCCGGTAGGATCTCGCCGGAGACATCGCCGGAAAATCTCAATAGCAAAAAGTTTGTGCTAAAATAGCAAAAACTTATAACTATTGTAGCAAAAAAAATGTTCTATGATAGCAAAAATTTGAACTCGCCGGAGATATTGCCAGAGCTCTCGTAGCAAAAATTTTACACAAAAAAAGCAAAAACATTACACAAAAGGAGCAAAAAAAAAAAAATTTGCTCTTCAGGGAGCATCCACCCGCCGCCGACTCCATTAGAAACCTTGGCCCACCGGAGGCAAGCCCTCTTGTAGCAAAATCCGGTCCGCTGTTTCCATCTCCGGCGACGTTGGGCCACGGACGAGGGCCGCGCGGAGGGGGGCAAAGGGCCGCCCGCTTCCAGGCGGGGCGCATCGCGGCGGCCGCGACCTGCTCGTTGGGGAAGAAATCGGCGGCGGCGCGGCCAGCCGGGGAGCGGAGGCGCGGCCAGACCGGGAACGGCGGCGCGGCCAGACCGGGAGCGGCATCCACACGCTCGCCCTCGACGAGGAGGAGGTCGGAGGCGGGGAAGAAGGCAACGGGGAGGAGCCGGAGGCGGTGGGCTCGGGGAGGAAGTCGGCGGCGGCGCAGCCAGACCGGGAGCGGCGCCGACGGGTGGCGTCTCCGCGTGCGCGCAAGGGCGGGGGCTCGCCATGGCGCCGGCGGCGCCGGCGGTGGCGTCTCCGCGTGCGCGTATTGCGGGGCTCTCCGCGTAAGGATAAGGAAGCGTGTGAGTGAGAGACCCCGACCCGGACGATGTCCCCCGGATGATCCTCAGCTTTTCCCTTTTCCAAATCATAAACGCAGACCGAGACTTCCATGGCGGTCGCATGCGGCCCCATGCCGCGTCTCCAGCTGGGTCCGAGAGCATCTTTATTTTTTATTTTTTTGAGAATGTGAGAGCATCTTTATCAGACCCACAAATAAAGTGAAATCGTAAAATGTCTTAATACGTGCTTGTAGCCAAAAAAAAAAGTTAACATGGACGTGCTACAGTAAATGCCGCGTTCTTACAGCTCATAACATGAAGATGAATACAATACTGGCTACACTCAAATAGTCAAATATGACAGCTAGTAATTAGTCTCTTAGACTATTATTTTAATAGCTACAAAATCATAAGCATAAAAAAGTTCTCTTCAAGACAAATCCAGTAGTAGAAATTTTGTGTCACGCATCCTGATTCTTATCAGAGTAATTCTTAGTCAAAACATGAGGATTTTGTAACCTAAAATAGGTTTTATATTTTTTGGCAGTTCTTAAGGTCGCAATGAATTGAAAACTAGAGTTGATGTTTCCCAATGGAGCCAAAAATACCGTGTCAATGAAGTAACAACGACTGACTTTACAAAACTGCCGTCTCAATGAAGTAACTACGACTTCAGGTCAATCAAAAGAGTACCATCAACCAGCTTACTGCATGCGTCCCATAGAGCTAATTACTTCATACAGAAAATAAGAAGAGAGTGAGTATAGCAGCACAAAGAAGAGATACAATGAGTAGAGACTGTAGAGCCTTCTTGTGCGTTTGGCTACTGGTGATCGCCTCCAACCAACTGCGTGGTCTCCATGCAACTTCCATCCAAGAATCACCAAACAACGCCGTCAATCGGCCCCGAAGCCGGTGCCTCGCCGGCGAGAGGGCCGCCCTTCTGTCCTTCAAAGCCGGCATCACAGACCCGTTTGGCCAGCTTGCGTCGTGCCAGGGTGGCAGGGATGACTGCTGCCAGTGGAGCGGCGTCCGCTGCAGCAACAGCACAACCGCAAGCAGCAGCCACCATGTCACCAAGCTTAGACTGCGCTTCTATCGCCTGAGTGGTGAGATAAGCTCGTCCCTATCTTCCCTAGTGTTCCTCAGGCATTTGGACCTCAGTGGCAACTTCTTGGGTAACAGACGCCCTATACCTCAGTTTCTGGGGTCGCTGGTGCACCTGAGATACCTGGACATTTCCAGCAACTTTCTTGACGGTCCAATACCGCCCCAGCTTGGCAACCTCTCCAAATTGATGTACCTAAACATCGGCGGGGCTGGTTGCTGGTCTTTATGCGATACAAACTCCTCCGATGTGTCATGGCTGTCGCGCCTAAGAAAGCTCAAGCACCTTGACATGACCTCATGGGACCTCAGTGCTGCAGCTGCCAACTTGTTTCCTGCTATAAATGTCCTTCCGGATCTAAGAGTCCTTCGTATACCTTACTGTCGCCTTACAAGTTACCCGCTGCAGTTTCACAATTTGTCAGCACTGACCGTCCTTGATCTCTCATACAACAGCCTCCAAGGCTCATTCCCAGCGGTGGTAGGGAACATGACATCCCTTGAAGAGCTTAACCTGGGTCATAACAGATTCGCCGGGTTTCTGCCACCGTCCTGGTCCAATCTGTGCAGCTTGAGGCTTATTGGTCTCAGAGCATCAGACATAAAAGATGACATGATAAAAGTGATTCAGAAATTGGGTTGCACATGGAAGACGGTGCAGTATTTGTACCTGTCTGATGCCAACATCACTGGGAGCTTGACAGCATACTGGATTGCGCAACTGAAAAGTGTGCGCGAGCTTGAACTTGATGGTAACATGCTCACTGGACATATACCCACAGAGATTGGAAGGCTGTCAAATCTGACCATTCTGTCCCTTCGCAACAATGCCTTCAGTGGTAGTGTCACAGAGAAGCATTTTTCTGATCTTGCAGACCTGGAGGTCCTGGCCTTGTCATTAAACTTGCTAGCAGTTAACTTGGCGGCAAACTGGACTGCACCATTCAAACTGCAGAATGTCTACCTCCGATCATGTCGCATTGGGCCTCAGTTTCCCATGTGGCTACAGACTCAAACTACTATCCAACGCCTTGATCTCTCAAACAATAGTATAGGTGGTGCTGTGCCGAGTTGGCTCTGGAAATCGGTCTCAAATGCAAGTGAAGTATATCTCTCAGATAATGAACTAAATGGAACATTGCCAACAACTCTTAGGCAAATGTTAAGTCTTTATGTGCTAGAACTTAGCTTCAACAGGTTCACAGGAGTGTTACCAGAGCTGCCATTAAGTCTAGGTGAACTGATGGCCTCAAACAATTTGTTGTCCGGGCCACTGCCGGCTAACCTTGAGATGTGCAGCTTATTATATCTACTAGTTATTTCCCAAAATCTGATCAGTGGGATAATCAAGCCTTCCATGTGTCAGATGAAGAGTTTAAACATCTTGGATCTGTCAGACAACCAACTACAAGGACAGTTTCCATCATGCTTGACAGACTCCAAGTCTAACCACTCACAACTGGGCATTTTGATGATAAGAAACAATAGTCTATCAGGTGAATTTCGGCCAATAAGGAGCAGCAAGCTGGTTCTTCTTGATCTTTCCTACAACAAATTTTTCGGAAGTATACCGGCATGGATTGTTAAGAAAATGCCTTTACTGAAATATCTCATATTGAGATCTAACATATTCTCTGGACACATACCCGAAGAAATTATGCAGTTAGATTATCTTCAATATTTGGACCTGGCTGAAAATAATATATCAGGAACTTTACCATATTCTCTAGTGAAGATGAAGGCAATGAGTTATGTGCACAATCAATATGTGAAAGATGGACCGCTTAATGTTGGACATCCCGTCTATATCATTTCTTACAATCGGCGACAGAAATATTTTGATAGTTTGAATATGGTTTTCAAAGGCGAAGAGCTGCAGTACTCTAGCAATGCTCCTTACTTGGTGAGCATTGATCTCTCCAGAAATTCTCTAACAGGAGATATTCCGAGAGAAATTGGTGGACTCATTGGGTTGATAAACCTGAACTTGTCCAGGAATCATATGCACGGCACTATTCCATACCAAATCGGTCAGCTGCAATCTCTAGAGGCTCTTGACCTTTCGAATAATGAACTCTATGGCGTAATTCCGGAAGGCTTGGCAAATTTAAGTGCCTTGAACCATTTGAACCTGTCATACAACAATCTTTCAGGGAAGATTCCATCAGGAAGACAGCTTCAAACACTTGATGACCCATCTATATATGTTGGGAACAGCTATCTCTGTGGGCCACCTACCTCTAACAATTGCACAACAGATCAAAGTACGGTGCCGAGACATCATGAAAAAGTTGAAGGGAGAAACGATGTGATGTTTCTTTTCATTGGCATGGGCATCGGTTTTACAGTTGGACTGAACATCACACTCCTTGTGCTGCTCTTCAAGGTGAACTGGAGAACTGCATACTTCCGTTTATCGGACAACTTATACGACAGGGTCTATGTTTTTATCACTTTAACATGGAAGCGTTGGGTGAAAAGAAACATGCCAGAAGATTAAAGTGGTACAAGTATGACTTATTTCAGTATTTCTATACAGCTACTCTTGTTGTCTATCAGTAACACTCTACTGCATCATGTCGAAATACACTATGTATAGTGGACTATTTACTTTAGGTTGTATTCAGATGTACTTACTTTCAACGAATATACTATGTGATTCTCTATTTTCATAATAGAAGTTTGTCCTTTGGAATAATATTAAATCCTTGGGTTGGTTGCTCGGTTTTCTATGACTAAAATAAAAAATACCAGATGTTGGAAAAATCCAAAGATTTCCTACAATGCCCATGCGTATATTATGAAGAAAGCCCCGTGATTTGTTGGATTTCGGTCACCTCCTGTGTGACCACAACAACAAGTTGGAATGATTGACCATGGTGAAAGAATTCTCAATAGATTGCATCAGAAGTACTCATAACCAACACAGAATGAAATACACGTGTGGTACTGGAAAACCAAATAGTACCCAATTAACAAAGATACGTACCACTAAACTTGTCTGCATGCTACCTTAGCACAATGGAATGAAACATCTCTTTCTAATTAAAATCGTCACACGCTTGCATACATAAATCCTAAAATTAGAGTGGGAAATTGACAAAATAAAACTGGTAGAAGGTATTATCTCAAGAAAGAAAAGAAAGTCCTAGGAGGTAGGATAGATAATCTACACTTGTTATTACAGAGTATCGCAGTTCGCATTTGCTTTTTGAAAACCGATCGCCATTGAAACGAAATCTGTGCATGTATGAGGAGCATCCGAACATTGTGCCTGTGGATCGCACGGACTTGGGAGGCCGGATGGGCCTGCGTTAGGCAATTGGGGACCTTTGGTAACTTTTGATAACAGTGAGAGCATGTGACCACCTCTAGCTTGGCACTTTATATATCATTGGGATCAGTTAGCAGATTAAGATGGTGACCGGTCGGAATTAAACTGTGCATTGTACACATTCGTTCGAACAAGTAGTAATTAAGAATTCTAGATCGCACCTGTGCTAATCAGGCAGACCAGCTGTGCTCCGGAATCCGGAGAATGGAGATCTATGAAAATTAATTGATTATTAAAGGAGTCTACGCCCGTGGAAGCATCTCCATCAAACATGGGGGAAACCTATTTGGTTTGTAGAAAAGATGCTAATTACTTGATCTAATGAATGGGGAGCGGAACGCACCTCGTACTACTCCGCCCTTACGAGCTGGAGGTGGAGGTGGGCGAGGATGCGCTGTGCTCGTGCCGTCGGAGAGGCGCCAACCCCCGCCTGCACTGCGACAGCAGGGCGCACGCCGACCACCAGTACCGCCGCCGCCGCATCCTCTTTTTCTTCTTTGAGATGGCCGCCTAATCCTCGACTATCGTAGGAGCTTCGGTTCTAGCCAAATGGGCTGCGAGCTGTTTTGCGGATTACAGTTTATCGAGTCAAATCGCTCAAACCGAGAGAATCAATAATCGAAGAGAAAATTGCACCGAACACCACACTTTGTGGCACTTGTTGCGTTCACTTTGTGGCACTTGTTGCATAAAACGCAGAAACAAAACATCTTTTGCAGCAAATCACATATTTTTATCTAATTTGTTGCACCTAGCCCAAATGAATAGGTTAGTGTTGATTTGCTTACTTACTAGTTACAACTAACACATGGTTTTATAACGGTGGTTACAGCAAACATAAAAAGGAAACTTTTTTTTGCCGCTGATAATAGATTTTTGTCTGATTAGCTTAATTAAACTTGTTTGCATTGTCGAGGAGAGATTAATTAAACGGAAATTTAAAAACTTAAAAGGCCGCCGCCGTTCAGTCGGAGAAGCCGCTGCCATCTGAGTCCGACGTCATGATGCCGGAGGACGTCCAGATGTGGTCCCACAGGGAGTCGTCAGACGTCCAGTCCTCACCCGTGCCGGCTTCGAACTCCGCCACGGCTGCAGCGTGCCTGGCGCGCTTCGCTGCCCGTTGCGCCGCACGCTCTGCCCGACGCTGCGCGTAGAAGGTGCTCTCGGCGGCGACGTCTTCCAGGAAGCGCTCGACCCATAGCGCCATTGCCCGCTCGTCTTGCTCCGCGATGGCTAGGCGGCGCTGAGTGAGCCTGTTGGGTCGGTTGTCCTCCTCCATGACGACGCGCGGCGGCGGCGCCAGGTCTTGCGCCTGCTACATGCCGTGTCCAGACGACGCGGAAGTTCATTCTGGCGCGGCCGCCCGAGCCTCCACGCCGCCGCGTCCCACGCGTGGGCGGTTTCGTGTGCGGTCTCGAACTTGCCGAGGTCGATCCGGGAGTCGCCGCTGCGTATCTCCGCGTAGAAGGTCCCGTTAGGCCGCGCCCGGACGCCACGGTAGCCGCTCTGGTTTCGGCATTGCGGCGGGCGACGACGCGTGGAAGAGAGAGGGAGGGGAGTTTATTTGGGCTGGATGCAACACTTATACCAAAATGTGTGGTTTGATGCAAAACATGTCTTGTTTCTGTGTTTTGTGCAACAAGTGTCACAAAGTGTGGTGTTCGCTGCAATTTTCTCATAATCGAAGCCCAGATTGTCCTAAGAATATCATCAGCCGCCGTCCAAAAGCCTGCCAGAATGCGGGTTTTTTTCCGACGGCGCGTTCTTTTTTTTTTTTGAAAGATCCAGTATATAGCTGGCTTTTCGTGTTAAGAAGAGGGAAATAGTTCAACAATCATCAGAGATGATCGTAAGGAAAACTTGAAAGGAAATTACAGAAACAGCATGCTCGCTAGCCAATCCCTTGCGGCTGGTCTCCAAAAGGAGCAGCAAGCCATTTTTCCCCTGCGAAGCGCCAGGACCGATAGCCTCGGAGATCATCTTCACGATGCCATGAGCAGGCAGGTGCTTCTGACTTAAGGTTCGGCGATTGCGTTCCTTCCAGATCTCCCATGATACCAACAGCTGAATGGAGGCCACACCCTGGCGGTCCTTTGGTGCGCTTCTCAAAATGGCACCCTCCCAATGCTTGATGACGGAACCAGCTTCGAGTGCAGGCGGCAGAAGGCCAGTGCATCCCGTCCAGGTCGAGACCGTCGTCCAAACCTTCACCACGAAGGGCAATGACAGAAGAGATGCAGCGAGCTCTCCAGATTACGTCTGCATAGAGGGCAGAAGTAGTCGTTCGTCGATCCTCTCCGTTGGACACGATCAGCGCACCACACCCTGTCTTGGAGCATTAGCCACGCGAAAAATTTGCAGCGCGGCGTAGCCCAGGGCTTCGATACCAGCTCCTTCAGTGGCGACCTAGTCATTCCCTCGAACTGCATTCGGTATGCCGATGCCGCGGAGTAGACGCCGGAGGCCGAGAGCTTCCAGGCGATCGTGTCCGGCACGTCCTGCTGCAGCTGAATTCCTGCATGCGATAACGCCCGTCGCAGGTGGACGAAATCGGAGAGGATGTCGAAGGAGAGGTGGTGGCTCAGGTCGCTTATCCATTTGCCGCCGTCGAGTGCGTCGCGGATGCATCTTGACTTCCTCCGCGAGTGGGCGAAGAGCCTTGGCCATTGTGCGCGGAGAGGCACCTGGGAGAGCCACGGCGAGTCCCAGAAGGACGCCAGCCTGCCATCCCCCACGGTTACTATTGTAGCAGCAGCGAAGAGGTCGCGGTCATGCCTGTCGCAGGGGATCTCCGAGCCAATCCATGGCCTCTCTCTCCTGGTCTAGCTGAACCATAGCCAACGCAGACGTAGCACCGTGCTGAAACGTCTGAGGTCGTGGATGCCGAGGCCGCCACGGTCGACAGGCCGGCAGACGGTGGACCAGACCACTTTGCAGCTGCCCCCGGATAGTTCCTGGTCATGCGCCCAAAGGAATTTCCTTTGCACCTTGATGATCTCCTTGAAGAAAGATCTAGGAGCCCGCAACGACGTCAGGGCGTAGGTTGGCATCGCGCTTTGGACGGAGCGAACCAGGGCGCGTCTTCCGGCGGCGGATAGCAGCCTTCCTTTCCAGGCGGCCAACCTGGATCGAATTCTGTCGATGAAGAACTGGAGGTGGACGTGGCGGATGCGGGAGATTGTCAGCGGTAGCCCCAAGTAAGAGATGGGGAAGACCTCCCGCGACCCCCCAAAACCAGCCAGCACGTCGTCGAGGTTCAGTTCCTGACAGCGGATTGGGACGACCGACGATTTCAGAGGGTTGATGTGCAGGCCGGTTGCATCGCCGAACGGGGTGACGATCTGCATTAGGGCATCTATCTCTTGCCGGGATGGATTGGCGAAGAGGACGGCGTCGTCCGCGTACAGACTTAGCCGCATACCCAGTTCGCGGAGCGGCAAAGGCCGCATCATTCCGTCCTCCATGGCTGCATGTAGTATAAGCTGGAGGGGATCGATGGCGAGGATGAAGAGGAAGGGGGACAGCGGGTCCCCCTGGCGTAACCCTCGCCGGTGCAAAATCGGCGTGCCGCGGTCTCCGTTTAGCATGACGGAGGAGGTGGAGGAGGACAGCAGGCATGCCATCCAGTCCCGCCACCGCGGACTGAACCCCATGGCCTGGAGGAGCTCGAGGAGGTATTCCCAGGAAACGGAGTCGAACGCGCGGGCTATGTCCAGCTTCATGAGGATCGCCGACTTCTTCTTGCGATGCAGGCTGCGCACGGCATTCCGAACATACAGGAAACTATCCTGTATGCTACAGGTTTTGAGGAAGGCCGTCTGTGCGGGCGAGATGAGCCTATCCATCTGCGTCGATAACCTGTTCGCGAGAACCTTGGAGATTAGCTTTCCCACCGAGTGGATCAGGCTGATCGGGCGAAAATGCGCCATTTCCTCCAGCTCCTCCTTCTTTGGCAGCAGAGCTACCATGGCGCCGTTGAGCTCGACCAAGCTGCGGGCGCGTTGAAGGCTGTAAAATTGGGCAAACACCTTCATGACGTCCACCTTGATCACTGGCCAGCAGGCGCGGAAGAAGATGCCATAGAAACCGTCCGGCCCCGGCGCTTTCTCCACGGGCGAGCCCTTGACAGCGGCCCAGACCTCCTCCTCGGTGAAGGGGCCATCGAGGCTGTCGCTGTCGACCATCTGCAGCGGGAGCTCCCGCCACCGTATGGTTGTTGGGCGGCGCGCACGCGACCCAAGCAGCTCCTGGAAGTGTTCCTGTACTTCGGCCATCTTGTCCTCGTGCGCGGTGATCACGCCGCGCCTAGTGCGCAAGGAGAAGACGAAATTTCGACGCCGACGCGAGCGCATCTTGGCATGGAAGAACTTGGTGCTCGCGTCGACAGCCTTGATCCAAAGGATCCTGGAGCTCTGACGCTTGCATGCGCGCTCGACGGCCGCGAGGCCCAGCACACGGCACTTGAGCTTCTTCCGGAGGTCGAACTCAGCAACAGAGAGCCGCCGCGTCTCCTGCGCGACGTCGAGACGCAGGATCACTTCCTGCGCCATGTGCAGCTGGACGCGGGCGTCGCTGAAGAGGGATATGCTCCAGGTCTTGAGCGCGAGGGAGGTCCACTGCATATTTACCTTCAAGCGGTAGTAGGCACAGCTGTGATTGACCTCCCGGTTCCAGGCAGCGGCCACCGCATCGCTGAAACCTGGGAACCGTGGCCAAAAGCTCTCGAATCTGAACTTGGCGCGTCGAGGCGGCGGTCGAACGTTTTCCAGCACGAGGGGGCAGTGGTCGGAGTGGCTCGAGGAGGCCGCGTGCAGCATGAAGGATGGCCAGGCCGCGTCCCAGGCCAGGTTGCAGAAGACACGTTCGTTGCTCCAGGTGAAACGCCTGTTCTGGCATCAGATCTGCTTGAGCTCAGCCTGATCAATTGCAGCGCGAAAACGCCCCATCAACCTCCTGTTGATGTTCAGATTGTTCTTGTCCCGCGCCTCGTATATCTGGTTGAAATCGCCCATGATCAACCATGGGGTCGATGTCGGCGGCTGCACAGATAGCATCTCATCGAGGAAAGGCTGCTTTAGGGGGTCGTCGTTGGGGCCGTAGACCGTGGTTAGGAGGAAAGAGAGCTGCGAGGCAACGACCGTGACCGTCGCGGTTATGGAGAACTGCTTGATCTGCGGACTGGAGAGAAGGACGAGGTCTCGGTTCCAGAGGACGATGATGCCACCTCTAGTCCCAGCTGCCGGAAGGTCCAGGTGATCGGAGAGCGACGGGGGGGCTAGATCAGCTAGCATGGCGGGCGTCCATGCGTCCACCTTTGTCTCCTGCAGGCACACGATCACAGCGGCGTGGGTGACGGCGACGTCGCGCACCGCAGCACGCCTGGCCGGCATGTTCAAGCCCCGCGGGTTCTAGCACATGAAGTTGCAGGTTTCGTCAATCATCAGGAAACCATTGAACCAGCGAGCAAAGCTTTAGTATGAAGTGGAACACTGTCCAGACCGATACATCATGGCGACGGGCACCACCAATAGCCCAAGATTGCCGTCGCCGAACACGAACCCTATCCCAAACGAACAACACTGACGAAATTCCTAACTCTAATCGGCTTAAGGCCGAACGCTGCTGGTAGCTACTAGGCTTGTTCGACATGTAAACTACTAGGCCTCCACGGCCGCTCCATCCGCGCCCTCGAGGCCCGCCGCAGCGGCGAGGCAGTCGCGGTCAAGGCGTGTCAGGGTCGCTAGTCCTTCGATGTCTCCCTCGTCCAGCGGTTCCTTGAAACGATCGACGAAAGCCAGGGCAGCTGCGGCGGACAGCGTCTCCTTGGGTCCGACGATCCCCATCTGGCGCACGAGGCGCAGGGAGGCACGCTGAGCCACCGGGGCGGCCTGCCGTGCGCTCCTCCTGGAGGCGATCGGGGGGGGGGGGGGGCTTCTTGGTTGCGGCGGCCGGTAGGGGAGACGGAAGCAACGGTGGCGAGACGGTGTTGAAGAAGCGATGGAGGCGGCTGTCTGCGCTAACCGTCGGGGAGGATAGCAGAGTGCAGACCAGCGGCGAGATGGGCACCGCAGGTGGCAGAGCGGCATCGAAACCCGGGAATTCCACGGGGGGCGTTGGGTTCAGCTCCAGCATCCCAATCATCTGTCCAAGGCCGAGGCCCTCGGCGTCCTCCATTGGTGCCCCCCCCCCCCGTTGCGTCCACCGCCTTGTCCACCATGACCGTGCTAGCCACCGGAGAGAAGGAGCTCTCCACAACGGCATCAATCTCTGCGAGCATAGCGTCGAAGGCGCGTGCCGGCGGCGGGGTCAGGTTCTCTGGACAGCCGCACCTTCGAGCGGAGGGACACCAAGGCCTTCTCCTGCTGGGTCTGGTGCTGGAGCCGCTTCCCACAAAAAAATTTCGCTTCTTTGGCTCGAAAATATAACCGGCGAATCCAAACCGAACCAGCGCGCCGGATCTCCCAGAGGGCCTCGGCGAAAGTGAAAACGCGTGGGTTTGTTGTGCTCTCAGCCAGAGTGAATTACTTTGGCGTCTTTCCACTTTTTTCCCTCCATTGCGTCCAACAAAGAGTTCTCCCTGCTGCTGCTCCCGCTATTTCCTTCACTCCCCAGATCCGCCGTCCACCATGCCGCTCAAAAAGTACAAGTAGCCATGCCTCGGCGGTGATGATGAACTACCGAAGACGAGGAAGCCAATGGCGAGGGCACCGGGCATGATGAGCGCCGATTGGAAGGCTGACGTTGCGCAGATCAGCAGTCAACAGTGACCAACAAAGGAGGGAGAGGGCTAGCCAAGGACGAGGCGGCGACAGAGGGGTAGGAGTCTCGCGCCGTCATGGAAAGGAACGCGACCGCGCCGCAGCCCACCAAGAAGCTGACCTAGCTGACACCGAGCAGAGCATCGTCTCGCCAGCCAACTTCTCGCCGCAGATGTGGAGGTACTCCTCCTCGCTAGACAACATTGACGGTGCCCCTTGCAACCATAACACCGTACCGCCTTCTAGCACCGCCCGGACTAGCACACTCCTCAATCCGTGCTCGTCTTCACCGTCGACCTCAATGCCCCATACAACTACTCCCCGCCCTACGCCAACTCGCCGGTGTCAACTCTATGACATTGACCTTTCCCCTTGACTCCAATTTGAAGTTCGGCGCCGCAGCACAGCAGCACCGACACCGAGATGGAGGACATCATCGCGAGCAGTTCAACGGTCGATGCCTCTAGCCTCGGGTTCTACACAGGAAACCGACTCACAGGAAACCAGCGGCGATGGGGACGACATCGAGCTCGACGACGTCGGGGATGAGATGGAGGAGGAATAACAGGTGGAGACGGCACAAGCATCGTCCAAGGGGAAACGGAAGCGTCGGGATACCACCAAGCCGAGCGAGCCCCGAATCAATGTCAAAGCGATCGATTTGGTCATCGTGTCGCCGCCCCTTTGGTAGTTCCAATCCGCCTTTTTTCCTCGTAGCAGCCCTAGCAGCTGGCGACAAGCGGCGCTGCTCCTCGAGTGCTCACACCTCACCTTGTACGTACGGTCCAGGATTTTCCTTCTGCTCTGTCTCCTCGCCGCAGCCAGTCGCCAACAAACACGAACTAGCCAATGCCTGCTTTGGGCCCTTCTGCAGGTAAATTTTCTCGAAAAAACATGGTACTTTGAGTCTTCGAGTCGGCACAAAACGAAAATTCTGAGTTTTAGACTGCTTCCTACACTATAGTCTTTTCTACCATCTACAGCAGTTACTTTGTTTTCAATCATTTGTTACAGATGGAGAGATTCTATCCAAGGAACGATGGCTCTAGCAGTACTTTTTTAATACTCCCTCCGTCTCATATTAATTGTCTCAAATTGGACAAAACTGGATGTATCTAGACATATTTTTAGTGTTAGATACATCCACTTTTGTCCAAGTTTAAGACAATTAATTTGAGACGGAGGGAGTACATCAAGCTGAAGGTAGCAAGCCGAACATAAAAGAGCGTGAATTAAACTTGATAAGGTAGCAATGCATTTTCCCCATGTTCTTTAATTATTTTGAAGTTCTTTAGAGACTATTAATGTTTGTGCAACTTATTATGTAGAGCAAAAAATTGGACATGTCATAAGTTTGCCCCTTCTTTGGTTATTCATGGGTCCACCACTGCTGAGGGGCTTAGATGTAGGTTTAGAGAAGATTTGAGATTTAAACTTTAAGCATGTTGCTCCTATGAACTCACATGTGGAATCTATCAAGAAATCTCATTAATTAAATCTATTGACTAATTCCTAAGCCCCTTGAAGCCCAAAGTCTCTTGTTTCGAGGATTCTAATTCGGTCTCTCATACTCTCGATTGTACCAAGCGTGTGCCTGTCTCCCGAGCAGGATTCTACCTCACGGTCTCTCCCATTCGATTATGTTGGTCCAATTGATCCACCGGTGCAGGATATGTATCATTAAGGGTTTGGTATATTTGTGGTTGCGAAACAAGACTACCTATTTGTAGTTCGGCATAAAGAATCGGAAAAGTAGTGCATGGTAGTATAATGATAACCCAAATCGCAAAACTCGTGCGTGCGCTTCCTCTCTCGCGCAGCGCGCGTCGTTGTCGGAATAACCTACGCGAGTGCTTCCACGAGCGATTCTCTCACACCAACATATGCACGCCACACTCTAAACTAGAACCAAAACACGTGCAGCGTTTCCAATATTTTTAAGTGAGGCATAAAGACTGAATAGATTTTTTTTTTGAAAAGATAAACCCAGTCTCTACATCAGATTGATGCACACGGCTTTTTCATATTAAAAGGTAGAACCGAAATCCAATATATGTTTACAAAGTATTATTCTCAGCTATCAGCCAGCATGTCTACAAAGATCAACCAAATAAAAACTAGCAATATTAAGCTACACTCCATTGTAGTCGCCTAGTGTGCAGCCATCCACCCGTGCTGAAGATAACCCGAACGACCGCCATCAGTCGTAAACAACCGGCATCCAAACGTCCACGCTGGTCTTCCGGTAGCAGGGAAGACCACATGTGGATCAATGCGTAGCCCTGTGAACCACCTACATAAAATGAGCAACCACTAGATTGTTAAAGATAACATCATTGCGGCAATTCCAAATAGCCCAAAGGAAAGCACATACACCAATGCGTATACTAACTTTTGTGGACTTATCTATCCCATCCAACCAAGACCCAAACATATTAAATACACTAGTTGGAGGGGTTATGCTAAAAGTAAAATGGATCAATCTCCATATTTTTTTAGCAAACTCACCATGAATGAAAGATGGTTCACGGATTCGTCACAATCACAAAACACACATTTTTTACAACATGTCCATCGTTTTTTAGCCAAATTGTCCTTGCTAAGAAATTCCTTACGATAAAGAAACCACATGAGTATCTTAATCTTAAGTGGTACTTTTAGTTTCCACAAATACTTATGTAAGAATCTCGTATTCCCATTCATAAGCTCCTCATAATAGGATTTAACCGTATAAATCCCTGATCTCGTTAATTTCCACCTAAAAGCATCTTGCTCATCTGATAAGGAAATTTCCATCAATCTCTCTACCGAAATGAGCCATGTCTCCCACTTATCACCATATAAAGCACGTCTAAATTCAATATTTAGAGGTACACGCGCAAGAACATCGGCTACCAACACATTCTTATGACGCACAATATTAAAGAGGGAAGGATACTGTGTGGCTAATGGCATCCCATCTAACCAAGGGTCTTCCCAGAATCTGACACTTTGCCCATTGCCTAGTGTACAGGAAATATGTCTGGAAAACTCATTTTTAACTCGCATAATACCCTTCCAAAAAGGCGAGTCAGTAGGCATTCCGATCAACTGTGTGAGCGGCTTGCCTTTGACATATTTGTTGTGCAATAATTCATGCCACATACCCTCCTCCGAGAGCAATTTAAACAGCCACTTGCTGAGTAGGCACTTATTTTTAACCTCTAAGCATTCAATCCCCAGACCGCCCTGATCTTTGGGACGACATACAATATTCCATTTAGTCAGTCTATATTTCTTCTTAAATTGATCACTTTGCCAAAAGAAGTGTGACCGATAAAAATCTAGTCTCTTTTTAACCCCAGCTGGAATCTCGAAAAAAGAGAGTAGAAACTTAGGTAAACTAGAAAGAACAGAATTAATAAGAACTAAACGATCACCATAGGAAAGCAGTTTTCCTACCCAAGAACTTAGTTTCTGTTCAAACCGATCCTCGACCGGTTTCCATTCCCTATTAAGAAGCTTGCGATGATGTATTGGGATCCCTAAATATTTAAAAGGCAAAGCACCAAGCTCACACCCAAAAATATTTCTATAATCTTGTTGACAATCAATAGCCTGACCGAAACAAAAAACCTCGCTCTTATGGAAATTAATTTTCAACCCCGACAACTGCTCGAAAATGGACAAAATGAGCTTCATATTTACTGCCTTATCGAGATCATGTTCTAAAAATAGAATGGTGGCATCCGCGTATTGAAGACTAGAAACACCACCTTCAACAAGATGTGGTATCAACCCTCCAACTTGACCATCCTCTTTTGCCCTTGCAATTAGGAGACCAATGTCATCATTCACTCTAATCCCCACACTAACTCCTTGCACGAACCTTGCTACCCAATCACACCATTGTGGATCGAAACCTTTCATGAGTAAAGTCTGTTGGAGAAAATTCCAGTTAACCTTATCGTACGCCTTCTCAAAATAAATTTTGAGCAAAACACCATCTAATTTTTTCTCTTTAATTCGTGAATAGTTTCATGAAGAACCACAACTCCTTCCAAAATGTTTCTCCTAGAAAGAAACGCCGATTGAGAAGGACGGATTACTCTTTGGGCTATCGATGTCACTCTAAATATCCCAACCTTAGTGAAAATATTGAAACTCACATTTAACAAACAAATGGGTCTAAACTGCTCAATCCTACAAGCATCTTCCTTCTTAGGAAGTAGTGTAATAACTCCAAAGTTCAACTTGAACAGATCCAGAGAACCATCATGTAGTTGATTGAACATGGCCATTAAATCCGCTTTGATGACCCCCCAGAACCTCTTATAAAACTCTGCCGGAAATCCATCCGGACCCAGAGCTTTATTGAGTTCCGTTTGAGAAACAGCCTCCCACCACTAGTGGAAACATGGGCATTGGTCCCGGTTGGTAAGCCCCATTTATCCAGGTTGTGCAACCGGGATGGGCCAGCCGGGACAAATGGCCCTCCCTCATTGGTCCCGGTTGTGCAAGGACCCGGGACAAATGGGGCTGACCACGTGGTGAACCTAGCCAGGGGCATTCGTCCCGGTTCTTAACACGAACCGGGATGAATGACTACTCTGCGGCGGCAACACTTTTGCCATTTTCTCTGCCGCAACAGAGTTTTTTTTTTCTATTTATTATTTTCCTTTTTATTTTATGTTTTGCGATCAATTCGATTTTACGATACCCCTGTCACCATACACTGATAAGTAGCCTTGGTGGCCCCTCCCCGGACCTCCCGGATCCCAGGAGAAGAGAGGAGCCCGGTGGCCCTTCCCCAGACCTCCCGGATCCCATGAGAAGAGAGGAGCCTCGGTGGCCCCTCCTCGGACCTCCCGGATCCCACGAGTGAATAAGTAATACATATATATAGCAAAAGAAGGAACACTTATATTACAGAAGCTAAGTATATCGAGCATATTACATGACCGATGGAATGAATTACAAAATCAAATTCAGTTCCAACCGGTGCTATAGTACTCTCCATTTATATTTAGGACCTCTGCATCTAAGAAGCCCGCAATTTTCTCCTGAATTGGTCGTATGCGGTCCCTTGGTAGAAGACCGTCCCGGAGCCGTTCGATCTAATATAAAAAAGAGTGGTCAATATATATTAATGAAACTAAGTAACTAAAATAGATGGTAATAAGAAAAATTGACGACTGGCGTACATGAAAGTGGTTTAAATCTCTGCCCTTGGGATAGGTCGTCTGACGAATGAACTCGCAGACGTAGTATCCACACAAGTGATTCCCGTCTCCCTGTTGCAAGCACTTTACGAGAACATGGTTTTAATCAAAATAATAATCAACCAGCCATGATAATGGTATCGACACTAGAATTAAGGAGATGTGCGGATCTAGATAGTAGTACTTACTTCCACAATATCAAATTTAAGCTCTGATTTCCATTCACCCCTGGACTTTTTCGTGAACCTCTTCCAAACGCTGCACGGGAAAAAAAGAATAAAAAGAGTTAGTAATTACTTGATATCCTGATTTTTTTTGACCTTTCCGTTGCATTCTCTGACAGCTTGTACTTCACAAACTCTGTCCATAAGGGTTTTATTTTCTCGTACCCTTGAGTGAAATCTGGAGTCTTGCCCTTCTTAACAAAGTCAAGGTTCAATCTTTTCTTCCAGTTTTTGAATTGCTCGGCCATCTTTTTCAGAGTCCACGCCTTTACCTTTTACGATAACTCAAGTTTCTTTTTAGTAACATCATCTTCACCATCTCCCTCCTCATTCTCATCCGCCTCATTCTCGTCCACCTCCGGTAAGGGTAAGGTGAAATTACACATGATCTTTTTGAAAAGATGATCTTTGGCTTTTTTGCTGAAAAATGAAATTACTTGTCTCCGTGGATATTTTGGCTCATTCCACTCTTGAACAGTGATCGGGATGTGATCCCTAACTAGCACTCCGCATTGCTTCACAAATTTTTGGGCAACATCAACGGGAAGCTCGGGTGCGCCGTCTCCTGCGATTGTTTCGATCCTATATCTTTCTGTATCTTTCAACTTCTTTGTTGCGCCTCGTTTAGTCTTTTTTCGGTTGATATGCTTGAAATGGATGGATAAAAATATAAAGACTGTTAATACATGTATATAGACAACGGATGCTTCATTAATTAACATATCTATATGCACCTCGGAGCCGGTGTTTGTAATTTGTACGGCTCCACCGGACCCGTCGGCTTCTCCCTCATCGGAGCCGTCGGCTTCTCCCTCACCGGAGCCGTCGGCTTCTCCCTTACCGGAGCCGTCGGCTTCTCCCTCAGCAGAGACGTCTCTTCGGGTGAGCTCCGGATCTCCCTCACCGGAGTCGTCCAATGGCTCACATCGGTCTCTCCCTCGGGCCTGGGGATTAAACCCGCGAGCAAGTTTTCCGCATCTTCGTCTCTTGGCTCCATACTTTTCTGAAAATACACAAAATTCCCTAAGTCAAAATTCCCTAAGTTAGAAAAGGAGTAATTATATGTTCCAGATCCATTTCATCAAAATTGCTTATAGATAATAGCTAATGGTACTTATACCTAAACAAGTTAGAAAAAAGAGTATCAATATGTTCCAGATCCTCATTTTAATTATAAAAGCAACATTGATGAAATATTTAAACGTATCAATACACACCAAGAGTTACATAGCTCGGGTTCATTTTATTTAACCCTAATACATCAAGATCGAATAATATCACTTATACATATGCATGACATCTCTTAAACGAATTAACTCCGACCGGGTCCTAAGCCGCGGGGTGCTGAGTCGCGGGTGCTATGCATCCATAGGTAAGGAACCCTCACAGGGTCGTAGCTCACGTGGTAATGAACCCTCTGAATAATCGACCAACCGCTGCTATACTTCGTATCGAGCAAGTACATGTAGCGACGGACGTGCTCGTCCTCCTCCCTGATACGCTGATGTACCACCTCCTCAGGGGCCGGCTCTCTCCGCACCGACTGTGGCCCACGCGATGGCCACCAAAGAATATCCGGATCGACCACGTCACCCGGATTTCTCACCAAGCCGTGTGTCCCGGTAGTAAGGACCTCCCAGTGCCAGCCCGGCGGGTGTCGGGGGGTTACCCCCGAGTAGGGGTAAGGCAAGTGCTAAAGGCAAGATTAGAAGGGCTATTTGACTAAGTAGGCTGGCTACCCGGTACTTGCTACCCGGTAGGCAGCTATCCGGTCGTACGCACCTATGGCCAGAAGGAAAAATCAAGGAAGTTGTGTTCCTCCGGGTAGAGGAGTTGGTCCGAGTAGGGGGAGTGGTTTCCTACTCGGGCCAGAAGTCAATGGAGCCGTTCTGACAAAGGATCCCGCATATCCTGCGTCCGTACGGCGTGCGGTTCAACTTACGGAGCGTGTGATTATCCGTGCTCCGGCGTGGCTACAGTACGGTAGGCGCCTGTCTAGTCCTGTCACTGACAGAGGGGAAAGGACAGGTCTAGGGGCCTACCCTATCTCACTGACAAGGGTGGACAGGTCCCATCTCCGAACGGCGCGACGACTTACGGGGCAAGCGTCAGCGGGAACCCGGAGGCGTGCGCGGTTCTGCAGTGCTCCTGTCCCATCAAGCTGTACTTTATAGTCTTATTCTATCCGGCTGGGCACCAGTATATAAGGTGCCCTGCCTCCTCCTGTGAGAGGTTCGACTCACTTGTTTGGAACCTAGACGAGGCAACACTTAGAGAAAACTTGAGAGAAGAGTGGCTACTCCGCTGGAGGCCTGATTTGTACTGTGGCTACTCGGTGAACATCCATATAAAGAGAGAGGCAGGAGTAGGGGTGTTACCTCCACACGAGGGCCCTGAACCTGGGTAAGATCTTGTTGTTTGCAGTGTTTGTGATCTACCACACGCGGCTACTCGCCGTGTGATCCCTCCCCGAGCACCTCCAGCGTCCATCGGCCCCAACATTAGCCATCCCATGGCATCTGCCGTGATACCACCACGACAGTTGGCGCCCACCGTGGGGCAGATAGAGGCGCTGGCTGGAGTCCATGTTCGGACGGGACTCGTTTCTGCTACTGGGGAGCGCTAGGTCTGTGGCCTTGTCCACAGATTCGGCTCCTTCGACTTCGTCACCAACAACGCCGGAGATTTCGGCGGGAGGCCCATACCGGCAGGCGGCTCGGTGCTCTCCTTCGGCTCGCACCTCGTCTACGTCGCCACCGCCGTCGTCCGCGAGTTCCCTGAGGAGGTATTGGTCGCGGAGGATCCTCCTGCTGTGATCGCTGCCCGCGGAAGGCCGATGGGCTGCTCTGCGGACAACGTGGAGGTGATGGTGGCCGGCCTGGCTACCGATGCCGGGAAGGGCGCGGCTGCTGCCGCGGGCGTCATCGAGGATCTTGCTGGTTCGAGTGGTGCCCTGAAGGTCCACAAGCCCTACGAGAAGGACTGCAACATCCCTCTCTCCATTACACCGATGATACCGGCATCCGCGGTGCGGATGGGCATGCTGCCTCCCACCGAGCTCGAGCTCTTGACCATGAGGGCGCAGCTCGGCTGGCAGCGCCAGGAGCTGCTCCTTGAGCACCTAGAGTTGGAGAAGGTTAGGCTCGAGCTTAGCCTAGACCAGAACGAGTACAACAAGGCCCATGGCTTTACTCCTGTTGTTAGGAAGCCTAGCAAAGTAGGTGCTACGCGTCGCAACTTAGGCGCCGAGATGGCGACAGTTGTAGAGGCTCCTAGCCAGTCAGCCACCGCAAACACCACTACCAGGCCTAGATACAGCACCCCCGCCAAAACACTTAGAGCTGCAGAGGCTGTAGCTGCTGAGTTGCCAAACCTTGCCGGCGATGCGCGCGCTAGGCAGCAGGAGAGGCTCAATGAGCTAGTGCTAGAAGCTGCTAGGCAGAATGAGGAGTTCCGGAAAGCCAATCCAGGTGCTGGTGCTTCTCAGGTTGTACACTCGCATGCGGTCAGATCTACGGATCAGGCCTCATCGCCGCATCCCAGCCGTGAGAGGGACCAGAGTGTGCGCTCTGGGAAGAGTAGACAGATGCAGGTGTACGACCCGGCTCTCGCCGCGAAATAGTGCGCTGTGCCGCGAGAGTCCGGTCAAAAACACACTACTGCAGGAGCAGGCTATCAAGCCCATAAAGCTCACAGCAAGGGGAACGACGGAGACAACGCGGGACCTTCTCGGCGTCCTGCTGCTCAGCCTACTCGGCAGAGGACGCAGCAGCCTGCTGCAGCACAGCCGCGTGCGGCTGCGCCAGCAGCCAACCCTGTGGTGCAACTCGCTGTTGTGCAGGAGAACAGGTATGATGATGGCTATTCGGCGATGGGGCTAGCCGGCTATGCTGACCCAAAAAATGTTGCTGATCGCCTGGGTGAGCGCATGTTGGAGCCCAGTGATGCAAGGTTCAAGCCGGACATGATTAATCTGTCCGCGCAACTCGAGAACAAGGGGCCGCCTGGCCCAGAGTGCTTTGGCCCTCGCATCATGAACGAGCCGTCCGTGAACAACTTCCAGCTGGCCAGGGGAACCAAGTGCTACAATGGCAGCACCAAGCCGATGGATTGGTTGAGTGACTATGTCACGGCCGTGCACATTGCAGGCGGCAACCGGAGATGGGCTGTGCGGTACGTTCCGCAAATGCTTGAGGGTCCAGCTCGGACCTGGCTCAACAACCTGCCCAAGGACAGTATCAATTGCTGGCTGGACTTCTCGGAGGTCTTCATCAGCAACTTCACCAGCACGTACAAGAGGCCGAATAGGCCGCATAAGTTATCCGCTTGCAAGCAGCGGTAAGACGAGACCGACCGCGAGTATCTTACTCGGTGGAGCACCTTGAGGAACACCTGTGAAGGTGTGAATGAGGCCTAGGCCATCACTTGGTTTGCGCAGGGTTGCAGGCATGGCAACATGTTGTGGCAGAAGCTGCAGCGCGAGATGCCGAGTACTCTTGCTGAAACCATCAAGATCGCGGACATGTATGCACTCGGCGACCCAACTCAGCCTCTGATGGACTCCCCCGAGCCGAGAAGGAACTACAACAGCAACAAGCGCAATGATTTCCGCAAAAAGCGCAGAGGTGACCGGATTGATACTCGGTACTATCCCGAGGAGGTGAATGCTGTGACTACGGCTGCTGGGAGTAGCCAAAGGCAAAAAAACTGCTGGAGCCCAGTACGGGCAAAACCAGAATCAGGGACAAGGCATCAAGAAGCCATACAGTGCTCCCCAGCAGGGTAGCGGCAACCCGGATCCTGCTCCGAACTTTGTCTTTGGAAGCATGAGGGATGGGCCATGCAGCTTCCACACTCGGCATCTTGCCAGGCCAGCCAACCACACTACTCGGCAGTGCAGCTGGTGGGAACAGATCAAGAATGAGGGCTTGCCTCCTCCTCCTCCTCTGCCAGCTGCGAATGCCAATGTGCAGCCAGCTCGGGCACCTGCTCCCAGGCCTGCAGCTTTCCCGAGAAGAGAGAACGTGAACCAGGTGGCTTTAGGAGCCAACCGCAACTTCAACAACGACCGCTACCGCAACTACAACAACAACGACCGCAACCGCAACTTCTACACCCGCAACAACAACAGGAACAACAACAACAACAACAACCAAGGTAACAACAACAACGGCAACAATGGCGGTGGAGACCGCAACCAGTACCAGGAACACCACGAGAGCTACATGATCTTCACCTCTGAGCCCTCCGACAAGCGGTCTCAGCACAGGCATGCGATGGAGGTCAATGATGTGATTCCTGCTGTGCCCCACTACCTGCACTGGTGCAACCAGGAGATCACTTGGTCCAGAGCTGATCATCCTAGGGTGATGCCCAACCCGGGTAGCTATGCTTTGGTGGTGGATCCCACCTTCTTGGGTGCTCAGAAGAATGTCAGATTCAGCAAGGTCCTGATTGACAACGGCAGCAGCATCAACATTGTGTACAGAGACACACTTGAGAAGCTCGGGATGGCCGAGAACATGTTGCTACCCAGCAGGACCACCTTCCATGGCATTGTGCCGGGAGTGTATTGCTCTCCGATCGGCCGCGTCTGGATAGACGTCCTATTCGGCACCAGGGAGAACTGCCGCACTGAGAGCTTGGCCTTCGAGGTGGTTGATCACCAGAGCCCATACCATGCCCTACTCGGTAGGCCTGCTCTCAGCAAGTTCATGGCTTCAACCCATGCTGCATATTTGAAGATGAAGATCCCTGGTCCAGTGGAGTGATCACCATCTCGGGTGACTACAAGAAGTTCATGGAGTGTGCCTCTGCTGGTTCCCAGCTGGCGGAGGCCATGGTCATTGCTGCCGAGAAGAAGAAGATGTACGAGGTGGTGGCTATGGAGCAAGCAGCGCAAGGTGGTGCGCCTGGCATGCCAAGTTCCCAGTACGGGACCGCGTTCCAGGCATCCCAGGAGACAAAGAAGGTCCAGGTTGATCCTGAGTTCCCAGACCGCGTTGCCATCATTGGCGCCGGGTTGGGAGAGAAATAGGAAAGCGAGCTCATCCACTTCCTCCGTGAGAATCGGGACGTGTTTGCCTAGTCCAATGAGGATTTGCTGGGTGTCCCGAGGGAGTTGGTTGAGCACTCGCTACATGTGCGGCATGATGCCAAGCCAGTGAAGCAGGCGATGCGCCGCTTTGGCGATGAGAGAAGGAAGGCTATCGGTGATCAGATCACCAAGTTGCTGATAAGCAACTTTATCATGGAGGTTTTGCATCCGGACTGGCTAGCCAACCCGGTTATGGTTGAGAAGAAGAAGGAGGACCCCAAGGCGGATACCGCATGGCGCATGTGCGTGGACTACACCGACCTGAACAAGGCCTGCCCCAAGGATCCCTTTCCGCTACCCCGCATAGATCAGGTGATCGATTCCACTGCTGGTTGTGAGCTTTTGTCTTTCATAGATGCCTACTCTGGTTTTCATCAGATAGCTCTCAACCCTGCTGATCAAATAAAGACTGCCTTTATTACCCCGTACGGGGCTTATTGCTATCGTGTCATGTGCTTTGGGTTGCGGAATGCTGGGGCTACCTATCAGAGATGCATGCAGAAATGCTTGCATGATCAAATTGGCAAAAATGTGCAGGTGTACGTAGATGACATTGTCATCAAAACGAATAAAACACATACTCTGCTTAGTGACATTGAGGAAACATTTGCCAACTTGCGCAAGTACAAGATGAAGTTGAATCCGACTAAATGCACCTTTGGCGTCCCGGCTGGCAAGCTACTCGGATTCTTGGTATCCAGTCGGGGCATTGAGGCCAATCCTTCAAAGATAAAATCTATAGAGAGCATGTCTTTGCCGAGATCCCTGAAGGATGTGCAAAAGTTCACTGGTTGCTTGGCTTCTCTGAGCCGCTTCCTGGGCAGAATGGGCGAGAAGGCCTTGCCTTTGTATCAATTGATGAAGAAGAGCGACAAGTTCGTCTGGACACCACAAGCTGATGTGGCATTCAAGGAGCTGAAAGCCATGCTGGGTAGCGCTCCCATCTTGGCTAGTCCGCTACCCAAAGAGCCAATGCTGCTGTACATTGCTGCGACTAACCGAGTGGTCAGCGTGGTGATTGTGGTGGAAAGAGAAGAGGAAGGCAAGACTGTGCAGCGGCCAGTATACTATCTCAGTGAGGTGCTGTCCAGCTCCAAGCAGAACTACCCGCATTACCAGCAGAAGACTTACGGTGTGTACCAGGGCGCCAAGAAGCTGAAGCACTATTTCCAAGAGCATGCTATCACTGTGGTGAGTTCTGCTCCCATGCGGACATCATGGGCAACAAGGAGGCAAGTGGCAGAGTAGCCAAGTGGGAAATCTAGCTAGCCGCGTACGCTCCTGCGTATGCGAGAAGAGAAGCCATCAAGTCCCGGATCCTAGCAGATTTTCTGGTGGACTGGGCTGAGGTGCAGTATGAGCCTCCTACTCCGGTAGCCAATTACTGGAAGATGCATTTTGATGGCTCCAAGATAAAGGAAGGCTTGGGTGCTGGCGTGGTGCTCACGTCACCCAAGCGAGATCAACTCAAGTACGTGCTGCAGATTCACTTCAAGGCATCCAACAATGTAGCAGAGTACGAGGCCGTGGTACACGGCTTGAAGGTGGCCAAGGAGGTTGGCGTGCAGCGCATCATATGCTATGGCGACTCGGATCTGGTTGTGCAGCAAGTTTCAGGAACTTGGGATGCTCTAGATGCCAACATGGCTTCATATAGGTTTCTGGTGCAAACCATGACTGGATTCTTTGAAGGATGCGAGTTCAAGCACATCCACCGAGCAGAGAACGAGGCAGCTGATGAGCTGTCCAAGTTGGGGTCTTCTCGGCAGTACATCCCGGCTGGGGTTGCCTTGGAGCATTTGAGAAAGCCATCCATCAAGCCATCCCCCAACTCGGAGTGTATATTCGTTCCTTCTCTGCCTGGTGAGGAAGTTGTTCCCATGGAGATTGACTGGGAGGTTGCAAAAGAGAACCCGGGGACTGGCGCCTGCAACCCGGGGACTGTCCCTTCTTACTCGGGGACTGCCCCTCCCAACTCGGGGACTGTCGCATTCATTGAGGGGGTCCTTGCCGTGTGCACGAGGTCTCGGGGACTCGTCCCCAACTCAGAAGAAGAAGAAGTGGTGGCTGATCCAATGGAAGTGGACGAACCAGTGTTTCCCATCCGGGGAACACCGAGTTGGGCTCTGCCCATATTATCCTTTCTAAAGGACGGCACCTTGCCAAGTGATGAGGTTACCTCAAGGAAAATTCAGAGAAGATCCAAGGGCTATACAATCTTCAGAGATGTGCTGCATAGAAGAAGTCTTACTGGTGTGCTGCAGCGCTGTGTAGAGCCAGAAGAGGGAGAAGAAATTCTGGTGGAGATACACCAAGGAGAATGAGGGCATCATGCCTCTTCTCGGGCTCTGGTCAACAAAGCTTTTTGGCATGGCTTCTTTTTGGCTCACTGCCTTGAAGCAAGCTGAAGATATTGTGATGAAGTGCAATGGCTGCCAAAGATTTGCAAGTAAGATTCATATGCCAGCTTCCGAGTTGAAGACCATTCCCATTACTTGGCCATTTGTTGTTTGGTGTTTGGATATGGTGGGTCCTTTCAAGCCGGCTAGAGGCAACATGACTCACATCCTGGTCATGGTTGACAAGTTCACCAAGTGGATTGAGGTGAAGCCTATTCGGAAGTGTGATGGAACCACTGATGTGAGTTTCCTGAAGGATGTGATCATGAGATATGGCTACCCGCACAGCATTATCACGGATAATGGCACAAACTTTGCTGAGGGTGTGTTTGCGAGGTTCTGCAGAGATAAGCATATTCGGCTAGATGTTGCATCTGTTGTGCATCCCGCCTCCAATGGGCAAGTGGAAAGAGCAAATGGCATGGTGCTATCAGGCATAAAACCAAGGCTGATTGAGCCGCTGCTGAAAACACCTGGGTGTTGGCTAGACGAGTTGCCAGCTGTGTTGTGGAGTCTAAGGACTACCCCTAACCGGTCAACCGGCTACACGCCATTCTTCCTGGTTTATGGAGCTGAGGCCGTGTTGCCCACTGACCTAGAGCATGACTCGCCCCGTGTAACGCTCTACACGGAGGCAGAGGCTAGAGAAGCTCGAGAAAATGACGTTGACCTGCTAGAAGAAGCAAGAGAGCTAACTCTGTCATGTTCAGCTGTTTACCAGCAAAACTTGAGGCGTTATCATATCCGGAAAGTGAACCCAAGGGTTTACCGAGAAGGAGACATGGTGCTTAGGCTTGTGCAGCGCACAGCCGGGATGCACAAGCTTTCTCCTCCGTGGGAAGGGCCATTCATTGTGAGCAAGGCCTTGCACAATAATGCTTATTATCTTATCGACGCACAGCCACCCCAGAAGAACAAGCCGGATAGGGCTGGAGAGGAATCCAAGCGCCCTTGGAATGTAGCTCTACTTCGACGTTTTCACTTATGAGCAAACTATGTATGTATCTCCTTATCCGAGTTAAACTCCTATTCGGCAATCTGAAATTGAACTCGGGGACTGCCCTCGTCCAAATTGTTCCTTGTGTTTACTCTGTTTTGCTTTGTCTATTCGGTTGAACCACTTAGAATTTCAAAAGCATACAAAGTAGTGTGTTTAAACTCACCGGACACTCTGCGACTCTGCTGCTGTCCGCAACCCGGCTTCATGGCAAGCCAGAGAACAAGCCAAAGAGTCAATGAACACATGAAAAATTGCAAAGGAAAGGAAGCGTGTGGCAACCGAGTAGAGTGTTTTTTACTGTTTTTTCTTTTCGGCTAAGTGGTGGGCAGCGTTACTATGAATTTTCTAAGTGGCGAAGTATTTGAAACTCCAACTTTGAACTCGTGTGACTTGACTACCAACAAAGCAACAAGTTGCAGGTAAGAGCTGAGATAAAAGGAAGAGCGGATAAAAAATGCAACTCGGGGACTTGCATATTAACGCAACCCGGCATTGAGCCAGAGTTGCTAAGAACTTCAACTGAGAATAAAATTGAGTAGCAAACAAAAGACTTAATAAGTTTGATACATTTGCACCCGGCATCCCGGGGATCTGATAAAAGTTCTAGAGGATAAGTGTTTTCAGGAGTCACTCCTTGGAGGTAGCGGTGTTGTCCGCAACTTTGTCGTCAGCTCCAGCCTTCTCGACATCAGCATCAGTCTTAGCGCTTTCGGCATCCGCTTCAGTGTTGGCGTTTGCGGCTTGCTCTGAGGTTGCCGTGGCGACGGAGATGGGCTCCGTGGCCGAGGTCGATGCAGTGGCCTGGAAGCTGCTGCTGGTTGCGCCCAACTCAGGGGCCGCTTGCTGGATCACCATCTCGGTGGTGATGGTGGGCTCCTCAGCATTGGGTTGCGGCTTCTCGACTTCAACATCAACCTTGGCCTTTCCCTTTCCCTTCTCGGCAGCTCTTTTCGCGGCACCCTCTTTGAAGAAACTCAAGTCATCTGACTCGGTGTCCTCATCCTCATCATCGTCCTCGTCCTCAGCTTCAGTATCTGGCTCGGGGAGGCCGTCGATGAAGGTGGCGGTGTACGCGTAGGAGGCTACCTCGTAGGCTGCTGCCTTCCGGCGAGCAATGCATTCGGGATCCTTGGACCACTTGGAGTCTTGGCGCATTTCAATGATCCTGGCAAGATCGAGGTTCTCATACCAGCTGCAAATGAAATGTAGAAGTTCATCTGCTCCTGCCCGAGCTGCTGAGCCGCGCCACTTTTTCAACTCGGCCTTCACGCCGTCCAACTTCTCGGCAATCGCCCTGAAGTTGTTCGGCGCAACTTGATCAGGCCAGAACAAGTCGTGGAGCTTGTAGGCAGTGGACACCATGGTGGTGCCCAAGCCTCTGAGTTGGCGAAGGTGCGACTTGATGTTCAGAAGATTGTCGTTGACGCTGGACTTAGTGTCGATAGGCATCCCGGAATCAGCTCGGAGCTGATGTGCCTTTGACAAAGCAGGAGTGCTGGCGGCGCAGAAATAAGGGAAGATACCTAGAGAGAAACTGATAAAAGTTGGAAATGGAGCCAGAGAAGAGCGATGAAACCAAGAAGAAAGAGTGAGAGGAAAAGCAAGCCAGGTAGCGGAGAAGAGAGACATCTAAGTTCCGGGAAGAGGAAACTTACTTCTAAGGTCCACCAGCAGCGCGTCTAGCTTGATCTTCCAATCCTCCTCGTCAGCAATATGCCGGTTCTCAACCTGGCGTGCGGTGGCGAGCTGGAGCATGAGTTGTGAGTTGTGGTCCTTCAGCACCGAGATCTCCGACTCGAGCGCCTTCTCTTTGGCTTTGGCTGCTGTCTTGGTCTCCAAGGCATCCTCAAGAGCTGATTTCAACTTCACTTGCATCTCTTCGAACTCGGCGCGCTCGGCGTCGCGTTCCTTCTTGAGCTCCGCATCTCGGGCCGCTAGCTGCTGCTGCACCTCGGCAGGCATCAAGCAGTTGAGATGCTCCTCCCGAAATTTCTTGTATTCTTCTGCAGAGAGAACAACAAGGTTAGCAGAGTAACCAAGTAAAGGAAGATGCAATGGCAGAGAAGCTGGCAACTCACCTTCCAGATGCTTGATTTTGCTCTCAGCAGAGGAAGAGAAGACGTGGCAGTGCTCATGCTGCTCCTGCAATTCTTTGAATTTGCCTGCAGAGTAAACAGAGTTATAGCAAAAAGCAAACGCGGGCGTAAACACAAAACACACAAACCGAATAGCTAAAAGCTTACCTTCGATGTCAGAGAGCTGGAGAGCGCGGTCCAGTGACGCCTGCTCCAATGCTGCATCATCTTTGCGCTCGGCTTCAAGAGCCGCGATGTGGTTCTTGGCTATGCTGTGGTTCTAGAGCAGCCGGCGGAATATGTTGGTCCGCTTCAGGAGGCTATTCTGTGGAAGAGAAGAAAAAGAGTTAGAGGTTTGTGGAAGATTTGACCCGAGAAGACGGCAACTCGGTTGAGCACCTGTCTACTCGGCCCGAATCTCGGGGACTGGGGAATAGCTAAGAGGAAAAGAAGAGAAGAAGGAAAGAAAAACTGCAACTCGGAAAAACAAGGAAAGCAAGAAAAAACTTACATCGTATGTCTGCGCGACGTCCTCGGCGGCTTTGCACAGGCAAAACAGCTTCCCGGCTAGCGTGCAGGTGTCCGAGGCGACGGTCATTGGAGTAGTGCCGATGTCGGCCTTGTTCCAGTCGATGCGATAATGATCAACTGTGCCCAGCGTGCTGCCGTTCCACTTCTCGACGCCGAGAGAGTCGCTCTCCCAGACCTTGTCCACGAAGCCTACCCGGTCCACGACCGCGGTTAGCCCCTCTGACTGGATGCCGTCCTCACCGGCTTCGCGCGAGTGGAACTCAATGGGTTTCTTGGCTTTCAGCTTGACATCCACCGCCTTGGCCTGGCCTTCCTTCAAGGCGGAAAGCCGCTTCTCGCCTTGGGTTAGGGAGATGCTGTGTTGCTTGGACACAGACAGCAGGTATGATGGCCAGCTGCCCTGTACCCGAGCAGCACCTTCAGGACTTGACCCTTCGACTGGGCCAGAGGATCCACCAGCAGCGCCGGTGGTGAGTTGTGTGCTCGTTGGTGCCTTGGGTGGTGGCATCAGATCTCCGAGCTGCACAACCTTGCGCGGTGGATTCTTCCGAATGGTCGCAACTTCGGGCTTGGCGGGTTTCTTGCCGGTGTCCGCCCGAGAAGTGGGCGCAGACACTTGGCGCGCAGCGGGAGGAGGCATCAGCTGAGATGCGGTCTTGGTTGTCTTTTGTTTAGGGGGAGGGCTTGGTGCGGTTGGTGGAGTAGCCTGCTGGGTAGGCGGCACAAGGGGCCGGCTACCCTGCGCAGCATCTGGCTGCGCCTGGCTCTAGAGCACGGGCTCCACCACGGTCTTCTCAACCCGCTGCTCGGCAGCGGGATTGGGCTGAAGGTCTGTTGTTTCTTCTACCCGCGGCCTGGCCGCAGGGTCTTCATGAGTTGCAGCTTGTTCTTCCTGCTGCTCCGTGTTGTCAACCGGCCGCTCAAGGGCGGCACGGTCCTGGTTCGCGGCTTCTTGTTCAGCATTCTCCCCAGCTATGGTAGCTGGGGGGAGAGGGAGGCGTCTCATCCTGAGCAGCATCCTGCGTACTCTGGTACGCGTAGGTCTGCTGCTCCAGGTCCTGGGCAACTTGGTCACCAGCGCCCGTGTTCTCGGTGCCGGTGTCTTCTTCTTCTAGCTTCACTGAAGAAGGCGCACGCGCCCTAGCTCGCCGTGCTGGCTCGTCTTCATCCTCGGAGAGCTCGATGAGCTTCTCGAGGTCCATGGCAGGTTTTCTCTTGGTACGAGTGGGGGTCGCGGCCGCGTCAGCATCCAGAGGATCGCTGGATGAGAAGAAAGAAAGAGTTTAGAAAGAGACAGAGAGCAGAGCAGCGAGAAGCAGTAGCAAATGGATGTTCGGATGGAACAACTTACCCCTTGCGGGTGGGAGGTGGCCTTCTGTTGGTGGTGAGCTTCTTGCCACCCGTCTTCTTCGTCTTCTTGGCAGCAGGCTCTTGGGCACCGCTACCCGCCCTCTTCCAGGTTGTGGGAGCGGCCACGGAGAGAGGCTGGACGTCCATGGGCTCCTCGTCCTCCTCGTGATCGACATCCTCTGCAGAGAAGAGAGAAAGGATTCAGGAACAGAAAAGGAAATCAGAGCGTGCTACATGAGATCGGAAAGGTGAATTTGGTCACCTTCGTCATCCTCGGACCAATCCCGGATAGACGCGTCAACTCGGTGCTTACCAGGCTGAGTGGCATGCGGGATGCAGAGAGTGTCTTGGGTGTCGTAGGCCTTCTCGTCGTCCTCTTCCCGGTCGTTGTGCCAATTGCCCTCGAAGACCTCCTCGTCCTCTTCCAGCTGACGATCAATGTGTTGTGAAGGCAAGCAAGATAGCACAGTGAGTTGAGTTCTCGGTTATGGGGTCCTACTCGGAGCAACATGCAAACACAAAGCATATCTGGCTAAGTATTTCTACCCGACGAGGCATGCAAACATATAGCATATAAAGCCAAAGGGGTATTCTGTGATGTCCTACTCGGAATGGCATGCAAAAAGAAAGCATATTCAGTCAAGGATTTCTATTCGGCATGTCATGCAAACACAAAGCATAAAAAGCCAACAAGTTACTTATAATGTTCTACTTGGTGCAGCATGCAAACACTAAGCATACAAAGCTGAGAAACCGTCTACTCGGTATCAAAGTGCAGAAGTAAAAACACCAAGTACTAACCTATCCAATGCGCTTGGTGCGGCTATACGGCTCGAAGCCATAAAGCCAATTGTCCTTCAGCGTAGTGTGCATGATGGACCTGGCCCAGACAGCCACCTCCGACTTGCTGAGCTCGAAGGTTGTGGTCCTTGTGCGGTCACGGGGTCCCCCCATGTAGCACATCCTGTGCGAGCGGCGCTGAAGTGGGAGTACCCGGCGCGAGATCCAGCAGGCGATGGGATCATCGTGGAGCAGCCCCTCCTCGCGCAACTCGGAGAGGTATCGCTCAACCTGGACGACGTCCTCGATGGTGGTCTTCGGGTGGTAGCCCCAATTTTGCTGAGTTGGCAGGGCATTCTTGAACTTGGGAAGGCCTATCCGGTCCTGGATCGGCTTCCCGACTTCGGTGGCTACGTTCTTCACTTAGAGGAAGCTGCGCTACCACTTGCGCACAGATTCCAATCCCTTGGCTCGGGGATGGCTACCAGTGGTTCGCTGCAGCATCATCGCGCATCCCATCTGGGTCATGGCGTGGGCGCTATCTGTTCTACCCGGATTGGGGATGCTTTGTTTGCGGAAAAAGAAGTAGCGTGCCCATGTGTGGATTGTTGGGTACACGCCAAGGAAAACTTCACACACCACGGCGTGGGTGGAGAGCATGATAAGAGAGTTTGGAGGAAGGTGGTGTGGCTGAAGGCCAAAGTGATTGAGGAAGTTGGCGAAGAAATCAGAAACCGGAAGGCCGAAGCCGCGCTTGAAGTGCGCAAGAAAGACCACATACTCGTCCTTCTCGGGCTTGGGTACGATTTCCGTACCTGGATGGCGGCAAACCACGCCGGGAGGCACGCGGCGCGTGTTCATGAGCCATTGGGAGTCGTCCGCGGTGACATCGGAGCCTTCCCGACCGGCGCGGGCGGCGGCGGCGTCGTCACCGTGAGCAGCCATCGCGACAGAGATGCGCGGCGGAAATTTGGAGGCGAAAGCGCTACTGGGAGATGCGAATCGGAGTATTGGAGGCTCAGGGATCTCTCTCTCTCTCCGGCGGCGCGTGGAGCAGCGGCGCGGCAAGCGGTGGCGGTGGCGATGTGCTCGGCGGCGGCAGAGAGACGAAGGGGCAAGAGGTTGAAGTGAGCAGGAAAGAGAAGAAGAAGGCGTCGAGGGGGTATTTTATCTCTCCCCTCGAGTTGCCGTTACCAGCGAGATATTCGGGATCAATCGTGCACAGAGATCGTGCGGCGTGGGCTGCGCGCCGGTTAGAAACGCACACAGCGCATATTGCGCGCGTAACAGGTGCAGTTAATCCCACGTCGAGATCGTGGGCGATTTAGTGCGGTTGAAGTGACTTTACAGGCCAGTGGGCCCGAGGTGCAGTTATTGGCGCGTGGCCTGCAGTGTCCCAGGCACCGAGGCGTCGGGAGTACGGGGGCGTGACACGTGCCCCGTAGCGACACGCAGAGGCGGATTCGCACCGTTGGAGCGGGATTGTGTTTCGAGATTTCGCTAAGTCATTTTACTCGGCATCACCAAAGGAGGGTGTTGCTACTCGGAGGAGAAGAGATTCAAGCAAGAGTTAAGGGCTACATGGAGGGGCTAGTCGGCCTCTTACAGTACGAAGGCAAGATTTGTTCTTAAGCTGGCAGGGCCCAGTGAACAAGTTCGCAGGACTCTACCAGCTTCGGGGACTAATGTCGGGGGGTTACCCCCGAGTAGGGGTAAGACAAGTGCTAAAGGCAAGATCAGAAGGGCTATTTGACTAAGTAGGTTGGCTACCCGGTAGGCAGCTATCCGGTCGTACGCACCAATGGCCAGAAGGAAGAATCAAAGAAGCTATGTTCCTCCGGTTAGAGGAGTTGGTCCGAGTAGGGGGAGTGGTTTCCTACTCGGGCCAAAAGTCAATGGAGCCGTTCTGACAAAGGATCCTGCATATCCTGCGTCCGTACGGCGTGCGGTTCAACTTACGGAGCGCGTGATTATCCGCGCTCTGGCATTGCTACAGTACGGTAGGCGCCTGTCTAGTCCTGTCACTGATAGAGGGGACAGGACAGGGCTAGGGGCCTACCCTATCTCACTGACAAGGGTGGACAGGTCCCATCTCAGAACGGCGCGACGACTTACGGGGCAAGCGTCAGCGGGAACCCGGAGGCGTGCGCGGTTCTGCAGTGCTCCTGTCCCATCAAGCTGTACTTTATAGTCTTATTCTATCCGGCTGGGCACCAGTATATAAGGTGCCCTACCTCCTCCTGTGAGAGGTTCGACTCACTTGTTTGGAACCTAGACGAGGCAACACTTAGAGAAAACTTGAGAGAAGAGTGGCTACTCGGCTGGAGGCCTGATTTGTACTGTGGCTACTCGGTGAACATCCATATAAAGAGAGAGGCAGGAGTAGGGGTGTTACCTCCACACGAGGGCCCTGAACCTGGGTAAGATCTTGTTGTTTGCAGTGTTTGTGATGTACCACACGCGGATACTCACCGTGGAATCCCTCCCCGAGCACCTCCAGCGTCCATCGGCCCCAACATTAACCATCCCATGGCATCTGCCGCGATACCACCACGACAGCGGGGCCCAGTCCCGGACATCGCCCGGCGGGTCCAACAGAGACATAAGCTAAAAACAGACCCAGACTAAGTAAATATTCCTAATTAAGTAATATACCTTAGTGTTTCTAACTTAGTAAAAATAGTAAATGGAGAAATATGACATAAATAAGATGAAAGTTAAACACAAAGGATCAAATTGGCCCTTCTCATATCTTGTGCTTGTTACGAGGTAGTATACGTGATGGCGATCCCAAGAAGGATGAAGACAAGGGTTTCTGAACTTCGTTGAAACTAAACAAAATCACATACATAATATTACATATGCGACGTTCCTTAGTTCCGACCGAAACCCTCATCTTCATCCTTTCCCCGGATCACCACCGCCTGTAGTACCTCTTAACAGGAATAAGCGTTTCTGAACTTTAGTAAGGAGTATGACTAGCAGATCAGATCGAGTCTTGCCGAGTAAAGTTGCGACTCGAATGTGCACTAAAGGGTTCAACTTCATCCGTATATCACGAACCATATTACCTATGTGACATTATTTTAGTTCGAAAGAAATCCAGAAACCCTCACTGGTAGAAAAAAGACCTTCCATACGCCCCCATTAGTCCCCAAACTTCGCGCCCCGTGACTAAAGGGGTTTTAGTCCCGGGTCGCGAGGAGACCCGCGACCGAAGGTCATGCCTCGTGGGTTGGGAAACGCGTGGAGGCGCGTGGAGGGCTTTAATTCCGGTTGGCGTCGCCACCCGCGACTAATGGTTCCCGGCCGCTGGCCTCCCTGCCTTTAGTCCCGGTTGGCCTGGCCACCCGGGACTAAAGATACAAACTGCTCGCCTCCCGCGCGGCGGTTTATTTCGCGAGCGAGAGGCAGAAGGGCGCCATTGCTACAGTGCACACCCCGAGTCTCTGTTTCTTCTTCTCTCTTCTCTTCTCTTCCCTCTCTTCGATCTTCCTCCACCAAGCACCATGGCTGAAGTTTGGAAGAGATATGATGTGCCCACACCATGCGGCAAAAGTCTCGACGTGTGCTACACCGACAATTGCGAGAGGCTCCCCGGTGCTCTTGCGCATTTGACCGAACTCTATTTCTCCTCTCCCGATGAACACCGGTTCTTCGGGCTTGATCTAGAGTATACGGCGGATCAACGGGATGTTGCCGTCATCCAGATTGCTTTCAAGGAGGCCGTTTTGGTCTTCCAATGGTCAAGGTAACGCACACGTACAATATTGCATCTTCGATTTGTTTGTTGCATCTGAGGAATACATGTGTTGCAACATATCTAACACGTATCAAATTTTTGTTGTTGCAGTAGTTCAAAGCATTCTCCGGCACTTGTTGATTTTCTTGTCAACAAGGGGTATGACTTCTGCAGAGTTGACATCACGCAAGACCGTCAGAAGTTGATGCGCTTGGGTATTGTGATACCTGAAGATCACTACATTGATCTTCAGGACCTTATCCATTTTGATGATTTGAACGGGCCCAAGACCGGGATGTCTCCCATGGCAACTTCCTTCATCCACGAGGGCTACGAAACCAGGAAGTCTCGTTTCCCCTCCAGGAATCATAGGTATTGGGGGAAGACCCCACTGGGCTGGACCAACGTCAAGTATGCAGCCATAGATGCATACGTTTCCTACGAGTTGTTCCGCATCTACTCGACGGAGCTATAGATGTATGCGTTCGATATATGCATGTAATGGATATCTTACTATGTAATGGATCTCTTAATTAGTATGTAGCTCTTGAAGCATAGCTTGTATTGTGAGACTTATGTTTGTGTTATGTGTGATCGTAAGACTCTATGTTATGAATGTGATATGATTGTGTTCTATTCACTTGTCTTTTGTTGTTCATAAAACTATTTTTGTTTCCTAGTTTTAAATGACTTGGAAAAATTTGCAAAGTGTTGCAAAGTGTAATGGATATTATTTCTATATTAATTCCTAGCTATACTATTTCTATATTATGTCAAACACACATTTCAAAACAAACAAACAAAAACTCATCAAGAAAACAAACAAAAACACATCAAGAAAACAAAACAGAAAAACTACAGTTTCTATATATCTGTTCACCAAAAATTAATCCAAGCCAGGAAAACATATATCTAGCCAATACTAGAACTAAGACCCATGATCTAAAAATGAAAATCTACAGTAGCATCATGAATAGATTCTACAGTAAAATCCTCATTAGTGATAGTGGGAGTTAAACATTCATAATTTTCATTGCAATCATCATATATAGGAGGCATAGTATCATCAAAGTGAATTCCTGTGGTTGTCACAATTAGTGAAGCACATGTTTTAGTCTTAGTTGTTTCTTCTAGGAAGGAGCCATGAATAGGTATAGTCAAGTAAATGACTGCACAAGATTGATTAAGACATAAAGTAATGAATTAGTTTTATTTTCTGAATATTTTGATATATTAATAGTATTTTTTAGATCATGGATCTTAGTTCTATTTTTCTTAATTTTTAAAATACATTTTTGAACTCATCCAGTTGGATTTATTTCAAAATACATTTTTGAACTCATTCTATAAATAATAGAAGAGCCTACTGGTATTTTTAAGATTTTAAAATGAATTAGTATTATTTTTCTTAATTTTTTGATATATTATTTGTATTTTTAAGATTTTAAAATGAATTAGTATTATTTTTCTTAATTTTTTGATATATTATTTGTATTTTTAAGATTTTAAAATGAATTAGTATTATTTTTCTTAATTTTTTGATATATTATTTGTATTTTTTAAGATTTAAAAATAAATTAGTTTTATTTTCTGAATATTTTGATATATTTTTGAAAGTGTTACCATAGGGCAAAAACCCTATGGTGTGATTTTCAATTATATGATGAAAGCCAGGAGCTTACAAATAGGGGGGAGGGGGGTAGGTGAAAAGATTGTACAAGCAATACAATTAGGGGGGAAGAGATGGAGTTGAAAGTAAATAAACATTAGGAAAAATAAATGGAAATCCAAGATAAAAACCCTTGTAAAAGTGAAGGTGATATCCTATGTTGGTGCAGGAGGAGATCCTCTTGGAATGTGCCCTTCCACCTAATGAAAGTTGGATTAATGCCATTGAAGATAAAATCATTTCTACTTCTCCAGATATTCCAGCAAGCACATACAAATATCTCAGTAAAATGATCTCCTCTGAAATCCTTTTTGTCCCGAAGAAATTTCTGGGCAAATGGGAGGGATAAGTCCCAATTTATACGGGCAAAATTCCAACAGCTAGCAGCAAACTGGCAAGAGAAGAAAAGGTGGTCCCTGGTTTCACAAACATTTTGATCACAAAGAATGCAGTTTGGTCCCCCCTCGAATGACCAATGCTTCCTGAGCATTAGATCTTTAGTGTTCAATTTGTCCATATGTAACAGCCAGGCAAACACTCTTAACTTGGGGAGGCATTTTGATTTCCAGATTACAATAAAAGACTCTTTCTTGGGCAGTTGAGAGAACATGTAGTTGTAAAATCGAGAAGAAGTGAAGAGAGCAGAACCCCAAGGGAAGCATCTTGTGTCTTCCAATTCAGTGCTGAGCATAATGGAATCAATTATCTCATGTAATTGGTTGAGCTCATCAAATGCTTGAGAGGAAAGTGGCAATGCAAATACGTTATCAATGTCCCAGGAAGATTTCATCTCTGCCACCGATGAGTTTTCATTTAACACAAACGAGTATAGTCGAGGAAAACGATCACAGACCAAAGTCTTATTTAGCCAAAAGTCTTTCCAAAATAATGTTGTGAGACCATTATTGATTTTTGTCGTAGTAATACTCCTGTAAGTACCAATGAGTTTAAATATGTCTCGCCACCAAAAAGAGCCTCGAGCAGATTGTGCATGAGGAGGTGAGTTGGTATCATATAATGACCAAACTAGACGCACCCACGGGGTGTCATGTTTGCAATAAAACTTGTGGAGATGTTTCATGAGCAGGGCCTGATTATGGATATCAATGTTCTTGATTCCAAGGCCACCATGGATTTTGGGTTTACATACGAGGGGCCAAGCCGCGAGCGACTGAACACGACCCTCATCATCTTTGCTCCATAGGCATTGCCTCCTCACCCGATCGAACAGAGCAACAGTGGTTTTAGGGATACGTAGAGAGCACAGGAAGTGCACCGGGAGGGAAGAAAGGACAGAATTGACCAGAGTAAGTCGACAGCCATAGTCAAGAAAGCGGACACTAGCATTAAGTCGTCGCTCCACTTGATCCACAATAGGAGAGAGGTCATTCACTGTTGGGCGGGTGTCTCCCAGGGGGAGCCCAAGGTAGGTAAAAGGCAGAGAGCCTGTAGCACATTCCAGAGTGGCTGCCAGAACTTGTAATTTCTCTTGAGTAATGTTGATAGGAACTAGGCAGGACTTGGAGTAATTTACATGTAAGCCAGTTGCAGCAGAAAACCTGGTCAGAAGATTTTTGAGTGTGGCAAGCTGAATGGGGCATGCTTGAAGAATAAGTAATGTATCATCCACATATTGGGCAATTGGGAAATCAGCTCCAGGAATCGGTAGGGGTGGTGTAAGAGTTCCATCTAGCATTGTGAGTTGATCATGGATTGAAGAAGGTCAGCCCCAGCTACAAATAAAATAGGAGAGAATGGATCCCCTTGTCGAACACCTCTGCGACAAGGGAATTTCTTTCCTGGGACCCCATTCAGTAAGACCGAGGAAGTTCCAGTTTTAAAAATAGATTGCACCCAAGTAAGCCATCTTTCATCAAATCCCCAAAATTTAAGAATAGCTAATACAACATCGTGTTCAATAGTGTCAAATGCTTTAGCAAAATCCAATTTTAGAATAAGAACCTCAGCCTTGGATTGTTTACATTGGTGGATATACTCATAGGCCCAACCAAGGCAGTCATGAATTGATCTACTGTTAAGGAATCCATATTGGTTAGCATGAACAAGCTCCAAAATCTTGTTTTGCAGACGATTGGCCAATAGTTTAGTAATCAGTTTAAAAGAGGAGTTCAATAAGGAGATAGGCCTAAAATCATTTGGACTAGAGGGACAAGGTATTTTTGGGATGAGAGCAATGTAAGCATCATTGATGCTCTGAAGATTAACCTCATTGGACCAGAATTCATCACAGACTTTGTAGTAATCCCACTTAATTATTGGCCAGCATATTTTATAGAATATTCCTCAGAATCCATCAGGGCCAGGAGCTTTATCAATAGGGGTATCAGCAATTACTTTATCAATTTCTTCATGAGAGAATGGTGAGGAAAGGGTCTCTAGGCCATCCCTAGCAGAGATATATTTAGAAAAATCAAATAATGGATCAATAGGGGAAGAGATACCGAGCCTTTGATTGAATGCTGTTCTAAGAATTCCAGCTTTCTCAATGTGGTCTACAGCCATTGTACCATCCCCTCTGTCTAGAGTAGCGATCATATTTTGTCTATAACGAATTGATGCCATTGAATGAAAAAATTTGGTGTTTTCACCACCAAACTTAGCCCATCGAGTGGTACAACGTTTTTTCCAATACTCAAGCTTACAATCAAGAAGGGTTTTGAGTTTACGCTTAACTATGCCTCGAAAGTTCCATTCAGTAATGTGCAATGGACGCTGTTCTTCAAGTTCATCAAAGTGAAGGATAGTTTTATTGCAATTTTCAATGTAGAGGGAAATCATCGAAATACTAGTTGACCAATTTCGGAGGGCTTTGCGTAGGAGTTTAAGTTTGTCCGAGATGGATCGAGCACTATCACCTGGGCAATGAATATTCCAAATGCGTTGCACCAGGTCCATGAAACCTGGAAGCTTAACCCAGTGATTTTCAAACCTAAATACCGCTCCACGAGGGATATCCGTGCCAATAGAGACGACGCACGGCGAATGATCAGAAATAGGACGAGATAGTGTGCGGACAGTAGAGTTAGGATACTTAATCGTCCAAGCATAAGAGGTGAAGAACCAGTCAAGCTGAATTAACAGGGGGTCCGACTGCATATTACTCCAGGTAAAGCATCGATCCTTGATGGGGAGCTCGATGAGGCCAAGGTGACCAATGAGCTCGTTAAACGTAGCCATATCTACAGTATTAGCGCCTGGTCGGTTACGGCTGTCAGAGTAACGATAGAAATTAAAATCTCCGAGAACGATCCAGTGGGCATCGGAAGGATTATCTAAGTGAAATAGCCAGGCCACAAAATTTTCACGCGCAATTCCTTCACAGGGACCATATATGTTAACTAAAATAAAAGATTCAAGCGAAGCAGCAGAGGTGAATTGCAAAACTAGCGCAAAAGATTCTTCAAGCAGGACGTGGGCACTGAACTTTTGGCTAGGCCAGATGACGATAAGTCCACCAGAAGAGCCATCCGAGGGGACAAAAGCAAAACGATCAAATCGTCTAGGCGCAAATAATTTGATAAAAGCTAGGTCAAAACTAGCGCGCTTTGTTTCTTGAAAACATAATATAGTGGCATTGCTCTCTGTCACCTTATCGCGAATAAGCGGCCATTTTTCCGCTCCGTTCAGTCCACGAACATTCCAACATAGAATATGCCACATAAGGTTCGATAACTTAGATTTAACAAAATGGTTCGACATAACGCAAACTAGATAAAATACTAGTGCAAAGGTAGGGTAATAAGCCGACTGGAGCTTAAGGAGCTAGCTGCAGTCCGTCAGGCAGATGACACGTTCAGATAGGCTTGGCCTGGTGGAGCTTGGCTGCCGTAAGCTCCTCAGGATCAATATTGCAGTCTTCAATACCTATGCGCTGCATCTCTGTCAGAAGGGTGACAGGGGGGTCAATGGATTTAGTGGTATGAGTACCCTTGCGGCGAGTGGGACCCAGAGGGAGGGATTCAAACTTATATCCCTCATTGTTGCTCCTAGTAGACCGGCGCACCGTGGCCACATGGATGGGAGTAGGGGCACGGCGAGGACGGCCACGTCCAGGGCGCATTGGAGAGGGCATGGCATCCACAGCAAGTTCCAGTGCAACCTGAATGTTGCCGTCAGAAGGAGCACCCGTATCCGTCAGGCCAGCAAACTGACAGTTGCCGTCAGAAAACAGAGCAGGTGTGGCCGCGTCCATGACGCCAGCGAGTAAACTCTTGTTGGCAAACAAATGCAGGTATATTGCGGCATCCATCCAGATGGGGAAGACAATCGCAGAGCAGGTAGCATAATTGGGATCCAACAGATGGAGGGAGGCATCCTCAAGAGCCCAGTTAGTCGCAGAGTAGAGGTTCAGTAAATCACCTGGGCTTGGGGAGGCACTAGAGGGGCCAAAGGAGTCCAATATGCGACGACGGTGAGTTGTGGTAAGCATCCAGCCAAGAAAATGAATAAAGGAAGGCCAGATTAATTCAATATCCAACCCCATAGCAGATACATCAGCAGAGTTGATCACAGAAATATCCGAGGACATGCCATCATCAGATTCCGCAGCATAGGCATTCCAGATATCAATGCCATCTTCAATTGCAGGTTCAGTAGAAGGAATTCCGTCCATCATGGAAGGGCCATCATAGCCAGTTAACCTGCGAAAGTTGATACCACGAAATTCAACGATCACCGGAGCTGGTGAGCGAGAAACTGGCCAAGCACGCCACCCATTGGCTAGTATAGCATCCGGGACTGGAGCAGGTTGTTCCCATTGATTTATCACAGCGTGCGGAGCATCGGAGGGAGCAGATTCATCTTGAGGTTGCTGGGCATTCATCTGAAGCCAATTTTGCACCGCCAACTGGTTCTGCATATCGACAGAAAGGCCAGGCATGATCAGAGGATGTGGCGTGGCATTATGCAGAGGGAGTGGATCCTCCGTAGAGAACAAAGCAGTATTCGAGTGACGCCCGTTAAGTACATAGACAGGTACAGACCATGAACGCCCTACGCCGCCAAGAGATCCAATACGCTTAATCACTAAACTGTAAGGGATAGCAGCCAAATCATTGATCCAAGCTTTAACCAGCACATGGGCATGGCGGGTACCAGGATGATGCCAAAGAATGAGTTTCCCAAAGCACGAGACCGCCTTATTGATATAGTATTCAGTTTGATAATCAAGCGGAAACCCCAAGAACATAATCCATGCTTCATACTCAAAAACAGCAAAGCGCATGTTAATTCCTTCATCGTGACGAACAATGCTAAACGTAGAATCTTCATCTAGCGCATGGGGGCTATCATGAACTAACTGGTCGCGGATGACAGGAGAGTCAAAAGCTACTAGTCCTACTCCCCACGGATAGGTCTCAGAGTGTAGGAGCCGTAAATCAAAATCATCGGTAAGAATACGAACTATCTCCTCAAGGACAGATTGCTTACGGTGCTCAGGTACAGGGGGATTGACATTTACCAGGGCATAGGTCTCATGGGAAAGGGGGGTGTCGTCCACGACGACCATGTTCCTCTGCAGTCTTCCATCTGCATCAGCTTCCACCTCCATAGGTCCCGGCATGAAGCCAAAGGGCTGACGATGCCGGTGCAGAGCAGAGAGAAAGGGGAATGGCACGGGTTGGAGGCGAGAGGCGGGGTGGACGAAGGAATAAAGGCTAGGAGAGAGGAAAACGAGGTGCGGCGGCCCCTAAAACGGGCAGGTGTCAACTCCAGAGGGAAGGCCAAGGGAAACGAATCGGCGCCTGAGCAAATCGGGAAGGGGATCAAGACCGCCTTCAGCAGGATCCGTGAGTTTTTTCCGTTAGACAACGCAGGGCCCACTAGACAGGGAGCGTTAGACATCCGCGTGTCAGCAGTAAGCGTGGCAAGATTGGACCCAATTGATTTTTCTTTCCAAACCATAGGGCGCTTAGAAGAGGAGCGAATACCATCATATTTTCGGACCCAGATTTTCTGCCTAGAGCACGAGGATTCAAAATGACCAGTGGCCTGACATAATTTGCAGAAATTTTTTGGACATTCCTTAACATGATGGCCTTGTTGGTGACAATAGGGGCACCATCGATTAAGGGAGCATTGACGTGCAACGTGACCCCAGCCAAAACAAGACAAGCACTTAAACTTATTTTTGCAATTGCGTCGAACATGACCAAGTTCCAGGCACTTGAAGCAACAACTAAGAGGCCCAGTAAGAGAAGCATCATTTAAAGGCCCAATGCCACCCAACACATAGGGTTCGGTAGGAGTGGGAACTTCACAATCAACGCAGGTGAAGCCCAGAATTTGATAGTTAGGGCAGACCCCAGGGCATTGCATTGCCAGATGGCTGGATAACGAGCAGATGGCGCAGCGGCCCAATAATTCGAAACATTTTTCCCGCGTAGGCAGATAGGGAATGTGGAGAATGTCCTTAATTTCCGCATCCGAATATTTTGCCTGTCGTAAATCATCAAGGTTCTCAAGCGTAATAGAGGGGATTCTTGCCCAATATTTATCCAAAAAATTAGCTGAGACGATCGATTCTTTCGATAGGCTAATAAATTCCGGAGAAAAAGGGATATGAAAACTACCAAAAATGAGTTCATCACCAATAGAGGGATCACGTGGACGCTCAACATGAGAATTCAAATTATGAAGCGCTCGTGGAAAGCCAAACTTAGATAGAACATTTCTGGCCGAAGAATCATTTGCAGCACTAGCTTGTAGCACATCAATATTAACTCTAATAGCCTTGGGCTTTCTTCGAGAAATCTCAAGTAATTCATCTGAGGTAGCCCGAACATGATCCGGATAGGTAAAACCCGAGGTGGAAGGATGAATTCCATGAAAGAGACTGAAATGACAAACGAAATCCGGCCAGATGCGATCCTTAAGACCGTAGATAAAATGTCCCACTCGGTTAGATGCAACCGAGAAACGGAAACGCCGATCAGAGAGCTTGTAGACACGAAATCAAGATCCAATACCCCCAATGCAAGATTGAAGTGCAATACCGACGGCTTCCTCAGAAAGTGGAAAAGAGGCCGAGGAGAAAGAGACAACCAAGAAGAATTCTCGGAAACCAGAGGAGGGAGAGAAGTGTACCGAGGAGCCAAAACGATCACGCACCTGTCTCTCCACGGCAAGGCCGGGAGAGAAGTCCCAATGTATGAGGGCTTCCATGGAGGATGAGATCTAAACGCCATTTGGGTTTCTAATCAACCGGGACTAAAGGTCCTCCGACCCCCGGCTCCGCCACCCGCCCACATGGCCGGGCCTTTAGTCGCGGTTCGTAAGCGGCGCGACTATAGGGGGGGGTCTTTAGTCGCGCAGAGCTAGTCCCGGTTGCGCGGCCGGGACTACTGGCCCTGGCGAACCGGGACTATAGGCCTATTTTCTACCAGTGCCTCATCTTCATCCTTTCACCGGATCACCACCGCCTGTAGTACCTCTTAACAGGAACAAGATGGTCATCGGGCCTTGATGTGAAGTTGAACCTCAAATGAATTAATATATTTTGATATATTAATAGTATTTTTAGAAATAATACAAATTAAAAAGTTAATGTTTATTTATTTATTCAAAATTATTAATTACATCATTACTTTTGTTTATTAAAAGATTTATTTGAAATTCAAACAATAAAGAAATGTGGCATCGACCAACATGTTAATAAGATTGATATGATACTACTTTCACATACATGCGTGCGAAACACTTGGATGCGGGACGGGATGGAACTCGGAAGTTAAGCGTGCTAGTGCTAGAGTAGTGGGAGGATGGGTGACCGAGCGGGAAGTTTGACCACGAGTAAGTAATTTGACTAGAGATAATTGTAGTTAGACACTAAGCAAATAATACAAATTCTGGAAAAAATAAGTGAGTGAAAAAAAGGGAGAGAAAAAAAGGGAGAGAAAAATTGGTGTGAAAAATAATTAGAAACCCAAATGAATTAAGGAAATAAACGAAATAAAGTTTAGTCCCGGTTCATGTGGCCAACCGGGACTAAAGGTCCTCCGACCCCCGGCTCCGCCACCCGCCCACGTGGCCGGGCCTTTAGTCGCGGTTCGTAAGCGGCGCGACTATAAGGGGGGGGGGTCTTTAGTCGCGCAGAGCTAGTCCCGGTTGCGCGGCCGGGACTACTGGCCCTGGCGAACCAGGACTATAGGCCTATTTTCTACCAGTGCCTCATCTTCATCCTTTCACCGGATCACCACCGCCTGTAGTACCTCTTAACAGGAACAAGATGGTCATCGGGCCTTGATGTGAAGTTGGACCTTCACATTTTGTGCTTGCTACGAGGTAGTACACGTGATGGCGATGCGAGGGAAGGAAGGGTTTCTGGAAATCTTTAGAACTAAACAAAATCATATATGTAATAGTGAGATCCAGAAAAAATTGGATCCTTTTGTGCACATCCATAACGGCGACATTCTTCATAACCCCGGAAGAGATTTCTGAGGAATGTCACCATTACGAATATGCACTTAAGGGTTCAATTTCATCCGGATCTCACGAACCATATTACATATGTGACATTATTTAGTTCGAAAGAAATCCAGAAACCCTCATCTTCATCCTTTCTCTGGATCACCACCGCCTGTAGTACCTCTTAACAGGAACAATATGGTCATCGGGCCTTGATGTGAAGTTGGACCTTCACATTTTGTGCTTGTTACGAGGTAAGTACACGTGATGGCGATGCAGGGGAAGCAAGGGTTTCTGGAGTTCTCTGAAACTAAACAAAATCATATATGTAATAGTGAAATCCGGAAAAAACTAGACCCTTTTGTACACATACATAATGGGGACATTCTTCATAACCCCGGAAGGGATTTCTGAGAAATGTCACCATTACGAATGTGCACTAAAGGGTTCAACTTCACCCGGATCTCACGAACCATATTACATATGTGACATTATTTGGTTCAAAAGAAATCCAGAAACCCTCGCATTCGTTCCTTTCCCCGGATCACCACCGCATGTAGTACCTCTTAACAGGAATAAGATGGTCATCGGTCTGTGTGCCTCATAATAGTTCTAAATTTTTCTAACACTAAGTAAAAAAATTATAACTTAGTGAAGTTTTCTAACTTAGTGAAATTTTCTAACTTCGTGAAATTTTCTAACACTAACTTAGTGAAATTTTCTAATACTAACTTAGTGAAATTTTCTAACTTATTGAAATTTTACTAACTTAGTGAAATTATTCTAACTTAGTGAAAATTTGCTAACTTAGTGAATTTTTTCTAACTTAGTCAAATCTTCTAACACTAACTTAGTTAAATTTTCTAAAAATTCTTATGTGAAATTCCTAACACTAAAATTCCTAACACTAAAATTTTCTAACACTAACTTAGTAAAAGTTTCTCTAACACTAAAATTTCTAAATTTTCTAACACTAAAATTTTCTAAGTTCAAATACCTAAATTCTCTAACACTAAATTCTAAGTAAAAAAAATTCTAAGTACAAATACCTAAATTCTCTAACACTAAAATTTCTAATTTTTCTAACACTAAATTCTAACGTTTCTAACAGTAATTTTTTTTTTAAAAAAAGCACTAAACAAAAAAAATCTCTGTTTTCTTACCTACAGGGAGACGATCGACGGCGAGTGGCGATGGGCGAGCGGAGAGCTCGTCCACGGCGAGGGGCAACGGCCGCGGGCCGGCGTTGGCGCGGCGGCGAGGTCATCCACGGCGTTGGCGCGGCGAGCTCGTACGTCCACGGGTGGGCGCGGCGTGGAACATGGGCGCGGCGCGGGCGACGACGCTCCTCCACGGGTCGACGGCGAGCTCCTCCACGGGTTGACGACGGCACGGGCGCGGCGGTGGGAGGCGGGCAGCCTGGCACGCGGCATCGTCGATCCAAATCATGCGCGTGTTGTTCTGATTTTGGGGAAGGAGACGACGTTGTTATATAGGACGGGGCATCTGTCCCGGTTGGTAGAAACAACCGGGATGAAAGGGTCTTCCGTCCCGGTTGTTGCTACCAACCGGGATGGATGCCTCACACTTTCTTTTCGCAGCGGGCGGATGGGGCACGTGTAGCGTGCGCGTTGGGGGGCATCTGTCCCGGTTGTTTGCAAAAACCGGGACGAATTCCCTATTTTTAATTATTTTAATATTTGAAATTTGTTTCTTTTGTTTTTTATTCTTTCCTTTATGTTTTCTATTGTTTTATTTTATTTTCTCTTGTTACCTTTTTTGTTTTGTTTTGTTTTATTTTGTTTTTTATTGTTTCCTTTATGTTTTCTATTGTTTTCCTTTATGTCTTCTATTGGTTTCTCTTGTTTCCTTTTTGTTTTTTCTTGTTTTATTTTGTTTTCTATTGTTTTCCTTTATGTTTTCTATTGTTTTCCTTTATGTTATCTATTGTTTTATTTTGTTTTCTGTTGTTACCTTTTTTGTTTTCTATTGTTTCCTTTATGTTTTCTATTGTTTTATTTTGTTTTCCATTATATCCTTTATGTTTCAAATAATAACTCCACACGTTTCAAATACAGAACAAGGTACGTTAAATTTATAATAAGTGCACATTAGACCAGTTGATCCATGCATATACATAGTTTCGTCGCATACAGGACAGACAGATATATACGTAGTATCAAACCTTTTGTCAAACCTTCAAGGGGGTATGTAGAACAAAACAATCGGTATCGCCATCATACAGCCGACCGTGGCTATTCAGTGCATATATGCATATCAAAAGAACGGTCGGACGTATGATGGCGAATCCGGATGATTTGTATTCGGTCGATGAACTGAATGATGTATCAAACCTTTTGTCAAACCTTCAAAGGGGGATGTAGAAAAAAACAATCGGTATCGCCATCATATATCCCGACCGTGGCTATTGAGTGCATATATGCATATCAAAAGAACGGTCGGGCGTATGATGGTGAATCCGGATGATTTGTATTCGGTCGATGAACTGAATGATGTATCAAACCTTAAATGGGGGATGTAGAACAAAACAATCGGTATCGCCAGCATACAACCCAACCGTGGCTACTGAGTGCATATATGCATAGCAAATGCACGGTAGGACGTATGCTGGTGAATCGGATGATTTGTATTTGCTCGATGAACTGACTGATGTATGAAGGTGGGCTATATATAGGGTCCTCTGGCTCACAAAGTGTTCTGCTAGGGTTTCGATCAAACGGTTAAGAAACACCCCTGATCTAACGGCTCACAACCGCTCGAAAGAAACACACCGTACCCCTGATCGAACGGCTCACAACAGCTCGAAAGAAACACACCCCTGATCCAACGACTCACAAGGGCTTGAAAGAAACACACGATCCGTGTGATTCTTTCTAATTGGTCCCAACGAAACCCTAACCATTTAGTCCCGGTTGGTAAAACAGGCCGGGACTAAAGGGACGATCCGTTCCCCAACGAAACCCGAACCATTTCGTCCCGGTTGGTAAAATAGGCCGGGACTAAAGGATCTGTTTCTTCTCACTATATATATGCATTGCCACCATTGGCATAAACACATATAAAGTCACCACTCTCTCATGGCTTGTACCGTACCCACTCTAACCTTCCTCCAGGCGGAGGCACTTTCCGCCTCGAACTACCCCTGCCCGCCCGGCTACAGCGTTCCCGCCGGTTAGATGCTGAGCGCCGGAGGAGTGCCGGTCCCTCCTCTTCCTTAAGGTGTGGCACGTTGGGAGGCCATCACGAACCACTACTACCACGATCTCACGCCGGAGGAGCGAAGGAATCTCAGTTGTAATCCTGACTACCACCCTACTTGGGACGCCTTCTTCATTAATCGGCGTGAGAGTACGGTCGCCAGGTACGAGGAGAACAGCCCGCCTCCTTCGAATTTCAACGAGGCCGGTCGTCAGCTGCGGTGCGGACGCGGACGGACTCTTCAGAGCGTCATGAACTACATTAGGGCTGGCGATAACCCCCGCCTGCACTATCCTCACGCCCAGTCCTAGCGTCGTGATCCTCCGAGGGAGTCCAGAGCACCGTCCGACGATAGTGACGACGACGGCGGCGACTACGATGACTACGAGTCGGAGTACTATAGGCCTAGGCAGGAGTATGACTAGCAGATCAGATCCAGTCTTGCCATTATGTAGATCTATGCTCTCCGTTTAGGTTTAGATCCACTCTTGCCATTATGTACTGCCTTTTTTATCTATCCAAGATGCATGTTTGTGTGCAATATGGGCGCGAGCGCCGGTGCGACAAATTCTTTTATTAAAAACAGATGCGCTCGCGCGCCGAAGTTCGCCGGAATACAAATTCTTTTATTAAAAACAGAAAACAGACGAACACAACTCCTCGTCGTCGTCGTCGGGGAACTTGTCGGTGACCTCCTCCGGGTCATCGTCGTCGCCGAACTCGTCGGTGACATCCTCGTCGTCGTCGGAGGTGCATGATGGTATGTCCGAGATAGGCCCCCACCTCGGATCGTCGGAGGCCGAGACTTCCCCGGCGTGGTCGGCCCGACGGAGCTCTTGCAGCGCCTTCGTCCTCGCCTCCCGAGCGGCATCTAACGCGAGGTGGCGTTCGAGGCGACGCTCCGCCCGCTCAGCCGCGCGGGTCTGCCAGAGCTCCTCGTCGGTGCTCTCCTCCCCCGGATTGTTCCGATAATACTCGCAGACGACACGGTCGTCCCTGGTGTTGACTAGGCCCTGAAACGCACGGTGGCGGAGGTGGAGGTGGTCGGCGGCAGTGACGATCTGCGGCTTCGGCTCCCTGGCCTCCGCTTCCCAGAGGGTGTGGCAGTCGTTGAAGTTCACCAGCGACCGCGGGCGGTTGAGGCGCCAGGCCGCCGCGTCCCTGGCGCGGCCGGCCTCCGCCGCCATCACAAAGGAGCCGAGGGGGATGCGATCGTCCCCCCAGTGGATATCCGCGGTGAACATTCCGTTCTGCTTTGCTCGGACGCCGCGGAATCCGGTGGTGTTGTTCCTCCTCGGAGGCATGGTGGCGGCGCGACGGTGCGTGGAGAGGAGAAGACGCTCGATGCGCGCCAGTTTATACCGCGCCCTCCTGGCCACGCGTCACAACTCCTGCGCCACGTGTCACAACTCCCGTGCCACGCGGCACAACTCCTTCGTCAACATTGTCGGTGCTTCCAAGATGCATTTTTGTGTGCACCGTCATTTCAAACCGAAACCCTAGAATGTTAGAAGGAGATAGCAAGTTTTTGTGAACACTTTTTCAACAGAACTATGATCATGTATTCCACGTTTATTATTACACATCTCCAGCAACATCCCTATCTAGTCTTCTGAATTTTCTTCGTGTAGAGATGGTCCATGAACCCTAGTCCCTTGCTTATGATCGCTTCGGGCGTAACCATGAGGCATATTCATTATTTAATGGGATGTTTGGGTCAGCTTTCATTGTGAAGGGTGGAATTTCAACAAACTTATTATAATCTTCTGACATGTCTGTCTTGTCCTCGATTCCCACGATGTTTCTTTTCCTTGAAAGAACTATGTGACGCTTCGGCTCATCGTATGATGTATTTGTTTGCTTATTTTTTATTTTTTTCGGTCTGGAGGACATGTCCTTCACATAGAAGACCTGAGCCACATCATTGGCTAGGACGAATGGTTCGTCATTGTAACCAATATTATTGAGATCCACTGTTGTCATTCCGTAAAGCGGGTCTACCTTTACCCCTTCTCCATTCAGGTTGACCCACTTGCACTTGAACAAAGGGACCTTAAAAGAAGGTCCATAGTCAAGTTCCCATATCTCCTCTATGTAACCATAGTATGTGTCATTTTTCCATTCTCGTTTGTTGTATCAAAGAGGACACCACTGTTTTGGTTGGTGCTCTTCTTATCTTGGGCGATCGTGTAAAATGTATTCCCATTTATCTCATACCCTTGAAAACTCCCAATAGTCGAAGATGGTGACCCGGCCAACATGTACAGCTGATCTTCAACAGTGGTGTCATTTATAAGATGTGTTTGCAACCAACTTCCGAAAGTCTCCATGTGTTTGCGTTTAATCCATGAGTCATCCTTCCCCGGGTTTGTGGAGCGTACAATATTCTTGTGTTCCTCGAGATATGAAGCCACGAAGATGGAATTTTATAGAACTGTGTAGTGTGCTTCTGTGAAAGAATGCCTGTCTCTGGGTATCATTATTTTCTTTCCCAGCGTTCCTTTTTCGCCCAGTCTCCCCTCATGTCGCGATTCAGGAACACCAATCGTCTTAAGGTCAGGAATAAAGTCAACACAGAACCCAATGACCTCCTCTGTTCCATAGCCCTTCGAGATGCTTCCTTCTGGCCTAACACGGTCATGAACATATTTATTCAAGACTCCCGTGAACCTCTCAAAGGGGAACATATTGTGTAGAAATACCGGACCAAGAATATAAATCTCTTCATATAGGTGAACCAGGAGATGAGTCATAATGTGGAAGAAGGATGGTGGGAACACCAACTCAAAACTAACAAGACACTGGACCACATCTCTCTGTAATCTTGCCAGAATTTCTTGATCGATTACCTTCTGAGATATTGCGTTGAGGAATGCACATAGCTTCACAATGGGTAACCGAACATTTTACGGTAGAAGCCCCCTCAATGCAATCGGAAGCAACTACGTCATAATCACGTGGCAGTCATGAGACTTCAGGTTTTGGAATTTTTTCTCTGCCATGTTTATTATCCCCTTTATATTCGACGAGAAGCCAGACGGAACCTTGATACTGTATAGGACTTCAAAAAATATTTCCTTCTCTACTTTAGTAAGAGCTTAGCTGCTTAAGTAATGGCGCCATGTATCTGTGTGCTTGTTGCTTGGGTCTTTCATACGTTGCTGGTCCTCCCGTGCTTCTAGCGTATCTTTTGACTTCCCACACACACCCAGGAAGCATAGCAGGTTGACGGAGAGATTCTTTGTCACGTGCATCACGTCGATTGAAGAGAGGACCTCTAGAACTTTCCAATAGGGTAGCTCCCAAAATATAGATTTCTTCTTCCACATGGGTGCGCGCTTATCAGGGCTGTTCGGAACAGGTTGGCTGCCATCACCCTTCCCAAAGATAACGTTTAGGTCCTTGACCATATCGAATAAATCATTACCACTATGGAGGCCAGGCTCCTTCCGGTTATCTACCTCACGTCTGAAATGCTTCCCTCCTTTCTTTCTTACGGGATCCTTGATCGGAAGAAATCTACGATGCCCCAGCTATACAACCTTTTTATATTTATCCAAATAAACATTGTGAGTCTTCTCTAAACAGTGTGTGCATGCATTGTATCCCTTGTTTGTATGTCAGGAAATGTTACTAAGAGCAGGCCAATCATTGATGGTTACGAAAAGCAACAACCGTAGGTCAAATGACTTTGTTCGTTCTCATCCCACACAGGTACACCTGGTTTTCCCCACAATTGTAAGATTTCTTCCACTAATGGCCTTAGATACACATCAATGTCGTTGCCAGGTTGCCTTGGGCCTTGGATGAGAACTGACATCATAATGAACTTGCGCTTCATGCACAACCAAGGAGGAAGGTTGTACATACATAGAGTCAAGGGCCAGGTGCTATGACTGGAGCTCTGCTCCCCAAAAGTATTAAAGCCATTTGTACTTAGACCAAACCATAAGTTTCTCGCCTCTCCTGTAAAGTCCGGGAAGTCTCTCTCGATCTTTCTCCACTGCGATCCATCGGCGGGGTGTCTCCACTTTCCGTCTTTCTTACGGTCTTCTTTGTGCCATCGCAACAACCTAGCATGCTCTTTGTTTCTAAACAGACGTTTCAACCGTGGTATTATAGGAGCATACCACATCACCTTTGCAAGAACCCTCTTACGGGGGGGGGGGGGGGGGGGGCTCGCTGTCAACATCACCAGGGTCATCTGCTCTGCTCTTATACCGTAGTGTACTGCATACCGGGCATTCATCCAAATTCTCGTACTTCTCACCGCGGTAGAGGATGTAGTCATTAATGCATGCATGTATATTTTGCACATCTAATCCTAGAGGGCAGAGAGTTTTCTTTGCTTCGTACGGACTCTCAGGCAATTCGTTATCCTTTGGAAGCTTCGGCTTCATTAGTTGAAGTAAACTCTAAAATGCCTTGTCAGTCACACCGTTCTGTGCCTTCCATTTCAGCAACTCCAGTGTGGTACCGAGCTTTGTGCTGCCATCTTCGCAATTTGGGTACAACAACTTTTTATGATCCTGTAACATGTTGTCCAGCTTCAACCTCTCCAATTCACTTTCACAGTCTTCCCTTGCATCAGCAATAACTCGGCCAAGATCATCATCGGGCTCTTCTAATTCCCGTTCTTGATCACCTACTTCTTATGCATTGTCTTCCATTGCAGTATCACCGTATTCAGGGAACAAAGGATCTTCTTCTTCTTCTTCATTGTCCTCCATCACAAACCCTCTTACTCCATGCTTGGTTCAGCAATTATAGCTGGACATGAATCCTCTCCGAAGTAGGTGGCTGTGAAGTACTCTCGAGGAAGAATGCTCCCTGACATTCCGACAATCAACACATGGGCAACACATAAAGCCGTTATCTTTGTTCGCCCGAGCTACAACGAGAAATGCATTCAGGCCTGCCATATACTCGGAAGTGCGTTGGTCACCGCATATCCATCGCTGCCGTGCATCCACTTGCATCGTATAATTAAGTTTATCAAAAAACATTACAATAACATCTTCAATAGAGAAATGACCACAGTATATCGACAAATATAACTTTTTTATGTATCAATTACATATGAAAAAGATAAGTTTGCTAACCTCGGTCGAAGATACCATTTTCTGTGAGCTAATGTGTGGATCGGGTATTTCGTTGAACACCTCGTGTGCATAGTAAAATAACAATAGAACCCACCTCTCTGACTCCTCCAAGAAAAAACAGAGGGAAGGGGGGCAGCTGTGAGGCAGTATATGTAGGAGGGCATTGGTCCCGGTTTGTGGCATAAACTGGGACCAATGCCCTTGCACGTGCCACGTGGCCTATGGCGAGGCATTGGTCCCAGTTCATGCAACAAACCAGGACAAATGCCTACTAACAAACCGGGACCAATGCCCTCAGGCGATTTCTGCTGCCTTGGGCGCACAAACCAGGACCAATGCATAGCATTTGTCCTGATTTTTTATGCAACTGGGACTAATGCCTTTTCTAGCCCTGGACGAAAGGTGTTGTTTCCACTAGTGCACACCTCTTTCTCCGAAAAAGGTTGTGTCAAAAGAGCATTCTCTTCCCGAGACACCTGAGCAACATCATCTATCATAGACTACTCCATCGAGAAGGTAGATGGTGGTGAAGGTACGATTTTTTTATAATACTCAGAGATAAAGACTTTTAAGTTCTGTTTCCCAACAATAGTCCCTTCATCCTGTTTTAACTGGAAGATCCGTTTCTTACAGTGTCTACCATTAGCCACTAAATGAAAGTAACGAGTGTTGTTACCCCCTTCCTGAATGTGCCTAACCTTCGCTCGTTGAGCCCACATGGACTCCTCATCACAACGAAGGTTGGCAAGAAACAATTCAGCCTCCGATTTCGCAGCTCTCTCGAACTCCGACAACGGGTTAGATTCAGCTTTCAAATCTAACTCATTAATGAGAAGCAATAATTTATCTCTCAAAATTGTATATTCCCCCGCCTGATTTTTTTGCCCAACCTCTGAGGAAGCTCCTAAGATGTCTAATCTTATTTTGCCACCTCTCAATTGGATTTGACCCAGTCGAAATGGCCTCCCATTCCTTCTTAACTAAATCAAAAAAAACAGCATGCCTGAACCAGGAGAGCTCAAAAGAGAATAACGATTTATTCCCTACGTGAGCCGACGATCCCGAATCAACAAGCAAAGACCAATGATCGGATCCCATTCTTTTCAAAGCCTGAACAGACACTAGAGGGAATTTCTGCTCCCATTCAATACTAGAATGAACTCGATCCAACTTCTCCAGAGTTGGCACATCTTGTCTACTAGACTAGGTGTACTGTCTTCCTGACATTTCCAACTCCTTTAAATCTAAACTTTCAATAATAACATTAAAAATAACCGGCTAGCGTGGATTAAAGTTATCATTATTCTTCTCCGTGTGTCTGCATATAATATTAAAATCACCTCCTACCAACATAGGACGTGTTTCTCGCTCACAGATACGAACCAACTCAGATAAAAATTCCGGTTTCTTATCGTTCTGGGCAGCCCCATAAACGACAACAAGTGCCCAAAGGAAGCCATCCTCCTTTGACCACACGCGAATTTTGACAGAGAAATCTCCAGCTATAACGGTCTTTACCACTATAGTGGAGTTGTTGAACCCTACTAAGATGCCTCCTGATCTCCCATGAGGCGGTAGACAATACCAACTGAAATCCAAACCACCAGCCAAGTTATTCAAAAACACCTTTGAAAAGTCCCCTCTCTCAGTTTCACTAATAACAATGGAATCCAATTTCAACTCAACAATCACTTCCTTCACCGCCCAATGTTTAGCAGAATCCCCAAACCCGTCACTATTCCAAAATAAACCTTTCATCGTTACTTAATATTTAATTTTTTAATTCTGGCACTTCTCCTAGGTTTCGAAAATCCACCCGCAATACGAGTTCTACGGGAACGTGTCTCCTTGACACCCTGGGAAAAACGATCCACTTGATTGTCCATGCCCTCTTCAACATCATCCTCAAAATCCTCACACAAGTTAGACGCCGTATTGACCACTAAGCTATGATCAATATCATCCCCTGTGGAACTTAAATTATTATGAAGAGTGACTAAAAAACGAGAGTGTTCTGTCGCCTTAAGGAAAGAAACAGCCCTATCAACACTAAAAGGCGAATCACCCAGAGAAACACCCAATCTAGCAGCTCTATGAACGATAGTTTCATTAGAAAAATTAGCAAATGACTTAACATTGTTAGGCGACATACCTGTAAGCTGAGCATCCTTATGCGCAGCCAGCAGCGATGCCCGGTCCACGATAGGCACATCCGCCGATGGATGCGCCCTAATCCGCGCACTCGAACGTCGTCCAGAAGCATCGGGCTCCAAAATCCCTCCATACGCAATAACAACATCACGCAGCAAGGAGGTCTTCCTCTCTAACGATCCAGCAACAGTCAGTTGGACCTCTTTTGTCACCCACTCATCATCCCCGGCAGCACAAACAGAGTTGTGTCCTCCAATCATTGAAATCGCCGGAGTCCAAGGCGACAGCAGCTGACCACCCTCGGTCAGACCTTCAAGAGACGCAGGAAGGTCCTCCATCTCCGTAGCATTAGTACCTCCCAGCAAACAGTCCCCAACATCGGCCACCCGTCCATCGAACGAAGCCGTGACAGCACCCTCGGTAATATTCAGCCCAAAATCGCTGCCCGGCAGAGAATTTGGCACTTTTCCGTGCCCGACAGGAACCAGCTCGGGGTCCTTCACCTCCACCGCATCGAACTGCCTCTGCAACGAGGGTGAGTACACCACACCTGCTGCCCTCCTCCCTAAAGAACCCGAAGTAGATGATCTGCGCTGCGCCATCATCATAACCTCCTCGAGACCCACTGTCTCCTTTGCCAACGTGGAATGACCATCATCACACGATACCAATGGGAGGTTCTGTATGTCATCTGAACCATGTTGTACCAGGGGATTTTCAAACCGAGAATGCTCATTAGCCATTACCTCCCCTAACGGAAAAATGTGCTCTGCCTCGAATGCAGAAACTAGAGAACGACAAACAGGTGACACATCCGTAGCCAAGACCACACCTTTGTCAACGCACCAATCCGATATTGGCTTAAATCTCCCAGCCCTCTCAACCTCCACCTTGGGAAGAACAGTTCTTGCGCCACCTTAGGATCTTTAGCATACGTGGAGCGTTCATCCTCCGAGGCCAAGCAAACATCGTTAACTACCGAGGCCACCTGCTTCCTCGTTGAAGATTGAAGCATGGAAGAGCCCGTGGTGACATCCGCACAGCAGTCGACCCGTGTCAAAGAACCTGGGACACATCCAACATCCGCAGACGTCGCATCACCAGCAGAACAGCCCACGACAGAGAAACTCCCAGTTTATTGCTCAGAATTCCTGCCCGGCAGCGGAATTGAGCTATTTTTGTGCCGGGAAGAGAAAGCGCAGGTTTTTTCCTCGGAAGTCCTGCCCGGCAGCAGATTTGGGTGATTTTCGTGCCCGGCAGAGGGCTGAGCCGCAGCTACCGCACCCAAAACCCTATTGACCTTAGCAAATTGTTTTTGCAGAGAAGGCGCGAATACCACGCCCGTTGATTTGAACTGCATAGCCGAGGGACCACCAGATACCGACCCCCTTTGCTGATCACTTGGGGTATTTTCACCTCATCGCGTACTGCCTTCGTTCCCCGGCACCTCGTCCAACGAGGTCTTAGCTAGAGCATCACGAAAGTCAGCCCCCAGGTCATCATCCCCATCATTATAGTCCTCCTCTTCCTTGTCCACAGCCATATCATCACTATTGTCAAATTTCTCTTCCCCCTCCACATAGAAGGACAACTCATAGAACTCCTCTTTGATGAGCATCGGAAGAGATTTTGCAATCTTAGTATAATTGAGACAACCTACTAAAATCCTCAGAACCCCATGTTGGCGCGTGTATACCATATCTATCTTTCTGGTAACACCAAGCATATACCCCACAACCCACATAGCAAGGAAGTCCCCAGTGTGTTCCCCCGGGATACCAGATACCCGAACCCAGAAATTAGGTAATGTATCGAGACGCTCAATTCTCTACCCCCAATAATCCATCGTCATCTCACACGTACTCCTTGGCACTCTACATGTGCCAAAAATCTTCAGCCTGTCCAATTCGAGCTTAGAAGGAAAAAGAACCTTTGAATACATTATGACCCGCCTGACTGACATCCCAGATAAAACCATCAGTAGGAACCAGCCTCTGAAGCTGAGTGATCACCCGAGGAATAGTCATGTACCCCTTGGCAACAACAACAGAAGCCCAACTTGCATTCACCACTTTCGGACGGAAGCTCTCTGTTAATGGTATACCGAAAATCATAAGTTCATCGTGTGCATACCCGTACATGATCGGATGTGGTTTAGGTGCCGCTAGCAAAGGACAAGGTCCAGTCTTGTGCACTGATCCTTGACAGAACTCACATAATGGTGCCAGACAGTCCGCCACAAAATGATTGACATCACCACAACAAAAACATTTTTTTTCTGCTTTCTTCCCCTTCTTTTGAGCAGCACCTGCTACAGCCGCAGCCAACCGATCTGCAGACACGCGTTTTTCACCTTGTACCCTAGGAACAGCCGGTACAATCGCTACACCCTGGACAGTTTGTGTGATTGGAGCCTGAGCCTGATTTTGCTGACCCTGTACGATCAGCGCTAGTGCTTGTGCCTATGCACGTTGCACCTGCGCATTCACATGAGCAGAGGCCACTGACACCACAGAAGGATTAGCAACAAAGTTTGTTTGCACGGCACCATGCTCTTGATCCGGCATCGTCCTAGCCCGCCCGGCACCATGCCTGTATCCATAGGGTCAATACCCCTGATGCCCAAACCCTCCACGGCCTCGACCATAATTCCCGCGGACATAATCATAGCGATGCCTACCTCTGTACCCCTGGAACTGAGATCGATTTCCTGGCTGATTAGCAAATCCTGCCCCTGCATGGAACTCCAGAGGAACGTTCCTGCCGTTGTTCGCATCAACACCATCCGGCGCACCCGCTGTTTCACTAGGGCCACTCTGCACGAAGTTCTGACCAAAACCCGGCTGGCCACGCCCCAACCCGTTACCGCGTTGATCCGCACCATGACCTCCACCACGGTTAGCCATAGAGGGAAAAGCAGTAGCAGATCTTCGGCCGCCACCTCCGTTGGTCCAGGGAAACCCTAATAGCCTCATTGGACCGCAACCAACTGCAAGTCTAGTACGTTCGAGACAGACTCGAAACGCACCACGGTGACCCGGGTAAGCGCTACCCCGTTCCTGTAGGCCCACGGCTCTGACAGAATTATTTTGGTCCACCTCACGTGAATCACGAAAATTGGAAAACCCACCGTTGGATCCACAAATCACGCCCGCACCGTTGCGGCCCACCGGCGATCGCCGCCGATGCGAAACAACCGTCCAAGGTCGCGGATTGGAATCGACATCTGTGAAAACTGATGGTTCCATTACCGGAATCTTCAACTCCCGTCTCCCCCCGGCAACCCCCAGCGAGATTGATATGGTAGACGCAGTTGAATCTAAGGAAACTGAAACCAGAGAGTTCTTAGCGTACCTTTGTGCAATGCGTCGCTGAATCCGCTTCTCCGCCCTCGATGTCATCGATCTTAAGAATCGCCCATTGTCCGGCGAAGGAGACCAACACAGATGAAAGTATGAAGTAGGAGCATGTACGGTTGAATGCCGATCGTCGTCCGAACACGAACCTCACTGGACGCAAGGGCCCAGAATTTACCCCGACAAACTGAGCATCCAGCCGCAGCTCCGGCGAGACCACATCCTGGCAAGGACGTAGATCAGCGTCCCTGCCAACCCCGGTGGTTGCCGCACCGACGATCACTCTAGGACCCTCGCAGTCGCCCGTCCAGTCGCCTAACGGCTCTCCCACCTGGTTGCCGGTTTTGTTGTGGAACACTAGAAGTGATGACACTGCCGTGGAGCCTCCAAGCTTGTCAAACCTTGAGAGCTGAAAGTTTCCAGTCGGAGTCACCGGCTCCGACGGGCTGACCATCTCCGGTCACAAAGTTAGTACAAATTTTTAAAAACCCACTACTTTCAAACCATACGTCCAAATAAGAATCCGATTTCACCATTGCGTTTTAAACGCCAAGATCTTCAAAACAAGATCCTATATGAACATGTTTCGACGAATTTCAAAAAGCAACTTTTTTGGTACAAATTGCCTTTTCATGATGAAGTTTTTTAACTCTTGGATTCGTTATACAAATCATTTTAACCATAATTTTGTTTTCCCTGATAAAAAGTTGATTTTCCAAAAAAAAAAAAATCTAAAAGTAACTTTGTACAATAAACTTGCTTTTCTACCATTGAATCAATTTTTTTGTCTACTATAAACTTGCTTGTTAATCATAAAAACAACTTTGTAATATAAACCGTCACGAAAAGCAACTTGTCACTAGTAGGAAACTGCCTTTCTATGGAAGGCTTTCTGTGGCGCACCATAGAATGGTGCGCCATAGAAATGTTAGATTCTGTGGCGCACATGAGAAGGGTGCGCCATAAAAACAGGGTGGGGTCCACCGCAATCATTGCAGTCGAACATTTCTGTGGCGCACGTAATCTGGTGCGCTACAGAAATATCATATTCCGTGGCCCACGTGCATTGGTACGCCATAGAATTCACCATTTCTGTGGCACACCAACCACACATGCACCATAGAATTTTTTTCTCTCTCCATGCACCCCCAGGATCGCCTTTCTAGTTTTCCGCGGGAGAGTTCCAGGTCTAAAAATAGTCAAAAAATAAATTCCTTGTAGATACACAGAGAGTTTAAGGTCTACTTTTTTTTAATCAAATTTTGAAAAATGAATTTCGACTTTCTAAGCAAAAGTTCGTTAAAAAAAAGTAAAATGGGCATAACTTTTGCATACGATCTCGGAACAAAATGATCAAGATATTAAAACAAACTAGAGAAAAAAAGAACTCAACCTCACTGGCCTTTGGCCTATGAGGTTATTTTAGATTGTCCAAATTGCAAAAGGAAATAAGGTTATGCCCATTTGAAGATTTTTCCCTACAAAATCAATAAAAAATGGAAAAAAAATTCTATGGCGCAGGGGGGGTGGGTGCGCCATAGAATTGTTCATTTCTGTGGCGCATGGTGGTGGGTGCGCCATAGAATTGTTGTCTTTCTGTGGCGGACGGGTGGTTGCTGCGCCATAGAGTTTTTGGACGGAATTCGAAATTTGAATCCCGCCCCTTCTCTTCTCTCTTCCCCTCCACTTCTCCTCTCCCTTTTCCTCCACTTCTCTTCTCCCCTTCTCTCCTCCTCCTCTCCTTCTCCTCCTCCACCTCCGGCGAGCTCCTACTCCTCCTCCTCCACCTCCGGCGAGCTTCTCGTCCTCCTCCTCTCGTCCTCCTCCTCCACCAACACCACCTCCGGCGAGCTCCTCCCACTCCACCAAACTTCGGTGGCCTCCTCCTCCACAACCTCCGGCGACCTCCTACTCCTCCACCACCACCTCCGGTGACCCCCTCCTCCTCCTCCTCCACCCACAACCGACCAAATTTCAAAATTTTGAAATTCCGGCGGCCAGATCTGTTTTTTTTTTAAATTGAAAAAAAATCTATGGTGCATGGTGGTGGTTGCGCCACAGAAATATTTCAAAAAAAAAATCTGTGGCGCATGGTGGTGACTGCGCCACGGAAATATCGTCTCAACAAATTCTGTGGCGCATGGTGGTGGGTGCGCCACAGAATTAACAAAAGGGGGGTGCGCCACAGAATTCCATTTTGGTGCGCCACAGAAATAGGTTTCTGTACTGGTGTGTATTATACATTTTTGCTATCACAAAATCTACTTTGTACTATAATGTCGAACTACGAAGCAACTTTGTACTATAAACTTGCTTTTTGCTTTTTTTTTGGTAAAAAATCATGCTTGTACTACAACATTGCTTTTTCGACCAAAAAAGCAAGTTTTGTGATTGAGACATCCTTTTCTTTTATAAACAAGGAAAAATGTGAGGAGGGTCAGTCCTTGTTTTGTATTCCAAGCAATGCCAACTTGTCGATTTCATGAAAGAAAAATCATGCTTGTTCTAAAATGTTTTCTATCGGCATGCATATTGCACATGCTATAAATTTCGAAAAGCAACTACTCTCACAAAAAAACTAGATTGTACAATAAAGTTGCTACTCTGGATTTGAAAGTTGTACCTTTTTTTAACGGCCTAGCTTTTTTTAAAAAGCAACTTATTGGCAAAGAAGCAAGTTTTTACGACAAACTTGTGTCTTAATGAAAGAAAGTTGCTTTTTAGAAAAGAAAAAACAGTTGTCAGAACGTGTTCAGATGGGATCTATTTTTGAAGATCTCATCGCGATAAAAACTATGGTGAAAAGCGATTTTTATTTGGATGTTTGGTTAAAAAGTTGTGCTCTTTTAAAGATTTAAAATAGATTTGCATGTAGCTGGCATCGTCTATTTTGTATGTATATTCAAAACTGCCTGCACCCACCTTGCTCGGGAAATGAGGAATGGTGTTTTGGTGCCTAATCCGTGGTCCTGACCATGGCACTAGTGGAAAACGGGGCATTAGCCCCGGTTGGTAAGGGCCTAATGCCCCGGCTGCCCAATCGGGATCCTCAAACCCGGGCTAAAGGCCCCCCCTTATGGCCCGGTTGGGTTACCAACCGGGGTAAAAGGCGCGCCCCACGTGGGCTCTGCACCGCGAGCAGGCCGGCCCCCTTTTACCCCGGTTGGTAACACCAACCGGGGCAAAAGGTTTTTTTTTTAATAGTTGTTTTCGTGTCCTTTGAGGTAGATTAGAAATTCTATATATTCTTATATGTTTTCCTGTTCTCTGCACTAAACATTTATATTAAGAAAGATGAAAAATTATTGCACAAAAACACAGTTGAAAACGAACAATAACATAAATATATAGTCTGCCACAAATACAAATATTGTTCGACACAATGACATAATTAAACATAGTTTGACCGAAAACATAGTTCGACATATCTAGACATAGTACGAAAATATAGAGCGACATAAGTACGTAAGCATAGATCGACATAAACATATATACTACACATCGGCGTCGGAGGCAGCCTTGCCCTGCCCTCGGCATCGGAGCCAGCCTTGCTCGGGCTAGACTCGCCGGAGTCAGACTCGGAGTCGGAGCTGCTCTGAGAAGAGCTATCCTGGCAGCAAAGGGGGCGGACTAAGGTGTCGTCGAAGATCTTCACCTCCAGCACGTGGGCCTCCTCGTCCTTGTAGTACCTGAATATGAGCATGTTGCCCACATTTAGCTTGTGCATGCGCGTGAACTGCCCCCACCCATAGCGCTGGTAGACGTCATCGCCACGTCGCTGCGGGACAACGCGCACGGGCCCATTGTCACAACCCTCCAACCGGAGGGTGAAACTGAAGGGAATATGCCCGAGAGGCAATAATAAAATGGTTATTATCTTATTCCTTGTTTATGATGAATGTTTATTTCTCATGCTAGAATTGTATTAACCGGAAACGTTGATACATGTGTGCTTAATAAACAAACAATGGTTCCTAGTAAAGCCTCTCTTTTAACTAGCTCGTTGATTAATAGATGATCAAGGTTTCCTGATCATGAACATTGGATGTTATTAATAACGGGGTCATGTCATTAGAAGAATGATGTGATGAACATATACCCAAAGATAATATAGCAATGCGATCAAGTCATTTAGTTTACATTGTTATATCAAACATACGAAGTAACTTATTCCTTAGACCATGAGATCATGTCAATCACTGATACCGGAAGAGTGCTTTGATGGCATCAAACGTCACACCGTAACAGGGTGACTATAAAGGTGTCGTTAAGTATTCGGAAAGTATTAGTTGAGGATCATGGATCAAGAGTGGGATTTGTCCATCCAAATGACGGAGAGATATACTCTGGGCCCTCTCGGTGATATCACATCGAAACCGCTTGCAAGCACGTGATATGATCACAAAGGATGTTATATCACGGGAACGAGAAAAGAGTACTTGTCGGTAACGAGATTGAACAAGGTATGGTTGATACCAATGATCGAATCTCGGACAAGTAAAATATCGCGAGACAAAGGGAATAGTTCACGGCGTTGTTGGTTCACACGATCACGAGAGTCATCGTTGAATATATAGGAGTCATCACGGATCTCCAGATCCCGCTGTTGATTATTGATCGGAGAGGAGTCTCGATCATGTCTATCTTATTCGCGAACCGTAGGGTGACACACTTAAGGTTCAATGACGCATTTGAGAGGATACGGAATATCGGAGAAAAGTTTGGACAGCACCGAAATTGTTTCGGGGAATATTGAAATAGTCACCGAAATTGTTTCGAGTAATTTTGAAATAGTTCAAGGGGATTATTATCAAATGGTTGTTAATAGATTTAACAACTAACTCAAGGGGTTATATGTTAATGTTTGTTAATGGAATTAACAAATATTAAAATAAAGAAATAAATTTTTTTTTATTTATTTATTAAAGAAAACCCTTGGGATTTTGAGTGGGAATTCATGGAAGAATGAGTGGGTTGAGTGGAGACTCCACTCACATGATGAGGGAGAGGTGGAGGCAGCCAAAAATTCGTGGCTGCCATCCCCTCCTATAAAAGGAGGGGTGAGAGCTCCCTCTCCCACTACACACACTTGTGTCATCTCTTCCTCCCTCCTGCCGCTGCTCCACCACTTGTTCGTGCGCTTGGCGAAGCCCTGAGCAATGTTTTTCTCCACCACACCACGCCGTCGTGCTGCTGGAGTTCCGAGGGATCCTCTACTTCCGCGCCCCGCTGGAACGAGGGAACGGAGGTCGTCATCAACCGTACGTGTGACCGATCACGGATGCACCGCCGGATTGCGGTGCCATCTTCTCGCTATCGGGATCGGTGTGAGTACGACAACGCCAACAACGAGATTTGATCTCGTACCACTTTGAGTCTTCGAGGGTATGTGTTCTCCTTAACCCTCTTGTTGCCCGTTGCACTTCGTCTCCTAGATTAGATCTTGGCCTTTCGGGTATCTCTCGCGTAGGAAATTTTTTGTTTTCTATGCTACGTTCCCCTTCAGTGGTATCAGAGCCGGATCTATGCGTAGATGTTTTGTACGGGTAGAACACATAGGTGTATGTGGGCGTTGATGATCATGTTATTACCTCCTTGATTATTTTATGATCTTAGTGGCATAGTGGGATGAAGCGGCCCGGACTAACCTTACATGTCCACGTACATGAGACTTGTTCCACAACTGACATGCAACTTGTATTGCATAAGTGGCTTGCGGGTGTCTGTTTCTCCTACTATAGTTAAGATCTAATCTATGAAGGGTTGTTAAAAATGTGTTTATCAACGTTGTGGTTGATGTTCGTAGGTATGAACGGTTCTATCCTCGAAAGCCCTAAGCCATGTAAAATATGCAAAAATAAATTAGAAGCGTCTAACTAGTTTTTGCTGGGCATGTGATGTGATATGGTCAATATTACAAATTTGATTATGAGATGATCTATTTTGTAAATTATTGATATACCGTAAGGTATCCATATGGTTGTCTTCTTATTGATGAACAAACAAGTTTGGGGTACCGTGGTACTTGGTACCACGCCGGTGGAATGATTGAGATCATACCATAATGCGCATGATGGAGATCAAGTGCAAGAAGGACCATATCATATCACGTTATCCTTTCATGTGATGTCTGTGATGTTGATCCTTTTTATGCATCTTGTTTTGCTTAGATAACGTTGGTAGCATTATAAGATGATCCCTCTCACTTAATATCAAGATAATAATGTGTTCTTCCTTAAGTATGCACCGTTAAGAAAGTTCGTCGTTTCGAGACATCACGTGATGATCGGGTGTGATAGACTCAACGTTCGCATACAACGGGTGTTTTCAAGCCTAGCATGTACAGACATGGCCTTGAAACACACGCAATACTACGGTTCTACTTGGCGAGCCTAGCATGTACAGACATGGCCTCGGAACACGTAACCGAAAGGTAAAGCATGAGTCATATGGATGATATGATGAACATGTCGATGTTCGCCTTTGAAGCTACATCATCTCACGTGATGATCGGTTTTGTTGTAGTGAATTTGGTTCGTGTAATCACTAAAGACGACTAAGAGGGATGTTGTTTTTGAGTGGGAGTTCATGGCTTAATTTGAATTAACTTGAACTTATTTATCATGAACAACAAATCAAAGTGAATTTGCACAACTTGTAGTAGTCATTGGCATCCTCATAACTACCTTACACTTAGATTGTTAATTGAGATATAACTGTTATGATCTGGTAAATACCATTTAAGATTGGTACCGTATTAGTGAAATTTAAAATTGAGTCCTATTGTAGATTTTTGGTATTTCCTACCTAGCTCCATGTGGTTAATGATTGATTAATCTAGAGAGCAAATAATTCCTACTTAGAATCCAGAGTCATGGTTGCTTCCGTATTACTTTATCTTCAAAAGAATGTTTTGTTGATCAAGGTGATTTAGGGACTGAAAAGAGTTGTTTTCAGAAACAATCAAGTGAAAGATATATTGATATCTAGAAACTTATTTGTGGCAACATGACTGAGTATAATTTAGCGTGACAATGTTTGCTTATATTATCTGAATATATGCAATGATTGAAGACGCTAGGCGTTTGAATATTCCAAGAAATTGGATGCTAAAAATTATCCTCTAAATTCCTTCCTTCGAGCTATAGTAGCTTAATCATAAAATTGTTATGATGGGATTGATTAGAAGTATGGGTAAAGTAGTTTACCTTACTTGGAAATTGCTAAGAGTGGAATCTAGAAGAATGCTATTAATATGGTGATATTAGTAGAACAATCAAACTCAAAGTATGACTCAATGGGTGATAGTATATGACTAACACGCCAAAGAAAATGAGCTAGTAAGACTAGCATTGTTTGATGTTGAATGATTCTTCTATAAAGGAAAGGGAATATTGAAAATAGAATTACAAATAGATATATGGCAGAAAAGAAGATAACTGGAAAAGTCCAGCTCAGGAGTATATACTTGATATACAAGATATAGATGTATTACTAGTTAACAAAGTATTTTTGGTATTTTTGATACCACATTGGTTGGTATGAGTTGTCATACAAAGCAACGCAATGAAAGAAATACAAGGGCCTAAAAGGAACTAGTAATAGATGTGGAATCGATTATGACAAGAACATAAATAAAGTGTTATTGTGTTCATTGTCGTATCGAACCAACCAGTCAAGATTTATTTGAAGAACTTAATAATTTGTTATTTTCTTCTAGTCTTTTGTGAGAACAAATGAGATTGTTCAAACTATGATCATATTCCATAATTTATGGATATGTTAATATAAATCATGTTGGTAAAGGAAACATCTATAAGACTAAATGCTAAACGTTGCAAGACGTTGAAGAGTTTCACTTAAATTGTGACACCACCATTTTAGTTCATATCGGAAAGGAAAACATGAAGGAACTCCATATTGATGGACTTCCGGAGTCATTTTATTGACGCTTGTGAGACCTCTTCCAAAAGATGACTAGAATTCCGTTCTTAGGACAAAGTAGAATGGACGACTAATTTAGTGGAGATTATACATATTGATGTATATAGTCCATTATGTGTAGTCATGTATGGTGAATTAATTTTTCCTTCATAAAATTCTGTCGATGATTTAAGTAGATATGTGAGTATATCTATTTAAAGGGAACAGAGTTTGACATTTTGAATTGGTTCAAAAGGTTGTTAATATGAAGTTAAAATCAATGTAACAAGATAATCAAGTATTTATGATTGGATCATAAAGGATAAAGTTTGAGTTACAAGTTTAGCAAAACATCTGAGAAGTTGCAAAATTGTTCTACAACTTATACTTTTCGAATACCCCACATTAGATTGGAGTATTCAAAAGACAAAATCAAACCCTGTTTGACATGGTAAGATTAATAAAATTGCCATTATATTTTTGTAGTTTATACATTAAGGACAACCGCTTTTACACTGAAAAGAGCACCATCATGATCCGTTGAAATTGACAACATATAAGATATGGTTTGGCTAATGACCTGAATTGTCATTTTTCTTAAGTTTTGGTATGCATAGCATGTGTAAAATGTTTACAACCAAAATAGGATAAATATATGTTTATAAGGTTATCCCAAATAAAACATTGGGTATTTATCCTATCACCGAACCAAAAGACAAATGTTGTTTGTCAGAAAGGGTTGATTTCTCGAGAAAGTAGTTCTTGCGAAACAAGTGAGTGGGAGCACGGTACAAACTCAACAAGATTACAGAATCTCCGTTATCATGTCAAGAGTAGCGCAGCACTGGAAGTTGTTCCGGGGTTTACTATTTTGACTAAGTAGAAGACACTACAAATGTTGTAGATACTTCAAATGAGTTTGCGAACTGTACCAGAAAAGTCCAAAAACTTTGTACTTTGAACAACTTGTGGTTTAAGTATAAAGTGTTGTTTTGACAACAAAGGACCTAGACCTTATAAAGGAAGCAAATGATGGGCACTGACTTCGTAAAATTGACTATGAGTCATTATATCCGCCATAGTATCCTTGTATGAATATCAAGTATGTGACTTGGTAGTCCTTTCAATAGGCATGATGCCTAACGATAGCAAAAGGGTCTATATAGCGACAAAGACATGGATACTTATCGAAAAGTTGTTTCCGACGAAGTTCAAAGAGTTCACTACTACAAGATTTTGATCTTCCGTAGTGATGCTTAGTCTTTGCAGATAGTTCTAGCAAAGTTACATATTATGATATGGATGTTGAATAACAAAACCAATTCTCCTCTCGAGGAAGTTTGTTCAAGGATGTGTACTTGACACAGTCTGAGAGTTTTGTAAAATTCAAAAGGTTGCTAGAAAGGCATGCGCACTTCAATGGTTGAAGTGAGCATAACGAAGTTGAAATCTTTACCTTAATGAAGTTATCAAAAGAGTTTGATTCCATCATGAACGATAAAGATGCTTGTAAAGTTACAAGAAATTAAGTGGGAGCGCTATGACATATTTCCAATACTTTATGTAGATGACATATGGTTGATTGGAAAATATGTATTTTAAATTAACACGGTTAAGATTTTCATATTGATGAAAGGCTTGGAAGATATTGGGCATCGATGTCTATAAAAGATGGATTCAAGCGCCTGATATGATTGAAGCCAAATTACATAGATGAAATATTGAAGTAAGTCAATATAAAATTGATAAGAAGGAGTTCTTGTCACATGGAAAATAATTGAGCAAGATTCATGTGTTTTGACACATGATGAGCATCATTGAAATTGAGATTTCTAAGTCATGTTTCCATGCTATGTACACAACCAGATGAGTCCTATGCTATAAAATGTTATAGTAGGATAATTCATATGATGATTAGACGACAGTGGGAGAGATCCTTGTGTCATTTTAGAAATGCTAAGGATATGTTTTCCTATATAGTAATGACAAAATATTAGTTGTAATATGTTACACTAATAGTCTTGTCATTTATTCAAGTAATTTTATCTCAAATAAAATATGTGATGAAGGGTAGCACAATAGGATGGAAGAAAGTTCCATGCTGGTTTTGAAAGAGTTTCAAAATTAAAATATTGTGACAGATACTACAACAAAGGCTAAAGTATATCGTTGTGTTAACAACTGATTATAAGCGTATTTTGTGTCAATGAGTTCTTTATTGAACTTGGTGAATTTCCAAGAATGCTGAAACTATGAAGCTACATTTTCACAATGTTAGTAACATCAGTTTAAGCTGAGGAATTAAGGTATCACCGGAACTTGGTGAGTTTCCAAGAATGCTAACACTATGAAGCTACATTTTCACAATGTTAGTGACATCAGTTTAAGCTGAGGAATTAAGTTTTCATCAATTGACCATATATATATACAAAGCCATCTCATTAGAGAATGAGTGATGCGTGTAGACGCAAAGAACATGCAAATACAATAGGACCTGAACAGTTCAGATCTTTTTGATGATGTTTACCGCATGCGAAGCATGGTAATAACACTGGTACGCCATATGTGTTAAAGTGCTTACAGACTAGATTATTGACTCTAGTGCAAGTGGGAGACTGAAGGGAATATGCCCGAGAGGCAATAATAAAATGGTTATTATCTTATTCCTTGTTTATGATGAATGTTTATTTCTCATGCTAGAATTGTATTAACCGGAAACGTTGATACATGTGTGCTTAATAAACAAACAATGGTTCCTAGTAAAGCCTCTCTTTTAACTAGCTCGTTGATTAATAGATGATCAAGGTTTCCTGATCATGAACATTGGATGTTATTAATAACGGGGTCATGTCATTAGAAGAATGATGTGATGAACATATACCCAAAGATAATATAGCAATGCGATCAAGTCATTTAGTTTACATTGTTATATCAAACATACGAAGTAACTTATTCCTTAGACCATGAGATCATGTCAATCACTGATACCGGAAGAGTGCTTTGATGGCATCAAACGTCACACCGTAACAGGGTGACTATAAAGGTGTCGTTAAGTATTCGGAAAGTATTAGTTGAGGATCATGGATCAAGAGTGGGATTTGTCCATCCAAATGACGGAGAGATATACTCTGGGCCCTCTCGGTGATATCACATCGAAACCGCTTGCAAGCACGTGATATGATCACAAAGGATGTTATATCACGGGAACGAGAAAAGAGTACTTGTCGGTAACGAGATTGAACAAGGTATGGTTGATACCAATGATCGAATCTCGGACAAGTAAAATATCGCGAGACAAAGGGAATAGTTCACGGCGTTGTTGGTTCACACGATCACGAGAGTCATCGTTGAATATATAGGAGTCATCACGGATCTCCAGATCCCGCTGTTGATTATTGATCGGAGAGGAGTCTCGATCATGTCTATCTTATTCGCGAACCGTAGGGTGACACACTTAAGGTTCAATGACGCATTTGAGAGGATACGGAATATCGGAGAAAAGTTTGGACAGCACCGAAATTGTTTCGGGGAATATTGAAATAGTCACCGAAATTGTTTCGAGTAATTTTGAAATAGTTCAAGGGGATTATTATCAAATGGTTGTTAATAGATTTAACAACTAACTCAAGGGGTTATATGTTAATGTTTGTTAATGGAATTAACAAATATTAAAATAAAGAAATAAATTTTTTTTTATTTATTTATTAAAGAAAACCCTTGGGATTTTGAGTGGGAATTCATGGAAGAATGAGTGGGTTGAGTGGAGACTCCACTCACATGATGAGGGAGAGGTGGAGGCAGCCAAAAATTCGTGGCTGCCATCCCCTCCTATAAAAGGAGGGGTGAGAGCTCCCTCTCCCACTACACACACTTGTGTCATCTCTTCCTCCCTCCTGCCGCTGCTCCACCACTTGTTCGTGCGCTTGGCGAAGCCCTGAGCAATGTTTTTCTCCACCACACCACGCCGTCGTGCTGCTGGAGTTCCGAGGGATCCTCTACTTCCGCGCCCCGCTGGAACGAGGGAACGGAGGTCGTCATCAACCGTACGTGTGACCGATCACGGATGCACCGCCGGATTGCGGTGCCATCTTCTCGCTATCGGGATCGGTGTGAGTACGACAACGCCAACAACGAGATTTGATCTCGTACCACTTTGAGTCTTCGAGGGTATGTGTTCTCCTTAACCCTCTTGTTGCCCGTTGCACTTCGTCTCCTAGATTAGATCTTGGCCTTTCGGGTATCTCTCGCGTAGGAAATTTTTTGTTTTCTATGCTACGTTCCCCTTCAGAAACTATATGGCCCGCCGCTGCGCCCGAGGAGGATCGCCGATATCTTCTCCGGAAGACGGAGCCTGTTCTCCACTGGCTGGAGCACGTTGACGTAGAACTCCGGTAGCCGGAGACCGTCCTCCTCCTCCTCCTCCTCCTCCTCCTCTGCAGCCTCCTCCTCCGCCGCAGCCTCCTCCGCAGCCTCCTCCTCCGCCGCAGCCTCCTCCGGCTCCTCCTCCTCCTCCTCTGCAGCAACAGCGCCGCGCCGTTTACGGCGTGTTGATCCCTTGGCACCGCGCTTTGCCCCCCTTGCTGCGCTTGATGCCCCCCGTTCTCCGCGTCCGCGAGTAGGAGACGTCGCTTCCTCCTCCTTAATGACAATGGCGTCACCACCACGTGCATTCGATGCACGCGATCCATTTGTATCCGATCCACGTGGAAGCCCAGGTCGACGTCCACCACGTACAGGCCGGGTTTCTTCGACCGTGACGACGCCGCGCCCACCGCCGGTTACACGCGAACCATGGGGACGTCTCGCCATGGCTAAAAAAATAGCAAATAGCATCAATTTCATCAGTTCACAACAATTGCATATAATCTAATAAAAATATAGCTAATAGCATCCATTTCATAAAAATTGCTTATAGATAACAGCTAATGGTACTAATATCTAAACAAGTCCGAAAAAAGAGTAATTATATGTTCCAGATCCTCATTTCAATTATAAATGCATCATTGATGAAATATTTAAACGTATGATAATACACACCAAGAGTTACATAGCTCGGGTTCATTTTATTTAACCCTAATACATCACGATGTAATAATATCATCACTTATACATATTCATTAAAACATCTCTCAAACTAATTAACTCCGTCCGGATCCTAAGCCGCGGGGTGCTGAGTCGCGAGTGCTACGAGCCGACAGGTAAGGAACCCTCACACGGTCATAGCTCACGTGGTAAGGAACCCTCCGAATAATCGACCAACTTCTGCTATACTCCCTATCGAGCAAGTACATGTAGCGACGTACGTGCTCGTCCTCCTCCCTGATACGTTGTTGTACCACCTCCTCAGGGGCCGGCTCTCTCCGCACTGAGCGTGGCCCACGCGATGGCCACCAAAGAATATCCGGGTCGACCACGTCACCCGGATTTCTCACCAAGCCGCGTGTCCCGGTAGTAAGGACCTCCCAGTGCCAGCCCGGCGGGGCCCAGTTCCGGACATCGCCCGGCGGGTCCAACAGAGACATAAGCTAAAAGCAGACCCGGACTAAGTAAATATTCTTAATTAAGTAAAATATCTTAGTGTTTCTAACTTAGTAAAAAATAGTAAATGGAGAAATATGACATAAATAAGATGAAAGTTAAACACAAAGGATCAAATTGGCACTTCTCATATCTTGTGCTTGTTACGAGGTAGTATACGTGATGGCAATGCGGGGAAGGATGAAGACAAGGGTTTCTGAACTTCCTTAGTTCGAACCGAAACCCTCATCTTCATCCTTTCCCCGGATCACCACCGCCTATAGTACCTCTTAACAGGAACAAGGGCCCTTCACATATTGTGCTTGCTACGAGGTAGTACACGTGATGGCTATCTGGAAAAGGATGAAGACAGGGGTTTTTGGAAATCTTTGAAACTAAAAAAAATCATATGTGTAATATCGTGAGATCCGAACAAGGTTAGACCCTTTTGTGCACGTACATAATGGGGACATTCTTCATAACCCCGGGAAGGGGTTTCTGAGGAATGTAACCATTACGTATGTGCACAAAAGGGTTCAAATTCGTTCGGATCTCACGATATTACCTATGTGACGTTATTTAGTTCCAAAGAAATCCAGAAAACCTCATCTTTCTCCTTTCCCCGGAGCACCACCACCTGTAGTACCTCTTAATAGGAACAAGATGGTCATCGGGCCTTGATGTAAAGTTGGACCTTCACATTTTGTACTTGTTACGAGCTAAGTACACGTGATGGCGATGCGGGGGAAGGAAGGGTTTCTGGAGTTCTCTGAAACTAAACAAAATCATATATGTAACAGTGAAATCCGGAAAAAACTAGATCCTTTTGTACACATAAATAATGGGGATATTCTTCATAACCCCGGAAGGGATTTATGAGGAATATCACCATTATGAATGTGCACTAAAGGATTCAGCTCCATCCGGATCTCACGAACCATATTACATATGTGACATTATTTAGTTCGAAAGAAATCCAGAAACCCTCATCTTTATCCTTTCCCCGGATCACCACCGCCTGTAGTACCTCTTAACTGGAACAAGATGATCATCGGGCCTTGATGTGAAGTTGGACCTTCACATTTTGTGCTTGTTACGAGGTAAGTACACGTGATGGCGATGCGGGGGAAGGAAGGATTTCTAGACATCTTTAAAACTGAACAAAATCATATATGTAATAGTGAAATCCGGAAAAAACTCGACACTTTTGTACACATACATAATGGGGACATTCTTCATAACCCCGGAAGGGATTTCTGAGGAACGTCACCATTACGAATGTGCACTAAAGGTTTCAGTTTCATCCGGATCTCACGAACCATATTACATATGTGACATTATTTAGTTCGAAAGAAATTCAGAAACCCTCGCATTCGTTCCTTTCCCCGGATCACCACCGCATGTAGTACTTCTTAACAGGAACAAGATGGTCATCGGTCTGTGTGCCTCATATTTAGGGTGGACACATATAAGCAGCCTTGGTGGACCCGGCGCACCGAACCACCAAGGCCATATGAGTGTGAACCAACTCTTTTAATCATCGGCATTTATTCAAAAGATCGAACGAACATCACAAGTAAAACTGCAATAACACTTCCAAATTTCTAACACAAACTAAACATTCACTAAGAAAAAACTAGCTAAGTCCAATACCTAAATTTTTTCTAAGTTTCCAATACGTAAATTTTTTCTAAGTCTCCAAAACCTAAATTTTTTCTAAGTATCCAATACCTAACTTTTTTATATGTGTGTTCAAGACCTAAATACCTAATACATAATACTAATCTAACACTAAATACTAAATCTAACACAAATACTAATCTAACACTAATACTAAATCTAACACTAATCTAATAATTAATCTACCACAAACTAAATCTAACACTAATCTAAGTAATACTAAATCTAACACTAATTAATCTAACACTAATACTAATTACTCTAACACTAACTACTAACATGCAGTGAGGAGGATGGGCGCGGAGGCGATCTCACCTGAGGACTACGGCGCGACGGCGAGGAGGAGGGCGGCGCGGGCAAGGAGACGGCGCGGGCGAGGAAGGAGGGCGGCGCAGGCGAGGAGGCGCGCGTGAGGACGGAGGCGTCGACGAGCGGCGGCGGCGCGGAGAATCACCGGCGTCGAAATCGGGCAGCCTCACGGCGTCGCTCTGGATTTCGGCGCCGGGGACTTAGCGAAACTGAGAAGAAACTGATATGTGTTGCCCCGGGCGGTTGCGCGGCCCGGGGTTATATAGGCAGGGAGCCTTTTGCCCCGGTTGGTAACACGAACCGGGGCAAAAGGCCCAAAATTTCAGTTTTTTTTTCTGCCGCCAATTTTTTCGTTTCGAACATTTCAAATACTATTTAAAATACGTTTTCAAATATATTTGAAATGGTTTAGAATTTGGTGAAACTTTCAATATGAAAAGTGTTTAAAATTGCGAAAACATTTCAAAGACATTTTCTCTTTTATAAAATAATTATTCCAACTATTTAAACTAGTAACAATTTTTTAATTTTAAACATTTTAAAAAACCTATTTTATGAATGGTTTACAATTTGGAGAAACTGTGTACATGAAAAGTGTTTAAAATTGCGTAAACATTTCAAATATATTTTCCGTTTTCTAAAATAATTATTCTAACTATTTAAACTAGTAGTAATATTTGAAAATTCAAACATTACAAAAAAAACTAGTTTATGACTGGTTTAATCTGCAATATTTGATACATTATTAAAAAATAGTATAGCAATATTACATGAACCATGAAGGTTTTATACGTTATAACCAACTATTGCCGCTATTGTTTACTTCTCTGTCGTAGCCATGGAGCATCTTCCTTATTTAATGTGATGCTTGGATCAGTTTTCACTCCATAGAGCGGAATTTCTTCAAATTTATCATAATCTTCTAACATGTCTGTCCTGTCCTCCACTCCCACAATGTTTTTTTCCCTGAAAGTTATGTGCCGCTTCGGCTCACCGCATGATGTACTAAAATTCTTATTTTTTTTTTCTTTTCCTCGGTTGGGTAGACATGTCTTTCACAGAGAAAACTTGAGCCACATCTTTGGCTAGGACGAACGGTTCACTTTTGTACCCAAGATTGTTGAGATCCACTGTTGTCATTCCGTACTGCTGTCTACCTTTACTCATGTCATCTTTACTCATTGGCACCGAAATAGAGGGACCTTAAAATTAGGTCCATAGTCAAGTTCCCATATATCCTCTATGTAACCATATATGTGTCCTTTATCCCATTGTATCCGGTTGCATCGAAACGGATGCCACTATTCTGGTTGGTGCTTTTTTTATCTTGTGCGATCGTGTAAAATGTATTCCCATTTATCTCGTACCATTGAAAAGTCAGTACAGTCGAAGATGGTGACCTGACCAACAAGTAGAGCTCATCTCCAACAGTGTTGTTATTCATGAGTTTTGCCTGCAACCAGGCGCCGAAACTATCGATGTGTTCATCATTAATCGAGGATTCAGACAGCCCGGTTTTTGGACAGTATAATATTCTTGTGTTCCGGGATATAAGGAGCCACCAAGGTGGACATTTGTAGAACTGTGTAGTGTGCTTTAGTGAAAGAATGTCCGTCCATAAATATCTTTGCTTTCCTTCCTAGCGTGCCTTTTCCACTCATTCTTCCCTCATGCCGCGATTCGGGAACATCAATCGACTTAAGGTCTGCAAGAAAGTCAACACAAAACTCAATTACCTCCTCTGTTCCATAACCCTTGGAGATGCTTCATTCTGGCCTAGCACGGTTGTGAACATATTTCTTTAAGACTCCCATGAACCTCTCAAATGGGAACATATTGTGTAGAAATACAGGACCGAGAATGGTAACCTCTTTGACTAGGTGGACTAGGAGGTGTGTCATATTATATGATTATTAATTAAGAACTGTTACAGAACATCATGAATAGAGAAATGACCAATGTTACATCGACAGATGATAGGTTAAAGTTGGTACCTCGACCAAGGAGGAAAAAATTGACGTGAAAGCTTATTTAATTAAGTGTGGCTCGAACAAATTAAATCGTGCTTGTTTTCTGCGAGCTGAGATGGCGTTATTCTCCCGGGCATTTCATCAAACACCTCTTGTGCATAGGAGGGAAAAAAAGTGAGCACACACCACACAACTAGAAATATGTCCTCCAAAGTGAGTGGCATGAGGAGAAGAGAGGGCTGGCAGGGTATATATATAGTGGGAGGGTCATTTACCCCGGTCGGTGGCTCCAACCAGGGCAAAAGACCCCCACACCACGACCCTGAACGGGCTCTGCTCGTCGAGGGCTTTTAGCCCCGGTTGGAGCCACCACGCGCCCTGCTGGCTCCGGCCCCACCTCTGCAGTCTTTTGCACCGGGTGGTGGCCGAGCCGGGGCGAAAGGGGTGGTCGCGGGTGAGCAAAAGTCCCGTTTTCCACTAGTGTGGGCATCCGTAGAGAAAAAGTGCGCGTGCGCTATGAAGCGGTGTCCTCATAATAATACGAAAGAATCAATAGAAGAGAGACGTGAAAATATGTCACGATGCTCTTTTTCTCAACTCTGATTTTAATTTATTTTTCCTTTTGTTCTAGTCGTGTACGTTTTTGAGTCAGTTTGTGTTTTCGTGTAGTATCCAGCTATAAATACCCGAGGAAGCCTGGTGCCCCGGTGGATCGAGCGCGCGTATCGAAGCAACACGTCCATGGTGGAGCTTCGAGTTCTAGTCGAGTACGTTTTGAGTCGGTTGGTGTTTCCGTGTAGGAGTCAATTAATCGAACAGTAAATACCCGATGAAGCCTGCAGGCTGCAGCTAGCCTGTACGTGTGCGTGTTTTCTCTCCTCGAACGCATCGGCGAATCGATCTGCTAGCTTCGAGAGGGCAGCAGCCAGTACGTGCATATCTATCTCGTCAAAGAGTTCTATCGTGGAAGCAGAAGATGGAGATGGCGCCCGGGGATTCCGAGTTGTCGGCGCGGCTAATAGACGAGATCATGTCCTTGGAGAGGGAGCGCAGAGACTTGCTCGACTCTCTCACCCCCAACATTTCTCGCTGGGAGCACCAGATACACGACGGAGGAGGAGAAGCCCGATTTCAAGCAGCACCAACAACGTGGAAGGGTAGAAATGATGAGGAGGAGGAGCCCTACGCTTCTACCAAGAACTTCGAGGAAGACCTCGGAAACATGTTCGACGCTATGTTGGAAGACATGGAAGGCTTGGGTCACCGGATGCTATCGACGGCACATGTTCTCGACAAACCCGGTCGTCCTCCGCTCCCCCTGTACAAAGCCGACGAGCTGGTCAGCAGGACGTCCAGGTTGACGCACGTCTCCGAGGAGTTCTACAATGAAACCAAGAAGAATCTCTAAGAGATCTAAGCCTAGGGCTATTTGAGGCCTCTGGTTGCTCCATAGTCCGCATCAATATAGACAGGACACGTAGGGAAACTTTTTTATTTTTTTGGAGAAAGGAAAACTCATTTCAACTTCATGTGTCGCCCGTCTGCTGTGAGGGCTCAATCCCCATCGTGTCTGCTTGGAGGCTAATCAGGATTAGAAAAATCCCATCTATAAGCGCTTTCTAGCAGGGACAAAATCCATTGTCAAAAAGAAGCATGGAGAGAATCACAAACTTTATGCAGCCTGAACTTAGTAATTTCTTATAAAAAGACTTGCCGGAAGAGACAACCGGATACATTTTTTGGTGAACCTTTTTGAAGCTTACCGAGAACTTGAAAGTGAGTGTGTTTTTCGTTATGGTTATTTTAGACATCTCAAGACGTATTGTTTCTACTAATACCTTAGTTATTTTGGATCTTTATACTGATAAATCATAATTTCTTCCCCGTATAATTTAGCATTAGTAGTTACTTTTTGTTATGCCCTATAGCAGACTAGCAGTACATAATCCTGGGTAAAACACGTTGTTGTTAAAAGGTGTACCAGCCAAATTCATAGATGGTCTTGGAATTTGGTAGTATTTTTGTAAAGCGAAACAAAATATTTGACTTTTCATTTATATAGAAGATAAAAGTTGGCCAGTTTATATGGGAGCTAGACGAAAACCGATACAACACACTAACACACAACGAACGAACGCCGGCCTCCACGCGAGGCCGGCGTCTAAGTCATCCAAACAACCAAAGCCGACACCTAAGCACCTCAACGCAACATGGTGGAGGTGAACACCCGGAACCACCGCTCCGACATCCACGCTGGCCCCAAGGTCGCGTCCCCTCACAAGTCGACGACTAAGTTGCTCGAGTGACCAAAACCGCCACTCTAACACCTCAACGCAAAAACTGTGGAGGCCGCCGTTCTCATATCCACGCCGGCCCTAGAGTCCACAGCGCCGACCGGGCGAGCAGGCCACACACCGACACCAGAAGTGAGCGACTAAGCATTAATGTCTCCAAGGAGGGGAGCGACGATTCAGAGTGCCTCCTTCGTCGGCATCAACCAAGGAGAGTGCAAGGTTTTCACCCGGAGCTCACCAAACCCGAAGTCACATCTGCTGTCCGGCGTAGCGAAGGTCGCTCAGTTGTTCACAACCTCCTACCACCAACTCCCTTCACCGGCCCCTCCAGCCGGCTGATATCCAAGGTGATGCCTTGCAGGTAAGATGCACAAGAGTGTAGCCCTTGCCCGATCCCGTGTGGGATTTGGGGTTTCCGCGGAGAACCCGGGTGGATAGAGATCGCTTGACAATGAGTCGCAAAGCACACATATTTAACCTACATTTGAAAAAACAAACCGGCGCGGCAAAGACGTGGCCAGTCCATCTAGTAATCGACTACATCGGGAGGAGGAGGAGGAGGAGAAGCAGCAGAAGCAGGAAGAGCAGGAGGGGGACGACTTCTTGTCACTCTGCCGCGACTACCTACGATCTCCCGACAGCTACAAGAACGAGCTAGCGCTGATCCTTACGGAGGAGGACGAGAAGAAGGAGAAGGAGAAGAATCGGAGGCAAAAGGAGAAGGAGAAGGAAGAGGCGGAGAGGTGGAGTCAAAAGACGGAGAAGGAGAAGGACCCGTCCACGGTGGAGTTTCTCAAAAGGAGGATGGCTTTCTACGAGATAGGATTTGCATTGCACCGTGCGTGCTGGGAACGCGTACGGGGCAGCTACCAAGGACGCCGCGGTGACTTCGACGATACAAGTGAGTACAACAAACGGTTGCTGCTCAATTAGCTTACTCGACTTTATTTGTTTGCTTACTTAGCTTAACTTGCTGTCTTTTTGGTGCTGCAGCCACATTGAGCTCTATGCGCTTTACACACGGCACACCTGAGGGCTTGACATTCCCCGCCACTGCTCTCGGCGGGAGCAGCTTGCAGATCTATTACATCAAAATCATCAAACTGAAGGGCAGCTTGATGAGGTGGCCACTCCAAGTCAAGGGTCTTGTCGCTGCACGAGACACCCTCGACCGGAACCGCAACATTCTCTTCTCTCGCATAAGGAGTAACTACCAAGCAGTCACTGAAAATGTAAGTAGTGTATTGCGGTTTTCTCTTCACTTTCCTACTTTTGCCGTCCATTGCAATCTCAGTACCTTTTTTTTTGTTTTATTTGGAAATCATTGCAATTTCGATGATATGATGCGTGCAGGATCCCTTTTTGCGCTTGACCGGCCCGTCTCGTGGAATCCTGGCTGTGGACCCTGTTGACTTTGAAGTTGAACTCGAGATCAAGGGAGCGGACTCCCGAGATAGAGCATCGATCAGGCTTCACAAGAGTTACTATGCCAAGGGAAGTACCTCTCTCTTTTTCAAAAGCCCCAACTGTGTAGTTGAGTTAAGCGTTGGGCGGCTTGCTACACGGCTCCAGGCAACTATCGTCGGTGTTCGCGTCGTTGAAGGAGGCTGGCCTTTCAAACGTGGATGTCGCATTTTTTGCTCTTCCTCGTCTGCTATTGCAGAGACAACGCCCAGGGAAGTTGTGTTGCTTGATTACCTTGGTGAAGATATGCGTGTAGGGTCAGGTAGTTACCTTCATCTATCAAGGAATGTTGTTTCAGTGGAATTACAAGGAACACTGAGAGTCACCATACAAGCCTACTCGCGATATGGTCGTCTAGCTCGAGAGGGTCATGTCGACTTTCCTGCCCAACAATGTCATATAAGCAAGAGTGAGTGCTTTGTTGCCAACTCCAAGTTGGAGATCGGCGTTGGTTGGTCTCTCCTTATGAATGAGAAGCCAGATCTCTTGGGGGATTGCCCAGCTTACTAGAGAGTTTGTTGCTCACAAGGGTTATATGTTTTTTCATGCTGCTTTGTTAAATGGTTTTGTATTGATCATGTATATGTAAGATGTCCAACTGTTTATGTATCATGTTTTCCTAGATACATACTATTTGATAATTTGTTGGTAAGAATGGAAGGTAGGGCTCGAGAACAAATTATATCTCGTAAATTCGCCGTTAGATACACGGAAATACACGTAATGACGGTCGGGCAAACCAGCAAGCAAGCAAGAAAGCAAAGTGAAGTGTTCGAGGATGATGGCCGTGTGGTAAAGAAACTGAAGGAGCTTGGCGACAATGTCCCTGCTCATGTGAAAAGAAAATTAGTAATTGTATCTAATTAAATGAACAATAGTTCCGTTCTTCAAGCTGAAGTGTAACTCGTCATTGCTTTACATTTTAAAAAGTGCATATCAGCTAGTAACTGAAACCAATAATTATATTCTTCAAACCCATAGTGCATTGTAATAACTTAATCATCTACTGTAGAGTCCAGCATTCTCATATTGACAGTAGTGCTAGCTCGCTTGATCCAGGAGACAGCCTTCAAATAATATTGCATCAGAAGGATAGTACGTAGAATGGAAAACCATCATAATGCATACAAAGAAAATTCAGGTTCAAAGTGAATTCTCAATGTCACTATAACCTATTGCCATTGCATTTTTTTTAAAGCTTAAGACGTGTCATCACTAGTGGAAAACGGGGCTTTTGCTCGGTGGTGAGCACCCCTTTCGCCCTGGCTCGGCCACCACCCGGTGCAAAAGGCTGCAGAGGTGGGGCCGAGGCGAGCAGGGCCCGTGGTGGTGGTGGAGGGGGGGGGGGGGTTGCCCCGGTTGGTGGGTTCAACCGGGGCAAAAGGCCCGCAACGAGCAGGGCGCGTCGTGGTGGGGTCTTTTACCTCGGTTGGAGCCACCAACCGTGTCAAAACACCGCCCCCCCCCCCACTATATAAACCATGCCAGCCCTCTCCACTCCTCATGTCACTCTCTTTTTGGAGGACATATTCTAGTTGTGTGGTGTGTGTGCTCACTTGTTTTTCCCTTCTATGCACAAGAGGTGTTCGATGAAATGGTCGGGAGCATAACGCCATCTCAGTTTGCAGAAAACAAACATGCTTCAATTTGTCCGAGCCACACTTAATTAAATAAGATTTCTCGTCCTTCTTTCCTCCTTGGTCGAGGTACTAACTTTAACCTTTCATATGTCGATGTAACATTGGTCATTTCTCTATTCACGGTGTTCTGTAACAGCTTTTAATTAATAATCATACAATGCAGATGAACCGGCAATGGATGTACGGTGACCGACGCTCTGCCCCGTTCAAGAAAGGCGTGGGTTATTTTCTCGAGGTGGCCCAGGAAAACAAGCGAAATAATTTTATGTGTTGTCAATGAGTTGTATGTCGGAATCAGAAGGAACACTCTTCGCACAGAGTCATCCACTTCCACCTGTTTCAGTCTGGTGTCATGTACGGCTATAATTTGTTGACCAAGCACGGAGAAAGAGGGGTTATGATGAAAGACAACGAAGAAGAAGAGAATGATGAAAACTATCATGATATGTTCCACGAATACGGTGCCGATACTGGAATGGAAGATAATGATGAAGTAGAAGCAGAAGATCGGGCACCAGATGAGCCCATCGATGATCTTGGCCAGGCCATTACGGATGCAAATACAGAAAGCAAGATTGAAAAGGTGAGGGTGAAGTTCGACCAGATGTTAAAGTATCACAAAACATAGTTGTATCCAAATTGCGAAGATCGGTAGAAAAAACTGGGCAGCACACTGGAATTGCTGCAATGGAAGACCGAGAACGGTGTGACTGACAACGGATTTACAAAGTTGCTGCAAATAGTGAAGAAACAATGAATTTCCCGACAGTACGTACCAAGCAAAGAAGCTTGTATGCCCCCTAGGATTAGACGTGGAGAAGATGCATGGCTGCATTAATAACTGCATCCTCTACCGCAGTGAGAAGTACGAGAATTTGGAACGATGCCCGGTATGCACTGCATTGCGGTATAAGATCATACCAGATGACCCTGGCGATGTTGAGGGTGAGCGTCCTAGGAAGAGCGATCCTGCAAAGGTGATGTGGTATGCTCCTATAATACCATGGTTGAAACAAAGAGCATGCCAAACTTTTGCGATGGAACATGGAAGATCGTAAGAAAGACGAGATGTTGAGACACCTCGCTGATGGGTCGCAGTGGAGAAAAATCGAGAGAAAGATCCTGCGCTTTGCAGGTGACGCAAGGAATTTATGGTTTGGTCTAAGTACAGATGGCATGGATCCATTTAGTGAGCAGAGCTCTAGCCATAGCACCTGGCCTGTGACTCTATGTATCTGTAACCTTACTCCTTGGTTTTGCATGAAGAGGAAGTTCATTATGATGCCAGTGCTGATCCAAGGCCCGAGGCAACCAGGAAACGACATTGAAGTTTACCTAAGGCCATTAGTCGATGAACTTTTACAGTTGTGGCATGAAGAAGGTGTACCTGTGTGGGATGAGCACGAACAAAAAGAATTTAACCTACGAGCGTTGTTTTTCATAACCATCAACGATTGGCCTGCTCTTAGTAACATTTCTGGACCTACAAACAAGAGATACAATGCATGCACACACAGTTTAGATGACACTGAAAGTGTATATATGGATAAATGTAAGAAGGTTGTGTACCTCAGGTATCGTCGTTTTCTTCCGCGCAAGCATGCCTTATGAAAAGCAGGCAAGCATTTCAATGGTGAGGCACATAGCCTGGAGACGCCTATCCTCCGACCTGGTGTTGATGTATTTGATATGGCTAAGGATTTGAAAGTAATATTTGAAAAGGGTTTATTGCTGCTACTGGGAACCCCAAGAGGAGGGTGTGATGAGCATAGCGGTAGGAGTTTCCCCTTAGTTAAGAACCAGGGTTATCAATCCAGTAGGTGAAAGAGAATCTTCGGAAGATTGATGCCACAGACGCTGGTGCTGGCGCTTCACCGGTGTCAGCAACAACGTGGAACTTGCACACAACACAATCAAAATACTTTGCCCCAACGGTACAGTGAGTTTGTCAATCTCACCGGTCTTGTTGAAAACAAAGATTAGACGTATAGTGTGGAAAAACAGTGTATGCTTGCAGAAAGTAAAGAGAGTAGGAAATTGTTGTGGGTTGTTTAACAGTGTGGAAAATGGACCGGGGTTCATAGTTTCACTAGTGGTGTCTCGCCATAAAAGATAGCATGCTGGGTGAACAAATTACAGCTGGGCAATTGACAAATAAAGGTTGCACCGTAGTGCACAATATGACATGAAGATTACTATGCTATTTAGTGCGGGCATTACAACAAGATACATAGACCAACATCCATCTGCATCTATGACTAATAATCCACCCTCAGGTTATCATCCGAACCCCCTCAGGTATTAAGTTGCAAGCAACAGATAATTGCATTAAACAAAGTGTGTAATGTAAGAAATGATTATGCACGCGGGCACTATCACCGATGTTTTCTCCCTAATGGCAACAGCACATCCTCCCCCTTCACGTTTCTGTCACTCGAGCAAGGCAACAAGGAGGCATGAACCCACTATCGAGCATAAATACTCCCTCTCGGAGTCACTAATAATTACTTGGCAAGAATAACCACTAGCAACCGAGAGCATGCAAGATCACAAATAACACATGCAAATAAAGACTATAATCAACTTGGCATAAGGTCAATATTCATCGGATCCCAGCAAACACAGCACAGAGAATTACATAAGATCAATCTCGATCATGATAGGCAGCTCACGAGATCTAACCATGGAGGAATATAAGAAGAAGACAACCATCTAGCTACAGCTACGAACCCGTAGTCCAAGGATGAACTACTCACGCATCACTCCGGAGGCAGGCATGGTGATGAAGAGGCCTCCGGTGATGATCTCCTCTCCGGCAGGGTGCCGGAAACAGCTGCAGAACCCTCCTGATCTGGGTTGACGGTGACAGCGGTTGTGGAACTTTTTCGGGGAATTTGATCAGGTGTTTAGGGTTTTCCATCCGGGGGGCTTAAATAGGCGAAAGGGCGAAGGCGGTGGCACTCGAGGGGGCCCACACCCCTAGCTGGCGCGGCCAGGGGCCGCGCCACCCTATGGTGTGGCCCCCCTGCTGCCCCTCTTCGGTTCCTCTTCGGTCTTCTCGATGCTTCCGGGGAAAATAGGACATCCGGGCTTCGAATTTTCCAATTCCGAGAATATTTCCAGAACAACTTTTCTGAAACTGAAAAACAGCAGAAAACAGGGAACTCGCTATGTAGCATCTTGTTAATAGGTTAGTCCGGAAAACTTATAAAAATGCTATAAATAAGGGAGAAAACATGTAGCAATTGGCATAATATGATCATGGAGCATCAGAAATTAGGGATACGTTTATGATGTATCAAGCATCCCCAAGCTTAGTTAAAACTCGTCCGCGCGTAGGTAAACAATAAAACAATAATTTCTGAGGTGACATGCTACTAACACAAACTTGATAAATCTAATGTAAAAGCATATGCACGCTGAGATCATAAAACTTTAAACACAGGCATGATAAATAAAACTTTAATAATAAAGCATAGCAATTACTTTGCATCACGAAAAATAATTCAAATAAAGGATCATGAATAATAATGCAAAGAAAGATAAACGTTTGTTTCAGGTATAGAGAAAACATGGCAAAGTGATATTTCGCTAGTCCTTAAGAGTGGAGCAAAACATAAATGCCAGGACACCTTCAAAGTTTATGAGGAAGACTAGAGCAAATATTTTTAGAACAAATAATATCACATCATGAAGCAATTATTGATCTTTATGGGACAAATGCACATAGAACTCAGAATGGAAAAAGTGCTCTCTCAACTGTGCATAAAGTTAGAAGATGGACACTCAACATAAAAGTAAAAGAAAGACCCTTCACGGAGGGAAGCAGGGTTCAACTCATGTGATAGAGCTTTTTATTTTATTAAAAAGAGGTATTAAAAGTGAAGAGATTTTGTGTGTATTAATACCGGGCTGGGAACCCCGCTGCCAGCTCTTCTATCATTTGGATAAGAGGATGAAGCCACTAGTCTAGGGTGTGAAATCCAATCAACAAGTGAGATAAAGATTCTCTATTGATGTCCACATGAGCAAAAACAGGAACATAAAGCAGGAGCAATTTCGAAAGTTTTAAAGGTAACACATGAGCAATTTACTTGGAGTGGCAGTTAAATACCACATGTAGGTAGGTATGGTGGACACAATGGAAAAAAAACTTTGGTTTAAGGGAGTTGGATGCACGAGTAGAGCTCATACTCAGTACAGGTGGAGGCTAGCAAAAGACTAGGAGCGACAAATCAAGAGAGCATAAGAGCCATAATCATGCACAGCGACATAAACATCATTAATTAAAGCATAAGCGGTATCATAGTTCAAAAACTAATTGTTCATGGAGGCTATTCGTGACTGGTTCATAGTCATAAACATGGCGTGAGCATGCGCCAAGTCAACCAAATAAAACATTCGAAAGAGAATAGCATGAATTTATGCTTCCTTATGACAAGAATGACTCATGAATCTTTCAATGACATATTAAACCCTCTCATCTATTTGAGGCTATTCATGATACTCAACATCACAAGGCTTTAAAACTAAAATAACATTTATCATGGCATGAAAAAGTTCTAGCAACAGTCTATACAAGCTTCTACTTGCACCAATTCTACTTTAAACAGCAGTTTCTTCTCCCAACAAGCACCATACAAGATATGTTGTAACAAAAATACTCTCTAAATGATACAGCAAGCAATCATTAGAGTACTCACATAACACTACTAAAAATAACAACTCTGATAAGAGATGCATGCAAAACAAGAGCTAAATAAATGCAGCAGCCAGACAAAGATTAAGAATTCAAAGTATTCCCATGAAAAAGCGGAGCGTGTCACTCTCCAATAAAAGAAATGCTGGGTCCCAACCAAGCCTATTGCAAAAGTAAAAACAAACTGAAATAAAAAATAAAAACAAACTGAAATCAAAAAATAAAATACGCTCCAAGTAAAGCTTATAAGATGTGACCGGATAAAAATATAGTTTCACTAGAAGTGACCTGATAATTTGTCGATGAAGAAGGGGATGCCTTGGGCATCCCCAAGCTTAGACGCTTGAGTCTTCTTAGAATTTGCTGGGATGTACCACCGGGGCATCCCCAAGCTTAGGTTCTTCACTCTTCTTGATCACATCATATCATCCTCTTCTTTTAACCCTTGAAAACTTCCTTCACACCAAACTTCTCACAATCTTCATTAGCAACGTTAGTGCAATCGAAATAATAAATTCACATAGTTCAGTTTCAACACATGTATAACACTCAAAAACACATTAGCTACTGCCACAACTTCTTTTAAAACTCTTTTTCTCAAAAGAACACCAAAAGAAAGAGATTAAGATGCAAATGCAATTATTGGCAGAAATCTGTCAAAACAGGACATCGGGTAAAGATGATTTTTTTCGAAAATCTTCTGTTGCTCAAATAAAAAAGTGGTCAACTACGAAACGTTGCGTATACAGCCCAGGATTACGCACAAACAAACTTAGGTCATTTTGAATTTTCTATGATTTTATACGGAATAAATAGTGGTCAGCAGAAATCTGTTTCCTGCGCAGAAATCCGAAACATAGTCTCAACTTTCCACTATAGGCTTTACTTGGCTCAACAAAAACACAAAAGAAAAGATACAGAGGGGTTGCTAAGTAAATAGACAACACCCAGGTGCAAAGCAAACAAAATAAAATAAAGGAAAACGGGTTGAAAACAGCGAAATAAAAAGGGTTGTCTCCCGGTAGCGCTTTTCTTCAACGTCTTTCAGCTAGGCATAGAAAGCAAATCAAGTATTTTCAAGTGAAGAAGCATCAACATAATAACTTTCTCTAATAACAGAGTCAAAAGGTAGCTTCATCCTCTTTCTAGGAAAGTGTTCCATGCCTTTCTTGAGTGGGAATTGATATTTAACACTCCACTCTTTCATATCAATAACAGCACCAACAGTTCTAAGAAAAGGTCTTCCCAAAACAATAGGGAAATAAGCATTGCATTCGATGTTCATAACAACAAAATCAACAGGGACAAGGTTATTGTTAACCATAATAAGAACATCATCAATTCTACAAAGAGGTTTCTTCTTAGCATTATCAGCAAGATGAACATCCAAATAATTGTGTTCCAATGGTGGTAGATCAAGCATATCATAAAGCTTTTGAGGCATAACAGAGATACTAGCACCAAGATCACACAAAGCATTGCAATCCTATTTTTCAGTAATCCCAGTTCCCACTACGACAAACTTTGTCGGATCTTTGGGATCTAAGATAACATGTCTTGTATTCTCCAAGGCCTTGAAACTATATGTCGGCTTCCGGCTTTTTTTTCCTGCCGGCATTTCCATCAGCGAAACTTCTTTAGCTAGCTCCTTCAATTCCTCCTTCTAAATCACCTGTTCGGCGGAAAGGGCATTTCCTTTCTCCAGCTCGTTTGCCAATTTGTAATCACCATTTATGGTGATTACTCCTCCCTTTGGCCCTGACATCTTCAGCTTGTTATAGATATAACATGATCTTGCCATGAATTTGGCGAAAGACGGACGTCCGAGTATTGCGTGATAAACACTCTCGAACGACACCACCTCGAATGGGATTTTGTCCTAGCGGAAATGTTTTCTTTTTTCCAAAGGTTACGTCTAGGGAAATTTCTCCTAGGGATTGTGTTTGTCTGCCAGGGACAATACCATGAAAACGTATGGTACTGTGCCTTAGCCGGGTCTCGGAAATGCGTAGCTGCTTCAATGTACTCAGGTACATGATATTGATAATAGATCCTCCACCCATCAGCACTCTTTTGAGCCTAGTGTTTTGAACAATAGGGCTTACGCCCAAACCATGTGTGACGGGTTCTGGGATATTTCCAGGATGATATGGCTGATCCCAGGTAATTGGCGTATTTGAATACGTCAAGTACTTTGGTGTTGGAGGAACAACCGCGTTTATTTCTCGAAGTGTTCTTTTCGCATGTTTTGTTGAGGGAGTTGCCAGGAAAGTAAGGTTACATTCTCCTTCAACTCTCGGGAATTTTGGCTCGCCGTTTCGCTGTTGTTCCTGGATTTTATCATCAGTGTTCGATTCACTTTCTTCTTTCTCAGCTTCTGGATTTTGCTTGTTCAGTTTCCTCTTGGAATTCTTTCCTTTATTCCCGGATCCTGCATTTCCCTTCATATCCTTGTTGAGGTGGCATTGCCCATTTGTATGGGTAGGCTTCCCAAATTGCGAATGGTGGACACAGTTTTCCGACTTTATCTTTTCCCACTCTTCCTTAGAGTAGGAGATTGGTTCTATGCTTATTCCTTTCCATTTGCTGCCATTATCTTTTCCAAACGTTGCGTTTACTTCTTTGGGTTTTGGGTGTGCCTCTGCAGTAGCCTTGTTTTCAGAACGGGGTGTCTTTTTGGCCTGATCCAAAGCATCAATATTTCCACCTCTTGCTCTGATTTCATTTTCAGCCGTTGCATGCTCGTTGGCGGTGGTAAGCATAGATCCAAGATCTTTGTGCTCTTTCGAACCAACCGTGAACGGTACGAGGCCGGGTTTCAGGCCATTAATGAAAGCATGCATTGCTTGTACATCACTTACTCCAGAGAAATTGTTCTTCATTGTTGTCCATCTTGAGATAAAGTTGACATACGACTCGTCCTCATATTGGATGCAACGATTCAGCTAGTTTATACTCTTAAAACGTTTGTACGTGCCCCAAAAGTGTTGAGCAAATACTTTCGTCATATCTTCCCAGCTGTCGGCAGTTCTTGAAGGTAACCCATTGATCCAATCTCTGACTTCGTCTAATAACATAAGGGGAAGAAACTTCACAGCCTCCAAATCTGTCCCTTTGTTAATCTGAACGGCAGTATAGTAATCTGAAAGCCACGTATCCGGGTTTGTACTTCCGGTATAATTTTGATAAGTTAGACCAACTTTGGCAAAACCGGAATGTAGACTGTTTCTTCGGATCTTGTCAGTGAAGCACTTAGGTCCAAAGTATAGATCGTCTCTTTCCGCCTTATCGACGTGTGCGGAATATCTGCCGGCTGAATGGACAGAAGGGGATCTGCTCCTTTCTGGCCCATTGTTGCGCGAGTGCGCTCTTCTGGGATTAATCCTGTTTCGTCCGTTATCGTGTCCTTTGGAATAAGGTGGAGTTCTACTCCTTGGACTTTCTTTGTTGCTAGGAGGAGTACGGGATCGCTCACGCCTGTGAGGATTGTCGTATCTTCAAGCTTTTTCAGCTGGGCGTCTCGGAGGCGTCATTATTTTTCCGTCTTTCGTGCTTTGTTCTTCCCGTTCCTGGTGATCACGAGGATTATTTCCACCTTTCGGCAGATGGGATCCTGTCCTGGACGCTGCATCCTTATTGTTCGGGATTTTCTTGTCCTTCTTGGGATCTCCCATCTTTTCCTTAGAATCACCTGAATCTCCAGGTTCGCCAGGTCTAGGTGCTCTAGCTGCGCATGTGGCAGTTTTGCATAGGGCCGAGTCATCATGCAACTTCCCTGATCTTGCATGTCCACGTTGTTCCTGTTGTAATGCTTTTCCTAGGAAAGCATACACTCCCAGAAGTTTTTCGTCGTTGGAGTACATATCAGCATTAAGGATGGAGAATGCGGCTTCCACGTTTTCAGGTGCGGTTTTGTAGATGTGTTTAATCTGTTAACCTGTATTTTCCAGGAAGGGTTTTGCAACCATTCTTATGCTGGCGGTTGATGCATGTAAAATGCATACATGAACTTTGCATGTTATTACTTGTTTTTCCTACATATTAGCAACTTATATTCATGTTTTATAATGATTTGGGGGATTTTCTGAACATTCCCCCTTCTTTTGGTTCTAACCTTGTTTTTCCAGAAAACGTACTTTTTAGTGCTTCAGACTTTCCGGGAGCTTCGGGACTCCAAAAAGGGCAAGGCCAAAGAGCACGGTTCAGAATTTTCGAGACGAAGACCATGGGCCAAAGTAGAGGGCCAAAAGGCCAACCAGGTGGAAAAGAGGACCCTCCACGTGGCCAGATTCCTTGGCCGCGTGTGGGGCCCCCTTTTTGCCCCCGTGGCTCCGATGTCGTCGATCTTTCTTCTCCCGAGTGTCTCGTGACCTAAAAACGACTATATAAAGGGTCCCCTGGCCTTTTCGAGAAGGAGGCGGCGCCGAGAGACGAAACCACGAAACAGAGAGACAGAAGGCTGCCGCCGGAGAAGATCGGAGGGGGGAAACGCCGCCGGGATCACCCCCGGAGGGCTCCACCCCCCTCCGGCGTGTTCATCATCAACATCTACAGCAAGATCAGCTCCATCTCTCCACTGTAATCTCTTGGCAAACACGATGTATGATGCAATACTATATTCCCTTGATGTATTATGTCTCCCCGTCTATGTTTGAGTAGTGAATTGTTCTTGGCAATGGTGAAATAGTTCGTTGATTGGTTGCATACAAGTTTGTTATCTTCTATGATTGTCTTTATGTACAATATATGAGTGCACGCATATGTTGGGGAATGCATGTAAGGTGATCACCGATAGCATAATGGAGTGGTGCTGACTTGGGAGTGACAGTAACCTGAGACCGAGCCACAAAGTTAAGTTATAGGGGGATATATATAGGGGACCTTAGAACGTAAGGCTATGGTGGGACTTTATGTCTTAATCAATCTTGTGCAGTCATTTACTTGGCCACATGATCCATCATAAGGGGTTGTAGATCATTTACTTGACTATACCTATTCATGGCTCCTTTCTAGAAGAAACAACTAAGACTAAAACTGAAGGGAATATGCCCGAGAGGCAATAATAAAATGGTTATTATCTTATTCCTTGTTTATGATGAATGTTTATTTCTCATGCTAGAATTGTATTAACCGGAAACGTTGATACATGTGTGCTTAATAAACAAACAATGGTTCCTAGTAAAGCCTCTCTTTTAACTAGCTCGTTGATTAATAGATGATCAAGGTTTCCTGATCATGAACATTGGATGTTGTTGATAACGGGATCATGTCATTAGAAGAATGATGTGATGAACATATACCCAAAGAGAATATAGCAATGCGATCAAGTCATTTAGTTTACATTGTTATATCAAACATACGAAGTAACTTATTCCTTAGACCATGAGATCATGTTAATCGCTGATATTGGAAGAGTGCTTTGATGGCATCAAACGTCACACCGTAACAGGGTGACTATAAAGGTGTCGTTAAGTATTCGGAAAGTATTAGTTGAGGATCATGGATCAAGAGTGGAATTTGTCCATCCAAATGACGGAGAGATATACTCTGGGCCCTCTCGGTGATATCACATCGAAACCGCTTGCAAGCACGTGATATGATCACAAGGATGTTATATCACGGGAACGAGAAAAGCGTACTTGTCGGTAACGAGATTGAACAAGGTATGGTTGATACCAATGATCGAATCTCGGACAAGTAAAATATCGCGAGACAAAGGGAATAGTTCACGGCGTTGTTGGTTCACACGATCACGAAAGTCATCGTTGAATATATAGGAGTCATCACGGATCTCCAGATCCCGCTGTTGATTATTGATCGGAGAGGAGTCTCGATCATGTCTATCTTATTCGCGAACCGTAGGGTGACACACTTAAGGTTCTATGACGCATTTGAGAGGATACGGAATATCGGACAAAAGTTTGGACAGCACCGAAATTGTTTCGGGGAATATTGAAATAGTCACCGAAATTGTTTCGAGTAATTTTGAAATAGTTCAAGGGGATTCTTATAAAATGGTTGTTAATAGATTTAACAACTAACTCAAGGGGTTATATGTTAATGTTTGTTAATGGAATTAACAAATATTAAAATAAAGAAATAAAATTGTTTTATTTATTTATTAAAGAAAACCCTTGGGATTTTGAGTGGGAATTCATGGAAGAATGAGTGGGTTGAGTGGAGACTCCACTCACATGATGAGGGAGAGGTGGAGGCAGCCAAAAATTCGTGGCTGCCATCCCCTCCTATAAAAGGAGGGGTGAGAGCTCCCTCTCCCCCCACACACACACTTGTGTCATCTCTTCCTCCCTCCTGCCGCTGCTCCACCACTTGTTCGTGCGCTTGGCGAAGCCCTGAGCAATGTTTTTCTCCACCACCACCACGTCGTCGTGCTGCTGGAGTTCCGAGGGATCCTCTACTTCCGCGCCCCGCTGGAACGAGGGAACGGAGGTCGTCATCAACCGTACGTGTGACCGATCACGGATGCACCGCCGGATTGCGGTGCTCATCTTCTCGCTATCGGGATCGGTGTGAGTACGACTACGCCAACAACGAGATTTGATCTCGTACCACTTTGAGTCTTCGAGGGTATGTGTTCTCCTTAACCCTCTCGTTGCCCGTTGCACTTCGTCTCCTAGATTAGATCTTGGCCTTTAGGGTGTCTCTCGCGTAGGAAATTTTTTGTTTTCTATGCAACGAACCCTTCAGTGGTATCAGAGCCGGATCTATGCGTAGATGTTTTGTACGGGTAGAACACATAGGTGTATGTGGGCGTTGATGATCATGTTATTGCCTCCTTGAGTATTTTATGATCTTAGTGGCATAGTAGGATGAAGCTGCCCCGGACTAAGTTTACGTGTACCATGTACGCGAGAATTGTCTCACTTGTGACTGAGGGGGTGTCCGTTTCTCCTACTATAGTTAAGATCTAATCTACGAAGGGTTGCTAAAAATGTGTTTATCAACGTTGTGGTTGATGTTCGTAGGTATGAACGGTTCTATCATCGAAAGCCCTAAGCCACGTAAAATATGCAAAAATAATTTAGAGGCGCCTAACTAGTTTTTGCTGGGCATGTGATGTGATATGGTCAATATTACAAATTTGATTATGAGATGATCTATTTTGTAAATTATTGATATACCGGAAGGTATCCATATGATTGTCTTCTTCTTGATGGACAACCAAGATTGGGTGCCATGGTACTTGGTACCACGCCGGTGGAATGATGGAGATCATACCATGATGCACATGATGAAAATCAAGTCCAAGGAGGACCATATCATATCACGTTATCCTTACATGTGATGTTAATCCTTTTATGCATCTTGTTTTGCTTAGATAGCGACGGTAGCATTATAAGATGATCCCTCTCACTTAATATCAAGATAATAATGTGTTCTTCCTTAAGTATGCACCGTTAAGAAAGTTCGTCGTTTCGAGACACCACGTGATGATCGGGTGTGATAGACTCAACGTTCGCATACAACGGGTGTTTTCAAGCCTAGCATGTACAGACATGGCCTTGAAACACACGCAATACTACGGTTCTACTTGGCGAGCCTAGCATGTACAGACATGGCCTCGGAACACGTAACCGAAAGGTAAAGCATGAGTCATATGGATGATATGATGAACATGTCGATGTTCGCCTTTGAAGCTACATCATCTCACGTGATGATCGGTTTTGTTGTAGTGAATTTGGTTCGTGTAATCACTAAAGACGACTAAGAGGGATGTTGTTTTTGAGTGAGAGTTCATGGTTTAATTTTGAATTAACTTGAACTTATTTATCATGAACAACAAATCAAAGTGAATTTGCACAACTTGTAGTAGTCATTGGCATCCACATAACTACCTTACACTTAGATTTTTAATTGAGATATAACTGTTATGATCTGGTAAATACCATTTAAGATTGGTACCGTATTAGTGAAATTTAAAATTGAGTTCTATTGTAGATTTTTGGTATTTCCTACCTAGCTCCATATGGTTAATGAATGATTGATCTAGAGAGCAAATAATTCCTACTTAGAATCCAGAGTCATGGTTGCTTCCTTATTACTTTATCTTCAAAAGAATGTTTTGTTGATCAAGGTGATTTAGGAACTGAAAAGAGTTGTTTTCAGAAACAATCAAGTGAAAGATATATTGATATCTAGAAACTTATTTTTTGGCAACATGACTGAGTATAATTTAGCGTGACAATATTTGCTTATATTATCTGAATATATGCAAATTTAGCGTGACAATGTTTGCTTATATTATCTGAATATATGCAATGATTGAAGACGCTAGGAGTTTGAATATTCCAAGAAGTTGGGCGCTAAAAAATTATCCTCTAAATCCCTTCCTTCGAGCTATAGTAGCTTAATCATAAAATTGTTATGATGGGATGGATTATAAGTATGGGTAAAGTAGTTTACCTTACTTGGAAATTGCTAAGAGTGGAATCTAGAAGAATACTATTAATATGGTGATATTAGTAGTACAATCAAACTCAAAGTATGGTGGGTGATAGTATATGACTAACACGCCAAAGAAAATGAGCTAGTAAGACTAGCATTGTTTGATGTTGAATGATTCTTCTATAAAGGGAAGGGAATATTGAAAATAGAATTACAAAAGGATATATGGCAGAAAAGGAAGATAACTGGAAAGTCCAGCTCAGGAATATATGCTTGATATACAAGTTATAGATGTATTACTAGTTAAGAAAGTATTTTTGGTATTTTGATACCACATTGGTTGGTATGAGTTGTCATACAAAGCAACGCAATGCAAGAAATACAAGGGCCTAAAAGGAACTAGTAATAGATGTGGAATCGATTATGACAAGAACATAAATAAAGTGTTATTGTGTTCATTGTCATATCGAACCAAACAGTCAAGATTTATTTGAAGAACTTAATAATTTGTTATTTTGTTCTAGTCTTTTGTGAGAACAAATGAGATTGTTCAAACTATGACCATATTCCATAATTGATGGATATGTTAATATAAATCATGTTGGTAAAGTAAACATCTATAAGACAAAATGCTAAACGTTGCAATACGTAAAAGAGTTTCACTTAAATTGTGACAACACCATTTTAGTTCATATTGAAAAGGAAAACATGGAGGAACTCCATATTGATGGACTTCCGGAGTCATTTTATTTTGAATAAATTGACGCCTGTAAGACCTCTTCCAAAAGATGACTAGAATTCCGTTCTTAGGCCAAAGTAGAATGGACGACTAATTTAGTGGAGATTATACATATTGATGTATATAGTCCATTATGTGTAGTCATGTATGGTGGATTAATTTTTCCTTCATAAAATTCTGTCGATGACTTGAGTAGATATGTGAGTATATCTATTTAAAGGGAACGGAGTTTGACATTTTGAATTGGTTCAAAAGGTTGTTAATATGAAGTAAAAATCATTGTAACAAGATAATCAAGTATTTATGATTCGATCATAAAGAATAAATTTTGAGTTACAAGTTTAGCAAAACATCTGAGAAGTTGCAGAATTGTTCTACAACTTATACTTCTCGAATACCCCACATTAGATTGGAGTATTCAAGAGACAAAAATCAAACCTTGTTTGACATGGTAAGATTAATAAAAATGCCATTATAATTTGTAGTTTATACATTAGTGACAACCGTTTTTTCCACTGAAAAGAGCACCATCATGATCCGCTGAAATTGACAACATATAAGATATGGTTTGGGTAGTGACCCGAATTGTCACTTTCTTATGTTTTGGTATGCATAGCATGTGTAAAATGTTTACAACCAAAATAGGATAAATATATGTTTATAAGGTTATCCCAAATAAAACATTGGGTATTTCTCGTATCACCAAACCAAAAGACAAATGTTGTTTGTCAGAAAGGGTTGATTTCTCGAGAAAGTAGTTCTTGCGAAACAAGTGAGTGGGAGCACAGTACTAACTCAACGAGATTAGAGAATCTTCGTTATCATGTCAAGAGTAGCGCAGCACTGGAAGTTGTTCCGGGGTTTACTATTTTGACTAAGTAGAAGACACTACAAATGTTGTAGATACTTCAAATGAGTTTGCGAACTGTACCAGTAAAGTCCAAAAACTTTGTACTTAGAACAACTTGTGGTTTAAGTGTAAAGTGTTGTTTTGACAACAAAAGGACCTGGACCTTATAAAGGAAGCAAATGATGGGCCCTGGCTTCGTAAAATTGACTATGAGTCATTATATCCGCCATAGTATCCTTGTATGAATATCAAGTATGTGACTTGGTAGTCCTTTCGATAGGCATGATGCCTAACGATAGCAAAAGGGTCTACATAGCGACAAAGACATGGATTTTACATCCTTTGAAAGTTGTACTTATCGAAAAGTTGTTTTCGACGAAGTTCAAAGAGTTCAATACTACAAGATTTTGATCTTCCGTAGTGATGCTTTAGTCTTTGCAGATAGTTCTAGCAAAGTTACATATTATGATATGGATGTTGAATAACAAAACCAATTCTCCTCTCGAGGAAGTTTGTTCAAGGATGTGTACTTGACACAGTCTGAGAGTTTTGTAAAATTCAAAAAGGTTGCTAGAAAGGTATGCACACTTCAATGGTTGAAGTGAGCATAACGAAGTTGAAATCTTTACCTTAATGAAGTTATCAAAAGAGTTTGATTCCATCATGAACGATAAAGATGCTTGTAAAGTTACAAGAAATTAAGTGGGAGCGCTATGACATATTTCCAATACTTTATGTAGATGACATATGGTTGATTGAAAATATGTATTTTAAATTAACACGGTTAAGATTTTCATATTGATGAAAGGCTTAGAAGATATTGGGCATCGATATCTATAAAAGATGGATTGAAGCGCCTGATATGATTGAAGCCAAATTACATAGATGAAATATTGAAGTAAGTCAATATAAAATTGATAAGAAGGAGTTCTTGTCACATGGAAAATAATTGAGCAAGATTCATGAGATTTCTAAGTAATGTTTCCATGCTATGTACACAACCAGATGAGTCCTATACTATAAATGTTATAGCAGGATAATTCATATGATGATTAGACAACAGTGGGAGAAATCCTTGTGTCATTTTAGAAATGCTAAGGATATGTTTTCCTATATAGTAATGACAAAATATTAGTTGTAACATGTTACACTAATAGTCTTGTCATTTATTCAAGTAATTTTATCTCAATTAAAATATGTGATGAAGGGTAGCACAATAGGATGGAAGAAAGTTCCATGCTGGATTTGAAAGAGTTTCAAAATTGAAATATTGTGACAGATACTACAACAAAGGCTAAAATATTCGTTGTGTTGACAACTGATAATAAGCGTACTTTGTGTCAAGGAGTTCTTTATTGAACTTGGTGAATTTCCAAGAATGCTGAAACTATGAAGCTACATTTTCACAATGTTAGTAACATCAGTTTAAGCTGAGGAATTAAGGTATCACCGGAACTTGGTGAATTTCCAAGAATGCTAACACTATGAAGCTACATTTTCACAATGTTAGTGACATCAGTTTAAGCTGAGGAATTAAGTTTTCACCGATTGACCATATATATACAAAGCCATCTCATTAGAGAATGAGTGATGCGTGTAGACGCAAAGAACATGCAAATACAATAGGACCTGAACAGTTCAGATCTTTTTGATAAAGTTTACCACATGCGAAGAATGGTAATAACACTGGTACGCCATATGTGTTAAGTGCTTACAGACTAGATTATTGACTCTAGTGCAAGTGGGAGACTGAAGGGAATATGCCCGAGAGGCAATAATAAAATGGTTATTATCTTATTCCTTGTTTATGATGAATGTTTATTTCTCATGCTGGAATTGTATTAACCGGAAACGTTGATACATGTGTGCTTAATAAACAAACAATGGTTCCTAGTAAAGCCTCTCTTTTAACTAGCTCGTTGATTAATAGATGATCAAGGTTTCCTGATCATGAACATTGGATGTTGTTGATAACGGGATCATGTCATTAGAAGAATGATGTGATGAACATATACCCAAAGAGAATATAGCAATGCGATCAAGTCATTTAGTTTACATTGTTATATCAAACATACGAAGTAACTTATTCCTTAGACCATGAGATCATGTTAATCGCTGATATTGGAAGAGTGCTTTGATGGCATCAAACGTCACACCGTAACAGGGTGACTATAAAGGTGTCGTTAAGTATTCGGAAAGTATTAGTTGAGGATCATGGATCAAGAGTGGAATTTGTCCATCCAAATGACGGAGAGATATACTCTGGGCCCTCTCGGTGATATCACATCGAAACCGCTTGCAAGCACGTGATATGATCACAAGGATGTTATATCACGGGAACGAGAAAAGCGTACTTGTCGGTAACGAGATTGAACAAGGTATGGTTGATACCAATGATCGAATCTCGGACAAGTAAAATATCGCGAGACAAAGGGAATAGTTCACGGCGTTGTTGGTTCACACGATCACGAAAGTCATCGTTGAATATATAGGAGTCATCACGGATCTCCAGATCCCGCTGTTGATTATTGATCGGAGAGGAGTCTCGATCATGTCTATCTTATTCGCGAACCGTAGGGTGACACACTTAAGGTTCTATGACGCATTTGAGAGGATACGGAATATCGGAGAAAAGTTTGGACAGCACCGAAATTGTTTCGGGGAATATTGAAATAGTCACCGAAATTGTTTCGAGTAATTTTGAAATAGTTCAAGGGGATTCTTATAAAATGGTTGTTAATAGATTTAACAACTAACTCAAGGGGTTATATGTTAATGTTTGTTAATGGAATTAACAAATATTAAAATAAAGAAATAAAATTGTTTTATTTATTTATTAAAGAAAACCCTTGGGATTTTGAGTGGGAATTCATGGAAGAATGAGTGGGTTGAGTGGAGACTCCACTCACATGATGAGGGAGAGGTGGAGGCAGCCAAAAATTCGTGGCTGCCATCCCCTCCTATAAAAGGAGGGGTGAGAGCTCCCTCTCCCCCACACACACACTTGTGTCATCTCTTCCTCCCTCCTGCCGCTGCTCCACCACTTGTTCGTGCGCTTGGCGAAGCCCTGAGCAATGTTTTTCTCCACCACCACCACGTCGTCGTGCTGCTGGAGTTCCGAGGGATCCTCTACTTCCGCGCCCCGCTGGAACGAGGGAACGGAGGTCGTCATCAACCGTACGTGTGACCGATCACGGATGCACCGCCGGATTGCGGTGCTCATCTTCTCGCTATCGGGATCGGTGTGAGTACGACTACGCCAACAACGAGATTTGATCTCGTACCAGTTTGAGTCTTCGAGGGTATGTGTTCTCCTTAACCCTCTCGTTGCCCGTTGCACTTCGTCTCCTAGATTAGATCTTGGCCTTTAGGGTGTCTCTCGCGTAGGAAATTTTTTGTTTTCTATGCAACGAACCCTTCAAAAACATGTGCTTCACTAATTGTGACAACCACACGAACGAAACACCTATTGCTAGAACACTTGCTCCCTTGAGATACTTGAGATATTTTCTGCTTGCTACTTGTGAAACTTGCTTAGAAACTTGCTTTAGAAACTTGCTTTAGGATTACTTTCATTTTAAACTTGCTTCACTAGTTACTAGACAAACCACACTCCACGTCACTTGCTTTTAATTAGTTAGTTCCTTTTAGTCAAACTTATTGCTCTGCATAAACAGCCATATAAGAGGATTATAGGGCTTTAGAGAATAGATAGCTTACTTTCAGCTCCTCGTGGGTTCGACACTCAAATACTTATCGAAAGGTACTACAATTGATCTCCTGCACTTGGGAGTCATCAAGCACTTTTCTGGCGCTGTTGCCGGGGAGCGTTGTGCTAAGCTTTTATTCTTGTTTGCATTGCATACTAACATATAAACCTAAAACACAAAAAAAATATAAAATGGAAAACAACCAAACAATTTTAGAACTGTATAATATCTACCTTGAATTCGGACATGAAGTGTTTGAGGAGAAATTGAAAAATTATTTGCACAACAATCATATTTGTGGTAGTACTAATTCTTTGAACACCTTTATTGCTAAGGAAAACCTTGAGCTTGGGGAAGTTTGTCTTGATGAATATGATATTTTTAGTCCCCCTACTATTGAGGATAAAAATGATATACTTGCTGATTCTATGGAAAGTTTTAAGCTTGGGGAAGTTGGTTTTGATGAGCATGATATTTCTAGTTCCCCAAGCTTGGAGGAGAAAATTCACTTTGATGATACTATGCCTCCTATATATGATGATTGCAATGAAAATTATGAATGTTTAACTCCCACTATCACTAATGAGGATTTTACTTATGTGGAGAGTAGTGATTCTTTTATGCATGTGGCTCATGATAAGAATGTTTTATGTGATATTCATATTGTTGAATCTATTCATGATGCTACTGAAAATTATTATGAGAGAGGGAAACATGGTTACACATATTTCAACAATATTAAGTTTCCCCTCTTTATGCTGAAAGTATTGAAGTTGCACTTGATATACCTTTCTATGCTTGCTATTATGTGCTTCTTTTATTTGTTTCATTACAAAATGCCAATGCATAGGAAAGGGGTTAGACTTAAAAATAAATTGTTTAATATTTTTTGGTGTGTTCCTTATGCTTTAATTTCCTATTCGGTTTGAGCACACATTTATGTCTTTTCAACATGTAAAATACCTTTACCTACTGTTATCTATCATTTAGTTTAAGATTTTCATTTTATAAAAAATTTGGGAAAGTAAATGAGAAGGATGAGTAATGGAGACGTTGGGGTCGACCTTGAACATGTGTTGTTCATGCCAATGAAACCATTGCAAAGTCTCTATCATTAAAACTTTTTCCAAAGCTAAAAACAATAAAAATATTAGTTCACTACTGTAACATCACATTTCTGTCTTATTTCTCATCATAAATGGCAAGAATAATCTTATATGAGAGATAGGATTAAACAATAGTAATTAGCTGTCCAGAAAATAGATTCCTGAACTTCACTGCGAAAAATGTTTAAAATCACAGAAGTGGAATTTTGACCTGGTAATTTATGACAGAAATATTTAGTTATCACTACATATTACATTAGTTTTAAGTTTTCTTATTTGAGCAACTTAAGTGCCTCTAAAAATTCACTCTTTACGGGTTGTTCAGTTTTTGGCAGATTATGTCTTTATTTTGCATTACTCTCATTACTTGTGTTTTGTGTGGTTCTTTTGATCAAGGAGAAATGCGCAACTGTAGTAACAGTAGTTAATATTTAGAATCAACTCATGATGTGTCTTTTCTGTACCTATGTGGATTTTATTTATGGAGGCACTAACCCCTCTAATCAAGTTTTATGTTGAGATTTGTGTAAGAAGAATTTTTCAGGAGGAAGAGTTGAGTGAGATGAACAAAGATCAAGAGGGACAACCAATCAAGCTTGGGGATGTACCCCTGGGCTCACCCTACATGTATCAAATAAGTACAAGAAACCAAGCTTGGGGATGCCGAGCCACCTCACTCCACCATCATTATGTTAAGTAAGAAAAGCCTAGCTATACGGCTATCAATAAAGCGCTTTACGGGAGGCAACCCGGTTGTTTTTGTTTGGATTTTCCTAGTGTCCTCTTGCTGTCTCAAGAGATTAGTTTTTTTTTGTTTTAATTCTGGAGTTTTCAATAAAGAGTCAAGTCAAACCCATTTGGACTTATAAGTTGCTATCCTAGTGCATGAAATTTCTATTTCAGCACGAGTCTGCTCACCGTATGATTTTTCATTTTTTATCTGTAAGTCGGATTGAGCTAATTTTTAGTATGTTCTGCAACTTTTTGTCCTCTATAAGAAAAAAAATTGGCTTAATTTTTTGACGAGTCTAGCATAGGGAAAAACGTTCGTTTTGCTGCTGTTGCTTTTCTGAACAGATTCTGCCTTCTTTTGTTTTATGCACTCTTTGGGCTTGGGAATCGAATTTCCATGATTCTTTCAAGCAAGAGAGTGAACATACAACATAATGAACCTTATTGTCTATCTACTGGAGCATTTGATTTGGAATTTTGCACAGCAATCATGTGATTTTTTTGTCCTTGCTAATCTCACCCCACAGAAAAAGAATGGGAGAAACATGTTTTGTGAAGTTTTTTCACAGGGAATAGAGGAGCTGCGCCTCAAGACATCCAAGAATGGCGAAAGCCATAAGCTTGGGGATGTGATGAACACCCCACTGGAGCTACACTATTTTGGTTAGCACACGTCTACTTTCTGTTTTTCTAAGCAAAGCATTTATCGTAGAGACTTGAAGCGTCTAGTTTTTGTTTTTATTTTTGTTTTGATAAGACCACACCCATCATTTTATATGAGATTGAGCTACTGGAGTTTGGGGTTGGAATATATTGGATATAAGTATTATGACTTGGAATAGGGATTCCATGGTTGATTTGAAGATCTACATATGTTTGCATGATTTATAGACTTTTTATGTGTAGAAATTTGCAATAATGTTGTCTTGAGCTATCTCTTATTCATGTCCTTGATGTTAATTGCTGGTTTACTTAGTTTGTCATGAAATGAGTAGTTATACGGACACTAATGCATGCATACTAGCTGGTCAACTATCTCCCTCTTGCTAGCCAAAAAAGTAAAAATTCCAACAAGTATAAACTTGTTTCCAACACCCTTTAGCCAAGTATTTCCAGTGAGTCCACCATATCTACCTATTAGCTTCAGATCTATTCCGAGTATGTTCACCATGTTATAGTGTTATTTATGTTCTAAATTAAGATATTCACTTTATTAATTGTCATGAGCTGAATTTGGGATAGGACTCTCACGAACTTTTGAATGCACACCTTTACTTTTCATTGCACTTAATAAACATGACCCAATAACGGGAGCTAAAAGTTTTGCGTTTGACAAGTGTTTGGTTGGGAGCTAACTATAAACGTGTATCACTAGAAAGCTTTCAACATTGCACAAAAATTTACATTTGGTTGATATCATGTACTTTTGTTTTTGGACTCCGGCCATGCCGAAATGAAATAGAGGAATAGTAAGTTTTGATGAGTAAGTATATTTATGACTAGAGAAATGCATTGGGCCGCTAACCCAAGCCATGCTTGATCATGGTGGAAATTTACTTACAGCTAGAGTGGACTCTACAAACACATCCTACAATAAAATAAGAAGCTATGCATATAGTGAATGAAATAAAAAAGGATAATGAGTCTACTCCGTTTGTTCATCTTGTCATTGTGACATGGGCTGGTTTCCATGTCATGGGGCAAGAGGTACCTCTTTGCGGTTCTCTATGATGTCATTAATACTTATTATGATTGTACAAAGCTTATTAGGAATCTTAAGTTGAGTAATCATGGAGTAGGTTTTCACACTCACGGGGCATGAGGCATTCAACCAACACCTTGTCAATCGCATTACTTCAACATTCACAATTTAAGATGCTAGTGATAAAGGGTCAATGAGAGTCTTAGACCAATGGATGCCACATTTCAATTAGTAATTTTAGTTGAATAATTTAGAGGCTAAATAAGACTTGATCATGTTTTACCTCTACTCAATTTTCTCCAAAGTGTCCACCATATTTTCTATTTTCCATTATGCTATTCTTTGACCAATATAGGATTTTATTTTTCATTTTGTGTATGCATTTGGTCCATGGTGCTTTTATTTCATTATACACTTTGTGAACTTTCATGAAGCATCTTTTCTTGCATATTTGATATTTCTTATAACATGAATTGTATGTTGCTACTCATCTACATATGAATCATTTGATTATATGTAGCATGAATAATCTTCTTTGATATTCCATGATTGTTTTAAAATGCAAAGTCCATGTTAGTTTTATCACCTACATACTCGAGGACGAGTATGGGTTAAGCTTGGGGATGTTGATGCATGTAAAATGCATACATGAACTTTGCATGTTATTACTTGTTTTTCCTACATATTAGCAACTTATATTCATGTTTTATAATGATTTGGGGGATTTTCTGAACAATCCCCCTTGTTTTGGTTCTAACCCTGTTTTTCCAGAAAACGTACTTTTTAGTGTTTCAGACTTTCCGGGAGCTTCGGGACTCCAAAAAGGGCAAGGCCAAAGAGCACGGTTCAGAATTTTTGAGACGAAGACCATGGGCCAAAGTAGAGGGCCAAAAGGCCAACCAGGTGGAAAAGAGGACCCTCCACGCGGCCAGATTCCTTGGCCGCGTGTGGGGCCCCATTTTTGCCCCCGTGGCTCCGATGCCGTCGATCTTTCTTCTCCCGAGTGTCTCGTGACCTAAAAACGACTATATAAAGGATCCCCTGGCCTTTTCGAGAAGGAGGCGACGCCGAGAGACGAAACCACGAAACAAAGAGACAGAAGGCTGCCGCCGGAGAAGATCGGAGGGGGGAAACGCCGCCGGGATCACCCTCGGAGGGCTCCACCCCCCTCCGGCGTGTTCATCATCAACATCTACAGCAAGATCAGCTCCATCTCTCCACTGTAATCTCTTGGCAAACACGATGTATGATGCAATACTATATTCCCTTGATGTATTGTGTCTCCCCGTCTATGTTTGAGTAGTGAAATGTTCTTGGCAATGGTGAAATAGTTCGTTGATTGGTTGCATACAAGTTTGTTATCTTCTATGATTGTCTTTATGTACAATATATGAGTGCACACATATGTTGGGGAATGCATGTAAGGTGATCACCGGTAGCATAATGGAGTGGTGGTGACTTGGGAGTGACAGTAACCTGAGACCGAGCCACAAAGTTAAGTTATTGGGGGATATATATAGGGGACCTTAGAATGTAAGGCTATGGTGGGACTTTATGTCTTAATCAATCTTGTGCAGTCATTTACTTGGCCACATGATCCATCATAAGGGGTTGTAGATCATTTACTTGACTATACCTATTCATGGCTCCTTCCTAGAAGAAACAACTAAGACTAAAACATGTGCTTCACTAATTGTGACAACCACACGAACGAAACACCTATTGCTAGAACACTTTCTCCCTTGAGATACTTGAGATATTTGCTGCTTGCTACTTGTGAAACATGCTTAGAAACTTTCTTTAGAAACTTTCGCTAGGATTACTTGCATTTTAAACTTGCTTCACTAGTTACTAGACAAACCACACTCCACGTCACTTGCTTTTAATTAGTTAGTTCCTTTTAGTCAAACTTATTGCTTTGCATAAACAGCCATATAAGACGGTTATAGGGCTTTAGAGAATAGATATCTTACCTTCATCTCCTCGTGGGTTCGACACTCAAATACTTATCGAAAGGTACTACAATTGATCTCCTACACTTGGGAGTCATCAGCGGTACATCCGGTTTTGCAATTCTGGGTAATCTCGTGGATTTTATCCCGGACATATTTCGTCGTTCGAATTCTTCAATTTGCTCCTACTTTGCTTTGATAGTAGCTTGCGCTTTGAGGAGGTTTTCTTGAGATCGGAATAGGTGTTGCTGCTGCCGCATAAGGGCTTGCCTTCTGGCTTCCAGCACTTCCTGTGGTTCGTGAGGTCCAACCGGGGATTTGATCAGATCGATCTCGTCCTATTCCGACATCTAGTGAATGGGGATTGCTTTCTTTTTCTTCTCTGGAGGTGTGACTCCGGTTCCTCCTGCTACTTCCAGGTTTTGGTTGGCAATATCCGCCAATTTTTTCTTCTGGAGTTTAAATTGGAGTTTCTTGGCAGTCTTCTTTTTTCTTTTGAAAGAAGGAGGCTTTTTCCAGGTTCTTCTTCCGTCAATTCTTTGACATCGGGGTAGGTTGGACTAGTTTTGCCCTCCTCTCTTTCCTCATCTGGCGGAGGTGTTTTGGGGTCTTCATCATCTTCGGCATCCGAGTTTTCAGTCGGTTTTTCCATAAGTACTTCATGGAAGCTCCCTTGCATAGATTTGACCTTTCTCTCAAAAGTGTCTTCATCTTCATCTTCGGAACCTATGTCTTCAGATCCGGGCTCCGACTCCAATCTTGCTTCTATAGCAGCTAACACAGAGTCGACTTCCGAGTTTGTTGTTTCGCTGACGGGTGCCGGATCTTCCACTTGTTCTGTGGGTTTATTGTTTTCTGCTTCTTCCACGGGAATAGTTTCTTCCTTGTTATCCGTGACCTCGGATTGCACCATGCCAATAAAGTGAGATCTGATTGCAGGCATCTCCGGAGAGGCGGCGAGTTCAGCACTGTTTTGGCGATTTGAGCAGAATCCGGTATCATAGTTTTCCTCAATTGGGTATAGGGCGCGGGTGGGATAGATTTGCTTCCACCACAGAATCCCATAGCCTCTGCAGTTAATCCGATAAAAATATTCGCATATCTGATTGGTAAAACGCAGGCACTTACTAGGTGACTTTGTGCTGGCATGTACGATTCGTTGTCGAGTAAGCGCCCGACGTGGCCGTCGAAATTCAAGCTTCCGACAGTTAATGTACTACCGATTCCGCCGAGTATTCCCGATCGAAACGTAACTTTTGACGCCGCTGGCCCCACGGTGGGCGCCAACTGTCGAGACATCGTAGTAAGGATCATAGACGGGGGTGCCATGAGCCTATGGGTAGAGACATGGGGGACGTGATAGTACGACAATTGAGAACATCAGGTTTTACCCAGGTTCGGTATGACGCAACTAGGCGGCGTTCCTACTCATGCAATCTCACTAAATCAAGGCTGAAGCCTGAAGTATACAAAGTATAATGTGAGTATGGTTTCTCTAACTCGGCGAGGATCAACTTCTCGGCGAGTTGGCTTCTAGCTAATTGTTCTCTATGTTTCGTCTCTACCGTTTGGTTTTATATAGATAGCCGGGTTGGGGTTTACAGAAAGGAAACCTAGAAGACTACAGAAAGTATCTAACTTGGAAAGTAAGGAATCTGTCTTCTTCTCCAAGCCGCACCACTTTGGGCAGTGGTTCGGGTTCTTCTAGAATCCGGCTTCCTGCGCATCAGCTTACTGGGCCGCCTAATGGACTGTGATCCATTACCAACAGGCCACCCTGGTAATCCGGCTCTTTAGGCCAATGCCGGACATACCCCTAATCGATATATATCCAACACTAGTATTCTGAATTTTCGTCCTGTAGATATGACCCTTGAACCCTATGTCCCTTGCTTATGATCGCTTCGGTCGTAACCATGGAGCATCTTCATTATCTAACGGGATGGTTGGGTCAGCTTCACTGTGAATGGCAGAATTTCATCAAAATTATTATAATCTTCTGACATGTCTATCTTGTCCTCGACTCCCACGGTGTTTCTTTTCCCTGGAAGGACTATGTGACGCTTCGATTCATCGTACGATGTATTTGTTTGCTTTTTTTTCTTTTTTTCGGGCTGGAGGACATGTCCTTCACATAGAAAACCTGAGCCACATCATTGGCTAGGACGAATGGTTCGTCATTGTAACCAATATTGTTGAGATCCACTGTTGTCATTCCGTAAAGCGGGTCTACCTTTACCCCTTCTCCATTCAGGTTGACCCATTTGCACTTGAACATAGGGACCTTAAAAGAAGGTCCATAGTCAAGTTCCCATATCTCCTCTATGTAACCATAGTATGTGTCATTTTTTCCATTCTCGTTTGTTGTATCAAAGCGGACACCACTGTTTTGGTTAGTGCTCTTCTTATCTTGGGCGATCGTGTAAAATGTATTCCCATTTATCTCGTACCCTTGAAAACTCCCAATAGTCGAAGATGGTGACCCGACCAACATGTACAGCTGATCTTCAACAGTGGTGTCATTTATAAGATGTGTTTGCAACCAACTTCCGAAAGTCTCCATGTGTTTGCGTTTAATCCATGAGTCATCCTTCCCCGGGTTTGGGGAGCTTACAATATTCTTGTGTTCCTCGAGATACGGAGCCACGAAGGTTGAATTTTGTAGAACTGTGTAGTGTGCTTTAGTGAAAGAATGTCCGTCCCTGGGTATCATTGTTTTCTTTCCCAACATTCCTGTTCCTCTTAGTCTCCCCTCATGCCGCGATTCAGGAACACCAATCGTCTTACGGTCAGGAATAAAGTCAACACAGAACCCAATGACCTCCTCTGTTCCATAGCCCTTCGAGATGCTTCCTTCTGTCCTAGCACGGTTATGAACATATTTCTTCAAGACTCCCATGAACCTCTCAAAGGGGAACATATTGTGTAGAAATACTGGACCGAGAATATGAATCTCTTCACATAGGTGAACCCGGAGATGATTCATAATGTTGAAGAAGGATGGTGGGAACACCAACTCAAAACTAATAAGACACTTGACCACATCCCTCTATAATCTTGCTAGACTTTATGGATCGATTACCTTATGAGATATTGCATTGAGGAATGCACATAGCTTCACAATAGGTACTCGCACATTTTCCGGTAGAAGCCCCCTCAATGCAATCGGAAGCAGCTGCGTCATAATCACGTGGCACTCATGAGACTTCAGGTTTTGGCATTTTTCTCTGCCATATTTATTATCCCCTTTATATTCGACGACAAGCCAGACGGCACCTTGATACTGTAAAGGACTTCAAAAAATATTTCCTTCCTCCTTTGGTAAGAGCGTAGCTGCTTAAATAATGGCACCATGTATATGTGTGCTTGTTGCTTGGGTCTTTCGTACGTTGCTGGTCCTCCCGTGCTTCTGGCGTATCTTTTGACTTCCCATACACGCCCAGGAAGCATAGCAGGTTGACGCAGAGATTCTTTGTCACGTGCATCACGTCGATTGAAGAGCGTACCTCTAGAACTTTCCAATAGGGTAGCTCCCAAAATATAGATTTCTTCTTCCACATGGGTGTGCGCTTATCAGGGCCGTTCGGAACAGGTTGGCTGCCATCACCCTTTCCGAAGATTACTTTTAGGTCCTTTACCATATCGAATACATCATTACCACTACGGAGGTCAGGCTTCTTCCGGGTATCTGCCTCACCTCTGAAATGTTTGCCTCCTTTCTTTCTTACGGGATGCTTGATCGGAAGAAATCTACGATGCCCTAGGTTTACAACCTTCTTACATTTATCCAAATATACATTGTCAGTCTTATCTAAACAGTGTGTGCATGCATTTTATCTCGTGTTTGTATGTCCAGAAATGTTACTAAGAGTAGGCCAATCATTGATGGTTACGGAAAGCAACACTCGTAGGTCAAATGGCTTTTGTTCGTTCTCATCCCACAGACGCACACCTGGTTTGCCCCACAATTGTAAGAGTTCTTCCACTAATGGACTTAGGTACACATCAATGTCGTTGTCGGGTTGCCTCGGACCCTGGATGAGCACTGGCATCATAATGAACTTGCGCTTCATGCACAACTAAGGAGGAAGGTTGTAGATACATAGAGTCACGGGCTAGGTGCTATGACTGGAGCTCTGCTCCTCGAAAGGATTAAAGTCATCTGTACTTAGACCAAACCATAAGTTTCTTGCCTCTCCAGTAAAGTCTGGGAAGTCTCTCTCAATTTTTCTCCACCGCGACCCATTAGCGGGGTGTCTCAACTTTCCGTCTTTCTTACGGTCTTCTTTGTGCCATCACAACAACCTGGCATGCTCTTTGTTTCTAAACAGTCGTTTCAACCGTGGTATTAATTATAGGAGCATACCACATCACCTTTGCAGGAACCCTCTTACGGGGTTGCTCGCCGTCAACATCGCTAGGGTCATCTGTCCTGATCTTATACCGCAGTGCAGTGCATACCGGACATTTATCCAAATTCTCGTACTTCTCACCGCGGTAGAGGATGTAGTCATTAATGCATGCATGTATCTTATACACATCTAATCCTAGAGGGCAGAGAGCCTTCTTTGCTTTGTTCGTACTATCAGGAAATTCGTTATCCTTTAGAAGCTTCGGCTTCATTATTTGAAGTAAACTCTGAAATGCCTTGCCAGTCACACCATTTTGTGTCTTCCATTTCAGCAACTCCAGTGTGGTACCGAGCTTTGTGCTGCCATCTTCGCAATTTGGGTACAACAACTTTTTGTGATCCTCTAACATGCCGTCCAACTTCAACCTCTCCAATTCACTTTGCAGTCTTCCCTTGAATCAGCAATAACTCGACCAAGATCATCATCGGGCTCATCTGATGCCCGTTCTTGATCACCTCCTTCGTCTGCATTGTTTTCCATTGCAGTATCACCGTATTTAGGGAACATAGGATCCTCTTCTTCTTCATTGTCTTCCATCACAACCCATCTTTCTCCATGCTTGGTCCAACAATTATAGCTAGGCATGAAACATCTCCGAAGCAGGTGGCCGTGAAGGACTCTCAAGGAAGAGTGGTCCATGACGATCCGACAGTCAACATATGGGAAACACATAAAGTCATTCTCATTGTGAGAAATTCATCCAGCCCTGCCCTATACTCGGAAGTGCGTCGGTCACCGTACATCCATCATTTTCCTGCATCCATATGCATCGTATAATTAAGTTTATAAAAAAAAAATTACAATAACATCTTCAATAGCGAAATGACCACAGTACATCGACACATATAACTTTTTTTGTATCACTTAAAGATGAAAAGGACAAGTTTGCTAACCTCGGTCGAAGATACCATTATCTGTGAACTTAAGTGTGCCTCGCGTATTTCGTCGAACACCTCGAGTGCATAGTAAAAGAACACACACTAGAACCCATCTCTCTCACTCCTCCAAGCAAAAAAACAGAGGGAAGGGGGGCTGGGAGGCAGTATATGTAGGCAAGGGGCATTCGTCCCGGTTCCTGACAAGAACCGGGACCAATGCCCTTGAGCGTGCCACATGGCATGTGGCGAGGCATTAGTCCCGGTTTCTGTCCAGGAACCGGGACGAATGCCCCCTAAACAACCGGGACCAATGCCCCTGGGGCGATATCACTGCCCCGGCCGCAAAAACCGGGACCAATACATAGCATTGGTCCCAGTTTTTTGTGCAACCGAGACTAATGCCGTTTCTAGCTCAGAATGAAAGAGGGGTTTCTACTAGTGCAAACACGTCCTAAGTTGACGAGTGACAGATTCCGCTATCGATCAGTGCCAAGGTAGGTTTGTTGGTCCTATCTCTGATCCACTCATGAGTACGTGCATATGTGCATTACGTACTTGTTTAACTTGCAACTTGGTCACATGGTCTCTGCTCATATTTCTTCGTTATCTCTACCATGATTTCACATGCTTGTGTAGGAAATTAAACCTTGACAAATCTTAAGTTTCTTGCGACATGTTTTTGTTGTGCAATCAATAGAGAGGGAATTATGTTAAGATGATGCAAGCTACTAGATAACCACCTGCAGTGGCATTAAGAACAGTTACCTCACTACGGGACAACGCCAATACGCCGACGGCAAAATATCGGGGTCCTCGGTGTAGACCCGGACATGCTAACCCATAATGCAAAAAAAAATTGGGCTACGCCGACGGCAACCCCGTCGGCCTATTTTTTTTGCTACGCCGACAGCAACCGTCGGCGTATCCTAATTTTTTTTACTTACTCACCATTTTGAGCATAACTTTTGCATATAAACTCGGATTTCGATGTTCTTTAGCTCTTTTTGAAAAGGAGAAACATATCTACATGATCATGCATAGTGTTTAAGCTACATTCTTCAAAAAATTACATGAGCAAGAACGGAACAAAGAAGAAAGTGTTAACGGTTACCGGGTGTATACCTATAAGCTGGGTTTTTTCTTCAGCGGGGCTAGGGGTTGAATATTGATAAACTCTTGGTGTATATATGATGAAATAGGTAGTTGTGTACCTAAAAATGTTTTTTTAAATTATGAGAAAACTATGAGGTACCTGTAGTTCAAATTTGACATGTTTCCAGCTGAATCGGCAGAAACTTGTGCCATTCAGAAGAGGTGGATGAAAACCTTTTCATAGAAAACAAATTGGTTATGTGTACATATAACATGGTTTAGTATTTCAAAAAATTCATCTCCCAAGTTTTGCAACATATTTGTGGTAGGTCCTTCACAAAAAAACCCATTTTTGACACTCAGAAAATGGAAAATGTTTTTATTCAATGAAAAGAAAAACTTCCTCCGTCAACATTGTCCGTGCTTCCAATATGCATGTTTCTGTGGAATATGGGCATATTTAAACAAACTATGCCATGGATTTGGCCATAACACTTGTCCTTTGGTCCCAAACCCTAGAATGTTCGGAGGAGATAGCTCAATTTTGTGAACATATTTTTACCATAACTGTCGTATTCCAAGTTTTTCATTTTTGGTGGATACTAGGACATCTATAATGACACCACTCGAAGGTCTTGCATCATGGGTTGTTTTGAATTTTCTGGAATTTTCTAAGCCAGTTTCAGAGAAAAGTCAAGACGGCGGGCATGACCAATCATAGCTAGGGGATGAATATTGATAAAATATTGGTGTATCTATGATCAAATAGGTAGTTGTGTACCTAGCAATTATTTTTTCCAAAAAACATGAGCAAACTATAAGGTACCTGTAGTTCAAATTCGACCTGTTTCCTGCTGAATCGGCAAAACTTGTGTTTTTCAAAAGAGGTGGATGGAAACCTTTTCATAGGAAACAAAATTGGTTATTTGTACATATAACATGGTCTAGTATTTTCAAAAAAAATGCATCTCCCAAGTTTTGTAACATATTTGTGGTAGGTTCTTCACAAAATAAACCATTTTTGACACTCGGAAAATGGAAAATGGTTTTTTTATTCAATGGAAAGGAAAACTTCCTCCGTCAACATTGTCCGTGCTTCCAAGATGCATGTTTGTGTGGAATATGGGCACAATTAAACAAACTATGCCATGGATTTGGCCATAACACCCGTCATTTGGCCCGAAACACTATAATGCTTGGAGGAGATAGCTCATTTTTGTGAACACATTTTCAATACAACTGTCGTATTCCAAGTTTATTATTTTTGGTGGATACTAGGACATATATAATGACACCACGCGGAGGTCTTGCATCATTTTGGGTTGTTTTGAAATTTCAGGAATTTTCTAAGCCGGTTTCAAGGAAAAGTCAAGACAGCGGGCATGACCGTTCGTAGCTAGGGGTTGAATATTGGTAAACTCTTGGTTTATCTATGATGAAATAGGTAGTTGAGTACCTAAAACTTATTTTTGCCAAAAATCATGAGCAAACTATGAGGAAACTGTAGTTCAAATTTGACCCGTTTCCAAGTAAATCGGTAGAAACTTATGTTTTTCAAAAGAGCTGGATAGAAACCTTTTCATAAGAAACAACTTGGTTATTTTTACATATAACATGGTCTATTATTTTCAAACAATGCCTCTCCCAATTTTTGCAATATATTTGTGGCAGGTCCTTCACAAAAAAAACCCATTTTTGACACTCAGAAAATGGAAAATGGTTTTTCTATTCAATGAAAAGGAAAACTTCCTCCGTAAACATTGTCCATGATTCCAAGATGCATGTTTGTGTGGAATATGGGCACATTTAAACAAACTATGCCATGGATTTGTCCATAACACCCGTCATTTGGCCCGAAACCCTAGAATGTTGTGAGGAGATAGCTCATTTTTGTGAACACGTTTTCAACACAACTATCATACTCCAAGTTTATTATTTTTGTGGATACTAGGACATATATAATGACACCACGCGAAGGTCTTGCACCATTTTGGGTTGTTTTGAATTTTCCGGAATTTTCTAATCCGGTTTCAGGGAAAATTCAAGACGGCGGGCATGACCGTTCGTAGCTAGGGGTTGAATATTGAGAAACTCTTGGTGTATCTCTGATGAAATAGGTAGTTGTATACCTAAATATGATTTTTTTTTCCAAAAATCATGAGCAAACTATGAGCCACATGTAGTTCAAATTTGACCCGTTTCCACCTGAATCGGCAGAAACTTGTGTTTTTCAAAAGAGGTGGATGGAAACATTTCATATGAAACAAATTGGTTATTTGTGCACATAACATGGTATAGTATTTTAAAAAATTGTAGCTCTTAAGTTTTGCAACATATTTGTGGTTGGTCCTACACAAAAAAAACTTATTTTTTGCACTTGGAAAATAGATTTTTTTTACCATGAAAAGGAAAATTTTGTTTGTTTGCGAATTTATAAACCTAGGTCTATGTTTGTTTTCAATACAATTGTGCTCCACTTTGCCATATCTTGGCACATTTCAACATGGTTTGCTAATTTGGTGCCCAAGTTTGGCCTGTTTTCTCCACGAACCATAGTTTCGACACCAAAATTGGTTGGGTGACCATAGCCCATACACTAAACATCTCACTTAGTAAAATTCTATACATGATGAAAAATATTATATGGATGTTATATTTGAATTTCTCTTAATTTTGTAATCGATATGGACATATTATTTGTCAAATTTTGATTTACGGATTAATAGATATGAATTATTCAGTATTAAATAGAAAAGTAAAAAATATTAATTATTTTTTAAATTCAAGATTATTTGAATTCAATACTATTATTAGTTATTAGTTTTTCTTTAAATAATTGTTTGAATTCTGAAAATAAAAGAGTGTGACATGATGGTCCAATGGTTAACAAGATTGATTGGATACTATTGTTAGCAAAACATTTGTTGTTTCTAGGCAGCTCACGGGGAAGGAACTATGAATTTAAGCGTGATGGGGCTAGAGCAATCTGAGGATGGGTGACCAATCGAAAAGTGTTAGTAGAAGCGAGTAATTTAGATTAAAATAAAAATTCTTAGAGATAAAGATAAGTGTGTCTATAGTGTGATTAAGTTGCTAAAGAAGTGAAATAAAAAATGCAGAAAAATATAAAAAAATTGAATTTTTGTTTGAAAAAATAATAAATAATCCAGTCTACCTATACGTCGACGGCTTCCCCGTCAACGTAGCCCAGTTTACGCCGACGGCCGCTAGACTACGCCGACAGGGGTAGACGCCGACGAGGTATACGCCGACGGCCACTGTCGGCCTACCCTTACGCCGACGGGGAAGGTATATACACCGACGGGGTCAGGCCGTCGGCGTTAGAGCCAGTCCCGTAGTGTGCCCCGCAATAATCACCACCATGTACATTATATCTCAAACGATTTTCATGCGATCGAAATATTTACTCGAACAAAAAATCTAATTTTAGGCGCTAAAATCATACTCCCTCGGTATCGAAATGTAAGATGTTTTTCCGTTTCCTAGACTGTTACACGCAATAGCAAAACATCGATGAAATTAAGCAAGATCGAACCAATGGAACATGAGATTTTAACGTGGAAAACTATTCCAACAAGGAAGAGAAAAAACCACAGGCGCCAGCCAGCAATACTTCCTTATTTCGGGTGAGGTTACAAACGCGTCGAGATTTACAATGTGTGGCTTATCCCGTGCGGCGGCTTACAAGAGATATATAAAGTTGGTCCTAACCTAACTAGCTCGGTAACGGTGAATCCAAGTCCGCTCTACTCGTCAGAAATTTGGCCTTTTATCGGCATAAGTGAATTTGGATCACCCAAAAATAACACTCTACCTTGAGACAAATTCCTTCATGTAGCATAAATAAAATCTTCATCCTGAAACAAGAAATAAAACACCTTCGGCGCCAAACAGCCTCTCGGGCTAAACAGTTATACCGACTAAGCTCAAACTTAGTAACAGAAATTGGCTTTGTCATCATATCAGCAGGATTATCATGAGTACTAATGTTGCATACGTTCAACTTACCTTGTGCAACAACATCACGCATATAATGGTACTTGACATCAATGTGCTTTGTTCTCTCATGGAACATATGATCCTTAGTAAGGTAAATAGCACTTTGAATGTCGCAAAATAGGTTAATGCAAGTACATCTCCATAAAGCTCAGCAAACAGACCTTTCAACCAAACCGATTCTTCGGATGCTTCAGCACTAGCCATGTACTCAGCCTCAGTAGTAGATTGTGCAACAACATTCTGCAAAGTATCCTTCCAGCTAACCGCACATTCACTAACAGTAAACACATAACCTGTGAGAGATCTCCTCTTTTCCAAGCCGACAGCAAAATATGAATCCATATAGCCTACAAATCCCTCGCTAGTCTTGCCAAATTTCAAGCAAACTTTGGATGTGCCGCGAAGGTATCTGAAAATTCACTGAACAACTTTCCAATGTTATTTACCAGGATTAGTCATGTATTGACTGACCAAACTCATAGCATAAGACAAATCCGGCCGAGAATACACCATGGCATACATTATGGAACAAACAACACTATAATAAGGAACTCCTGACATGTACTCAATATGTTTGTCAGTACTAGGACATTGTAATGCTGGCAACTTGAAGTGTGAAGCAATAGGAGTACTAACAGACTTTACATCATGCATATTAAAACGATGAAGAACTTTCTTAATGGAATTCTCCTGACTAAGAAATAGCAATCTAGATTTTCCGTCTCTTGAAATCTCCATACCTAGAATTTTCTTAGCAGGACCAAGATCCTTCATCTCAAACTCACTACTCAATTGTTTCTTCAACGTAGTGATTTCTTTCATGCTCTTGGCAGCAATTAATATATCATCAACATATAGCAACAAGTATATAGGCGATTCATCAACAAATTTAATGTACACACAGCTGTCCTATTCAGAACTGAGTCTGTTAATTATGTTGCTATTAATGTAATTGTTACTAATTTTAAAACAATATAAGATATTTATATTCAAATTATATGTAAATAGTAAAATAGTTAATAGTTTGAATAATTATTTAGTTAAACAGAAAATAAATTTGAATTAGTTATGCAAATTCAAACACTTTTCATGTTGAAATTTTTGTCAAATTCGAAAGTATATAGAAGTTATTCATGTGCATATTCAAACAATTTTCAGATTTTGGCGCTAAAACATTTGGGCGCACAGGGTAGCACCAAATTTCAAAATACGTCTCGTCCCGGCCCGTGCCACCAACCGGGACAAAAGGGGGTACCTCTAGTCCCGGTTGGTTGCACGGGCCGGGACTAGAGGCCCATTAGTATAAATATCCAGGCCCTCTCTCCAGGCCGAGCAACCACCCGGGACCGACCGGACTAGCCTAGGCGAAGCCCTGCCGATCCGCGCCGGCGGCGGGGATGGATAGAACGATCCCGGCGCCGGCTCCGGTCGTTTATTGCATTAGACTGGCCATATATTGGCCGGGGACGAGTTGTGACGGAAGCTATTTCATTCACAAAAGGCCGAGGCCGGTGCTTACATGGGGGCGGTGGCGCGGCCACAGGCGGCCGGCCGTTTCTTGATGACGGCCCTAGTGGCCGGTGCTTACATGGGCGGTGGTAGGGCCCTAGTGGTCGTTTCTTGCGGGGGTAGGGCGCGCCAGCGTCGGCCTAGTCCTCCTGGACCCACAGTCGGCCTACCATTGCCTCATCGGAGGAGAGGCAATGGTAGGCCGGCTGGACCCACAGGTGGGCAGGCAGCTCGGGCGGCTGTGGTGGCATCGGGGGCGCGTCCTCCTGTGCCAGCCTTACCATCCCGGGTGCTGGCACAACCGGGACCAATGGGGAGGGCCATTTGTCCCGGCTAGCCCATCCCGGTTGCGCAACCGGGACAAATGGCCCTTACGACCCGGGACAAAAGGCCCTGTTTCCACTAGTGGTCCTTCAATCCACGATGCATCGCGATACAAGAAGTGTGCGGTGACACGCCTCTAGTAGGGCTTTTGGGAACACTTCTAGTTTGTTTTTTCCTCTTAGTGGTGGATATTTGAATGGTTGTTGGTTCAATGAGTTGCTCGGGAGTAAGTGTTGACATAGTCTCCTTCTTGACTGGTTATCTTCTATCGACTCGCTTCTCTCCAAGGCTCCTTCTACGCAGGAGGGCATTGAGATCTACAAGTTGTGTTTCACCTTTTTTTTTCTCCATTGATTGTTTGTAATATTCGTTTGATTGTAAGTTATTCGTCAACATAGTTGTAAACCTTCCGTATGGGGCTTTATTTACTAAACTGAGGCATTTTAACACCAAACCCATGGATATGCCAATGGTAACTAAATATTTCATTTTTGGAGCTCGGAGCTCGATAGAAGAGTGTGATGATCAATATGGTCAACGCTAGCCTCTAATCCTAGCTATATGCAGGGTCGATATATACCATCACATCATCATACTACCAATGAACTACGGATCGTCAACATCTAGAACTGAACAAAAACAGAGACTAAACAAACTTTCCCTTGCAAGATCACATGTTTAAAATATCAGTACTGTCATGCAATTATTCAATAGATATGCTATGATCTTCGGTTCAAATCTCCATAATCCACACCTTTGACTAATCTTGTTCCCTTCTCCACTCTCCCCTCTTAAATAGACTAATCAAACTGAAAACTATGATATTAATTTAAAAAATAGATAGTATATAGAGGCGGATTGATTACAGCTAGTGTCGACTTGAATCATGCAAGTGGTGGACATTAAGCCCACACTAATCTAGCATCTGATTCTATCTACACAAAAATTCTCCCATAATCAGTTACGTTAGAAACGATTCAGCAATACATATGTGTGCTCTGTGTGCTGGACAAACTAAAAAATGCTATTAGACATGCATACCTTAGCATTAGATTCGTCCGAGAAAATAATAATAACAACATACAAAAGTGTCAATCTGATAGAATAAAACTTTTGCAGAAAAAAAATCAAAGAAAAAAGTGTTCAGTGTCACCGTCCCAATCCTGTGATCAGTGTGCCGTGTGCGGATAATTAATTAAGCTGCGATGAGTGACAGATTGCGACGTTGTTAACGTTATCAATCTGTCTAGGTAGGGCCACCAATCTAACCTATGATACACTTGTGTGTGCGTGCGTACATGCGTTTGTTTTTTGTTTGTTTGATATGCGTTTAGGTCTCATGATCTCTGCTCATATTTCTCCCTTATCTCTGCTCGTGATTTCACATGGTTATGTAGGAAAACCCTCGAAAGATGTGGAGTTTCCTGGCGTAATGTTTTAGTGCAAGTAGGGAGAAAATTATGTCGACATGATGCAATCTAGCTAACCACTTTCAGCAATAAGAAGAGTTAACGATCGCATTTGGCTGGACCATTGTATTTGGTTAAATATGATATTAATTAAAAATACTATGTAGAGGTGGATTGATTACAGCTAGTGTCAAATTAAATCTTGCAAGTGGTGGACATTAACCCCACACTAATCTAGCATCTGATTCTATCTACACAAAAATTCTCCCGTAATCAGGTGTGCTCCGTGTGTTGGACTAACTAAAAATGCCTTTAGACATGCATACCTTAGCATTAGATTCCTCCGAGAAAATAATAATAACAACATACAAAAGTGTCAATCTGATAGAATAAAACTTTTGCAGATTTTTTTTGAAGAAAAAAGTGTTTAGTGTCACCGTCAGGCGCAGCTGGATTCAATCCTGCTGGTATAAAACAGTGCGTACGTGAAGGAATCGTTGAATCAAGAAAAATTAAACGCGGCAGCTGATGGGAGCTTCACCAGAGTTTGTTCCTGCCTCTGCTCAATCCTGTGATCAGTGTGCTGATAATTAATTAAGCTGCGATGAGTGACAGATTGCGATGTTGTTAACGTTACCAATCTGTCTAGGTAGGGCCACCAATCTAACCTATGATTCGCTCGTTCATGCGTGTGTACGTGCGTTTGTTTTTTGTTTGTTTGATATGCATTTAGGTCTGATGATCTCTACTCATATTTCTCCCTAATTTTTGCTCGTTATTTCACATGGTTATGTAGGAAACCCTCGAAAGATGTGGAGTTTCCTGGCGTAATGGTTTAGTACAAGTAGAGAGAAAATTATGTCGACATGATGCAATCTAGCTAACCACTTGCAGCAATAAGAAGAGTTAATGATCGCATTTGGCTGGACCATTTTGGTTGGATATCTATAACTGTCGGCACAGCAGTTTGATGATGCTTTATCATGTACAGTGACTTGACCACCGTCTGCTCTTCTTAATCATCTCCTATACACTAGCTATATCACTGATGATCTTCATCTCATGGAAATATTTTACCTAAAAACAATCTGATTCGGAGGAGATTTGAGATTTTCTCCTGAGAGGCGAACGGTGAGAGAGGAGATGAGCGACCCGAGAGCGACACCGCCCACCGCCGCACACCGTCACGCCATCGCCGGCGACGCGTCTGTGCACCCTACCCTGCTTACGACGCAGGCCGGGAGCGCGTGGCCCTCCTCTCCCGCGTCTCTGCGCTGGGTATCGGTGTACTCAAAAAAGCTGCATGCGAGACACGTGCTAGGGTTGGTGAGGTGATTCTCCAGTGCGCCGGGCGGAGGCTTGTCCTCGTGGCTTGTGGTGGGGTCGCCGTCGATGTACGCCTGCTCCGTCACGACGAGGTGGTTTTCACGGGTACACGCATCGTCTTTCCGTGCTACACCGCGGAGGTTGGTGAACAAATTTCATCGCCACGCGCCCAGGTCCGTGGCACACACGTCCCTCAGCGACCAAACTCGGCCCTCGCGCTCTCTTTCACGACCCGCTGATGGGGCTCAACGGCGCGCCGTCAAGTTCGCTCGCTGCGGGTGGGCCTAGTAACGGAGTATCGTCGACGGAGCCGTCACGCGCGGTTGGTGAGACCTTATCTCCTCGCCCACCACCTGCTCCAGATCTAAACTCCAGATTTGCTCACATCTGGGAGAAGGGAAGGGCAGCGGGAAGACCGAAAGTAGTGTTCGTCCAGATCCCACCCCTCAGATCTATCCTTCGTCACTCAGATCCAGGCCCCGTTGCTCCTGCGTGGGAAGATACGGTGCAAGGTTACCACCTGAGTTTTTCTGCGGTTGTCTCGTCTCCAACACCGGCGATGTCGCTCGACTACGACAGACGCGGGGGTCGTGGAGGCGGGCCACCCCCTGGTGCCTGGAGGGTACGGTATGGGCGCGTTCGACCACGACCGCACAAATCAAGCGGGGGGGCTATGGTGCTCCTGTGCTGCGGGGGAGAGGTGAATCTCGCCGGGACGACAGCTAGGACCGCGGCGACTCTCGCTTCCGCAGCCGTGATCGAGGTCGTGGCGCTGGCCGTGAAGCAGGGAGGGGCGGCTTCAACAACAACCGCCTCGGCGCCATTGGCCGTGCTCTTCAGAGGAATTCCGCCGCTACACAAGGTAATAGAGATCGATGGAATCATCGTGCAGAGATGCTTGAGGAGGAGTCTGATAATTCCAATGGAGATAGGAGGGATTCTTCTTACCTTAACCTTATCAAACAACCCCTCGACAATTCCTCTGCAGTTGTTGGGACTATTGAGGTTGGTAGGGATCATGGTCTTGTCTCTTTTCACAACAGATCTAGCACGCTTAGAGTGGGTAGAGATACTAGTTTCGTTACCTTCCATGATCAGTCTGATTATGATTTGGACAAGGCTATTGACAATCAAGCTCCCCCTCGCTCTGTTAATTTTCAGGAGAATGTTTCCCACTCTATCGATACGGATAATATGTGCCTCATGTGTGGTGATGATCACGGCGATAAGTTTCTGTTCAATGAGATAAAGCATTGGGAGGCTGCAGCCCCTTTTGCGGGCGCAGCTATTCCTGGAGGTTGTTTCTTTGTTATCCCTGACATTAGGAATGCAGCCCCTCCCAAGGAAATGCATGAGGCAGTTATTGAGGTCCTGGAAGGAAACCCATCTGGGAGAGAGATTGAGGAGGAGTTTTTGCAGTGGGCTGGCAGAAGCTGTACTTGGAGGTGGTATGCTAAGCCTCTAGCGGCCAAGAAGTTTCTGATGGGTTCACTTCAGTGATGCTCACCTAAGAACCATTCCTGGAGTGGTAATTAGGGTTGAACACTGGACGCCAGAATATGGGGCCACGGGGGAGCTGGATATTGCCTTGTTTCAGATGAAGAGCATCCCCTGGACAATAGGAATTGCCCAACTGCAGTTTTCATTGGTAGTCTGGTGGGGAGGACAATCCTTGTTGATAGGCACAGCCTTAATAATGTTGACTATGTTTGAATCAAGATTGGCAACTCATATCTGCCAATGGTTTCTCCTGTTGTTTCCAATGTTAATATTGCTAGCAAGTTCTATGATATCGAGTTTACAAGAGAAATCCCAGTCACTAAACAGACCAAGAATGCTGCTTCTGAAACTGTCTCAAGGGCCAAAGATGGGAGAAATCTTGGGGGGTGATTCACAACACACCCCAAAACGTGCCAGGCAAACCCCCCCCCCCCCAGCTCTAATAGAGTGTCTACTGATCCTGTTTATGGGGGTTTTATGAGAGATGCTAGGACCTCCTATGGCAGACAGGTGGGGGTTCTAACCTGCATGTGCATAATAAAGAATTGCCTTCTGATGACAAAGGTAAGAGGAAGGCACCTGAACCCTCTGAGAGCCTGGATGCTGATAGTGATGATGAGTCCTTTTCTGCTCAACTTCACAGGCTTGGGTACAACCCCAATGAACAGAGGCAGATGATCCCCATGCCTGAGGGCTCTATCTCTAGAGTCCATGCAGCTCCTGCTATTGACTACTACAACATGTATTTAGAGTATTTGGAAAGTCCTAAACTCTTGACTGCTGGAGTAGTAGAAAATCCTGAAGAGCCCCTGCAGAATGAGCTTACTTATGAGGAATTCCTCAAGCAATTGCTCAAGTCTAGGAGTGATACATGTCATATGTGGAAGGGGATGCTAGAAAAAATTCAAGGTTCTGACTTGCATCCTGTGATTGAGTCACCTAGAACATCATTTGATTCTGAAAGCCAGCCTAAATCCATGTCGGTTGTTTCTGCTAATACTAATGAAGTACAACAGGTGCATCCCTCTGAGGTGCACATTACTGAGTTCACTCAGAGCCCTCACACGGCTGGTGGGTCCTTACCTCTTACTGTTGCTCCATCCTATTTCAGTCTAGCTCAGCATGTTCCCTCTGGGCCAGTGCCAGGATTAATGCTTCCGGAAGAGCAAATGAAAGGGTCCTTTAGAGAGCCACTCATTTTATCTCCATGAGGGATGAAGGTAAGCCTGTGTGTTCAAACTCCTTTTTTGTGTTAGTTGACAATGATGTTTTTGATAAAGCACTTGAATTAGGCATTGATCCATCCTCCATTCATTAGAAAATGTTGATTTGCTTCTTTATTGGGAGGTAGATAGGGCTAATCTTTTAAATAAAAAGGAAACCATGTCTTGCTCCAATCCTGAGGCTCCTATTGCACCCTTTCAACTCTCTGATACTGGTGTCTTGTGCTTACCTCCTATTGAGGAAAGTGTTAGGGAATCATCTTCTGATAGTGATGATAATCCTTTTACTCCTGTTATTTCTAGAAGATCTTTCAAAATTATGAAGAAAAAGGCCAAGTATAGGTCCATTACCTCTCACGGGGTGCCCCTTGGTGGCACTACATCCCTTAGTAGAGTCCATGCAAACCACCCTTAGAGTGGTATTGTTGATGGACCAAGGATTTGATCCAAACCAAAGAAATTATTATGATAGGTATTTTTTGAATTGTAGGGGTGTGGGTAAGAAGGGGTTCTCTATTAACCTGCTTGACTTGATTAGGGAGTTTGATTTTGGCTTCATTGGCTTATAAGAAACCATGAAAACTGTTGTGGGCCCTAAGGTTTGGAGGAAATTTGATCCTAAAGGTAGTTACCTTTGGTTCTAGTCTCCTTCTGTAGGCAGATCTGGAGGCATTCTTTGTGTTATCATCAATGCCTCAGCTGACAGATTTTTTGTTAAATCTAATGTGTTAGATAAGAAAAGCAATCATGAAATTACTCTTATGGTGGTTTATGGGGCTGCCCAAGATAAGGACAAGACTGATTTCCTTGCTGCTTTTGCTAATGTTTGTTCTCATTTCACTCTTCCTACCCTTATTGGAGGGGACTTTAATATCTTGAGATTTTCTTTTGAAAAGAATAAACCTGAGGGTGTGACTAAATTCTCGGATGTTTTCAATGCAATAATTATATCCTATTCTCTTAGGGAGGTTGATATGTCTGGAGGTTTATATACTTGTTCTAATAATCATAAGAATCCAACTCTTAAGAAACTTGACAGATTACTTATGTCCTATGACTGGGAAAACTTTTTCCCCCTCACTAATGTTAGAAAAACTCCCAGAGTCATATCAGATCACAATCCTTTGATTGTTGATACTGGTGAGATCTTGACTCCTAAACATAAAGATTTCAGGTTTGAGAAATCTTGGACATCCCATCCTGACTTTTTGGACAGAGTGCAGAAAGCTTGGAATGTTATTGTCCCCTCTAAGGATAGTGTTTCCATTATTCAGTAGAAATTGAAGAGAGTCGAAAATAGTTTGAAAGGATAGGGAGCCAATGTCAGAGGGGATTCAATCAGGTTAAGGAAAAATCCAACCCTGGAGCTTAATGATCTTGAGCTGCTGGAGGAACAGGGGGAATTGACTATTGATCAATTTGAAAGGAAGGGCTTTATTTAGAGTGAGATGTTAAGATTGTGTGATGAGGAAGAGAAATTCTGGCATGAAAGATCTATTGAGACGTGGCTCTTGTAGGGGGGCTCGAACTCAGCCTTTTTCCATAGAGTTGCAAATGGTAGAAAGAGGAAGAATACCATGTATTCCCTGATTAATGGTGACAGTTGTATTCAGGGGATTGCTAAGCTTCTTACACATGCCACTGAATATTACAAGCAGTTGTTTGATCCTGGGAAGAAAACCTGATGAGATTTTCTAATGATATTTGGGAAGAAGAATGCTTCTGATACTTCTAGTCTTGACTCTTTTTTTACTATTGAGGAGGTAAAAATGGCCATTGACTCTATGGTTAGGAATAAATCTCCTGGACCTGATGGAATTCCTATTGAGTTCTTTCAGATCTCCTGGGACATTGTGAAGGAAGCTATTATGCAGATGTTGAATGACTGGTACCATGGGAAGCTTGGCCTCTATAGGCTCAATTTTGGCAGGATAATTCTGCTACAGAAAACACCTGATGCTGATTGTCTTCAGAAGTACAGACCAATTTGTCTACTCCAGGTATTGTACAAAATCATCACTAAGGTAGCCACCCTCAGGATGGAGCCTTATATGGGGAAGTTAATCTCCAATTGACAAACTGCCTTTATTAAAGGTAGAAACATCATGGATGGTATTATGTCACTACATGAGATCCTACATGAGACCAAGAGAAAAAAAACAGGGAGTGGTCTTCAAGATTGACTTTGAGAAAGCCTATGACAAGGTTGATTGGACTTACTTACTCCACTGTGTGTCCTTGAAAGGGTTTAGTCCACTCTGGAGAAGACCGATTGAGGAGATTGTCAAGGATGGGACTCTTTGTGTCAAAATCAATAACACAAGGGGCAAAGATTTTGGTAGCCATAGGGGGTTAGGCAAGGGGATCCCTTTTCACCTTTTCTGTTCAACCTTGCCGCTGAAGGTTTAGCTAAACTCATCCAACAGGCTCAGAATAATGGGTTGATTTCTGGTCTGGTGCCTCATGTGGTTGACAAAGGGGTGGCCATCTTTCAATATGCAGATGACACTCTCCTGATGGTCCAGGATGATGTGAATCAGGTCAGACAGCTTAAGCTGATTCTTTACTTGTTTGAGGCAATTTCAGGTTTGAAGATGAACTTCATGAAGAGTAAATTATTTCTGGTTTTGGAAGATTCAGTCAAGAGTGTACTTTACTCTGATTTGTTGAATTGTCAGATAGGTCACTGGCCAATGAAGTATCTGCGAGTTCCTGTGTGTGGATCCATGATCTTAGTTGCTGACTTAAAGCCACTTGTGGAGAAATTGGGAAAAAGGTTGGATGGGTGGGCTGGTAACAACTCCTCTATTGGTGGGAGGCTGACCCTGATTCAATCTTCTCTTAGCAGCATCCCAATCTATCACATGTCTATGTATCCACTCCCTGACACATGCTTGGAAGAAATGACCAAGATTATAAGGAGATTCTTCTCGCAGAGGACCAACTCAAAAAGTAAATACTATCTGATGAGATAGAACATCATCAACAAGCCAAAGAATAAAGGGGGCCTGGGCATCAAGGACCTTAAGCTTTTTAACATCAGCCTCCTATGCAAGTGGTGGTGGAGATTGGAGATGGAAGAGTGTCTGTGGCAATCCTTGGTTAGGAACAAATATGGAATTAATCATGGTATTTGGAGAGTGAGGTTTAGACAATAGGACTCCCCTGTGTGGAGGAACCTTGTGAGAGTTAAGCAATGGTATATCCAGTGTAGATTTATGATTGTTAATGGGGGAAATGAGACTGATTTCTGGCATGATCAATGGTGTGGAACATCTCCTTTCTGTGACAGATTCCTAGACCTCTTTGAAGTGTGCACTGTTAAGGAAATGGCTGATAGGAACTGGCATCTTGAGTTTAGAAGATGGTTGAATGTGGAAATGCAACATCAGGCCTCGGTCCTGGGTAGTCTACTTATGGTTGTTGCCATTGGAGAGGGTCCTGACAAACCCAGGTGGAAATTACTAAGTCTGGGAATTTCTCTGTCAAAGCTATGTATAACAAACTGTCCTCCTCTAATGTGGACAGATCTTTCTCACATCTTTGGAAAGCTAAGATCCCTCTGAAAATCAAAGTGCGGCTTTGGTTGATCTGGCATAACTCCATTGCTACTAAGGATAATATGAAAAAAAGAAATTAGAAAGGGGATTACTCTTGCGGTTTTTTGTCCTATTCCTGAAACCATTCACCATCTATTTTTCTCCTGCCCTACCGTTGTTTACATGTGGAGTGTTATTTGCTCTGTTATTGGAGCTTCGAATAGGCCGTCTAATTTTACTCAGTATTTTTCGTGGATTGTTGATTTCTTTCCTTCTAAGCTCAATCTTCATCTTGTTGGTATTGTTGCCTTTTGCTGGGCAATTTGGAAGACTAGGAATAGAGCATGTTTTGATAAGAAAATCATCTCATCGCATGTTGAGTTGATCTGTTATATGTGTGCTTTCCTTCGTTACTGGGCAGGTATCCAAGCAGCAGATGATAGGGTCCATTTGGAGGAGGGAGCCAGGATGATTCAAGCAGCAGCCCTGGACCAGCACGCCCGTAACCAAGCCAGAGGTCGCAGGACTATCGCGTCAGACGCTACTATCGACGAAGATGTTGATGTTGTTGGATGACTCTCCACCCACCCGTAGTTGCTTTTTCAGTTTGGGTTCTCTCCCTGCGCGCAGTAGGATGTTTTTGCTACTCTCTTCTGCCTCACCCGTTCCGCTTGTTGTGGCGATTGTGATATACTGATGTCGTATTATTTCACCGTTCCTCTTGCATGCTTGGGGGTTCCTTCCCTTCCTCTGAGAGGGGAGGGTGCATGTTTCCAATGCATTGCCCCAGGGTTCTTTTTCTTTTCCTTTTGTTGTAAACAAGACATATGTTATGTTATCTTTCGATAGTGGAACCCGGCCTTGGTCGTTTGGAAAAAAAAACAATCTGATTCCAAATCCATGCATATACTACAGGTAACTAGATATTTGTTGAAGCATGGTGTTCGACAGAAGAGTGTGATTATCAATCAGCTCAAAGGCAGCCTCTAATCCTGGCCATATGCATGGTTGGTGTTGATATGCCAATTATGATCTTCACATTAGCATCGGATCTCATATATACAAAACTTGTCGCATAATCATCCAGACATCCGTTGATATGGGGGCTCCCTGTGTCAACTAACTAACAACGCTTGCGCACATAACTGAGCATTGGACATGTCCACGAGTAAAAGGTAAAATAAAATTCTCTGCTTGCTAGTGTCCTTTTCAATAAAGGAGAAAAAGAGAGGAAAAGATAAAAAAGTGTCCAGTGTCACTGTTTAGTTTCACTGTTAAAGTCTTGTCTCGTGCAGCTGGATTCAACCCCGCTGGTAAAGCAGTGCGTGTGGGGACTGGGGAATCGTGGAATCAAACAAAACTAAAGACAGCAGCCCATGGTAGTTTCACAAGAAACTTCTCATCTTTTCGAGGGTAACAAGAAACTTCTCATCAACGGTGTACTGATAATTCACTAAGCTGATGAGTGACAGATGGCGACGTTGTTTAAAGTTATCTGTCCCTGGTGGTAGGGCCGTCAGTGTGGCCTATGATCCACTCGTACTGTGTGCGTACGTGCGCTCCTTAACTTGCAACTTGATCTCACGATCTCTGCCCATGATTTCAGATGCTTGTGTAGGAAACTAAACATAGAAAGATCTAGAGCTTTCTGGCGAAATGTTTTTGTTGTCAACATGATGCAACCTCATTTGCCTGGGCCAACATGATGCGAGCTAGCTAACCACTTCTTTTGGATAAAGTCTAGCTAACAACCTGCAGAAATAAGAATAGTTAACGACCACATTTTCCTGGACCATCTGGTTGGATATGTGTAACAGTCAGGCACAGCAGTTTGTTAAATCGTTATGGTTTATCATGTACAGTGACATGACCCTCCATCTGCTTTGCCTTAATCACCACCCTGTACATTATATCTCAAACGATGTTCATGCCATTGAAATAAGAGTGTGATTTTCAATCAGGTCATTGTCAGCCTCTAATCCTTGTATGCAAGGTCGATTTTGAGATGGCAATGATCTATGGAGACCATCTAAAACTGAACAAAGAGAGAGATAAAAGATCTGAGCACAAAAATAATAGGATCTTCAGATATTTCTGCCAGAGCTTTTCCGTGCAAGATTAGAACTTGGAAAAGGTCTCCTCCTCATTCGCTTTCTCAACCTACCTTTCTTTCTTCCTCCCGACTGATGGCTTTAGTGAATTGTCCACTGGGCATTTTCCATTGTGACATGATGTTTATCAGTTTTCTCCAATACCTTATCTGCATTTGCCATGGTGGTATGATATTTTCTGCATCTGGACGTGCCATGAGATAATTAGTACGTGCGCATCTGCCAAAGAAGCTTCAATCATGATCAAGTCATGCATCTGCACGATCCTGTCTCAGTGTGTTGATAATTATATAAGTCGATCTCTCTAGGTAGCGCTGTCGGTCTCACCACCTATGACTCACTCATGCATGCGTTTGTTTTTAAATTTTCAACTTGGTTTCCTTATTTCTGCTCACTATTTTAGGGGAGAGAAGATGAAAAAAAAAATTACCTAATCTCTGCTTTCGTTTCTCTTCCTAGTTTGAGATGCATATCCAACATGCAACGACGTTGACTACTCCATGCTTGTGTAAGAAATTAAATCTTGAAAAGACCTCGAGTTTTCTAGAAAAATATTTCTGTTGTGAAAGTAGACAGGGGATTATGTCAACATTTGCGAGCTAGCTAAGGACCTGCAGCAATAAGAACAGTCGTTAGCGACCACATTTGCCCGGACCATTTTGGTTGGATAGGTGTAACTGTAACTCTGGAAGTACATCAGTTTGATGACGCTTTATCATGTATACAGTGACCTAACCTCCATCTGCTCTGCCTTTAATGAGCATCTTGTAAATTATTTCTACAACATTCTTCACGTGATGGAAATAGTTTACCTGAATAAATAATCTGATTTCAAACCTTTTGCATATGCTGCTCGTGACTAGATATTTCCTTACTGAAGCATGGAGAGCTGGATGGTCACAATACAAAGACGACACAATTCTATTTACGAAACACGATCTCGATTAAAGCGGTGAATCTGAGATTAATTTTATGATTAGTTATCTATGTGGTGGTCCATAGGTTCGACTGTCCCTGAGATGGCGTGTCCTATGTCTCTCTCGGAGCTTTTCCGGGCGGAGCCGGATCGCCCCCGCGGCGATCATCATCTAGATCCTAGACGTCGGCGGCCCATCTTCGCGACGGACAGGATCCTAGGCGGGAGACCTACCGCGCCGGACGCAGGTTCGAGGAGCCCAACTTGGGCTCTCATCGCGGGCTACTCTGGCCCAACTGCTGCAAGGCGGGCCGATTCGGGGGGAGCGAACCGCGGTGGTGGCTCGAGGTCCACCAATGGCGGACGCCGACAGGTAGGACCACGTACGACTACCACTACTTATACCACGAGCGCCGTCGCCGGATTCGATCTCTCCTCCCTTCTCGGTCATTTCTGGGATGGATCTAGGGTTTGATCACCTACAGCTCCACCGAGTGACTCCTTCGGGTGGTGGTACGGGAAGGTAGCTGGTGATCCACGCTCATTCGCTCAGGTTGCAGCTTCCCCGTCCAGATTCATGGCGGGGGAGGGGGAGTTGGTGACAGGCGAGGTGGGGATACCAACTCTGGAGCGCGTTTTGTGGAGGCGGCAGGGCATGCCGTGGTAGAGGGGCGGGCGGACGATTCGGCGACGGTCGGGGTGCCCAGGGATTGGGTCGCTTCGATCGCGGGCGCAACCATGTCTGGAACCGGAACCACCGCGACATCCGATCACTAGTGGAAACAACCCCTTTCGTCCAGGGCCAGAAAAGGCATCTGTCCCGGTTGCAACAAAATCCGGGACAAATGCTATGCATTGGTCCCGGTTTGTGCGTCCGAGGCAACAGAAATCGTTTGGGAGCATAGGTCTCGGTTCGTGGGGAGACCTTGGTCCCGGTTTGTGGCATGAACCGGGACCAATGCCTAGCCAAAGGCCACGTGGCACGCGCATGGGCATTGGTCCTGGTTCATTCCACAAACCGGGACCAATGCCCCCCCCTTCCCCTACATATACTGCCTCACAGCCCTCCTTCCATTTTTTTTTTCTTGGAGGAGTGAGAGAGGTGGGTGTTAGTGTGTGTTATTTTACTATGCACACGAGGTGTTCGACGAAATTCCCGAGCCACACATAAGCTCACTGAAAATGGAATCTTCGATCAAGGTTAACAAACTTATCTTTTTCATCTATAATTGATACATAAAAAACTAATATTTGTCGATGTACTGTGGTCATTTCTCTATTTAATATGTTATTGTAATGTGTTTTGATAAACTTAATTATACGATGCAGCTGGATGCACGACAGCGATGGATGTACGGTGACCGACGCACTTCCGAGTATATGGCAGGCCTGAATACATTTCTCGTTGTAGCTCAGGCGAACAAAGATAATGGCTTTATGTGTTTCCCATGTGTTGATTGTCGGAACGTCAGGGAGCACTCTTCCTCGAGAATCCTTCACGGCCACCTACTTCGGAGAGGTTTCATGCCCAGCTATAATTGCTGGACCAAGCATGGAGAAATAGGGGTTGTGATGGAAGACAATGAAGAAGAAGAAGAAGAAGAAGAAGAAGAAGATCCTTTGTTCCCTGAATACGGTGATACTGCATTGGAAGACAATGCAGAAGAAGGAGGTGATCAAGAACAGGCATCAGAAGAGCCCGATGATGATCTTGGCCGAGTTATTGCTGATGCAAGGGAAGACTATGAAAGGGAATTGGAGAGGTTGAACCTGGACAACATGTTACAGGATCACAAAAAGTTGTTGTACCCAAATTGCGAAGATGGTAGCACAAAGCTCGGTACCACACTGGAGTTGCTGAAATGGAAGACACAGAACGGTGTGACTAATGAAGCCAAAGCTTCCAAAGGATAACGAATTGCCTGAAAGTACGTACGAAGCAAAGAAAGCTCTCTGCCCTCTAGGATTAGATGTGCAGAAGATACATGCATGCATTAATGACTGCATCCTCTACCGCGGTGAGAAGTACGAGAATTTGGATGAATGTCTGGTTTGCACTGCACTGCGGTATAAGATGAGAGCAGATGACCCTGGTGATGTTGACGGCGAGCCCCCCCCCTAAGAGGGTTCCTGCTAAGGTGATGTTGTATGCTCCTATAATACCACGGTTGAAACGTCTGTTTAGAAACAAAGAGCATGCTAGGTTGTTGCGATGGCACAAAGAAGACCGTAAGAAAGACGGAAAGTTGAGACACCCTGCCGATGGATCGCAATGGAGAAAGATCAAGAGAGACTTCCCGGACTTTACAGGAGAGGCGAGAAACTTATGGTTTGGTCTAAGTACAGATGGCTTTAATCCTTTTGGGGAGCAGAGCTCCAGTCATAGCACCTGGCCCGTAACTCTATGTATGTACAACCTTCCTCCTTGGTTGTGCATGAAGCGCAAGTTCATTATGATGCCAGTTCTCATCCAAGGCCCGAGGCAACCTGGCAACGACATTGATGTGTATCTAAGGCCATTAGTGGAAGAACTCTTAAAATTGTGGGGCAAACCAGGTGTACGTGTGTGGGATGAGAACGAACAAAAGCCATTTGACCTACGGGCGTTGCTTTTCGTAACCATCAATGATTGGCCTGCTCTTAGTAACATTTCTGGACATACAAACAAGGGATACAATGCATGCACACACTGTTTAGATAAGACTGACAGTGTTTATTTGGATAAATGTAAAAAGGTTGTATACCTGGGGCATCGTAGATTTCTTCCGATGAAGCATCCCGTAAGAAAGAAAGGAGGGAAGCATTTCAGAGGTGAGGCAGAGAACCGGAAGAAGCCTGACCTCCGTAGTGGTAATGATTTATTCGATATGGTCAAGGACCTAAAAGCAATCTTTGGGAAGGGTGATGGCAACCAACATGTTCCGAACGGCCCTAATAAGCGCGCACCCATGTGGAAGAAGAAATCTATATTTTGGGAGCTACCCTATTGGAAAGTTTTAGAGGTCCGGTCTTCAATCGACGTGATGCACGTGACAAAGAATCTCTGTGTCAACCTGCTATGCTTCCTGGGCGTGTATGGGAACTCAAAAGATACGCCAGAAGCACGGGAGGACCAGCAACGTATAAAAGACCCAAGCAACAAGCACACGGATACAGGGCGCCATTACTTAAGCAGCTACGCTCTTACTAAAGCAGAGAAGGAAATTTTTTTGAAGTCCTTTACAGTATCAAGGTTCCGTCTGGCTTCTCGTCAAATATAAAGGGGATAATAAACATGGCAGAGAAAAAATTCCAAAACCTGAAGTCTCATGACTGCCACGTGATTATGACGCAGTTGCTTCCGATTGCATTGAGGGGGCTTCTACCGGAAAATGTTCGAGTACCCATTGTGAAGCTATGTGCATTCCTCAACGCAATATCTCAGAAGGTAATCGATCCAGAAATTCTGGCAAGATTACAGAGGGATGTGGTCCAGTGTCTTGTTAGTTTTGAGTTGGTGTTCCCACCATCCTTCTTCAACATTATGGCTCATCTCTTGGTTCACCTATGTGAAGAGATTCATATTCTCGGTCTGGTATTTCTACACAATATGTTCCCCTTTGAGAGGTTCATGGGAGTCTTGAAGAAATATGTTCATAACCGTGTTAGGCCAGAAGGAAGCATCTCGAAGGGCTATGGAACAGAGGAGGTCATTGGGTTATCTGTTGACTTTATTCCTGACCTTAAGACGATTGGTGTTCCTGAATCGCGGCATGAGGGGAGACTGAGGGGAAAAGGAATGCTGGGAAAGAAAACAATGATACCCAGGGACGGGCATTCTTTCACCAAAGCACACTACACAGTTCTACAAAATTCTATGTTCGTGGCTCCGTATCTCGAGGAACACAAGAATATTGTACGCTCCACAAACCCGGGGAATGATGACTCATGGATTAAACGCAAACACATGGAGACTTTCGGAAGTTGGTTGCAAACGCATCTTATAAATGACACCACTGTTGATGATCAGCTGTACATGTTGGCCGGGTCACCATCTTCGACTATTGGGAGTTTTCAAGGGTACGAGATAAATGGGAATACATTTTACACGATCTCCCAAGATAAGAAGAGCACCAACCAAAACAGTGGTGTCCGCTTTGATACAATAAACAAGAATGGAAAAAATGACACATACTATGGTTACATAGAGGAGATATGGGAACTTGACTAAGGTCCCTATGTTCAAGTGCAAATGGGTCAACCTGAATGGAGAAGGTCTAAAGGTAGACCCGCTTTACAGAATGACAACAGTGGATCTCAACAATATTGGTTACAATGACGAACCATTCGTCCTAGCCAATGATGTGGCTCAGGTCTTCTATGTGAAGTACATGTCCTCCAGACCGAAAAAAAGAAAAAATAAGCAAACAAATACATCATACGATGAGCCGAAGCGTCACATAGTTCTTTCAGGGAAAAGAAAAATCGTGGGAATCGAGGACACGACAGACATGTCAGAAGATTATAATAAGTTTGTTGAAATTCCACCCTTCACAGTGAAAGCTGACCCCACCATCCCGTTAAATAATGAAGATGCTCCATGGTTACGGCCGAAGCGATCATAAGAAAGGGACAAGGGCTCATGGACCATCTCTACACGAAGAAAATTCAGAAGACTAGATAGGGATGTTGTTGGTGATGTGTAATAATAAACGTGGAATACATGATCATAGTTCTGTTTGACCAATAATTTGTATTGACCAGTCAAAAGCTGGCAAGCATTGAGTGATTGACAACTATGACCAGCCTGACTTCATTATTATCCCAACCAGCGGCACACCCACCCACTTTTCTGTTTCTCTCTCCTCCTTCTCGTCCATTGAGATGTGCGCTGCACACAGGGCCGCTGTAACCAGCCCTGTGTGCAGCCGCGCATCCGGAAGGAGCGCCACGGCCGGCACATATTTCCCCTTTATCCCTGACCCCCCGCTTGAAAACAGAGCATACGTCTTATCGTGCATTTGGTATGCATATATGTACTCAGTAGCCACGGCAGGGCTGTAGGCTGGCGATACCGATTGTTGTGTCCTGCCGTACAAGGAGTCTGTTAATTATGTTGCTATTAATGTAATTGTTACTAATTTTAAAACAATATAAGATATTTATATTCAAATTATATGCAAATAGTAAAATAGTTAATAGTTTGAATAGTTTGAATAATTATTTAGTTAAACAGAAAATAAATTTGAATTAGTTATGCAAATTCAAGCACTTTTCATGTTGAATTTTTTGTCAAATTCGAAAGTATATAGAAGTTATTCATGTGCATATTCAAACAATTTTCAGATTTTGGCGCTAAAACATTTGGGCGCGCAGGGTAGCACCAAATTTCAAAATACGTCTCGTCCCGGCCCGTGCCACCAACCGGGACAAAAGGGGGTACCTCTAGTCCCGGTTGGTTGCACGGGCCGGGACTAGAGGCCCATTAGTATAAATATCCAGGCCCTCTCTCCAGGCCGAGCAACCACCCGGGACCGACCGGACTAGCCTAGGCGAAGCCCTGCCGATCTGCCGCCGGCGGCGGGGATGGATAGAACGATCCCGGCGCCGGCTCCGGCCGTTTATTGCATTAGACTGGCCATATATTGGCCGGGGACGAGTTGGGACGGAAGCTATTTCATTCACAAATGGCCGAGGCCGGTGCTTACATGGGGGCGGTGGCGCGGCCACAGGCGGCCGGCCGTTTCTTGATGACGGCCCTAGTGGTCGGTGCTTACATGGGCGGTGGTAGGGCCCTAGTGGTCGTTTCTTGCGGGGCTAGGGCGCGCCAGCGTCGGCCTAGTCCTCCTCATCGGAGGAGAGGCAATGGTAGGCCGGCTGGACCCACAGGTGGGCAGGCAGCTCGGGCGGCTGTGGTGGCATCGGGGGCGCGTCCTCCTGTGGCGGCAGCGGCGGCAGCAGCTCCTCCTCCTCCGGGTCCATTGCATGACATATTCGAGGTCAGGGGGCAGCAGATGTGGCTCCGGCTCGTCCGTCGACGCCTCCATGGCGGCGTTCATCACCTGCCACCACGGCGCCGACGGTGGAGGGGGCGGCATCACGGCCGCGTCGGCAGCCGCGGCGGCGGCCGCACAGGCGAGGACCTGCTCCCAGCGCTTGACCTCGTCGTCGACGAGGGAGCGGCGGGAGGCCTCGAAGGCGGCCTGCATGTCGGGGTCCTCGTCGTCATCGACGATGTCCTCCTCGAGCCACAGCTCCGGCTCGTTGCCGGGCAGCGACGCTGGGTAAGGGGCGGGGTTGGCCGGAGGATTCGGGGGCGCGGAGGAGGAGCAGGCGCCGCTGGTCCTGCTCCTGCTAGAACCACTCGTCCCAGTACGGCGAGTTCAGCGCGTAGGAGGGGTCCCTGAGGAGGTTGGCCGGCAGGAGCGCACGCCGGCGAGCTACCTCCTCGTTCCGGTCGCGTTCGTTGGTCGGGACCGGCGGCACCAGGACCCGCCGCTGGTTGAGGTGCCAGCCATCCGGGAGCTGGACGACCGGCCAGAAGACCGGCGTGTTGTTCTGCCAGTGCCAAGAGCACTCCTCCTTCCGGACATACCGGCTGTACCGCTTGCCCGGCGCGGCGTGAGGCGGCGGGTGGCGCGTGGCCGGTGGTGGTACTGGGAGGCGCTGGCTGGCCTCGGTCCGCACGCCGGCCGGATCGAAGCCAAATGCCTCCCCCGGGAGGGGGAGGAGGGAACGCCGCCGCTGCCGGAGCTTCGGCCTCTCTGTCCCCCGTCCCTGGAGGACCCGGCCTCGTGCTCGTTCTTGGCCCTCTTGAACCAGCGGCGGGGCGACATGGCTAGGGTTAGGGTTTGGGCTGGGGTTGAGGGAGTGGGTGTGCCGGTGTACGGGCGGCGGGGTCCCTTGAAAAAGGACCGGGGGCGGGGATGGCATGCCAACCGGAGGTGAGAACATGGCGGCGGCGTTGAATGCGTGGGTTGAAGCCGAGGCGGCCACTGGGTCGCTGCCGGTGGGCCCTTTTTGACCGTTCATGGCCACGGGTTGGGAAGTGGGGGACGGGGGGAAGGCGAGGCGGGGCACTGGGTCGCTGGCCAGTGGGCCCTTTGACCACGCGTGGCCGCGGTTAGGGGGGGTTAATAAAAGACGTGGGGACGTGGGGGAAGGCGAGGCGGCCACTGGGTCGCTGGCCAGTGGCCCCTTTGACCAGGCGTGGCCGCGGTTAGGGGGATTAATAAAAGACGTGGGGACGTGGTAGGCGGTTGGGGAAGGGGAGGCCGGTTGGGGATTACGAGGCAGGCGGCCGCTGTGTCACTGCATGTCCCTGTCCAGCGCTACACTCCCTTGTCTCCGTCCAGCTTAAGTTTGTTCCTTTTCTGACTAGGTTGGCTAAATTAGATGTTCATCACTTCACTTAGTTAATTAACTGATACAATTTTTTATTTTTTACGTAGATGTAAATTTGCACGTTTTAGAACCAGTTATATAGTAGTAATATTGCACAGGCGATGCGCGTCTTAACTAACAGAGCGATTAGTTGAGCAATAGTTAGAGAAAGATGGGATGATAGGTGATTTTGGTACTTAACATTGAAGCGACATACACCATTCGATCGACGTCGTGGACGGATGTGATTCTTTCGATTTCTTTCTCTCGGTCTTTTTATGTTAACCATAGATATAGACATGTTTTTGCGTGAAAACATATCATCACAACATCTCCATCTAATTATCGTTATTTCTATTATATGAGTTGGCCACTTTTTTATATATTTTTTTGTGTTTTCTATAAAATTGGCCCCCTCTTATGTTTTTTTCACCCTCCGCCAATGGCTACAGGAATGGCGCTGGAACAAACACAGCAACTGGAACAAAGACAGGAGTTCGCTACGAGATCCGCGCATCTCCTTGATTCTAGTGTCGATACCATTATCATGGCTGGTTGATTATTATTTTGATTGAAACCATGTTCTCGTAAAGTGCTTGCAACAGGGAGACGCGAATCATTTGTGTGGATACTACGTCTGCGAGTTCATTCGTCAGACGGGAACCACCTTCATTCATGTACGTCAGTCGTCAATTTTTCTTATTACCATCTATTTAAGTTACTTAGTTTCATTAATATATATTGACCACTCTTCTTTATATTAGATCGAACGGCTCCGGGACGATCTTCTACCAAGGGACCGCATACGAGCAATTCAGGAGGAAATTGCGGGCTAAAGTTGATTTTGTAATTGATTCCATCGGTCATGTAATATGCTCGATATACTTAGCTACTGTAATATAAGTGTTCCTTATTTTTCTATATATATGTATTACTTATTCACTCGTGGGATCCGGGAGGTCCGGGGAGGGGCCCCCGAGGCTCCTCTCTTGTCGTGGGATCCGGGAGGTCCGGGGAAGGGCCACCGGGCTTCTCTCTTCTCCTGGGATCTGGGAGGTCCAGGGAGGGGCCACCAAGGCTCCTTATCAGTGTATGGTGACAGGGGTATCGTAAAATAGAATTGATCGCAAAACAGAAAATAAAAAGGAAAACAATAAAGCGAAAAAAAAACTCTGCCGCGGCAGAGGAGGCATTCATCCCGGTTCGTGTTAAGAATTGGGACTAATTCCCCTGGCCAGGTTCGCCACGTGGTACGCCCCATTTGTTCCGGTTCCTGGCACAACCGGGGCCAATGGTGAGGGACCATTTGTCCCGGCTGGCCCATCCCGCTTGCACAACCGGGACACATGGCACTTACGAACCGGGACAAATGGCCCTGTTTCCACTAGTGGATCGGTCTCGTTGAACTCCGGGAAGGGCTCCGGGTCGCTCAACTCTAGCGACCGATGGGAGCAACCTACGAAAGGAGTTTCCTCAGGTCAGAAAAGGGTGGATACTGTCTCTTCTAATCCTGGATCGAGCTATGCTGGGGGTGGGAAGGAGAACCGAAGTGATTTCTCTTTTGATGCTGGTGAGAAACCTTCATGTCTCAATTGCAATATGCCTGGCCATTTCACTTCTAGATGCCCCTCTATTAGATGTGAGCGTTGCAAGGTTCTTGGTCATATTGCTCAAGTGTGCCAAGTGGTTTTGCCCTGGGAATGTGTGGCTTCCATGTGCGGGTTCCAAACTCCTAGATTAGGGTTCCTCTTCATGCCTGATGCTAGCTCGGCGAATCATAGCAAGGAAAGGTCTAGCAGCGTTGTTATCACTGTTATTGAGAGGTGCTGCCAACTCCAGGGACCTGGAGCGCGAGTTCAATACATTCTTTGGGGATAGCTGGAGATGCACTGCTAGGCCCATAGGCCCTAAGCAGTATATCATGAGGTTTCCCACTGCCAGAGAGGCTCAACGTGCGGTGTACTATGGTGAGCGCATGAAATTGAAGTATGTTAATGCAACTGTGAGATTGTCTGTCTGGACAATGTCTATTGGTGCTAAGGTAGTGCTGCAGAAAGCTTGGGTTCGTATCAGTAACATTCCACTTGATAAGAGAAACAAAGCTAACGTTTTCTGTGCTAGTTCCCTGATTGGTGTTTCACCGGAACTAGATGCGTCCACTCTACATAAGCCTGAATTCGTCAGGGTCCTGGTTGGATGTAGGGATGTGGAGAAAATCCCCGCTTCTGCTGAAGCATGCTTACGGGACAATTTCTATGACTTCTTCTTTGACATTGACAAGGTAGTTGTGGAAGGACCTCCTAAACCTTCTGATTCTATCTTGGTGGAAAACAGCTCGGGTGCTCCTTCTCCCAAAAGGGCACGGGTTACTGGTGGCGTTGTCCCCTCAGATGTGTCATCAGAGGATCAAACGCTTGGGAGTCAATGTGGGGGGAGTGAAACTGACTCTGGCAAATGAGATCTGTATGTGGTGAGCAGGAGAATACTGTTTGCGAGCAAGACTCATAGGAATTCAGTGGGGATGATCAGGAACTCTTGATTGAACATATGACTAGGGAACACTCTAAGATGTAGGCACGTACTGATTCCACTGTGTGGCTTGTTCCTTATTCAGGGGGCTCCTCTGTGACCAATATTATGATGAATGATATTGTTCTGGGCCAGGCCTTGAGAGCTGATGTGCATGTCAATGAGAGACAACTGTGTCACGATGAATGGCCTCCCCTACCAGTGTCACTGATGTATCTGAGGATAATCCTTCTCCTGTTGACAATACTGACCATGGTTATGTGGTTCAATCTCCTGAGTCTGATGGTGGGGCTTCTTCCCATGCTGATGGAAAATCTAGAGAGGCTCAACCTAGGATTTGTTTCAGCTCTAGACTCCAATGTGAAGTGAATGATAAGGTGTTGGACAAGGCTTCAAGGCTATCCAAGAAACGCAACCTGGAAGGTAACTTCGCTTCTAATAACACCTCCTGCTCTACTAATTTCTTTGATGTTCTTTCTGATACAGAAATCATGATGTGTGCTGCAAATATGGGTGTTATTATACCCGATAATTATTTCTCAGTGATAGATATGCTTAGAGAACTTGACATGGCTAGACATGAGTTAAATTTGAAAAATGATATGCCTCCTTCGATCCCGGCCCTCTGTTTATTGAGAAAAACTTAGGAGATTCTACTCCTCTTTGTATGGAATGGCTAAAGGAAAATGAACCTGATGGTGAGTCTTTTATTCTCGTGGAAAGAAATAAAACTAAATATGCTAAAAGGAAAAGCGTGGTTCAGTGCTCTAGGCCTATTACTAGGATCCAGAAGAAGAAAGATGTTGAAAAGGATAACCCTCCTCATAATCCTAGGAGAGTTATCAAGAATAGACAAAAACCTACTCGTTTTAGATGAAAGGAGCCATTTGGAATAGTAGAGGGGTGGGGAAAAAGGTATCATGACCTGTCTTGTGGACCTTATGGATTACTACTCCCTGGAGTTCATTGGTATTCAAGAAACTTTGAAAAAGAATTATAATAGCAGTTTTTTAGGAAGTTAGACCCTGGTTAAGTATTTTTGGAAGTGGAACCCTTCTGTTGGTCAGTCAGGTGGCATCCTTTGTGGCATTAAGAGTGAATCCTTGGATGTGAATGCTTTTAAATCTGGCAAGTATATGATGTAGTTTATCCTTTGGGATAAAAATAAAAAATGTAATTGGGCTTTGGTGGTGGTGTATGGTCCAGCTCATGAAGAGTTCAAATGCGAATTCCTTACCGAAATGGCCTCCTTATGTAATGGTATCACGATGCCATATATTGTAGGGGGGCTTCAATATTTTCAGTCATGGGGGAGAAAAAAATACTACCTTCCATCGTTCTCATTCATCGGATCTGTTTAATGCCATCATTCACTCCTTGGGGCTGCATCAGATTTATATGCATGGAGGGATTTACACTTAGTCTAATCAGCATGCCCAGCCAACTATGGAAAAGATAGATCGTATTCTTATGACTCCTGATTGGGAGGCCTTATTTCCTTTGGTCTATATTAAAAAGTTGGTTAAAGATGTATCTAATCATCATGCTCTACTGCTTGATTCTGGTGAAGGGTATCCTAGTGTGAATAAACCTAGGGAGTTCAGATTTGACTTATCCTGGTTGAGAAATGAGGAGTTCCTACCCTTGGTTGAGAAGATTTGAGGGTAAAAGAGTGATTAGTAATGATCCTATCGACATTATTAACATCAAGCTTAAGAGGATCAAGAAGTATTATAATTGGTGGGGTTCCAATTTGTATTGACACACCAAGAAATTGAAGTGTGGCCTTAAGGAAGAGCTAGCTGTTTTGGAATGCTTGGAAGAAACTTAAGAGTTGACTCCTGGATCTGTTAGTATGAAAACTGAAATTTCAGTGGCTTTAAAAAAGATACATGAAGATGAGGAGATTCAATGGTTTAAAAAATATCATGCTAGATGGCTCCTTGAGGGCGACCGCAACACTAGATATTTCTATAGAGTGGCTAGCGGTCAAAAAAGAAAGAATACTATGTTGAACCTTAAAGATGGTGATGGTAATATTGAGGGGACAGATGATCTTTTGAAACATGCCACGACCTAGTACAAAGAGCATTTTGATCCTGCTCCTGCTAATCTAATTCCTTTTGATCATGATATGTGGGGAAGTGAGGAGAATTTGAATGTAGACGATAATGAAACTTTGCATAAGCCCTTTTCGATGGATGAAATTAAACTTGCTCTTTTCTCTATGGATGGCAATAGAGCTCCTGGACCTGACAGTATACCAGCTGAATTTTCCCAACATTGTTGGGAGGTAGTGAAGTGGGACATTATGAAACTTTTCACTTCTTTCCATGCGGGGTCCCTGGATGTTCAGAGGCTGAATTATGGTATCATTACTCTTCTTCCTAAGGTGTCGGGTGATGGTGGTCTTGACGTGAGGCTGAAGTTGGCAAACCCCAAGAGAAAGGTTATGAAGAGTGCAGCAACAAGTTTTCTCTCAGAAAAGAAACCAAGGTTGAATCGACCAGTAGGAGGACAAGCAATCTCTGAAGGTTGATGCAGCCGAGGTGGCAGAGCGCACTACCGGTTCAGCAGCAATGTGGAACCTACACAACACAATCAAATCACTTTGCCCCAACAAAGCAGTGAGGTTGTCAATCTCACCAGTTTTGCTGAACACAAAGAGGTTAAACGTATGGTGTGGAAAACAGTATGAAAACAGTGGAGGCAGTGTGAAAAGAGTAGAAGCATTGTGTGTATTATCAGTATGAGAAATGGACTGGGGTCCATAGTTCACTAGTGGTGTCACTCCGTGAAAGATAAATAACATGTGTGGTGAACAAATTACAGTTGGGCAATTGACAGAAATGAAGGTTGCACCGTAGTGCATATGCAAGAAATAAAGATTACTATGTGATTCATGCGGGCATTACAACAAAATACATAGACCGTCATCCAACTTCATCTATGTCTAATAATCCACCCTCTGAATATCATCCGAACAAACGTTGGGTATTAAGTTGCAAGCAACAAATTATCGCAGTAAGCAAAGTGTGTAATGTAAACAATGTAAACTAGGTAAACACCGTTGTTTTCTCCCTAATGGCAATAGCACATCCTCCATCCGTCATGTTTCTGTCACTCGAGCACAGATGCAAAAGAGGCATGAACCCACTATCAAGCATAAATACTCCCTCTTGGAGTTACTAGCATCTACTTGGCAAGAGCATCTACTAATAACAGAGAGCATGCAATATCATAAATAACATAAGCATGAAGATAACATGATAGATTGATAATCATAAGACATAACATTCAACATTCATCAGATCCCAGCAAACACAACATGTAGCATTACATAAAGATGATCTCGATCATGTGAGGCAGCTCACGAGATCTAAACATGAGGTACAAAGTGGAGAGAACAACCATCTAGCTACTGCTATGGACCCGTAGTCCAGGGATGAACTACTCACGCATCACTTCGGAGGAGGGCATGGTGGTGTAGACCCCTCCGGTGATGAATTCCCCTCCCGACAGGGTGCCGGGGAGAGCTCCAGAACCCTCCCGATCTCGGGATGACGATGACGGCAGCCTCGGGTGTTTCTCGGGACAAAGTGGTATATCTTTAGGGTTGACGTATCGGGGGCATAAATAGGCAAAAGGGCAAAGGCGGTGGAGGCCTAGGGCCCCACACCATCCCATGGCGCGGCCAGGGGCGCGCCTCCCTATGGCGTGCCCCCCCTCCGGGTCTCTTCGGGACTCCGTGGAACCTTCGGGAATTCTAGGACCTCGGGACTTCGAATTTTCCAATTCCGAGAATATTTCCAGAACAACTTTTCTGAAACTAAAAACAGTAGAAAAAAAGGAACTGGCTCTGTGGCATCTTGTCAATAGTTTAGTCCAGAAAATCGATAAAAATGATATAAAGTGTATAGCAAACATGTATGAAACAACATGGAACATCAGAAATTAAGGATATGTTTATGACATATCATCAGGTGCTGATAAAATAACTCAATATAGACCAATTTGTTTGTTGAGATGCATCTACAAGCTTTCAACTAAAGTGCTTACTATCAGACTGGAACCTTTCATGAATAATTTGATTAGTATTCATCAAAATGCCTTTATCAAAAAGAGGAATATCATGGATGGTATTCTATCTTTACATGAGATCATGCACTATACCCATGTAAAAAAGAGAGTCGATATCTTTCTTAAGTTGTATTTCGAGAAGGCATATGATAAAGTCAATTGGAACTTCCTGATTGAGTGTCTTAGGGCTAAAGGATTTTCTGTTAAATGGTGTATCATGGTGAATAAAATCCTACATAATGGCATGGTTTTGGTGAAAATTAATAATTGTGCGGGGCCCTATTTTCATAGTGCCAAGGGAGTTAGGCAGGAGGATCCTTTTCTCCTTTTTTTGTTTAATTGTGCTACTGAGTGTCTCACCAAGATGATGACAACAGCTCAAGCCAATGGTTTGCTCGATTGGCTGGCTCCTGATCTCATCGAGGGGGGTAGCTATTTTACAATATGCTGACGACACGGTTCTTTGCATGTCTCATGATGAGGTAAAAGCCGTTAATCTCAAGTTGCTGCTCTATATGTTCGAGTTGATGTCTAGATTGAAGATTAATTACCAAAAAAGTGAGCTTTTCTTGGTTGGGGGTGATAATGTAGTGGCCCAGTTCTATTCAAATATGTTTGGGTACAAGGTGGGCACTATTCCCATGATGTATTTAGGGTTCCCTGTCAGTTTCAACACCCTTAGATGTGCTGACCTGGAGTATATTAATTCCAAATTTGTTAAAAAGTTGGATGCTTGGGTGAGTGATGCTGCATCCTCGGGAGGTAGACTTATTTTGGTGGACGCTAGCTTGTCTAACCTTCCATCTTACACCATGTCAATGTTCCTCCTAAACAAAACCTTCATTGAAAGGATTGATAAACACCGAAGATGTTTTTTCTGGCATGAAAAAGAAGAAGAAAGGCTACTTTATGGTAAAATGGTCAAGGATTTGTAGATCCAAATCCAAGGGGGGTTTGGGCATTAAAGATCTCCATAAACAGAATATTAGTCTCCTCACCAAATGGTGGTGGAAGCTTGAGAAGTTTGATGGCATTTGGCAATGAATTGTTAAAAAGAGATACTTACACAACAAGACAATGGCTAATGTTAAGGCTAGATTCTCTTATTCTCCCTGATGGAAGGCTCTCCTGAAGGTTAAAAATACTTATTTAGATGGGAGGAAACTTTCCTTGAGTCGTGGTAATCTCACTCGTTTTTGGCTTGATCGTATCAACAATAAACCCCCTTCTAGTGAGCAATATCCAAACTTTTTTTTCCATTAGTCAGTGCTAAGATTGCACGATTTAGGAGGCACTTACATGTAATTTTGAGCTTCCTTTTAGGAGATCTCTTCGGGGTGAACTGTTGGAACATTGGAATGGCATTACAAACTTCATGAGGGGACTCACACTCTCTGATTCTGATGATGTTATCTCCTGGGGGTTAAATACAAATGGTATTTTCTCTACCAAGTCCGTTTACAAGCACTTAGAGACTGGTCTTGCTGGGGCTAATAACAAGGAAATCTGGGGGGGGGGTGCAAACTTCCTTTGAAGATCAAATTCTTTTTGTGGCAATTGTTTAGGGATTCCTTGGTAACTTGTGACAATATGAAGAAAAGGAATTGGCCTGGCACCCTGTTTGTTCCTTCTGTCGCCAAGTGGAGTCGACTGAACATTTGTTTTTCTCCTGTCATGTTGCTCGTTGCACTTGGGGGATTATTGATCGGACTTTCGGCACTAGTACTTTCCCTAATTCTTTATGGCAGGCTTTTGCTTGGTTTTACTCTCATCTCCCTAGTGTGGAACAATTTTATATGATTGGCCTAGCTGCGGTTTGCTGGGGCATTTGGAAAACTCGAAATAGAGTGACCTTTGATAATCATAGGATGCGTTCTCCCTTTGAGGCAGTTTATGTAGCAGTTTCGTTGTTGATCTAATGGGAAGGTTTACATAAGGATGAAGGCAAGGAGATCTTGACATCGTAGGCTGCAAAGATGATGCAAGTGACAGCTGATCTTTACTCTCAAGCAAGACCCGGAGCGCGTGCGGGGATCAATCCAAGGTCTATGTCGATGATCTCTGGTGCTTGAGTCTCGAGGCAGGCCTCTGTCGTTCAAGTGGTGGAGTTTTAGCCTTGGTGGCTCTTTGGTTCTGTTGTGGAGTTGCGCTGGTCGCGGTTTCTGGACTGTGTTTTCCTAGTTTGTTTCCTGTTGTTGTAGCCTGGTCATTTGTATTGGATTATCAGTGGCCATAGGTTTTCGCCCCATAGAGGATCTCTTCGAGTCGAAGGATTCTCGGTGGGTTTCCTATTGCTGCCCCAACTCCCTTGTCCCCTCCCGTCCCTTTCTTTCATTGTTGAACTTTGTATTTCCATTTTATGTAATAGAAAGGGGTAGCCCGGTTGGAAAAAAATTAGTTATCTAGGTTAAAGATTATTTTTTATAAGAGTGAATTGTTTTTCTTCGACAAAGCCTAGGACACAGTTGCTCAATATGATGACTATTTGGTTGTGAGCAAGGTCAATTTTAATTAATTATTTGGTATTCCAATACACTGTTAGAGATTGACAAACGCGGAATGGAAACACGTCGAAAATCTTCTGCAAGCAAGGCTGAGTAGTTGGAAATGAAAACTACTATCTCTATGCGGGAGACTGGTTCTCATAAATTTAGTATTAAGTAATATGTTATTATGTATGATGTCCTTTTTGGAGCTTTTCAAAGGGGTCTTACAAAGATTGGATTATTTCCGATCAAAATTACTCATACAACGTTCCACCTAGCCAGTCGATATTTGTTTTTCTCACTATCCCTTTACCAAAAGAATCTCAATTGGAAGTAATTCAATCCTTGTAAGACCTCTTTTGGAAGTTGAAATAATGATATCATATACAACACCATGTTAGTTAGTACCAAATTTATGAGAACCAACCATCATCCAGAGATAATAACTTTCATTTCCAACTTAATAGCTTTTGTTGTAGACAATCTAGACTTTTCTGACGAAATGTTTTTGTGGTGCAATTCGATAGGAAATTATGTAAATAGCTAGGACGATGCCAGCCAGCTAACCACTTACAGCATCAATAAGAACATTAACGACCAATTTGGTTGGATCCATGTAACCGTCTATAAAAAAACTTTTTGGGGCTCCAACACCCAATAACATTTGGCTTGATGAGAATATTATCCATGACATACCGCAGTTATCTCAAGAAGAAAATGAAATTCTTACAACTGATTTCTTAGTGAAAGAAGTGTATGAGGCCATTTCGAAGATGGAATTAAATAAAGCTCCGGGACCTGAAGGTTTTCTAGCTGAATTTTATAAGACTTTTTGGGAAGTCATTAGGGATGATTTAATGGCAATGTTTAACCAATTTAAACAAGGTTCGTTACCGTTGTTTAAATTGAACTTCGTTGTCATTACGTTGTTACCCAAAAAAGATAATGCGGTACAAATCCAGCAATATAGACCAATATGTCTTCTTAATGTTAGCTTTAAAATCTTCACAAAAGTGGGTACTAATCAGATTACTCAAATTGTGCAAAAGGTTGTTAGACCAACCCAGTCTGCTTTTATGCCAGGACGACACATTTTACAAGGTGTGGTTATCTTGCATGAGACCATTCATGAACTTAAACGAAAGAAGATAGATGGTGTTATTTTTTAAATTGACTTTGAGAAGGCACATGATAAAGTTAACTGGCCCTTTCTCTTGCAAGCATTGCGCATGAAAGGATTTGCACCTGAGTGGTGCAAATGGATCATGCAATTTGTGCAGGGGGTAGTGTTGGTATTAGAGTAAATGATGATATTGGTCATTATTTTCAAACAAGAAAAGGGTTAAGGCAAGGAGATCCTTCGTCTCCAATTTTGTTTAACATTGTTGCTGATATGTTGGCCATTCTAATTGCTAGAGCAAAGGATGATGGTCAAATAGTTGGTCTTATACCCCACTTAGTGGATGGGGGCTTGTCCATTTTGCAATATGCCGATGATACTATCTTATTTATGGAGCATGACATTCAAAAGGCGTTGAATATGAAATTAATTCTATGTATTTTTGAACAATTGTCAGGCCTAAAAATCAATTTTCATAAGAGTGAAGTTTTTTGTTTTGGGAAGGCTTTGGAGGTTAAAGATCAGTATAAGCAAATCTTTGGTTGTGAATCTGGTTCTCTCCCTTTTAAATATTTAGGAATCCCAATTCACCACAGAAAACTTCGTAATGCTGAATGGCATCCAGTTGAAAGTCGTTTTGAGGATAAACATGGGTGTTGGAAAGGGAAGTTGTTATCATACGGGGATCGTCTAGTGCTTGTTAATTCGGTATTAACTAGTTTGCCCATGTTTATGCTTTCCTTTTTAGAGATACCCAAGGGAGTGAGGAAAAGGCTAGATTTCTATAGGTCTCCTTTTTTTTGGCAAAGCGATAAGACTAAGCGCAAATATAGGCTGACCAGATGGAACATAATATGTAGACCAAAAGATCAGGGTGGGTTGGGTGTCGAGATACTTGAGCTAAAGAACAAGTGTTTGCTCAGTAGATGGCTGTTCAAATTACTGCATGAAGAAGGCGTTTGGCAGGAATTATTGTTAAACAAATATCTTCATTCTAAAACTTTAGCTCAAGTTGAAGCGCATCCTACTAATTTTCCCTTCTGGAAAGGACTCATGAATGTGAAAGATGAGTTTTTTCTAAGAGGCTCATTTCGGGTGCGCAATGGGGAGACAACAAGATTCTGGGAAGATATCTGGCTAGGCAAAACTCCTCTAAACGACCAATATCCTGCTCTTTATAACATTGTGCAACATAGAAATGTGACTGTTCATACGGTGTTACATGGAGATCCTCCTCTAAATGTAGGATTTAGATGGCTTCTTGTTGGGAATAAATGGGATATGTGGTCTCACCTTGTTCTAAGGCTCATGGAAGTTTCGCTCTCGGATACTCCTGACTATTTTCATTGGAATTTAACCACAAATGGGGTATTTACGGTCAAATCTGTGTATGAGGATTTAATGAATGGACATACTAGGTTTCTTAATACCTATCTGTGGAAGTTGAAAATACCTTTGAAAATAAAAGTTTTCATGTGGTTCCTTGATAAAAAAAGTCTTGCCCACAAAGGATAATTTAGCTAGAAAGAATTGGAAAGGTGATACTCATTGTTCTTTCTGTGGGAATGAAGAGACTGTTGATCATCTTTTTATTTTCTGTCCTTTTGCTCAACTTGTATGGCGTGTTGTTTTTTGTACCTATAATATTCCACCACCATCCAGTGTAACTAATATGTTCGGTAATTGGTTGAATGGAGTGGATTTAAATACCAAAAATAGAATTCGTATTGGTGTCTCGGCTATTTGTTGGTCTTTATGGAATTGTAGGAACAATCTTGTTTTTAATAGAAAACAATCCTTTCATGTCTTATAGGTTATCAATTTGGCGGTCTACTGGATCCAGTTATGTGCTTTATTGCTCCCCTCGGATCAGCGCAAGCTTATGGAGGATGGATGCAGGAGGCTGCTTTTGGTGGCACGGGAGTTTTTCTCCCGACATACGTGGCAGCATATTCCTAGACTTTCGTAGTTTTTAGGTCTTGTGGATGTTTTCTCTCTATTTGTACTGTTCTCAGTGGTCTTCGTGCCTGAGAAGAATAAGATGTAATTGATTCACACTTTGACGCTTTTTTAATACTAAACAGATGTGTGCATCACTCGATGCAGAGGCTGGGGATACCCATTTCGAAAAAAAACATCAGTTTGATGATGTTTACATTGACATCCATCCGTCATCCCGTAATCACCACCCTATATATTATTATTATACCTCAAATGATCTTCATCTGATCAAAATATTTTACATCAATACTATCTGATTCCAAGCCCATGCATGCATATGCTGCTGGTAATCAGATATTTTGTTCTTTAAGCAAGGAACTCAACAAAATATCATCATTATTAATTAAGCAAGTCAATTTTGATAAGAACCAACTCACATCACATCTATCACACTGCCTATGGGCTATGTCATTATAAAACGAAAAGGATTAATATCTTCAGATGAAAACAAAATTAAAAAGACCATGAGATATTTGTGCCAGAGCTGACAGCTTCCCCCTTGCAAGATCGACGTTGGAAAAGGTCCCATCCTGCTTTCTTATGTTGCCTCCCTTTCTCCCTCCCTCCTAGATGGATGGGCCGATGGCTACCTTGGTGAATGTCCACTGTGCACTTTCCACTACGATATGCAAAATCTAAGAAGATACGAAATGGGTCTATGTGCTTCGGACGAATGAGCTCATGTGCTTAACCTTAGGGGGATACTTGGAAAAAAAGTCGTCACGGCTGGTCAAAAATACTAGTCAACATGCCACGTTATGCCAACTTAATGTGGTGTCACGATTGTGACATTTTTACTCACGAAACAATGCAAGGCTCATACAGGGAGGTTGTGTGATCAAATTGCTCACCCTCGTCCTATTAAAGTTCAGTGTTTAATGATGCGGCTCACGTATTTTAAAATTGACATATAGAGCTGGATTATTCGAGCTAGCATCAAATTGCATCTTGCAACTTGGTGGGCATTAATCCGACCGCTAGTCTAGCATCTGATCCCTTCTATACAAAACTTCTCCCATATTCAGGTAAAATATATGATCCATCGAACCATATATATGTGTCCCAATTTTGTCAGACTAACTAAAAATGCTACTTCCTCTGTTCTGAATTATAACATGTTTCGCATCCTTCAATGTGGACTACAAAAGGATGAGTTAAACAACACACTGAAACCTGTCTAGGTACAATTCATGAAAAAAGAAGTTTAAAAACATCTTACAATTTGGAAGGGAGGGAGAATTGGAATACCCAAATAATTAATCCCTCCGGAGGATGATGCTTAAAAACATCTTAGAGCATGTCTAACAGGCCCCTTATAGCGCGGGCGCCCCGTAAAATTCCGGCGGCATACAGGGTGCGGGCCAAAACGGTCGTCTAGCAGCCCCCGTATGCGGCCTGGCCCGTACGAAAAATTTACGGGGCCTGCGAAATAGCCCCCGCCGCCCCGTACTTATAGTGGGTGAGGGTCGGGGTGGGGGTCCAACCCCCCACCCGCAACCCTAGCTCCGCCGCGCGCCGCCGCAACTCCGGTGAGCAATTCCGCGCGCGCCGCCGCCCCATTTCTCCTTCCGCCAACGGCGATGAATTCCCCCAACGGCTCCAGCTCCTCCACCGCCCGCTCCAAGCGCCGCCACGAGCCGGAGTCGCTCGAGGAGGCGTGGCGGCTCCACTGCAAGCATTCGGTTGCAGGGAGCCGCCGCGCCGCCTGGAAGTACGCGGCGTGGCCGGCGAGCATGCCGCCGTCGCTGGTGGACTACGCGGAGGGCGGGCGCTACTACTCCGTCGACCCGCCGCCGCGGCCGATGAGCGGCCCCCAATTCGCGAAATGGCGCGCGGATTGGGAGATGCCGGCGACGTCGTCTTCATAGACTAGGTTAGGCTAGATGGACGAGCTCGAGCTCGATTTCGTGTATCAGCAATATGATCAATAAAATCGAGTTCATCGGATTCTCCCGCGAAGTTTAAATTCAAACATACAGGGCGGCGATAGGGGGTCTGCTAGATGAACGCGTTCATCTGAGCAAAAAATTTCTCGATTTCGTGTGCAGGGCCCTCTACACGCGATTTAGGGGGCGAAAATTTACAGGTTCTGTTAGACATGCTCTTACAATTTACAATTTGGAAGGGAGGAGTATTGGAATACCCAAATAATCAATCCCTCCGGAGGATGATGCTTAAAAACATCTTACAATTTACAATTTGGAAGCTTAAAAACATCTTCTTCCGATGAAATAATAACAATTAATAACATACAAGTATCATCGTGATAGATTATATATATTTTTTCCAAAAAAAAAAAGAACAATGAAAAAAGTGGTCAGTGTCACTGTCAATCACCTCTACCGCAGCTGGATTCAGGCCTGCTGGTATAAAGCGGTTTTGGCTGGGAATCTTCGAATCAGACAAAATTAATGGGTGCAGCCAATGGAGTTGCACAGGAAACTTCTCATCACAATTAGTACAGTACATGCATCTGCACGATCCTGTGATCAGTGCGCTGATAATAATTAATTAAGTTGACGAGCGCGCGCCAGATCGCGACAGCGTTTCTGCGTACGTGCGCTATATTTTTGTTTAACTTGCAATTTGGTCTCATGATTTCTGCTCATATTTTTCCTTATCTTCACATGCTTGTGGAGGAAGCTAAATCTTGAAATATCTGGAGCTTCCTAGCTAGCGAAATGTTTTTAGTGCAAGTAGACAGGGAGTTATGTAAAGATGATGCAGTCCATCTAGCTAACCACCTACGGCAATAAGAAGAGTCAAGGACCATGCTAATTTCCCTGGACCATTTTGGTTGGATATGTGTAACTGTCAGGCACAGCAGTATGCTGAATCGTTATACTTTATCATGTACAGTGACCTGACCTCCATCTGCTCCGCCCTTAACCACCACCGTACGCGTACATGACATCTCAAATGATTTCTTGGAACCCATAAGAGTGTGGCTGGTAACCAGATATTTCCTTGTTGGACAAGCGAGCAGAAGGTCCAGTGTGATTATGAATCAGCCACTAATCCTGGCTATATGCAAGGGTCGGTCGACGTTGAGATTGCAATGCGCAATAGCATCTAAAACTGAACAAAAAGAGAGACAAATATCTGGCCAAACAAACAATCAAAGGATCTCGAGATATTTGTGCCAGAGCTTTCCCGTGCAAGATGAGACGTCGGAAAAGGCCTCCTCCCCCCGCTGCTTTCTTATCCTGCCTTTCTTTCTTTCTGCTTCCCTTCCACCATGGATCGATGGCAACCTTAGTGAAATGTCCACTAGCTAGGCATTTTGCCACTGCGACATGCACAATGTTCATCGGGTATTCAATCCTCCAACCCCATGAACTTTTCCTGCATCGTGGTAGTAGGATATTTCCTCCAAGACCTTTGCATCGCATCTCATTTTGTGACATGATGTTTATCGGCTATTTTCCAATACCTTTGCTTCCAATACCTTTGATGGTGGTATACGATATTTTTCTGCATCTGGACGTTGTGCGTGCCACCGAAATGTTCCAGGCATCTATCTACGTACGCGTTTCCGTTCATTTTTTCTTGTGGCCGTCGCCGTCAGAGAGCGAGCAGTGACTGAATTGCCATTTTCTTTGCATCCATCCATGATCGATCCACCCGCTGGAACTGTTGAGTGAATTCAATGATGAGTAGGTGCTGTACCGGCTCCGCCATAACCAGCGGACAGCTACGCCAAACGGACGGCCTCTGTCTGCTCACCGTCCGTACTACTTCAGGCACAAGCACGTGAGTGAGACTCAGTTAGGCTGAAAATTTACATTAACAGAACAGCCATTTTCAGTGGGCATGGCATATAGCAATAGCATCGTCATTACACATGTGTTTCAGCTTTTATTCCGCAGCCGGCCATGGTAACAGCATCTCCAACAATCAGATGCCTAAAATATGGCCAAAAAAAAAAAAGGTTTGGAAGACATAATAGTTGTACGTTTTGGACACTATAGGACACCCAAATAAATTGTGCCATTTCAAATACCCTATTCTAGGACACCATGGAAACGGCAGCGGTAGCAGCTGCCTAATTTCAGGGCACCCAAGACGAGATCCAATGGCGGAGGGGGAGGGAATTGCATCTGACCGTTGTCACGGGGCGAGCAAGATATCTGCCAGCGGAGGTCGACGAATGCCAACCAACCCCTATGTCAGTGGCAGGCAAGTCCGAGGGCGGTGGGGGGTGGCAAGGAGGACGAACCGTGCGCGGCCGAGCGCTGCTAGGCCCGCATTGCCGAGGCCACACTAGTAGAGAAGTGCCTTTCTATGGAACAGATTATGTGGCGCATGGCTTCTTGGTGCGCCACAGAAATATATTTTTGTGGCGCACGGGTGGGCATGCGCCACAGAAAAGAGGCATTCTGTGGCGCACGGGACCGTGGTGCACCACAGAAAAGAGGAATTATGTGGCGCACGGGATAGGGGTGCGCCACAGAAATAAGCTGGGGGCCCACACCAATGATTGTCACACTCCTATTCTGTGGCGCATGGTGGTTAGTGCGCCACAGAAATATGACATTTCTGTGGCGCACCACTGCCACGTGCGCCACAGAATTCTCATCCCAAAAATTATGTCCACACGCACCAACTCCACCCCCTCCCCCCGGGAACACATTTTCTAGTTTTTTAACGGAAGAGTTACCGGTCTAAAAAGCATTAAAAAATAAATCCCTTATAGATGCACGGAGAGTTTAAGGTCTACTTTTTTATCAAATTTTGAAATACGAATTTCGACTTTTTAAGCAAAAGTTCGTTAAAAAAAAGTAAAATGGGTATAACTTTTGTATACGATGTCGAAAAAAAATGATCAAGATATCAAAAAAAACTAGAGAGAAAAAGGAACCCAACCTCACTGGCCTTCGGCCTGTGAGCTTTTTTTAGAATCGCCAAATTCCAAAAGGAACAAAAGTTATGGCCGTTTTAAGATTTTGACAAGAAAATAAAAAAAAGAAAAAAAAATTCTGTGGCGCACCCCTTCATTTGGTGCGCCACAGAATTGTGGAGGCAGGATTCGAAATCCTGCCTCCTCCCCTCCTCTTCTTCCTCTTTACCCTCCTCCCCTCCTCTTCTTCCCTTCTCCCCTCCACTTCTCCTCCACTTCTCATCTTCTACCTCTCCACTTCTCTCCTCTCCTCCACCTACTACTCCACCTCTCCTCCTCCACCACCACCACCACCTCTCCTCCTCCTCCACCACCACCCCTCCTCCTCCACCACCACCACCTCCGGCGAGCTCCTCCTCCTCCTCCATCACCACCACCACCTCCGGCGAGCTCCTCCTCCTCCACCACCACCTCTGCTCCTCCTCCTCCACCACCACCTCTCCTCCTCCTCCTCCACTACCACCACCACCTCCGGCGAGCTTCTCCTTCTCCTCTCCACCAACTCCGGTGACCCCATCCTCCACCCACCAACTCTGGCGAGCATCCGGCGAAATTTCGAAAAATTCCCGCGGCCAGATCTTGCCGCCTTTTTTTTTGAAATTCAAAAAACAAATCTGTGGCGCACCCCCTGGTGCGCCACAGAATTGCAAATTTCTGTGGCGCACGGCTGAGGTGCGCCACAGAATTGACATTTCTGTGGCGCACGGCCACGGTGCGCCACAGAAATAATTTTTATGGCGTGTATTCTGTGGCGCACCCCTGTGGCCCCGGGGTGCGCCACAGAATTGATTTTTGGTGTGCCACAGATGAGGCAATTTATACTAGTGCCAACGTCACCATGTCCGACATGGTGAGGAGGAGATGCACGGGCGACGACGACGGTGGAGCTTGCCGGGCAGCAGGGATAGCTGGTGGCGCGTGAAATTGGTTGGGGCCGTGTTATTGAGCGGCGTTACGGGGATTCGCCGGATTTGGCTGGAATCGGCCAATGATGGCGGCGGTAAAAAGAGGACCATGAGGAGCTGAAAGTTTCACATGGCAGTTGACCTTCCCGAGCGGCCGAAACTGTTTCTAGGCATGTCCGAGCATCTCCCAAATTTACATCACGAGATACCAATTTTTGCTCTATATGTTTTGGACATCTGTCGGAGATGCTCTAAAGCAAGCCGTGCCAAATATTTCCATCATTCCTAATCTCGGTGCCCGCCACGTCGGATAACGCCATTGTTCGTAATCCTAGTGCCATCCACGTGGGATAATGCTAGTGCAAAGCCGATTCCTTTTCTATTTCAATTCAATAAAATTTTGTGTCGCCGCCGCAGAAAGTAGCAGTAGAAAAATATCAGAGAACCTAGTACTCCAGTATAGTGCATCTGGAAAAGATATATTGGAGTAGTTTATCGATAAAAATCCAGAGGCAAAACAGAGGCAAAGGTGGGCGGAAAAGGCGGTTTCGCCTTCGTTTTCCTGCTTTGTTCCACCCCGGCCCCGCCCACCTTCGGCGTTATCCGGCCATCCTCCGTGCTCTCCTTAAATCCGATCCACGGATCGCCACCAGCAACCAGCAATACCGCAACCACCACGCCCCCTTTGTCGCTCGATACCGCTCCCTCCCTCACTCCTAGCAGCCGCCAACCACTAAAGAACACTGTGAGTTCTTGGTGAGAGTCCGAAGCATCTACGTTTCATGCTTCTTGCGCACGGGAGGAGGAGCCGGATCCGGATTGATCTTCTACGCGGTTCCAGTGGACCCGCAGTTCCCGGATTTGGAGCGAGATTTGGGGCGTAAAGTCTGAATCTTCGTGCGTCTCTGCGTCCGAGGATAGATTTTGGGGGATCTTGTTCGAGGAGGGCAACAGGAGCAGAGTTCTTCCTTCTCCGGCGCTCTCTGTTTCGTTCCGGGCTCTATCAGTGGTGAGATCCTCTTTTCCTCTCTTCCTGCCACCTGCTCTCGCCCTTGCATTACATCTTTGATTTCTGAATATAGTTAGCCGGCAAAAATACAACACAAATCAAAGCAACACCTCCAGCTTCAACTCCTTTTTTTTAGCAGTTCGTGATGAAGTAAGTAACTCTACTTAATCAGCAGTTTCAACTGACCCAGATGCCGGTTGCTGAATCTGCCTGTCACTGCTTGATTCGGGCAGAGTCTTTTTTGATTTGGAAGAGTCTCAGTATACTATTTCTAGGGAGAAGATCCTCTCTATTCTTTTTTCCTTAGATTGTAGCCAAGACTTCTACTGTCAAGTTGAATATACTTCTGTCACTATGACAGTGTCAACACAAGGCCTGAACGTCACTCGTTTATCCACAACAGACAGATTTAGGATAGGAACCAAAAGAAAAGGATTAATTTTGCTGACCATGTTATGCTGGCCTTTCACTGTCTGAAAAGCTGTTGCCTTCCGTCAAGTAGGCAGCAAGGATGCCTAATTAAGTCCTAGGTTAGTCAAGTGCGAGTGTGATATTCTCGGTTTGGCTTGACCGACACCACAATCGCCCCTTACATCTCCACATGCCTAATTAAGTTCTTGATGCGGTTGAACTGCTTGTCAGTATTTCTTCATCCAGGTCCCGTTTTGCTAAATTTGAGTGTCTTTGCGCTATTTAGGCAAACGATTCTTTGTTCTTTCCACAACGTTGCTTAGATTGTAGCCAAGACTTCTATTGTCAAGTTGAATATACTAGTCACCAGCGTCAACGGGAGGCCTAAACGTCACTCGTTTATCCACAGAAAGACAGATTTAGGATAGGAACCAAAAGAAAAGGGTTAATTTTGCTGACCATGGATGCCCTGTAATAAGCTCTTATGCTGGCCTTTCACTGTCCGAAAAGCTGTGCCCCAGTTGGCTATGGTTGTGTCAAGTCTGCAACAAGAATGACTAATTAAGTCCTAGGTTATTCAAGTGGGAGTGTGAATATTCTCTGTTTGGCTTGACATACACCACAATCGCCGTTAGATCTCCATATGGCAGCACATGCTTACAAATAGATACAGACAATCACTGTTGAGAGTTGTTCATTTAAGAACTAAAATATTTTGTGTGATACATCAGTTTTATCGCCAGACAGGAAACAGAATGTAAGAGAATCTCTGATATATTCTAGCGCATTATATAGTGTATACACCAGTATATCATTTGAGCTTGTGTCATACGATTCTGACAACAGTGATGCTAATCATGAATTCCAGGTATTGCGCCGCTGTCGGTTACTTCAGGCTCGCGACAAATCTAAGGATGACTCTACGGAGCATAGTCCGTGATCTCAGGGAGAGCTTCGGGAACTTGTCAAGGCGGAACTTTGAGGCCAAGATCTCGAGTGTCCCGGGCCTCTCGGGCCATCTTAGAGGGAAATCTGTTGAGTCTTCAGATGAGCTGCAGGATGGCCTCATTCAGCCGAGCAGCTGGGCTGGCCTTCCTCCTGAATTGCTCCGGGATGTGATGAAAAGGTTGGAGCAGGACGACAGCAATTGGCCATCCCGCAAGGATGTTGTTGCTTGCGCTTCAGTTTGCACCACTTGGAGAGAGATGTGCAAGGATATAGTGAGGAATCCTGAGTTCTGTGGGAAGCTCACGTTTCCCGTATCTCTTAAGCAGGTAATGAGTGAGTTCAATCTTTATGGTGCTTGAGGTTTAAGAAATTCTCTTTGGTTGATTAGCTCTAGTCGTGGTTGAACCTTGTGCATGACTGGTTAATATTTCAATTATTACCATTTTATCCTATCAATACGAAAACTCAGAATTGGTTTATATACTATTGCGGTTATCTACCTTTGCATTTTATATCAAGTTATCTACCTTCACTGTTATCTCCTAATACTTGATTCATTTTCCCATGTACAGCCTGGATCTCGAGACGGATTGATCCAGTGTTTCATAAAAAGGGACAAGTCAAAGCTGACTTATCATCTCTACCTGTCCCTTACCTCCGGTATGTTAATTTTAATTACGGTGCTTTTTACCGTTCTGCTCATCAGCATTGTTGGCCAGTAACAATATCTGTCTAATAGACGTGCTTATGACAAGATGCAACAACCACACACTACCACTGGCTATGACATTCTGAAATCTGTAACTGGTGTAGAGATTTAAGTGGGGACCATTTAAGTGGCAGTATTCTACTATGGCAAAAACAAAATACGCTGTACACTAATTGTTTTTATTCCATCTTGTAGCTGTGCTCGATGATAATGGGAAGTTCCTACTATCAGCTAAAAGGAGTCGACGGACGACGTACACCGACTATGCCATTTCTATGGATTCCAAAAATATATCTCGATCAAGCAGTGGCTATGTTGGAAGGCTGAGGTAATGTCTCCTTGCCAACAGTCTTCACTAACCCACATTCTAAACTTGGATGATTTCGTCTGATCCGATTATATGCGCGTACAAATCTAACACGCATCATGGCACCACAGGTCAAATTTTCTTGGTACCAAATTCATCATCTACGATACGCAGCCACCGTACAACGCCCGGACACTCTGCCCGCAGGAGCGCAACAGCCGGCGATTCTCCTCCAGGAAAGTGTCTCCAAAGGTCCCAGCTGGCAATTACCCAGTCGCCCAGGTTAACTATGAGTTGAACGTGCTGGGCACCCGCGGGCCGAGGCGGATGCAGTGCACAATGCACTCCATCCCAACAACGGCGGTCGACCCTGATGGCGTCGTGCCTGGCCAGCCTAAGGAGCTTCTACCGCGGCTGTTCGAGGAGTCCTTCCGCACATCAGCGAGTACCTTCTCCAAGTACTCCTCTGTCGCGGACCACTCCAGCATGGACTTCGGCAGCTCCCGCTTCTCAGAGTTCGGGCTGCAAGACGGGGGTGATGGAGGAGACAAGGAGAGCCCCCTGGGTCTGCGGAACAAGTCGCCGAGGTGGCACGAGCAGCTACAGTGCTGGTGCCTCAATTTTCGGGGCCGCGTCACGGTAGCCTCCGTCAAGAACTTCCAGCTGATCGCTGCCCCGCCGCCAGCAGCCACGGAAACAGCAGCGGCGGCATCGGAGCCGCCGCAGCAGCCCGCGCAGCAGCAGCAGCGGGCTAGTTCCTCCTCGTCGTCTTCGTCCAGCCACGACACGGTGCTGCTGCAGTTCGGTAAGGTGTCCAAGGACACGTTCACGATGGACTACCGGTATCCGCTGTCCGCCTTCCAGGCCTTTGCCATCTGCCTGACCAGCTTCGACACCAAGCTGGCGTGTGAATAAATCTCAGTAGGGTAGCAGCAGTTATTCAGAGTGTCCTGTGTTGCGGCTCTGAACCTGAGCCTGGGAAAGGATGGATATGTAGGGGTCAAGTACAGTTGCACATTATGTGCTTGAGTGTTGCGTCGGCTGTGATATGAGATGCGGAGCTGTGTAGGTCTGAATCTTTCGACATTATGTTCAGGCCCAAGCGCAGGAAAATCTATTCATGAGTGGGTGAGTAGCTCATGTGCTTTGCTGCCTGTTCAGTGATGCAGGAAATTGGCCATCAGTCGATTCACTTGTGCTTTGCAGCTTCTCCTGTGATGTAAGAAACCTGCTTTATTACACAGCAGCGTCATGTGGTAACAGGAATTTTGTTACCCTAGTGTAAAAGATAGACGTCCATGCAGTGCAGTGTAAAAATTATTCATATTTGGTGGTAATAATAATTGATTATACACTTGTTGATCATCACACACGAAAATCATGTGCTATTCTTTTTCCATGTACTACTCGCTTAATGCAGACGTAGGGTTGTATCCACCCGAGCGACGCCGGCGGCCTCCGCGGGGATGAGCCGAGTTCGCGCACTCACACGACGCCGCCTGAACTAGCAACCAGCTTGCGCTCGCTTGCTTAGGAACAAGGATGATCCCGATCAATCGAGAGGGAGGATTCCTGATGGCGACCGCACGGACGCTGCCCTTGCGCCGGTGACCATTGCCCGTGGACGATGACTACTGGGCGGGGCGATGCGTCGGGGCGCGCGGCCGGCGGCTCAAGCCTTGCCGGACTTGCTGCAGGGGCGACGGTGGTCGGATATAGCCGACGAGGAGGAGGAGAGGGAGGCAGAGCGCCTAGAGGTGGAGCTTCGTTGCTCGCCACCGGCTCTACCGACCTTTGCCCAATTATTACTCGAGGTGGCGTCCTTCACGCCACGGCGCGCTCCGACGGGTCGTCGGTCTCCTCGGGTGCGGCGCGCGGGATCCGGTTGCTTGAGCCGTGTGGTGGTGGGTGCTGCCCCGCTGGCCAAAGGGGACACTCCCGAGAGGGAAGAGCGGGTGGTGACTCCTGGGTCCGCCCCTGGAGATGCCGCCCCTCAGTCGCTGGCGGCCGGCGCGGTGGTGGCGGGTGCTGCCCCGCTGGCCAAAGGGGACACTCCCGAGAGGGAAGAGCGGGTGGTGTGACGTGGGGATGATTCCTGGACCTATCGGGTGAGCCTACCCGGTCCAAGGCCCAAGACCTAGGCCCAAAAACAGGTGATATCCCGCGGTTCTAGAAAGCCCAACAGAAGCCCACCCGCAAGACTTGCGGGTCAAGACAAGAACTTCTATACGTAATTTACTAGGACTCATGTAACCCCCTCCTGGCTGCATATATAAAGCCAGGAGGGAGGAGAGAAAGAGGGATCCAATCTAGAGAGAGAAAAATACAAGCCGCAACTAGACTAGGCAAGACACGGGATACCCCGTACGCCTCACCATGGCATCGCCATTGTAAACAGCTTGACTATCTCGCCATAATACAGATCAGACAAGCGGGAGTAAGGGTTATTACCTCTACGAGGACCTCGAACCTGGGTAAATCTTGCTCCTTGTTGGCCGTCGAGAATACCAGCGCGTACATCGTTTCTCTACTCGAAACCTTACCGGATCACCCGAAGGATTTGTCGACACAACTCTTCGACAATTGGCGTCGTCTGTGGGAACGACACGCGCTGGATCTACGGTCTCGCCGGCCCCATGGATTCGATCTACTTCGGCTTCTTCAACTTCATCGAGCACTCGCCGGCATCACGCACTGCCTTCATCGTCTATATCGACATCGTTCTTCACGCGCAGGTTGCAGAACAGCAGCAACGTTCATATTGCGGATGTCATCAATGGCGACTCGAAACTCATCTAGAAAATTCATTCGGTGGAAAGATGCAAAATCAAATTATCTACCGGCTCCAAAAATAATCGACGAATTCTGACGGTTAGATCTCCGTGGATGACCCGAACACCGAATCTCTGTCAGAATCTGACGGAACTTCGCGCGACTTTGGGAAAACAATTCTCACAGTAGACTCGGACATCAATTCGAAGATCACACCGTTCAACAGCTGCGGTATACAATCCCGCACCACTCCGTCAATTTTGAGACAATTTCAACGGTTAGATCTCCGTCAGCGGCTCGTGCACTGCGACACGTTTTGGATCTCTGCGAGTTCGCGAATTCAAATCGCGGATCCGGATCCTATTTCGGCAATTTGCGAGTCGACACAAAGACCAAGAAACGTCAACAAAACATGGAGACTCGCCATACTAGTGCCCAGGGGCTCGACATCAATATTGCCCTTCGTGTACACACAACAAACATCGCGAGTCCGCCGTGTCGACTCGGTCCGGCGTGTTGAGTCCTTCGGACAAACATCGCGACTCCGCGGCGTCGACTCGGTCCACCGCGTCGAGCCCTTCGGACGAACATCGCGACTCCGCCACGTCGACTCGGTCCACCGCGTCGAGCGCTTCAGACAAACATCGCGACTCCGCCGCGTCGACTCGGTCCACCGCGTCGAGCCCTTCGGACGAATATCATGACTCTGCCACGTCGACTCGGTCCGCCGCGTCGAATTCCTCGGGTAAACATCATGACTCCGCCGCGTCGACTCGGTCCGCCGTGTCGAGTCCTTCGGAAAAACATCGCGACTCCGCCGCGTCGAGTCCTTCGGACAAACATCGCGACTCCGCCGCGTCGAGTCCTTCGGACAAACATAGCGACTCCGTTGCGTCGACTCGGTCCGCCGCGTCGAGTCCTTCGGCAAGCATTGCGACTCCGCCGCGTCGACTCGGTCCGCCTCGTCGGGTCCTTCCGGAAAACATCGCGACTCCGCCGCACAACTCCGCTACATCAATCATCTCGACTAAACGTCTCGGGGGTTGTCCTTCACCGCAGCCACACTCGTTGCTCAGGGATTGTGCTGTAAAGTAGACGCACTCGAGAATTCGCCGCAGCCGCACTCGACACTCGGGGGCTGAGGTGCGAAACAGCCGCACTCGACACACGAGTCCGGTTCATCGATTCCGGCGATATTTGTTGACTCCGTCACTCGGCACCGCCTCGTCGACTACGGTAGTGTCATACAAAGATAAGTTCCTCTCATACGAGTCGATAAATTTATCTTTTTATGTTATAATTTGCTGTCAAACTACACCTGACACTCAGGGGGTTGCGCCCCGTAAACTACATGTATACTTGACACCCGTCATTCTACGCGTTACACTACCACATTTACACGCTACAACCCGAGTAGCTGATATTGCCTGACGTCGACCCTTGACTCCGACCCGGTTTGCAGCAGCAACTGACAGGTCGGCAAGGAGCATAGATAATGACTGTCAGGCTAACGAAAAGGCACAACGTACGATGCAAAACTTTCGCGTAGGGTCAAATCATTGCCTACCAACAGGCCATACTAGACTCTGCGAGTCGATAAATTGTTGGTTCACAACCAAAATTAACCCGAGCAACAATTTGTTACGTACATTTTTCTATACACAACACTACTGCTACATTATTTAACCACATCCGATTATATGGTTGCAACTGCAACGCAGGAACCACAATGTCGACATATCCTCCGCTTGGAGTCGACCAATCCTCGGAGTCAACAGTCGACACATATCCTCCGCTCGGAGTCGACAGTCGACACAGTCCTCGCTCGGAGTTGACACATATCCTCCGCTCGGAGTCGACGGTCGACAGTTGACACAGATCCTCCGCTCGGAGTCGACACATACCCTCCTTCGGGAGTCGACGCATGTCCTCCTCCGCGAGCCAACAGAAAACAAGCATAAGGGGTTAGCGTCAGAACAACTTGAGCATATGCCCGACTCTGCAAGTCGAGCATAGCCTCAGGGGCTACTCCCATCGGGAGCACTGCCGTGCACCCGATAAATCGAAGAAGCAACGTTGGAAAATCTTTGAGTCTATGCCCGATTACAAATAATCGCACATAGACTCGGGGGCTACTCCCATCGGGAGTGCTGGTCGCGCAACCGACGAGCGCTACACGCTCACTCGACGTACTATCGCATCGGAAGCATCTAACACGCTGGCCGCATATCTGAGGAGCTCAGATTTCTTCGTACAGATCCTTATTGTGGTCGTAGAAACCGCATATTAATTCGGATGAAGAAACGCAAAACATAAAACTTGTCCGTCTCGACGAGACGCAGATGGCACCGCGGGCCAAATCACAAAATCAGAACATCTTGAAGACTTTTCGGGTCCGACTTCTTGTGTGGACTATGTGTCTGGGCGTTCGCGTCAACTACACGACTTCCACGTCGTCGTGCGACTCCGCCACGCCCGCGTCAACTACACGACTTCCTCGTCGAGTCCGTCCGCCGTGTTGAGTACACCTCCACCGCATCGACGCCATCCGCCTCGTCAACTACACGACTTCCTCGTCGACTCCGTCCGCCGTGTCGAGTACACCTCCACCGCGTCGACTCTGTCCGCCGTGTCGAGTACATCTCCACCGCGTCGACTCCCTCCGTCGTGTTGAGTACACCTGCACCGCGTCGACTCTATCCTCCGTGTTGAGTACACCTCCACCGCGTCGACTCTATCCGATGTGTCGAGTACATCTCCATCGCGTAATTACGTCATGTGAAAAAACGGGCGCACGACGGCACGCTTCCGGTCAAAAGCTGACACGATGGGCCCTACGTGCCCCGCCCCACAACGTCACGTCCCATCGGGAGCAGGTGAGTGCGCGTTGACGTCATTGCACACCTCATAACACGAAATCTCTTTCGTATGAGCATCAAGACGCGGAATTTCTTTCGCATGGACACCCTAACACGAAATTACTTCCGTATGGGAATTCTGAGATGCAATCTCTTTCGTATGGGCACATCAAAGATGCGAAATTTCTTTCGCATAAGCACCCTGACACGAAATCTCTTTCGTATGGGCACATCAAGACGCGAAATTTCTTTCGCATAGTCACCCTGACACGAAATCTCTTTCGTATGGGCACATCAAGACGAAATTTCTTTCGTGCAAACTTAATAACACGAAATCTCTTTCGCGCAAGATTAAGAAGGAAGATCTCTTCACCCGAAGAATCGCAAGAACATGATTAAGGTAAAATCTCGAGTGTGCGGCTCCCGCAACTCTACCACACGATGTGTTTACATATTCTTCTCCTGGATCGTTCGGCCGACTAGGAACATCCGGATGCCGTATTCTTTCGAGTACGAAGGTAAGACCCAAGGATCTCTCTTTTGGGCCTGGAATCGCACTCAAGCTGCGTCCTCCAGTAAATTTCCCGTGTCAACAGCACGAAGAAAATCCCAGCGGACGCGCCGGGTACCCCTTTAGGTTAAGTTCTACTCGGTAAGACCTCCACGGCACAGTCGCAACGATCACCTCGCCGGATTCGAGTCGGAGGTCTTGAATTCGTGTAGGCCAGAACCGTTTTTGCCCTAGATGCAATTAATTGGCCCCGATCTTTCAGGAGAGCCAAGCGACCGAGCCACATCCTTCTGCGAAAACAGCCAACACCAGGCACATTTACCACTCGATACTCGAGTATGGGAAAGCGCATCGCGCACATGGTATACATCCTCAAAACCAGACGATTGAATAACCAATCGAAGGAATCAAGAACGGACTCTGAGTGCCCACCCGACTGATTCTCAGTCAACTAAACACTCGGGGGGCTACTGACGTGGGGATGATTCCTGGACCTATCGGGTGAGCCTACCCGGTCCAAGGCCCAAGACCTAGGCCCAAAGAGAGCTGATATCCCGCGGTTCTAGAAGGCCCAACAGAAGCCCACCCGCAAGACTTGCGGGTCAAGACAAGAACTCCTATACGTAATCTACTAAGACTCATGTAACCCCCTCCTGGCTGCATATATAAAGCCAGAAGGGAGGAGAGGAAGAGGGATCCAATCTAGAGAGAGGAAGATACAAGCCGCAACTAGACTAGGCAAGACACGGGATACCCCGTACGCCTCACCATGGCATCACCATTGTAAACAGCTCGACTATCTCGCCATAATACAGATCAGACAAGCAGGAGTAAGGGTTTTTACCTCTACGAGGACCTCGAACCTGGGTAATCACGGCAGATGTTACCTGGGGTAACTGATCTTGGGGCAAGACGACACAGGTATTTGGGAGAGGGTTTAGCTCAGAGGAAAACATGGTGCAATTCGATCTGGTAGCCGGCAATCAAAGTCGCCGAGTCTCCGATCTTGATATAATAACTCAACTCTGGGATTACACTTGATGCTCGATATCACACGATGTTGCTAGGGTTCTTAGATCTCTGCCTAAACTAGACCTGGGAGTCGGTTTATAAAGCACCCGTACCCCCTGGCTTATTCTCCAAGGCGCACCCTGGATCCTACCCGGACACGGCGCACAAACCCTAACTTTCCTTTACCATAACCCACAACCCGGGTTACTGGGCCTACAAGCTGGGGCCTTCACTAATTTCCTTATCCTTAGCCGGATCCTGTACAGCGTCCTTTGGGCCGGGTTACTCCTTGGAATTTGGCATACCGGGTTATCGTCCCCCCATCAGTAGTCCCCAGAATAGCCTGGGCTTCATGGATCCTCCTTGAAGCGCTTGCTATTCCCTGCAAAGATATTAAACGTACGGGTATATAGAGACCGGGTTAAGACGTTTTGATATTCAGCTAGGCCTTACTCCATGGTGGCCATATAGTAATCCGGCTCTTCCCCAATTACCCAACTTACTTTCCCAGATAAAATCCCAAAATGTCAAAATTTCGCACCCGATAATCGACCCTGAAATCGCGGGGTCAATTTCCTTCTTCCTTTTACCCAGAGGCCTTGCACAATATTTGGCGCATATCTCGCCAAAACTCAAATTAACAGCCGTTTATTTCCGTAACTCCCGGCTCCCGTTCAGTGAACCGGGCTTATCCACTCACCTTATAAATAAGCTCCCTGGGGGGTAACCTAAACCCTAACGGCTCATTTCCCCCCACTCTGCTTCCTCTCTCCCTCAGAGCTCACTCCCGCTGAGCGCCACCACGGAAATCCCGCGCGCGTCACCGGAGCCCATCGGACGGAGGCTGCGCTCCGCCCGAATCTCCATCCGGCCCATCAAGAACCGCGAAGGGACACCAGGGCTGCGCCATTTGCCTCCGCAAGGCCTCACTCAGATCTCCTCCGGTAAGCCTTTTGCGCCCATTAATTTTCCCTTGCAATTTTTGAATTTCATCTCAAACTAGATCCAAATCTGCCCGGCACGGATTTCTCGGCTATGCCGAATTAGATTGCCCATATTCTCTTCTAGCATACACGATGAATAAAACGCATACTCCAATACACTCTCCTACTGCCCGCAATCGTTATTCCCACCTCAAATCTGAAAATAGAGCTTCCAATCTAGGCTCGAACTACCCAAAATTTCCGCCTTTGCATTAATCACCCGGCTGGACCTTTCCTTTCTAGTTTCTTTTAATCACGTTAAGTGCCTAGGAAGCCGTCTACTGTCTTCAAAAAACTTCTTCGGTATTTAGATCCCATAATTTTCGCCATAATGCCTGATACCCGGGTAATTTCAAACTTTGCTCTGCGAACTAACACCCGGATCACTCGCAATTTTTCATGTCTCTATATTACACGGCTTATACTTGGCCGGTTCGCAACTTCCATGCCTTAATTTTCTTCTTACTTTGTACTTTGCAGGTCCACCACATGGCTCCCAAGAAACAGGGGAAAACTCCAACCAAGGCTAAGGCCACCAACTCCATTTCCGCCAACTGGGCACGGTCTATGGTCACAAAGGCCAAATTGGAGGAGCTGGTGGAACTGGGAATTCTTCCTCCTCAGGAAAATATCCAATGGAGGGTGCCGGGTAAGTAGACCCAGCCCACCCCTACAAAAGATGAGGTAATCTGTTTCGTGGAACATGTGACCCGGGGTTTTCGACCACCGGGTCACCCCTTTTTCCGTGACATACTTAGCCACTACGGCCTTCGTGTCTTTGATATCGGACCCAATTCTGTGCTAAATATTTCCCATTTTATTGTCCTTTCCGAATCCTACTTGTGCACTCCGCCAAATCTAGCTCTTTTTATTGAGCTTTTTCAATGCAAACCGTGCCGCGAAAGCGGTGATGGGGCGCTTCTTGCTTGCGGCGGGGTTTCTATCCAGCGCCGCAAAAACTCTTTGATGCCACCTCTCACCCTTAATTCCCATGTCAAGCATTGGCAGCTCTCATACTTCTATTGCCAAGACACTTCCCCACCCGGCCAAAAGAAACTTCCGGGTTATTCGGAGGGTCTCCTTGACATTTCTGATAAGTTTAGTGCCTTCGCCCCTGACTCGGACAGGGAGGCAATTCAACCTTTACTAGCCAAAATCGCCACTCTCACAGCCCAAGGCCTCATCGGGCTTAACCTGGTGAAGACCTGGGTCGACTTCAGGATTCAGCCCAACTCCATCCGCACAAAGTTGATGTGCGAATATTCAGGGGAACCTTCAGACCCGCTCCGGTACTCCGATAATATCTTCGCAGCTGGCGACACTCATAAAACCATCAAGGGTTTTTTGACAGAAAAGCTCGAGGTAATCCGGAACATATCCGGGTTAGAGCCCTTCACACTTGAGAATCCAGCCCCCAAGGTAAAAATCAGACTTTGATGCCTTTAATTTTACTTTTTTCCACTCAACGCGGTTTGTGATCCTTATGTCAACACTTTTCAGGCTGATGATAATTTTTGGAAAACTAATGCCTCCCCTAGCTCCGATAATCCAGAGGAGCAAGAAACGGTTAACTCGGAAGAAGGTACTCCCCGGATTTTATTTGGTTCCCTTGAACTCACCATAACCCCCTCCTTCCTAACCATAACTTTGATGATATCCAGAACAAGAAGATGACGAGGAAGAAAACTCCGATGGCAAGGTAGAATCTGCCAGCGACGAGGAAGAACTGGAGCCGACAGTCAAAGTCGGATCCAAAAGAAAGACCCAAGAGGCCACCTCCAAGGTTTCATATCTCCCTCTCACATTCAACTCGCATTATTTTAATGATATACTTGAGCTAACTTGACATTGTCCCACTGGCCGTTCTTGAAGGAGTCGCCCAGGCCCAAGCGTAGGTCAACTCGGAATCATCCGGGTGATGAAGCCCTTAACCCGGGTATTACCTCGACCCCCCCGCGGCGGGCTGGTAATTACCCTATCTTTTCTGGGTCAAGACATTCTCTTTAAACCATTCCCATGTGACATCTAACTTGATAATTTCCAGCTTCTCCCGAGTCCAGCGATGGATTTCCTTGTGACTTCGCGGTGAATACCGGGTAAGATCCCTTTCCTGACGTTCCACCATGTTTCATCACCCTTTCTTGACTGTGTATTTAACTACTGACTGACAACACCTTATAGGGCCACGGTCGTTGTCAGCGATCAAGAGGAAACGGAGACCGAGGGCCCGGGTAAGGGGAGCCCGGCTGATAAGACTACAGCCGCGTCCAGCGGTGAAAAACAAGCGTCGCCGCCAAACCCGGACCCGCAGGGAGCCGAGTATCCAATTGCTTCCCATGCAAGCAAGAAGAACAAAACCACCATCTTGGGTGAAGAAGAAGAAGCGTCGGATTCCGACACGCGGATGACCCGGGTTCCGCCTCCTGCTAAGAAGAAAGCTCCTTCCCGGAATTTCCAAGGCCCCGGGTCTTCTGATACGAGTAAAGATACTTTTGATCAGTTGATGCACACTCTCCTTACTATGAAGGCTTCGGAGAGCCAGATCTTGGAGCGCATGGCTGCAGAGCATCAGGTAAGGACACCTTGTATCTCATATTGCATACCTAGTCCCCAAGTTCCAAGTATGACTTGCAAAAGTGATGCTTGGTACTTCACACCACATTCGGCTTTCCATACAATCCAACTAATACTTGCATTCCTTGCTAATTACAGGCACAGATAACCCGGTCTGATGAAACTTTACTGAGGACCGAGCAACTTCTTCTTGCCGAGATGAAACGAAGGGAAATCCTTGAGGATGACATGAAAACCTTGAAGAAGGATGTGTCCAAATACAAGAAGAAGTGCAATGCCGCTCAGACCGAACTGAAGAAACTATCGGACCAGGTTTCCGATACTTATCAGATCTTGCTCAGTAAGTTTTCTGCTGCTGATTGGCTTCATGTCTTTTAATTTATTATAACAGACTCGGGATTACTGATACGCTCTTTCTTTTGTTACGACTGCAGGTGCCAACCTTGCGGCCCCAGAGGAAAATGCCATTACCAAGGCTAAAACCCTCAAGACTGTACTCCGGACTTTCTTTGCCGGCACAAAATTCATATTGGATGCTGTGAAGTGGCCTACGGAAGTATATCCGGGTGAAGAGAATCTCGTTCAAGCCTGTTCTACTGTGCCTGGGTGGATTGAGATCTGGAAGCGTTCATCATGCCGAATTGGAATGACCCGGGCTTTTACTCTGGCCAAGGCTTTCTTTCCAAAGCTTGACCCGGCAAAGGTAACATCCGGGTTTCCCGAATTCAAGGCTGATGGTTCCAAATTTATGCCCAAGGATTTCAAAGCCATACAAGCCGCAGTGCGCCCCTCAGCTACCGCCTTGGCCGATAGCTTGGATCTAAATACGATTATGAGTGCATATGACGCTGATGGCAAAGTTATTACGGAGGATGCGCCCCCTCCTTTTGATATCTTGGAGAAGTGGGTTTCTAGCTCGGCCAGGAAGAGGGAAGCGACTGCGAAGAGGGAGGCCGAGCTAAAATCGGGCCCGTCTGCCTCTACACCAACCGTCCTTCCACCAGTCCGCCCTGATGCAATGAGTCCGGGTAAGGGTGCCAGGGAGGCTAAGCAGCAAACCCAAGACTCAGACCCGGAAGGCCGTACTCAGGAGGCCGAATAGGGCCGTATTATCATAATACCTTGTAATGCTTTGTAATCACACTGTTATGCTTTTGATGGTGCGCCTGTGCACCCCTGATACTGATGTCGTACCTTGTAACGTACTTTTTAGCCCGTGATGTACTTTGCGGCTTTTCTGGTCTTTTGACAACCGTATTGCTTGCTTATTCTTTGAATTTTTTCTCGATACCCAATTCTCTATTTTGGCTCCCTTCGGAAGACTCGATTTTCCGAGTACCGGGGGCTTTGATATGTGGACTTTTTCTTTAAGTCCCCAAGACTCGGATGGTGGGGTTTTTCGAACTGTGATAGCCAAGTAGTTTGTTTCTGTTTCGAAGTCCCCCAGTCCCCATGACCCAAAGTCCGAGTCATGGGGGTGTGGCCTTTCTCAGAGAACAAATTATTTTTTACCGAGTCGTAAGCCTAAAGCCATTCCATGTAAATACTGAAGTTATGCTTGATAATTGTTGAGTTTCCGGCTTTTAGCCTTGTACTCTGCATAAACTTGTGGTTTAGATGACCCTTTTGACTATCTTGTACTGTAAGCCGGCTTTCGCGTGGATACCATGTTGTTACATCCATACGAGAACAGTGTCAGGCAAGTCCCATTGGGCTTCATGGCTGATTGTAATCGTAAGCGAACGAATCATGCCACTTTAGTGCGAGTCACATCGAGCTTAAGTAAGAAAAGTCAAGAAAATTTGGCTCCTTTGTCCAGCTATAAGATTGTAGCCGTACTCGTTTGCGAATAATCGGCCCTTATAACTTATAGGCATCAAGGCCGGGTCTTTCGGGTTAGTGGTTGGTCACTTGAGCAACCAACCCCCAAGACCTACATGCACTTGATGCCTTTAATGATACTGAATTACTGATGTCGCGTGGATACTACTTACTTGTGATCAGGATGTAATGATATAGGACTTGATAACCATCTCTTTATTGATACTAGAAATTTTGGATCAGCAGGCCGCCTCATTAAAAACCTTCCAGTCCCCTTAGGTACCCTGGGTAGGAAAAGAGCGCGTCTGAAACCTGCTGCCCGTTACATTGTTTAGTTCTTCATAAGCACTGGTCCCGGTCTGGCTTGACCAATGCACATTCTCCATATGTTGGACCTTTTCCTGATGAGTACCGGGTTTGCTAGCCAACCCGGGTGGGGTGTTCCCATGACTCGGCTGGTTGTAAGCGGCCATGTAGCTTCTTCCTTTACAGCGGGTCGCTTGGGGGAATCATCCTCGATTAAGGCCACCATTTTAGCATCTTGCGTTACCTTGGATTTTGTTCTTTCACCTTCAGTACTCGGCCTTTTTGATGTGGCTCTATCCTCCGGGTCTGCTTGAGACCGGTAATGCTTGAGTTCTTCTTTTCTACAGGCCTGCTCGGCCATTGCTGCATCTCCTTCGTCGCATTCAGCTGCTATGTCTCGATTTCCATGTATGGTAATGGTCTTCTTGGGACCCGGGATTTTTAGCTGTAGATATACGTAACACGGCCTAGCCATGAATTTGGCATAAGTCGGCCTTCCAAATAGCGCGTGATAGGGGCTGCGCAATTTCACTACCTCAAAGGTGAGCCACTCAATTCGATAGTTATCCTTTGACTCTCCAAAAGCTACCTCCAATGCGATTTTTCCCTCGGGGCATGCTGAATGACCCGGCACTATCCCATGAAAAACTGTTGAGCTTTTTTGCAGTTGAGATTCCTTGAGACCCATGCGTAGGAAGGTTTCCCAATACAGTATATTGATGCTGCTTCCACCATCCATTAAAACCTTTTTCAGTTCGTACCCGTTGACTTGCGGTGCAACTACTAGTGCCAAGACTCCTGGGTGTTCCACTCTTTCCGGGTGATCCCTTCTGCTCCATGTTACTTCCTGTTCTGACCATCTCAAGTATCTCGGGACGGCTAACGAAACTGAGTTGACCGCTTGCTTCAGTATCTTTTTGTCCTTGTTAGAGCCTCCGGTGGTATGCACATGATATTGACCCAATTGTTTGGGGTTAGTCTGGAAACCTCCTGCCCCCCTTGGTTATTACTTTGATTTCCAGCCGCCGGGTTACCGGCCGGGGGTGGGCCGTTGCCCGGGTTTGCCCCTGGACCCGGTCCTCCTCCCCGTCCTGCACCTCGCATAGCTCTGTGCACTTCCTCATTTTTCCATCTTTGTAAATCGGCGCACTGTTCTAGGGAGTGGTTAGCTGGCCTGCCATTCCTGCTGTGCTTCGGACATGCCATCCTGAATATGTCCCAATTGTTACCCGGCCTTGGTGGACCTTGATAATTTCCTCCATTGTGGTTACCTCCGTTGAAATTTCCTTCTGCTCTTGGCCTCGAAGACCCGGCTTCTGTGTTGGCGACAAACTCGGAGCCTCCTTCGAAAGGGCGCTTGTTCTGGCTATTTCCATTGTTACCTGATGCTGATCCGTTGCCGGTTCTTCCATTACCGCTTGTGTTTGCTTTTGCCTTCTTGTCATCAGCTTCTTCTTCTGTAGTATCTGTAGCAGCGTGTTTGTTGCACGCATCCATCAATTCTCCCATTGTGACTTCCGAGGCATTTCGACTGGACTTCATGCGAGTTAACTTTTGCACTAAAGGTATATACTTGCATGTTTTTGCCATGGCCTGTAGTGCATCCTTGGGCTGGATATCCGTGGATGAGTGAAGTATCTCCATAACCCGGCGCACCCAACTGCGCGCCGATTCTCCCTTCTTCTGAACGCATCGCTCTAGATCATCAATAGTGAATAATTTCCTGCAGGTCCCGTGAAAGTGTTTGACAAACGCGGTCTTCAATTCCTCCCAAGACTTGATCGATCCCTCTGGTAGATTGGTGAACCACAATTTTGCTGCTCCTTCCGACATCATCAGATACATGAACTTGGCTTGGAGGTTCTCGGACGCGTTGCGAATCGACATTGCCATCTCGTAACTGCTTAGCCATGTTTCGGGATCCATGGTTGGCTCATAATTCACTACTTTCCCTGGCTCTTTGAATTTTTCCGGGTAAGGTTCAGCTCTAATATTGTCCGAGAGACACTTGGGTCCCGCAAGAACGGTTGAAGATGGCCTTGCTCTAGAAACGTGCGATGCCGCGGGGGGCGCGGCTGGGCGCGGTGCTGCGGGAGGTCCATGCGCTGCAGACCCGGCCGCGGCCCTCCGAGCCCTAGAACTGTCCACGACGGCCTGTGCTGCTGATGCTGCCTGAGCGCGGGGAGGAGGCGGCATTTGCTGCTGCTCTTCCCTCCGCCGCGCTGAACTTGTTTGGATATTCCCTTGCTGCTGACTGACGTATGGCGTCCCGTGCATACCGCTTCTATGATCCGGGTAATTGGCTTGCTGTGCCACCGCAGTGCGCAACAGCTCGATGGCTTGCCGAGTCTTCTCTGCATGGGGCGACTCTCCCACAGGGATTTGATTCAACGCGAGTGTCGCTGCATATACGTTGTCCATAGGATTGTTGTAGTGGCCGGCTGGTGTGCGGAATCGTGATGGTGGCGGCGGCAGTAGATCGTTGCCGGTTGTGACTCTAGTTTGTGGTGGGGGTTGGGGTAACCCGGTCCGTTCATTCGCCGGATGTGTCGCTGCTATCATCTGTTGGGGTGCGGTTCCTTGGTTCACCACTGGTATCGGCTGATCCTGAGGTGTAACGAATAAATTAGCCGGATTAATGACCCCGCCCGTTGCTGGTAACCTAGTGTGATGCCTTTGATGTATCCTGGACGTTTCCTCTCGAAGCCGGGTTTCCAACGCATCTAGCTCGCGCCGTCGTTTGGCCATCCCTTGCTTTTCTGCCTCCACCTGCCTTCTTTGCTGTTCCAGCGCACGACGCGCCACATCCAGATCCCTGACGCGTTCCGCTGCGTTCTCCGGAGTGATAACCGTCGCGAGAACCGTGGGGTCTAGAATCAGATTGTTATCGAATAGGGCCGGGTGGCGCGGGTTCGAAGGACCCGCCCCTGGTGTCCGGTTTTCTAAGAATCCGAACGTGTTTGCATGCAACTCCTCATCCGCTGCTCTGCTGGTTACTGGCGCCGACTCTCCATCAACCCGGGTCAAGACCGGGTCTCCGTTAACCGCGCCCTGTTGCTGGGCCACTGCCTGAGCCGCCCCGACTGATGCCGCGGTTGTGTTTCCTTGGTTGGCCGCGGGGGCCGCATAGACTGCAACTCGGCGTACGATATCCGGTGCAAATTCGGGCTGTTCTTCCTCACCGTTCTCCTCATACCGGTTTTCCAGTAGGTCCAGGATAGACCCGGTATCATCTTCTCCTTGGGCCCGGTCGCGTGGGGTCCATGCCGGCTCCTCCGGCTGTTCCCACTCCGCGATGGGTTCTTCTGCCGGATATGTCGTTCCAGTCGATTCTTCATCATCTGATCGGATAGACGTGGCTTTTCCTGGCATAGAATCAGATCCAACGTTGTCAGGGATCGAATTGGAAGCACATACCATACCGATGAAGACGCTGATCCGGCCGATCGTCACGACGGATCCGATTTCGAGGTGATCCGACTCCGGCCCCCAGCCGGAATCGTCCACCACCTTTTCTCCTTCGTGGTCGATGTAGATTTCGCCGATGACAAGATTCTCCATGCCCTTCCGAGCTTCTCCCGTGATGTAAACACCTTTGGACGCAGGCCCCACGGTGGGCGCCAACTGTCGTGGGATAATCACGGCAGATGTTACCTGGGGTAACTGATCTTGGGGCAAGACGACACAGGTATTTGGGAGAGGGTTTAGCTCAGAGGAAAACATGGTGCAATTCGATCTGGTAGCCGGCAATCAAAGTCGCCGAGTCTCCGATCTTGATATAATAACTCAACTCTGGGATTACACTTGATGCTCGATATCACACGATGTTGCTAGGGTTCTTAGATCTCTGCCTAAACTAGACCTGGGAGTCGGTTTATAAAGCACCCGTACCCCCTGGCTTATTCTCCAAGGCGCACCCTGGATCCTACCCGGACACGGCGCACAAACCCTAACTTTCCTTTACCATAACCCACAACCCGGGTTACTGGGCCTACAAGCTGGGGCCTTCACTAATTTCCTTATCCTTAGCCGGATCCTGTACAGCGTCCTTTGGGCCGGGTTACTCCTTGGAATTTGGCATACCGGGTTATCGTCCCCCATCAGATCCAATCTAGAGAGAGAGGAAGATACAAGCCGCAACTAGACTAGGCAAGACACGGGATACCCCGTACGCCTCACCATGGCATCACCATTGTAAACAGCTCGACTATCTCGCCATAATACAGATCAGACAAGCAGGAGTAAGGGTTTTTACCTCTACGAGGACCTCGAACCTGGGTAAATCTTGCTCCTTGTTAGCCGTCGAGACTACCAGCGCGTACATCGTTCCTCTACTCGAAACCCTACCGGATCACCCGAGGGATTTGTCGACACGACTCTTCGACATGGTGATTCCGGGGTCCGTCCCTGGAGATGCCGCCCCTCGTTCGCCGGCGGCTGGCGCGGTGGCGGCGCGCCGCCGCCCGGGTCGGGCGCCGTTTCTCCTCTGCCTAGGAGATGAGGCTGCGGGGACGACATAATCGCTACTGAGGTGGACCGAAACCCTAAGCCTGCTACGGAGTCCTAGGTTGCCCGGCCCATTATGGGTTGGCGAAGCTAGGACCCCCGCGCGGCGGGTGGGCTGCCAACGGCCCAGTAGAGTCGGCCCGTTTCATCCTGTCTATGGATCCCGAAGGGGAGTCGGGCCTTGGAACTAGGGTTGCCTACATCGTGCGCCCAGATCGCGAAACACGAGAGTCGAGCTCGACGCGTTGTCCCCAACCTCCCGCCACCGCCGCTGGTGCTCTCATACACCGCCATCGTCGCCTCGATGAAGAGGTCGCGGGAGGAGCGGTCTCCTCCCCGTCGCGGGCGCTCCCCGGTCAACCGGCCGCCTCCACCCGCGCGAGATCCGCCGCAGTTTTACTGTCTGCCCTCCCGCCGGTGGCCGGCTAGGTCGCCAGGAGGGCGCACCCCTCTGGTCACCGAGCGAGTGCTGGCCGGGCGCAGTCGCCACAACAGGTGGATGGCCGCGGCTAGATGGGTCGCAGGTCGGGGCCATCTCCCGTGCGCGGGGGAGTGTCGCCGGACGCAAGGGCCCGTGAGGTGGCGTTGCGGGAGGACTTGCTGAGGGCCGATGCGTCCCGGGAGGCTACTGGATGTGATGCAGGGGCTCCCCGTGGTGGAGCTTCTGTGGCTCGGCCATCGAGGTCGCGGTCGGTCACCTCCCTCCCGTGCAGCTTGTCTCCCGGAGGTGGATAGCAACGTGACTGTGATGACCAAGAAGAAGAATAAGAAGAAAAAGAAGTAGAAATCCGCGCAAGGGACGGAGGGCGTGCAGGGTTCTGTGGGGGTGGTGGGTGCCTCTCGCGACGTGGTGGCCGCCACTCCGCACCGACGGGAGACGTTGACTTTGCTGGGACATGGCATTGATGCCGGATTCTACTACATTGACCTTGGTGGTATCACGCTCTTGTCCCCGAAGTTCATGGCAGTGGTAACGGTGCTCCCGGACCCGGCTAGATCCCCGTCCGTGGAGATTTATGATGCGTCCATTTGCGCGGCGTTCGTGGCACTTGAGCCGGAGGCCCCGTAGGTGGTGACTGCGATGTCTCCCATGGAGTTTGCGGTGGAGTTCCCATCACTGGGCTTGCTCAAGGCCTTGTCCTGTGGTGAGTCTACTACGCTGCCCGGCTGCAACCTCAAGGTCTCCATCGAGCAGTCTTCCTTCGACCCAGCTTCGCTCTCATATCTCGCCTCTGTGTAGATCCCGATTCACGAGATCCCACCTGAGGCGAAGATTGCTCCGATTGTGGACCAGATCTCTCAGGCGGTGGGACGCCTTTGGGAGGTGGACGAGTCCTCACTCCCTGGGCGGGGGCCCGTGCGCCTGCGGGTGATGGTCCCGGATGTGTCCAAGCTCGAGGGGTCGTTGCCGCCTTTCTACTTTGATGGGGTGGAGAAACCCCTAAGCGTGGAGGTGGATGCGGCAGACGTTCAGCTGGGGGCGTCGCCTCCGAGGTCTCGTTGGTCCCCGTCCCCTCACCTCCGCAGCTCCTTGGAGGACGGGGATGACTCCTCGGGTGATGACTCTGACACTGAGCACCAGGAGGAGGCCCACCATATACTGCCATGATGCCCCCGCCGGTGGCGCCTACGTCAGGAGGGGGGCAGCTGACTCTGGTGTAGCCATGCTGCATGTATCTCCACCTGTCGTTTCTTTGCCAGCACCAGTCACTCGTCCTATGAGTGTGCCGGCCAAGCTGGCCCTGGTGGACGTCTCTCGACAAGTGGGGCCGCTGGCTCTGGGGCCCCGCTTTCACAGTACGGGTCCAACCTCTGTGAGGGCCCTAGTTCTCTGGACCTGGCGAGCCTCGTTGCCGATGCCCTCCACGACCTGCCGCCCCTTCCCACTGGCTCGGTCGAGACGGAGGACTCTGGGGGTGTCAGCATGGAGGTGGCTGCACCGGACTCTCCTCGATCTCCTGGGGTGGTCTGCTACTCTCGGTGTCCTGGGACCCCGCCTACTCCACCTCAGGGGTCCCCAACGCAGGTGTCTGCTCCTCCTGCGCCTGACTCTCAGGCCCTGGACACGATCATCCCCACCACTTTCGTGCCTGGAGTCTCGACTTGTCGTAGAGCTCGTATTGCGAGGGCCAGGACGGGGTCGGAGGTGCTCGAGCCGTCGATGGTCGAGGTTGCTTCCTGCCGTCAGGCGATCCGCTGCCTTGAGCCTGGTACGTCCTGCCCCGTCTTATCTACTTCTCCCTCTCCCTCCCCTACCTCTGGTTCTAGGTTCTCGGTTCTCGATTCGGTTTCTTTGGAACATTTGGAGAAGGTGGCTTCCAACTGTGATGTGATCTTCCAGGGCGAGTGTGGTCCCAGGGTGGAGCAGATTGCGACCATCAGGGCTAAGGAGATATATGTGGGTTCTCTCGCGGCTGCTCGCGCTCAGGCGGAATGCGAGCGGCTGCAACCCGCGACGTCTGCTGGACCAATACGGGTAACACCTAGGTCCCGCAATGACGGTTCCCCTAGGCCCTCGGGGTCGGCTGCTCCCGTCGCTCCTCCCCCCGGGGAGAGGAAGCGAGGGAGGCCCCCTAAGGCGACGTCTAGGCCCTCGACGAGTGGGAGGGCCCCCTCGGTCCCCCCCCTAAGGGGACCGCCCCCGACAATGTTTCTCAATGAGTGTCTCTACATTCATTTGGAACATGCGGGGGTTTGGGGCGGACGGCCGTCAACTTCTGCTCTCTGAATATATGCGTCAAGAGAATTTTGATATTGTAGGAGTGTACGAAACGATTTGGAAAGACTTTTCCATTGCTGAGCTCCAGAGGCTAAGTCGCCACAAATTTGCCTGGCACTGGTTGCCGGCTTCGGGATATTCAGGGGGTATCCTCCTCGGCGCCAAGGAGGATACCTTTCAGGTGGATGATATGGACTGCGGGGAGTTCTTTGTGAGCATGTCACTCACCCATAGACGGTCCAACCTCCGCTGGGAGGTAATCGTCGTCTATGGACCCGTGGATCATAGTAGGTCCTCTGAGTTCCTAGCCGAAATAACGGCAAAAGTGGAACGATGCCCTATTCCGGTGGTAGTGGCTAGGGACTTTAACCTCATCCGCTCCCCAGATGACAAGAGCTCGGATAATGTGTACCGCCCGAGGATGCGGATGTTCAGTGACTTCATTGCTGACCTCGCCCTACATGATATTGACCGGGTGGGAGCTCGCTATACCTGGACTAATAACCAGGTTGACCCGATCCGGAGTGCTCTTGATTGGGTCTTAGTATCGGTTGAGTGGGAAGTAGCTTTCCCACTCTGCTCCCTTTGTGCGCTTACTCGTGTAGGCTCCGACCACGCTCCTCTTCTATTCTCGTCTGGAGGGGGGTGGCCCCGCGGCCTAATAGGTTCCACTTTGAAGACTTTTGGCTGGATCAGCCAGGCTTCGTGGAATCGGTGGGCCTCAAGTGGGCTTAAGCGCCCGCTTCCCTCCCTCGCGTCTTTAATGCGGTGGATGTCTGCCGTACAAAGATGATCCGCCAGTTTATGCGGGGATGGGGGGTGAATATAGGGGCAGACATTTGTCGGCATAAAGCCTCCATCCTTGTGCAGCTCCAGGCGTTAGACTCTGCGTCAGATGTTGTGGGGTTGTCCACTGATGAGTGGCTGCAGCGATATTCCCTGGAGGCCTCTCTCATGGCTATCTATAAGGGAGAGTAGACTTTCTGGCGCCAACGGAGCCGTCAGAAATGGTTACGCGAAGTGTTTTCCTATTAGTAGTTTCACCTGTGCTTTGTTGCTTCTCTAGTGAAGTAAGAAACCTAATTTATTACACAACGTCATCACGTGGTAACACAAATTTTGTTATGTATCCACATGTTATTCGAATGGGCGGGGATTTTAATATGGTTAGATTCCAACATGAGAAAAGGTAGATTCGATAATCATTAGCCTTTTCTATTCAATGATCTTATTGACGGTTTGGATTTAAGAGAGACACACGAGAAGTTGGATTATGTACTAATGGACACCAATTAGGAGGATAATAAAGTAACGATACACTCTCGAACGTATTGAAGCATTATCAAACACGCCCCCATCCTTTTGTCTACTGGCATATCGAAACCATTTGTTCATCCTCAATTCATATTTGAGTTGGGATGGTTGTTGCGTGATAGTTTTGACGATCTTGTTGAAGATAGAATAATAAAATGTGCAATATGCACTGCAAGAAAACTTGTTATAGTAGAAACCCTGTCACCGGCGGGGTACCATAGTTCCACGCCGGTGGTATTCTGGGACTGATTTTCGTAAAATATTAAAAATAAGTGTCAGCCTGAGAAAATGGCTATTCAAAATCCTTAGGGAGAATGGTGTACGGGATGAACTCTTGTGTAATAAATATTTAGCTGGAAAAACTCTTACACAAGTCCAACCAAAACCTATTGATTCACCCTTTTTTTTTTTGAGAATTACAGAGGTTTCATTCACCCTTTGTAAAGGTATCATGGGGGCAAAACGTGAGTTTTTTGAGAGAGGATTTTTTGTTGTGGGTAACGGCCTACGCACTAGGTTCTAGGAGGACGTGTGGGTGGGGGATAGTCCTTTAGCCTCGCAATACCCTTCCTTTTATAATATCCCGGGACATAAACACGTTTCAGTGAGGGATGTCATGTGTTCAGGGACGTTGAATATTCAGTTTCAATGTGTTTTAACCGGAAATAAAAGAGTTGCTTGGTTAAGCCTCGTGGAGAAAGTATTTACGACTATTCTCTCTGATGAGATACATACATTTAATTGGAAGTTAAATTGTTATACACAGACCTTATGAATGGCCACACTATATTTTCACGAACATATTTGTGGAAACTTAAAATACCATTGAAGATATAGATATTCCTATGGTTTTTGAATAAACACGTATTTGCTAAGCAAAGACAATCTAGCTAAGAAACGTTGGAATGGTCGTAAAATTGAGATTGCTTCATTTTCCTTATAACATTTTGCCTCCTACTAGTATTTCAAATATATTCGGAAACTGGTTGAATGGAGTTGAAAACACATTAAGACACACATAAGTAAAGGAGTTTCTGCCGAAATAATTATAAGGGAGTATGTAATAATTATAATGGTTTCTCTAATCCCAAAACATTAAAGTACATGTCAAAAATAGATAAAAGTTTCCAGTCAGCTCATCTCATTACTACTATTGATTGACTAGTGTAGTGGACCTTTTTATTTTCCTTTTTTTGCTTTTCAAATAAAGGAACACATGGAATTTGTTGTCCTAGTGAAAGAAAATGTGTGTTACTTGTTAATAATTTTCTCGCTAAAATTTTCCTAAATGTCTCAAAAATTCTATATTGCTATGTTATTTTTAGCAATTTGTGAAATCTGATAGACGGATGACGAAGGAGTAGCGTGTGTAAGTCTCTTTTTCTCACGCTCCCGCATCAAGTGCAAGAGCCTCTCCCACTCAACTTAGACTGAGTCTCACTTCTTGCATGAATGAATGAGCCAAGTTTTTTTTTTTTGAGAGCAACCACATATTTCATTGATAGAAAATCAAGTTACAATAAGCAACACATATGGAAACTAAAAGACAGACCGGGATAAAATGATTGTCCTGAATTTGCAAATAAAACCCTAAAAGATCGAGAAATACAAAACGATCCCTAGGGTTTACTGCAACCACCGTAGCGAGCGGCCGCCGTTTTCCTCCAGCGTCGTCGAGACGAACGCCAGAAGAAACGCTGAGCCTCCACCATTGCAAAATCCGAGAAAGCACCATCACCGACGAGGCTTTGTGAGTCGATGAACAGACCCGCTGCACGCAGCAAGGCACATGTCGCTGTGGCACGTCGACCGGGGGACGTCCCCGTGCTGTCTTGGACCAAGATATGCCGCCTCCCATCGACGAAGTCGGAGAGGAACGACAGATCCACCACCTCCGGACCAGCATCCGCGCTCCAGAAGAACCATCTCGGCCCGGCCGCCAGCGCCGTCGTGAATAACCACGAACGCCAGCGACACACCGAGAAACTAATCTCGCCAGATCTGAAGAACGGCGAGAAGACCAAGCTGTTGATCTAAAGGACCAAGCAACACACTTTGCCATCAACTCCGAGACGCCGCCCTCAAGGTCGCCGCCGGTATGGGAGTGGAGTTGAGGCAGATTTATTTGCCCGGGCGCCGCTCCCACCACCCCAACGACGCCCCAAGAAAGCAGTAGGCTAACCCTAGCTACAGACCGGCACCGAAGCGCCATGGTCCCCACCTCCTCGCGCCGCCGGAGTGGCTAACGGAGGAGGCAGGGACCGGCGGCCGCCGCTGTAGTTGGAAACTTAGGGGTCGCCTCCTAGATCGCCTAGGAGCGAAACGGTTCGAGTTGTTCGCACCTGCAAGAGGAGGTGTTAATGGTGCGCAAGCGCAATATAAATGAGCCAAGTTGGGCCTATGTGATTTTCATGAAATTTTTAAATAGGTTATGGGTTAGTCCAATTAGAAAAAATTCTAGAACCTGCTCGTCTGCTGAAAGACAGACATCCGTGCACACCTTAAAAAGATGTTCATACTCCCTCTGTCCTCGAATAAGTGTAACTCTAGAATTGGTCTTGGTCAAACTTTTAAAACTTTGACCAACTTTATACAAAATAATATCAATATATGATATAAATTCATGTATTACGAAGTATATTTCAAAACGGATTTAATGATAGCAATTTAGAATCGTAAATGTTATTACATTTCCCAATAAAGCTGGTCAAAATTTAAAACAATTGACTTGCATAAAAGGAAAGCGAACACTTATTTGAGGACGGAGGGAGTATGTTCTAGCGAAATGATTTTTTTGGGGGGGGGGGGGGGGGGGGGGGGGGTGGGGGTCGCGCGTGCCGCTCGTGCCCATCGTGTTCGACTCCGAATAGTATTGTTGTCCAACTCCGACTGGTTTCATCGTGTCATCGTGCATCTAAACGACCTACTATTCCCGAGCTCCGACTAGTATTGCTGTCCGCCTCCGACTACGTCCATATTGTTCGACTCGTGTGCTTTACCAAAGCACCCGATTGACAATATCAGCTACTCGTTCCGCGTCTGACCTGGGCACACGCAGATCAATGGAGAAAGAATACGCCGGCCATCCCATCATGGCGGCCTCCTACGACATGGTCCGCGAGATCCTTCTCCGTGTCAAGGACGTGACCACCCTCTTCCGCTGCACCACGGTCTGCAAGGTATGGCGCGGCCTCCTCGTCGACGACCACGCCTTTCTCCACCGCTGCTTGTCAGAGGACACCTGCCGCCGCTCGTCCCCTTTTCCCGGCTTCTTTTTCCAGCGTCGCCCGTACATAGGGTGCCCACCGCCAAGCTTCGTCCCGGCGCAACGTCCGGTGTTGGCGCCCCGTCCGGTGCTAGGCGACGGTCGCCGCTCACTCAGCTCCTTCGTCCCCTCTGTTCCATATGGCTATTTTGACTCCGCGGCGCCTCTCGCCTCGCGTCACGGCCTCCTCCTCCTGCGCCTCGAGCTGCACAACGGCGCTCCAGACCCTAGAGGTGTCCTACTGGCCGTGTGCGACCCGCTCGCCGGCACGGTCCATGAGCTCCCCCATCTAGATCATCACTGGGATTTCAAGGAGGGGAGGAAGGTCAGCGGATACGCCCTATTTACCTCGGCGGACTGTTCGAGCTCGAACGATGACGGCGACGACGATGACACACGGGCACCTTTCTTCAAGGTGCTGATCATTACCTTCCAGCACAGCGAGATGTGTTACAACCTCCACATCTTCTCGTCGGCCGACCAGTCAGGGTGGACCACGCGCTCCGGCGCCCACGACATGTCCGGGATGCTCATGCAGCACAATGCCGTCGTGCTCGGCGGTGCGGCGCACTGGCTCTTCTGCGGCGGGACGGGAACCTACACAGTAAAAGTGAGCGCCGAGACCGGCCAGATCTCCTCTACTAAAACGACGGGCCTCGAAGGCTACGAATTCCGTGGAAAATTTTATGATGACAAGCCATATCTTACCGTCGGCGGCGAGGGGAACCTCACGGTGCTGAGACTACAAACGAACGGCTACAAGCTAGAGATCTCGACATCACATGACGGCGGGAGATCCTTCCAAGTTTCAAGGCTCCGGTTAAGACAACAGGATGAACGGATGAACGGGACTAGTCATGAATACACGTGCTTGGGAGAGAAGTGTGGCATGATGTTCGTCAAGGTCAACGATAGACATGTCCATATTGCCGATATCAAGACAGGGATGATGTGGGAGGTCCTGGATTGGCCGTGCAGTAATGGTCTCAACCGCAGAAAGATTGTGCCCTTGGAGATTGATTGGCCAGCCTTCTTTGCTTCTCGACTTCCTATTGCCACCTAGTGACCTTTTTCACCGTTGGGTGCAGTTGGAATGGATAGATGGATGGATGACTGTTAATCATTTAATTGTTTTCCATGTCATTAATCGACAGTTTCCACATGTTACTTACTTACATCTATCCAGCTGCATTGTTGTTCATCATCTAATTTTTTGAAGGCAACTTGTGATTTATGTCCTTATCCTCGGAATAAAATCTTACACCTCTATGTTTTCTTGCACATTTCAAGTTAAAATGCATCGACGTATCCTCGTTGTTCTTCCTCCACTTATGTATATATATATACTAGAGGCTGGGGCGCCCCTTGGGGCGCCTCCTAGCTGGTCATCTGCGTCCTAATCAATATAATTCTTGTCATGTAAACTAAGGTCGCTATCTTGATGTTGAACCAACTTTTTGATAACTAAACAGAGACAAAATCAAGAAGAATAAATTGCGAGCGAATTATAAAACCACATGAATACAAGACATGACAAAGTGTGGAACAACATAGTGACTCAAACTGTATTGTCATCATACAAAGTTCGATTTGCATTCAAATCATGCCCCGATTACAACCAGATTGCAGCAGTGATATTTCAACTTCCTGGCTAGGCTCTCCTGCCTATTCTCGAGTCTTATTTAATACACTATCTCCACGTAAATCAATAAGTTTAGTACCTAATACACTGGTAGGCTCTCCTGCATCTTCCTCTGTTGTAGCAAGAAAATCCCTCGAATCTAAAGTACCGGTCATGGCCTCCTGGCCCATTGCCTGAGTGTGTGCTTCTGAAGAATTAACCAAAGGAACAAAACAAACATCAACACCTCTATCTACTACATATTTCTGGTGGCTAACTTCATGGACACTCGGGAACAATTCCTTCTTCAGTATAATGTGTTACTTGGGACTAAGTTCCATATCTTCCTGAACTGACAAAGTTGGGCTTCTTAATTTAGTTGACTGGTGTGCCCATTTTTCTATTGGCTTGAAAATGATTTAGATGGAGATGCAATGAAAAGTATATTGCTTGCCAGGGTCCTATTTTTTTAAAAAGGGAAACCCAGCCTCTGCATCTGGCTGATGCCAGGGTCCTATTGTTCAAAATAATCTGGGAAATGGGAACCAAATTCGATGCATTCTCTGCAAATATCATTTTGCTTGAATAAGTGTAATCTGTGCTTGGACCACTGACATCTGTTGTCAATTTGCAAGGAGTCTTCTTGTTTTGGACTTTGTATTGCCAATTCACAATCTATGTCCTTATGAATTAATATGTCCTCTACATGGTGGTACAAAAGTGATTGAAACGTAGCCTCTAATATCCACTGCCACATAATCTCCACCAAAGAGTGTAGATGATATTTTTTTACCAGAGAACTTCGCATGCAAACACTTTTAACCCATGCCACTTCTCGAGATGGATAGTAATATTTTTAGGGGGGGGGGGGTCCGCACCGAGCAAGTATTTAGAATCAGCATCGGTAAACAAAGTTCAATGTTTAGCCAAAATAAATAGATATCCGTTAAAGAGCACTATTTAAATGAATAACATTTGGGGGGAAATCCAATGAGCATACCTTTGTGCACAGTCGCAGATGTATGTTTTTAGTCGACCAGTTCACCATTTTTGCATACCTGCGCATTCCCAAATTGCAATAGCATCCTCGTCTATGAGACCGCGACTGATCTAGAACTATGTTAATTAGTAAACAAGACCACTAATCTGGAACATATTTTGATATCTATTCAGAAGCAGCAATTCATTCTGTACAAATTTCAGAGATGCATTTATGATATAAGTAATATTTAGAATTGAATTTGCACACAAGAATGGTAAGTTAACGTGCCATTTAGTTCATGCTTTCTAGTTGCAAGAGAAGTTCAAGCATCCGATATCAATATTAGAAAACTAAAGCAGTAAATGGTTTCTCGAACACTCGGAGCATTCAAGATACAAAAATCTGCAGTCTATTTCATTGGAAAAACTCAGTACCTACACTATTTGGAAGACAATGTTTATGAGGTCCCCTTGTGTGGCAACCAAAGATTTTGTAGTGACCAAACATAGGTAGATATGCTGGGTGACATGGTTGCTGAAGCGTATGTGCTTCTTGTGATCTAAATCACCTAGTAAATATATGATAAAGCATATCTATTTCTCTTGCCTATTTTGGGTGATCTGAATCACCTACTTAAGCATATATAGCAGTAGCAACTGAATGCCCAACGGGGTTTTCTTGTTACCTTTTTAATAACTTGCTTTAGCACATGGAAAAAGCTATCAATATTCTTGGTAATCAGATGCTGCTTTGGTAGTTCGGTCTGCTTGCACATAGAACTCCCAAAATATATAGTATATGCCCGAAGCGTACAAAAAGTTCGTGAACAGAGCATACACTTACCTTTAGGTTTGTATCCAATGAAATGCCAAACAGTGAGATGGTGGTTTTACATAGACCAAGGTGTTAAACAGAGTAGTATTAGAATTACCGACTTCGACTCCTTTCCGAGTCCTAGTCGAAATCCTGTACACGCCACGTCCAGGGGCTGTTCCTGACACCTATATAATCACACACCCGACCCCTGTCAAGGGTACGGTTCCGCTTACAATCTTTGATATGGTATCAGAGCGTTTGTTCGCTTCCTGATTGACGAAACACAGCCACCACGATCGACTCGATCGGAAGCCCCACGATCCTCGTGATCGGAAACACCAGAAGAATCTTACGATCCCCGATCGGAAGCTCCCACGATTTTCGCGATCGAAACCTGCAGAAGGACTCTCGATCCGGATCGGAAGCCCTACGAAACAGCAGAAGAAAACTCACGATCCTCCTCGATCGGAAGCCCTACGATCTTCAAAGATCGGAAACATCACAGCCCCTGCTACGGTTCTTGCAATCGGAAATCCTCAAAACTTCCACGATCACTGATCGGAAAAACCTACTGTCGTCATGAGCTCCAGTGCTGTACCTTCGCTGGCTACCTCTCTGGGATCTCCTCCGACACAGAAGCTTACCAGAACCAATTATCTGTTCTGGAAAACATTGGTATATCCTCCATTAAGGGGTGCACAAGTCTTTGATTTGCTTGAGGGTAATGAGCCTGCACCCGTGAAATTTCTGCATGATGGAGATCCTGTCAAGAAGATGATCAATCCGGCCTATTCTGCATGGCTTTCACGAGATCAAACTGTCCTCGGATGGCTTGTAAACTCGTTGTCTCCTGAAGTTGTTGCCCATGTGGTAGGAATTGAAACATCATCTGAGGTCTGGGCTACTATTACTCGGATGTTTAATGTCTCTTCACGCACCAGAATTAATCAGCTTCGTGGAGCTCTTAATAGCACAAGGAAGAACGAGCTATCCGCAGCTCAATATTTTGCAAAGATGAAAGGTTATTCATCAGAGCTAGCTGCTGTTGGCAAGCCTGTGGAGGAGGATGAGATGATTGGTTATATTACAAACGGATTGGATGCAAGTTACAATTCTGTGGTGTCTGCTGTCAATGGCAATGATCATATAACCCTTGATGATCTATACTCGCAAATTTGTGCCCATGATACAAGGCAGGAGATGCTAGCTGATGGTGGTCAAGGTTCTGGCTTTATGTCCTCCGCCAATACAGCACGCCGCGGACGTGATGATGGACAAGATACATGGCGCAGGGGCTCCTCGAGTCGTGCACGCTCGCCTGACAGGAGCTATCGTGTGCGATCCCCTGAACATGATAGTGGATACTACAACCAAACAAGATCATCAGACCGGCGTGATCGCTCCCCCGAACGAGGCCGTGGTGACCGCGCTCCAGACCGCGGTGACCGTGGTGATCATACCCGTGGACGTGGAGACGAAGGAAGGCGAGATGTGGATAGGCGTGATGACTCTGGGCGTTGGGAACGACGTCGCTACAATGACTATCGTCGTGATCGCTACAATGACTATCGTCGTGATGATGATCGTCGAGATGGTGATAGACGTCGTGATGATCGAGGACGCCGTCGTGGACATGGCCGTGCACCCACTCCATATGTTGACATCACATGCCAAATTTGCAAAATTCATGGGCATCCAGCTGCAGATTGTTGGTGGCGTTACAAAGATGACTCCAAAGATGATTCTGATGATGATAATGTTCAGGGCAAGAAAAGTGCAAACAATGTGTCATATGGAGTTGATACCAACTGGTATTCTGGTACCGGCGCCACTGATCATATTACGGGACAATTGAACAAGCTCTCTACTCATGACAAGTATCATGGACATGATCGCGTACACACAGCTGATGGGAACGGTATGGCTATAAAACATATTGGTTATTCAATGTTGCAAACTCCCCATAGTTCACTGCATTTAAATGATGTTCTTCATGTTCCTAATGCCTCTAAAAATCTAGTTTCCATACATAAACTCACTCTTGATAACAATGTTTTCATTGAGTTTCATCCTGATTTCTTTCTTATCAAGGATCAGGACACAAGAAGAACTCTGTTTGAGGGGCCGTGCCATGGTGGACTTTATCCTCTAGTACCCTCGTCCACCGGGTCCCCAAAACAAGCATACATCACCATAAAGCCTTCTTCCTCTACTTGGCATCGCCGTTTAGGACATCCTTCGTCTTTTGTTGTTCAGCAGATCCTTAGAAAGCATCAGCTTTTATATACTCCAGAAATAAACTCCTACATTTGTGACTCTTGTCAAATGGCCAAAAGCCATCAGTTGCCATATCCTGTCTCATCTAGTGTCTCCACTGTTCCCCTGGAACAAGTGTTCTCTGATGTATGGGGTCCAGCTCCTGCTTCTGTAGGAAAACACTTATATTATGTAAGCTTTATTGATGATTTTAGCAAATTTACTTGGATTTATCTTCTTAAGAGTCGTGCTGATGTGTATCAAGTTTTTCTCAACTTTCAAGCTCTTGTTGAGCGCAAATTTGAAAGGAAAATCATTACTATGCAAACAGATTGGGGTGGTGAGTATGAAAAACTTCATGGGTTCTTTCAAAAAATTGGCATCACACATCATGTTTCTTGTCCCCATGCTCACCAACAAAATGGGTCTGCTGAACGTAAACATCGCCATATAGTTGAGGTTGGCCTTGCCTTATTAGCTCATGCATCTATGCCACTAAAATTTTGGGATGAAGCTTTTCTCACTGCTACATTCCTTATCAATCTTCTTCCTAGCAAGGTTATCAATTTTGAAACTCCTGTAGAACGTCTTCTTCATACAAAACCTAATTATGATTCTCTTCGCATCTTTGGATGTGCTTGTTTGCCAAATTTGCGTCCGTACAACAAGAGAAAACTTGCATATCGCTCCAAACAATGTGTCTTCTTGGGATATAGCCCTCGTCATAAGGGTGTTAAATGCCTTGACCTTTCTACAGGTCGTGTTTATATTTCTCGTGATGTTGTCTTTGATGAGAAGGTTTTTCCTTTTTCTAAACTTCATCCTAATGCTGGTAGACGTCTTAGGGAAGAAATCCTTCTTTTGCCTAAAGATTTTCATGCATCTACTAGTGGGGAGTTACAACTTGATGATCATATGCCATCTCCTATTATTCCTGTTGTCACTAATCATACTCAGGAACATGAAGAAAATACCTACCAGGAAGATAATATCTCAGAAGAGGAGAACAATGGTGAAAATCTCAACGAAAATGATGAAGAAATGCACTCTCAGGAGGAAGATACATTTTCGGCACAAAATGACGAAGAAGGCACTGAATCGGAGGTTGATTCAGGTGCCAATCATGTTCACGATCCCGAGGAAAATCCGTCCTCGTCCCGTGCGCCTGGCTGCTCTGGGGCACGCGCGACCCACGCCCACGCGTCTGATTCCTCCAGCGCACATGCGCACCAATCACGAGAGGGCACGCCGTCCGCGCGTCCGCGGGTGCGGTCCCTGTCCCCGACCAACGCGGGCCCAATCCTCTCTCCACGCGCCACGTCCCGGACAAGCCGACAGCGCTCTCGCTCCGCGAGTCCGTCCCCGCGCGGTGGAAACTCTGGCCACTCCTGCCATGACATGTCGCCTGCTCGCGCGGATCCCATTGCTGCTGATTCGCCTGCTCGCGCAGATTCGTCTGCTGGTGCGGAAAAAGATGCTGATTCGCCCACTGGTGCAGATTTGTCTGGTGCGGAAGATGCTGATTCGGGAATTCCTGGATCTTCTGCTCCTGCTGTGTCTCCTTCCCCTGGTGTGGCTGGCACGCGCACTAGGCTTCAAAAAGGTATCAAAAAACCCCGAAACTATAAAGATGGTACAATATGCTATGGCAGACAACCAAACATCTATAAGCGCAATGCCATGGCTGCAATTATAGATACACCACAGTCTTTTTCAGAGGCTCTTAAGAATGATCATTGGCGCAAAGCAATGGAGGAAGAATATGATGCTTTGCTCAAAAATAAAACATGGCACCTAGTTCCATCTTGCTCCAACAGAAACTTGATTGATTGCAAGTGGGTTTTTCGTATTAAAAAGAAAGCAGATGGTACTATTGATAGGTACAAGGCTCGTCTTGTTGCAAAAGGATTTAAGCAACGTTATGGTATTGACTATGAGGATACATTCAGTCCTGTTGTGAAAGCTGCTACTATTAGAACTGTGTTGTCTATCTCTGTATCAAGAGGATGGAAGCTAAGACAATTGGATGTCAAAAATGCCTTCTTACACGGTGTTCTTGAGGAAGATGTGTATATGAAACAACCTCCAGGTTTTGAAGATCCCAATGCTCCTAATTATGTTTGCAAGCTTGATAAAGCCTTATATGGTCTGAAACAAGCTCCAAGGGCATGGTATTCGCGGCTCAGTGCAAAATTGGTTAATCTTGGTTTCATTCCTTCCAAAGCAGATACATCTTTATTTCTTCTTCAAAAGCCAGATGTTACTATGTTCATGCTAATCTATGTTGATGACATCATTGTGTCAAGCTCTTCAGAGTATGCTATTTCTGCCTTGCTAAAAAGTCTTAATGAAGACTTTGCCATCAAGGATCTTGGAGATTTACACTTCTTTCTAGGAATTGAGGTGAAAAAGATACAAGATGGATTGATTCTAACTCAGGAAAAATATGCTTCAGAGTTACTTGACAAAGTTGGTATGAAAGAGTGTAAGGCAGCACCTACTCCCTTGTCTTCGACAGAGCCTCTTTCTCTTAATGCAGGAGAATTGCTAGGACCCGAGGATAATACACAATACCGCAGTATTGTTGGAGCTTTGCAGTATCTTACTCTCACGCGTCCAGATCTGTCCTTTTCAGTTAACAAAGTATGTCAGTATCTTCATGCTCCTACTACAGTTCACTGGGCAGCGGTGAAAAGGATATTACGATATGTCAAGAACACTATACATCTTGGGATTACTTTCCAGGCTTCATCATCTGTACTTCTGAGTGCATTTTCTGATGCAGATTGGGCAGGGTGTCTTGATGATAGACGTTCTACTGGACGTTTTGCAGTCTTTGTAGGACCAAATCTTGTTTCTTGGAGTGCCAGAAAACAAGCCACTGTTTCTCGTTCGAGTACTGAGGCAGAATATAAAGCATTAGCCAATGCTACGGCAGAATTAATATGGGTTGAAGCACTTCTTGGTGAGCTTGGTGTCAAGTTGCAGGAGAGACCATGTTTGTGGTGTGATAACCTAGGTGCGACATATCTTTCAGCAAATCCAGTCTTTCATGCACGCACAAAACATATAGAGATTGATTTTCACTTTGTACGAGAAAGAGTTACAAACAAGAAGTTGGACATCAGATTCATCTCAAGCAAGGATCAGGTTGCAGATGGTTTTACAAAGGCTCTTCCAGTTAGACACTTACATGAGTTTAGACGTAATCTAAATCTTGTATCAAGTTTAGATTAAGGGGGGCTGTTAAACAGAGTAGTATTAGAATTACCGACTTCGACTCCTTTCCGAGTCCTAGTCGAAATCCTGTACACGCCACGTCCAGGGGCTGTTCCTGACACCTATATAATCACACACCCGACCCCTGTCAAGGGTACGGTTCCGCTTACAATCTTTGATACAAGGTTCTTACATGAAAGAAATCCCTACGGAACATGAACCAAACCTGAACTAAGCTACCAGTGTGCTGTACATTTACAAAGCAAAAAGATCTCAAATGAAGTAAATTAAGGAGCAGCCCAAACACTGAACGGAGCTGGGATTGCAAACTATCACAGTGGTACGAAAATGATACAGACTTCAGAGAACTATATCTTGCAGTTGTCATGAACATATGATCCAAGATAATTGGTACGTATAAGCTTTGGACTTACCTGCATCCTTGATTTACATATCATTCCAATATATTATCATGCTTCTATGTATACTTAGCATACCAACCCAAGAGAATTTCATTGTGTAAGATATCTAAGACAGAAATCAGAGGGATCTTCTGAAAAATGAAATCTCTACATCTCAGTAAAGAAAGATCCATGTTCTTCAACAATAAAAAAAATACATATGTGAATTCACTTGAGTACCTACTCTTCTCCATTAAATATTTAGCAAATAACATCACAGATGGTAGTAAACGTATTAATAGATCTAGACGAAAAAATTGGAGATAAAAAGAGGCGAGTTACCTGTGACCAAAGTAAATACCCATTATGTATAAAAGTAACATATAGCTGCCACTGCGCATAAAACATATGCAGAGCAAAACTACAAGATTCCCAGTATAATCCATATGAGAAATTTGCACTCGGACAAGGAAAATCCAATTTTCTTTCATTTTTGCAGCATCAAGAAATAAGCATAGCTGTATAAATCATAGGTTTCTTTCTCGATAGTTAGATAATTAGCATGAGAAAACCCAAGCAATATTGCACCAACCATAGAGCCATAAATCTGATATGCTTCCTCAAAACATATCCAATTCACAATATCGATCAAAAGTACCCGAAGGAAAAAATTCACTCACATCGGTCAACACGTAGTGGCGCTTTTGTAACCAGACTAAAAGGAAGGAACTGAGTGAACCAGATAGTCGCAACTTCCCAAGTTTTTCTCAGCTATATCCTGTCCAAACCAGTCCAAACCAGAGTAAGTGTGACCAAGCGGTGGGCATGATGATAAAAGTTTGTATTCGGTATAAAGGCTCCGATAAACTCATAAAACAATAGAGCCAAGAATTAAATCGCACAATTAGTTAAACCAGTTGAGGAATTGGAGGAAATCAATACCGAATCATTAAAAATGTAACCAGATTCTCAAATAAACATTTTGTCCAACATGAGATGTCCAAGTGGATTACAAGAACCTGCAGTACCATGAGCATCTTGTAAGTCCTAGTCCTAGTTCATAGAAGGATATACTTGTCGCTAGCCTGATTAGTAAACATGTTGGCAAGCTTGCACAAAACCTTATTTTGATGATTTAAGGGCGTAAAAATATTTCATTTGGGGCCCGAAAATATTATCTAACAAGACAAAACTCTTTAACTAAGAAAATTAGCCCTATAGAAATAAAAATATGATGAGAACCACCACCTAGAGTTTGCCTTCTTTGAGAGAAGGGAAAAGGGAACAACTGAAAACAGGGCCTTATAAGAGTCCATTGCTTTTTTTTTTTTTTTTGAAAAGGGAAACCCGGCCTCTGCATCTGGTTGATGCATACGGCGTTTATTAAAATTTAAACATTCGATACATCTGTTACACGAAACAAGCACTCACATAAGAGCTCAACACATCCTATGTAAGAAACTAGCCGTGTATAGAAAAAACAAGTCACAATCTCAAGCCATAAGCTCTCAGCTAACTCCAACCAAAGAAGTACTATCCAGTGCCAAGGCGTCTATTAAGCAACCAGCCACCCCTGCTGAAGATAGCCTGAACGACCGCCATCAGACGAATGCATCCACCATCCAAACGAACACGCTGGTCCTCTGGCAGCAGAATAGACCATTGGTGCATCCAATAGTTGGCCTGGTGAACCACCTGCAAAAAGTTCCCAACTTTCGCATTGTTAAAAATAATATCATTGCGATGTTTCCAGAGAGCCCACAGTAAAGCACATACTCCGACGCGTATAAGTGCTTTCGATTCTTTATCCACACCACACAGCCAATTACCAAACAAATTAGTAACATTAGATGGTGGTGAAATACTATAAGTAAAGTGTATCAACCTCCAAATATTCTTAACAAAACTGCAAGAAATAAAAAGGTGATTCACTGTTTCAGATTCATCGCAGAACACACACTTCTTACACCCAAACCAGTTTCTCCTAGCAAGATTATCTTTTGTCAGCAATTCTTTCCTAGACATAAACCACATAAATTTTTTTATCTTGGAGGGAACCTTTAACTTCCACAGGTAACCATGAAGAAATCTAACTTCTTCGTTCATAACCTCAGCATATAATGATTTAACGGTGTAATTTCCAGACTGTGTGAGAGTCCAACTACAAGTATCCTGGTCAAGTGATAACGAAATATCCATCAGTCTTTCCATTAGATGCAACCATCTTTCCCATTTTTCTCCCACCAGAGCACGTCTAAAGTGTAAATGAGGGGGAGACTGACTGAGCACCGTAGATACCAAGATATTTTTATTACTCACAATAGAGTATAACGAGGGATATTGGATTGCTAAGGGTAGATCCCCTAACCAACAATCTTCCCAAAATCTAGTCATCTCACCATTACCAACAGAAAACTTAATATGTTTGAAAAACTCATCCTTGCCACGCAAGATACCTTTCCAAAAAGGTGAATCAGTGGGTTTAGCTTCCAATTGAGCCAACGTTTTATCCCCCAAGTATTTGTTTGTTAATATTTCATGCCACATTCCCTGCTCTGTTAATAATTTAAAAAGCCATTTATTGAGTAAACATCTATTCTTAACCTCCAAAACTTCTATCCCTAGCCCCCCTTGGTCTTTAGGTCGACACACAATATTCCACTTTGTCAGTCGATACTTCTTTTTGGCATGAACACTCTGCCAGAAGAATCGAGACCTATAAAAGTCTATTCTTTTCCGAACCCCTATAGGAACCTCAAAGAATGAAAATAAGAACATAGGTAGACTAGACAGGACTGAGTTGACTAAAACTAGCCTATCCCCATAGGATAATAACTTTCCTGCCCAAGAGCTCAATTTCCTCTCGAAACGATCCTCCACTATCTTCCACTCCTTAAGGAGTTTCCTATAATGCACTGGTAGAAAACAGGCCTACAGTCCCGGTTCGCCAGGCCCATTAATCCCGTCCGGGCAACCGGGACTAGCTACGCGCGACTAAAGGCCCCCCCCCCTATAGTCCCATCTCTTACGGACCGGGAGTAAAGGCCTGTCCACGTGGGCGGGTGGCGGAGCCTGGGGTCGGAGGACATTTAGTCCCGGTTGGCCACATGAACCGGGACTAGATTTATTTCGTAATTTTTTTAATTCATTTGGTTTCTAATTATTTTTCTCACCTTTTTTCACTCCCTTTTTTTCACTCCTTTTTTCACTCCCTTTTTTTCACTCCCTTTTATTCTCACAATTTGTATTATTTGCTTAGTGTCTAACTAAGATTATCTCTAGTCCAATTAGTTACTCATGGTCAAACTTCCCGCTCGGTCACCCATCCTCCCACTGCTCTAGCACTAGCACGCTTAACTTCCGAGTTCCATCCCGTCCCGAATCCAAGTGTTTCTCACGCATGTATATGATAGTTGTATCATATCAATCTTATTAACATGTTGGCCGAAGCCATATTTCTTTATTGTTTGAATTTCAAATAAATCTTTTAATAAACAAAAGTAAAGATGTAATTAATAATTTTGAATAAATAAATAAACATTCACTTTTAATTTGTATTATTTCTAAAAATACCAATAATATATCCAAAAATTGAGAAAAATAGAACTAATTCATTTTAAAATCTTAAAAATACAAATAATATATCAAAAATGAAGAACAATAATACTAATTCATTTTAAAATCTTAAAATACAAAATATATATCAAAAATTAAGAACAATAATACTAATTCATTTTAAAATCTTAAAAATACAAATAATATATCAAAAAATGAAGAAAAATAATACTAATTCATTTTAAAATCTTAAAATGAAAAAATATATCAAAAATAAAGAACAATAATACAAACAATATTCATTACATGCATAGAGTCGATCACACATAACACAATAGAGTCGATCACACATAACACAAACATAGAGTTGATCACATTTCATAATTAACATATTATATATAGAGAGTCGATCACAAAAGATATCCATTACATATATATACTACTAATTAGATACCCATTACATGCACATGCATAGATATCGAACGCATGCATACATCATCTATGGCCCCGCCGAGTAGATGCGGAACAACTCGTACGCGACATATGCATCTACGGCCGCATACTTGAGGTTCGTCGGGCGCAATGGGGTCTCCTCCCAATAGTTGTGATTCTGCCGGGGGAAATCAGTCTTCATCCTTTCATAGGCCTGGTGGATGAAGGTGGTTGCCATGACAGCCATCCCGGTCTTTGGCCCGGTCAACTGGATAAGAGTCTGAAGATCAACGTAGTGATCTTCCGGTATCATAATACCGATGCGCATAAACTTCACACGGTCTTGCGTGATGTCCACGCTACAAAAGTCAAACCCCGAGTTGACAAGAAAATCAACAAGGTCCGGGCAATGCCTCGAACTACTGTAACAACAAAAATAGGATATGTGTTAGATATGTTGCAACACACGTATTGTTCACATGCAACAAAAAAACTCGAAGATGGAATGCAAGATTGTACACGTGTGCTATATATATAGCTTACCTTGACCATTGGAAGACCAACACCGAATGCTTGAACGATATCTGGATGAGGGCTACATCCTTCTGATTCGCCGTGTACTCCAGATCGAGACCAAAGAACCGGTGTTCTTCGGGAGCATCAAAATAGAGATCGGCCAAATGACCGAGAGCTTCAGGCAGCCTCGCGCAGTTGTTGGTGAAGAGCACGTCCAAATCCTTGCCGCATGGTGTCTTCCCATTGTATTCCGTCCATTCAGCCATTTTGCGTGCGTGTGCTTGGATCGAAAGAGAGCGAGAGAGAGGAAGAACAGAGAGCGAGAGGAAGAACAGAGAGCAAAGCAGTGGAATGGCGCCCTCTGCCTCGCTCGCGAAATAAAAACCGCCGCGGGGGAGGCGAGACGCTTGATGTTTAGTCCCGGTTGGCCACGGGCACGGGGAATAAAGGGCCATTGGTCCCGGTTGGCCACGGGAACGGGGAATAAAGGACCAATAGTCCCGGGCGGCCATGTCAACCGGAATTAATTCCCGCCACGCGTCGCAACGCGCTTCCCAACCCGCGACGTCTGACCTTCTGTCGCGGGTCTCCTCCCTACCCGGGACTAAAGACTCATTGGTCACGGTGCGCAACGCTTGGGGACTGATGCTGGCATACCGAAGGCCTTTTTTCTACCAGTGATGGATGGGGATACCAAGATAGGAAAAAGGTAAATTACCAACTTCACATCCAAAAATGCGTTGATACTCATCAATATGCTCCCTAGCCTTACCAAAACAATATAACTCACTCTTATGAAAGTTAATTTTCAAGCCCGATAATTGCTCAAACAGACATAAAATTAGCTTCATGTTGACAGCTTTATCAAGATCGTTTTCTAAAAAGAGAACCGTATCATCTGCATATTGGAGAATCGATATTCCCCCTTCCACTAAATGAGGTACTAGACCCCCCACCTGATTATCCTCTTTAGCCCTATTAATAATAACTGCCAACATATCTGCTACCAAATTGAACAAAATTGGCGATAGGGGATCCCCCTGTCTCAACCCTTTTAGAGTTTGAAAGTAATGACCAATATCATCATTCACTCTAATACCGACACTCCCTCCCTGTACAAAGCGAGCCACCCACTCACACCACTTAGGACTAAAACCTTTCATACGCAGAGTCTGCTGCAAAAAAACCCAATTTACTTTATCATAAGCCTTTTCACAATCAATCTTGAAAATGACCCCATCCATTTTCTTCCTATGAAGCTCATGTATGGTTTCATGGAGCACAACCACCCCTTCAAGAATATTTCTACCAGGCATAAAAGCAGACTGAGATGGATTAATAACTTTCTGTGCTATGGAAGTCAACCTATTAGTCCCCACTTTAGTAAATATCTTGAAACTAACATTCAAAAGGCAGATAGGTCTGTATTGCTCAATTCTACAAGCATCAACTTTCTTGGGCAAAAGAGTTATAACACCATAGTTAAGTTTGAATAAAGGTAAATTGCCCACATGTAATTGAGCAAACATAGCCATCAAGTCCCCCTTGATGAACTCCCAACACTGCTGATAAAATTCAGCAGGAAAACCGTCAGGACCCGGTGCCTTATTGAGTTCCATGTTAGAAATAGCATCGAAAACTTCTTTCTCAGAAAATACCGAGGTTAAAAAACGATTTTCCATTGGTGATACCTGAGGTATATCCTCAGTAAAAGATTCCACCATGGAAATAGAGGATGGAGCCGATGCCCCAAATAGTGTCTGGTAATATTGTGAAATGTAACGTTTCAAATTTTCTTGGCCTACAATAGTCCCCTCGTCCTGTTCTAGTTGATATTTTTTTTTCTTCCTATGCTTACCGTTAGCAATCAAATGGAAATACCTAGTATTACTCCCACCCTGTTGAACATATCTCACCTTAGCACGTTGAGCCCATTTTGACTCCTCTTCTCTATGAAGTTTAGTCAAGAACTCATCAGCTTCCCTTTTAATCTCACGTTCCTCCTCACTAAGAGGGGACGTCTCCGCTTTGATATCCAATTCATTAATAAGAAGTAACAATTTATCTCTCTGCAATTTATACTCTCCACTGATATGCTTAGCCCATCCTCTAAGAAAACTCCTTAGATGTCTAATCTTTGATTGCCAGATCTCAATAGGATTTGACCCAATGGCCACTTCACCCCATTTATCTTTAATCAATTCTAAAAAACCCTCTCGCTTAAACCAAGCCAACTCAAAAGAGAATGCCGATGAATTCCCAATATGAGCTGGTAACCCAAAATCAATAAGCAATGGCACATGATCAGACTCAGTCCGAGTGAGAGCTCTAACCGATACGAGAGGATATTTTTGTTCCCATTCAACAGAAGCCAAAAATCTATCTAGTTTTTCTAGCGTAGGAGTCGGGTGTCTACTCACCCAAGTAAATTGACGTCCCGTCAGCTCTAATTCTTTTAGGTCCAAACTTTCTATAATAGCATTAAAAATCACTGGCCACCTAGCGTTAAAGTTATCATTATTCTTTTCTTCTCGACGTCTAATAATATTAAAATCACCCCCAATCAACATTGGGAGTGATTCCCCATCACAGACGCGCACCAATTCAGCTAAGAAAGCAGGTTTCATATCATCTTGGGCTGCCCCATAAACCACAACAAAAGCCCATTGGAAACCATCCTCCTTTGATTTCAGTTTGAACTTTACACAAAAATCCCCTGAAATCACCTCCAAAACCGAAATAGAAGCTGGATTAAAACCTGCTAAAATCCCACCAGACCTACCTTGAGGTGGTAGACAATACCACGCAAAATCTACTCCACCCACTAGGTGTCTTAAAAAATGTGGCGAAAAGTTTGATCTCCCTGTCTCCAATAAGGCAAAGAAATCAATACAATGTTCCCGCACAGTTTCATTGATAGCAATATGTTTAGCTGTGTCACCTAACCCATTCGAATTCCAGATAAACCCTCTCATATTACTCACTTAATTATATTTTTAGATTTATTTAGCCTTGTACTTCTTCTAGGAAAAATTCCAGAAGACACAACTGTCTTCGACCTTCTATGTTTTTTTTTCAAAGAGATGATTGGGATGTCCAACGATTCCCTGTCCTCAAAGTCATTTTCTTGATCCAAATCCTCACACAAGTTTGTAGCTGTTCGAATGACTAGACTAGAAGAAGAGGAAGGCAACACTGCCTCTAAATTATTTTTAAGAACAACACAACTACGCAAGGATTCATATTGTTTGAGATTATCCACAGCTAAATTAACTTCTTCTATAGAACTCCCCATAGCTACCCCCAATTTAGCCGCACGAGAAGCAATAACATCATTCGGAATGGAAATAAATGAAAATTTACTAGCGGGGATACCTGAGTTCAAATCATCTCTATGGGCCGCGCGAATAGAGGCCCTCTCCTGGATGGATAAATCGGCGTCTGGTTGGGCCCTGATCCTCGCACTCGAGCGTAACCCCCCCAATGAGGGGTCAGAAATCCCACCGAACGCAATTACTTCATCTCGAGTGTAACCACGTGGAGACACAACAGATGCAGAAGAAATCCGTGGTTCCTCCTCCGAGAACAACCGCCTAGCAGTGGTAGACTCGCTCATAGTAGCAGAAAAACCCGCAGCCACCTTCCTAGTGGCAGAGACCGAGGCCACATCAACTCCAATGTCAATCACGGAATCATGAGCCTCCCTAGTAAATTTTCCTTCTTCACTGTTATTAGCAACCGCAATATGATTATCCAAGACATAGTTGTGTGCAGCAATACCAGAAAGAACGGGAACCTCCTCCATATACTGGTCCGAAGCCATCTTAGAATTATGTGCCAATGCACATTGCCCCTGGACGTTGGCCACATCTAGTGCAGCAGCAGATCGCCCCACGGCAGGAAAAGCCGCAGCGGCAGCCTGCCCAGCTCCCACGGCAGGCTGCTGTGAGACCACGGCAGCGTGAATTGCTGCCACGGGTGACTGCTGCGAGCCGACAGCAGGAGCAGCGATCTTCGCAGCAGATACCTGAGACGAGTGTTCCCTTCCTTCCAAAACCAAGCCATCCGAGGACACCGCAACCAAATGGTGCTGATCATCCACTAAAATAGAAGATGCGACAGTAGAAACATTAGCCGTATTAACCAAAGAATCCGTGTTAACCAAAGAAGAACTTGCAACATCAACCAGCCTTTCCTCCTTGAACCCATGAGCACCATTCACTCCCTCTTGATCATTAGAAAAAAAACAATATCAATTTCATTTAAAGCTTTGGCAAATAAATCTTGGACTAGAGGAGAGAAAACCACCCCTCCATGTTGTTTCTGCTTACCAACCGAGCCACTGCCTTGATCTAACATCGGGTCAATCCCTGAGTCCACATTGGATCCTTTGCCCCTTGCTTTTTTTTGACTGGCTTCCTTATCAAGAGCGTCCTGAAAGTCATCTCCCAAACCATCATCATCCTCCTCATCCTTACCATCATCATTCTCAGTCATTACAATATCTGGTGTAGAGTGATCCTCCTCCTCCACTTCGAAGGTAAGCCTATATAACCCATCTTTTATGTAAAGAGGAAAAGAAGATGGAATTTTGGTAAAATTCAAACAACCAACTAGAATTCGCAAAATCTTCTTCTCTCTAGTGTATTCCATATCAAGTTTTACTGGCTTACCCAATAGAAAGCCAACAGACCACATGGCTAGATAATCACCAAGGTGCTCCTCTGGGATACCAGCAATCCTCACCCAAAAATTAGGCAGAGTATCTTCTGGTTCCACTTTTTTAGACCAAGCCTCCACAGTTAGCTTACAATTGCTATTGGGCACACAGAAAGTCCCAAAAACCTGTAACCTCTGTAATTCTTGCTTAGAAGGAAACTGAACTTGAAAAATGTTATGGCCCATTCTAGTAACATCCCAATGGAAATTATCTCTAGGAACCAACCTCTGGAGTTGCAAAATAATTTGTGGAATACTCATCTCTCCACCATTAACCACCAAAGATGCCAATCTATGATTCAAGAGTCTAGGTCTATAGGTGTCAGTACATTGGATACCAAAGAACATAAGTTCTTCATTTGCAAAACCATATTGCACAATAGGAGGTTTAGGTGCTGACAGTAACTTGCAAGGACCATTCACATGCTGTCTGTTCTCGCAATAAAGGCACATATCTGTATCACAATCCCCAAGAGCATGTCCACTCAGACCACACCGAAAACATCTATGTCTATCCACTCCCTTTCCTTTGACAGCCGCCTCCAAGTTCAGATTAGAGGGAATAGGCTGAGAACCCACCTCTGAAATTTGACCCAAAGAAGCCGACCCACTAGCCTGCACCACTGGTGGAATGTCTCTGCTACCCTGACCCGAAACAACCCCAATAGGCTGTTGATTAACATGGGCTTGCGCATCACGCTGATCAGACACCACCACCGGTGCCGCAACAGGAGCAGTGGTTGAAATCGGAGCCAATGCCCTCTCAGGTCCTACCACAATTCTCTGCACCTGCGCCTCCCTCCTCACATAATTGTTCACGTAGCCTCTGCCAACACCACCACGAGCGCGAGGGAAACCCCTCCCTTGGTTATCATAACGTTGCCTACCACGGCCACCATAATATCCCCCATTGTTCTGGAACTGAGGTCTCGGTCCTTGATTGAAGTTGGCCACAGCAGGCGCGTTGAAAGCGAACGGCGCCACATTTGCTGCAACGACCGGAGGGACCGGTGCCGCCGCCGGCCCCCTGAACGGCCGAGCTCCACCATGCTGCTGCAACTGCGCAGCCCCCCCTTGGGGATTGACGCCACGACCGCGATCAGCATAGTTACTCGGTCCAGCCTCATCAAAACCACCTCCGAATCCCTGATAATTGCCACCAAAATTCCGACCCCCTCCACGTCCCGCCATCGTGGATCCAGAACGAACACAGACAATTGGCTTAGCAGTGGCGGCGCACTCCCAGAGAAAACCTAGAACCGAACGCACCCCACGCCCGCAGGGAAAACTCTCCGATCCCAATGAAGTACGGGCCCTGACACCAAGGCCCAATGTCTGATGCTTAACTGAAGGAGAGGCAGCGCGATCGCAGCCCAATGGCCTAGGATCACGCGCAGCAATAATTTTCCGGCAGGAATCAATATTCCTGTTTCGAGAATTCCGAAAATCTCTCTCCTTCCAAATCTTCGGTAAGGAACCAACATTCCTTTTCAGCGAATGGCAAGAGTCAAGATTGACCCTTGATCTATATACCTTACCATCCGAATGACACACGGATTGCCGACGACGACGCTTTACCGCAATCCACACAGCATCATCTTGATCATCGAGGCGAGTAGTAGACGGCGACATCACCGGAAGCCTGAGCTTTGCACGCCTCGGCTTGATCACCTGCGTAGACACGAAATCCGGCGACATGGAAAGTACCTGCCTAGCCGCAACCCTCTGAGCCCTGATCTTCGCCATTCTCTTCGACGCCCTAGCGCCGGAGGACGCCGGTAAGTCGCAGCCCACCTCCGGAACCGGGGTCTGACAGTATCGAGAGAGGTCCCGATCCTCCTCAGACGAGAAGGACACACCATCTTCCTCCCCTTCCGACGAGGAGAGAGCCCAGAAGCGGCTACCCAACGCCGGCGGCCGCGGCAAGCTGCCCGGAGAGCGAGGAAGGTCCTCCGCCCCGAAATCGCCTCTCTCCGAAATTTCCGCCGTAACGGTCATTTCGCCTCTCTCCGGAGGCGATGTACTCTCCATGATCTGGTCTTGAGTCCATTGCTTAACAGAAGGATATACTTGTCGCTATCCTCATTTATAAACATATTGAACAAGCTTACAGAGACCCTTAGTTTGATGATTTAAGGGCATGAAAATACTTCATGTAGGGTCAGAAAATATTATCTAACAAAACAACACTTTTTATCTAAGAAAATTAGCCCTGCGGAAATAAAAATATGATGAGAACCATAGCCTAGAGTTTGTCTTCTCTAACAGAAGGGAGAAGGGAACAACTGACAACATAAAAAATGGGCCTTATAACAGTCCATTGCTGCAACAAACAAGAAGGAGAGATACAGAAAGGCCAAAGTGTACCTTTCATGCCTATTTACTTGTGACTTGCCTCATTGGTGCCTTTGTCCATACACACACGCAACGACACAAGGCTGACTCCTCCTGCCAATGACCACCCCAATGCATCCTTCAATACCCTGCTCAGTTATGTTCATCGATGTGGTAGAAGCAAAGCCCCCTTTGATGGATTGGTCCTCCTTGTTGTAGTCCCAGTCTATTGAATCAGAGGAGGAGCATCTCCATAGTTCATCAAAGTTATGCCCCTCTTCTTTCTACCTCTTATGTAGATCGTCTTCCTCATCCTTCATCTGATCCAGTCACGCAAAAGCATCTTTGTGAAAAAACAGAAAGTTTCGCATAAAAAGGGAAGTATAGAGACATCGACTAACAGACTTAAATCAGCATAAAATGATTATATCCACTAACCAATCGGCGCCTGGAATGTCAAAAAAAAGTTACTCATGGAGGCCAGCCAAGACAATGCACCATATTTTATCTTTGCATACAATTTTATCACAGTGAAGACCAGCTAACTTATTGATTGACAAGGCTATGGCTAGTTGACATGGGTTAATCAATTGAGAAAAGAATCATCTTGGGTTAAACATAATTGATAGAAGGAATACACAAGCTGCTTGTCACCGAGTCTTTTAGTGCAATCAAATCTTGAAGTACACCGTAAACAAACAAAATTAGAATCTGCAACTATTGCTGAGTCCTAAATCCTTGTCTTCTGAGAGTTACACATCTATATGCCTACATATTGCAATGGGGGGCATTTTAACAAGCATATGGTGGCCACGATTGAAGAGCAAACCTGAAGTGTCCTGACCTCCTGTGTCTCGCGAAATCTGGAGCTCGGGCAAGAAAGCTCCCATTACCACTGCTTCCGGCCAAAATGGACAGCCTAGGAGGGCGTGCGGCCATCTGTGGTGGTCGACATGATCTATTTTAGCGGGCAGAGCCGATCACCACCCACCTCGCGAATCGTCACCGTTCTCGAGGCTCGGCGACCGCCTCGCAATGGCCTCGCATGCGACCTCCTCGCCTCGCTCGTCGACGATGTCGTGGTGCTGGAGGAGGCCACTGAGAGGAGGTGGCGCAGAGGTGGCGGCGGAGATCCTGGAAGGCGTCGTGCGTGGCGGCTGGAGTGGGCTATGGAAGCGACGGCGGCTCTTCGTCGTTCTCGAGGCTCGGCGGCCGCCTCGCCATGGCCCCGCCTGCGACTTCCTCGCCTCGCTTGTCGACGACTTCGTGGTGCTGGAGGAGGCCACGGAGAGGAGGTGGCGCAGATGTAGCGGCGGAGATCCTGGAAGGCGTCGCGTGTGGCGGCCGGAGTGGGTAATGGCAGCGGCGGCGGCGACGGCAGTGGCTAGAGCAACCCTAAATTCTGGAGAGACGTGAGGGGGAGGGAAAAGAGAAGAAAAAGGTCTTGCCAGGTAAAGAGACTCGTGGAACCAAGGCGACAAAATAATGAACCGTGAGAGACAAAAGTGGACACCACCAAAACCATCGCCCAGCCCATTCTCGCCACGTGGACAGCGCGAGGAGGCGCCGGGGACTACCGCTGGCTCTGCAGATGCGGGTGGTAGTGCAAGGACGACAAGGGGTCAAGCGCGCAGGGGCGAGATGAGCGGGTTGGCCTCGGGCACGCGCGTGGAAGGGAGGCGCCGCTGCGGCGAGGAGCCTTGGAGGAGGCCGGCGCTGGGCGGGGGGAGAAGAGGCGAGAGGCGGCGGCGCCACGAGAAGGGATGGCGTGTAGGGCGACCTGTTTTCTCTTCCCAGTCATGCGCAACAGGCCAAGTCAATGAGAGAGAAAAGGCCATGAGAGGAAAAAAGCAAGGCAGTGCCCAGCCTGCGCATGCCAGGTGGCTTAGGTGGATAGCGCGGTTGGCCTCCCAGGTCCTCCGCGGTTGCTTGTCTTCGATATTCTTCAAATATGAGATTCGGAAGTTTAATCAGGATGAAAATTTCTTTAACTAAGGGATAACAAGACTTCCAAGCAAACACATTTGTTATCATCCTTAGGATCGTGCATCATGCATATTTCCGCATTTTTTTTTGAAAGGGGGGTAATCCCAGCAGCTGCATCAAAGTGACGCAGACAGGTTTTAGATTGAAGAATAGTATCAAGTGCAATGTAAACAGAGATTACAACTCAACAATCCGCAATAGTAGCCACACAGATCAACCACCTAAATACCATCACAAAACGACAATTACTCATTGTAATCGTCTAGCATGTAACCATTCAAACTTGCTGAAGATAGTCCGAATGACCGCAATCTGTTAGAATATGTGTACGTTATATTTCCATACGGTATAGGGCATAGAGGAAGTACTCTACCCCTACATCGCACTTGTAATACTTTCCCGTTCGGTTTGGGTTTCTACTCCCGTTCGGTATGGGCTTAGCCCGCTATATACACGCATACGATCGCCTCAACAGGGATCAACGATCGCTTCCACAACCCATACCCATAGCCGTACCCGCCATATTACCCCAATAATCCACCACCCTATAACCCTCCACGTCCTCCTACTCCTTTCTATCAGCCACGACCACCACAGAAGCCACGTGGTCCTCCCCCGGCGAAGAAGGATCCCGGGCACAAGCCCAAAGCCGGGCGTGGGAGAGGCAACCGTGTGGCTTCCCCTTGGCAGGAGGGAGTGTTCTGCCAAATTTGCAAGAAGGAGGTACATCTTGCGAATGAGTGTTGGTGGTGTTACCGTGATGATCATGATGATGATGACACACAGGCTGATCCTAAAGGTGCATATGGTGTTGAGACCAACTGGTATGTGGATACAGGAGCTACAAATCATGTGACTGGTCAACTCAACAAGCTTCAAGTCCATGACAATTATCAGGGGCGTTATCAAGTCCACAATGCTAGTGGACAAGGTATGGAAATTGCACACATTGGTCATTCTGTTTTGCACACCCCGCATAGTTCTCTTCAACTTCATACTATCCTACATGTTCCTATTTCCTCTATGAACTTACTTTCAGCTCGTAAAATTGCCCTTGACAACAATGCTTTTATTGAAATTCATGCTTTCTTTTTCTTGATTAAGGATCAGGCAACGCAGCAAATCATGTTTAGAGGTCCTTGTCATGGTGGTCTGTATCCTCTTGTTCCTGTCTCTACGGGGTCGTCCAAGCATGCACTCGCCACCATCAAGCCTTCCTCCTCTACATGGCATCGATGTTTAGGACATCCATCTTCGTTTATCGTTCAGCAAATTCTTAGAAAGAATAAACTTTCATACACTCCAGAAATAAATTCTTATGTATGTGATGCATGTCAACAGGGCAAGAGTCATCAATTACCTTATCGCACTTCCACTAGTGTTTCCACTGTTCCACTGGAACAAGTGTTTTCTGATATGTGGGGTCCTGCTCCTCTTTCTGCTAGTAAACATGCATAATATGTAGGCTTAATTGATGATTTTAGTAAGTTTACTTGGATCTATTTGCTTAAGAAGCGCTTCGATGTGTATCAAGTTTTTCTCAATTTTCAGCAATATGTTGAGCGCAAATTTGATCGTAAAATCATCACCATGCAAACTGATTGGGGTGGTGAATATGAGAAACTCAATAGCTTCTTTCCAAAAGTAGGTATCACCCATCATGTCTCTTGCCCACGTGCTCATCAACAAAATGGCTCAGCTGAACGTAAACATAGGCACATTGTTGAAGTAGGGCTTACTCTTCTTGCTAATGCATCCATACCTTTGAAATATTGGGATGATGCTTTCCTCACAGCCACCTTTCTCATTAACTTGCTCCCCACAAAGGTTCTCAATCTTGATACACCCACACAAAAACTTCTCAATGTCACTCCTAATTATGAGCCTCTTCGTGTATTTGGTTGTGCTTGTTAGCCAAATCTTCGTCCTTATAACAAACACAAACTCTCCTATCTTTCCAAACAATGTGTTTTTCTTGGCTATAGCCCTCTTCATAAAGGGGTTAAGGATCTGGACATGGCTTCTGGTCGTGTTTATGTCTCTCGTGATGTGGTTTTTGATGAACATATTTTCCCATTTGCTGCCTTGCACCCTAATGCTGGACGTCGTCTCCGCGAAGAAATTCTTCTTCTGCCTCCTGAAAATCCGTTGCCGACATCGCATGATAGGGGTGTGCATACTAATGATCAATTTTTGCAATTTGTACCTGTTGTTCCTTCCTTGCAGGTTACAGGAGCTGAACATTCTCCAAACTCCAGTGCAACACGTGGTGAAAATTTGGAAGAAAATGATGCCGAAATCAGCTCAAACAAAGCAACTACAAATTCCAGCGCTACAGGACAAAATTCTGCTGAAATCCATACTGATTCTGCGTCGGATCGCGCGTAGGTTCACCTCACTCCCGAGAGATCCGCGCAGTCACATGCAGGCCGGTCAGAACCCGCCACGTCGCCCTGTTGCCGTCACCATCAGGTTTCGACGCCACACGGTCATCGCCTCGAGTTTTCGGCCGACCGTGCCAGCTCTCCAGGCACTGTTTCGTCGATGTTGTCCCCTTCACGAGGCGATGCTGGTTTCGAGGCGGGAGGTCCCACGGAGGGCACGGGCAACGCGGAGGGCACGGACAACGCGGAGGAAATGGCTAGTGCGGAGGAAACGACTAGCGCGGCCAGTGCGGAGTAAACGGACAGGACTGACAGCACTCTTGCTGTCTCCCAGCAGGAGGCCATGCCATCTTCAGGATCTTCTGCGTCAGCGAATTCTGGATACCCTCCTGCTGCTGAAGCACGTACTCGCTTACAAAAGGGTATTAGACATCCCCGAATTACAAAGATGGTACTGTCACATACAAAGGAAATTTTGCTCTCCTTACTGCTACAGGAGAACCAAAGAATCTTCAGGAAGCTCTCATTGATGAAAATTGGAGCAATGCTATGAAAGATGAATACAATGCTCTTCTCGCAAACCACACTTCGCATCTTGTGCCTCCCAGCTCCAATAGAAATATCATTGACTGTAAGTGGGTTTATCGCATAAAGAAGCATGTTGATGGTACACTGATTAGGAGGATAATACGGTAACTATACACTCTGAACGTATTGAAGCATTATCAGTCCCCCATCCTTTTGTCTACTGGCATATCGAAACCGGTTGTTCAGTCTCAATTCATATTTGAGTTCGGATGGTTGTTGCGTGATAGTTTTGACGAGCTTGTTAAAGATAGAATAATAAAATGTGCAATATGCACTGCAAGAAAACTTGTTATAGTAGAAACCCTATCGCCGGCGGGGTACCATAGTTCCACGCTGCTGGTATTCTGGGACCAAGTTTCGTAAAATATTAAAAGTAAGCGTCAGCTGAGCAAATGGCTATTCAAAATCCTTACGGAGGATGGTGTACGGGATGAACTCTTGTGTAATAAATATTTAACTGGAAAAACTCTTACACAAGTCCAACCAAAACCTATTGATTCACCCTTTTTTTCGAGAATTACGGAGGTTTCATTCACCCTTTTGTAAAGGTATCATGGGGGAAAAACGTGAGTCTTTTTAGAGGATTTTTTGTTGTGGGTAACGGCATACGCACCAGGTTCTAGGAGGACGTGTGGGTGGGAGATAGTCCTTTAGCCTCGCAATACCCTTCCTTGTATAATATCCCGAGACATAGACACGTTTTAGTGAGGGATGTCATGTGTTCAGGGACGTTGAATATTCAATTTCAATGTGTTTTAACCGGAAATAAAAGAGTTGCTTGGTTAAGCCTCGTGGAGAAAATATTTCCGATTATTCTCTACGTGTGAAAACTTTTTAGTTAAATTGTTATACGTAGACCTTATGAATGGCCACACTATATTTCCATGAAAATAATTGTGGAAATTCAAAATACCATTGAAGATATAGATATTCCTATGGTTTTTGAATAAACACGCATTACTAACCAAAGACAATCTAGCTAAGAGACGTTGGAATGGTCGTAAAGAGTGTTTTTTTTTCCGATACGGACGAGTGTGACGTGTCATTTTACCGGAAAAAAAAAATTGAGATTGCTTCATTTTCCTTATAACATTTTGCCTCCTACTAGTATTTCAAATATGTTCGAAAACTGGCTGAATGGAGTTGAAAACACATTAAGACATAGATAAGTACAGGAGTTTCTGTCGAAATAATTATACGGAAGATGATAAGTACATGTCAAAAATAGATAAAAGTTTCCAGTCAGCTCATCTCATTACTCCTATTGATAGTGTAGTGGACCTTTTTATTTTCCTTTTTTTGCTTTTCAAATAAAAGAAAACATGGAATTTGTTGTCGTGGTGAAAGAAAATGCGTGTTACTTGTTAATAATTTTCTCGCTAATTTTTTTTTCTCAATCTCTCAAAAATTCCATATTGTTATGTTATTTTTAGCAATTTGCGAAACCTGATAGACGGATGATGAAAGAGTAGCGCATGTAGGTCTCTTTTTCTCACGCTCACGCATCATTATGCAGAGGCTGGGATATTCCCATTTAAAAAAAAATTGCAAGAGCCTCTCCCACTCAACTAAGAGTGCGATCACACCTCTTGCATGAATGAATGAGCCAAGTTGGGCCTGTGTGATTTTCATGAAATTTTTAAATAGGTAACGGGCTAGGGCAATTAGAAAAAAATTCTAGAACCTGCTCGTCGGCTGATACTTGGTATAATTGTTACACTGTGCGAGAGAGAAAAAATCCGGTGACACGTGGAAATTTGCTTGATTGGCGAGTGGTAACACGAATTTTGTTGCCGTAGAGTGAAGGACAGACATCCGTGTACACCTTAAAAAAATGTTCATATGTTCTACTGAAATGTTTGCTGTTTTTTTTTTGGGTCGCGCGTGCCATCGTGTTCGACTCCGACTAGTATTGTTGTCCGACTCCGACTGCTTCCATCGTGCATCTAAACAAGCTACTATTCGCGAGCTCCGACTAGTATTGTTTGTCCGTCTTCGACTACTTCCTGTTAGAGAGTATTCTACCCTATACGGTATGGTGTAGTACACCAACCGTATAGGGGCCACATGTACGCCTTCGGGGGCATCCCGCTTCTATATAAACACGGAACCCGAGCCTTAACAGGTCATCGGTTTAGGTCCTCCGATATGGTATCAGAGCTCTACCCTTCCCTGACCTAGCCGCCACAACCCCGACAACCTAGAACTCGAGTTCATCTCGATCTACAAATCAAAAACCAAGCCAAGATTGATCGATCTCATTGATCAGCCTCCAAAACCGAAAACCCAAAAACCAAATCCCAAAACCAAAAAGCCTCTGATCGTTTCCACGATCTCCAAAAACCAAAAACCACAACACAAATCCAAAACCTACGCGTCGAAGCTCTCTGCAATGGCGTCGTCCTCATCCTTCATGGCGTCCGAGCTTGGAACTCCGCCGTCCCAGAAACTCACCAGGTCGAACTTTCTCTTTTGGAAGACACTGGTGTTCCCTGCCCTCCGTGGTGCTCAGGTCATGGATCTGCTCGACCCGTCCACCCCGGTGCCGGCCAAAACCCTGGAGATTGAAGTTGCTGAGAAGAAATCCGTCATCCCTAACCCGGAGTACTCTGCCTGGCTCAAACGCGACCAACTGGTGGTGTCCTACTTGCTCAACTCCCTCTCGCCCGAGGTGCTCGCTCATGTTGTTGGGCTCGAGACCACGGCATCAATCTGGGGGGTTATCACCGGCATGTTTTCCTCCCAGTCCCGAGCAAAGATCAACCAGTTACGTGGTGCTCTCAATGGCACTAAGAAGCAAGACATGACGGCGGCGGCATACTTCGCGAAGATGCGCGGGTTCTGCTCCGAGCTCGCCGCCGCCGGCAAAACTGTTGATGATGATGAGCTGGTCGGGTATATTCTGAACGGCCTTGACGCGTCGTACAACTCCGTCGTCGCCTCCGTCAACGGCAATCCAGGGACGTCTCTTGATGACCTTTTCGCGCAGATTTGCGCGCATGACATGCGTCAGCAGATGCTCGAAGACGCCGGCCAGGGCGCCGGATCGTTCTCCTCTTCGGCCAACGTGGCCCGGCGTGATGGGCGCTACTCCTCTCGCGGTGGTGACCGCGGGCGCCCTGACCCTCGCGCCGATCGTGGCGATCCTCGCTCTGGAGACCGCGGTGATCACCGCTCTGGTGACCGCGGTGACCGCGCCCCGGACCGTGGTGACCGCGCCCCGTATCGCGGTGAGCGCGGTGATGATCGAGACGGTGGCAACTATCGCAACCGTGATGATGATGCCTATACCCGCCGTCGTGATGATGGTGGCAGACGTGATGGTCCACGTGATGGACCTCGACGTGATGATGGTGGTCGGCGGGACTCCTCTCGCCGCAATGATGGAAGGCGTCGTGAATTTCGTCGCCGTGAACCCACTCCCTATGTTGACATCACGTGTCAAATATGTAAGATCCATGGTCACCCTGCTGGAGATTGCTGGTGGCGCTACCGTGGCAACAATGACTCTGACAGTGAAGAAGAGCAAGAGGAGAAGAAAGCAAACATCGCCTCATACGGTGTGGATACAAACTGGTACTCAGATACAGGAGCCACTGATCATATCACCGGGGAGCTGAGCAAGCTCTCTACACATGAGAGGTACAATGGACGTGAGCGAGTTCATACGGCAAATGGAACGGTATGCCTATAAGCCATATTGGTTCTTCAACTTTGCATACCCCACACACATCTTTACATCTCAATAATGTTCTTCACGTTCCTAGTGCCTCAAAGAATCTCTTGTCTATTCATAAACTCACACTTGATAATGATGTATTCCTTGAATTTCACCCATTTTTCTTTTTGATCAAGGATCAGGCCACAAGAAGAATTCTGTTTAAGGGTCCCTGCCATGGTGGTCTCTACCCTCTAGTGCCTATCTCCTCAGGATCCAAGCATGCTTTCATTACAATAAAGCCATCATCATCCACATGGCATCGTCGTCTAGGTCATCCTTCATCTTTTGTGGTTCAACAAGTTCTTAGAAAGAATTCTTTAGCTTATTCTCCAGAAATAAACCCATATATTTGTGATTCTTGCCAATTAGCCAAAAGTCATCAATTACCATATCCTGTATCCACTAGTGTTTCCACTGTTCCCTTGGAACAAGTGTTTTCTGATGTTTGGGGTCCTGCTCCTATGTCTGTTGGCAAGCACACTTATTATGTAAGCTTTATTGATGATTTTAGTAAATTTACATGGATCTACTTGCTTAAGAAAAAATCTGCTGTGTATCAAGTCTTCCTAAATTTTCAGCACCTAGTTGAGAGAAAATTTGATAGGAAGATCATTACTATGCAAACTGATTGGGGTGGTGAGTATGAAAAATTAAACTCCTTCTTTCAACAAGTTGGTATTACTCACCATGTCTCTTGTCCACATGCACATCAACAAAATGGCTCAGCTGAACGTAAGCATCGCCATATTGTTGAAGTTGGCCTTGCCTTACTTGCTAATGCCTCTATGCCACTAAAATTTTGGGATGAAGCGTTCCTCACTGCCACATTTCTCATTAATTTACTTCCTAGCAAAGTAATTAATTTTGAGTCTCCTGTCGAACGACTTATTCAAACCAAACCAAATTATGACTCCCTTCGTGTTTTTGGGTGTGCTTGTTGGCCCAATTTACGTCCATATAATACACGCAAACTAGCTTTCCGTTCCACTCGTTGCGTGTTCCTAGGATATAGTCCTAGACATAAAGGGGTCAAGTGTTTGGACACATCTACGGGTCGCATTTATATTTCTCGAGATGTCGTGTTCGATGAGAATGTCTTCCCATTCGCATCTCTTCATCCCAATGCAGGCAAATTACTTCGCAATGAAATATTGCTTCTTCCAAAAGAATCCACACGTGGGGATGCACATGTTGTTGACCATATGCCTTTACCGTATATTCCTGTTACTAACATTGGCCAGGATGTTGTGCTGAATCCTGCTGAAAATTCTGCTCAAACTGATGAAGATTTGGGTGCAAATAGCTCACAAAATGATGCTGCAACAAATTCCCTACAAGAAGACGAAGGCACGGACTCAGGAGCTGATCCTGGCAGCGATCCCGAGGGTGATCCCCCTGTCAGCTCCAGGCGCACTGCCCCGCCATCCACCTCTGTCTCCGTGCAGGTGGGCGGGAGTGGCGCGCATTCGTCCGGCGCCTTCCCCGAGCGCAATGATGGTCCAGCTGGTGGGTCCCCCGTGCATGCGCATGGCGCCAGCGGCGACAACCTCAGCGCGCATGCAGACCCCAGCGCCCACGCGTCGTCGCCTCGTTCGCCGGGCTCCCGCGAAGCCGACAGCGACCTCGCCTCCCGTGCCCACGCGTCTCCTCCTCATTCGCCGGTCTCCAGCGCGCCCGACAGCTGCGACCACGCGTCGCCTCCTCCTTCGCCTCGCGCGGAACCCGCGTCTGGACAAGATTCTGCTGATTCTGCGGCAGGATCACCTGAGCACACTGCCAGCACGGACTCCGTGGCTGGATCTTCTGCAGCAACCACACCTCCAACCTCTCCTGTGCCTGGTCCGTGTACTCGGCTAAAACAAGGTATTCGCAAACCTCGTACTTATACAGATGGTACAATTAAGTATGGTCGTCAACCAAAAATCTATGAGGCTGGTATGGTTCGTTGTGGCTTGCTAACATCTACAGGAGAACCAGTTTCTGTCACTGATGCTCTAAATAATCCTGAGTGGCACAAAGCAATGCAGGAAGAATATACTGCACTTATGGACAACAAGACGTGGCATCTTGTTCCATCCAGCAAAACAAATAATGTGATTGATTGCAAATGGGTGTATCGCATCAAAAGGAAAGCAGATGGCACTATTGACAGGTATAAAGCTCGTTTGGTTGCAAAAGGTTTTAAGCAACGCTATGGCATAGATTATGAGGATACTTTCAGTCCTGTTGTTAAAGCTGCAACCATCCGTATTGTTATGTCTATTTCTGTTTCTCGGGGTTGGAACTTACGGCAGCTAGATGTCAAGAACGCGTTTTTGCATGGTGTTCTGGAAGAGGAAGTCTATATGAAACAGCCCCCAGGTTTTGAAAATTCCGCTGCGCCTGGTTATGTCTGCAAACTTGACAAAGCATTATATGGACTGAAACAAGCACCTAGGGCTTGGTATTCTAGACTCAGCTCTAAACTTTATGATCTTGGTTTTTCATCCTCCAAGGCTGATACTTCTTTATTTATCTATCAGAGATCAGGTGTTACTACCTTTGTTTTGATATATGTTGATGACATCATTGTGACTAGCTCTTCAGATAATGCTATATCAGTTTTACTACAAGATCTCAATAAGTGCTTTGCTATCAAGGATCTTGGTGAGCTCCACTTCTTCTTAGGTCTTGAAGTTCAGAAAACAGAAAATGGTCTTCTCATGACACAAACAAAATATGCCACTGATTTGCTGCATCGGGTTGGTATGTATCATTGCAAACCTGCACCTACTCCATTGTCTCCTTCAGAAAAACTCTCTCTCCATGAAGGTACACTACTAGGGCCTGATGACAGTACTCAATACCGCAGTATAGTTGGTGCTCTTCAGTATTTGACTCTCACACGTCCTGATCTGGCATTCTCGGTTAATAAAGTATGCCAGTATTTACATGCACCGACTATACTTCATTGGACAGCAGCAAAACGAATTCTTCGTTATGTCAAACACACTCTCCAGCTTGGGCTTAATTTCTCTAAGTCCTCTCATATGCTCTTGAGTGCCTTTTCAGATGCAGATTGGGCAGGATGCCTTGATGATCGTCGGTCCACGGGGGGGTTTGCTGTCTTTCTTGGACCAAACCTAGTATCTTGGAGTGCTCGAAAGCAAGCTACTGTTTCTCGTTCTAGCACTGAAGCTGAATACAAAAGTCTTGCAAATGCCACAGCTGAGTTGATATGGGTTGAAGCCCTGCTTGGAGAACTGGGTGTTAAGTTGAAGTACAAGCCAGTTCTTTGGTGTGACAATTTAGGTGCTACCTATTTGTCTGCAAATCCCATCTTTCATGCTCGTACAAAACATATAGAGATTGATTATCATTTTGTTAGAGAGCGTGTAGCAAATAAAGATTTAGAAATCAAATTTGTTTCTAGTAAGGACCAAGTTGCTGATGGCTTTACTAAAGCTCTCCCTGTTAGAGAGTTAGATTATTTTAAGCGTAATCTAAACCTGTCTGTAGGTTTAGATTAAGGGAGGCTGTTAGAGAGTATTCTACACTATACGGTATGGTGTAGTACACCAACCGTATAGGGGCCACATGTACGCCTTCAGGGGCATCCCGCTTCTATATAAACACGGAACCCGAGCCATCGGTTTAGGTCCTCCGATACTTCCATCTTGTTCGACTCGTGTACTTTAACAAAAAGCACCCTATTGACAAGCTCAGCTACTCGTTCCGCGTCTGACCTGGGCACGCGCAGATCAATGGAGAAAGAATACGCCGGCCATCCCATCATGGCTGCCTCCTACGACATGGTCCGTGAGATCCTCGTCCGCGTCAAGGACGTGACCACCCTCTTCCGCTGCGCCACAGTCTGCAAGGTATGGCGCGGCCTCCTCGTCGACGACCAGATCTTCCTCCGTCGCTGCTTGTCAGAGGACACCTGCCGCCGCTCGTCCCCTTTTCCCGGCTTCTTTTTCCAGCGACGCCCGTACATAGGGTGCCCACCGCCAAGCTTCGTCCCGGCGCAACGTCCAATATTGGCGCCCCGTCCAGTGCTAGGCGATGGTCGCCGCTCACTCAGCTCCTTCGTCCCCTCTGTCCTAGCTGGCTACTTTGACTCCGCGGCGCCTCTCGCCTCCCGCCACGGCCTCCTCCTCGTGCGTCTCGAGCTGCACAACGGCGTTCCAGACCCTAGAGGTGTCCTCCTAGCCGTGTGCAACCCGCTCGCCGGCACGGTCCATGAGCTCCCCCATCTAGATCATCACTGGGATTTCAAGGAGGGGAGGAAGGTCAGCGGATACGCCCTATTTACCTCGGCGGACTGTTCGAGCTCGAACGACGACGACGACGATGATGACACACGGCCACCTTTCTTCAAGGTGCTGATCATTACCTTCCAGCACAGCGAGATGTGTTACAACCTCCACATCTTCTCGTCGGCCGACCAGTCGGGGTGGACCACCCGCTCCGGTGCCCACGACATCTCCGGGATGCTCATGCAGCACAATGCGGTCGTGCTCGGCGGTGCGGCACACTGGCTCTTGTGCGGCGGGACGGGAACATACACAGTAAACGTGAGCGCCGAGACCGGCCAGGTCTCCTCTACTAAAACGACGGGCCTCGAAGGCTACGAATTCCGTGGAAAATTTTATGATGACAAGCCATATCTTACCGTCGGCGGCGAGGGGAACCTCACGGTGCTGAGACTACAAACGAACGGCTACAAGCTAGAGATCTCGACATCACAAGACGGCGGGAGATCCTTCCAAGTTTCAAGGCTCCGGTTAAGACAACAGGATGAACGGATGAACGGGACTAGTCATGAATACACGTGCTTGGGAGAGAAGTGTGGCATGATGTTCGTCAAGGTCAACGATAGACATGTCCATATTGCCGATATCAAGACAGGGATGATGTGGGAGGTCCTGGATTGGCCGTGCAGTAATGGTCTCAACCGCAGAAAGATTGTGCCCTTGGAGATTGATTGGCCAGCCTTCTTTGCTTCTCGACTTCCTATTGCCACCTAGTGACCTTTTTCACCGTTGGGTGCAGTTGGAATGGATAGATGGATGGATGACTGTTAATCATTTAATTGTTTTCCATGTCATTAATCGACAGTTTCCACATGTTACTTACTTACATCTATCCAGCTGCATTGTTGTTCATCATCTAATTTTTTGAAGGCAACTTGTGATTTATGTCCTTATCCTCGGAATAAAATCTTACACCTCTATGTTTTCTTGCACATTTCAAGTTAAAATGCATCGACGTATCCTCGTTGTTCTTCCTCCACTTATGTATATATATATATTCTTCAAATATGAGATTCGGAAGTTTAATCAGGATGAAAATTTCTTTAACTAAGGGATAACAAGACTTCCAAGCAAACACATTTGTTATCATCCTTAGGATCGTGCATCATGCATATTTCCGCATTTTTTTTTTTGAAAGGGGGATAATCCCAGCAGCTGCATCAAAGTGATGCAGACAGGTTTTAGATTAAAGAATAGTATCAAGTGCAATGTAAACAGAGATTACAACTCAACAATCCGCAATAGTAGCCACACAGAACAACCACCTAAATACCATCACAAAACGACAATTACTCATTGTAACCGTCTAGCATGTAACCATTCAAACTTGCTGAAGATAGTCCGAATGACTGCAATCTGTTAGAATATGTGTACGTTATATTTCCATACGGTATAGGGCATAGAGGAAGTACTCTACCCCTACTACCGATCGCACTTGTAATACTTTTCCGTTCGGTTTGGGTCTTCGACTCCCGTTCGGTATGGGCTTAGCCCGCTATATACATGCATACGATCGCCCTCGACAGGGAACAACGATCGCTTCCACAAAATTTTGTTTCAACTCTCACGAACATGGTATCAAGAGCCACCTCTTCGTCCTAGCTGCTCCATGCCGCCGATCTCCTCCTTGATCCGCCGCAGTCAGGTTCCGATCGCCGGTCTTCTAAAAAAACCATCGCCGTTCCTCTCCTCTCCACCTACAAACCCAAAACCCTAGCCTTCCCTTAGCAAATACCCACACCCGAAACCCTAGATTACTCTGAAAACCCTCTCGTCCCACCCACGTCTTCCTCCTCTTCCACCACAAATCCGGCTGGGGTTCTCCACCCGCCACCAAACTTACTCGTGACAACTTTCTATCATGGAAGGCCCAAGTTCTCCCTTCCCTTCGGGGTGCCCGTGCTATGCCACTACTGGAAGGAACGGATGTTGCACCTCCCGAGTTCATTGACTCCACGGGTGTTGACAATGAGAAGTCCTCTATTCCCAACCGGCCTTTGATGTCTGGGTTACGAAGGATCAACAGGTGGCCAGCTTTCTTGTCAATTCTCTCTCCGTGGATGTTCTAACTCACACATACGGACTCGAGCATGCTGCTGAAATATGGAGTGTCATCAACAATCTCTACACTACTCAGTCCAAGGCTCGTGTTTCTGCGCTTCGGGGTGCGCTTACTAATACCAAGAAGCTTGATATGTCTGCTCGACAATTTATCTCCAAGATGAAGAGCTTTGCTTCTAAACTTGCAGTTGCAGGCAAGAAGGTTGATGATGATGAGTTAAAGGATTATATTCTCAATGGATTGGATTGCACGTTTAATCCTCTTGTTGCTTCTATCGATGATGTCCCCTCCACGACACTCAATGATTTGTGCTCCCGGTTATTGTCCTATGAGTATCGAGAGACTATGCTTGCCTCTACAGGTCAAGGGACTAGCACGTTCAGATCCTTTGTTAATGCTGCACCACGTCGCCCGAGTCCTAATTATGGTGGGCAGGGATCCTCTCGCCAATCGGCTTCCTATAATCCATCCCCTTGACCTATGTTACTTCCACTACCATACCCTACACATCCCATGCAGCAACCATCCTACCACCCGCCCCCCCATACACACCATACCATCAACCCCAGCCCACTCCATCACCTTACTATCATCCACACCCATACCCACAGCCATACCCGTCATATTACCCCAATACTCCACCACCCTATAACCATCCACGTCCTCCTACTCCTTTCTATCAGCCACGACCACCACAGCAGCCACATGGTCCTCCCCCGGCGAAGCAGGATCCCGGGCGCAATCCCAAAGCAGGGCATGGGAGAGGCAACCGTGTGGTTTCCCCTTGGCAGGAGGGAGTGTTCTGCCAAATTTGCAAGAAGGAGGGACATCTTGCGAATGAGTGTTGGTGGTGTTACGGTGATGATCATGATGATGATGACACACAGGCTAATCCTAAAGGTGCATAGGGTGTTGACACCAACTGGTATGTGGATACAGGAGCTACAAATCATGTGACTGGTCAACTCAACAAGCTTCAAGTCCATGACAATTATCAGGGGCGTTATCAAGTCCACAATGCTAGTGGACAAGGTATGGAAATTGCACATATTGGTCATTCTGTTTTGCACACCCCGCATAGTTCTCTTCAACTTCATAATATCCTACATGTTCCTAGTTCCTCTATGAACTTACTTTCAGCTCATAAAATTTCCCTTGACAACAATGCTTTTATTGAAATTCATTCATTCTTTTTCTTGATTAAGGATCAGGCAACGCAGCAAATCATGTTTAGAGGTCCTTGTCATGGTGGTCTGTATCCTCTTGTTCCTGTCTCTACGGGGTCGTCCAAGCATGCAGTCGCCACCATCAAGACTTCCTCCTCTACATGGCATCGACGTTTAGGACATCCATCTTCGTTTATCGTTCAGCAAATTCTTAGAAAGAATAAACTTCCATACACTCCAGAAATAAATTCTTACGTATGTGATGCATGTCAACATGGAAAGAGTCATCAGTTACCTTATCGCACTTCCACTAGTATTTTCACTGTTCCATTGGAACAAGTGTTTTATGATGTGTGGGGTCCTGCTCCTCTTTCTGCTAGTAAACATGCATAATATGTAAGTTTCATTGATGATTTTAGTAAGTTTACTTGGATCTATTTGCTTAAGAAGCGCTCCGATGTGTATCAAGTTTTTCTCAATTTTCAGCAATATGTTGAGCGCAAATTTGATCGGAAAATCATCACCATGCAAACTGATTGGGGTGGTGAATATGAGAAACTCAATAGCTTCTTTCAAACAGTAGGTATCACCCATCATGTCTCTTGCCCACATGCTCATCAACAAAATGGTTCAGTTGAACATAAACATAGGCACATTGTTGAAGTAGATCTTACTCTTCTTGCTAATGCATCCATGCCTTTGAAATATTGGGATGATGCTTTCCTCACAGCCACCTTTCTCGTTAACTTGCTCCCCACAAAGGTTCTCAATCTTGATACACCCACACAAAAACTTCTCAATGTCACTCCTAGTTATGAGCCTCTTCGTGTATTTGGTTGTGCTTGTTGGCCAAATCTTCGTCCTTATAACAAACACAAACTGTCCTTTCGTTCCAAACAATGTGTTTTTTTTTGCTATAGCCCTCTTCATAAAGGCGTTAAGTGTCTGGACGTGGCTTCTTGTCGTATTTATGTCTCTCGTGATGTGGTTTTTGATGAACATATTTTACCATTTGCTGCCTTGCACCCTAATGCTGGACGTCGTCTCCGCGAAGAAATTCTTCTTCTGCCTCCTGAAAATCCGTTGCCGACATCGCATGATAGGGGTGTGCATACTAATGATCATTTTTTGCAATTTGTACCTGTTGTTCCTTCCTTGCAGGTTACAGGAGCTGAACATTCTCCAAACTCCAGTGCAGCACGTGCTGAAAATTTGGAAGAAAATGATCCCGAAATCAGCTCAAACCAAGCAACTACAAGTTCCAGCGCTACAGGACCAAATTCTACTGAAATCCATACTGATTCTGCGTCGGATCGCGCGTAGGTTCACCTCACTCCCTAGAGATCCACGCAGTGACATGCAAGCCGGTCAGAACCCGCCACGACGCCCTGTTGCCGTCACCGTCAGGTTTCGTCACCACCCGGTCATCGCCTCGAGTTTTCAACCGACCGTGCCAGCTCTCCAGGCAGTGTTCTGTCGGTGTTGTCCCCTTCACGAGGCGATGCTGATTTCGAGGCGGGAGGTCCCACGGAGGGCACGGACAACGCAGAGGGCACGGACAACGCAAAGGAAATGGCCAGTGTGGAGGAAACGGACAGGACTAACAGCACTGCTTCTGTCTCCCAGCAGGAGGCCACGCCATATCTTCAGGATCTTCTGTGCCAGCGAATTCTGGAGACCCTCCTGCTGCTGAAGCACGTACTCGCTTACAAAAGGGTATTAGACATCCCCGAATTTACAAAGATGGTACTGTCACATACAAAGGAAATTTTGCTCTCCTTACTGCTACAGGAGAACCAAAGAATCTTCAGGAAGCTCTCGTTGATGAAAATTGGAGCAATGCTATGAAAGATGAATACAATGCTCTTCTTGGAAACCACACTTGGCATCTTGTGCCTCCCAACTTCAATAGAAATATCATTGACTGTAAGTGGGTTTATCGCATAAAGAAGCATTCTGATGGTACAATTGACAGGTATAAGGCACGCTTGGTTGTAAAAGATTTCAAACAAAGGTATGGAATTGATTATGAGGATACGTTCAGTCATGTTGTTAAGGTAGCTAATATCATACGTGTTCTTTCTATAGCAGTTTCTAAAGACTGGAGTCTACAGCAGCTAGATGTAAAGAATGCGTTTCTTCATGGTGTTCTTGAAAAGGAAATATATATGAAACAACCACCAGGTTTGAGTCTTCCGCTAATCCCAACTAAGTTTGCAAATTGGACAAAGCTATTTATGGATTAAAGAAAGCACCCCGAGCATGGTACTCTCGTCTTAGTTCAAAGTTGCATACACTTGGATTTATTCCCTTTAAGGCAGACACGTCATTGTTTCTATTTGACAAGTCAGGAATCATAATGTTTCTCTTAATTTATGTTGATGATATCATTGTGACCAGCTCCTCGGATTCAGCTATTTCTGCTTTGTTACACAGTCTAAGCAATGATTTTGCTCTCAAAGATCTTGGTGACCTTCATTTCTTTTTGGGTCTTGAAGTTCACAAACAGTCACATGGATTACTACTCAACCAGGAGAAATATGCCATAGACTTACTTGCTCGTGTTGGTATGACCAGTTGTACATCATGTCCTACACCTCTTTCAAACAGTGATACATTGTCTCTTAAGGATGGTTCTCCCCTAGGGTCTGAGGACAGTTCACGATACAGGAGTATTGTTGGTGCTCTTCAGTATTTGACTTTGACACGACCTAATCTATCATTCTCTGTCAATAAGGTATGTTAGTTTCTTCATGCTCCCACCACTACACATAGGACAACAGTAAAAAGGATATTGAGATACATCCATGGTACTTGGACACTTGGACTTACTTTTCAAAAGTCCTCCTCTACACTTTTTAGTGCATTTTCAGATGCAGATTGGGCAGGTGATTTAGATGACAGGCGGTCAACATGTGGTTTTGCTATCGTTTTTTGTCCTAATCTTGTTTCCTGGAGTGCTAGAAAACAACTAACATTCTCACGGTCTAGAACTGAAGCTGAATATAAAGCCCTAGCCAATGCAACTGCTGAGTTAATTTGGGTTGAAGCACTAGTAAGAGAGCTTGGGATCACTCTCAAGGAGAAGCCCTGTTTATGGTGTGACAACCTTGGTGCAACGTTTTTATCTGCAAATCCTATCTTTCATGCTCGTACCAAACACATTGAGATAGACTACTTTTTTATTCGCGAAAGAGTTGCAATAAACAGCTTGATGTCAGGTTCATCTCCAGCAAGGATCAGATTGCTGATGGATTCGCCAAAACACTGTGTACAAAGAAGCTTGAAGAATTTCGGCGTAATCTAAACCTTTGCAAGCTTTAGATTAAGGGGGGTATTAGAATGCGTGTACGTTATATTTCCAAATGGTATAGGGCATAGAGGAAGTACTCTACCCCTACTACCGATCGCACTTGTAATATGTGGTGACCCAGCACACCACTTCATGTGTAGTGCGCAAGTCAGTGACATAATACTCACAGAAGGACTTATCCGTGAATATTACATCTCTCAGAGTGGTACAACAGAAACACAGCGGGTCCAAGCAAAGCTATAGAATACAAACTTCATTACAAAATCTTGAGAATCTCCTTGAGGAATCTAGAAGATCTCCTGCAAATGAAACATCAGAAGAAGCAATTCGAAGCTCCGAGCCGGAGAAGAACTCTAGCCCAGAACTAATCCACTACGGCTGATGTCAGCCCTAATCTATGGCTCATAACTACTAAGTCCAAGGATGGACTCTACCTACACCTTGATAGCTTGCCCTCCACCAGCGTTGTTGATGATGATGATTTACCGACTAAGTAGTAGATCACTCCACCTAGCTTCATGATGTAGTGATGGCTTCACGATGACGGCTTCCAAGGGCTTCAACTCTAAGCAGGGGTCAAACGGGATAGAATGAGTAACGAGCGTTACTCAACAAGTTCATGATATATAGTGGGTGGTTGATGCACTAACTACAACTTTAGACTCAAAAGAGTCATAAACTAATGCAAGGTTTTGTAAATCTTTCTTCAAGAGGTTGCTTTTAATTCTGAAAACTATGCCCGCCAGATCTTCACAGGATTAGAACTTTCATGGAGTTGCCTTTCCTGCGGCGTTCGCAGCTCCTTCCCGGAACAAGGGGTAACATGTCACATCCTTTTACACTCTGCAGAGGTGCGTTACTTTACCCATGGACGACCAAGACCATGTTGCACAACCAGGCTCGAGATCCTGTCCACTCCCACTCAGGTGTGGGGCCCGGTAGTTGGTCCAAGCCAAACCGTGCTTCTCCGCACAACGCATGCCCACCCATTTCTGCCAGCAGGTTGAACGCCTGATTCCACCCCTCACGATGGATATCTACGCACCCCTGGCAGACCATCATAGACCCGCAGAGTCCGTGGGAATTAAGGATCCCACCCATGTGCATGTAGTCCCGCACTACCTACGCGAGGGTACAGCGTACGTCTCTGGCAGCCCGTTGACATGCGAACGAGAAAAGTATCACGGCTGACTTACTCCCCCCATAGAAGATCCATGGTCAACGCGAATTTACGGCGCAAGAATCCTGACGGCAGTTGTTGTTAATTCCTAGGTAATACGTTCCCATGCAGATGGAACCTTCCTTTGACCTATTCATCTTACCATGGTTCCATCCGCCCACCAAACAGAATACTACCACTCGGGTAGTCATTCAATTAGTCATATTATTATAAAAATAGGATCATGCATTCTTTTGGGAGTAGGTGATAATACAATAGGGTTTTTGCAAATAGTTTGTTATGAAGTACTGCAAAGGATATGAGCAAGTGATGAACTTGCCTGGGATTGAAATAATGACAAAAACCATCCATGTCTTCAGGGTTCGAGGGTCGCGTAGAGAAATCCAAACATCTGGAAAATAGAAAAGTAGTCCCGGTAAGGACTACAGAAAACACTGGTAAGATGACACATGCATAGTAATGAGATGCATCGTGAAATACCCTGGAAAACACCCCAGCTTACAAATGTAAGCCACGTTTGATATGACATCTCCATCACACATGATTTAGGTGAATTGTTTCATTACTTGAGGTGATTTGGTTATTACTTCTTTTGGAGTTACATGTGTTTCACTTTTACTTGGCAAACAATTGTTATTATGTTTAAGTGGAAGTGTTTATTACTTTATTAGATAACAAAACAATAACACATGGAAAACATTTATTGAAAAGATAACAAACATGTTTGATTATATTCTCCAGAAGTGTAGAGCTAAGGACAATGTGTTTAGTTGAAAATGATGAACTAGTACAGTAAACTCTATCATCACAACACTTGCTTATTACTTGTGATGATAGGTTTTGTAGGTGTGAAAACATGTGGGTTTTATTAATAAGGAAAATGATATTAAGATAGTTATTGTTGGTTATAATGGAATATTATAGCCTTCCAGTATACCTTTAGCAACAAGTTTATAAGTTAAACAAAATGCTTTGTGTTTGACATATTTGATTTGAAAATGTTTTTCTCTTTAATTTGGTACCTCATTTGAAGTATTCTGAAAATATTTGAATAAGATATTAATTTATTAATTTTAAATGAATTAAATGATTAGGCAAAATGTTGCACACATGAAAACATGGTCAAATGACTTTGTAAACATCATAGATGAGTTGCACTTGTTATTTGGAGCATTTTGGTATATAACTTGTGTTTTTCTGATTTAATGAATTATTTATTATTTTTCTCAATTATTATATGATTTAATTTAAATTCAAAAATGTTCAAATTTAAACTTCATCAAACATTTTTGAAAACTTGATAAACTTTTAGATTATATTTTTCTTAACAATTTGATATATTTTTCATATTTTTCTGATTAACAGAATAGAAGATATTGATTTAACAAATATTACTTATTCTCTGATTTTAAAATGACAGGTGGGGTCCACGTGGCAGTTATAATTCAATTAAATGGAAAAGCAATGTATGACGTCATGCCGACGTCACGATTGAGTCATCACTAGAGGAGATTGCTACTGTGATGTTCCAATTGATCGATTTGTTGCAAATTGTCCCAATTAGCTTGTACTATACAATAGAGAATGGAGTGAGGAGTCTTGGGGCGGCAGCGGCTTGACCAATAGGTCACCGGAGACTTGCCGGCGTGCAATTTCGTGGTGGCCGGCGGCGGTGCATGATGAGATGACGAATCCAACGATGTAATGCTAAACGGAGGGCACCCAGAGGTTCTCCAGCTTACCGTGATGCTCACGGTCGTGTTGGAGAAGCAAGAGGAGGTCGCGTTCGACGGCGATGAGCTTTTCCCTTCGGTGGCCGGAGAAGATGGAGCGGCTCGATTCCGGCGACTCTTCTCTTCCCAGCAAACGAGGCTCGGTGGGGAGATGCAGGACGTCGAGACGGAGCTCCTGGTGGGCTCGGTTTCCTCCGGCACGGCCGGAGTCGACGACGAACGGCGGCGGCCCGTACGGGTTAGGGTTAGGGTTCCTGCTCGTTTTTCTTGCAGAGAGAGAGAGCAACGAATATGAGAGGGAGACAGTGAGTAAAGAGGGATGTAGACGCCTCTCGGGGTGGTCTTATCCCCACAGAACGACGGCGGCAGGAGGTGGCAGCGGCGAGGAGAGCTGCACGGTCTTCTCCTCTGCCTTCTGGCAGAGGAAGAAGAAAGGAAAAGATTTTGCGAAATTACGATAACCCCTTACAAGTTCTAGGATTTACAAACAGGTCCTTATGTTACTAGATTGAGAAGAAAACCTTTGTTTTCAGGGCTGATTTGTGAACATAAAAATTATTAAAAAATATATTTGGATAGCTCATCCAATTTGCAACCTCACCATATTTTGTTTTGGTGAAATTGAATAATATTTGTATTTTTTATTTAGGGTGCGAGATTAAGTGAATTTGTTGTTTTCTCCTCTTTTAATTTATTTAATTGCTTTAAAATTATGCTAAAGCATGTTTAATAAAAGTACACACTCCAATCATGTGGAAACAAGGTGGTGTATCATAATTGGACGATTTGGATACAATCCCTTTTGGGAAATAGTTTGATAACACTACATAGTAGTGTTTTTATGTGTTATGAAAAATTCACCAAACATGGAATCTTCTCCCAAGTCCTACCCAATACTTTGGTTAGAAAGTGTACTTGTTTTCTTTTATAAAACTTTGTAGTTTTCATAACTGAACTCTTCACAATTTTAATTGAAATTCTCTTAGGAAAGAGTTTGGTAAATTACTTAGTAGTGTTTTTCTTTTATGCATTGTTCATAAAGTCACCATGTAGGGAGTTTTATTCTAGATCATGCCAAATGATTTTAGTGGTTGAATAGACTTATTTTCCTTCATGTATCTTTGTGGTTTTTGTAGTCCTTGATTAAATGGAAACATGTGTGGCTTTGGAATCTTGTTGGTTTGTTTTCCACACAAGTTTCAAGTATGGCTTTTATTCTCTGTTGGTTTTATAACATGTATTTAGTTGCATAATTATGTATAGATGAATTTTTGTTATTACACTTTTTTTCTTATGGATGAGAATGATCTGAAAATAAGGTGTTCATCTTGTTACCATTAACCTCCACATATCACAGACATGTGGATGTAATGGCTTCTTATTATATCATACTTGATAATTGTTTTCCCTTGAAGTGATTATTAATTGTTCCTCATCTAGGATGAGTCTTGACAATGAATAGAGATTATAGGTCTCTAGCATTACCTAAGTATTAACTGGATAACTTCTGAGGTTCCCTTACTGAGGCAGTGTTGCTTCTTGTGGTCTTCTGTTGCTAGATGTTCTTCCCTCTGGTTTCCACTAGCCTTCTGTTTTCACCTTTGTCATTTGCAAGGAAGATCATCTCTGGAATTCCATATTCAATTATCTTACCCTTGTGGTGAAGACAACCAATTACTCCAAGCAAAGATTTTTCTTAGATGAATATAAAAATATGGAAGTTTGTTTTAGGACATCAAGTTGCACTTATGCATATAAGAAGAATTTGTAAACAAGGTAGCTAGTCTTGCCTCCAAATTACTACTCATATACATTAGGCTGAGATGTACCAGATTATTAAATCTTATGTTTGTTTGTGTATGGCATTCAATTGTTTGAGTATACAAAAGTGATCTGTTAACAAGATAGCTAGTCTTGTTATCAAACTACTTCTATATAACACTAACATTGGAGTATCACACTATTTCCAGAGAGTTAATAAGATCATATCAAGATATAAGAGTTTCCAAGTACTCTTATAGAAAGATTAGGGTAGCACTTCAAACACACTCCAAATAATCTTCTTGGAGATCTTCATGTGGTATTTCTTCCTGTCTTGTGGTTTCTTCTCTTGCAGAATATCTTGGAGGAGTTTGAGGAAACATGATACATTGGTCTAGCCAAACAAACAAGATCTAGATTAGGATTTAATTCATACTTTTATTATCCTTCCATACATTTCTTGTTTTGCTTCCTATAAGATAGATACTTGTATCATACATGATTGGTTTTATTTAGCTTTCAATCCAATTCCTCTCATAGAGGTTATATCTAGTTGTTATTCTTTACTTGTATCCAGAGATACTTTAGTTGTTGAATATTGATATAGATAGAAATGTGGAGTGTTTGTGAAATGGAAACTTAAGATTATAAGTTAATCAAATGGTTCATTAATGGGTTGAGCTTTCATATGCTCACTTGTTTGAAATGATAGAAACATTGAGCATGATAAAGTGATTGGAGTTAATGTCTTTGATCATGGTTGTTACTTGGTTACTCAGAGTGCCATGTTTTGATTTTATATCCTTAATTTGTATTCATGATGCAGGCATAGAGGTTTGGAAAGATCATATGTGATGATCAAGGTTTTAACAGTGATTGAAGAAGATTTGATTCTTCCCTTAAGTACTTCTTTTATAATTGAGGAGATATGTACATATTCGATAAATATATTATTAATGATAATTAAGTTACTTCCCACTTGTGGGACTTGGGTTAACACTTGTTTATATCACTTGTGTTCTGTTGAACCTTTGTTATTTACTTGTGAAGGTTCACTTAGTAGTTACTTAATAATTTGGACAGATGTGGTGTGAATGGTTTATAACCTAAGAGTTATTGTTTGAGAAAACACAACACCTCTGTTAATGAGATGGTTCAATTGTGTATTACTTATTGGTGGAAGTATGATCATCAGATATTTGATTTGGATACTCACCCCTCTTTGAGTTCTAGATACCTAGTGAATTATCCCAAGTCACTTTAAGACTTGTGGTTAAGGTTGTTATGAGCTTGTGTTGGTCACAACCAATTATGGTTTGTGTAACCAGATGATTTGGTTTCTTAAGATACTTGTTATAAAGATCACTCCAAATGTACTCCTGACTAGATGAACTAGACCTATTTCATCATGTCAAGTGAAACTTTGGTCACTTTGATTCGTTTAAACTTTCGCGCCAAAATTTCCCGTACTTTTAGATGCATGCTTTGCAAATGCACATATTAAATTTAGATCCTTATAACTTCCCAAACACTGGGATGTTACATAATACTTTCCCGTTCGGTTTGGGTCTTCGATCCCGTTCGGTATGGGCTTAGCCCGCTATATACATGCATACGGTCGTCCTCGATAGGGAACATCGGTCGCTTCCACAACCCTCTATTTCAACTCTCACGAACACAATCAACCGAGAACATCCGGCATACAAACGTCCATGCTGGTCTTCGGGGAGTTGGAGAGACCACATATGAATCCATTGTGTGGCTCGATGAACAATCTGCAAAAAAATGCCCCGTTTCCATATTGTTAAAAATAACATCATTCCTGCAATTCGGTATAGCCCACAAAAAACATAGACCCCCACGCATATGCTAGCTTCAGTTGTCTTATCTATTCCATTTTGCCAATGACTCTAAATCATTTAATATTTTCCATGTTATGGTTTTATAGTTTCCAAATGTTTTTAACTTACATCTAGCCAGATGCATGGTTGTTCATCATCTAATTTACTTAAGGTGATTTGTGCTTTATGTCCTTATCCTCGGAATAAAAACTTATACCTTTATGTTGTTTGCGCATTTCAAGTTAAAATGTCTCGATGTATCTTCTTTTCTTCCTCCGCTTATGTACTTATATTCTTCAAATACGAGATGTGGAAGTTTAGTTAGGAAAACAATTTCATTAAATAGAAAGATAACAAAACATCCAAGCAGGCACATTTGTTATGATTCTTAGGATCATGCATCATGCATATTTCTGCATTGTGAAGCCACTAAATACTGACTTTCCTTGGCATTTTCTCTCCTGTAAAAGTAGGTCATTGTGGGCATGGTATTGATCATTACTGTGAGCTCCGTTGAGGAGTCACTTGGTGAGAGAATTTTATCCTCGACAATATTTCCTGTAACCGAAAATATCGTTTTCTTCCGAGAAACATTGCCACGGCTCAAATAAAGGGTAAAACTGTATCCCAATCTGCAAACGATCAAATAGGTTGCTTTAAGCAGGGTTCTAGTCAACATGTTTGTAGCTAGCGTAGTGAAAAAAGACCGGAAAGCTTCCATTATGTGGTCATCGATTGCGTATGTGTGCTATGTATGAATGTTACTGGGCTATGAAGACATGACAGGTGAAGATTTTGGAGCTGCAAAGCCATGTCTTGACCACACCGGGGACGTTCAAATAGGAACAACTGTAACCAAACTCCCTAAATCGACGCATCATCCGCCAATGAATGCTATAAGAGTAGACAAGTGGGTGGCTGGTCTTGGTCGGTCCTGAGTTGAGACCTCGTCTTGGTCTCGCAAATGAATGTCAACGTTTCGCCCCTAAACTTCAACCTGGAGGAGCAGCAAAGTGCTCCTCAAGCCACGACGCCCACAATTAACAAACTACTAGTGAAGTAATTGTGCACATACATGCATGCCCACCTGATCTATTTTCTAGACTTCTTCAAGGTAGTATCATGGAAATTATTGTTGTTATTGTTTTAATCTACGAATATGTGCTCGTACTGTTGCACTTCATATTAATATTAGGCGGTGTTATATTTAAATATAGAGTATATAGAACATACAGGATGTCGACCAGTTATTTATCCGATAAAAAAATGTTTGTCATTTAACCATAGACAAATGAATTAATAAATATAATAATTATTGTTTACAAGCTCCTCATAAGCACATTTTATCCTCTAGAAATACCCATTTTATTGTACCTGGTCAAAAATTCGAAATCAATATCAAAATACTTGTCATATCATACTCTTTAGAAAATTCAAAATCACTATGAAAATATTTTTCATACATACACTTTATAAACCTCTTCAGAGATATTTAAGGATAGCAAATATAGGCGTAGACACACATATATAAAAACATTACAATGCATGCCAGTGTTTCAAATTGAACCGCCGAGGCACGTACATATAGGAAAACTGACATGACTTTTGTTACAAAATGATTTCAGTTAGAAAAAAAGAAAGAATTTGTAGTGACATATGTAACTTAAAATAACAAAAACTCAATAACTAATATTTGACGGCAATAATGTATGGCTAATTACTAATTACGGAACAAAAAGATAACATTTAATATTATAACTTGATGGAAATTAGTTTTTATAAGTACAAGAGTTAAGTATAAATATTATTTATGTTAATACTAGAGCACCCCGCTCTCTTTTCTATGTGTCACAACTCATCGTTGAAATCTATGACCCAGCTCCTTAGAATTATAGAGGTTTGTTGATGTGTCGATGGGGGAACGATGAAGGCCACCTTATAAATAAAATTATAAAAAATGTTGACCAATGGAAGCTGGCAAGAAGACTTATGAACCTGGGAAGAATCTATACTTCTGACACGTATTATTTGTACCATGTGCAATGAATTTCTGAATCTAAATCAGAAGAGCTGTTTTGGAAGAAGATTCTTGGCTCCAACTCTGAGATTCATACAGATCCCGAGGTTCCCCGCTCAAGAAACATCTTGGCTAAATGCAATGGTTTGGTGATGAAACAGCGTGGCTAAATGGGCCAAATACATGGGGTTTTTCGGTAAATTTTTAACAAAAACATAAATTGATTTTTCCTAAAAACAAAACTCAAACTAGGGGGGCACTGCCCCCTGTAGTACACATAGCTCCTATGTTTCATGGTTTGCCATATCTAGGGGGTTTAAATGATGCGCACACGTCTAGGGGGTATCATTTCAATATTTAATAGATCATTTGTGTTGTTAATCGATATGTTCCCATCGAACACCAAAAATGAGGAGACTAAGAGAGAACTTTGCTCCCTAGATGGTTTTGGTGGTGATGAAAAGACAATTAGCGGACTAATTGTATGTTTAATTTTTTGTGTTTTCAACGACGACGCAACACGGATTTGACAACCTTATTTTTATATAGGTGAAGATGGTGTTCCAAGGATTCTATATTTATAGTTTCATGGGACTAGTATTTTTAGAGGGGGTCCGCTATGGGAAGGTATGGGTATTTTTCCTATGACATACACAAACATATTCGCACCCAAAGGTATCCCAAATAGGTCAAGAGATCAACCTCATTCAACTAAGTGTGTGGCCTTTTTCTAGGCACGGTAGTGCCGGCCATGCCGGAAGTAGTACTTGTCATGGGATAATCACGGCAGACGTTACCGGGGGTAAATTATCTTGGGGCAAATCGACTCTGGTGTTTGGGAGAGGGTTTAGCTCAGAGGAAAACATGACGATATGCGATCTGGTAGCCGGCAATCGAGTCGTCGGGTCTCCGATCTAGATATATTAACTCAACTCTCGTATTACACTGGATACTCGATACCTAGCGATATTGCTCGAACTCTTGGATCTCTCTCAGTCTAACCCTAGGGGTCGGCTTATATAATATCCGGACCCCCTGGCCTGCTCTCCAAGGCGTACTCTGAATCCTACCCGGACACCGCATACAAACCCTAAACTTCCTTACCGGAACCCACACCGGGTTACCGGGCCTATGAACTTGGGCCTTCTAGAAGCTCCTTTATCCTAAGCCGGGTCTTTGCGCAGCGTCCTTTGGGCCGAGTTACTCCTTGGCATTGGCCTACCGGGTTATCATCCCTCCATCAGTAGTCCACAGAATAGCTTGGGCTTCACGGGATCGTCCTTGAAGCGCATGCTATTCCCTGCAAAAATATCAAACACACAAGTTGATAGAGACCGGGTTAGATTGCTTTGATAAACAGCCAGGCCTAACTCCATGGTGGCCATATAGTAACCCGGCTTCCTCCAAGTCCAGTATTTACTTTTCCAGATCAATGCCCTGGCAAGAACGTCAAAGATCCGGCTTACTTCACTTTATAATTGATCCTGATATCGTGGAAAGATTTCCTTCTTATCTTGCCCGAATATCCCGCCTGGCACTTAACGCATATCTCGGAAAATCCGGCGGATATCCTTTATCCCGCAATTTCCGGCTCTCGTCCGTTGGACTAGGTTTATCCGCCCGCACCTTATAAATAGATACCTAGGGGACAACCTAACCCAACGGTCCATTTCTTCTTCTTCTCTTTCACTCCCGCACCCAAGCTCACGGAGCGCCACCACGGAGACCTCGCACACGCCGCCGGAACCAATCCACCGCCGGTTACGTTCCGCCACAATTCGTCCCGCGCCGCCGCCAACCTCCGCCGCCGCGCCCTCGAGCAGCTCGCCAGCAGTCGCAAAGGGTCATTCAGATTGCGCCATTTGCCGTCGCCGCGCTCTACTTCAATCTCCTCCGGTAAGCTCCTTGCTCCCATCGATTTAGCTTTGCAATTTCTCGAATCAATCTAGATTGGATCTTGGCCTTCCGCGGGCCATTTCCCTTTCCGCGCCGGATTAGGCCGTATAGATACTTGTTAGCTCGTCCAATAGCTTGATAGATGGTCATACATCACTCCCCTATTGCCGTTACTCATCAATTTCTCCACGTAATCGTCCGCAAATTTTTCGATCTAGATCCATTTCGCCCAAATTTTCCGCGGCGGTATTGATACCCGGCAGATCCATTTCTTCCGGTTCTTTCATCTGCATTAGATACATGGGCAACCATCCTTCTTGCACGTATGCTTACCAATATGTAAGTACTCCATTATTTCTGTTCTGATACTCGATACTCGCATAATTCATAATTTTTGCTCTGTTCAATGATACCCGGATGATTCTTAGTTTCTTTGTCTTGCTGATACTGCTTGCATATACTCGGATAACTCGTAATTTCCGAATCTTATGCCTGGTATCTTTTTGTCTTGTGCTTCGCAGGCTGAACCCATGGCTCCCAAGAAGCAAGGGAAACAGCCGGCCAAAGCCCGGATGACCCAATCGATATCCGCCAACTGGGCGCGATCCACGGTTACCAAGGCCAAGCTGGAAGAGCTTGCCGAGTTAGGGGTCCTCCCCCCTTAGAAGGATATCCACTGGAGGGTGCCGGGTGACGAGACCCGGCCCACACCTGCTGATGACAAGGTAATTTGCTTCGTAGAGCACGTGACCCGGGGGTTCCGTCCTCCGGGTCACCCTTTCTTCCGTGAAGTCCTGAGCCACTATGGCCTCCGGGTGTTCGACATAGGGCCTAACTCTATGTTGAACATAACCCATTTCATCGTTCTTTCCGAGTCATATTTGTGCGTTCCGCCAAATTTGGCTCTTTTTATCGAACGTTTCCAATGCAAACCGTGCCGCGAAAGCGGCGACGGGGCGCTTCTTGCTTGCGGCGGGGTTTCGATCCAACGCCGTAAGAATTCTCCCATGCCGACCCTCACTCTTAATTCTCATGTCAAGCATTGGCAACTTTCTTTCTTTTACTGCCGAGACACCTCCCCACCCGGCGAGAAGAAACTGCTGGGTTATTCGGAGGGTCTTCTTGATATCTCCGAATCTTTCAACGCCTTCGCCCCTGAGCCGGACAGGGAGGCAATCCAACCCCTCCTCTAAAAAATAGCCGTCCTTTCTGCCCAAGGTCTCCTTGGGCTCAACTTGGTTAAGACATGGGTGGATTTCAGGATCCAGCCCAATTCCATCCGCACCAAGCTGATGTGCGACTACTCGGGGCACGTCACTGACGCGCTCCGATACTCCTCCAAGAATTATCCAGCTGGTGACACCAACAAGACCATCAAGAGCTTCTTGACGGAAAAGTTGGAGGTGATCAAGAACATCGCCGGGTTACCGCCATTCACCCGGGATAACCCAGCTCCAGCGGTAAAACCCGATACTCGTAAACTTATTCTTGTACTTCGACTTGATACAGCCACTAATTCCCATTTTCCTTCCCTTATCTCAGGCTGATGACGCTTTCTGGAACGTCGAGACCTCCCCTTCTTCCGGAGACCCGGAAGAAGATGAAGAGCCGACCGACAATGATGAAGGTATTTACCCGGGTCGTCTGTCAGCTTCACTTGCGCCATTTTCCTCACATGTCTAACTTTTTCCGACTATGCATACTCGGCTTACAGGGTTGGAGGATGAAGATGACAAGGACGAGGAGGACTCGGAGGCCACCGAGTCTGAACAAGAAGTAATGGTCGGAGCCAAGAGGAAGACCAGAGGGGTGGTATCCAAGGTTCCCTTCTCCTTTATGTCCTCCGAACCCTATTCCTTTGATAACATGCGTAAACTTAACCAACAATTATCCAACTCATCACACTTGAAGGATCCTCTTCCGGCCAAGCGTAGGGTAACCCGGAGTTCCCCGGGTGACGATCCCCTCAACCCGGGCATCTCCACCTCACCATTCCACCGCGCCGGTACTCCTCCACCTCATCCTTCCAACTCCCCTCAGCGTCACCCCTCCCCCAACCATCCACGGGCCGGGCAGTTCCGGGTTCCGTTGTCGGTTCCTGTGACAGCTTCATCCACTTCTAGCAGCGAGCTCCCACCAGATTACGGTGTGAACACTGGGTAAGTCTTCGCTATATGATGCCCTTATATACTTGGTAATTTTCATCCTCTGTCGCTAACTACTTCTCTCTCTTTTCCTTAGCGCCCGAGTCACACTTAGTGACCCGGAGAACACGGAGACAGATAACCGGGAGACGGAAGGGCCGGCTGATGATATGGACGCCGCGACTGGCGGTGATGTTGAAGACGACCAAGAACAAGGTCCCTTTCATGACCCGGCTCACCAGGAAACCCGGTCTCCAAAGCCATCTGAAGAGGCTGAGGACGAGGAGGTTGAGATCCTGGGCACAAAGATGGGTTCTCCAAACCCGGACACCCAGACAGTCCGGGTCGCAACTCCAAAGTCGGGGAAAGTTCACCCGCCAGGCGATCATGTTGCCGGCTCTTCTGGTGTCAGGCCCGAAGACATGACGTTCTCCCAAATGCTTGATGCCCTGCACACCTTGAGGGCCGATGAGGAGAATATCTTAGAAGCTTTGATAGATAAACATGAGGTAACTCCGAATAATATTGCCTGTATCCTTATCTAGTCCCCAAGTTCCGAGTGAATTTATTGATAATTTGCTTGGAACTTCGTAGTATATCCGACTAATCCTTCCTTGTGTCTCCACTCAGGCTTTCGTGACACAATCCGAGAAGAAATTGGCGAAGGCCACCAAGCTCATTGAGAAGGAGATGGCTCTGCGTGAGGCAGCTGAAGCTGAAGCTAGGAGGAGCGGGAAGATCACGAGGAAGTATAGGAGGAGGGCTCATGCAGCAAAAGATGAGCTGAGAAAGGTTTCTGTTCAAATTGCCGATACATATCGTGCATTGACTGGTACGATTCCTAACTTTGATAATTACGACCCGGATTCTCATTTTGATAAATAGTCGGATTTCCTTACTCGTTTGTGTGTTCGTACTTGCTGCAGGTCCGGATGACGCAGTCCCGGATGAAGATGATATTGCCAAGTTGAAAACCATCAAGAACACTATCCGGCAGCTCTGTGCCAGAACCAAATGGATCCTTGACGAACTGCGATGGCCGGATGTTGGGCACGGCAATCTGAAGAAGCTGCTGGACGCCTGCTCCACTATTTCCGAGTGGATTTGGCATTGGAAGCGCTCGTCCTGCCGGGTTGGAGTAACCCGGGGGCTTGCGCTGGCTAAATCTTATTTTCCTAAGCTCGAGCCAGCCAAGCTTATGGGCGGGTTTCCGGAATTCAATCATGATGGGTCCAAGTTCACAGTGAAGAATTTCAAGGCCATCCAGAAGGAAGTTCGTTATCTGGCCAGTGTGATTGCTGATGGCTTGGATGTCAATTCCATTATCCCTGCGTATGATGCTGATGATAAAGTGATTAAATCGGATCTTCCCAAGCCGTACGACATGATGGCCCGATGGAAGGTGGAGGCTGCCCAGGCGAGAAAGGAGGCCGCTAAGAAGAAGGTTGAGGCCGACTCTGCGCCTGCTACCTCCACGCCAGTCGTCCCTCCTCCTGCACGGGCCGGCACTGCAGCTGATCCGGGTGACGCCGCTGCCAAGAACGCTGAGGACCGAGGCGAGGAGCAAGACCCGGCTGCCAAGGGCAAGGGAAAGATTGACGACTCAGCCTGAGATGCTGAGTGGAAATTTTTCATCGGCAGCCGTTTTAGGCGCAATATCCGGCCTATGGGTCTTTTGAACAACTATTTTGAATGGTGCGCTTGTGCACCTTTGATACTGCTGCTGCAAAATGTAATACTCATTTGAAGCTTTAATAGCTCCCGTGATCCTTTTGGCCTTTGGATGTTCTTAATACTTATCTGCTTATGAGCCCATTTGTTCTTGATAATCCGACTTTCTTTATGGTTCCTTTTATGAGACTCGGTTTCCGGGTCTCGTGGGTTTTGACAGGTGGATTTTTCTCTAAGTCCCCAAGTCCCCAAGGCTCGGATGTTTGGGTTTTTTTAGCTTAGTAACTAAGAAACTTGTTTCTTTTTTCAAAATCCCCAGTCCCCAAGACCCGAAATTCCGAGTCTGGGATGCGTGGTCTTTCAAAGAGAACAAGTTGTTTCCTACTAAGCACAACACCTAGAGCCGTTTCACATAGGTATTGAAGTTATGCTTAATAACTTTGAGTTTCTGGCTGTTAGCCCTATACTCTGCATAACTTGTGGTTTAGATGACCCTTTTCACTATCTTGTACTGCAGGCCGGCTTTCGCGTGGATATCATGTTGCTACATCTATACGAAAACAGGGTCAAGCAAGTCCCATTGGGCTTCATGGCTGATTGTAATCGTAAGCGAGCAAAGCATGCCACTTTGGTGCAAGTCACATCGAGCTTAAGTAAGAAAGGTCAAGAAAATTTGGCTCCTTTGTCCGGTTATAAGATTGTGGCCGTACTCGTTTGCGAGTAATCGACCCTTATAACTCATAGGCATCATGGCCGGGTCTTGAGTTTGCAACTGTGCTATTCAAGCAATCAGCCCCCAAGACCTAAATATATGCAACATACTAAAGAAACTAATACACTAAGAAAAAAGTGAATAATACTTACCTGGGAGAGGAGTAAAAAACCTGACAGAAAGATAAAACTTGATAAACATGTGAAAAAGGTGTATTGCTGAACCATCTCTTTATTGATATGAGAAAGTTAGGTCAGCAGGCCGCCTCATTAAAAACCCTCCAGTCCCCTTAGGTACCCTGGATAGGAAAAGAGTGCGTCTGAAACCTGCTGCCTGTTACATCGTGTAATTCCACTTGTGAGTCTAGTCTATACTAGGTATCGTAGGGACGCAACTGAGCTACGTTCCATGGTCTTTCTTTCTCTTGCATAGATGAAGTGGTATGAGCGGTGTCGTTAACTGTAGCCGACTCTTCCGTTGCATCTATCAAGTAATATGATCCATTGTGCAAATTCCGGCTTATGATAAACGGTCCTTCCCATGGCGGTGATAATTTGTGTTTTCCTTCCTTTGACTGTACCAGGCGCAGAACCAGGTCTCCTTCCTGGAAGACCCGGGTTTTCACGCGCCGGCTATGATATCTCCGCAGATCCTGCTGATATATGGCTGATCTTTCCAGTGCTTGTTCCCTTTCTTCTTCTAGCATATTCACGGCGTCCTGCCGGGTCTTTTCGTTCTCCACCTCGACGTAAGCCGACACTCGAGGCGAGTCATGGATGATATCACTCGGCAACACCGCCTCTGCACCATAAACAATGAAAAGCGGTATCATCTGAGTAGATCTGTTAGGTGTTGTGTTGATACCCCAAACTACTGAAGGTAATTCCTCAACCCATGCACCAGCGGCTCTGATACACGGGACTTGCAACCGTGGCTTTAATCCACGAAGCAGTTCTTGATTTGCCCTCTCCACTTGTCCATTAGCCTGTGGGTGGGCCACTGAAGCTACGTCAAGCCGGATTCCATTATTACCACAAAATTTCTCCATCTCGCCAAGGGACATGTTGGTTCCATTGTCGGTAATTATGCTATGGGGATACCCAAACCGATAGATAATCTTTTTCAGGAATTTGACTGCTGTAATTGCTTCACAGTTGGTAACTGGCATAACTTCAACCCACTTGGTAAACTTATCAATAGCCACTAAGAGATGTGTCTTTTTGCAAGGTGACATGTGAAAGGGGCCGACCATGTCCATACCCCAAACTGCGAACGGCCAGGTTAACGGGATAGTCCGTAGTTCCATAGCCGGCACATGGGTTTGGCGAGCGTACCTTTGACATCCGTCACACCTTGCCACCAAGCGCTCCGCATCTGCTAGGGTCGTGAGCCAGAAAAAACCATGTCGATAAGCTTTGGCCACAAGGGATCTTGTGGATGCATGATGCCCACAATCACCTTCATGGATTTCTTTAAGGATCTGTCGGCCTTCTTCTGGTGCTACGCAGCGCAAAAAGACTCCTGCTGCACTTCTCTTGTATAACTCCCCATTGATAATAGAATATCCTTTTGCTCGCCTCAGAATTTGTCTTGCTAATACCTCCTGCTCCGGTAACTCGCCCCGTGATAAGTAGGCCAGGAACGGCTCTGTCCACTCGGGGACAGCACGTACTGTGGCCACGAGCTCCAAATCCGGGTCTTGATTTGCCAATTCTTCCTCAGACTCGGTTTTAACTGATGGTCGCCATAACTCGTCCAGGAAAACATTAGGTGGAACCGGCTCTCTGCGCGAGCCGAGTCTGGCGAGTGCATCTGCTGCCTCGTTTTTTCTTCTGTCTATGTGCTCCACCTCATACCCAGAAAAACATCCGGCAACCCTATCAACCTCTCTGCGGTATGCTGCCATAGTTGCATCTTTTCTATCCCATGTTCCTGAGACTTGTTGCACCACAAGGTCCGAATCTCCAAAGCATCGTATCCTCTTAATGTTCATCTCCTTGGCTACCTTTAAGCCATGCAATAAGGCCTCATATTCGGCCACGTTGTTGGAACAATCAAAGTGAATCTATAGCACGTAACTCAACTTGTCTCCTTTGGGTGATGTTAGCACCACTCCAGCTCCTGACCCCTCGTATTGCTTGGAACCATCAAAGTGCATGATCCAAGGCTCGGCATTTGGAGCCATGGTGGGCATGCCTGTGTGCGTCCAATCGTTAACGAAATCAACCAGAGCCTGAGATTTGATTGCTGACCTGGGCTCGTAGTTGATGTGATAATCCCCCATCTCTATTGCCCACTTGGCTATTCTTCCTGTTGCATCCGAGTTTCTGATGATATCCGACATTGGTATCGAACTAACCACTGTTATGGGGTGTTCCTGGAAATACGGCTTCAGTTTCCGGCTGGCCATGAAGACCCCGAAAACCAGCTTTTGCCAATGTGGATAGCGCCGCTTTGCCTCTGATAATACCTCACTGACGTAATAAACCGGTCTCTGGACCAGGTGATCTTTCCCATCCTCTTTACGCTCCACAACAACTACTGCACTAACGGCTCTGGGGCCAGCTGCTACGTACAGCAACATAGGCTCTTTAGGACCCGGGGCCGCTAGGACTGGCGCTTCAGATAACTGCTTCTTTAGTGCCTCGAACGCCTCATCCGCCTCTTGATCCCACACGAATTTATCGGATTTCTTCAAGAGCCGGTACAAGGGTATTGCCTTTTCTCCGAGTCTGGATATAAACCGGCTCAAGGCTGCTACGCACCCTGTGAGCTTTTGAACATGCTTCAAATTTTCCGGCTTTTTCAGACTCTGGATAGCTTTGATTTTATCTGGGTTTGCCTCAATTCCTCTCTCTGAAACGATGAAGCCGAGTAGTTTCCCAGCTGGAACTCCAAATACACACTTTGTCGGGTTTAGTTTAATCTGATACCTCCTCAGGTTCTTGGTTCTTGAACGTTTCCTTTAGATCGTCAATGAATGTCTCCGCCTTTCTGGTTTTGATAACCACATCGTCTACATAAGCGTGGACGTTGCGTCCAATTTGGTCCTCGAAGCACTTCTGAATACACCGTTGATAAGTTGCGCCAGCGTTCTTCAATCCAAATGTCATGGTCTTGTAACAAAAGGCCCCAAAAGGGGTTATGAATGATGTTTTCTCCCAATCCTCCTTCTTGAGCTTGATCTGATGATACCCGGAATATGCATCCAGGAAACATAATAGGTCGCTTCCAGCTACTGCGTCTATGATCTGATCTATCCTTGGTAGTACAAACGGATCCTTTGGGCAATGCTTGTTGAGACTCGTGTAATCAATGCACATCCTCCACTCATTGGTCTTTTTCATTACGAGTACCGGATTCGCTAACCAGTCCGGGTGAAATACTTCCATGATAAAGCCGGCTGTCAGCAGTCGAGCAATTTCTTCCCCTATAGCTTTCCTTCTTTCCTCATTCATCTTCCTCAAGCCCTGCTTCACCGACCGGGACTTGGGATCTACGTGCAAACTGTGCTCTGCCAACTCTGTGGGGATACCCGGCATGTCGCTAGGCGTCCAGGCGAACACATCCGCATTTGAACGAATAAACTCCACAAGTGCCTTCTCCTGCTCGCTGTCCAAGTTAGATCCTATGGAAAACTGCTTAGAGGGATCACCTTCGACAAAACCTACCATCTTGGTGTCCTGTGCTGCTTTGAACTTTGCTCTTTCATCTTCAGTATTTGGTCTTTTTAACGATGTTCTGTCATCCGGGTCTACTTGAGACCGGTAATACTTGAGTTCCTCTTTTCTGCAAGCTTGCTCAGCCATGGCTGCATCCCCTTCATCGCACTCTGTTGCTATATCCCGGCTTCCATGTATGGTGATGGTCTGCTTGGGACCCGGGATTTTTAGCTGTAGATACACATAACACGGCCTGGCCATGAACTTAGCGTAAGCCGGCCTTCCGAATAGCGCGTGATAAGGACTGCGCAACTTAACCACCTCGAAAGTGAGCCATTCAACCCGGAAATTGTCCTTCGATTCTCCAAAAGCTACCTCCAATGCGATTTTTCCCTCGGGGCACGCTGAGTGACCCGGCACAATCACATGAAAAACTATTGAACTTTTCTGTAGCTGAGATTCCTTGAGACCCATGCGTAGAAAGGTTTCCCAATACAAGATATTAATGCTACTTCCACCGTCCATTAGGACCTTTTTCAGCTCATAACCATTAACCTGTGGTGCAACCACCAATGCTAAGACTCTCGGGTGTTCTATCCTTTCCAGGTGATCTCTTCTGCTCCATGTTACGTCCTGCTCTGACCATCTCAAGTATCTCGGAACAGCCGAGTAAACCGAGTTTACCGCTTGCTTCAGTATCTTTTTATCCTTGTTAGAAGTTCCTGTAGTATGTACGTGATATTGTCCCAGCTGCTTGGGGTTAGCCTGAAAACCTCCAGCTCCCCCTTGATTGTTACCCGCATTTCCGGCCGCCGGGTTACCGGCTGGGGGTGGGCCGTTGCCCGGGTTTCCACCCGGACCCGGTCCTCCTCCCCGACCTGCACCTCGCATGGCTCTGTTCACTTCCCCATTCTTCCATCTCTGTAGGTCCGTGCACTGCTCCAACGAGTGGTTAGCCGGCCTACCGTTCCTGTTGTGCTTTGGGCACGCCATTCTGAAGATATCCCAGTTATTACTCGGCCTTGGTGGCCCTTGATAATTTCCTCCGTTGTGATTTCCAGTATTGAAATTTCCTTCTGCCCTAGGTCTCGAAGACCCGGCTTCTGTGCTAGCGACAAACTCGGAGCCTCCCTCAAACGGGCGCTTGTTCTGGTTGTTCCCATTGTTACCTCCATTGTTACCCGGCGTTGATCCATTGCCAGTTCTTCCACTATTATTTGTGTTTGCTTTTGCTTTCTTGTCATCGACATCCTCTTCTGTAGTATCCGTTGCGGCGTGTTTGTTGCATGCGTCCATCAGCTCTCCCATCGTAACCTCTGAAGCATTCCGACTAGATTTCATGCGAGTTAACTTTTGCACTAAAGGTGTGTACTTGCACGTTTTTGCCATAGCTTGTAACGCATCCTTGGGCTGAATATCTGTAGACGAATGAAGTATCTCCATAACCCGGCGCACCCAGCTGCGCGCCGACTCTCCCTTCTTCTGGACGCATCGTTCTAGGTCATCAATAGTGAATAGTTTTCTGCACGTCCCATGAAAATGCTTGATAAACGCAGTTTTCAACTCCTCCCATGACTTGATAGATCCTTCCGGTAGATTAGTGAACCATAACTTTGCAGCTCCTTCTGACATCATCAAGTACATGAACTTGGCTTGAAGATTTTCGGATGCATTGTGAATCGACATAGTCATCTCATAACTACTCAACCATGTTTCTGGATCCATAGTCGGCTCGTAATTCACTACTTTACCCGGTTCCTTGAACTTATCCGGGTAAGGCTCAGCCCTGATGTTATCTGACAGACACTTAGGCCCAGCGAGATTAGTCGGAGCTGGCCTTACTCGGGAAACGTACGATCCTGCGGGAGGCACGGCTGGACGCGGTACTGCTGGTGGTCCATGCACCGCAGACCCGGCCGCGGCTCTCCTGGCTCTGGAACTATCCACGATAGCTTGTGCTGCTGATGCTGCCGGTACCGCCTGAGCGCGGGGAGGAGGCGGCATTTGCTGCTGCTCTTCCCTCCGCCGCGCTGAAATTGTCTGGATATTGCCGGTATTGCCTCGTTGCTGACTGATATATGGTGTCCCATGCATTCCACTTCTGTGATCCGGGTAATTAACTTGCTGCGCCACCGCAGTGCGTAATAGATCTATCGCCCGCCGGGTTTCCTCTGCGTGGGGTGACTCTCTCACGGGGATTTGATTCAATGCGAGCGTTGCTGCGTACACGTTATCCATGGGGTTGTTGTAATGACCTGCTGGTGTGCGAAATCGTGATGATGGTGGTGGTGGTACTGTATTGCCGGTAGTGACTCCAGTCTGTGGTATGGGTAACCCGGCCTGCGTGTTTACCGGTTGTACTCCTCCGGTTGTTGGCTGAGGTGCAGTTCCTTGGTTTGCCGCTGGGATCGGCTGATCCTGAGGCGTGATGAATAGCGCAGCCGGGTTTATGACTCCACCCAATGCTGGTAATCTGGTTTGGTGCCTTTGATGTATTCTAGTTGTTTCCTCTCGGAGCCGGGTTTCTAGTGCATCCAGCTCGCGTTGGCGCGTGGCCATCCCTTGCCTTTCTGCTTCTACCTGCCTTCTCTGTTGCTCCAATGCACGACGGGCTACATCCAGATCCCTAACACGTTCCGCCGCGTTTTCCGGAGTGATAACCGTGGCCAGAACGGTGGGATCTAGAATCAAGTTGTTGTTGAATAAGGCCGGGTGTTGCGGATTTGAAGGACCCGCCCCTAGCGTCCGGTTTGCTAGATATCCGAACGTATTTCCTGCAACTCATTGTCCGCCGCATGACTGGTAACCGATGCCGATTCTCCGTCAACCCGGGTGAGAACCAGGTTTCCGTCAACCAGACCTTGCTGCTGGGCCAATGCTTGTGCTGCTCCAACTGCGGCCGCGGTCACGTTCCCCTGATTAAGATTGATAGCCGGAGACGTGTAAACCGCAACTTGGCGCACAATGCTTGGCACAGATTCGTACTCTTCCTCTTCGCTGGTGTTTTCCTCGTACCGGTCCTCCAGCAGATGCAAGATAGACTCGGTATCATATTCTCTCACAACCCGCCCACGCGGGGTCCATACCGGCTCCTCCGGTTGTTCCCTCTTCGTGGTGGGATCTTCTGTCGGATCTACCGTCCCGACCGATTCTTCTCCATCTGATTGAACGTAGGTGGCCTCCCCTGACACAGAATCAAATCCGAAGTCGTTAGGGATTGAACCGGACGTACGTACCATACCGATGAAGACGTTAATCCGGCCGATTGTCACGACAGATCCGGATTCGAGCAGATCCGATTCTGGCCCCCAGCCGGAATCGTCCACCATCTTCTCTCCTTCGGGGTCGGTGTAGATCTCGCCGATGACAAGGTTCTCCATGTTCTTCCGAGCTTCTCCCGTGATGTAAACACCCTTGGACGTAGGCCCCACGGTGGGCGCCAACTGTCGTGGGATAATCACAGCAGACGTTACCGGGGGTAACTTATCTTGGGGCAAATCGACTCTGGTGTTTGGAAGAGGGTTTAGCTCAGAGGAAAACATGACGATATGCGATCTGGTAGCCGGCAATCGAGTCGCCGGGTCTCCGATCTAGATATATTAACTCAACTCTCGTATTACACTGGATACTCGATACCTAGCGATATTGCTCGAACTCTTGGATCTCTCTCAGTCTAACCCTAGGGGCCGGCTTATATAATATCCGGACCCCCTGGCCTGCTCTCCAAGGCGTACTCTGAATCCTACCCGGACACCGCATACAAACCCTAAACTTCCTTACCGGAACCCACACCGGGTTACCGGGCCTATGAACTTGGGCCTTCTAGAAGCTCCTTTATCCTAAGCCGGGTCTTTGCGCAGCGTCCTTTGGGCCGAGTTACTCCTTGGCGTTGGCCTACCGGGTTATCATCCCTCCATCAGTACTGCTCCCCCTTCGGAGTTGTACCGCCAGCGCGTGGCAGGAGCAGTACTACCGGCTATAGTGACACCACCCTTCCAGGAACGATACTACCTATGATACAAGGTAAAGTGTATAACGGTTGGATTGAAGAGGGCCCTTGAAAGCAACATTCTTCCCCGGGAAGAAGATGTGACTCCCACTCTCTCCCTGTCTTCCATTGATGCAAGCTTTCAAATGCCTAGATCCCCCACTCCCTTGAGCCAAACACGATGCATCTTTGAGGAGTGGAAGAGGAGATCTACATCTAGAATTTCACCAAAGGAATTTAAAATCTTTGAACAATTCTTAATGGATCATGTTACTCTTTGGTTCTTGAAATCCTAGGAGGAACTTGGCCGCCCTGTATTTCATCTTGGTGTAAGAAGCTTGACGACCCACATGTAGAGAAGTATATGTTGGTCTAGCTCCTGCTGATCCAGCTCCTACTCTATTTCAGTGAGAATGGATGTCTAGAGTCCTCCAAAAGCATAAATTATTTGTTTGGCTATTACTATTGTATATATTGAACACCAGAGACCTATTTGGCAGAAAATGTTACCAGATTGAATCTACTACCTATGTCCTTTGCCCATCCTATCCTAATGAGACCAACTTTCTATTTTCTCCTATGAATTCTGTAAAATTTCATGGACAAAACTAAATTTGGAAAGAAACAATGAAGATCTCCCCCCACATGGAAACTATACATGGATGGAAATTCTATATCAAGATCCATATGTTTTGTTGGAGCCTCTCGAACCACTAGAGGAAAACTTATTTTTCAAGGATGGAATCTAGATTTAAATGAATGTTTTAGAATTTCCAGGGAAACCGGTCTTAAACCGGAATTTCTCTTTCACGGGTCACCATAGGCAAGTTTAAACCCGACTGGCGCACATCTCCATCCTTTTTTTCCCATGCTACTTTCTTAAACCCGTGAATATTTTCTGAAAGTCAGCAGATGAAAACTCAGAAAAAACGTAACTTTTTCGATAGCTGGAAAAGCCATGTACGAATTCTAACCTTGCTCACGGTCACCAATTAAGCTAGCCTTCCCTGTAGCCTAGCCGGTTACCAATCACAATTCACAACCAATATATCACGAGTTTGAAGTGAGACATGTTTACGCAAATAAGTGTCATAAAGTTTGATAAAATTGGATGTATCTAACACTAAATTGTGTCTACATTGCAAAAGGACCCACCTGCTAGCCGGTGATCAGACCGGTCTTGCTGGCCGGACGCGAGGTTTGTTGCACGTCCTTCTAGCCTTCTGCCGACTTGTCCTCCACGTGTAACCCGGTCAGCGGTGAGAGGTGGCGAACACACAACGGGCAGTAGAAATCTGGTGGTCGGAGTTAAGCACCCGAGAGTGACCTGTCGCTACGAGTTCTAGAATGTGTAATCATGCGAGTAGAATTGTGGTATTGAGAAGAACGTGACTGTATTTTATTTAATGGTTTCTAGTATTGTCGTTGCAAAGACAGGTTCTCCTCTTCCTTTGTGCGTTGAGCTTGCTCGATGGACAAGTCTGACTACGCTTCTAGATAGGCGTGCAAAAATAAATCTGAAGAGAACGACAGAATTGTTGACCCATATGAATGATTAGCACAACTTGTTGGCCAAAACTAAAATATATCGATCGGCGTGTGTCCACGTTTCCTATCGTAGTCGTTTCGGCATAGTTAGGCTGGTCACAATGGGGAGTAACATAAGGTAGGAACCTACACACTTTTTTAGACTATGTTCCCACCTCCACAATGGGGAGTAACATGTATGTAGTGTCATGCAACAATGCATTTATTAGGCTATAGACTCATTGTTTCTTGGAGTGTGTGATGTTCCGGTAACTTAGCTAGTTACCACAAGCACCTCTCTCTTCATTAAATACGTGCCACATAAGCAAAGTTGTATTGGAGTGTGTGATGTTACTCCTAAGTTCCTCCCCATTGTGACCAGCCTTAGTAGCTCCCGTTATAGTCAATGTAGTGAGTCCATAGCTAGGATTTTTTACAGAACGAAGGAAATTACTCTTTGAAGAGGTGACCGTCGTGGTAAGAGCAGCCCTAGATCCCAGAACGAAGGAAATCGAGCCCGTAAAATCCATTTCATTTTGCCGTTTCAGGCTTTTTTCTCGAGCAGAACAGAATCTGTAGTGCAACCCGTAAATTCCTAAGCTTCGATCTTCGTGTGAATGGAAACAGACCAACACTACGATTCATCGCAAATTACGAACACAGACTAGTTAATTTAAATTAGTGGGTTCATTGCCGCATCCTAAACCTAGATCCCAAAATGCCCGCCGGTAGCTACATGGCGGCGGGAGCAAAGACGCGAGCATGATTCGGCGCGGCTCTACTCTATTCGCTCATTGGAGGTAAACCTAGGGTATGACGGCGCCGAGAAATTGCGGCGGAGGCATAGAGGGGTGGAGGGTTCGACAGGGAAACGCCTCGACACACCCTTCATATAGCAGTCTGGGGGGAACCTACGTGCTCCCAGTAACGCTTTTCAGGCTGGACGGTATTTACGGGCTCTGTTCTGGCCCAAAACTAGCATGGAACCCGTAAACCCGCCGAAATTTTTCATTCCGGATTTTTTTCCAAAATTGTTTTCGGTCTAGTGCTCTTAGAGCATCTCTAGCAAAACCCGTAAACACGTTTTCAGTTCGCGAAAAGTGTGTTTTAAGGGTTGAATTTATCCGCAACCGAGCTGAGTCCAGATCAATTCCGCTACAGTTTCCTCCACATTTAAGTGTGTTTCCTATCCGACATCAATTCCGCTACAGTTTCCTCCACATTTCCACACCTGCGGCAAGGCAGGAAGCTACCCAACTGGAAATATAACCACTAGATGAGACCAAGGAAGCTTCTTGGTTGGCCTCTTGCACCAGACAAGCGCGCAGAAATAACGCAATACCCAATTTTTTAAAAAGTAAACACATTGACCTTGTGCAAGTTGACATTGTGCAGAAATAACCCAATATTCAATAAAACTGGTCAAGCTTTAGTACGCTTCACTTTGGACAGACCTAATTTGCAGAGTAAAAGAGAAAGGGAGGGAGTAGCACCTCCGATCTACATAGACGGAGTTTACGACTCCACGTAGTAATGTAAATAATACTCCCTCTGACTGAAAGTGCACCATCAAAGTGCAAAAATACAGAGCCAGGAAATTGGCAATAATGGTTACGGTGCGCTTTCAACCAGATAAAACAGCCTGCATGAATATCCCTTTGTACTACGATCGTATCATATGGTTTCTGAATCTAAAGAGATAAATCGAGAGTATAAACATCATAAGACTAACCATGTGCGACTGACCTAACCATCACTAGTAGGCCAATAAAAACAGCATCACCGAAATGGTTGATTGGTAGCAAAATACAGTATGGCAATCAAAATACACTCACGGATCACCCCCCAAAATTCCACTTGGAGGAAAACCAGCGTTGCCCTGGAAACAACAATGCCTAAGTAGCAAACTGCGACATAAAAAAATAACAAACTACAAATACAGCAGGAGCAAGTAAGGGTTTGTTGCATAGACAGATCATGGCATCACAAACCATCAACAGAGAGTCTGTATCTAAGCGTGCATCAAGCCATGTCCAACTCAATATCTAAACACACACAAAGGGGATGTTGTTTCAGAGTGAGCCAGCCAATGTAAATGTGCATTGAATCTGCCAAATATCGGTTCCTCTGTTTCCAGATAACAAGGTATATGTATATACAATTGTTCGAAACACAATGGTGGGTCTACTGGTGCCATAACTGGTACCTAGATCATAAAAGATTACTAACAATTGCGAGTAAGAGTTAGGACAGGCTACTCATGAACACAGATCAAGCACGCCAAGTGCTAAATATCACCAAACCAAGCCAAACTAGATTCAAAGAATAAAACAATAAAGTTAGACCAGCAGTACGAAGCCCAGGTAACTGAGTAAGGAATTCACAAGCTACAGATAAAGAATAAATCAAATACACCTAAACGACTCGATGATTTATCAGAAGGCGGCGACGCCTTTGTGCAGACAGACACATGTATATATGTAGTTGCTAACTTATGATGCAGAGGGAATGCTACCTCGTTTGAATCGACGACAACCGGTGCAGGGCCTGCCTTCCTGCATTTCGGTACTTTTCACACAATGTTCAACCAACCAACAGAAACAGCATCACGACGATGCCGCTTTCGCCTACACCCTTTACTCGGTTGTGCTCGGTTTGCTCAAGCAGTCGAGGATCTCTGTCCTGGTGCGCACGATGCGGTGGAACATCTCACGCACCTGGCGCTCGAGCGGGTCGAGCCCGTCCTTGAGCGTCTCGCAGACCTGCACGAGCTCCCGCGCGGCCTCCCGCACCTCGGCGTCCTTGTTCTTGTCCAGCGGGAACTGCGCGGCGTCGGTGACTTCCATGAGCTGCCGCGAGCAGCGCTCGATCTGGTGTATCTCCTTGAGCAGCCCGCACGAGTGCTTGCGGTCCTTCTTCTTGGACTCCTCGAGGACGCGGTCGTAGAGCGCCGTCACCGGGCCGGCCCAGGGGAAGCTCCTGGGCACCGCGAAGTGCGCATGCAGGCCGCGGTCCTGGCAGGGGATGGCGGCGACGAGCGCCCACGCCGTGACGAAGAGCACGGCGCCCATGGTGTACACGGCGGAAGCGAGGCCGCCTGTGGCGGCCACGTCGTTCGCGCGCGGCACCGGCAGGTTGCCCCCGATGGCCTGCAGCTGGCGCGAGGCCGACCAGGAGCGGGACACGCTCCAGGAGAGGGAGCGGAAGTGGGACCCCGCCGAGCCTGAGCCGGACCCCGAGCCGCTGCTGCTCCGGCGGTGGTGCCCGCGGCCTTGCTGCCCGTCCTTTGGTGCGGGTCCTCGGCCGAATGAGCGGTTCCGCTGGCCGCCGGAGCCAGCGTCCTTGTCGTCGAGCATGAGGATGGTGAGGTCCGTGAGCGCCTTGCGGGCGCGGCGGATCTGGCCCTCCCCGATGGGCGCGGCGGGGTCATCGGCGCAAGAGGAGGAGGGGGTGAGCGCGGCGGCGGCGATGGCTAGGTGCTTGCGCCACTGGCGGAGCAGGTCGAGGCCATCGCGGAGCGCGTTGCAGAGGTCGAGCGCCTTGACGGCGCGGTCGAAGAAGTCGGCGAGGAGGCGGTCGAGCGGGGGGCGGGAGAGGGACGTGGCCCCGCCTGAACCGGAGCAGGAGCCGAAGAGGACGGAGCGGAACTCTTCGAGCGTGATGAGGAAGGAGTCGAGCAGGTGGCGGGTCCAGTCGAGCGATAGGACCTCTGGAGGGGCTTTGGAAGCGGAGGCGTCGGAGGAGGGGAGCAGGTCGAGGAGGAGGTCGGCGGCGTGGCGCTGGAAGGCGTCGACCTCGCCGCGGTCGTCGGAAACGGAGGCGTGGGAGTTGGTGCTGCGGTCGGGGGTGGGCGGGAAGGCGTGTTGGATCTGGTCGCGGTGGCGGAGGGAGAGGATGGAACGGCCGAAGGAGGTGTGGTGGTGCGCCGGCGAGGAGGAGGAGGAGTCGGTGGCCGGCATTCCGGCGCTGGCTAGGGTTGGACTGGGCGGAGACGGCGAGGAAGAAGGAGAGGAAATCGGGAATGGTCTCTCCTCGGCCGCCGCCACCAACTGTGAACGGAATGGGAAAGAAATAGGGGTTGGAATGAGATTGTGGAGGAGGTGGGGGATGGGAGTGGAAAAGGCGGAGGGTTTGTCTGTCTGTCTGACTGTCTCGCCTGCGGGGGTGGGTGTCTCCACCCTGGCAACCGGGGCCCACTCGCCAGTCTGTCGCCCTGCTGGCTGCCTGGCGGCTGGTGCCCGTCTGGAGCGTCAACACCTGCAACAAAATTCGAATTTACTGAAATTTGGTTTGCATTTTTATTGTATATTTACAAGAGGTTTGAGTAGATGATTTTTTTTTAATCAAATATGGTGCAAAGAAATCCTTTGTAAAATTCCTATGGCTCGTTTTTTCAGGTCAAACATCTGGAAAACCTAGGCAAACAAGTTTACCATGTTGTTTTTGAAGAAAATTACTGCATCAATTCAGATAATGCAAATTGCCGCGCGCCGTCAAGCCTGGGCGGCTGCCCGGTGCTAGAGGGGTGGTAGATCCGTCCCTGATCATAAACAAAACTGCCATGTATTTCAATTCTCGAAATTTCTAAGAAAATCGAATGTCCTTAAAACTTTCTTTGTCCCAGGCCGTTCTTGTGCCTCCGGGTTTGGTGAGTGTGCTACCCCTCAACTCCTACACCTTCCTTCTCACATTTGACCGGATGGCTAATTCTGAAAATGCAATATCCTACGTGCTCACAACGTTCACTATCTAATTTAGACATCGCACGCAAGTTCTTATGCACGATAGGAATACTTTTATTTTAAATCATGTTGCCCTATGACAATACACCGGTCAACCGCTTTGTATTTCTCCCTTTTAAAATGGTCCTGGAGAGGTGGTTTTAAAATGGCTGTGAAGAGGAGAACATGTCTTGGTAATGGCATTTTCCATGGCAGGACTAACTATAAAACACTCAAAAATATAGTACTCACCTACCCCTCACCATTACTAACATATAACCTGAATAATTTAGATATTTTGATAACAATTTATATTATGGGGTGATCGTGCTAGGGATACAATCACCCACTTAGCTAGCCACCTAACGAGTGGCTAATTCTCGTGGAGATACATTATTGAATCATCATAAAACCAGAGCAATATTATTTATTTGGATTTGCAATTAGAAAACCCGGAACATTATTTGACTATCCCGTTTGCGCGTCACATGCACGATCACGCACAACCAGGAAACATCGAGACACACTCGACATAATTTGAATCAAGCTGCCATAATCATATCGTTCAACAATTGTGTCATCCTCTGGATCTTTTTTTTAAAACGGAGTCAAACTTATCGAGCTAATTAACTCAATGTGCGGTATTTAATCTAGAAATACTCCCTCTATCTCAAAATAGGTTGCGTATTGTTTATAGGCAAAGTCAAACCTTATAATGTTTGACCAAATAAATAGAAGTATATATCAATATTTACCACACCAAATGTATATATTATGATAATATAGGTCGTGTTGATTCTACGAATGTTTATTTGATATTTTAGATGTTGATATATTTTTCTACACAATTGTTCTAATTTTGTGAAGTTTGACTTTGACCAATACAAATACGCATTCTATTTTGAGATAGAGGGAGTATAAAGAGGAGAAGGTGTCTCGAAAATGACATTTTCTAGGGCAAGGCTAATTAACCATATAATTCAATAGTCACCCACTCCTCGATGCTATTGCTAGATACTTCTTACGTCTTGGCGGATGATATTATACTGATTAATTACTAGATTAAGGGTCTCTTTGGATCAAAGGAATTTCATAGGAATTTTGGAGGATTCCAAACCATAGGAATTTTTCCTATGGAATGTCTTTGGATTGTAGGATTGACACCACCAAATTTCTAAGGAATCTATTCCTTTGCCCTCCATTCCATAGGAATCTCAACATGAGGTCCAACCTCTTTTTATTTTTTCCTTTGAGAAGTCCAATGCACTTATACTCTATCTCTCTCTACTCTCTCTCCCCATTTCTGCAAAATTCCTGTGTTTGTTTCCTGCGCGCCATCCAAACACATCTCTTACAAAATTCCTATGTTTTAAAATCTTGTAGGAATTAAAGTGCATGACATTGTAATCCTTTGTTTTTCCTATTCCTATGTTTTGAAAATCCTGTAAACCAAAGAGGCCCTAACTCGGGATGGCATTTCTACCCACACTCAGCAATTTTTGACAATATGTGCGTCACTCCCAAATGCTTAGCTCTCTTCATCATCTCGAGAATTTAGCTATACTAGTTTTGAAGAGACGAGTAGCAGCAAAAAAATATCTCACGTGTGCTAAATTGTCTCAGCTCAGCTAGAGCCCTCTGGTCAGACGGGTGGTCAAAGTCAGGTGGTAGTTGGGGGTCTGATGGCCTGATTGACCGCTGACAGGTGGGCCCTCTCAAAGCTATTCAAGGTTCAGCAAAAGATCTCGGTCCGATTGGTTTGGTTTTTGCGAGCTTATAAAATTAGTTTAATTTAAAGTTGACACGACAAGCTGGCCAGGCCAGGTCAGGGCAGGAGCAGAGTATGGTATCTGGTCGCCACATTCCGTAGCTGTACAGCCAGCTCAGCAAGCCATGTCGCGAATATTATCGTGCAACATATGATTTCTATGCTAATTATGTATTACTAGGCGCATTGCAGTACAACAAGATGCAAACAGCAAATTAGTTAAGGCGGCCGATGATGCTAGCGTGACATCTATCCTGATTAATGCTGGACGTTAGAGCACTTCCAAGAGGAGTACTAGAGTACCATCTTCGAACCAAATTCTCATAAAACTGACTTCTTAGCCATCAATTTAAAAAAGCATTTATATAAATTATCGCATGCCCAAAATTTTACAAGTTTTGCTAACTTTTGTGGCCAAAATTGACATAGCCAATCCATAACCCAAATGCCAATATGACCAAACACACCACGGGAGAGGCAATGACCGTTTTCTGGCGAATTCTTCCATCGCCCTCGTGTCTTCTCCCTCAATGCCGCCAACTCTAGCCCTTTTCCGTCTTGTCATTGGTCCCTCCCTCCTCTCGTAACCCCGTTGAGCCCTCCCTACTTCACCAAGGTCTTCCATCACTACGCAATGGGCTTGATTCTGGCCGGATTGCCACCAAGCTCTCTCGTGGCCTCCTCCCACGCCGACCCACATTCTCCCGTGCGGCCACCACCATTATCTCTTTTGGCCGGATGTTCTACCCCGACGAGTTTAGCCATCACGACACAAGAATAGCGACGCTGAAGCTAGGGTCTCCCGTGTCTCTGTTGCCAAATCCAACCCCGCGGCATGCCGATCCTCTAGGGACCGTCACGAGTGTGCGGAGCGCAAGCGCGGTGATGCGTGGTTGACCTTCCCCCACCGCCACCGCACCTGAAGCACGAGTCCTACCACTGAGTAGATCTTTTCATGTTTTGGCGGATGAGATTCTAAAACAACTCGGTCGGAGAGGCATTTCTACCCAGCAACAATACTGCCAATATGTACGTACGTCACTCTGGAATGCTTACCTCCCGTCATCATCTGGAGAATTTAGCTAGAGGAAGCAACCTACGATGCTGCTTTTCTAGTGCTGGTCGTCCATGTGAGACCAGCAGCAGCAGAAAAATCTCACGTGTTCCAAATGGCTCAGCTCAGCTCAGCTCGAGCTCTCAGGCTGGACGGAATGTCAATGTCACGTGGTGGTTTGGGCATTGACCGCTGACAGGTGGGCCCTCTCGTAGATATTTATGGTTCAGCAAAAGATCTCACTTCCTCCATCGGATTGGTTTGGGTTTTGTTAGCTTGCATACAATACAATTAGTTTAAATTAATGACTCGAAGCCAAAAAAAAAAAAAAGCTTGACGCGACAAGCTGGCAAAGCCAGACGGCCCAGACCAGGCGGGAGCAGATTATGGTCGCCGCGATCTGTAGCTGTACAGCCAGCCCAGCAAGCCATGTCGCGAATCTTATCGTGCAAAATATGATTTCTATGTTAATCATTTATATTAATAGACGTATTGCAGTGCAACAAGACGCAAGCAGCAATTAAGTAAGGCCACCCATGATGCTAGCGTGACACCTATCCTGAATTAATAGTCGCGTATTTTTAAGAGGAGTAGTACTGTATTCGAACCAATTTCTTTACCAATCTTGATAATTATGTTAGCCAAATTGACATACCTAACCATAACCCAATTGCCAATATGACCAAACCCACCAAAAGAGAGGCAATGGACAGCTTATGGCAAATTCTTCCACCACCTTCACGCATTCTCCCTATGCGCTGTCAACTCCGGCATTGCGACAGGGGGGATGAGAGCCGGCATTGCGCTGTCAACTCAGGCTTCATAGTGGGATGGGATATTAGGAGACCTCTAAGTTGACCGGTTAAGCTGCTCAAGTTTAGTTCCACCTTGCCTATGGGAGGAAGCCACACGCAACTTATAAAGGGAGAGCATCCTCCTCCTTTCAGTCCGGGCTTTTAGAATGGAATGGACTCTCTCTTGTAGTTGGTCCGTGTGCGCATAAACGTCCGAAAGTAGTCCGAGTGCTGGGCTGGACTTGAGTGGACGCTGGCATTGGTGTGAGCGTCTTTCTCGGAATCACAGGAACTATGGTGGAGCTCAGTGGAATTAGGATAGGTTAGTCCATGGAAAACGAAGAAAAACATGTAAAAACATAGAATGATATAAAGAAAACAAGCATGGAGCATAAAAAATTATAGATACGTTTGGGACGTAAACGACGGCGACGCCCGTTGGCGCCGTCACCTTCCAGAAGGCATCGTCATGGCCCTGCCCATACTTCCCTGCCTCAAACACCGGGGGAACACAAGATCCATCTTCGGATCGGGCAGTGGTGGCTCGGTCAGGGGCGGACGTAGACAAAAACTTAAGTGGGGGCAATTGAGATGAGTGGGGGCAATTCTAGTATAAATTCGAATTTTTGTGACACGTTTTCCTTCAAATATGAACAAAATACACTAAGATTTCAAAAACTGAGTGGGAGCCACTGGCCCCACTCAGCTCTACATGGGTCCGCCCCTGGGCTCGGTGGTGTCGTTCCCTCCTTGGAGGCGTTGCTTAGGCTGATCGTGGTATGCTCGTTGTTTCAGTTGGAGCCGGTGTGGCTGCCGCTTAGAGCTTGGGCTTCAGAGGCGCAATATACAACGCTACAGAGTCTTCTTGGTCGGCGCCACTTTCAGTTGGTTTGGTCCCACCTTTTGTTTGCCAACTCTTAGGCACTTAAGGGCGGGCGGTGCGTTTACTTGTGCAAATTTGGAGTGGAGTCGGTCTACTGAAGTTTCTCTTCGGTTGTGACGCGGTCGTGGAGCTCGGTGTCTTGCCTCCCCCCCCCCCCCCCCGACATTCGTGATTGGAGACATTACAAGACGTTTCCTTGTCTTTTTTGGTGGTAGTGGGTTGAGTTGTATTCCGTGTGGTGTTACGTTTGTATCGTGTAGCCTTGATTGGCGTTGTAAAGGCCGTCTTAGTCTTGTTCTTCTATGAAAATGATACACCTCCCGGGTGTATACTTGAAAAAAATGTACCCAAACACACCTTGTTCTACTAGAACTAGCTCTTAATTTGAGCACAAAATTAGCATCCTAATTAGGTAATCGGCTAATGTGGATAACCTCAAAGATAGTAAAAAACACTAAGCTCATTCACCTCTTGATATTTATTAGAAACAAGAGAGCTAAGATTGACAAAGTTCATATAGTTGTATTTACCTTAACTTTTATGATTATGATTATTCATGAAATGATTCAGGCGTTGCGTCCAAAACATATAGACTTTTAATCCAACAACATCTATAACTACTATTTTACTCCGAGACTGCTATTTAGCACGCATATCATATCTAAGAATTCAGTTTATGCAAATGGAATATTGCCTTAAGTAAAATGACATAGTGTAAATAGTAAATATATCTTCCAAATGTGACATCGAAATCATTGTTTTATCCTTCAACGCAACAATGCAATACATCTATTGTTCCCTTTCTATCACTAGGATACACAACAATATAAAGTTGAGTTGACTATCATACACCACTCGCCTATGACGATATAAACATCAAGCTTGGCCAACAAAGACACCAACTATTATATCAAATGAATCTCAATCATGTAAATACTTCTAACCCTCTACACATATTCAACATGTACATTTAATTCTTGTCTCACTAAGAGAAAGGATAATCAATCTGGTCATTTCGCAATGGTAGGTTACTCGAATGCCTATCAAATAGTAAGTTGTTTGACATCTTTTATTTATTTGAAACCGTGAGTGAAAAAAAATTCTTGTGATGATTAAAATTTAAGAAATAAATGGTTCCATTAGAAAATGTTTTAATTTTCGGTTACACGACGGAGAGGACAAGGAGAGAGCGATACCCTCCTTTTTTGTTTGTTGTCACTGAACACATTGGTGGCGACAACCTCAAAATATGCTACCTCCTCGTTCCCATCGGCGCGTCGGTGCCATAGGACTATGATAGACACAGCTCCAAGAGGTGTGTTTGTGAATTTGTGTGCATGCCACATTGGTGCAGATGTGCTGCCGTTCACCTTCCATAGAGGAGGTGGGTTTTCGTGAGCACTCACTTAGAGGTGCATCTTGCTTGCTATCTCAGCGCAAGTATTGGCATTTCATATATTTATATCCAAACATTTTTACATTTGTTAATAACTTTTTGCATAAGTTGGTATATTTTATAAATTTTTGAAAAACAATTGGTACATAATTTCGTGTAGTTTTGGGGCTTGTTTTGGTTTTGATACATTTGTAACAATAGGGAGCTTGTATCTATGTCTCTAAACATTAAGATGTCATGTCTATTGTTTCACATATTCAGTATTTGAACTATAAATATTTTCTCCGCGCCACAATGAAAACATAGTCACATACATAATTTTAATCATGTAAACTTATATGTTTTTACATTTTACGAAAGCAACCATCTGTTTTTCCTCAAAGTCTGAGAAAATAAACACATTGATCAATTTATGGTTCTTCATGAATTATATTTTCTAACATGTATCCGGTCACACGTGATATATATTTGTTGTATCCTTACATGTATGTATATCTTATTAGTGTAATTTGAAGCTTGTGATTCTTCCAAACATCCTAATGGATGTTTATAGAGTGCATATGTGTCAAAATAAGGGTAGGTAAATAGAGGGTTTTAGAGTGGAGTGTCCTTCTTCTACTTTTTACTTGGTGGCTCTACTATTGTTGTACGGTCCTCACATATTAATTATTTTAAGGTACAAAAATTTTGCTCGCGCTAAAATGAAAACGTAGTCCCATAGAAATATTGTTGTACGTAGTCCCATACTTGACTCTCATCCATTGCCAAGTGGTCATCAACTAAGTCCATCAGAATTCCCTATGCCAACATACCAAGGCGGTGTTCAACTTTTGGTAGGTGCTATGCCCAAGTTCTCCGGTGACATTCCTCCTTTGTTGAAAAAATCGATCATGCTTAGTCAAACACTCTGCGATGTTTTTGAACAAGTTGATTCTTGATGTCTACGCGCGATTCTATTCTTATATGCAGTGTTGGGCATTCAAGTGAGGAGGTTTATAGAACAGCAGCAAGTTTCCCTTAAGTGGATCACCCAAGGTTTATCGAACTCAGGGAGGTAGAGTGTAACAACCCAATTTTTGGAAGACAGGAAAACTTGTTTTCAATAACCCAAAAATCAGGGCCAACAAAAACTTTTTAATATGTTTGACTAATGCTTGTGTTTCTTTTCTATTTTGCTTGTTGTATGTGTTTGTGTTTGTTTTTGTTAACAACTAACATTAAAACCAATGATCGTAACTTTATTAAAACACAACCCTTGTGATCAAGTCATGACAAGAAAACTTATCATCCACATCCATCACCCTCTTTTGGCAAAAACCTTTTTGGAAAATGTTTTGATTTTAGAAGAAACCCAAAGTCCATGTTCTGAGAAAATAAAAGATAATTTCCAAAACTATATGAATAGTATTTTTGAGCTAATCATCTCCAACCTGTTTTCAACCAAGATGTTTTTGCAAATATTTCAAAAACTCCCTCTCACTTCCTTCTTTTGCAAAAACTATAAGAGGGGACTATGTTACCCCTGTGTTCTACCTCAATTATATTCTTTTGGAAATAATAACTTTTGAGCTGAACCTCTTTCTAAAACCCTCTTGTCATGGTATGCCTTGATCACTAACTCTATTTAACACTTGAGAGAAACACCTGGAAAACTAATTTGAAGAACTTAGTTATTTGAGTGATCTTGTGTCTTGTTATTTTTATCTGCTTGTTGTGTGATCTTGTCCTGTGTTTGCTTGAGGTATTTATTTCTGTTTGTTGATAAGTGTGTGCTGTTTTAAAGATAATAAAACTTAGTAATAACAAGATCAAGCATCTATATCATATTCCATCACATGCCCATATCATCTTCTGTTTTCTTAAAAATCTCAAATTTTGGAGACAGTCTTCTATGACAAATCTTGAACTAATCATCAATGCATCCTCTTACATATCATTGTATATATCTATGCTTTCCATCCAAGTTGTTATTCTTGATATTGAAACACTTTTGTATCTTATTTCAAAGTCCCTTAGAAGGCATCCCTAAATATTGATCATATCCATGTTATCTTGATGCACTTTTTCTGTGTTAATCAAAATAACTCCTTATTGTTTTCAGGCCCAATGTACCTACCCTTGTCATATCCATGACCTATACATCACCTCCATGTGGTCCATTTATTTTCCAATGGCCATTTAATTAGTCTTCTCTCGTGGTTTTTATCCTATAAAATGAACTCATGTTTTCACCCTTTTTCCACTTGGTGTCTCAAATATTTCCAAAAGAGTTGTTCATTAAAAATCACTTTTCAGACCTATATTATGTACTACCTCATCCCAAATCAAAAATATTTGTTTTAAAAGCATTTTACTATTTATTATTTTCCATTTTCTAAAAGGCCAGAAATGGACATTAAAATATTTTGTGAAGAAAAGTACTTCCTAAAATCTTAGAAAAAATACCTAACATGCCTATGGTCATGTGGGACTTATTTATAGAAAAACATTTGCAAGTTGTTTTGAAAATTTTGGAGAAAACTTTTAAAAACAGTTTCTGCCATTTTTGAAATTCAATTTTTTTGTGAAAGAAATATTTTCAAAAACTCTTGAGGCTACCACCCCTAGACTCCGTTTTCCATCCTCTATCCAATGAACACAATCTTTCACATATGTTCTATTCAAAATTTTGGTGAAAACAATCAAAAACTACCTCTGGTTACTCTGGTCACTATTGAGTTCATCCATGTTTGATCAATCATTGCCTCCCCTCCACCTCTCTCTTCATCCCTGGCATTGTAAACATCCATATTGCACTCCTAGACATGGTCTACCAACCCCTAGCTCTCTCCCTCTCCTTTTCTCTCAACCATTAGCTAGAGGCCAAGGATGGTGATCACCACCCATTTATCTAATCCACTCCTCAGTCCATTCCAGGTCGAGCCCCTGCGCCACAGGGCTCCTAGTGCAACATGTGATCTCCCTGGAAGAGCCCTCCCCCTATCCTTGTCTCCATCCCCCTCGACCATGAGCTGTCCATGGTGTCCAGAGCACCCTCGCCACGTCTCTCGCGTTCCAACGCGTGGGCAACATGCCAAGCTTCGGGTCCTTGTCTACTAGCTCCACGAGATGTCCAGGAGCACAACCGTGCCTCCCATTGCCTTCCACTCGCTCTCCTTCTCCCTCTACTCGCTGTCGAACACCTGCGGGTGCCCAGACGCAATTTCGATTCTCCACCACTCCAGACCTCCTCCTCCGCCCATCTCTTTCCCTGATAAGCCTACTCACCTCAGGCAAGCCCCCAGACCTCCTCTCCTCCTCCTTAGAAGACCACACGCGAGCCGCCATGTCCGCCGTACGGACGTGCGCAACGAGCTCGCCGTCTTTCTTCGTACAGACACCCAAAGCCGCACATTAGCTCTCCCACCTTGTCTAACCTTCTCTGCTACACCCTAATCGAACCTCCATCGCGAAACCCCTCTGCCTCGCCCTCTAAATCGACGCCGGCGTGCCCGCACTCGCCGCGGGTGAGCAACCGTCGACCCGCCGATTGAACCTATCCCCGGTCGTGCCACTTCCTCCCTCACCCTCCTTGGGCTCCTGCAAATCTCACGCACCCTCTAATTCCTACTTTCCTCTGCTGCAGGGGAGCCGCCATCGACGACCTAGATCACCGGCCGCCGTGATTCGTTGCAGACCTTGCTCTGGTCCACCCCTGCGGCCGCTGTTGAGGGCATAAGATCCACGACGCCCCCGTGGTTCTCGGTGATCCAATATCGTGTCCAGGCGGGCCTCCTAACACCCTACGGCGAGATCTCTTGCGACGACCGCCTCGGGCCGCCGCACGACCCCGTCGCGCCGCCTGTTTATGGCCAGGACTACGTGGCGTCCTCTGGGACGTCCGATCCGAGATCCGACGGAGCAGTTTGAATCATGGGCCATCTAATCTCCACCGTCGACGGCCGATCAAACGGCAACTTAACGCTTCAACTCGCGCGCGCTCGCTCGCGGGCCGGCCTGCCTCGCGCGGCCCGTTTCCTCATAGATCTGGCCCAGTTTTATTTTCCTGCAGGTTGTTAATCCTTTTCCAACATATCTGTTTTCTGTCTGTTTACTTTTATTCAAAATAAAAATGTTAACCAGTGAATCTTGCCAAACTAAAAATCACAGTACTAGATCTACAAATTCTTAACCACATGCAACTTGTAGATCTGTATTTTGAGCAATAGTTTAGGAGAAATAAAATAAATGGCAGAGGTACTCTGTTTCACCATTTAATTCATAACTTGAGTTTTAAGTATCCAAATCATGCAAACTAAACTGTTCTTAGTAGCTCTTGTAAATATCTATCTGTTTCAGTTGGCCTTGTGTTGACTTGAGTTTATGTTTGAAAATGACATGCATGTTAGTTTTAGGCCAGAGAGCAGTTCTGTGAATTGTTTGATTTTATTGGTGATGCTTTTTGATGTGAATCCACTTGGGTTGGTTTGATAGTGACTAGGAGCACCTTATACTATATTTTCATGATGTTAGGAGTTACAGAATAGGATTGGTGCAATATTTAGTGTTTAGCTCTTTTCTGCATTTTATTGCCTTGCCTTTATTAAAATGTGTGTTATATTGTTTTGTTATAAGATGGATTCCTAGCATGTGTAGGGTATCAATGCATGTTTTATTTGTGTTTTGAGTGTGTCATTATCATGTTAGGAAAATGTGTGTGAAAAGCATGTTGTTGTAGTATATTTCCATAGGGTTGTTTTCCTTGTAATATTAGGATAAATCTTGTATTTCTTCTTATGAGTATGATGACTTTCATAAATGCTTTATTATTGTTTTCCATAGCATAGCTACTGTTATTCTAGCATATTATACTTGATTGCATGCTTGAGTGAGCTCTAGGTAAAATAGTCTTGCATGATAGTTTTAGATGATTTTCTGCCATAGTTGCTATTTGCATGCTTAATTTTAGAGGCATTGATTAGATTGTTATTTTGTTATTACTAGCATGTCTAGGTGTTGTTTTCTCTATTATGTGGATGTCATCTTACATATCCATCATGTTAGAATAAATCATGTTTAATAATCTCTTATGGTTATACATGTCTGCTTGTCCAAATAGCCCTTTTCATGTCTAGTTTTAATAGTTGTTTTGCTCCATGATTATTTTCATGCATTGAGTGATGCCATGGTATTTTTGGTATTGTTTTGTCTCTGTTATTAGGTTGCTTAGGTACTGGTTATATTAATTCTCCATGATTAGAAAAGCATGTGATACTATGGGCTTGTAGTATTGCTTGATAATATTTTCCTATGCATGTGTAGTTGTTTCTAGATTGTTTTCTTGATATTTTGTTCATCCTCATGAATGACCAGAGAGTCATTTAACCTTATTTGAGAATGATATGAGAGTGGCACACCCACTGGACTCATGCCATTTTGGTTGAGGATCCATAACATCAACTCTAGTGTTATTCACATGTATTGTCGGTGCCTGTTTTGCTTGTTGGTGTGCACCCTAGTACCATTGATTGTGAGTGTACTTATTTGATGAAATGCTTGCTGTATGTTTACTTTTTGTCAAGTGCTTGCCTTTGTTTGGTTCTGATTAGGTGTTTTCCCTTTTATGTTTACGACGTTAGATAACGAAGACGGTATTATTTTCCCGGAAAGGTTTTTATTGCAACTCTTGTTTATTTCAAGAGCAAGACCAAGACCAGTGCCAAGGCAAGACATTCTAAATGCTTGCTGTTGTTTTACTTATCATTATCTATCATGCATGTTTTACTTCTGAAGTTTTACAAAAGTTTGATTCAAAAACTATTCTTTTAAGTGGACTATACCACTATTTATTCTATGTATCTAATATGTTATATCCACTATATAATCTTGGTGTTACCAAGCCCTTTATATATTTTAGTATCATAACTTAACCAACTTAAGTCCCCTAGTGGACATTTTAACTTGATGTTTTTGGAAAACAAAATCTTGGAAAAACCCCGAGGAAAGGTGGGACCTTGTCCGAGGGAGGTTTGTGAAGAAGGAAATGTTTTCGACTTGTTTTCCAAAAATGACACATAACCTAGTCTTCGCCGGACAACCAAGCCGTGCTGCCACATTACCTCAATATAGGAACGGGGTCTAGCTAATTGCTTGTTGGTGTTATCCCGTGTCTATCTGAATGTGCTATAGGGGTTAGAGTCCCCCGAACCGAATTGTCGCCAGGAGGGAGGATGGGACATTCAGAGTGTGGGGATTAAGTTCGCCACCGGTTGCAGCAATTGGGTCTCCTGCCATGGCGGTGTGTTGTCAGGGGAAACCGGATCGATACGGCTGACTCACTCGGTGCCGGGGAGAACAAACCCAGTTGAAGAGGTAGTCATTTACTAGCACTGACATAGTGGATGGTTAGGACCAGTTATCCGATGTTTGCATACTATCTCGGACAGTCTGTGGTTGTTCACGGCGGATGTACTGGATCTTGTGGATTGTGTACACCTCTGGAGAGTAAAACTATTCAGAATAGCCGCGCCCTCGGATATGGGCAGTTGAATGGCCATGTAGCTAGTATTGTGTCAATGTTTTCAAAAAGCTCGAAAGTGTTTTTGAAATTGTACCTGGGAGGTACGTTGAAAGGGAATGATTGTACCTTTGAGGTACCGGATAAATGATGATATTAAAGATGTGTTTGCCAAGAAGTTTTGCAAAGAGAAATGTTTTCTTTATTTAGAATGATTTATCAAAACCTTGTGGGCATGCTATATCTACAAGAGAAATGAAATATCTTTTGAAGTATCTTCTTCAACAAAGAAAAATAAAACTTGTGCAACTATGATGAGTCCTAAATTCATCATAGCTAGTTGAACCCTAATTAAAGCCCTCCTACAACCTATATATATGCATACTTACATGTTTAGCTTTCATTTGGGGTGTCTTGCAAGAGTACATTCAAACGTACTCATATTGGTTTCGTCCCTGGCTATTGTCTTAGCCAGACTTTGAGCAGAAAACCGGAGAACCTGAACAAGATGGTGTCGCTGACGGCTATGCGAACTAGGAACGTCTCCGAGTCAGTAGCCTGTAGGTAGTCAAGGCGTGACTTGGGTTTACCACGAGCGTGTTTTGTAGTCTTCCGATGTTTTCAGTGTGCGTTCCTGCCCTGCGTGGCAGTTGTTTTTCAACTGAGTCAAGTGACCAGTTGTGTAAGCCGTGTATTCGTGTAGTGGATGTTGTAATCTGCAATGCCAACTTGAGTATGTTGTTCACGACTAACTGATCATGGGATCGTGAATGTATGCATACTGGAGGTCTCGGACTGCTAGTCTGGGGTCCCCACAGAGTTGGTATCAGAGCCATCCTGACTTTAAGAGACCTTAGTTTAGCATGGACGTCAGATAGGAAACAAAACTATTTTGGTAAAAACTATATTACTGCCTAAAAAGTTTTTATCTAAAGAACCCTAAGTATGGTTTCCATTTTTCTCATATTTTTGAAAAAAAAAATTTATTGCCTTGTTTATAAAACAAATTTTTGAAGAAAACCAGAGAAAATAGTAAACATACCTTTTTGTCCTTTGTTTTCATGACTCAAAATGTTTTGTAAATAAATAAACATGAGTTTATAAAATTTTGGATTTTCATTTAAAAAGTATATCAAAAAGTTTTCTTCTGTTATCTTTCTATAAAACAATTACATACTTGGCGATGTCCCGAGAAGACTTTAGTAGTTAGCAACCCGAAGATAAAGAAGTTTCCCTCCGAAGACCTCAACATCATGGTGATTTCTATGAAGATACCGAAGCCTGTGCCATGTATCATAATATACAAAGATGATTAACGACATGAAGACTTCAACAACCCTTTTTGGTCGACCCAGCCCCATAGGAATTGATAGGTTTCGCTCAGCTGTTTTACTTGAGCTGCCCGTTCTTCAGCGTTAATAGACGGTTGCTGGTACCGAAGGTACCTTGTTTGTCCTTTGCCTGTGTGCTAATTGTGTGTTTTTACTCTTGAGTAATGTTTTTACTTACTCCCTTGTTGTGTGTGCTTCGAAATTGTTTGCTTGTGTGTCTCACCAGCACGCCTTTTCGGCAAAGCAAAGTCGCCACACTTTTATCTCTTGCTTTGTTCCTGTTTGTTTGCAAAAACTCTTTTTGCCATGTCGGCCTTAGTTATACTTTTGGTATCTCTTCAAAATTTTGACTTAGCAAAAACCCCTTTTTAAAAGTTTTATCCCCATCCCCTCATGAGAAGTGCAAGGTATGGAACGCTCTCTACTTCAACCTGAGAGCCCAAGATCTCTGAAAATGGTCTTCAAGACGGATGATGGACTTCACGCGCCATTTTGTGCAACTACATCAAGAGCCATCATGAAGAACGACAAATTCAGATTCAAGCCTGAGAAGACGCGAGATGTGTCTCGCGACACCAACAAAAACTTTTACCAGACTAACACTTCTAACATAACTATCTAATTGTTAGACTAACATCTAACCGAAAGTTTGCTTAAGGCACTGGCTAGTTTTCCCGAGGGAAAGCTAACTATGTGATCCTAAATCGCCTATGAAGACGCCTGCAAAGCTCCTTGAAGATCAAGACCCAATAAAGTATTCCACGACCTGCCATCGCCACCAAGCAAAAATGAGATGAAGATGAAGATAATTCCCGACAACCTACAAAGACCAATCAAAGGGGGGAAGCATCCGCACTTCAACATGGGCGACCACTCAAGAAGCAAAGAAGCATATACGAGTTCCTAACAACTTTCCTAATAGTAATCGGAGAGAGTCAAGTCTACGGACCTGACGACCTGTGAGGCCAGATGGTTGCCGTGGGTAACTATCTATGATACCCCTAAAAGAAGACCAAGTCCAGACAACGACAGAAGGTCTGTGAAGGAGCAAAATCAAGAACCTTCATTAGCTTGTGTCGTTCCACCAACTTCAACAACAAGGACATGAAGTGTCAAGTGAACATATCCATCTCCTCGACAAGAAACATTATGCCAACATCAACACCTCGAGTTCTCAAAGACCACCTCGTCAAAGGATCTTCATTTACAAAAGTTGAAGAAACCCGAGACCCTTGTTTTTAGTTACACTCTTAAGTACCCACTTACGAATCTCGGGGACGAGATTCATTTTTAAGGGGGGAAGAGCTGTAACAGCCCAATTTTTGGAAGACAGGAAAACTTGTTTTCAATAACCCAAAAATCAGGGCCAACAAAAACTTTTTAATATGTTTGACTAATGCTTGTGTTTCTTTTCTATTTTGCTTGTTGTATGTGTTTGTGTTTGTGTTTGTTAACAACTAACATTAAAACCAATGATCATAACTTTATTAAAACACAACCCTTGTGATCAAGTCATGACAAGAAAACTTATCATCCACATCCATCACCCTCTTTTGGCAAAAACCTTTTTGGAAAATGTTTTGATTTTAGAAGAAACCCAAAGTCCATGTTCTGAGAAAATAAAAGATAATTTCCAAAACTATATGAATAGTATTTTTGAGCTAATCATCTCCAACCTGTTTTCAACCAAGATGTTTTTGCAAGTATTTCAAAAACTCCCTCTCACTTCCTTCTTTTGCAAAAACTATAAGAGGGGACTATGTTACCCCTGTGTTCTACCTCAATTATATTCTTTTGGAAATAATAACTTTTGAGCTGAACCTCTTTATGAAACTCTCTTGTCATGGTATGCCTTGATCACTAACTCTATTTAACACTTGAGAGAAACACCTGGAAAACTAATTTGAAGAACTTAGTTGTTTGAGTGGTCTTGTGTCTTGTTATTTTTATCTGCTTGTTGTGTGATCTTGTCATGTGTTTGCTTGAGGTATTTATTTATGTTTGTTGATAAGTGTGTTCTGTTTTAAAGATAATAAAACTTAGTAATAACAAGATCAAGCATCTATATCATATTCCATCACATGCCCATATCATCTTCTGTTTTCTTAAAAATCTCCAATTTTGGAGACAGTCTTCTATGACAAATCTTGAACTAATCATCAATGCATCCTCTTACATATCATTGTATATATCTATGCTTTCCATCCAAGTTGTTATTCTTGATATTGAAACACTTTTGTATCTTATTTCAAAGTCCCTTAGAAGGCATCCCTAAATATTGATCATATCCATATTATCTTGATGCACCTTTTCTGTGTTAATCAAAATAACTCCTTATTGTTTTCAGGCCCAATGTACCTACCCTTGTCATATCCATGACCTATACATCACCTCCATGTGGTCCATTTATTTTCCAATGGCCATTTAATTAGTCTTCTCTCGTGGTTTTTATCCTATAAAATGAACTCATGTTTTCACCCTTTTTCCACTTGGTGTCTCAAATATTTCCAAAAGAGTTGTTCATTAAAAATCACTTTTGAGAACTATATTATGTACTATCTCATCCCAAATCAAAAATATTTGTTTTAAAAGCATTTTACTATTTATTATTTTCCATTTTCCAAAAGGCCAGAAATGGACATTAAAATATTTTGTGAAGAAAAGTACTTCCTAAAATCTTAGAAAAAATACCTAACATTCCTATGGCCATGTGGGACTTATTTATAGAAAAACATTTGCAAGTTGTTTTGAAAATTTTGGAGAAAACTTTTAAAAACAGTTTCTGCCATTTTTGAAATTCAATTTTTTTGTGAAAGAAATATTTTCAAAAACTCTTGAGGCTACCACCCCTAGACTCCATTTTCCATCCTCTATCCAATGAAGACAATCTTTCACATATGTTCTATTCAAAATTTTGGTGAAAACAATCAAAAACTACCTCTGGTTACTCTGGTCACTATTGAGTTCATCCATGTGTTGATCAATCATTGCCTCCCCTCCACCTCTCTCTTCATCCCTGGCATTGTAAACATCCATATTGCACTCCTAGACATGGTCTACCAACCCCTAGCTCTCTCCCTCTCCTTTTCTCTCAACCATTAGCTAGAGGCCAAGGATGGTGATCACCACCCATTTATCTAATCCACTCCTCAGTCCATTCCAGGTCGAGCCCCTGCGCCACAGGGCTCCTAGTGCAACATGTGATCTCCCTGGAAGAGCCCTCCCCCTATCCTTGTCTCCATCCCCCTCGACCATGAGCTGTCCATGGTGTCCAGAGCACCCTCGCCACGTCTCTCGCGTTCCAACGCGTGGGCAGCATGCCAAGCTTCGGGTCCTTGTCTACTAGCTCCACGAGATGTCCAGGAGCACAACCGTGCCTCCCATTGCCTTCCACTCGCTCTCCTTCTCCCTCTACTCGCTGTCGAACACCTGCGGGTGCCCAGACGCAATTTCGATTCTCCACCACTCCAGCCCTCCTCCTCCGCCCATCTCTTTCCCTGATAAGCCTACTCACCTCAGGCAAGCCCCCAGACCTCCTCTCCTCCTCCTTAGAAGACCAAACGCGAGCCGCCATGTCCGCCGTACGGACGTGCGCAGCGAGCTCGCCGTCTTCCTTGGTACAGACACCCAAAGCCGCGCATTACCTCTCCCACCTTGTCTAACCTTCTCTGCTACACCCTAATCGAACCTCCATCGCGAAACCCCTCTGCCTCGCCCTCTAAATCGACGCCGGCGTGCCCGCACTCGCCGCGGGTGAACAACCGTCGACCCGCCGATTGAAGCTATCCCCGGTCGTGCCCCTTCCTCCCTCACCCTCCTTGGGCTCCTGCGAATCTCACGCACCCTCTAATTCCTACTTTCCTCTGCTGCAGGGGAGCCGCCATCGACGACCTAGATCACCGGCCGCCGTGATTCGTTGCAGACCTTTCTCTGGTCCACCCCTGCGGCCGCTGTTGAGGGCATAAGATCCACGGCGCCCCCGTGGTTCTCGGTGATCCAATATCGTGTCCAGGCGGGCCTCCTAACAACCTACGGCGAGATCTCTTGCGACAACCGCCTCGGGCCGCTGCACGACCCCGTCGCGCCGCCTGTTTATGGCCAGGACTACGTTGCGTCCTCTGGGACGTCCGATCCGAGATCCGACGGAGCAGTTTGAATCATGGGCCATCTAATCTCCACCGTCGACGGCCGATCAAACGGCAACTTAACGCTTCAACTCGCGCACGCTCGCTCGCGGGCCAGCCTGCCTCGCGCGGCCCGTTTCCTCACAGATCTGGCCCAGTTTTATTTTCCTGCAGGTTGTTAATCCTTTTCCAACATATCTGTTTTCTGTCTGTTTACTTTTATTCAAAATAAAAATGTTAACCAGTGAATCTTGCCAAACTAAAAATCACAGTACTAGATCTACAAATTCTTAACCACATGCAACTTGTAGATCTGTATTTTGAGCAATAGTTTAGGAGAAATAAAATAAATGGCAGAGGTACTCTGTTTCACCATTTAATTCATAACTTGAGTTTTAAGTATCCAAATCATGCAAACTAAACTGTTCTTAGTAGCTCTTGTAAATATATATCTGTTGCAGTTGGCCTTGTGTTGACTTGAATTTATGTTTGAAAATGACATGCATGTTAGTTTTAGGCCAGAGAGCACTTCTGTGAATTTTTTGATTTTATTGGTGATGCTTTTTTATGTGAATCCACTTGGGTTGGTTTGATAGTGACTAGGATCACCTTATACTATATTTTCATGATGTTAGGAGTTACAGAATAGGATTGGTGCAATATTTAGTGTTTAGCTCTTTTCTGCATTTTATTGCCTTGCCTTTATTAAAATGTGTGTTATATTGTTTTGTTATAAGATGGATTCCTAGCATGTGTAGGGTATCAATGCATGTTTTATTTGTGTTTTGAGTGTGTCATTATCATGTTAGGAAAATGTGTGTGAAAAGCATGTTGTTGTAGTATATTTCCATAGGGTTGTTTTCCTTGTAATATTAGGATAAATCTTGTATTTCTTCTTATGAGTATGATGACTTTCATAAATGCTTTATTATTGTTTTCCATAGCATAGCTACTGTTATTCTAGCATATTATACTTGATTGCATGCTTGAGTGAGCTCTAGGTAAAATAGTCTTGCATGATAGTTTTAGATGATTTTCTGCCATAGTTGCTATTTGCATGCTTAATTTTAGAGGCATTGATTAGATTGTTATTTTGTTATTACTAGCATGTATAGGTGTTGTTTTCTCTATTATGTGGATGTCATCTTACAGATCCATCATGTTAGAATAAATCATGTTTAATAATCTCTTATGGTTATACATGTCTGCTTGTCCAAATAGCCCTTTTCATGTCTAGTTTTAATAGTTGTTTTGCTCCATGATTATTTTCATGCATTGAGTGATGCCATGGTATTTTTGGTATTGTTTTGTCTCTGTTATTAGGTTGCTTAGGTACTGGTTATATTAATTCTCCATTATTAGAAAAGCATGTGATACTATGGGCTTGTAGTATTGCTTGATAATATTTTCCTATGCATGTGTAGTTGTTTCTAGGTTGTTTTCTTGATATTTTGTTCATCCTCATGAATGACCAGAGAGTCATTTAACCTTATTTGAGCATGATATGAGAGTGGCACACCCACTGGATTCATGCCATTTTGGTTGAGGATCCATAGCATCAACTCTAGTGTTATTCACGTGTATTGTCGGTGCCTGTTTTGCTTGTTGGTGTGCACCCTAGTACCATTGATTGTGAGTGTACTTATTTGATGAAATGCTTGCTGTATGTTTACTTTTTTTCAAGTGCTTGCCTTTGTTTGGTTCTGATTAGGTGTTTTCCTTTTTATGTTTACGACGTTAGATAACGAAGACGGTATTATTTTCCCGGAAAGGTTTTTATTGCAACTCTTGTTTATTTCAAGAGCAAGACCAAGACCAGTGCCAAGGAAAGACATTCTAAATGCTTGCTGTTGTTTTACTTATCATTATCTATCATGCATGTTTTACTTCTGAAGTTTTACAAAAGTTTGATTCAAAAACTATTCTTTTAAGTGGACTATACCACTATTTATTCTATGTATCTAATATGTTATATCCACTATATAATCTTGGTGTTACCAAGCCCTTTAGATATTTTAGTATCATAACTTAACCAACTTAAGTCCCCTAGTGGACATTTTAACTTGATGTTTTTGGAAAACAAAATCTTGGAAAAACCCCGAGGAAAGGTGGGACCTTGTCCGAGGGAGGTTTGTGAAGAAGGAAATGTTTTCGACTTGTTTTCCAAAAATGACACATAACCTAGTCTTCGCCGGACAACCAAGCCGTGCTGCCACATTACCTCAATATGGGAACGGGGTCTAGCTAATTGCTTGTTGGTGTTAGTCCGTGTCTACCTCAATGTGCTATAGGGGTTAGAGTCCCCCGAACCGAATTGTCGCCAGGAGGGAGGATGGGACATTCAGAGTGTGGGGATTAAGTTCGCCACCGGTTGCAGCAATTGGGTCTCCTGCCATGGCGGTGTGTTGTCAGGGGAAACCGGATCGATACGGCTGACTCACTCGGTGCCGGGGAGAACAAACCCAGTTGAAGAGGTAGTCATTAACTAGCACTGACATAGTGGATGGTTAGGACCAGTTATCCGATGTTTGCATACTGTCTCGGACAGTCTGTGGTTGTTCACGGCGGATGTACTGGATCTTGTGGATTGTGTACACCTCTGGAGAGTAAAACTATTCAGAATAGCCGCGCCCTCGGATATGGGCAGTTGAATGGCCATGTAGCTAGTATTGTGTCAATGTTTTCAAAAAGCTCGAAAGTGTTTTTGAAATTGTACCTGGGAGGTACGTTGAAAGGGAATGATTGTACCTTTGAGGTACCGGATAAATGATGATCTTAAAGATGTGTTTTCCAAGAAGTTTTGCAAAGAGAAATGTTTTCTTTATTTAGAATGATTTATCAAAACCTTGTGGGCATGCTATATCTACAAGAGAAATGAAATATCTTTTGAAGTATCTTCTTCAACAAAGAAAAATAAAACTTGTGCAACTATGATGAGTCCTAAATTCATCATAGCTAGTTGAACCCTAATTAAAGCCCTCCTACCACCTATATATATGCATACTTACATGTTTAGCTTTCATTTGGGGTGTCTTGCAAGAGTACATTCAAACGTACTCATATTGGTTTCGTCCCTGGCTATTGTCTTAGCCAGACTTTGAGCAGAAAACCGGAGAACCTGAAGAAGATGGTGTCGCTGACGGCTATGCGAACTAGGAACGTCTCCGAGTCAGTAGCCTGTAGGTAGTCAAGGCGTGACTTGGGTTTACCACGAGCGTGTTTTGTAGTCTTCCGCTGTTTTCAGTGTGCGTTCCTGCCCTGCGTGGCAGTTGTTTTTCAACTGAGTCAAGTGACCAGTTGTGTAAGCCGTGTATTCGTGTAGTGGATGTTGTAATCTGCAATGCCAACTCGAGTATGTTGTTCACGACTAACTGATCATGGGATCGTGAATGTATGCATACTGGAGGTCTCGGACTGCTAGTCTGGGGTCCCCACATAGAGGTCAAAGATATCTCTCTCCAGCAACCCTGCAATTAAGATACAAGACGTCTCTTGTGTCCCCAACACACCTAATACAATTGTCAGTTGTATAAGTGCACTAGTTCGGCGAAGAGATGGTGAAATACAAGTAATATGGATGATTATAAGTGATAATATCAATCTGAAATAAAATGGAAGCAAGCAAACATGTAGCAGAACTGGTTGTAAATGGTGTTTCAGTGCTTAAAACAAGTCATAGGGATCATACTTTCACTAGTGGATACTCTCAACAATAATAACATAATTGAATACATAAATATCTTCTCTTCACTATGCTACTCCAAACCACTCTCCGGTTGGATAACAAACACCAATCATTGCGTAGGGCTACAAAAGCATGCCTTAGAGTCGCATTTCCCACTAGGTAACCCCACACTGTCACCTTGGGCCCTAGATGGTTCCAGACAAACACCACAATTTCATAGGGTCATCCAACAAAAAATATAAACCATGATAAGCCACACACGGTGCACACACTGTCACCTTTACACCGTGGGACAAAGGTGTCTCCAGAGATCACATTAACAAAACCACTTGAGTAACATAACAGATGAAGAGTAACATCTACTTATTCAACAAGATTACAAAGCTCATGATCACATAAAGATCACACCATGGGAGAGAGATGAATCACATAGCTCCCGGTAGAGCCTTCAGCCTCGGGGGAGAACTACTCCCTCCTCATCATGGGAGTCAGCAACGATGATGAAGATGGCGGTGGAGTCGATGGAGATGGCTCCAGGGGCAATTCCCCGTCCCGGCAGGGTGCCAAAACAGAGATTTCTGTCCCCTGAAACTTTTCTGCGATGGCGGCGGAGCTACGGAACTTTTCGTGGATGGAGGCTGGATTATTTAGGGTTTTTGCTTGGGGGCTTTAAATAGGCGAAACGACGATGTCAGTAGGCGCCCGAGGGGCCCACACCATGTGGTGGCGAGGCCAGGGGCGCGCCACCCTATAGTGTGGTTGCCTCGATGCCCCCTCCGAGTCTCCTCTGGACTCCGGGTACGTGTCAGCAAAATAGAGACTTTGGCCTTTGTTTCGTCCAATTCCAAGAATATTTCCAGAACAACTTTTCTGAAACCAAAAATAGCAGAAAACGGGAACTGGCACTATGGCATCTTGTCAATAGGTTAGTCCCAAAAAACATCCAGAAAACGAAGGAAAACATGTGGAAAACATAAAGGCATTGGATAGAAAACAAGCATAGAGCATCAAATATAATAGATACGTTTGAGACGTATCAAGCATCCCCAAGCTTAAATCCTGCTCGTCCTCAAGTAGGTAAGTGGTAACAAAATAAGTTTGAGGTGACATACAGCCAACACAAACTTTATAAACATTATGTAAAAGCATTGCAAGCTGAGATCAAAGTACTCTAAGCATAGGCATGATAGATATAATTTCAACAATGTAACTTAGCAACTATGTTGCAACATGAAAAGTAACGCAAACAAAAGATCATGAATAATAATGCACTGAAAGTTATAAGTTTGTTTCGAGCATAGAGACAACATAGCAAAGTGGTATTCCGCTTGTCCTTAAAGAGATAGCAAAATATAAATGCCAGGACACCTTCAAAGTTCAGGTGGTGACTAGATACAAATAATTTGAGAACAAGTAATAACTTATCATAAAATCAATCAATAACATTTTTTGGGATTGATGCACATTATACTCAGAATGGCAACTATGCTCTCTTAATTGGTGCATAAAGTTAGAAGATGAAGACTCAACATAAAAGTAAAAGAAAGGCCCTTCGGAGAGGGAAGCAGGGATTACTCATGTGCTAGAGATTTTTATTTGATTAAAACAGAGGTATTTGATATGTCATAAACGTATCTATAATTTCTGATGTTCCATGTTGTTTTCATGCCTTATGCTACATGTTTTCCTTACACTTTATGTCATTTTTATCGATTTCCTGGGACTAACCTATTGACAAGATGCCACAAAGCCAGTTCCTGTTTTCTACTGTTTTTAGTTTCAGAAAATTTGTTCTGGAAATATTATCGAAATCGAAAAGTTCGAAGCCCGGAAGTCTTAGAATTCTTGAAGGTTAACCGGAGTCCCGAAGAGGCCCGGAGGGGGCCACAGGGGGCCACACAAATAGGGCGCCCCCCCTGATACGTCCATTTTGCATCACTATTTAATATCATAATTTTCTGTTATTCATCGATATATTTCATGTTATGATGCATCACCTATGTTATTTTATCTTATTTTGCATGTTTTATAATTTTTGGAGAATAAACACCGGGACCAGAAATCTGATGGAAAAAAGCACCGTCGAGATACCATATTTCAGAAGATCAGAAGAAGAAGGGGGACACCGGGGGTGTCCTAAAAGTTCAGAGGAGGAATCCAGCCAGAAGGAGAGCTAGAGGGGGGCCACCAGGGGCCCACACCATGGGGTGGCGCGCCCCCTGGCTGCACCACCTAGGGGTGTGGCCACCCTGGCCCACCTCTGGGGGTATTTTTCGCGTGCTTGGCCTTGAGGGAACCCTAAGCCTCATTCCATCATCGAAGAATTATTCTGCCGCCGCATCGGGGCGGATAACAACCGAGATAGAAAAGCTCTCTCGCAGGGAGAAATCTGCCAGGAAATTCCTCTCCGGAGAGGGGAAAACACCACCATCGTCACCGTCATCACTCCGGGGATCATCAAGAACGTCATCATCATCGTCATCACCACCAGAACCATCACCCTCATCATCCACCGTCATCCCTCTGTAACAATTAGGGGCCTCTATCGTTGATTTGCATTAGATCTCTCTCCCGGTGTGGATTACTTGTTAGTAGTTGATGCTTGTGAGATTTATCGGTGTTTGCACTTTATGACCATATTGTTATCATCCATTATATCACCTCTGATTATGATACATATGATGTCTTTTTAGTAGTTCGTGTTGTTCTTGAGGACATGGGAGAAGTCAAGTTGTTAGTAGTGAAGTAATATTGAATAATATTTAATGTTTGATATTTAAGCTGTGGTGTTATTCTCCTAGTGGTGTCATGTGCACGTCGACTACATGATACTTCACCATTTATGGGCCTAGGGGTATGCATCGTGTATTTTGCTACTAATTGTGGGGTTGCCGGAGTGACAGAAATCTGAACCCCCGTTAGGAAACCATTACACGAGGGAGCGTAGGATCCCGGGGTTTAAAGTTGTGGTTAGATTTATTTCTTAATTACTTTCTAGTAGTTGCGGATGCTTGCAAGGGGTATAATCACAAGTATGTATTAGTCTTGGATGGGACGGTACATTAGCATAGGTTCACCCACACAACACTTATCAAAACACCTAACATTATTCAGCTGCATGGAACAAAAGCACTTGACAGAAACCTCCCGTGTGTCCTCGAGAACGTTTGTTAATCATAAGTAAACCCACCGGCTTGTCCTCTGCCGAAGAAAGGATTGGGCCACTCGCTGCAATTATTACTACTGCATTTTATTTACTCGCACTTTATTTATATGCAATATCAAAAAACCCTACAAATCTATTTTCTAGTATTACAGTTATTCCTTCATCGAAAATGCTTGTCAATACCTTCTGCTCCTCGTTTGGTTCGACACTCTTATTTATCAAAAGTACTACGATACACCCCCTATACTTGTGGGTCATCAAGACTATATTCTGGCGTCGTGGCCGGGGAGTGAAGCGCTATTGGGAAGTGGAATTGATAAAGGAAGCTTCTGCTATAAGTGTTGTTTTAATTACTGTCTACTGCTTTATTACTCTATGTTTGGGTCTCCTTTTGAGTCCTTATTTGCGGGCATCGCTACCACTGCTAGGGTAGTAAGTGACCTACCACCTGATGATTTGGATCCTTATAAAATACCTATAAAGATTGTTAAACATGTTAGGGATAACTCCTATTCAGGTGATGTAACTATCCATCCTGGTGATCATTTGCTCTTTTTACATGAATTATGCGAGTTGTTCAAGTGTGCAGGTATTACAATGAGCCAAGTGAAGAGGAAATTATTCTCTATATCATTGACAGGCCGAGCCGCTGAATGGTTCAAACTGCTAAAAAATAGCCAGATTATTGGATGGGAGGAAATTGTACCTCTCTTTTATTCTAAATTCTATCCTCCCAGTGAAATTCATAGAGATCAGAATTATATATATAATTTTTGGCCTCATGACGGATAAAGTATTGCCCAATCATGGGGGAGATTGAAGTTACTAATGCTCAAATGCCCCGTTCATGAGCTCCCCAGTAATATTGTTATTAATATTTTTTATGCAAGGCTTTCTCTTCATGATAAGGATTTATTTGATGCTTCTTGTTCTGGATCATTTACACGTATGGAGGATGAATCTAAATGGGATCTTCTTGACCGTATTCAAGAGAACACTGAAGGATGGGAGAATGAAAAAGGTAGAAAGTCAGGTATAAATTATGATTATGAATGCATTAAAACTTTTATGTCATCCGATGATTTTCATAATGTTAGTATTGTTTATGGTCTTGATTCTCAAGTTGTTGCAAACTTATATAAAGTTTTTGCTTCTTATTTTGATATTCCTAAAAAGGAATGGGACAAGTACCATGCTCCTTATAAAGGTACTGTTAATTGTGTTCCTGCTAGAGATATAGAAGTTCACAATGTTGATTCTATTGTGCCTGAACCTTATATTGAGAAAATGTCTTTCCCTGGTAAGGTAAAAGAACATTCTATGTTATCTAGTGTGGTTAATAAAAGTGCAAGGAAACATGTAGAACCCGAGGAACAAATAACTGTAGAACCTATAGTAGCAATAGTAAAAGACCTTGTTTCTGAAAATGTAGAAGAGGGACACATTATATTTTGTGAAGATGCTTCTAATATTGTCTCTCATCCTGGTAAATCTAGGAAACCTAGTGTTCATGTGCTATCTGTGAGAATAGGTGATCATTGCTATTATGGTTTGTGTGATATTGGTGCTAGTTCTAGTGCTCTTCCTTATGAGCTTTATAAAGAAATCATGCATGAAATTGGTTCTTGTGAACTTGAAGACATTGATGTGATCATTCAACTTTCTAATAGGGAAACTATTTCTCCTATTGGTATTGTTAGAGATGTGGAGGTCTTATGTGGTAAAACTAAATATCCTGCTGATTTTCTAGTACTAGGCACTTCTGCTAGTGATACTTGTCCTATTATATTTGGTAGACCTTTTCTTAAACACTTGTGGTGCTGTTATTGATTGTAAAAAGGAGAAAATTCTTACAAAGTTTGATGGAGAGTCTTATGAATTTAATTTAGCACCTTATGAAGCTGAATTAACTAATGAGAATTATAGAGTTGAACAATTGGCTGCTATTGCTCTTGCTCCTAACAATCCTTTGCAGCAATACATGGAAGACCACGAAAGTGATGTCTTTATGGAAGAAAGGAATGAAATTGACGAGATCTTCTTACATCAGCCAGCGATGCTGAAACATAACTTACCGGTGGAAGACTTGGGTACCACATTACCACCCAAGGAGGATCCTATTTTTGATTTAAAGCCTTTGCCTGACAATCTTAAGTATGCTCATATTGACGATAAGAAATTATATCTTGTTATTATTAGTTCTAAACTTTCTGGTAAAGAGGAGGAGAGATTATTGGGAATATTGAAGAAACACAGAGGTGCTATTGGTTATACTCTTGATGATTAGAAGGGGATTTCTCCTACTATATGTCATCATGCTATTAATATTGAACCTGATGCAAAGCCAGTTGTTGAGCATCAACGTTGTTTAAATCCTAAGATGAAGGATGTGGTAAGAAACGAGGTATTGAAACTCCTTGATTCTGGTATTATTTATCCTATTGCTGATAGTAGATGGGTTAGCCATGTGCATTGTGTCCCTAAGAAAGGAGGGATGACTGTTGTGCCAAATGAAAACAATGAACTTATTCCTCAAAGAGTAGTGGTTGGTTATAGGATGTGCATTGATTTTATGAAGGTTAACAAAGTTACCAAGAAAGATCACTATCCTTTTCCTTTTATTGATCAAATTTTAGAAAGGTTGTGTAAGAAAACTCATTCCTGCTTTCTTGATGGTTATTCTGGGTTCTGTCAATTTGCTGTTAGGAAGCCTGATCAAGATAAAACAACTTTCACTTGTCCTTTTGGAACCTATGCTTATAGACGTATGCCTTTTGGTTTATGTAATGCTCCTGGTACTTTTCAAAGATGCATGTCTTCCATCTTTCATGATTTTTGTGAAGAAATTGTGGAATTCTTCATGGACGATTTCTTCGTCTATGGAACTTCTTTTGTTAATTGTTTGCAGAATCTTAATAAAGTTTTGCAAAGATGTGAGGAGACTAATCTTGTTCTTAACTTGGAGAATTGCCATTTTATGATTAATGAAGGAATTGTACTTGGACATAAAATCTCTGAAAGAGGTATTGAAGTTGATAGAGCTAAAGTTGAAGCTATTGAGAAAATGCCCTATCCCAGGGATGTTAAAGGTATTCGTAGTATTCTTGGTCATGCTGGTTTCTATGGAAGGTTTATTAAAGATTTCTCTAAAATATCAAATCCTCTTACTAATCTTCTTCAAAAAGATGTACCTTTTGATTTTTATGAAGATTGTAAAGAAGCTTTTGAAATTTTAAAGAAGCCTTTAATATCTGCCCCTATTGTTTAACCACCTGATTGGAATTTACCGTTTGAAATTATGTGTGATGCTAGTGATTATGCTGTAGGTGTTGTTCTTGGACATCGGATAGATAAGAAGTTAAATGTATTCATTATGCTAGTAAAACCCTTGATGCTGCTCAAAAGAATTATGTTACCACTGAGAAAGAATTCCTAGCTGTAGTTTTTGCTTGTGATAACTTTAGGCAGTATATTGTTGATTCTAAAGTTACTATCCATACTGATCATGCTGCTATTAAGTACCTTATGGAAAAGAAAGATGCTAAGCCTATGCTTATTAGATGGGTGCTTCTCTTACAAGAGTTTGATTTACATATTGTGGATAGGAAGGGTGCTGAAAATCCTATTGCTGATAATCTGTCTAGATTAGAAAATATCTCTGATGACCCTTTTCCTATTAATGATAGTTTTCCTAATGAACAGTTGGCGGCTATAAAAGTGAGCTCTCAAGAGAGTCCATGGTATGCTGATTATGCTAACTTTATTGTTTCGATGTCTTTTCCTCCTACCTTTACAGCTCAGCAAAGAAGAAAATTCTTCTATGATTTGAGGCATTATTTTTGGGATGACCCACACTTATATAAAGAAGGTGTTGATTGTATTATGCGAAGATGCGTTCCTGAAAATGAACAACAAGAGATATTGAGAAAATGTGCTTATGGAGGACATCACGCTGGAGATAGAACTGCACATAAGGTTCTACAATCAGGTTTTTATTGGCCTACTCTCTTTAAAGATGCTAGAAAATTTGTTTTATCTTGTGATCAATGTCAAAGGGTTGGAAATATTTCTAGACATGATGAAATGCCTATGAATTATTATGTTGTTATTGAACCGTTTGATTGTTGGGGTTTTGACTTTATGGGTCCTTTCCCTCCTTCAAAAGGCTACACTCATATTCATGTTGCTGTTGATTATGTTACTAAATGGGTAGAAGCTATACCTACTAAAAGTGCTGATGGTGAAACCTCAATAAAAATGCTTAAAGATATTATTTTCCCTAGGTTTGGTCTACCTAGATATCTTATGACTGATGGGGGTTCTCATTTTATTCATGGTGGTTTTAGAAAAACTCTTGCTAAATATGATGTTAATCATAGAATTGCCTCACCCTATCACCCTCAAACTAGTGGGCAAGTAGAATTATCAAATAGAGAAATATATCTATCTTGCAAAAGACTGTTAACAAATCTAGAAAAAATTGGGCTAAGAAATTAAATGATGCTTTGTGGGCTTATAGAACTGCTTATAAAAATCCCATGGGCATGTCTCCTTATAAAATGGTTTATGGAAAAGCTTTTCACTTGCCCCTAGAATTAGAACACAAAGCTTATTGGGCAGTGAAAGACCTAAATAGAGATTTTAAACTTGCTGGTGAGAAAAGGTTGCTTGACTTAAGTTCTTTAGATGAATGGAGGAGTGAAGCATATGAAAATGCTAAGCTCTTTAAAGAGAAAGTTAAAAGGTGGCATGATGAGAGAATTATTAAAAGAGAATTTCATGTTGGTGAGAAAGTGCTAGTCTCGTCTCAGATTTTTTTCCAGGAAAATTACTCTCGAGATGGGAAGGACCTTTTGTTATCGAAGAGGTATACCATTCGGGGGAAATTAAAATTGTTTCCCTTGAAGACAACTCCTCACAAGTGGTGAACGGCCAAAGACTCAAGCATTATATTTCTGGAGATCCTTATAATGAGAATGTTGATTGTATTCGAGGCATGATCCCGGAGGAATTTATTAAGAAGCATATTTGAGAGACTGCAAAGTCAGTTTTCGAATAGGTATCAGTTTTGGTAAGAAAATGTTCGCGAAACATATTCCAACTTTTATTTTTACTGTTTTCGGAAAATGTGAAAAATTATGAGCCGGAAACGAGGCGGAGACGGAGCCCGGAGGCTCCACACCATGGGGTGGCGCGGGCCCACTCCTGGCCGCCCCAGCCTATGGTGTGGGCGCCCCGGAGCCCCTCTCCGTCTCGTTTTCTACCTGGACTTTCCTTTCATTATGAAACTTTTTGCTATATAATCCCCCGGACCCCCCTAGGTACGTATATTGTTTTCTCGTCCTGTTTCTGTTTCAAGCTGTTTCTGCCAGGATCTGTTTTCGGTTTTAGAAGCATCATGGTCTCCGCCAACGACAACAAGGGGAAGGGACCAAAGGAAGATGATGTCCAAGACCTGAAGCCGGAGGAGGAGATCGAGAGTGGAGCTGAGTAGAAGAAAGTCCTCGAGTGCATCCACGCACCACCATCGCAAGCATTGGAGTGGTGGCTAATCCCTTGAAGCTCAAGAGAAGTGCACGGATGAGCACTAGAGGGAAGGTTCCACGTCACTCCTTAGCTTTGAGGACACCTTCTGCGGGCGTCAAGAACTACTTCCACACATTAATTCATGATTATCAGTACAAAAAGGTGCCCCATAAGGATATGCCCTCTATGTGGGATGTGAATCGTTCTAACCGTGCAGATGAAGGAAGCTCTCAACCTAAGGAAGAGTGGGGGAAAAATCTTGGCGGCTGGGATTCACCGTCTGACAGGCATGCAAACTGTATTGATCGCAATACGGAGGTGATGCGTATGCTTATGTTCGCGATTGAAGATCTGAAGAAATCAATTGATAAGCTCATTGAGAAGGATTCACCACCACCACCGAAGAATTGATTAGTCATTGGTTTTGGCATCCCCTTGGCTTGTTCCAAGCTTGGGGGGAGTGCCGCGGTATCACATCACTATCTTTCATCTTTTTACGTTTTTAGTAGAGTCATATCATGAGTAGAGAAGTTATCATATAGGATGGTTTGCAGTATGGAAGTGCCTCTCCCTAGTTGGTTATCGTTGTATCCGTTGGTGTGAGTTGCCGGTTTGAAATATTAGTGAGAAGTTTCATCAATTACTTTATGCACACGTTATTTTAGTTTTCAATTTCTGTCGTATGGTTGAGCTTGTTGTTAGCATATGGTATCACTCTAGAGATCATCAAGTTAATCTAGTTGGTTTTGGCAAACTTAGCTTGGGTCAGCAGAAATAATAATTTGAGATGTTAGTATAAGAAAGAGAAATTTGCCTATTAGCTCATAAACTTAGTATTCACAAGTTAAGATCATTTGGGCTTTCAATGAATATTGCATGATTGGTTTCATCATATGTATATTTGTTTGTTTTCCCTCAACTCTTATACTTGCTACCCAGCCTTGCTAGCCAAAAACCCTGTACTGAGAGGGAATGCTTCTCGTGCATCCAAACCTTAAACCCCAAAACCTTGCCATTTGTGTCCACCATACCTTTCTACATGTGGTATTTCACCGCCACTCCAAGTAAATTGCTCATGTTCTACCTTTAAAACTTTCAAACTATTCCTGTTTTGTGTTCCTGCCTTAACTCATGAGGACGCAAATAGAGAATCTTTATCTCACTTGTTGATTGGACTCACACACCTAGACTAGTGGCTTCATCCGCTTATCCGAACGCTAGAAGAGCTGGCAGCGGGGTTCCCAACCCTAAATAATAATACAAATTATTTTCACTCTTTTTGCCCCTGATTTATGAGTCAAAGCATAATTGTGTAAACAAAAGAGAAACAGGGATGACCTTCTATACCAGTTGCGTCCTTCTATGGGAGCCGCTCTTGTGAGTCTAGTTGGCTTGTGACGTACTATATTTTCTGTTTGCCATTCATTGACATAAAAATACACCTCTCAAAACTTAGACACTCCTCCACGGGTTGTGATTGTTGGCAGGCACCCGAGGATTCGGTTAGCCATGGTTTGTGTAAGATGGATGGGAGGAGTGTCATGCATTTTATACCTCTGTTTATTAAATAAAAGCTCTAGCACATGAGTGGTCAATGCTTCCCTCTGTGAAGGGCTTATCTTTTACTTCTATGTTGAGTCAGCAAACCCATTTCCTTCTGTCTCTAGCAAGCATTTGAGTTGTTGTGATCTCATCATCTATATGTTGATTTATTCAATCATGTTTTCTATCCTTCTTTGTTTAGCACATGCTTTATTATCTGAATGAATATTACTTTGAAAGCTATGAATCACTGTAAAAGAGTTGCTAAAATTAAATATGTTAAGCTCTATACTATAAACCTTGTTATAAAGACTTCACCTAAGATAAGTATGATTTCATTAAATGTTCTCTCACCAAGAACGAAGTTTGCCATCACCAATTTGGATTCTCTCTTTTGCATCTTTGTTTGTGACTCCCATTACTCGTTTCAAGTTAAGTTATATGACAGGAAGTTGCTGTCTATAATGATTGGTGCATAGATAGATGTGATGCTTCTTGTCCTTATTTTATTTATTGACTCTTCACTCCATAAACCCGTGGTCATGTTTTCTGAGTTCTGTTTTGCTTGGGGACAAGCGAGGTGTAAGCTTGGGGGGAGTTGATACGTCCATTTTGAATCACTATTTTATATCATAATTTTTTGTTATTCATCGATATATTTCATGTTATGATGCATCACTTATGTTATTTTATCTTATTTTGCATATTTTATAATTTTCGGAGAATAAACACTGGGACCAGAAATTTGATGGAAAAAGCACCGTCGAGATACTATATTTCAGAAGATCATAATAAGAAGGGGGACACCGGGGGTGTCCTAAAAGTTCAGAGGAGGAACCTAGCCAGAAGGAGAGCCAGAGGGGGGCCACCAGGGGCCCACACCATGGGGTGGCGCGCCCCTGGCCGCGCCACCTAGGGGTGTAGCCACCCTGGCGCACCTCTGGGTGGTATTTTTCACGTGCTTGGCCCCGAGGGAACACTAAGCCTCATTCCATCGTCAAAGAATTATTCCTCCGCCGCCTCGGAGCGGAAAACACCCGAGAGACAAAAGCTCCCTGGCTGGGAGAAATCTGCCAGGGAAATTCCTCTCCGGAGAGGGGAAATCACCGCCATCGTCACCGTCATCACTCCAGACATCATCAAGATCGTCATCATCATCGTCATCATCACCAGCACCATCACCCTCATCATCCACCGTCATCCCGCTGTAAAAATTAGGGGCCTCTATCGTTGTTTTGCATTAGATCTCTCTCCCGATGTGGATTACTTGTTAGTAGTTGATGCTTGTGAGATTTATCGGTGTTTGCACTTTATGACCAGATTTTTATCATCCATTATATTACCTCTGATTAAGATGTCTTGTGAGTAGTTCGTGTTGTTCTTGAGGACATGGGAGAAGTCAAGTTGTTAGTAGTGAACTAATGTTGAACAATATTTAATGTTTGATATTTAAGTTGTGGTGTCATTTTCCTAGTGGCACTGGTGGAGAACAGGCCAGTAGCACCGGTTTGTAAGGGCCTTTGGACTCGGATACAAAACCGGTGCTACGTATCCGGGACTAAAGCCCCCCCCTTTAGAACCGGTCAGTCACCAACCGGTTCTAAAGGCCTCCACGTGGGCGCCGAAGAGAGCGCGCAGGCGGAGGACCTTTAGAACCGGTTGGTAATACCAACCGGTCCTAAAGTTTTTTTTTTCTTTTTTTTTTCTTTTTTCTTTTCAGGGTTTCCAATTCCGTATTTAGGGTTTAGGGTTTAGGGCGTGTTCCGTATCTTCAGGGTTTCCGTTTACGTGTTTCCGTTTCTGTTTGCGGTTAAATGTTGATGCACCAAATAGTAGTACATATATATATACATGTAACACGAAGTAATCGACCGATAATTACATAATCTGAGGTTCGTTTTGAATAGTTGTATACTTGCATAGAGAAGGGAGCTGGCTATAATTGGTTCATAGGATGGAAAAATTCTCCGTCTTCTGCTATGACTTGCGTGAGAAGAAATCCTGCCAATTCCTCTGCAATAGCCTTGCAACGGTCGATTGGTTTGAGCTGCGCCCGCTTTCGTGCCATCTTGAAAAGAAGTAGATGAAAACAATTAAGTTATGAACAAAACTAAACATAATTAATGGCAACATAAATAAAGTTGTGAAGATCCGGTTACGTACCTCTAGAGTTCTGGTAGTACGGGATTTCTCATTGATCCTCCTGTGAATGAACTCGCAGACGTAGTATCCACAATAATCAGTTCCCTGTGGTTGTTGTGGGACTTTCTATATACGAGAAACATAATTCAGTCAAATTAATAATAATCAAGAGAATAGTAATGGTATTTAAATCAGGGTACGTAGTACTACTTACTGTGTTAATCTGAAAGTTGAGCTTGTCTGCCCATGTACCGGGTTCTTCCTTGATGAACATTTGCCAAACCCTGGGCGACAAAAGAAAAATGAATAGAAGAGTTAATTATTACTTACTTGATATCAGGGAATGAACGAAAAAGAGGCCGATGAACGAAAGAGGCTGATATATATATACTTTTGAAGCATCTGACGCGCGCTCTTCCATCTGTCAGCGCCCCAGTTTAACGAGTCCCAGACTTCAACTTGTCCTCTATCGATTCTAATGATGAACAATATGAAGTGGCCGCTGCGCACGTGTACACACGCAGTCATGCATACTCATCAATTACACTTAACATCAGGTAAGCAAAATGGAATGTCTACAAGACAGTAACACTCACCTGAATCCGTAGGGCCAAAGTATTTCTTTTTTGGTATTTTGTCGCTTCAAAAACCTTAGCAAATCATCCGGTGTAGTCTTGTTGAACTTTTCTACTGTGGTTTGATGATACGAATACGGGTCAATGAACCCAAAGTCCCATATTCCTGCCAGTCTGCATTCACGAATCTTCATTCTGCATAGTAGCGTAGAAAAAGAATGTCGTCAGTGATAATTATACGGGCAACGAACGCGAGCTTAACTAAATAATTAAATTACACAAATAAATCACTTACAAACAGTAGCAGCTGAGGATAGACTTGTCGAGGGCACGTTGATTGTACATCTGGAAGAAATCATCGAACCCAAGCTCCACACCGTAATCTCCGAAGTAGTGTTGATCCTGAATTTGAGCCATGATACAGTCTCTCTCCTGCCTTGCGGCCTCCAAGTACCAATCATGTAAACTCCGTAATTGGGTTGTTAGAGCAGTAGGATCTTCGACCAGAGGGTGCCCGGGCTTGTATTTATATACCACATCAGCAATAGCGTAACCCACGTCGCCCATGCGTGGACAGGACACTGAAGCCGCGTCAGATAAGACCTTGAGCGGGCCAACTGACTGTGCTTCTTGTTGTCCGAGCTGGGGAACTTGTTTCCCGCATTTCGTCTGCTCCGCCTGCTTCATCTGTGCGGCGTGCTTCTTTTCAATATACCGTTCATAGTCTGAAAGGGGCGGCGGTGGCGGCGGTGCAGGATAATATAAGTTGTCGATGGTCCGCTCAATTTTCCACTTTGGGATGTCCTTCAGAGTTTCCTTCCAGACGTCTGGAGGGGGCTTCTGGGGAAACTGTGCGAACCATGCCTTGGTTTTGGATGCCACTGCATTGGTTAGTTCCTCCTCAGTCATCAAGCCTGGTAACTTCGGGGGACTCTTGACTTTCTTGGATTTCCTTGGTCTCTTCTTGGGAGGAGTCCCGTTTCTTCTGAACTGCAGCTTCCGCTTTGTCGTACCCGTAGTGGGTGCATCCGTCGGCTCACGGGAGTGCACGGGCGATGGACCCTCGGCCTCGGGCTCCGGCCAATCTTCGTTGTGGGGTGGACTTGGAGGTTCGTTGGGGGGTGGACTTGGAGGTCGTGCATTCTCTGTACGAATGTGAAAAAACTATTAAAAATAAGATAAACTTGTGGTGCAACATTCAGTAATGGATGGAGGTATGGTGCATTCGTACCTGGAGGAGTCGGTGGCCTTGGCGCCGAGTTAGGGAACACGATGTGTTTCTTATTCCACAAGATGATACCAAGCTCCATTTCTCCCAGTGTCTTCTCGCCCTCACCTCCAGGAATACTGAGCTCAATTGAATGGCATCCCGGCGTAATTGTTGACAACCCGACACGAGCATGGGATGCTGGAATCTGACCACCATGGTAGGTTGCTCCAGGTTGATTCGGTAAAGCATAGCCTGACGCCACCCTGAAGGATATGTTCCCCATTGGCATATGTATCTCACAGTTTGTCTTCTCCGTGATATCATCCACGGGGTAGTGAGGCGCCGACGGTTCGACTGCACGACCGTCTTCTAGCTGCAGGTGCGTGGAACCCACGCTGCTTCTATGCTGAGATGGGACGGCATGATCGTCTTCTATTTGCAGCTGATCAGGTGCAGGACGATGTTCTACCTCCTCTTCAGTGTCAGGTAGAGGGTGTCCCCCTTTCTTCAAGAGAAAATCCACCTTTTCTTCTAATGTCGATATCCGTTCACTCGTCTTTTTCTTGCTTCTATCACGGCTTCTGTAAGTGGCAATGTCCGCTGCAAACCCTTGGCTCCACGGGGTATCCGCTCCAAAGCCTCGTGTTTGTCCCCACTTTTCGGGGTTCCCGAGTGCCCTCGTCAGCTCGTCGTTCTCTCTATCGGGAACAAAAGTTCCTTTTCGAACAGCTTCTATTGCCTTCTCTAGTTCTGCTACGACTGTTGTTATTTTTTCCGACCATGGTCCCTGAGCAACAATCATCCCAGTCTCAGCGTCCAACGTTGCCCCATGCGCGAACAACCAGAACTTGGACCTATCGGGCCAGTCATGTGTCTGTGGAATGATACCTCTTTTCACAAGCGCATTTTCATAGCTTCGCCACCTAGGCAGGGCAGTCATGTAGCCACCTGACCCCAAAATATGGTGATATTTCTTCTTCTTCGCATTCTCCGAATTTTTGGCCGATCGGGATGCAAAGACACCCGAGTTCTTGTACGCCTTAAAATCATCCCAAGCGTCTCTTATCTTCACTAGGTTCCCAGTGAAAACTGGATCTTCTTTCTGATATTTCTTCCACAGTTCTTTCTTCCACCTCTGGAATTGTGTGGCCATCTTCTTCAAAGCCCACTTCTCGACTTTCTTCTTCTTATCTTCCGCTACGCTGAAATTTTGCCATAGCGTTTCGCAAAGAATTTTTTTCAATCTTTCATCAACATAACTAGCTCCAACGTTGGCCCCGGTCTTCGGCTTATTCCATTCTATTAAGTTGATCGGGACCAGGTCTCTTACAACAACTCCGCACTGATTTACGAATTTGCGATAAGTTTCTGGGGGCTGCAGTGGTTTGCCATCAGCAGCAACTGTATCAATCGAGAACCTTGCGGTATCTTTCAACCTTGCGGCCGGGCCTCGTTTGGACTTTGTCTCAGTACTTGCGCTAGCTGTTCCGGAGGGCGCCTAAACGGGAAAATAATGATTCGTTAGTAAGTGCAAAACAAATTAATTGTTGCGTGAACAGTGACTTGAGATATACATTGGCAGAGTTTGTTCTGGAGGGCACTTCTTCATCCTCGACGTTGTCGTCGTCATCATCTACTACATCTTCTATATTCTGATCTCCGTCGCCGGAGTCGTTCAAAAATTGATTGCTAAACGCCTGTCCATCGTCGTCATCACGATATATGGCTGTTGCATTATCAAAAATCATCTGGCACACGTATCTTTCCTTCTCCGCCTCACCCATTCCGGCGAGCTGATCGGCGTGCTGATCATGTACAGGTTCTTGGGAATCCATAGCTCAACACCTGCTAGTAAAATTTATAAAATGAAGAACACTTAGCGAAATTTTCATCGGGCACTTGGCGAAATTATTTCATCGGACAGTAATAAAATAATAGTTCTGGACATATTAATGAAATAATAGTTCTGGACACACCAAGAGTTATACATAGCTCGGGTTGATTTTTTTAACCCTAATACATCACGATCGAATAATATCACTTATACATAGTCTCGTGACATCTCTCAAAATAATTAACTCCGACCGGGTGCTAAGCCGCGGGGTGCTGAGTCACGGGTGCTACGCATCCATAGATAAGGAACCCTCATAGGGTCATAACTCACGTGGTAAGGAACCCTCCTAATAATCGACCAACTGCTGCTATACTGCCTATACTGCCTATCGAGCAAGTACATGTAGCGACGGACGTGCTCGTCCTCCTCCCTGATACGCTGTTGTACCACCTCCTCAGGGGCCGGCTCTCTCCGCACCGAGCGTGGCCCACGCGATGGCCACCAAAGAATATACGGGTCGACCACGTCACCCGGATTTCTCACCAAGCCGCGTGCCCCGGTACTAAGGAGCTCCCAATGCCAGCCTGGCGGGGCCCAGTCCCGGACATCCCCCGGCGGGTCCAACAAAGACATGAACTAAAAACCTGCCCGGACTAAGTAAATATTCCATAATTAAGTAAAATACCTTAGTGTTTCTAACTTAGTAAAAAATAGTAAATTGAGAAATATAACAGAAATAAGATGAAAGTTAAACAGGAACAATATGGTAACTTAGTGAAAAATTTTAACTTACTGAAATTATATAGTTATTCTAACTTTCTGAAATTTTCTAACACTAACTTAGTGAAATTTTCTAACACAACATTCTAACAGAAAAATTCTAACACTAAACAAAATTGTAAAAACAAAATAAAGCACTAAAAAAATCTAACACTAACTCTAAAAATTTCTAACACTAATTAAATTCTAACACTAACACTAATAACTCTAAAAAAATCTAACACTAAATCTAAAAATTTATAACACTAACACTAACTCTAAAAACAATCTAACACTAAATCTAAAAATTTCTAACACTAAACACTAACCCTAACTCTAAAAATTCTAACAGTAAAACAAAATTGAAAAAAACCGAAATAAATTACCTAGCTAGGCCGGCGATCGACGGCGATCGAGGGGCGAGAGGCGGGGCGGCGGAGGCGGAGGCGAGACGGAGGCGCGACGGAGGCGGACGGACGCGGACGGCGCGACGGCGCGACGGAGGCGGACGGCGACCGCGGAGGCGCGACGGACGCGGGGCCGCGCGGGGGATCGACGGCGACGGAGACAGAGAGCGGCTGGAGGCGCGGCGGACGGAGGTGAGGCCGACGGAGGCGCGGCGGACCGAGGCGAGGCGTACGGCGGCGAGGCGGACGGACGGCGACGAGGCGGAGCAGGGCTTCGCCGTAGGTAGAGGAGAAGACGCGCGAAAGAAATGAGGCCAAAATTTCACAAGTCCTGGACATATCGCCCCACTACAGGCCTTTAGCACCGGTTTGTGTTAGCAACCGGTGCGAAAGGGTCTTTAGCACCGGTTGCTAACACAAACCGGTGCTAAAGGCCTGTAGTTGGGGCCACACCCAGACTGCGCGCCCACTACAGGCCTTTAGCACCGGTTTGTGTTAGCAACCGGTGCTAAAGGTCTTAATACAAACTGCTCGCCTCCCGCGCGCGGCGGTTTTATTGCTACAGTGCGCACCGGCCCGATCGCGAGTCTCTGTTTCTTCTCTTCTTCCTCTGTCTCTTCTTCTTCCTCTCTTGATCTTCCTCCACTAAGCACCATGGCTGAAGTTTCTAAGAGATATGATGTGCCCACACCATGCGGCAAAAGTCTCGACGTGTTCTACACCAACAACTGCGAGGAGCTCCCCGGTGCTATTGGGTATTTGACCAATCTGTATTTCTCCTCTCCCGAAGAACACCGGTTTTTCGGGCTTGATTTAGAGTATACGGCGGATAAACGGAATGTTGCAGTCATCCAGATTGCGTTCAAGGAGGCCGTTTTGGTCTTCCAATGGTCAAGGTAACGCACACGTACAATCTTGCATCTTCGATTTGTTTGTTGCATGTGAAGAATACATGTGTTGCCATATATCTAACACGTACACGTATCAAATTTTTGTTGTTGCAGTAGTTCAAAGCATTCTCCGGCACTTGTTGATTTTCTTGTCAACAAGGGGTATGACTTTTGCAGCGTTGACAACACGCAAGACCGTCCGAAGTTGATGCGCTTGGGTATTGTGATACCTGAAGATCACTACATTGATATTCAGGGTCTTATCCATTTGAACGGGCCAAAGACCGGTATGGCTCGCATGGCAAGTGCCTTCATCCACGAGGGCTACGGAACCATGAAGACTGATTTCCCCTCGAAGAATCACTGGTTGTGGGAGAAGAACCCACTGGACTGGACCAACATCACGTATGCAGCCATAGATGCATACGTCTCCTACGAGTTGTTCCGCTTCTACTCGACGGATCCATAGATGTTGTTTGTGTACCGCATCTTGTGTTCGATATATGCATGTAATGGATATATTAGTATGTAATGGATATATTATCATGTAATGTATATATTATTATGTAATGGATATTATTTCTATATTAATTCCTAGCTAAACTATTTCTATATTATGTCAAACACACATTTCAAAACAGATAAACAAAAACACATCAAGAAAACAAAACAGAAAAACTACTGTTTCTGTATATGTGATCACTTACCCCAGGCGCACTTTACACAAAATGCGCCTGCGGTAAATCTCTTATCCCAGGCGCATTTCCTGACTGTGCGCCTGCGGTAAAGTTACCCTAGGCGCATTTTGCTGTTTATGCGCCTGTGGTAAGTTAGGGTGGGTAATGAGTAAGGCAACGAGAAGTGAGAGCGCAAGTGATACATCGAGCATATATATCGTGGATACATATATATAGATTGATTTAGCGAGATACCATACAGATTGATTTAGCGATTGCCGCAGTGTCGCCGGAATACAAATTCTTTTATTAAAAAGAGAAAACAGACGAACACTACTCCTCGCCATCGTCGTCGGGGAACTCGTCGGTGACCTCCTCCGGGTCATCATCGTCGCCGAACTCGTCGGTGACCTACTCGTCATCATCGGAGGTGCATGATGGTATGTCCGAGATAGGCCCCCACCTCGGATCGTCGGAGGCCCAGACTTCGCCGGCGCGGTCGGCCCGACGAAGCTCTTGCAGCGCCCTCGTCCTCACCTCCCGAGCCGCATCTAACGCGAGGTGGCGTTCGAGGCGGCGCTCCGCCCGCTGACCCGCGCGTGTCTGCCAGAGCTCCTCGTCGGCGCTCTCCTCCCCCGGGTTGTTCCGGTAATAATCGCAGACGACGCGGTCTTCCCTGGCGTCGACTAGGCCCTGAAACGCGCGGTGGCGGAGGTGGAGGTGGTCGGCGGCAGTGATGATCTGTGGCTTCGTCGCCCTGGCCTCCGCTTCCCAGACTGTGTGGCAGTCGTTGAAGTTCATCAGCGACCGCGGGCGGTTGAGGCGCCAGGCCGCCGCGTCCCAGGCGCGGGCTGCCTCTGCCACCGTCGCAAAGGTGCCGAGGGGGATGCGGTCGTCCCCCCAGCGGATATCTGCGCTGAACATTCCGTTCTGCCGTGCTCGGACGCCGCGGAAACCGGTGGTGCTGTTCCTCCTCGGAGGCATGGTGGAAGCGCGACGGTGCAGAGGGATGGAGAAGAAGCGCTCGAGGAGCGACAGTGGCTACTGGGTGCATATATAGGGTCCTCTGGCTCACAAAGTGTTGAGCTAGGGTTTTGATCCAACGGTTAAGAAACATCCCAACGGCTCACAACAGCTCGAAAGAAACACACCGTAGCCCTGATCGAACGGCTCACAACAGCTGGAAAGAAACACACCCCGGATCCAACGACTCACAAGCGGTTGAAACAAACACACGATCCGTGTGATTCTATCTGATTGGTCCAAACGAAACCCTAACCCATTTAGTCCCGGTTGGTGTCCCCAACCGGTACTAAAGGGACGATCCGTTTCTATTTGTCTTCTTGTCTTTCTTCTGATTGCGCCGTAACCATGGAACATCTTCATCATTTAACTGAATGCTAGGATCATCTTTGACTTTGAAGGGAGGAATTTCATCAAATTTAATGTAATCTGATCAATTACCCCAGGCGCACATTGCACACCATGCGCCTGTGGTATAGCTCTTAGCCCAGGCGCATATTCTGTCTATGCGCCTGCGGTAATGTTACCCCAGGCGCATATTGTAGTCTATGCGCCTGTGGTAAGTTAGGGTGGGTAATGAGTAAGGCAACGAGAAGTGAGAGCGCAAGTGATACATCGAGCATATATATCGTGGATACATATATATAGATTGATTTAGCGAGATACCATACATGTAGATTGATTTAGCGCGATTGGTATACTAGCCCGCTGGTACTTTGTTTCTCACTTTTAAAAAGTACATACATATATCGCGAGTATTTCCCTCTGTCAACCTTTCATCACAATCTTACGCTTGCCTTTCTTGGTTGATGTTGAATACGTGACTGCCATACCGTGACTTCTTCTGTCTGCCTCTGTGACAACCGGTCGTCACAATCTTACTCTTGCCTTTCTTGGTACCGGTTGCGGTTAACAACCGGTGCTAAAGGGTCTTTAGCACCGGTTGTTAACGGCAAACCGGTTGTTAACGGCAACCGGTGCGAAAGGGTCTTTAGCACCGGTTGTTAACGGCAACCGGTCCTAAAGGCCTGTACAGGGGGGCGCACATTTCTTTTTCTTCTTCTTTCTGTTTCCAAAGGGGGGTGTAGAACAAAACAAACGGTATCGCCATCATACAGCCCAACCGTGGCTACTGGGTGCATATATATATGCATACCAAATGCACGGCTGGACGTATGACGGCGAATCCGGATGTTTTGTATTTGCTCGATGAACTGAGTATATGATGTATCAAACCTTAAGGGGGGTGTGGAACAAAACAGACGGTATCGCCATCATACAGCCCGACCGTGGCTACTGGGTGCATATATGCATACCAAATGCACGGCCGGACGTATGATGGCGAATCCGGATGTTTTGTATTTGCTCGATGAACTGAGTATATGATGTATCAAACCTTAAAGGAGGGTGTAGAACAAAACAAACGGTATCGCCAGTATACAACCCCGCAGTGGCTACTGAGTGCATATATGCATACCAAATGCACCGCGGGGCGTATGCTGGCGAATCCGGATGTTTTGTATTTGGGAGATGAACTGAACGGTGTATGAAGCTGGGCTATATATAGGGTCCTCTGGCTCACAAAGTGTTGAGCTAGGGTTTTGATCCAACGGTTAAGAAACATCTCATCCAACGGCTCACAACAGCTCGAAAGAAACACACCGTAGCCCTGATCGAACGGCTCACAACAGCTGGAAAGAAACACACCCCGGATCCAACGACTCACAAGCGGTTGAAACAAACACACGATCCGTGTGATTCTATCTGATTGGTCCAAACGAAACCCTAACCCATTTAGTCCCGGTTGGTGTCCCCAACCGGTACTAAAGGGACGATCCGTTTCTATTTTTCTTCTTGCCTTTCTTCTGATTGCGCCGTAACCATGGAACATCTTCATCATTTAACTGAATGCTAGGATCATCTTTGACTTTGAAGGGAGGAATTTCATCAAATTTAATGTAATCTTCTGACATGTCTGTCTTGTCCTCGACTCCCACGATGTTTCTTTTCCCTGAAAGAACTATGTGGCGCCTTGGCTCATCGTCTGATGTATTCGTTTCTTTATCTTTTGTTTTTCTCGGTCTGCTAGACATGTCCTTCACATAGAAAACCTGAGCCACATCATTGGCTAGGACGAATTGATCATTGTCGTACCCAAGATTCTTCTGATCCACTGTTGTCATTCCGTACTTCGGGTCTACCTTCACGCCTGACAGGTTGAACCATTTGCACCAGAACAAAGGGACCTTAAAGGAAGGTCCGTAGTCAAGTTCCCATATCTGCTCTATGTAACCATAGTATGTGACCCTTTGCCCGTTGTCGTCTTTTGCATCAAACCGGACGCCACTGTTTTGGTTGGTGCTCTTTTTATCTTGTTCTGCCGTGTAAAATATGTTACCATTTATCTCGTACCCTTTAAAGGTCAATACAGTCGAAGATGGTTGCTTGGCCAACAAGTATAGCTCATCTTCAACAATGTTGTCATTAATCAGACGTCTTTGCAACCAACCTCCGAAAGTCTTCGCGTGTTCTTTAGCAATGAAATCTTCAGGTTGCTCCGGATATTCCGAGCGTAAAATATCCGTGTGTTCCTGGATATATGGAGCCGCCAAGCTGGAATTAACTAGAACTGTGTAGTGTGCTTGACTGAAAGATTGCTCGTCCATACATGTTGTTGATTTCTTTCCTAGCGTGCCTTTTCCACGCAGTCTCCCCTCATGGCGCGACTGAGGAACCCCGATCGGGTTCAGGTCAGGAATAAAGTCAACACAAAACTCAATGACCTCCTCTGTTCCATAGCCCTTGACCATGCTTCCTTCTGGTCTAGCACGGTTTCTAACATAATTCTTCAAGACTCCCATGAACCTCTCAAAGGGGAACATATTGTGTAAGAATACAGGACCGAGAACGGAAATCTCTTGGACTAGGTGAACTATGAGGTGCGTCATAATATTGAAAAAGGTTGGTGGGAACACCAACTCGAAGCTGACAAGACATTGGACCACGTCCTTCTGTAAACTTGGTAGAGTTGCTGGATCGATTGCCTTCTGAGAAATTGCGTTGAGGAATGCACATAGCTTCACAATGGGTACTCGCACGTTTTCTGGCAGAAGCCCCCTCAATGCAATCGGAAGTAACTGGGTCATGATCACATGGCAGTCATGAGACTTAAGGTTTTGGAACTTTTTCTCTTCCAGGTTTAGTATTCCTTTTATGTTCGACAAGTAGCCAGACGGGACCTTGATACTACTCAGGACTTGGAAAAAGATCTCCTTCTCTTCCTTGGTAAGAGCGTAGCTGGCAGGACCTTTGAAATTCTCTGGATTCATCAGGTCGTCTCGTTCGTGCATACGTTGGTGGTGCAGCCGTGCTTTTGGTGTATCTCTTGACTTCTTCCCATGCACGCCCAATAAGTTTAGCAGGTTCACGCAAATATTTTTCGTCACGTGCATCACGTCGATCGCAGAGCGAACCTCTAGGAATTTCCAATAGGGTAGTTCCCAGAATATAGATTTCTTCTTCCACATGGCTACGTGGTTGTCGGCGTCATTTGGAACAGATTGTGCGCCAGGACCCTTTCCAAAGATTACTTTTATATCTTTGACCATGTCATATATATCAGTACCTTTAGGGAGGGTTGGCTTCCTCCGTGTATCTGCCTCGCCTTTGAAATGCTTTCCTTTCTTTCTTACGGGATGCCTGTCTGGAAGAAATCGACGATGCCCCGGGTACACATTCTTGCCTATATGTATACTTTCTGTCTCGCCTAAACAGTGTGTGCATGCGCTGTATCCCTTGTTTGACTGTCCTGAGATGTTACTAAAAAAAGCACAAATCATAATTAATTTTGAGCTCAAATTGCATCAATTTGTATACATAACAAAATGAATAACAAATTCTAGCTTAGCTAGGCATTTCATCAAACACCTAGCTAGCACAACAAAAATGAAATGAGCAAGAAAACGAGCAAAACCTGCAATGCCGGAAGAGGGAACGTTGATGCTAACCGTAGAACCGATGGGTACCAACAATCTTGACAAATGGTGGAGAAAATGGGGATGGATTAGACCTCACAAGAGGAAGAAGAGAGCAAAAATGGAGTTGAGCTCGAGCTGGAAAAAATGAGCTGAGCTCGGGGTGGTATGTAGGGTTTAGGGGAGGGATTTAGGACCGGTTTGTGTTACAAACCGGTTCTAAAGGTTATGACAGCGGGACCCGCAGTGGCTGCAAAAAATGAGAAAACCTGTAGAACCGGTTTTTGATACAACCCGGTTCTAAAGGTTCTGCCCCTGGGCCCCCCTCCCTGCAGCAAATGGCCCGCAAGGCCTTTAGGACCGGTTTGTGTTACAAACCGGTCCTAAAGGCCTTGCGGGCATTTTGCTGCTTGGGTGGGGCCCAGGGACAGACCCTTCTGAACCGGTTTGTATCACATCCGGTTCCATTGGGCTTGGCTCAATGCCCTGTTTTCTACTAGTGTGGTGTCATGTGAACGTCGACTAAATGATACTTCACCATTTATGGGCCCAGGGGGATGCATCGTGTATTTCGCTACTAATTGTGGGGTTGCCGGAGTGACAGAAACCTAAAGGCCCGTTAGGACACCATTACATGAGGGAGCGTAGGATCCCGGAGTTTAAATCCGTGGTTAGATTTATTTCTTAATTACTTTCTTGTAGTTGCGGATGCTTGCAAGGGGTATAATCACAAGTATGTATTAGTCTTGGATGGGACGGTACATTAGCATAGGTTCACCCACACAACACTTATCAAAACGCCTAACATTAGTCAGCTGCATGGAACAAAAGCACTTGACAGAAACCTCCCGTGTGCCCTCGAGAACGTTTGTTAATCACAATAAACCCGCCGGCTTGTCCTTTGTTGAAGAAAGGATTGGGCCACTCGCTGCATATATTACTACTGCATTTTATTTACTCACACTTTATTTATCTGCAATATAAAAAACCCTACAAATCTATTTTCTAGTATTTACAGTTATTCCTTCATCGAAACTGCTTGTCAACACCTTCTGCTCCTCGTTGGATTCGACACTCTTATTTATCGAAAGTACTACGATACACCCACTATACTTGTGGGTCATCGCCCCCTGGCCGCGTCTGGGGGTGGTGTGGGCGCTTCGGGCGTCCACCGCCATCGCCCTTTCTCCTATTTATTCCCCCCAATACGTCAACCCTAAAAATATACCACTTTTTCCCGAAAAACAGCCGAGGCTGCCGTCATCATCAACCTGAGATCGCGAGGATTCTGGAGCTCTCCCCGGCACCCTGCCGGGAGGGGAATTCATCACCGGAGGGGTCTACGCAACCATGCCCGCCTCCGGAGTGATACATGCGTAGTTCATCCCTGGACTACGGGTCCATAGTAGTAGCTAGATGGTTGTCCTCTCCACTTTATGCCTCATGTTTAGATCTCGTGTGCTGCCTCACATGATCGAGATCATCTTATTGTAATGCTACATGTTGTGTTTGCTGGGATGCGATGATTATTGAATGCTATGTCTTTTGATTATCAATCTATCATGTTATCTTCAGGTGTATGTTATTTATGATATTGCATGCTCTCCGTTGTTAGTAGATGCTCTGGACAAGTATATGCTAGTGACTTGAAGAGGGAGTATTTATGCTCGATAGTGGGTTCATGCCTCCTTTAATCCTTTTCATCCGTGCTCGAGTGACAGAAACGTGACGGATGGAGAATGTGTTGTTGCCACTAGAGAGAAAACAACGATGTTTGCTTTGTTTACATTGTTTATATTACACACCTTCCTTACTGCTATTATCCGTTGCTTGCAAATTAATACCTAACGTTTGTTCGGATGATATTCGAAGGGTGGATTATTAGTCATAGACGCAGTTGGATGATGGTCTATGTATTTTGTGGTAATGCCCACATGAATCTCATAATAATATTTATGTCATTCATGTTTCTTTATCTATCAATTTCCCAGCTGTAATTTGTTCACCACGCATGTTAGCTATCTTCTATGGAGAGACACCTCTAGTGAACTGTGGAACCCGGTCCATTGTCTCATACTGATAATACAACCACTGCAATTACTATTTTCCACACCATACATTTAACCTCTTTGTTATCAGCAAAACCGGTGAGATTGACAACCTCACTGCTTCGTTGGGGCAAACTGAATTGTTTGTGTTGTGTAGGTTCCACGTTGTTGCTGAACCGGTAGTGTGTCCTACCATCTCAGCTGCATCAACCTTATGAAGTTACTTCTTCCTCCTACTGGTCGATTCAACCTTTGTTTCTTTCTGAGGGAAACTTGCTACTGTGCTCTTCATACCTTTCTCTTGGGGTCTCCCAACGAACGTGTGTTACACGCACATCAAGCTAATTTATGGCGCCGTTGCCGGGGAGGAAGAGAATTTCTGCAAGTGGAGTTTCTCACTTCCAATCTCTTTACTTTATTTTAGTTTTGCTTAGTTTATTTTATTTTGTCTTGTTTGCTTCTCTTTATAAAAAACACACAAAAATTAGTTCTTATTCTAGTTGTAGTTTTATCCTGTTTTTAGTCTCGCCAAAATGAGTATTCCTGAAGTTGAGGTTCATTCTTTTAAACAAAAAGATGGAGAAAGCTTGAAACATGCTTGGTATAGAATAAGAGATGGTCATCATAGATGCACTAAGAAATATTGCACTTTAATCCTTCTTAGGAATTTTTATGTTGGCATTACTAGCTGGTATAGGTGTGTTCTAGACACTCTTACAGGCGGAAATTTTCTTTGAACACCTGCTTTGGAAGCCTATAATTTAATTGAAAGTTTAGTTGGAACACCACCTACTAAGGTTGTTAAAACTAAGATCACTTTAGATGATGTTATTAAAAAGCTAAAAAATATGGAGAAAAATTTGCCAAATTTCCTTAATAATGCTAGCAAAGTTAATGAATCAATAATAAGTATCAACAAGAGAACTACTGTTTTAGAAGCTAGCAATATCTATGATAGTCAAAATATGAGGATTGGTAAATTAGAGGAGGCTATGGAAAATTTAAGCTCAACTTTTTCTTATCTTAAGTTTAAGAGGCAGAAACCTTCTATGGGAAAAGAGAAAAAAAATATGTATGTCCCCAAGGTTCCTAAACCAAAATCCCCTAATGTGCTTAAAATTAATAAAACTTTTAGTGAAACTTAAAGGGATTTGCATGTTGAATCATCTTCAGGTGTGTCTAAGGACCCATCGCCACAATTGGCGTTTTGGAGGAAATTATTGATTTGTATGCTTCTTCACTTGAGAACACGTGAATCCATTTTTCTGGGTCTAGCTAAAAGGCGTTAAAGAAAAGCACTTCTTCGGAGATCACCCATGGTTTTATTTTTGCTTTATTTTTCTCTGTTTTCTTTGAGTAAAGTGGTTGTATACTTCTGTAGAAACTCCTTTATATCTTTATTTTCATGTTTAAGTTGTGCCAAGTGAAGTTTCTGACGAAAATTGGAGTTTGTTTTGAATTTCTGCGCAGGAAACAGATTTCTGTTGTGCACCGTAAAAAATCGTATAAAATCCAAAAAGATCATAAAGACCTGAAATGTTTTGTGTTTATTCCTCAGCTAATTCCGAATTTTTTTCATTATTTAAGTTTTTTTATCTGAGCAACGTAAGTGCCCCGATTTTTTTTGTCTTTTACAGACTGTTCTGGTTTTGCCAGATTCTGCCATTTTTCTTGCATTTGCTCTTTTACGACGTCAAGTGGATTTCTTTGCTTCACGAAACATCAGTGGCTGTAGCTAATGTTTAAAAGTATCAATAGCTCCTGTGCGCATGCATAACCCATGAATTTTTTATTGTTGCACTAACCCTCTAATGTGAATTACTCTTTGAGTGTGGTGTGAAGGAAGTTTTCAAGTGTCAAGAGAAGAGGGTGATATAATGTGATCAAGAAGAGTGCAAGGTCAAATCTTGGGGATGTCCCCGTGGTTCATACCAGAAAATTCTAAGAAGACTCAAGCATATAAGCTTGGGGATTCCCATGGGATCCCCTTTTTCATCAACAATTTATAAGGTCACTTCTAGTGAAACTATATTTTTATTTAGTCACATCATATGAAGTTTACTTGGAGCGTCTGTTTGTTTTTCTTTTGTTTTCCTTTGTTTTATTTTGTTTTACTTGCTGCAATAGTATTGTTGGACCCTAGCATTCTTTGTGTGGGAGAGACACTGCAAGAAATATGTTGATACACGATGCTCAGTTTTCATCACTAAATCGTCACTATATGTCGTCCATGACGATCCCATGACGAAAAACAGATCGTTGAAAACCGAGCGTCAGTAATGAACCACGATGACGTTTTTTTGGAAGTCGTCATGGACATCCACGAAAATTTTAGACCGTCATAAGATTATGACGATCCAAAATCGTCAAGGGCAGTCCAGCCAGGCCACATCAGCTCCTACGTGGCGAGTCCTACGTGGCAAAATTATGACGAAATCAAATCGTCGTGATCAAAATAAGCCCAGTCCATTTGCTGGTCTATATGGGCTAAGCCCACTAATTCAGCCCATTGATGATCTTTTTTCTCGGTCAATTATTGTCACTACATGGGCCAAGCCTAGTGCTTCTGTCCTTCTATTTTTTTTGGGCCTTGAGCATTTACTGCCTATTTATTCTTTAATTTCGATTTTTTTTTTTACCAAGGCTTTGCCTTATGGTATAGCATTTTTCACTTCTGGGCTTTGGCCTTGTATGATCAATATTGAGTAGGCCAAGGCTCCTCATTTGGTTCGACACTCTTATTTATCAAAAGTACTACGATACACCCCCTATACTTGTGGGTCATCAAGACTATATTCTGGCGTCGTGGCCGGGGAGTGAAGCGCTATTGGGAAGTGGAATTGATAAAGGAAGCTTCTGCTATAAGTGTTGTTTTAATTACTGTCTACTGCTTTATTACTCTATGTTTGGGTCTCCTTTTGAGTCCTTATTTGCGGGCACCGCTACCACTGCTAGGGTAGTAAGTGACCTACCACCTGATGATTTGGATCCTTATAAAATACCTATAAAGATTGTTAAACATGTTAGGGATAACTCCTATTCAGGTGATGTAACTATCCATCCTGGTGATCATTTGCTCTTTTTACATGAATTATGCGAGTTGTTCAAGTGTGCAGGTATTACAATGAGCCAAGTGAAGAGGAAATTATTCTCTATATCATTGACAGGCCGAGCCGCTGAATGGTTCAAACTGCTGAAAAATAGCCAGATTATTGGATGGGAGGAAATTGTACCTCTCTTTTATTCTAAATTCTATCCTCCCAGTGAAATTCATAGAGATCAGAATTATATATATAATTTTTGGCCTCATGACGGATAAAGTATTGCCCAAGAATGGGGGAGATTGAAGTACTAATGCTCAAATGCCCCGTTCATGAGCTCCCCAGTAATATTGTTATTAATATTTTTTATGCAAGGCTTTCTCTTCATGATAAGGATTTATGTCGAGACATCGTAGTAGTTTTCATAGACTGGGGTGCCATGAGACTACGGTAGAGACGTGGGGTAACGGGATAGCGTAGTAACACAGAACACGGGATTTTACCCAGGTTCGGTACGTCGCGACAGTACGGCGTACCTACTCCTGCACTTCTCACTAATTGGGACTAAAGCCCGTATAACAGGGTTACAGTGTGAGAGAATAGATCTAGCTACTCGACGAGGATGAACTTCTCGGCGAGTTGCGCAGAGCTTTAGCTGGTGAAACTTGAACCTAGAACCTATCTAATCTATCTCCCGTCCGGCTTTATATAATAGCCGGATTAGGGCTTACAGAACAAGAAACCTAGAAGACTACGTTTAACTTGTAACTTGGAAAGTAAGGAATCCGTCTTCTCCTCCAAGCCAGATCACGTGGGCCGTGATCCGGGTTCTTCTAGAATCCGGCTTCTGCGTGTCGGACTACTGGGCCGCCTAATGGACCCAAGCCCATTACCATGTAGGCCACCCTGGTAGTCCGGCTCTTTTGTCTACCACCTTCTATACCCCTATTCAGTATATATCCGACAGTAGCCCCCAGGAAGGATCAAAACTCTGATACTCCGCCTTTCGTCAAATACATTTTGTCCGGGAAAACTTGATTCAGCAGTCTTGATTCTTTCTTCTTTCCTTTTGAAGGAGATGGTAACATAAAACTCGGAACTATGAAAATCCGGCTTTTCTTCTCGCGATCCTTCGCGGAAAAGGAACTTATGACATCAGCGCTTTAATCATGCTGACGCAAGCGACGCTTGGTTTCACGCGGGAAACCCTGCAACGTATCTCTGACAGATTCTCACGAGAAACGAGGAGATAGCCATCATTCCCATGTCGTTTCGTTTCCCGGATTTTCCGGCGAGCGACACGCGTCGAACATCCAACGGTCAAAAGAGCCGTTGGCACGTATCTAAACGGATATCTGGCTATAAATAGCCATCATCGTCCTCCTCCGAAACTTTCCTCACTCCCACACTGCCCACGCCATTGACGCAAACGCGAGCTCGAGAGCAAGACCTTGCCCCGACGAACTCTTCGCACGCCGGAGCGCTCACTCGCCACCGAAGAAGATGGCCTCTCCGTCGTCCTCACCGGCTCGCGCCTCCATCGACGAACTTTTGGGCGACCTAGATCCACAGCTAGGGTCGCCCAAGCATGCCGGCGGCGAGCCGGAAAAGATCACAGCATCCACTGCGGACGGAGGAAGCACTTCCGTCGCCGCGGACGTCACAGCATCGAGCGCCACGACAACCCCGTCGTTTGCACCAACAACGGCGAGGGTCACGATCCCTTCCCGTGGCGATGAGCGCTTCGCTACCGGAGCCAACAGCAGAACAGAATTTGTCGGCAATTGGAATCCGAGTAATACTTCTCTTGTTCTTCTTCGTCGGATGACAAAAGAAGGTTACATAGTTAAAGGCAAATGGCGGATCTCGAAAGATGAACCCGAGCCCGAGCCAAAAGTCGGAGAACGCGTCATCCTTACTTCTCACATCACGAGAGGTATGGGTTTTCCCCCTTCCGCCTTCTTTCTAGACATCCTTAACTTATATGGCGTTCAACCACACAATATTTCTCCGAATTCCATCCTCTACTTAGCTAGTTTCCAAGCCCTTTTCGAAGGATATCTCGGGATGACACCTGCCCTAGGTTTCTGGCAGTATTGTTTTGAGGTAAAGCATAATATCTCGCATGGCGTATCGCCTATTTGCGGGACTATATCTTGTACCCTTAGAAAATTTAGGGAGGAATGGTATCCAAAAATAGAAATGCCGGAACCAGACCAATCTTGGCTAGGTTCTTTCTTTTATCATCAGGATATTCCATTCCCAGGCAAGACAACCGGGTTTCCTCCCTTTGTTAACTCTGCTGCTATTCCTCGCGAAAGTTGGACAACCACAGCAGTAGAAAATTTGCCAGAAAACCTGATGAAGATAAAGCGGCGCATCGCCAAACTTTCTTCCTCTCAACCTTCTTTGATTGGGAAGGATACCGTTATGTGCTGGTTCGGACGCCGCATCCAACCTCTCTCTTTTCGTTCCCGACTCATTTGTGAATACCAAGGGCCAGAAGATAGCATGAGAGGAACAGATAAGGCCTTTACCAAAAAGGATTTTATAGGACGACTTCACCAACTGGTTGCCGCCAGTAGTCAGATTGAGGAAAATCTGGCGATCTATCACGTGGAAAACCCGGTCCCTAAGGTATTTATCTTTCCTTGTTTCCGAGTTTTTCCTCAGATTATCTTCTCTCTCTGCTTTTTAACATACTATTAACTCCTTCCTAGTTTGATGAACTTGGAGAAAATGATGTTGCTTCCGATGCTGAGCTCAACAAATTGCATGCCGAGTTTCTCAACAATCGAAAGCGCAAAAGGCCAGCTATTAAAGAGGAATCTATTCCCATTCTGGACGATACCCGGATAAAAGAAGAACCATTCGACGAACTCGGATATATTCGTCCAGAAGCCAAGAAATTCTTTGCTCCCGCGCCTCTAATTCGCCCTTGGCCACAAAATGGGTTAGTTATTCGCAATGACATTGCTTTTTCACCTCGTCAAGTTATACACGATGGCCTTCATCACGTTGGGATTCTCTTTGCGGAATATGCCAAAGAATTCCACGAGGTTTTGACCGACTTGCGGGGAATGATCCAGGTAATACTTCTAGCCCCCAAGCATTAAGTTGAAATATGTATTCTTCTTAATGTTTCTTCAAATGCCTGTTCAAACTTAAGCATCTGGCTTTCATTTCCATGTTATAGCATTCCGCAGACGCCATAAACTTAGAAGTTTTGAAGAAGCTTAGTCTCAAAAGCAAAGAAGTAAAAACTCTTCAATCTGTTATTGAGACGACAAGCAACGAACTAGCGTCAACTCAATGGCAACTATCAAAAGCCACCGGTATTTTGTTTTGTACCATTTGTTTTCTTTGGAGAATGCTTGCTGAATTGTTTTGTAAACTCAAATTGATTATTGCCCTCCAGCTGCTTTGAACAAAGCCAACAAATTAGCAGAAAACAATGTCCATGTTTCTCGGCTTCGTGAGGAAAACTCGAATCTCCGAAAGGAACTTCTGAAAGTTCAAGAAGACCTGGAAGCCAGTAATCTGGCCCTTGGGATTGCTCAATCCAAGGCTTCTTTACAAGCAGCGGAAGATAAATATGTTATCAATGATTTGGAAAGCATGCTACTCCCGCGCATGAAAGAAAGCGAAGAAATTGACAAGGTTCTTGGTAAGTTAATTTCTTTTTACCAATATCTTCCTGTCTTATCTATTATGTTTTTTCATGTAACCTTTGCTTTTGTCAAAAAAGCAGGAAATTTTCCAGGAATTTCTCGGACTGAAAAGATCCGGGCCTTTGGAGAAGTGTGGAATTCAATCAGGAATGCAGGAATGCAGCTGATTAGTAAATTCCTTCCCACAAGCACTGTACAATTTTCGGAAGTTTACCGGCTTCCGGGTGCCATCACAGAGGTAGCAGAGTCGAGAGAATCTATCCTTCGCTCTGCCGCACGAGGTGGTGCACGCATGGCACTTGGCCTTATGCGTCTACATTACCCTAATGCTAGATCTTGGCGCGTAGCATCCGGTGTCCCTCAAGGATATACAGAAGCGCAATGCAATGCAATTTTTGACGAAGTTAAAGGGCATGCGTCCAAGATTGCCTCTATGGTTAATATTTCCATTACTTATCCGGAAGAAGAAGTGCCCGCAGCCCCCGAGGATGATAGCAGCGATGAAGACTCGGATGCTTGAGGGAATACACTTAACCCGAATGATGGATGTGTATAGGAGCTTTTTTACAATGTAATTCATATTGTAATGCTTCTATGTCATTTGTCGAAACAAGAACTCCGCCTTTTGCAATTTCAAGCTTCTTGCAAAGTTTTTCCGGGTTTAACTGTTCCTTTATCTTCTAAGTAATCTGGCATCTGTGTTTTAACTGCTCTAGTGTTTAAAAATGGCTCAATTAGCAATATGTATCGTCATGTCGAGTAACTGGGGACGAACCAAACAATTTTTAAAACTCAGAAACATGGATTATGCCAGAAGCATTTTTACTGACTAGTTTCAGTAACCCAACACATACACAATCAGATAAAACTTAGAGAAAACAAGGAACTGCTCTGAAACTTGGGCACGCAGGCACAATCCGAGTTTCCTTTAACCTTTAACAGGCCGAATCATTCAGCTTTTAAACACCGAGCACGCAGGCACAATTCGGGTCAACATTGAGTATTTGTAAGATCATTGGGAAATAGATAAGGCGGAAATATTTTGTACTTATAATGAATATGAATTCCAACAACTTTATTTCATGATCTCAAAGATGTTTACATAGAAATTGAACTAAGTATAGAAGGGACGTAATTGCTGGATACTCCAAGGCCTCTTTGTCTCTCCTAGTTCATCATCTATTTGTCTCTTTCTTTTGCGATTCGGCTTCTCGGGATCATCTTCCGTATCTCGAATGTCAACAAGATAGTATGATCCATTCTTCATGGCTTTACTGATGACAAATGGTCCTTCCCATACAGGGGCCAATTTGTGCTTCCTTTGCTGCACCAACCTCAGCACTAAGTCACCTTCTTTAAAAGAACGATGTCTGATTTTCCGACTGTGATAACGTCGTAAACCTTGCTGGTAGATGGCGGATCTTTGAAGCACAAGTTCTCGTTCCTCTTCTAGGAGATCGACGGCATCTTGTCGTGCTTCCTCGGCGTCCGAGTCGTCAAAATTCTGCACTCTCGGGCTATCATGGATCATGTCCGTTGGAAGAATAGCTTCCGCACCATAAACCAAGAAAAACGGGGTTTGCTCAGTTGACCTATTTGGCGTCGTTCGAATACTCCACAACACGGAAGGTAGCTCTTCTACCCACGCTCCAGCTGCTCTATGGAGAGGAGTTTCGAGTCTTGGGCGTATTCCTTGCAGGATTGAACTGTTCATTCTTTCAACCTGTCCATTAGATTGCGGGTGCGCCACAGATGCAAGATCTAAGCGGATTCCCGTTTGTTGGCAGTATTTTGCCAACTCTCCAATGGAGAAATTTGTCCCGTTATCAGTTATTATGCTGTGTGGGACGCCATACCTCATTACTAAATCAATAATGAAATTTCTAGCAGTTGCGCCATCCAGCTTTTTGATGGGTTTAGCCTCCACCCATTTTGTGTACTTATCTACTGCTACGAGTAGATGCGTAAGTCCACCTCTTGCAGTTTTGAACGGTCCCATCATATCTAGCCCCCAGACCGCAAATGGCCATGTGATAGGGATGGTTTTAAGTGCTTGGGCCGACAAATTGGTCTGCTTGGCGTAATATTGACATCCTTCGCACGTATTCACTATGCGCTCGGCGTCTGTCTTGGCTGTTAGCCAGAAAAACCCCGCCCGGAATGCTTTTTTGACTATGCTTTTTGATTGAGCATGATGTCCGCAATCGCCGGCATGGATTTCTTCCAGTATTTCTCTTCCTTCTTCTGGTGAAATACACCGTTGAAATATTCCGGAAGTACTGCGTTTCTACAAGTGGTCATTGATCACCACGTATCCTTTGCACCGACGCTGTATTTGCCTTTGCAATACTTCGTCTGCTCCTTCCGGGTACTTCTGATTGACTAAGAAGTTTAAATATGGAATTGTCCAATCCGGTTTAACGAGCATGACCTCAATTGTTTCAGATGCCAAAGGGTAATCAACGTCTCCACCCTTTATGGATGGTTCATGCAAATGCTGGACGAACACTCCTGGTGGTAAAGTTTTTATTCTTTCTGATCCCATGCGGGCTAACGCATCCGCGTTCCAATTTTCCTCCCTTTTTATGTGAAGGACTTCGAACCCGAAGAAACAAATGGCGAACTCATCCACCGTCCTCCGATATTCGGCCATTATAGGGCTTTTCGCGTCCCAGGTTTGGTTGAGCTGATGCTGTACCAAATCCGAGTCTCCATAGCACAAGATGCGTTTTACCCCTATTTCTTTTGTGATATGCAAGCCATGAAGCATAGCTTCGTATTCTGCCACATTATTACTGGCGTTGAAGTGTATTTGTAATACATACTCCATTGTGTCTCCCTTGGGAGATTTTAGAACTACGCCGGCCCCAGCTCCTTCCTTCATCTTGGATCCGTCAAAGTGCATGATCCAGTACTCGGATGGCATCGGTGTATTTTCCATTGCCTCTGTCCAGTCGGCGACGAAATCTGCCAAAACTTGGGATTTTATTGCCGTCCTTGGCTGGTACTTAATGTCGAAGGCTTCCAACTCGATGCCCCATTTGGCTACTCGGCCGGTTGCCTCCGCATTGTTTATAATATCCCCTAGTGGCGCTTTACATACCACTGTTATGGAATGCCCTTGGAAGTAATGGCGCAGTTTTCTGGATGCAAAAAATACGCCATATGCCAGTTTCTGGTAGTGCGGGTATCTTTGTTTGGATTCGGAGAAAACTTCGCTTATGTAATATACCGGATGTTGATCTGGTATGCTTTGCTCTTCCTTTGTCCGTTCCACAACGATTACCGCACTAATAACCCGATTTGTAGCCGTAAGGTATAGTAACATGGGTTCTTCATCTTTTGGAGATGCCAAGATGGGAGCGTTCATCAAGGTTTCCTTCAACTGAGCCAACGCTGCATCAGCTTCTTCTGTCCATTCGAACTTGTCGGATTTCTTCAATAGTTTGTAGAGTGGTAAGGCTTTATCCCCCAGCCGACTAATAAACCTGCTAACGGCTGCAGCGGAACCCGTCAATCTTTGGACATCTTTTACACATGTAGGCTTTGAGATATTCAAGATTGCCTTGATCTTTTCCGGGTTAACTTCTATTCCTCTGTGAGAAACGATGAAACCCAGAAGTTTTCCTGAGGGAACCCCGAATACGCACTTAGATGGATTCAACTTCATCTTGTAAGTGCGCAAGTTTTCGAAGGTTTCTCGCAAATCCTCAAGGAGTGTATCTTTTTCCTTGGTTACGACAGCAATATCATCCACGTAAACATGGACGTTTCTGCCAATTTAACTATGCAAACAGCGTTGCATGCAACGCTGGTAGGTTGCACCTGCGTTCTTCAGGCCAAAAGGCATGGTTACGTAATAGTACGTCCCGTACGGGGTTATAAAAGAAGTCTTGATTTGATCTTCCTTTTTCATGCGTATTTGGTGGTACCCGGAGTATGCATCCAAAAAGCATAAAAGCTCAGAGCCTGCAGTGGCGTCTATTATTTGATCGATTCGCGGTAACGCAAACCTATCTTTCGGACACAACTTGTTCAATCCTGTGTAATCTATACACATTCTAAGAGCAGTGGTGTCTTTCTTCGGCACTAATACCGGATTTGCGGACCAATCAGTATGGATTACTTCCTTGATAAAATCCGCTGCTAAAAGCCGGATAATTTCCTTGCCAATAGCCTTCCGTCTTCTTCCGTCAAACCGACGGAGACCTTGTTTGACGGGTTTTGATCCGGGAATAACCTTGAGTTGGTGCTCAGCAAGTTCCCTGGGTACGCCTGGCATGTCAGCTGGACACCAGGCGAAAATATCCCAGTTCTCACGGAGGAACTTGATGAGCTCGCCTTCCTATTTGTCGGTCATCCCAGTCCCTACGACGACAAATTTTGTCGGATCTTTGGGATCTAGGATTACCTGTCTTGTATTCTCGGACGCCTTGAAGCTATCTGTTGGCTTCCGAGTTTCTTTTCCTGCCGGCATTTCTTTCGGCGATACCTCCTTGGCTAACTCCTTCAGTTCTTCCTGAGCTATAACTCTTTGAGCGCAAAGGGCGTTTTGCTTCTCCAACTCGTTTGCCAGTTTGAAATCACCGGCAATGGTGATTACTCCTCCTTTGGGTCCTGGCATCTTCAGCTTGTTGTAGATATAGCAAGATCTTGCCATAAATTTGGCGAAAGCCGGACGTCCGAGTATTGCGTGATACACGCTTTCGAACGGCACTACTCCGAAGGATACTTTTTCCTGCCGGAAGTGATCTTTATCTCCGAAGGTGACATCTAGGGAAATTTCTCCTAGGGATCGTGCTTGCCTGCCAGGAACAATGCCATGGAAGCGTATATTGCTGTAGTTGAGCTGGGACTCGGATATCTTCAAGTGCTTCAGTGTATCCAGGTACATTATGTTGGTGCTGGATCCTCCATCCATCAGCACTCTTCTTAGCCTAGTGTTTTGAACAATAGGGCTTACAACAAGAGCTTGTGTGCCGGGTTCAGGGATATTTCCGGGATGATCTGACTGATCCCAGATTATCGGTGTGTTGGAGTACTTCAAGAATTTCGGGGTCGCAGGGACAACCGCGTTTATTTCTCGAAGTGTTCTTTTGGCCACCTTTGCTGACGGGGTTGCTAGGAAAGTTAACATTGCTTCTCCGTCAACTCTCGGAAATTTGGGTTCGCCTTTTCGCTGTTGTTCCTGGATTTTGTCATCAGTGTCTGATTCACTGTCTTCTTTTTCAGCTTCTGGCTTTTGTTTGGCAGGTTTCCTCTTGGAACCCTTCCCTTTATTTCCGGATCCTGCATTGCCTTTCATATGCTTGTTTAGCCGGCATTGCGCATTTGTATGGGTAGGTTTGCCAAATTGGGAGTGGTGGACGCAGGGTTCCGACTTAATTCTCTCCCATTCTTCGGGAGTATAATTGATTGGATCTGGACTGCGACCTTTCCACTTATTCCCTTTTTCTCCTCCAAAGGCTATGTTGACCTCTTTGGGCTTTGACGTTGATTCCGGAGTTCCTTTTTTGTCAGAACGAGGGGTTTTCTTGGCAAGTATCAATGTATCTATATTGCCTCCTCTTGCTCTGATATCATCTTCGGCTGCAGCGTGCTCATTAGCGGTTGTAAGCATAGATCCGAGATCTTTGTGCTTTTTCGAACCAACCATGAACGGTACAAGTCCGGGTTTTAGGCCATTGACGAAAGCATGCATTGCTTGTACGTCAGTTACTCCAGAGCAACTATTCTTCATTGCAGTCCATCTGGAGATGAAATCCACGTATGGTTCGTCTTCAAATTGGGTGCAACAGTTCAGCTGGTTGATGCTATTTGGGCGTTTGTATGTTCCCCGAAAATGCTGAGTAAATACTCTCGCCATATCATCCCAACTGTCGATAGTTCTTGATGGTAAACCATTGATCCAATCTCTGGCTCCGTCTAGCAACATTAGGGGAAGAAACTTGACAGCTTCCAGGTCTGTCCCGTTGTTGATTTGGACGGCTGTGTAATAATCTGAAAGCCAGGTATCCGGGTTTGTACTGCCGGTATACTTTTGGTAGGTTGGACCAACTTTGGCGAAGCCAGAATGCAGGGTTATCCTTCGGATCCTGTCAGTAAAACACTTAGGACCAAAGTATAGATCATCCTTTTCTGCTCTATCAATATGTGCAGAATATCTCCCGGCTGAATGGACAGAAGGGGATCTGCTCCTTTCTTTTCCATTGTTGCGCGGACGCGCTTTTCCGAGGTTATCTCTATCTCTTCCGTTGTCACGCCCCCTGGGATTAGGTGGAGTCCTGCTCCTGTACCTTTCCTTATCTTTAGGCGGTGTCCGAGATCTTTCACGTATGTGAGGTGTATCGTATCTTCCAGTTTTTTCAGCTGGGTTTCTCGGTGGTGGCATTACTTTGCCGTCATTCCGGTGTTTGTCTTCCTGATCGTGTGGTTTATATCCATCTTTCGGGAGATGAGGTCCGGTTTTAGACGCTGCGTCCCGGTTGTCGGGGTTTTTCTTGTCTTTTCTCGGATCCTCTTTTTTATCCGAATCTCCGGGTTCTCCCGGTCCAGGCGCTCCAGCAGCGCAAGTAACTGTTTTGCAGAGGGCGGAATTATCATGCAGCCTCCCTGATCGCTCTTGTCCTCGCTGTTGCTGCTGTAATGCCTTTCCTAGGAAAGCATACACCCCTTGGAGTTTTTCCCCGTTGGAATACAGATCGTTATTGAGGATGGCGAACGCTGCTTCCGCGTTTTCTGCTGCGGTTTTGTATATTGGTTCGCCCTTGGCATCTTTGCCGTTTAACTGCTTTTGCCAAGATGGGTTATAAAACCTTTCTTTTGGCGGCAGTTCTTCCGGTTTTGCGATTCCGGGTAACCTAGTAGGTTTTAAGGCAGATCTATGCTTTCTCTCGTACTCCTCTATTTCTTCCTTCATGACTTTGATGTCATTATGGGTTTGTTGGAGATGTTGCCGAGATCTAAGCAGATGTTGCTGTTGCCGTTGGAAAGCTTGTCTCCTGGCTTCCAGCATCTCAGGGGGTTCATCTGGTCCCACTGGTGTTTGTAACAGTTCTTGCTCTTCCAGTTCTGTCATTGGCGGAGCAGTGATTTCCTTAGATTTCTTTTCCGCGGGCTTTGTGCCACTAATATCTCCAACTTCCAGGTTTTCATCAGCGAGATCAGCTGACTTTTTCTTCCGGAGTTTGTACTGGAGTTTTTTAGAAGCACGGTGCTTTTTCTTGGAAGAAGGAGGTTTTTTGACAGGTTCATCTTCTGTCATCTCCTTGACATTAGGGAATATCGGAGAAGTTTCTCCGTCTTCTCTCTCTTCCACTGGCGGAGGAGTTTTAGGGCTTTCCTGGCTGTCGGCACCCGTTGTATCAGCTGGTTTTGCCATTAGCACTTCATGGAATCCCTCTTGAAAGGACTTAACTTTTCTTACGAAGGCATCATCGTCTTCGTCTTTGGAGTCGAAGTTATCCGATCTGGTTTCCGACTCCAATCTCGCCTCTATGGCGGCAAGCACGGACTCTGCTTCCGAGTTCATCGTCTGGTTGACGGATGTCGGATCTTCCGTCTCTGTGACGGGTATTGGTTCTTCCGTCTCTGTGACGGGTGTATTGTTGTCTGCCTTTTGCATGGGATTTCCATCATCCGTGTTTTCGGCGACTTCAGATTGCACCATGCCGATAAAGTGTGAGTCACTTCTTTGTCGGCGATCTGAGCAAAATCCGGCATCATAGTCGTCTTCGACTGGGTATAGGGAGGGTGGGAAATACTTGCTTCCACCGCAAAACCCCATTGCCTCCGCGGTTAATCCGATAAAGATGTTAGCAGATCCAATCGGTAAAACGCAGGCACTTACCAGGTGGTTTTGCGCCGGTATGTAGGATCCGTTGTCGAGGAAGCGCCCGACGTCGTCGTCGAATTCCAAGCTTCCGACAGTGATCGATCTTCCAATTCCGCCTAGTATCCCAGATCGGAATTTCACGCCTGACGTCGTTTGCCCCACGGTGGGCGCCAACTGTCGAGACATCGTAGTAGTTTTCATAGACTGGGGTGCCATGAGACTACGGTAGAGACGTGGGGTAACGGGATAGCGTAGTAACACAGAACACGGGATTTTACCCAGGTTCGGTACGTCGCGACAGTACGGCGTACCTACTCCTGCACTTCTCACTAATTGGGACTAAAGCCCGTATAACAGGGTTACAGTGTGAGAGAATAGATCTAGCTACTCGACGAGGATGAACTTCTCGGCGAGTTGCGCAGAGCTTTAGCTGGTGAAACTTGAACCTAGAACCTATCTAATCTATCTCCCGTCCGGCTTTATATAATAGCCGGATTAGGCCTTACAGAACAAGAAACCTAGAAGACTACGTTTAACTTGTAACTTGGAAAGTAAGGAATCCGTCTTCTCCTCCAAGCCAGATCACGTGGGCCGTGATCCGGGTTCTTCTAGAATCCGGCTTCTGCGTGTCGGACTACTGGGCCGCCTAATGGACCCAAGCCCATTACCATGTAGGCCACCCTGGTAGTCCGGCTCTTTTGTCTACCACCTTCTATACCCCTATTCAGTATATATCCGACAATTTATTTGATGCTTCTTGTTCTGGATCATTTACACGTATGGAGGATGAATCTAAATGGGATCTTCTTGACCGTATTCAAGAGAACACTGAAGGATGGGAGAATGAAAAAGGTAGAAAGTCAGGTATAAATTATGATTATGAATGCATTAAAACTTTTATGTCATCCGATGATTTTCATAATGTTAGTATTGTTTATGGTCTTGATTCTCAAGTTGTTGCAAACTTATATAATGTTTTTGCTTCTTATTTTGATATTCCTAAAAAGGAATGGGACAAGTACCATGCTCCCTATAAAGGTACTGTTAATTGTGTTCCTGCTAGAGATATAGAAGTTCACAATGTTGATTCTATTGTGCCTGAACCTTATATTGAGAAAATGTCTTTCCCTGGTAAGGTAAAAGAACATTCTATGTTATCTAGTGTGGTTAATAAAAGTGCAAGGAAACATGTAGAACCCGAGGAACAAATAACTGTAGAACCTATAGTAGCAATAGTAAAAGACCTTGTTTCTGAAAATGTAGAAGAGGGACACATTATATTTTGTGAAGATGCTTCTAATATTGTCTCTCATCCTGGTAAATCTAGGAAACCTAGTGTTCATGTGCTATCTGTGAGAATAGGTGATCATTGCTATTATGGTTTGTGTGATATTGGTGCTAGTTCTAGTGCTCTTCCTTATGAGCTTTATAAAGAAATCATGCATGAAATTGGTTCTTGTGAACTTGAAGACATTGATGTGATCATTCAACTTTCTAATAGGGAAACTATTTCTCCTATTGGTATTGTTAGAGATGTGGAGGTCTTATGTGGTAAAACTAAATATCCTGCTGATTTTCTAGTACTAGGCACTTCTGCTAGTGATACTTGTCCTATTATATTTGGTAGACCTTTTCTTAAACACTTGTGGTGCTGTTATTGATTGTAAAAAGGAGAAAATTCTTACAAAGTTTGATGGAGAGTCTTATGAATTTAATTTAGCACCTTATGAAGCTGAATTAACTAATGAGAATTATAGAGTTGAACAATTGGCTGCTATTGCTCTTGCTCCTAACAATCCTTTGCAGCAATACATGGAAGACCACGAAAGTGATGTCTTTATGGAAGAAAGGAATGAAATTGACGAGATCTTCTTACATCAGCCAGCGATGCTGAAACATAACTTACCGGTGGAAGACTTGGGTACCACATTACCACCCAAGGAGGATCCTATTTTTGATTTAAAGCCTTTGCCTGACAATCTTAAGTATGCTCATATTGACGATAAGAAATTATATCTTGTTATTATTAGTTCTAAACTTTCTGGTAAAGAGGAGGAGAGATTATTGGGAATATTGAAGAAACACAGAGGTGCTATTGGTTATACTCTTGATGATTAGAAGGGGATTTCTCCTACTATATGTCATCATGCTATTAATATTGAACCTGATGCAAAGCCAGTTGTTGAGCATCAACGTTGTTTAAATCCTAAGATGAAGGATGTGGTAAGAAACGAGGTATTGAAACTCCTTGATTCTGGTATTATTTATCCTATTGCTGATAGTAGATGGGTTAGCCATGTGCATTGTGTCCCTAAGAAAGGAGGGATGATTGTTGTGCCAAATGAAAACAATGAACTTATTCCTCAAAGAGTAGTGGTTGGTTATAGGATGTGCATTGATTTTATGAAGGTTAACAAAGTTACCAAGAAAGATCACTATCCTTTTCCTTTTATTGATCAAATTTTAGAAAGGTTGTGTAAGAAAACTCATTCCTGCTTTCTTGATGGTTATTCTGGGTTCTGTCAATTTGTTGTTAGGAAGCCTGATCAAGATAAAACAACTTTCACTTGTCCTTTTGGAACCTATGGTTATAGACGTATGCCTTTTGGTTTATGTAATGCTCCTGGTACTTTTCAAAGATGCATGTCTTCCATCTTTCATGATTTTTGTGAAGAAATTGTGGAATTCTTCATGGACGATTTCTTCGTCTATGGAACTTCTTTTGTTAATTGTTTGCAGAATCTTAATAAAGTTTTGCAAAGATGTGAGGAGACTAATCTTGTTCTTAACTTGGAGAATTGCCATTTTATGGTTAATGAAGGAATTGTACTTGGACATAAAATCTCTGAAAGAGGTATTGAAGTTGATAGAGCTAAAGTTGAAGCTATTGAGAAAATGCCCTATCCCAGGGATGTTAAAGGTATTCGTAGTATTCTTGGTCATGCTGGTTTCTATGGAAGGTTTATTAAAGATTTCTCTAAAATATCAAATCCTCTTACTAATCTTCTTCAAAAAGATGTACCTTTTGATTTTTATGAAGATTGTAAAGAAGCTTTTGAAATTTTAAAGAAGCCTTTAATATCTGCCCCTATTGTTTAACCACCTGATTGGAATTTACCGTTTGAAATTATGTGTGATGCTAGTGATTATGCTGTAGGTGTTGTTCTTGGACATCGGATAGATAAGAAGTTAAATGTATTCATTATGCTAGTAAAACCCTTGATGCTGCTCAAAAGAATTATGTTACCACTGAGAAAGAATTCCTAGCTGTAGTTTTTGCTTGTGATAACTTTAGGCAGTATATTGTTGATTCTAAAGTTACTATTCATACTGATCATGCTGCTATTAAGTACCTTATGGAAAAGAAAGATGCTAAGCCTATGCTTATTAGATGGGTGCTTCTCTTACAAGAGTTTGATTTACATATTGTGGATAGGAAGGGTGCTGAAAATCCTATTGCTGATAATCTGTCTAGATTAGAAAATATCTCTGATGACCCTATTCCTATTAATGATAGTTTTCCTAATGAACAGTTGGCGGCTATAAAAGTGAGCTCTCAAGAGAGTCCATGGTATGCTGATTATGCTAACTTTATTGTTTCGATGTCTTTTCCTCCTACCTTTACAGCTCAGCAAAGAAGAAAATTCTTCTATGATTTGAGGCATTATTTTTGGGATGACCCACACTTATATAAAGAAGGTGTTGATGGTATTATGCGAAGATGCGTTCCTGAAAATGAACAACAAGAGATATTGAGAAAATGTGCTTATGGAGGACATCACGCTGGAGATAGAACTGCACATAAGGTTCTACAATCAGGTTTTTATTGGCCTACTCTCTTTAAAGATGCTAGAAAATTTGTTTTATCTTGTGATCAATGTCAAAGGGTTGGAAATATTTCTAGACATGATGAAATGCCTATGAATTATTATGTTGTTATTGAACCGTTTGATTGTTGGGGTTTTGACTTTATGGGTCCTTTCCCTCCTTCAAAAGGCTACACTCATATTCATGTTGCTGTTGATTATGTTACTAAATGGGTAGAAGCTATACCTACTAAAAGTGCTGATGGTGAAACCTCAATAAAAATGCTTAAAGATATTATTTTCCCTAGGTTTGGTCTACCTAGATATCTTATGACTGATGGGGGTTCTCATTTTATTCATGGTGGTTTTAGAAAAACTCTTGCTAAATATGATGTTAATCATAGAATTGCCTCACCCTATCACCCTCAAACTAGTGGGCAAGTAGAATTATCAAATAGAGAAATATATCTATCTTGCAAAAGACTGTTAACAAATCTAGAAAAAATTGGGCTAAGAAATTAAATGATGCTTTGTGGGCTTATAGAACTGCTTATAAAAATCCCATGGGCATGTCTCCTTATAAAATGGTTTATGGAAAAGCTTGTCACTTGCCCCTAGAATTAGAACACAAAGCTTATTGGGCAGTGAAAGACCTAAATAGAGATTTTAAACTTGCTGGTGAGAAAAGGTTGCTTGACTTAAGTTCTTTAGATGAATGGAGGAGTGAAGCATATGAAAATGCTAAGCTCTTTAAAGAGAAAGTTAAAAGGTGGCATGATGAGAGAATTATTAAAAGAGAATTTCATGTTGGTGAGAAAGTGCTAGTCTCGTCTCAGATTTTTTTCCAGGAAAATTACTCTCGAGATGGGAAGGACCTTTTGTTATCGAAGAGGTATACCATTCGGGGGAAATTAAAATTGTTTCCCTTGAAGACAACTCCTCACAAGTGGTGAACGGCCAAAGACTCAAGCATTATATTTCTGGAGATCCTTATAATGAGAATGTTGATTGTATTCGAGCCATGATCCCGGAGGAATTTATTAAGAAGCATATTTGAGAGACTGCAAAGTCAGTTTTCGAATAGGTATCAGTTTTGGTAAGAAAATGTTCGCGAAACATATTCCAACTTTTATTTTTACTGTTTTCGGAAAATGTGAAAAATTATGAGCTGGAAACGAGGCGGAGACGGAGCCCGGAGGCTCCACACCATGGGGTGGCGCGGGCCCGCTCCTGGCCGCCCCAGCCTATGGTGTGGGCGCCCCGGAGCCCCTCTCCGTCTCGTTTTCTACCTGGACTTTCCTTTCATTATGAAACTTTTTCCTATATAATCCCCTGGACCCCCCGAGGTACGTATATTGTTTTCTCGTCCTGTTTCTGTTTCAAGCTGTTTCTGCCAGGATCTGTTTTCGGTTTTAGAAGCATCATGGTCTCCGCCAACGACAACAAGGGGAAGGGACCAAAGGAAGATGATGTCCAAGACCTGAAGCCGGAGGAGGAGATCGAGAGTGGAGCTGAGTAGAAGAAAGTCCTCGAGTGCATCCACGCACCACCATCGCAAGCATTGGAGTGGTGGCTAATCCCTTGAAGCTCAAGAGAAGTGCACGGATGAGCACTAGAGGGAAGGTTCCACGTCACTCCTTAGCTTTGAGGACACCTTCTGCGGGCGTCAAGAACTACTTCCACACATTAATTCATGATTATCAGTACAAAAAGGTGCCTCATAAGGATATGCCCTCTATGTGGGATGTGAATCGTTCTAACCGTGCAGATGAAGGAAGCTCTCAACCTAAGGAAGAGTGGGGGAAAATCTTGGCGGCTGGGATTCACCGTCTGACAGGCATGCAAACTGTATTGATCGCAATACGGAGGTGATGCGTATGCTTATGTTCGCGATTGAAGATCTGAAGAAATCAATTGATAAGCTCATTGAGAAGGATTCACCACCACCACCGAAGAATTGATTAGTCATTGGTTTTGGCATCCCCTTGGCTTGTTCCAAGCTTGGGGGGAGTGCCGCGGTATCACATCACTATCTTTCATCTTTTTACGTTTTTAGTAGAGTCATATCATGAGTAGAGAAGTTATCATATAGGATGGTTTGCAGTATGGAAGTGCCTCTCCCTAGTTGGTTATCGTTGTATCCGTTGGTGTGAGTTGCCGGTTTGAAATATTAGTGAGAAGTTTCATCAATTACTTTATGCACACGTTATTTTAGTTTTCAATTTCTGTCGTATGGTTGAGCTTGTTGTTAGCATATGGTATCACTCTAGAGATCATCAAGTTAATCTAGTTGGTTTTGGCAAACTTAGCTTGGGTCAGCAGAAATAATAATTTGAGATGTTAGTATAAGAAAGAGAAATTTGCCTATTAGCTCATAAACTTAGTATTCACAAGTTAAGATCATTTGGGCTTTCAATGAATATTGCATGATTGGTTTCATCATATGTATATTTGTTTGTTTTCCCTCAACTCTTATACTTGCTACCCAGCCTTGCTAGCCAAAAACCCTGTACTGAGAGGGAATGCTTCTCGTGCATCCAAACCTTAAACCCCAAAACCTTGCCATTTGTGTCCACCATACCTTTCTACATGTGGTATTTCACCGCCACTCCAAGTAAATTGCTCATGTTCTACCTTTAAAACTTTCAAACTATTCCTGTTTTGTGTTCCTGCCTTAACTCATGAGGACGCAAATAGAGAATCTTTATCTCACTTGTTGATTGGACTCACACACCTAGACTAGTGGCTTCATCCGCTTATCCGAACGCTAGAAGAGCTGGCAGCGGGGTTCCCAACCCTAAATAATAATACAAATTCTTTTCACTCTTTTTGCCCCTGATTTATGAGTCAAAGCATAATTGTGTAAACAAAAGAGAAACAGGGATGACCTTCTATACCAGTTGCGTCCTTCTATGGGAGCCGCTCTTGTGAGTCTAGTTGGCTTGTGACGTACTATATTTTCTGTTTGCCATTCATTGACATAAACATACACCTCTCAAAACTTAGACACTCCTCCACGGGTTGTGATTGTTGGCAGGCACCCGAGGATTCGGTTAGCCATGGTTTGTGTAAGATGGATGGGAGGAGTGTCATGCATTTTATACCTCTGTTTATTAAATAAAAGCTCTAGCACATGAGTGGTCAATGCTTCCCTCTGCGAAGGGCTTATCTTTTACTTTTATGTTGAGTCAGCAAACCCATTTCCTTCTGTCTCTAGCAAGCATTTGAGTTGTTGTGATCTCATCATCTATATGTTGATTTATTCAATCATGTTTTCTATCCTTCTTTGTTTAGCACATGCTTTATTATCTGAATGAATATTACTTTGAAAGCTATGAATCACTGTAAAAGAGTTGCTAAAATTAAATATGTTAAGCTCTATACTATAAACCTTGTTATAAAGACTTCACCTAAGATAAGTATGATTTCATTAAATGTTCTCTGACCAAGAACGAAGTTTGCCATCACCAATTTGGATTCTCTCTTTTGCATCTTTGTTTGTGACTCCCATTACTCGTTTCAAGTTAAGTTATATGAGAGGAAGTTGCTGTCTATAATGATTGGTGCATAGATAGATGTGATGCTTCTTGTCCTTATTTTATTTATTGACTCTTCACTCCATAAACCTATGGTCATGTTTTCTGAGTTCTGTTTTGCTTGGGGACAAGCGAGGTGTAAGCTTGGGGGGAGTTGATACGTCCATTTTGAATCACTATTTTATATCATAATTTTTTGTTATTCATCGATATATTTCATGTTATGATGCATCACTTATGTTATTTTATCTTATTTTGCATATTTTATAATTTTCGGAGAATAAACACTGGGACCAGAAATTTGATGGAAAAAGCACCGTCGAGATACTATATTTCAGAAGATCATAATAAGAAGGGGGACACCGGGGGTGTCCTAAAAGTTCAGAGGAGGAACCTAGCCAGAAGGAGAGCCAGAGGGGGGCCACCAGGGGCCCACACCATGGGGTGGCGCGCCCCTGGCCGCGCCACCTAGGGGTGTGGCCACCCTGGCGCACCTCTGGGTGGTATTTTTCACGTGCTTGGCCCCGAGGGAACACTAAGCCTCATTCCATCGTCAAAGAATTATTCCTCTGCCGCCTCGGAGCGGAAAACACCCGAGAGACAAAAGCTCCCTGGCTGGGAGAAATCTGCCAGGGAAATTCCTCTCCGGAGAGGGGAAATCACCGCCATCGTCACCGTCATCACTCCAGACATCATCAAGATCGTCATCATCATCGTCATCATCACCAGCACCATCACCCTCATCATCCACCGTCATCCCGCTGTAAAAATTAGGGGCCTCTATCGTTGTTTTGCATTAGATCTCTCTCCCGATGTGGATTACTTGTTAGTAGTTGATGCTTGTGAGATTTATCGGTGTTTGCACTTTATGACCAGATTTTTATCATCCATTATATTACCTCTGATTAAGATGTCTTGTGAGTAGTTCGTGTTGTTCTTGAGGACATGGGAGAAGTCAAGTTGTTAGTAGTGAACTAATGTTGAATAATATTTAAGTTGTGGTGTCATTTTCCTAGTGGTGTCATGTGAACGTCGACTAAATGATACTTCACCATTTATGGGCCCAGGGGGATGCATCGTGTATTTCGCTACTAATTGTGGGGTTGCCGGAGTGACAGAAACCTAAAGGCCCGTTAGGACACCATTACATGAGGGAGCGTAGGATCCCGGAGTTTAAATCCGTGGTTAGATTTATTTCTTAATTACTTTCTTGTAGTTGCGGATGCTTGCAAGGGGTATAATCACAAGTATGTATTAGTCTTGGATGGGACGGTACATTAGCATAGGTTCACCCACACAACACTTATCAAAACGCCTAACATTAGTCAGCTGCATGGAACAAAAGCACTTGACAGAAACCTCCCGTGTGCCCTCGAGAACGTTTGTTAATCACAATAAACCCGCCGGCTTGTCCTTTGTTGAAGAAAGGATTGGGCCACTCGCTGCATATATTACTACTGCATTTTATTTACTCACACTTTATTTATCTGCAATATAAAAAACCCTACAAATCTATTTTCTAGTATTTACAGTTATTCCTTCATCGAAACTGCTTGTCAACACCTTCTGCTCCTCGTTGGATTCGACACTCTTATTTATCGAAAGTACTACGATACACCCACTATACTTGTGGGTCATCGCCCCCTGGCCGCGTCTAGGGGTGGTGTGGGCGCTTCGGGCGTCCACCGCCATCGCCCTTTCTCCTATTTATTCCCCCCAATACGTCAACCCTAAAAATATACCACTTTTTCCCGAAAAACAGCCGAGGCCGCCGTCATCATCAACCTGAGATCGCGAGGATTCTGGAGCTCTCCCCGGCACCCTGCCGGGAGGGGAATTCATCACCGGAGGGGTCTACGCAACCATGCCCGCCTCCGGAGTGATACATGAGTAGTTCATCCCTGGACTATGGGTCCATAGTAGTAGCTAGATGGTTGTCCTCTCCACTTTATGCCTCATGTTTAGATCTCGTGAGCTGCCTCACATGATCGAGATCATCTTATTGTAATGCTACATGTTGTGTTTGCTGGGATGCGATGATTATTGAATGCTATGTCTTTTGATTATCAATCTATCATGTTATCTTCAGGTGTATGTTATTTATGATATTGCATGCTCTCCGTTGTTAGTAGATGCTCTGGACAAGTATATGCTAGTGACTTGAAGAGGGAGTATTAATGCTCGATAGTGGGTTCATGCCTCCTTTAATCCTTTTCATCCGTGCTCGAGTGACAGAAACGTGACGGATGGAGAATGTGTTGTTGCCACTAGAGAGAAAACAACGATGTTTGCTTTGTTTACATTGTTTATATTACACACCTTCCTTACTGCGATTATCCGTTGCTTGCAAATTAATACCTAACGTTTGTTCGGATGATATTCGAAGGGTGGATTATTAGTCATAGACGCAGTTGGATGATGGTCTATGTATTTTGTGGTAATGCCCACATGAATCTCATAATAATATTTATGTCATGCATGTTTCTTTATCTATCAATTTCCCAGCTGTAATTTGTTCACCACGCATGTTAGCTATCTTCTATGGAGAGACACCTCTAGTGAACTGTGGAACCCGGTCCATTGTCTCATACTGATAATACAACCACTGCAATTACTATTTTCCACACCATACATTTAACCTCTTTGTTATCAGCAAAACCGGTGAGATTGACAACCTCACTGCTTCGTTGGGGCAAACTGAATTGTTTGTGTTGTGTAGGTTCCACGTTGTTGCTGAACCGGTAGTGTGTCCTACCATCTCAGCTGCATCAACCTTCTGAAGTTACTTCTTCCTCCTACTGGTCGATTCAACCTTTGTTTCTTTCTGAGGGAAACTTGCTACTGTGCTCTTCATACCTTTCTCTTGGGGTCTCCCAACGAACGTGTGTTACACGCACATCAAGCTAATTTATGGCGCCGTTGCGGGGGAGGAAGAGAATTTCTGCAAGTGGAGTTTCTCACTTCCAATCTCTTTACTTTATTTTAGTTTTGCTTAGTTTATTTTATTTTGTCTTGTTTGCTTCTCTTTATAAAAAACACACAAAAATTAGTTCTTATTCTAGTTGTAGTTTTATCCTGTTTTTAGTCTCGCCAAAATGAGTATTCCTGAAGTTGAGGTTCATTCTTTTAAACAAAAAGATGGAGAAAGCTTGAAAGATGCTTGGTATAGAATAAGAGATGGTCATCATAGATGCACTAAGAAATATTGCACTTTAATCCTTCTTAGGAATTTTTATGTTGGCATTACTAGCTGGTATAGGTGTGTTCTAGACACTCTTACAGGCGGAAATTTTCTTTGAACACCTGCTTTGGAAGCCTATAATTTAATTGAAAGTTTAGTTGGAACACCACCTACTAAGGTTGTTAAAACTAAGATCACTTTAGATGATGTTATTAAAAAGCTAAAAAATATGGAGAAAAATTTGCCAAATTTCCTTAATAATGCTAGCAAAGTTAATGAATCAATAATAAGTATCAACAAGAGAACTACTGTTTTAGAAGCTAGCAATATCTATGATAGTCAAAATATGAGGATTGGTAAATTAGAGGAGGCTATGGAAAATTTAAGCTCAACTTTTTCTTATCTTAAGTTTAAGAGGCAGAAACCTTCTATGGGAAAAGAGAAAAAAAATATGTATGTCCCCAAGGTTCCTAAACCAAAATCCCCTAATGTGCTTAAAATTAATAAAACTTTTAGTGAAACTTAAAGGGATTTGCATGTTGAATCATCTTCAGGTGTGTCTAAGGACCCATCGCCACAATTGGCGTTTTGGAGGAAATTATTGATTTGTATGCTTCTTCACTTGAGAACACGTGAATCCATTTTTCTGGGTCTAGCTAAAAGGCGTTAAAGAAAAGCACTTCTTCGGAGATCAACCATGGTTTTATTTTTGCTTTATTTTTCTCTGTTTTCTTTGAGTAAAGTGGTTGTATACTTCTGTAGAAACTCCTTTATATCTTTATTTTCATGTTTAAGTTGTGCCAAGTGAAGTTTCTGACGAAAATTGGAGTTTGTTTTGAATTTCTGCGCAGGAAACAGATTTCTGTTGTGCACCGTAAAAAATCGTATAAAATCCAAAAAGATCATAAAGACCTGAAATGTTTTGTGTTTATTCCTCAGCTAATTCCGAAATTTTTTCATTATTTAAGTTTTTTTATCTGAGCAACGTAAGTGCCCCGATTTTTTTTGTCTTTTACAGACTGTTCTGGTTTTGGCAGATTCTGCCATTTTTCTTGCATTTGCTCTTTTACGACGTCAAGTGGATTTCTTTGCTTCACGAAACATCAGTGGCTGTAGCTAATGTTTAAAATTATCAATAGCTCCTGTGCGCATGCATAACCTATGAATTTTTTATTGTTGCACTAACCCTCTAATGTGAATTACTCTTTGAGTGTGGTGTGAAGGAAGTTTTCAAGGGTCAAGAGAAGAGGGTGATATAATGTGATCAAGAAGAGTGCAAGGTCAAATCTTGGGGATGTCCCCGTGGTTCATACCAGAAAATTCTAAGAAGACTCAAGCATATAAGCTTGGGGATTCCCATGGGATCCCCTTTTTCATCAACAATTTATAAGGTCACTTCTAGTGAAACTATATTTTTATTTAGTCACATCATATGAAGTTTACTTGGAGCGTCTGTTTGTTTTTCTTTTGTTTTCCTTTGTTTTATTTTGTTTTACTTGCTGCAATAGTATTGTTGGACCCTAGCATTCTTTGTGTGGGAGAGACACTGCAAGAAATATGTTGATACACGACGCTCAGTTTTCGTCACTAAATCGTCACTATATGTCGTCCATGACGATCCCATAACGAAAAACAGATCGTTGAAAACCGAGCGTCAGTAATGAACCACGATGACGTTTTTTTGGAAGTCGTCATGGACATCCACGAAAATTTTAGACCGTCATAAGATTATGACGATCCAAAATCGTCAAGGGCAGTCCAGCCAGGCCACATCAGCTCCTACGTGGCGAGTCCTACATGGCAAAATTATGACGAAATCAAATCGTCGTGATCAAAATAAGCCCAGTCCATTTGCTGGTCTATATGGGCTAAGCCCACTAATTCAGCCCATTGATGATCTTTTTTCTCGGTCAATTATTGTCACTACATGGGCCAAGCCTAGTGCTTCTGTCCTTCTATTTTTTTTGGGCCTTGAGCATTTACTGCCTATTTATTCTTTAATTTCGATATTTTTTTTTTACCAAGGCTTTGCCTTATGGTATAGCATTTTTCACTTCTGGGCTTTGGCCTTGTATGATCAATATTGATTAGGCCAAGGCCCTTTTGTGAGTCCATGAAATATTTGATCCAATCCAATAACATTAAATTCACCAGAAAAAATAACTTTTAACCATATAGAGTCAAAACTGGTGACTACCAGAAACATTTATATGAAACAGAATTTGATGTAACCAAAGAGAATTCACTCAATTACACATTCACATCACAGCAAGCAAATATATTTCACAGTTACATCACAGCAAGTAGTATTTGCATAGAATACCTAACAATATAGTCAACTAGGCTTCGACCTCCCCGAGCTGTGTTCTTGCAGAATGACGATGCCGCTAGACCTGGCAAACAACAAGACAACAAAAATGTCAGCCACTTCAAACTTGTATCGTACATGTGAGTGAACGGAAATCATGTGATATGGATCCAATAAAAATTGACTGAAGCTACCATATTCATTTTCCAAATGGCATGTCATATGGTTGCAATTTGGTACCAGAAATTGAAGCATAGCACGTCTTACTAATTCAGTTCAACATAGAACCAGCAAACCAGGTTAGGGAGGAAAAAAGAGAGGATGGAAGGTGCTTACTTTAGTGGGTAGTGCCCAGCTTCATGCACTCCACGCCCAGCTGCATCAACACTAGAGCTGGAATAGCCGGGCAACGCCCAGCAGCATCAGCGGCCATGAGAGGTGAGGCTGCATCCGGCCTAGGAGCAGAAACATCACCGCCATAGCTGGAACAGCAGGGTCACACCTGACCAAACGAACACAAGATTTCATTAATGAGCACATTGACAGAATATGTATGCTAATTGCATAATGCAGAGAATCTGCCCAATCATATGTTAGGTAGAAACACCCAAAAATGCATTGACAACCATTAAATCAGCATGCTTGTGCCAAATTTGTTTTCATCAGAATATCTTTACAAAATATGACTTGTACAACTTATGCAGATAGATGAACAAACTTTATGAAATATAAACCTCTAAAGAAAGCGATAAACTGGAAAAGCGCTTCAATGATTAATTATTCATGGCAACACATCTAGAAAAAGGTTCAAGATCAGTGTACCCAACTATCGATACAATGTACGATGCCATGAAAATACTAGTTGTAATCTCAATACCATTATTAAATCGACATTCTTAGACCATGCAGGAAACTATGTGTTCTCTCCTGACAATTCATACACCAAGAGTAGTGCCCGGCAAATGGGAAGGCGGACTGATCATGTAGTAGAGACATATAAGCTATGAACTAAACCTTATGGCATGAAAATTCCAGAATGTTCAAACAAGATTCAGTTACATGTACAAATTGGAGAGCTAAATAACTACAACAGTTATCCTAATTAGCACAACAAAAATACAGTGCCATTGCTAGTAGATGATAGTCAGAGATTATTGTACCTCTGCAAGTAATAGGGCCGAGCTCACCTCAAGGAACCCGATCTGCGGCAACATGGCCAACACTAGAGACATCACCATCCCCATATTTTTTTCCTTGACAATAATGAGGTGTGAGAATTAGGTGATCAGATCTTAAATAGGCTAACAATGTTCATATTGAAGCATTATAAGGATCATCAAGCTCAAACCCATGTAAAAAAAGGCTAACAATTTTCATAATTCTAAGATGGCTAAGGTATGAGGAAGAACATTAGGAGGAACCAAAGTTGTCCAAGACAGAGTTGATAAGAGAACCAAGATGATAAGAGCAAAGCTCAATCATGTTCAGTTTATACACTTGGTCTAACCAGTAAGGATTGTATGTAACAGAGAAACAATATAGATTGATTCAGAATGTAACAACTTCATGAATTCTCTCTGATACAAAATCTTTGTCTCTCTCTAATCATGGAATGCACAGGAAGCAACATCAGGACTATAAAAAGCTCTAACAAACAGGAAGAAACATGCTCATGATTTTATTCTACATAAAATACACCTACTCGAAACTGCAGCAAATCCAAAGCACATTTTTTGTTAACCTACAAGGCTGTGAGGAGGAGGGATGAGAGGTATTACCGAGTGGCTTGCGACCGGAGGGGTCGTTCCTTCGGTGTAGCGGATCTCTGTCGGTAGCTGGCCATATCCTCCTTGTGGATGCGTTTGCTGGTCGCCACTGAAGGTTCCTGCTTCAATAAGAACGATGCGTTAGGGCAGGTTGAGGAGGAGGTGATGCGTCCTGTGGAAAGAATGAGAGATGGAAGAGGTGTAGAGCTTGAAATCGTCGTCGGTGAAGACCTCCACCGGCTTGCTCTCTAGATCCGCCACAACGGCGGCCATGGTGAGTTCTGTCCGCGGCGAGGTGGAAGAGAGGCGGTGAGCGCGCAATGAACGGGAGGTGGGGATCTAGCTCGGAACAGGGGAGAGGTGGACTCAAAGGGGGCGAGCGATGGAGGTCGCTTGGCGGCAGATCTGGTGCTGTCAGAAGCCTCCCTTCTCACTCCTTGTGCCACCGTCTGCTCTTCGATCTGGGTGCAGAAGGAGATCCGTCGCCAAAGAGCACGGACTCCACGGCTCCTCTTCGATCTGGGTGCAGGAGGACAAGAGGAAGGATGGGGGTGCGGTAGGACGGGAGGAACATGCGGTGAGGGCGCTCGAGGGTGGTGTTTTCTCGGGGAGGGGCTAGGGTTCGATACTCGATAGGGAGGGGCGATGCGGGTGGAGGCGGGGAGAGGAAAGCGTTTTGGCGCCGCTGCCGCCCGTAGCAGGGAGGGTGAGGCTAGGGTTTCGATAGGGAGGGGGCGATTCGGGTTGGGCTTTTATTTGGTATCTAGAAGAATTTACGTTACTGCCCCTGGTTATTTGTGTGCGTATGGGTGCATTTCTCCCGGTATTTGGTAATTTCACATGACTAAATAGATAGGCGGGAGATTCCCCCCCCCCCCACAGAATTTTTGTATTGAAAGAAAAAAATGTGGTCTATACCTTTTAAGGGTTTTGCTCTCTTAGAGAAATAAAATTAAATATTCTCGGAGGAAATTTAGGTTTATAATTTTTATAGGGTTTCTCCCGTTTTTACCGTCTTTGAACAACGAGAAATTTCTAATTTTCTCTTAACAAAAATATCATTTTTCGAGTGCAAAAAATAGGGTTTTCTGTGAAACCGGGCCAAATTTGAACTACAGGTGCCTCGTAGTTTTCTCGTGATTTTTTGAAAAAATCATTTTTAGGTACCCAAGTACCTATTTCAACATAGATACATCAAGAGTTCATCAAGATTCAACCGCTAGGTACGAACGGTCATGTCCCCCGTTTTGACCGTTCCCCGAAACCGGCTTAGAAATTTCTAGAAAATTTAGAAAAACACGAAATGATGCCAGACCTTCACGTGGTGTAATAATAAGTGATCTAGTATCCATTAAAAATAATAAACTTGGAATACGGAAGTTATCTCGAAAAAGTGTTCACAAAAATGAGCTGTCATTTCATGGCTTTCGGGCCAAATGACGGATGTTATGGCCACATCCATGGCATAGTTTCTTTAAATGTGCCCATATTCCACACAAAGATGCATATTGGAACAACGAACAATGTTGCCGAAGAAAGTTTTATTTTCCGTTGAATAAAAATACCATTTTCCATTTTCGGAGTGTCGAAAGCGGTTTTTTTTGTGAAGCATTGATGGCTAGGTTGAGACTCCAAGTGCAGAGTGTGTAGCTAGTCGCAAGCCATCTTCCCCACGAGGGTGACTCGAGGGTTTATATCGAACTCTTGGGGAGCCAGTATTTCAGCAGTTGTCTTCCAAGCTTCCTCCAGGATCCTGCAAACAAGTAGAGAATTTTGTGCCCTCAACCTCACCAAGTGGTTGTCAAGCACAAGGTGTGAGACTTCTAAATTGCAATGCAAAACTGAAATTAAATGTGCAATAAATAAATCTACTACTAAATGCAAATGAGAAAATAAATATGCAATGGATTGTTTTTGTATTTTTGTGATGCAAGTGGTGATGGAGATAATGTAAATTCGAATTGGAGATGAAAGTAAAGTAAAGTGCAAGTAAAGTAAATTGCAGCAAAGTAACTAGAGTGTTTTCTTATATTTAAAATAGGACCGGGGTTCATGGTTTCACACTTGCATTCTCTCAAATAAAGTAGTAGACGGTGGACATAAAGAATTACATGTGAGATTACAATAACATGTTTAACATTGAGTACTTTCATATGGGCATCACGTCCTAGCATAGAGATCTCTACGGTCATATTGATCCCTCTTATACTCCACCAAGATGCGAAATAAATCATAACACCTCGATAATTAAGGAAAAACCAGAGTATAGCTTTAAGCAATGTGACATGAAGGTGAAGTAAGAACTTGCTAGATCTAGTCATGGAGATTGATTAGTGTCACTTCAAATCCCCGGTAACAAGGTACTCCTTTTTATCCCTAGTGAGGTAACTAAGAAAGGTTTAACAAAACCTAAGTGGATCGCTGAACTTCTGTCACTTTCACAGCACTAGCCACCCCCCGTTACTCCAACTAATGCACCCATCACCCCACACACGCTCTCAAGAACTAGATTGATCAAAACTAGCAAATAAGAACGGGGTACATAAGATACATCTACTCAAATAACTCAAGAGAAACAATTGCAATCTAAGATTCAATAACTCATAGAAAAGATCCACCACATAGGAATTACAACGGTGCCCGTAATAATGTGAGACAGCTCATACGGATCTAATTAGTGAAGCACATAGAGAGAGAGAGATACAAGTGCTACTTCCACAAACCGATAGCCCTGGGGTGGACTACTCCCTCTTCATGGAGATGTCGATGGATATGACGTTGGAGGGGTAGGAGATCACACCGGCGACGCCCCGCCGGAGTTTTCCCCCTCCAATCTGGAACTCCAGGTCTCTGTTTCGGTGTTTCGGTGTTTCGACGGCGCTCCCCTCCGTAAGGGTACGAGGGACCCTTTTTATAGTCGGTTTTAGGTCAAGACGGAGTCGGTAAGTCGAAGATGGAAGGAATTGGGGCCATAGGGGCCAAAAGGGGGCCTCTCACGCGGCCAAGGAATCTGGCCGCGTGGAGGGTCCTCTTTTGGGCCTCCTTTCCCAATTCTCGTGGATGCTTTGCCCGCAAGTTTTCTCCTTCCAAGAAAATGACCCCCGCAGATTTTCAGGTGATTTCACGGAAGTTTGCCCCCTGAAACGTCAAAAATATGGAAAACGGGGTTTCTGACAGGCAGGGTTAATTCCATAAAAGTTGGGGGACTTTGTAATTTAACCCCAAAATACTATAAAACATTGAAATATACCCTTATATGATGCAATATGTAATAGAAAACCATGTGAAAATATGCAAAATTCATCTATGCATTTTACATGCATCAACATCCCCAAGCTTAAACCATGCTCGTCCTCGAGTATGAAGGTGGTAAAACTAAGATGGGTTTTGCATATTGAAACAATCATGGGATATCAAGGAGGATTATTCATGCTACATATAATCAAATGATTAATACTAGAAATGAGTAGAAATATACAATTCATGTTGTAAGAAATATCAAATATGTAAGCAAAGATGCTTCATGAAAGTTCACAAAGTGTATAATGAAATAAAAGCACTATGGACCAAATGCATACACAAAATGAAAAATAAAATCCTATATTGGTCAAAGAATAGCATAATGGAGAATAGAAAATATAGTGGACACTTTGGAGAAAATTGAGTACAGGTAAAACATGATCAAGTCTTATTTAGCCTCTAAATTATTCAACTAAAATTACTAATTGAAATGTGGTATCCATTGATCTAGGACTCTCATTGCCCCTTTATCACTAGCATCTTAAAATTGTGAGTATTGAAGTAATGAGAATGACAAGGTGGTTGAAAGCCTCATGCCCCGTGAGTGTGAAAACCTACTCCATGATTACTCAACTTAAGATTCCTAATAAGCTTTGTACAATCATAATAAGTATTATGACATCATAGAGAACCGCAAAGAGGTAACTCTTGCCCCATGACATGGAAACAAGCCCATGTTACAATGACAAGATGAACAAACAGAGTAGACTCATCATCCTTTTTATTTTCATTCACTATTATGCATAGCTTCTTATTTTATTATAGGATGTGTTGTAGAGTCACTCAAGCTGTAAGTAAATTTCCACCATGATAAAGCATGGCTTGGGTTAGCGGCCCAATGCGTTTCTCTAGTCATATAGATACCTCTATTTCATTTCGGCATGGCAGGAGTCCAAAAACAAAAGTACATGATATCAACCAAATGTAAATTTTTTATGCAATGTTGAAAGCTTTCCGGTGATACACGTTTATAGATACCTCCCAACCACACACTTGTCAAACGCAAAACTTGTGGCTCCCATTATTGTGTCATGTTTATTAGATGCATAAAAAGTAAAGTGTGCCTTCAAAAATTCGTGAGAGTCCTATCCCAAGTTCAACCCATGACAATTAATAAAGTGAATATCTTAATTTAGAACATAAATAACACAATAACATGGTGAACCTACTCGGAATAGCAATGAAGCTAATGGGAAGATATGGTGGACTCACTGGAAATACTTGGCTAAGGAGTGTTGGAAACAAGTTTTTACTTGTTGGAATTTTTAAATTTTTGGGCCAGAAAGAGGGAGATAGTTGACCAGCTACTATGCATGCATATGTCCATAGAACTACTCATTTCATGACAAACTAAATAAACCAGCAATTAACATCAAGGACATGAATAAGAGATAGCTCAAGACAACATTATTGCAAATTTCTACACATAAAAAGCCTATAAATCATGCAAACATATGTAGCTCTTCAAATCAACCATGGCATCCCTATTCCATGTCATAATAATAGCATCCAATACATTCCAAACCCAAACTCCAGTAGCTCAATATCATATAAAATGATGGTGGTGGTCTTATCAAAACAAAAATAAAAACAAAAACTAGACGCTTCAAGTCTCTACGATAAATGCTTTGCTTAGAAAAACAGAAAGTAGACGTGTGCTAACCAAAAGAGTGTAGCTCCAGTGGAGTGTTCATCACATCCCCAAGCTTATGGCTTTCACCATTCTTGGATGTCTTGAGGCGCAGCTCCTCTATTCCCTGTGAAAAAAACTTCACAAAACATGTTTCTCTCATTCTTTTTCTGTGGGGTGAGATTAGCAAGGACAAACAAATCACATGCTTGCTGTGCAAAATTCCAAATCAAATGCTCCATTAGATAGAAAATAAAGTTCATTAATTTGTATGTTCACTCTCTTGCTTGAAAGAATCATGGAAATTCGATTCCCAAGCCCAAAGAGTGCATAAAACAAAATAAGGCAGAATCTGTCCAGAAAAGCAACAGCAGCAAAACGAACTTTTTCCCTAAGCTAGACTCGTCAAAAAATTAAGCCAATTTTTGTGCTTACATAGGACGAAAAGTTGCATAACATACTAAAAAATTAGCTCAATCCGACATACCAATAAAAAACGTAAAATCATACGGTGAGCAGACTCGTGCTGAAACAGAAATTTCATGCACTAGGATAGCAACTTATAAGTCCAAATGGGTTTGACTTGACTCTTTATTGAAAACTCCAGAATTAAAACAAAAAAACTAATATCTTGAGACAGAAAGAGGACACTAGGAAAATCCAAACAAAAACAACCGGGTTGCCTCCCGTAAAGCGCTTTCTTTTTAGCCATATAGCTAGGCTTTACTTACTTGATAATCAAGAGGGATAAAGCTCATGAGGGAGCTTGTTCTTCAGCGTGCCCCTCTTCCTTGGGAAGTGCTCCATGCTTTTCTTGTGAGGGAACTGAAACTTGACATTACCTTCCTTGGAGTCTATGATTGCACCTGTAGTACGAAGAAAAGGTCTCCCCAAAATAATAGGACTAGGGGATTTATCCCCCATATCCATAATAATGAAATCAACGGGTACGAAAGTCATGTGCAATTCAATCATAACATCTTTTACTTGTCCTATAGCATGTTTAGTAGAGTTATCAGCAAGGACAAATTCACTTGAGCACTTTTCTAAATTTTCTAGTTCTAGCAATTCATATAATTCTTTAGAGAGTACCGATACAGTAGAACCTAGATCTAACATAGCATGGTGAATTTCTTTTCCAATTGAACCTAGCACCTTGGGGATCCATGCATCCCCAAGCTTAGGAGGTATCATGGCCTCATTCTTGTACCTAGCAATTTTTTCTTGCAAGACATGATTAGCAATATAAGATCCAAAGCCATGTTGATTAACATTTATAGTGGGATCACTAGCAAATTTTTGTAGAGTAGCAATAAGTTCTTGCAAGCTACTTTTTTCTAAATCAAGCAATGGATACTTAATTTCAGTAAGCATCATAATTTCCTCTACTTTACTCTCTAATTTAGCTAGCATGCTTGATTCATGAGGAATAATTTCATCTTTGCTAGCAAGATAAGACATATATGGAAGTAAATATTCAGGGTACTTCACTATTTCATTCAAAGTTTCTTCTAAGCTAGTAGGGACATGCTCACTTGTATTCTCAGCAATATGATCAATATTTTTAATAATAGTAGCAGAAATAGTGATAGAATTCATTCCTACACTAGGTTGTGCTTGTGGCTTTCCTGCTGACATGCTTAATAGAGTTGCTTGATTATCAGCTAATTTTGACAATGCTTTATCTAAATTCGAAGATTGAAGTTGCAATCCTTTAATATCACTACTAATAGATGCAATAGACTTATTTAACTCATGTATCATAGCATTGTGACTAGCAACTTGTTCCATAAGCAATTTATTAGATTCAGAAATTTCACTAGAAGGCTTCCACTTATTTTCATTAGCATTAGGATATGGAACAAAAGGTTATTTTGGCACATAAGGAGGTTTACTATATGAATTGTAAGCATTAACAAAAACATTGCTACCATAATTCCTAACAAAATTAACATCCACACTTTCAGAATTACTACCAACTAGCTCCTGCAAAGGCACATTCTCCATATTTTGTTTATTAATAAAAGCAAGAATAGTGTCCATTTTAGAAGACAAATCATTGGTTTCTTGAATTGAGTTTATTTTCTTAGTGGGATTGGGTGCTCTTTCAGTATTCCATTGACTATAATTTTGCAATATGCTTTCTAATATGCTCTTAGCCTCACCTGCGGTTTTACTCATAAAGGCACCTCCAGCAGCAGAATCAAGTATATTTCTAGACATGTAGTTTAGACCATTATAAAAAGAGTGTAGTATGGTCCATTCATTTACTCCATGTGATGGGCATGTTCTAATCATTAATTTAATTCTATCCCATGCCATGGCTACATGTTCATTATCATTTTGCCTAAATGAGAGGATATTATTCCTATTTTGCAATCTTTTAACGGGAGGATAATATTTCTTAATGAAAGCTTCTTTTAAATCATCCCAAGACTTTATACTAGCTGTAGGTAGTGAAAGTAACCATTCTTTAGCCTTTCCTCTAAGTGAAAAAGGAAATAATTTTAGTTTTAAAACACTACTTTCCACATTTTTAAATTTTTGCATATCACATATTTCCATGAAATCATGAAGATGCATAGATGCATCCTCCATAGCACTACCACCAAATTGCTCTCTAGTAATTAAATTCAATAAACTAGGACTTACTTCATAGCTTTCATCTTGTATTTCAGGTGTAGTAATTGGCCTAGCAATGAATTGGTCATTGGGTGTATTTGTGTAGTCACTTAATTTAGTTCTATCACCCATTTTAACAGTTTTTATGTAGTTTTTAATTTTTTATGCAAAACTGAAAAGTAAAGTAACTAGGCAAATTAGAAATACTAAAATAAACTAGATAACTAAATGCAAAACTAAAATGCAAACTAAAATAAAATATGCAAGACAAAACAAAAACAAGAACAAAAACAAAACAAAAACAAGACAAGAAACAAAACAATCTACTTGAAAGAAGGTGGAGATAGAAAGGACGGTACTCACGTAGGTGCAACCTCCCCAAGCTTAGGTGTTTGCACACCTTGTTGGTGATGAAGACTTCTTGTGAGCTCCCTTGGACAACTCCTTCACCTATGGCTCCCCGGCAACGGTGCCAGAAAAACGCTTGATGGCTAGGTTGAGACTACAAGTGCAGAGTGTGTAGCTAGTGGCAAGCCTTCTTCCCCACGCGGGTGACTCGAGGGTTTATATCGAACTCTTGGGGAGCCAGTATTTCAGCAGTTATCTTCCAAGCTTCCTCCAGGATCCTGCAAACAAGTAGAGAATTTTGTGCCCTCAACCTCACCAAGTGGTTGTCAAGCACAAGGTGTGGGACTTCTAAATTGCAATGCAAAACTGAAAGTAAATGTGCAATAATTAAATCTACCACTAAATGCAAATGAGAAAATAAATATGCAATGGATTGTTTTTGTATTTTTGTGATGCAAGTGGTGATGGAGATAATGTACATTCGAATTGGAGATGCAAGTAAAGTAAAGTGCAAGTAAAGTAAATTGCAGCAAAGTAACTAGAGTGTTTTCTTATATTTAAAATAGGACCGGGGTTCATGGTTTCACACTTGCATTCTCTCAAATAAAGTAGTAGACGGTGGACATAAAGAATTACATGTGAGATTACAATAACATGTTTAACATTGAGTACTTTCATATGGGCATCACATCCTAGCATAGAGATCTCTACGGTCATATTGATCCCTCTTATACTCCACCAAGATGCGAAATAAATCATAACACCTCGATAATTAAGGAAAAACCAGAGTATAGCTTTAAGCAATGTGACATGAAGTTGAAGTAAGAACTTGCTAGATCTAGTCATGGAGATTGATTAGTGTCACTTCAAATCCCGGTAACAAGGTACTCTGTTTTATCCCTAGTGAGGCAACTAAGAAAGGTTTAACAAAACCTAAGTGGATCGCTGAACTTCTGTCACTTTCACAGCACTAGCCACCCCCCGTTACTCCAACTAATGCACCCATCACCCCACACACGCTCTCAAGAACTAGATTGATCAAAGCTAGCAAATAAGAACGGGGTACATAAGATACATCTACTCAAATAACTCAAGAGAAACAATTGCAATCTCAGATTCAATAACTCATAGAAAAGATCCACCACATAGGAATTACCACGGTGCCCGTAATCATGTGAGGCAGCTCATACGGATCTAATTAGTGAAGCACATAGAGAGAGATACAAGTGCTACTTTCACAAACCCATATCCCTGGGGTGGACTACTCCCTCTTCATGGAGATGTAGATGGAGATGACGTTGGAGGGGTAGGAGATCACACCGGCGGCGCCCCGCCGGAGTTTTCCCCCTCCAATCTGGAACTCCAGGTCTCTGTTTTGGTGTTTCGGTGTTTCGGCGGCGCTCCCCTCCGTAAGGGTACGGGGGACCCTTTTTATAGTCGGTTTTAGGTCAAGACGGAGTCGGTAAGTCGAAGATGGAAGGAATTGGGGCCACAGGGGCCAACAGGGGGCCTCTCACGCGGCCAAGGAATCTGGCCGCGTGGAGGGTCCTCTTTTGGGCCTCCTTTCCCAATTCTCGTGGATCCTTCGCCCGCAAGTTTTCTCCTTCCAAGAAAATGACCCCCGCAGATTTTCAGGCGATTTCGCGGAAGTTTGCCCCCTGAAACGTCAAAAATATAGAAAACGGGGTTTCTGACAGGCAGGGTTAATTCCATAAAAGTTGAGGGACTTTGTAATTTAACCCCAAAATACTATAAAACATTGAATTATACCCTTATATGATGCAATATGTAATAGAAAACCATGTGAAAATATGCAAAATTCATCTATGCATTTTACATGCATCGAGCATCTACCAAAAATATGTTGCAAAATTGCACCAAATAAAATTATAGAGTTACTAGACCAATTTTATATACAAAAACTCAAATTACTTCCTCTAAACATCTTTCCATCCACCTCTTTTGAAATAGACAAATTTCTGCCGATTTCGCTGAAACCGGGCCAAATTTGAACTACAGGTGCCTCGTAGTTTTCTCTTTATTTTTTGCAAAAATCATTTTTAGATGCACAACTACCTATTTCAATAGAGATATACAAGTATTTTATCAATATTCAACCTCTAGCTACGAACGGTCATGCCCGCCGTCTTGACTTTTTCCTAAAACCCGCTTAGAAAATTCCAGAAAATTCAAAAAAACACGAAATGATGCAAGACCTTCGCGTGGTGTCATTTTATATGTCCTAGTATCCACCAAAAACAATAAACTTGGAATACGACAGTTGGGTTCAAAATGTGTTCACATAAATGAGCTATCTCCTCTGAAGATGCTTGGGTTTCAGGCCAAATGACGGGTGTTATGGCCACATCCATGGTATAGTTTGTTTAAATGTGCCCATATTCTGCCCAAACATGCATATTGGAACAACAAACAATCTTGCCGAAGAAAGTTTTATTTGTCTCTTAATAAAAATACCATTTTCCATTTTCGGAGTGTCAAAACAGGGTTTTTTTGTGAAGCACATACCAAAAATATGTTGAAAAAATGCACCAAATAAAATTATGAAATTACTATACCATATTTCATGTTCAAATAACCAAATTAAAACCTCCCGATAGCTTAAAATACACCTCTTTTGAAAAAGACAAATTTCTATCGATTCAGTTGGAACCGGGTCAAAATTGAACTACAGGTGCCTCGTAGTTTGGTCATGATTTTTTGTAAAAATCATTTTTAGGTACACAAGTACCTATTTCAATAGAGATATATCAAGAGTTTATCAATATTCAACTCCTATATACAAACGGTCATGCCCGCCGTCTTGACTTTTTCGTGAAACCGACATAGAAAATTTGAGCAAATTCAAAGAAACTCGAAATGATGCAAGACCTTCGCGTGGTGTCATTATATATGTCCTAGTATCCACAAAAAAATAATAAACTTGGAATACGACAGTTGGGTTCAAAAGTTGTTCACATAAATGAGCTATCTCCTCCGAAGATTCTTGGGTTTTGGGCCAAATGACGGGTGTTATGGCCACATCCATGGTATAGTTTGTTTAAATGTGCCCATATTCTACCCAAACATTCAGATTGGAACAACAAACAATCTTTCCGAAGAAAGTTTTATTTTTCTCTTAATAAAAATACCATTTTCCATTTTCGGAGTGTCAAAACAGGGTTTTTTTGTGAAGCACGTACCAAAAATATGTTGCAAAAATGCACCAACGAAAATTATGAAGTTACTATACCATATTTCATGTTCAAATAACCAAATTACAACCTCCCTATAGCTTAAAATACAGCTCTTTTGAAAAAGACAATTTTCTACCGATTTAGTTGGAACCGGGTCAAAATTGAACTACAGGTGCCTCGTAGTTTGGTCATGATTTTTTGTAAAAATCATTTTTAGGTAGACAAGTACCTATTTCAATAGAAATATAGCAAGAGTTTATCAATATTCAACTCCTATATACGAACGGTCATGCCCGCCGTCTTGACTTTTTTGTGAAACCGACATAGAAAATTCAAAAAAACTCGAAATGATGCAAGACCTTCGCGTGGTGTCATTATATATGTCCTAGTATCCACCAAAAATAATAAACTTGGAATACGACAGTTGGGTTCAAAAGGTGTTCACATAAATGAGCTATCTCCTCCGAAGATTCTTGGGTTTCGGGCCAAATGACGGGTGTTATGGCCACATCCATGGTATAGTTTGTTTAAATGTGCCCATATTCTACCCAAACATGCATATTGGAACAACAAACAATCTTGCCGAAGAAAGTTTTATTTTTCTCTTAATAAAAAATACCATTTTCCATTTTTGGAGTGTCAAAATAGGGTTTTTTTTTTGAAGCACATACCAAAAATATGTTGCAAAAATGCACCAACTAAAATTATGAAGTTACTATACCATATTTCATGTTCAAATAACCAAATTAAAACCTCCTGATAGCTTAAAATACACCTCTTTTGAAAAAGACAAATTTCTACCAATTCAGCTGGAACTGGGTCAAAATTGAACTATAGGTGCCTCGTAGTTTGGTCATGATTTTTTTGTAAAAATCATTTTTAGGTACACAAGTACCTATTTCAATAGATATGTAGCAATAGTTTATCAATATTCAACTCCTATATACGAACGGTCATGCCCGCCGTCTTGACTTTTTCGTGAAACCGACATAGAAAATTTCAGAAAATTCAAAAAAACTCGAAATGATGCAAGACCTTCGCGTGGTGTCATTATATATGTCCTAGTATGCACCAAAAATAATAAACTTGGAATACGACAGTTGGGTTCAAAAGGTGTTCACATAAATGAGCTATCTCCTCCGAAGATTCTTGGGTTTCGGGCCAAATGACGGGTGTTATGGCCACATCCATGGTATAGTTTGTTTAAATGTGCCCATATTCTACCCCAACATGCATATTGGAACAAAAAACAATCTTGCCTAAGAAAGTTTTATTTTTCTCTTAATAAAAATACCATTTTACATTTTCGGAGTGTCAAAACAGGGTTTTTTTGTGAAGCACATACCAAAAATATGTTGCAAAAATGCACCAACTAAAATTATGAAGTTACTATACCATATTTCATGTTCAAATAACCAAATTTCAACCTCCCGATAGCTTAAAATACACCTCTTTCGAAAAAGACAAATGTCTACCGATTTAGTTGGAACCGGGTCAAAATTGAACTACATGTGCCTCGTAGTTTGGTCATGATTTTTTGTAAAAATCATTTTTAGGTACACAAGTGCCTATTTCAATAGATATATAGCAATATTTTATCAATATTCAACTCCTATATACGAACGGTCATGCCCGCCGTCTTGACTTTTTCGTGAAATCGACATAGAATATTTCAGAAAATTCAAAAAAACTCGAAATGATGCAAGACCTTCGCGTGGTGTGATTATATATGTCCTAGTATCCACAAAAAATAATAAACTTGGAATACGACAGTTGGGTTCAAAAGGTGTTCACATAAATGAGCTATCTCCTCCAAAGATTCTTGGGTTTCGGGCCAAATAACGGGTGTTATGGCCACATCCATGGCATAGTTTGTTTAAATCTGCCCATATTCTACCCAAACATGCATATTGGCACAACAAACAATCTTGCCGCAGAAAGTTTTATTTTTCTCTTAATAAAAATACCATTTTCCATTTTCGGAGTGTCAAAACAGGTTTTTTTTTGTGAAGCACATACCAAAAATATGTTGCAAAAATGCACCAACTAAAATTATGAAGTTACTATACCATATTTTATGTTCAAATAACCAAATTACAACCTCCCGATAGCTTAAAATACACCACTTTTGAAAAAGACAAATTTCTACCGATTCAGGTGGAACCGGGTCAAAATTGAACTACACGTGCCTCGTAGTTTGGTCATGATTTTTTGTAAAAATCATTTTTAGGTACAAAAGTACCTATTTCAATAGATATATAGCAAGAGTTTATCAATATTCAACTCCTATATACGAACGGTCATGCCCGCCGTCTTGACTTTTTCGTGAAACCGACATAATTTTTTTTCATGAAATTCAAAAAAACTCGAAATGATGCAAGACCTTCGCGTGGTGTCATTATATATGTCCTAGTATCCACCAAAAATAATAAACTTGGAATACGATAGTTGGGTTCAAAAGGTGTTCACATAAATGAGATATCTCTTCCGAAGATTCTTGGGTTTCGGGCCAAATGACGGGTGTTATGGCAACATCCATGGTATAGTTTGTTTAAATGTTCCCATATTCTACCCAAACATGCATATTGGAACAACAAACAATCTTGCCGAAGAAAGTTTTATTTTTCTCTTAATAAAAATACCATTTTCTATTTTCGGAGTGTCAAAACATGGTTTTTTTGTGAAGCACATACCAAAAATATGTTGCAAAAATGCACCAACTAAAATTATGAAGTTACTATACCATATTTCATGTTCAAATAACCAAATTAGAACCTCCCGGTAGCTTAAAATACACCTCTTTTGAAAAAGACAAATTTCTACCGATTTAGTTGGAACCGGGTCAAAATTGAACTACAGGTGCCTCGTAGTTTGGTCATGATTTTTTGTAAAAATCATTTTTAGGTACAAAAGTACCTATTTCAATAGAGATATAGCAAGAGTTTATCAATATTCAACTCCTATATACGAACGGTCATGCCCGCCGTCTTGTCTTTTTCGTTAAACCGACTTAGAAAATTTCAGAAAATTCAAAAAAACTCGAAATGATGCAAGACCTTCGCGTGGTTACATTATAAATATCCTAGTATCCACCAAAAATAATATACTTGGAATACGACAGTTGGGTTCAAAAGGTGTTCACATAAATGAGCTATCTCCTCCAAAGATTCTTGGGTTTCGGGCCAAATGACGGGTGTTATGGCCACATCCATGGCATAGTTTGTTTAAATCTGCCCATATTCTACCCAAACATGCATATTGGCACAACAAACAATCTTGCCGCAGAAAGTTTTAGTTTTCTCTTAATAAAAATACCATTTTCCATTTTCGGAGTGTCAAAACAGGTTTTTTTTTGTGAAGCACATACCAAAAATATGTTGCAAAAATGCACCAACTAAAATTATGAAGTTACTATACCATATTTTATGTTCAAATAACCAAATTACAACCTCCCGATAGCTTAAAATACACCACTTTTGAAAAAGACAAATTTCTACCGATTCAGGTGGAACCGGGTCAAAATTGAACTACACGTGCCTCGTAGTTTGGTCATGATTTTTTGTAAAAATCATTTTTAGGTACAAAAGTACCTTTTTCAATAGATATATAGCAAGAGTTTATCAATATTCAACTCCTATATACGAACGGTCATGCCCGCTGTCTTGACTTTTTCGTGAAACCGACATAAAAATTTCATGAAATTCAAAAAAACTCGAAATGATGCAAGACCTTCGCGTGGTGTCATTATATATGTCCTAGTATCCACCAAAAATAATAAACTTGGAATACGATAGTTGGGTTCAAAAGGTGTTCACATAAATGAGATATCTCTTCCGAAGATTCTTGGGTTTCGGGCCAAATGACGGGTGTTATGGCAACATCCATGGTATAGTTTGTTTAAATGTTCCCATATTCTACCCAAACATGCATATTGGAACAACAAACAATCTTGCCGAAGAAAGTTTTATTTTTCTCTTAATAAAAATACCATTTTCTATTTTCGGAGTGTCAAAACAGGGTTTTTTTGTGAAGCACATACCAAAAATATGTTGCAAAAATGCACCAACTAAAATTATGAAGTTACTATACCATATTTCATGTTCAAATAACCAAATTAGAACCTCCCGGTAGCTTAAAATACACCTCTTTTGAAAAAGACAAATTTCTACCGATTTAGTTGGAACCGGGTCAAAATTGAACTACAGGTGCCTCGTAGTTTGGTCATGATTTTTTGTAAAAATCATTTTTAGGTACAAAAGTACCTATTTCAATAGAGATATAGCAAGAGTTTATCAATATTCAACTCCTATATACGAACGGTCATGCCCGCCGTCTTGTCTTTTTCGTTAAACCGACTTAGAAAATTTCAGAAAATTCAAAAAAACTCGAAATGATGCAAGACCTTCGCGTGGTTACATTATAAATGTCCTAGTATCCACCAAAAATAATATACTTGGAATACGACAGTTGGGTTCAAAAGGTGTTCACATAAATGAGCTATCTCCTTCGAAGATTCTTGGGTTTCGGGCCAAATGACGGGTGTTATGGCCACATCCATGGCATAGTTTGTTTAAATGTTCCTATATTCTACCCAAACATGCATATTGGCACAACAAACAATCTTGCCGCAGAAAGTTTTATTTTTCTCTTAATAAAAATACCATTTTCTATTTTCGGAGTGTCAAAACAGGTTTTTTTTTTTGAAGCACATACCAAAAATATGTTGCAAAAATGCACCAACTAAAATTATGAAGTTACTATACCATATTTTATGTTCAAATAACCAAATTACAACCTCCCGATAGCTTAAAATACACCACTTTTGAAAAAGACAAATTTCTACCGATTCAGGTGGAACCGGGTCAAAATTGAACTACACGTGCCTCGTAGTTTGGTCATGATTTTTTGTAAAAATCATTTTTAGGTACAAAAGTACCTTTTTCAATAGATATATAGCAAGAGTTTATCAATATTCAACTCCTATATACGAACGGTCATACCCGCCGTCTTGACTTTTTCGTGAAACCGACATAAAAATTTCATGAAATTCAAAAAAACTCGAAATGATGCAAGACCTTCGCGTGGTGTCATTATATATGTCCTAGTATCCACCAAAAATAATAAACTTGGAATACGATAGTTGGGTTCAAAAGGTGTTCACATAAATGAGATATCTCTCCGAAGATTCTTGGGTTTCGGGCCAAATGACGGGTGTTATGGCAACATCCATGGTATAGTTTGTTTAAATGTTCCCATATTCTACCCAAACATGCATATTGGAACAACAAACAATCTTGCCGAAGAAAGTTTTATTTTTCTCTTAATAAAAATACCATTTTCTATTTTCGGAGTGTCAAAACAGGGTTTTTTTGTGAAGCACATACCAAAAATATGTTGCAAAAATGCACCAACTAAAATTATGAAGTTACTATACCATATTTCATGTTCAAATAACCAAATTAGAACCTCCCGGTAGCTTAAAATACACCTCTTTTGAAAAAGACAAATTTCTACCGATTTAGTTGGAACCGGGTCAAAATTGAACTACAGGTGCCTCGTAGTTTGGTCATGATTTTTTGTAAAAATCATTTTTAGGTACAAAAGTACCTATTTCAATAGAGATATAGCAAGAGTTTATCAATATTCAACTCCTATATACGAACGGTCATGCCCGCCGTCTTGTCTTTTTCGTTAAACCGACTTAGAAAATTTCAGAAAATTCAAAAAAACTCGAAATGATGCAAGACCTTCGCGTGGTTACATTATAAATGTCCTAGTATCCACCAAAAATAATATACTTGGAATACGACAGTTGGGTTCAAAAGGTGTTCACATAAATGAGCTATCTCCTCCGAAGATTCTTGGGTTTCGGGCCAAATGACGGGTGTTATGGCCACATCCATGGCATAGTCTGTTTAAATGTTCCCATATTCTACCCAAACATGCATATTGGAACAACAAACAATCTTGCCGCAGAAAGTTTTATTTTTCTCTTAATAAAAATACCATTTTCCATTTTCGGAGTGTCAAAACAGGTTTTTTTTTTGTGAAGCACATACCAAAAATATGTTGCAAAAATGCACCAACTAAAATTATGAAGTTACTATACCATATTTTATGTTCAAATAACCAAATTACAACCTCCCGATAGCTTAAAATACACCACTTTTGAAAAAGACAAATTTCTACCGATTCAGGTGGAACCGGGTCAAAATTGAACTACACGTGCCTCGTAGTTTGGTCATGATTTTTTGTAAAAATCATTTTTAGGTACAAAAGTACCTATTTCAATATATATATAGCAAGAGTTTATCAATATTCAACTCCTATATACGAACGGTCATGCCCGCCGTCTTGACTTTTTCGTGAAACCGACATAAAAATTTCATGAAATTCAAAAAAACTCGAAATGATGCAAGACATTCGCGTGGTGTCATTATATATGTCCTAGTATCCACCATAAATAATAAACTTGGAATACGATAGTTGGGTTCAAAAGGTGTTCACATAAATGAGATATCTCTTCCGAAGATTCTTGGGTTTCGGGCCAAATGACGGGTGTTATGGCAACATCCATGGTATAGTTTGTTTAAATGTTCCCATATTCTACCCAAACATGCATATTGGAACAACAAACAATCTTGCCGAAGAAAGTTTTATTTTTCTCTTAATAAAAATACCATTTTCTATTTTCGGAGTGTCAAAACAGAGTTTTTTTGTGAAGCACATACCAAAAATATGTTGCAAAAATGCACCAACTAAAATTATGAAGTTACTATACCATATTTCATGTTCAAATAACCAAATTAGAACCTCCCGGTAGCTTAAAATACACCTCTTTTGAAAAAGACAAATTTCTACCGATTTAGTTGGAACCGGGTCAAAATTGAACTACAGGTGCCTCGTAGTTTGGTCATGATTTTTTGTAAAAATCATTTTTAGGTACAAAAGTACCTATTTCAATAGAGATATAGCAAGAGTTTATCAATATTCAACTCCTATATACGAACGGTCATGCCCGCCGTCTTGTCTTTTTCGTTAAACCGACTTAGAAAATTTCAGAAAATTCAAAAAAACTCGAAATGATGCAAGACCTTCGCGTGGTTACATTATAAATGTCCTAGTATCCACCAAAAATAATATACTTGGAATACGACAGTTGGGTTCAAAAGGTGTTCACATAAATGAGCTATCTCCTCCGAAGATTCTTGGGTTTCGGGCCAAATGACGGGTGTTATGGCCACATCCATGGCATAGTTTGTTTAAATCTGCCCATATTCTACCCAAACATGCATATTGGCACAACAAACAATCTTGCCGCAGAAAGTTTTATTTTTCTCTTAATAAAAATACCATTTTCCATTTTCGGAGTGTCAAAACAGGTTTTTTTTTTTGTGAAGCACATACCAAAAATATGTTGCAAAAATGCACCAACTAAAATTATGAAGTTACTATACCATATTTTATGTTCAAATAACCAAATTACAACCTCCCAATAGCTTAAAATACACCACTTTTGAAAAAGACAAATTTCTACCGATTCAGGTGGAACCGGGTCAAAATTGAACTACACGTGCCTCGTAGTTTGGTCATGATTTTTTGTAAAAATCATTTTTAGGTACAAAAGTACCTTTTTCAATAGATATATAGCAAGAGTTTATCAATATTCAACTCCTATATACGAACGGTCATACCCGCCGTCTTGACTTTTTCGTGAAACCGACATAAAAATTTCATGAAATTCAAAAAAACTCGAAATGATGCAAGATCTTCGCGTGGTGTCATTATATATGTCCTAGTATCCACCAAAAATAATAAACTTGGAATACGATAGTTGGGTTCAAAAGGTGTTCACATAAATGAGATATCTCTTTCGAAGATTCTTGGGTTTCGGGCCAAATGACGGGTGTTATGGCAACATCCATGGTATAGTTTGTTTAAATGTTCCCATATTCTACCCAAACATGCATATTGGAATAACAAACAATCTTGCCGAAGAAAGTTTTATTTTTCTCTTAATAAAAATACCATTTTCTATTTCCGGAGTGTCAAAACAGGGTTTTTTTGTGAAGCACATACCAAAAATATGTTGCAAAACTGCACCAACTAAAATTATGAAGTTACTATACCATATTTCATGTTCAAATAACCAAATTAGAACCTCCCAGTAGCTTAAAATACACCTCTTTTGAAAAAGACAAATTTCTACCGATTTAGTTGGAACCGGGTCAAAATTGAACTACAGGTGCCTCGTAGTTTGGTCATGATTTTTTGTAAAAATCATTTTTAGGTACAAAAGTACCTATTTCAATAGAGATATAGCAAGAGTTTATCAATATTCAACTCCTATATACGAACGGTCATGCCCGCCGTCTTGTCTTTTTCGTTAAACCGACTTAGAAAATTTCAGAAAATTCAAAAAAACTCGAAATGATGCAAGACCTTCGCGTGGTTACATTATAAATGTCCTAGTATCCACCAAAAATAATATACTTGGAATACGACAGTTGGGTTCAAAAGGTGTTCACATAAATGAGCTATCTCCTCCGAAGATTCTTGGGTTTCGGGCCAAATGACGGGTGTTATGGCCACATCCATGGCATAGTTTGTTTAAATCTGCCCATATTCTACCCAAACATGCATATTGGCACAACAAACAATCTTGCCGCAGAAAGTTTTATTTTTCTCTTAATAAAAATACCATTTTCCATTTTCGGAGTGTCAAAACAGGTTTTTTTTTGTGAAGCACATACCAAAAATATGTTGCAAAAATGCACCAACTAAAATTATGAAGTTACTATACCATATTTTATGTTCAAATAACCAAATTACAACCTCCCGATAGCTTAAAATACACCACTTTTGAAAAAGACAAATTTCTACCGATTCAGGTGGAACCGGGTCAAAATTGAACTACACGTGCCTCGTAGTTTGGTCATGATTTTTTGTAAAAATCATTTTTAGGTACAAAAGTACCTATTTCAATAGATATATAGCAAGAGTTTATCAATATTCAACTCCTATATACGAACGGTCATGCCCGCCGTCTTGACTTTTTCGTGAAACCGACATAAAAATTTCATGAAATTCAAAAAAACTCGAAATGATGCAAGACCTTCGCGTGGTGTCATTATATATGTCCTAGTATCCACCAAAAATAATAAACTTGGAATACGATAGTTGGGTTCAAAAGTTGTTCACATAAATGAGATATCTCTTCCGAAGATTCTTGGGTTTCGGGCCAAATGACGGGTGTTATGGCAACATCCATGGTATAGTTTGTTTAAATGTTCCCATATTCTACCCAAACATGCATATTGGAACAACAAACAATCTTGCCGAAGAAAGTTTTATTTTTCTCTTAATAAAAATACCATTTTCTATTTTCGGAGTGTCAAAACAGGGTTTTTTTGTGAAGCACATACCAAAAATATGTTGCAAAAATGCACCAACTAAAATTATGAAGTTACTATACCATATTTCATGTTCAAATAACCAAATTAGAACCTCCCGGTAGCTTAAAATACACCTCTTTTGAAAAAGACAAATTTCTACCGATTTAGTTGGAACCGGGTCAAAATTGAACTACAGGTGCCTCGTAGTTTGGTCATGATTTTTTGTAAAAATCATTTTTAGGTACAAAAGTACCTATTTCAATAGAGATATAGCAAGAGTTTATCAATATTCAACTCCTATATACGAACGGTCATGCCCGCCGTCTTGTCTTTTTCGTTAAACCGACTTAGAAAATTTCAGAAAATTCAAAAAAAACTCGAAATGATGCAAGACCTTCGCTTGGTTACATTATAAATGTCCTAGTATCGACCAAAAATAATATACTTGGAATACGATAGTTGGGTTCAAAAGGTGTTCACATAAATGAGCTATCTCCTCCGAAGATTCTTGGGTTTCGGGCCAAATGACGGGTGTTATGGCCAAATCCATGGTATAGTTTGTTTAAATGTGCCCATATTCTATCCAAACATGCTTATTGGAACAACAAACAATCTTGCCGAAGAAAGTTATATTTTTCTCTTAATAAAAAATACCATTTTCCATTTTTGGAGTGTGAAAACAGGTTTTTTTTGTGAAGCACATACCAAAAATATGTTGCAAAAATGCACCAACTAAAATTATGAAGTTACTATACCATATTTCATATTCAAATAACCAAATTACAACATCCGTATAGCTTAAAATACACCTCTTTTGAAAAAGACAAATTTCTACCGATTCTGGTGGAACCGGGTCAAAATTGAACTACAGGTGCCTCGTAGTTTGGTCATGATTTTTTGCAAAAATCATTTTTATGTACAAAATTACCTATTTCAATAGATATATAGCAATAGTTTATCAATATTCAACTCCTATATACGAACGGTCATGCCCGCCGTCTTGACTTTTTCGTGAAATCGACATAGAAAATTTCAGAAAATTCAAAAAATCTCAAAATGATGTAAGACCTTCGCGTGGTGTCATTATATATGTCCTAGTATCCACCAAAAATAATAAACTTGGAATACGACAGTTGGGTTCAAAAGGTGTTCACATAAATGAGCTATCTCCTCCGAAGATTCTTGGGTTTCGGGCCAAACGACGGGTGTTATGGCCACATCCATGGCATAGTTTTTTTAAATGTGCCCATATTCTACCCAAACATGCATATTGGAACAAAAAACAATCTTGCCGAAGAAAGTTTTATTTTTCTCTTAATAAAAATACCATTTTCCATTTTTGTAGTGTCAAAACAGGGTTTTTTTGTGAAGCACATACCAAAAATATGTTGCAAAAATGCACCAACTAAAATTATGAAGTTACTATACCATATTTCATGTTCAAATAACCAAATTACAACCTCCCGATAGCTTAAAATACACCTCTTTTAAAAAAGACAAATTTCTACCGATTCAGCTGGAAACGGGTCAAAATTGAACTACAGGTACCTCGTAGTTTTAAAAATCATTTTTAGCTACACAAGTACCTATTTCAATAGATATATAGCAGGACTTTCACAAAATTTCACAATTATATATGAATAATCGTGCCCGTCATTTTGACTCCAAAACCGTTATTCAAAATCCCCTAAAGTCTTAATAAATATATGATCATGGGAATGATTGTTTTATGTTTAAAAATGTTTTCAAATGGTTTATAATTACGAAAAATAAATTTTCAATTTTTTCAAAATTGGTTAAGTTCAATTATGAGGTGAAATTCAAATTATAGAATGAAAACAAACAAAAAAAAACAAAAAAAACACCCAGCCCAACCCAGACGCCAGCTCGCCCGCGCAAGCAACCCAACGCTCGTGTCCCTGCCGAATTCGGACCATGCTGAATTCCCTCTCGTTTCGTGGTCTCGTTGGGCTTTGTCCGAAAGTGAGTTCAATCAGCATCAAAAGAAATGAACACATTCTTCTAACAAGAAGTGTTCGGTGGCCTGGTGGCTCGCTGAGGCCGCGCGGTACCAATAGGTGCACGGTTCGAACCCCCCACCGAGCGCATTTTTGTGGCATTTTCCACAGGATGCATGGCGTGGCAAGTCTCTTTCCCTGGTCCCACATGTCATTAGCAGTATGTCCCATTTACCTATCCCACATGGCCGCTCTCCCAGGTCCCACATGTCATGCCAGAGTTGATGATGTGTCTATCCAAAAGACAAGCCAGGTGGGCGGAGTTGATGATGTGTCTATCCAACAGACATGCCACGTAGGCGGAGTTGATGATGTGTCTGTTCAATCGTACCAACGCATCCACATTTAGAATGTCATGACGATTTAAATTCGTCGTGATCGGTTAAAAACAAGGCCATAATCGTTCATGACGATATCACTTTACAAAATCACGACGTTTTTTTGGCCAAATCGTCATGAAAATTCAGCGTTTTTAACCCCTCTAGCGGCTAACGACGATATGGCACAAAATCATCATAACTTTATGACGATTTCGTCCATCGTTGTTGCGAGAACGCCATGTATCAACACATTTTTTGTAGTGAGACACATGCTCCGCTTTTTCATATGAATACTTGTTATGCTCGTATTCTTAGTTTTTCTTCTAGCTGCTGCAAAATTCCTGTTTACCTCCTGTTTTTTCTTGCATCTCTTATTCAGAGTTGTTAGTTTTAGTATAGTTGTGCTAGTACTCTTTCGTTTCATTTCTATATCTCTTGGAGAGTTTTTGTTGTTTGGTGTTTGGTAGAAAATGTACGTGTGGTAGATGGTATAATGCAAAAAGCTTGCATATTCTTGTAAATCACTAAACTGTTTCACTTGATTATTTGCTGTTGTTTTGAGGTATTAATATGCTTAATGGTAAACTTGCTGGTCTAGTAGAGTAAAAACAATTAATGGTTGGTCTAGAAGCATGAAACCGTGCCACACTCAAATAATCAGTTGATAGGATAATGGTATATGACTTCCTTTGATAATAGCAATCGTAATGGCTTTTTGTTACGCGTTACGGTCGGGGTAGCTAACCGTGACTTGTCACTGCCACGGACCCTCTTCGAGTGATTTTCATTATGCCTTGTGAGATCATGATTTAATTTAGAATCTTTTAACTTGTGATTTCTATGTTGCGGTTTTCTGGCACTTCCACCATCCATATTTGCTTGCCTCTTCGGTACTGTGCATTGCTCATTCTCACATTGAGAGTTGGTGCAAACTTCACAAGTACGTCCAAACCCCGTGAGAGAACTTTGTTCTTCTACACATAAGCCAAATTTAGCTTCCTCAAAACAACCACCATACCTACCTACCATGGCATTTCCATAGCCATTCCGAGATATATTGCCATACAACATCCATCATCATTATGTTACTTGTCATGCCCCATTGTTATTTTGCATACTGCTACACTGGAAGTAGCATGTAGTTTTATTTACATAATAGATATTTCAGTTTGAGTTATGAGTACTAAAAGTGTGTTGATTCATTGTAAAATAGGGTGTTTCCCCTACCAGTGAGGTTATATAAAAAAAAGAGAAAAAGCCTAGAGAAAAAAAGAGAAAGAAAGAGGAAAATAGAGAAAATAAAGAGAGAGGGGGAAGCACTATGATGTGTACGCACACTTCTATTCTTGTAGACAGTGTTGGGCCTCCAAGTGCAGAGGTTTGTAGAACAACAGCAAGTTTCCCTTAAGTGGATCACCCAAGGTTTATCGAACTTAGCAAGGTAGAGGGCAAAGATATCGCTCTCAAGCAACCCTGCAATTACGATACAAGAAGTCTCTTGTGTCCCCAGCACACCTAATACAATTGTCAGTTGTATAGGTGCACTAGTTTGTCGAAGAGAGAGTAAATTACAGGTAATATGGATGATTGTAAATGACAATAGCAATCTGAAATAAAAATGGTAGCAAGCAAACATGTAGCAGAACTGATTGTAAACGATGTTTTGATGCTTAGGAACAAGGCCTAGGGATCCTACTTTCACTAGTGTACACTCTCAACAATGATAACATAATTGAATACATAAATATCTCTCTCCACTATGCTACTCCGAACCACTCTCCGGTTGAATAACAAACACCAATTCATTGCGTAGGGCTGTAACAACACTCCTCAAAGTCGCATTCCCTTGTCTAGTTAACCCCACGCTGTCACTATGAGCACCCTAGAAGGTACTAGACAAACACCACAATTTCATAGGGTCATCCAACACAAGATATAAATATCATGCTAAACCACACGGTGCACACACTGTCACCTATACACCGTGATCAAAGTGTTTACGAAGATCTTATAACAAAACCACTTGAGTAGCATAACAGATGAAGAGTAAAATCTACTTGTTCAACTAGATTACAAAGCTCACGATCACAACATGGGAGAGAGAGATCAAACACATAGCTACCGGTAGAGCCTTCAGCCCCGAGGGAGAACTACTCCCTCTTCATCATAGGAGATATCAACAGTGATGAAGATGGCGGTGGCGTCGATGGAGATGGATCTCGGGGCACTTCCCCGTCCCGGCAGGGTGCCGGAATAGAGATTTATGTCCCCTGAAACTTGTCGGCGGTGGCGGCGGAGCTACGGAACTTTTCATGGAAAAAGGCTGATTGATTTAGGGTTTATGCATCTGGGGGCATATATAGGCGAGAGTGCAATGTCGGTGGGTGGCCATGGGGATCTGCACCACCCTATGGTGTGGCCACACTGTGGCCCCCCCCTCCGGGTCTCTTCGGGACTTCCTTGACCCTCCGGGAGTTCTAAGACTTCTGGCTTTTGAATCATCCAATTCCGAGAATGTTTCCAGAACAACTTTTCTGAAATTAAAAACAGGAACTGGCTCTATGGCATCTTTTCAATAGGTTAGTCCCGGGAAATCGATAAAAATGACATAAATTGTAAGGAAAAAATGTAGCATATGGCATGAAAACAACATGGAACATCATAAATTAAGGACACGTTTATGACGTATCACACTACTATCATTTATTCCAGACTTGTGCGTGTTTAGCATCATTACTTCAGTTTGGAGAGAGTTTTCATATTATGACTTGCATAACTATGTGGGGAACTTACATTATAGAACTTGGCTTGTATATTCCAATGACGAGCCTCCTCAAAAGAGCTCTAGGTCTTCGTGAGCAAGCGAGTTGGATGCACCCCCACTAGTTCCATTAGAGATCTTTCATACACTTATAGATCTATGTGCATCCGTTGTGTGGCAATCACTACCCCTTGCATAACATCGATTATAAGACTTCATCTTGTCTAATGATCACTTTCAGTTGTGTGAGAATTTCTTCCATCGACCATACAAACCCCCCATAATGTTCTTTTAGCCACAACATGATGGTGCTAGGATCCAATACAGAATGCTTGCTTGTTTTGAGTGCACAATTATTTGAATGGTTTTCCCGTGTGCATATTGTTGTCACTTGACTTGATACTAACAAGAGTTCTTGTGAGAGTTTGATGCCTTGGATGATTATATTATTGTTCTTGAAGCTTAAATCATCTTTAATATATACTATGCACAGTGGATTGTTGATACGTCATAAACGTATCCTTAATTTCTGATGTTCCATGTTGTTTTCATGTTGTTTGCTACATGTTTGCTATACACTTTATGTCATTTTATCGATTTTACGGACTAACCTATTGACAAGATGCCACAGAGCCAGTTTCTTGTTTTCTACTTTTTTGTTTCAGAAAAGTTGTTCTGGAAATATTCTCGGAATTGAAAAATTTGAAGCCCAGAAGTCTTAGAATTCCCAAAGGTTCCACGGAGTCCCGAAGAGGCCTGGAGGGGGGCCACACCATAGGACGGTGTCCCCTGGCCGCGCCTGTGGGTGGTGTGGGCCCCTAGGGAGTCCACGGCCATCGCCTTTTCGCCTATATAATCCCCCCTGATACGTGAACCCTAGGGAGATGCCACTTTTTCCCGACAAACACCCGACGCCATCATCGTCATCTAGAGATCGGGAGGGTTCTGGAGCTCTCCCCGGCACCCTGCCGGGAGGGGAATTCATCACCAGAGGGGTCTACACCACCATTCCCTCCTCTGAAGTGATGCGTGAGTGGTTCATCCCTGGACTACGGGTCCATAGCAGTAGCTAGATGGTTGTCTTCTCCACTTTGTACCTCATGTTTATATCTTGTGAGCTGCCCTACATGATTGAGATCATCTTTATGTAATGCTACATGTTGTATTTGATGGGATCTGATGAATGTTGAATGCTATGTCTTCTGATTATCAGTCTATCATGTTATCTTCATGCATATGTTATTTATGATCTTGCATGCTCTCCGTTATTTGTAGATGCTCTGGCCAAGTAGATACTAGTAACTCCAAGAGGGAGTATTTATGCTCGATAGGGGGTTCATACCTCCTTTGCATCTGTGCTCGAGTGACAGAAACGTGACAGATGGAGGATGTGATGTTGCCATTAGGGAGAAAACAATGGTGTTTACCTAGTTTACATTGTTTACATTACACACTTTGCTTACTGCGATAATCTGTTGCTTCCAACTTAATACCCAGTGTCTGTTTGGATGATATTCGGAGGGTGGATTATTAGTCATAGATGCAGTTGGATGACGGTCTACGTATTTTGTTGTAATGCCCGCATGAATCACATAGTAATCTTTATGTCTTGCATATGCACTACGGTGCAAACTTCATTTCTGCCAATTGCCTAGCTATAATTTGTTCACCACACATGATGTTTATCTTTCATGGAGAGACATCACTAGCGAACTGTGGACCCCGGTCCATTTTCTCAGTCTAATAATACACACACTGCTTCCACTGCTTTCACATTGCTTCCACTATTTTCATACTACCTCTAATGCTTTCATATTGTTCTCATATTGTTTTCCACACCATACATTTAACCTCTTTGTTATCAGCAAAACCAGTGAGATTGACAACCTCACTGATTCGTTGGGGCAAAGTGAATTGTTTGTGCTGTGTACGTTCCACATTGCTGCGGAACCGGTAGTGCGCACTGCGATCTCAGCTGCATCAATCTTCTGAAGTTACTCCTTCCTCCTACTGGTCGATTCAGCCTTGGTTTCTTTCTGAGGGAAACTTGCTACTGTGCTCTTCATACTTTCCTCTTGGGGTCTCCCAACAAATGTGTGTTACACGCGCATTAGTATTGAAAACAATTTTGAGAGAGGTGTATGTCTATGTCAACAAATGGTAAATAAACAATACATTAAGTCACAAGTTAACCAGACTTTACAAGAGCGGCTCCCATTGAAGGACTTCCTTTCTACTGGGTCAGTAGATCATCCCTCTTCTATTTTGTTTACACTCTTATGCTTAACTGATAAATCGGGGGCAAAAAGAGTGAAGAGAATTGCGAAGTAACCAAATTTGGGCCTGGGCACTCCGTTGCCAGCTCTTCTAGAGAGAAGGATAAGAAGATGTGACGCTATTCCAGGTGTGTAAAGTCTAATCAACAAGTGAAATAAAGATCGTCTACCTACGTCCTCATGAGCTAAAATAGAGCACAAAACAGGTATAATTTTGAAAGTTTGAAAGGTAGCACATGAGAAATTTACTTTGGAGTGGCGGTTAAATACCACATATAGGTAGGTATCATGGACACATTTCGCAAATTTTGGGTTTTTGGGAGTTGGATGCACGATTACAGCTCATACTCAGTACAGGTGAAGGCTAGCAAGAGACTGGGAGCGACAAATTAAGAGAGCAATAACAGCCATAATCATGCGTAGCGACAAAAACATTATTAATCAAAGAATAAATGATATTACAGGTCAAAAACTAAATGATCATAGAGGCTAGAGGTTACTGGTTTGTAGTCACAACATGGTGTAAGCATGCGCCAAGTCAACCAAATAAAGCATTCGAAGGAGAATACCACAATATTATGATTCGATATGATAAAAACAACACATGATTTCTTTCAATGGAACATTAAGCACTCTTAGATATTTGAGACAAGAATGCTACAATAATAACTACTAAGCATAGAATAAAAATATAATCTAACAAGACATGATAAAGTCTAAGCCACACTCTAAACAAGCTTTCCATTGCACCACTATAAGCATGAAATTTTTTACTCTTCTCCAACACCAATCAACTTATTTGAAACAAATCTCATAGATAATAATAATCAAATACCATAGAGATAATCATATATAACTAAATCAAACCAACAAGCTCTAAATTAAATACGAGTGGAAATCAAGAGCTAAACGCAATACTAGTAAAAAGTGAACACTCACAGAACAATAAGAGTGAAAACTAGAGTGTTCTAAGCGATGAAAATGGAGCGTGTCTCTCTCCAAAACAAATATGATAGGATCTAACCATATACTACAGAAAACAAAACAAAATAAAATGAATGCAAAAATAATTTATTCTCCAAGAATAACACATAATATATGAAGCAATAAAAATATAGTGTCTTGAAAGAGGACCTGATATTTTTGTTGATGAAGAAAGGGATACCTTGGGAATCCCCAAGCTTTGATGCTTGTACTTCTTCGATATTTCGTGGGGTGACAAGGGAATACCAAAGCTTGAGCTTTTGTCCATCCTTCATCTCATCATATCATTCTTCTCTCCCTACACTTGAAAACTTCCTCCATACAAAACTTCACACAATCTTCATTAGCAATGTTAGTGTAATCAAAATAATAAACCCACTTTGGTTCAGTCTCAACAAAAGTAAACACCCATTAAAACATTAGCTGCTGTAATAAATTCTTTTAAAGCTCTTCCTCTCAAAATAACACCAAATGAAAAAAAAATTAAGATGCAAATGCAAATATTGTCAGAAATCTTTCAAAATAGAACAACAGGCAAAGATTTATTTTTTCAAAACTTTTATGTTGATCAAATCAAAAAGTTCAAAACTAAAAAAAAGTTATATAATAACCTGGGGAATGTGCAAAAAAAATTTGAGATCAATTCGACGTTCGGGCTGGGAGAATTAATATTTTTGGTGGCAGCACAGAATTTGTTTCAGAACAAAAACTTCCCCAAATCTTACTTCCTCCCTATTAGAGGCTACTCTTGGCACAAAAACGAAATAAAAAGGATAAGGAGAGATTTCTACAGAGGTAACAACTTTCAAGACTCAAAGAAAACTGAAAGAAAAAATATAATGGGTTGTCTCCCAAAATCGCTTTTCGTTAACGCCTTTTAGCTAGGCATGATAATTTGAGAAGATACTCACATAAGAAATATGAATTGGAAAAGAGAGCATCAAGAAGAAAATATAAAACAAATTTAATTCTAACCCACTTTCTATGAAAAATAATCTTGTAAAGAAACAAGTCATGAAAGCACAAAGCAACAAGCATAGGAAAGCAAAACAAGTGCAACTTCAAAAATTTCAACATAAAGAGGGGAAACTTAATATTGTTGAGATGCATAAAACTATGTTTTCCTCTCTCATAATAACTTTCAGTAGAATCATGACTAAAATTCTTATCATGAGTAACATGCATAAAAGAATTAATACTCTCCACATAAGCATAGTCATTCTCATTAATAGTAGTGGGAGCAAATTCAAGAAAATAGCTATCATTATTATTATCATCATCATAATAATAAAATATAGGAGGCATATTGTAATCATAATTAGTTTTCTCCTCAATAGTAGGTGTACTTAAAATATCATATTCATCATTGTAATCATCATAAAGAACTCGAACATGATAGAAAGGTAGTATATTAGAGAGATGGCTTTGAGTAATCCCTCCATAACCATGACATGTTTCATGAGGATGATTGTAATTATAGCCTATGTCATAGTATTCTTTATAATAGATATCAAAGACTCGCGGCATACTATCATCATTAGAAATAGAATAGTTATCTTCCAAAGTGTATTCATTTATAAACATATCATCATTTTTTACTAGAAAGAGATGTATCAAACATGAAATCATCAGTGGAAAAAACATCCACAAGCTTAGAGCTTTCTATATCATTATTAGAAGGAACATGGATAGTACGAATAGTACAACAATTATTAACATCATCATTTTTAGAATTGGTACCAAAGAGATTTTCCATATCAAAAGTAGTGTGATTTTCCCAATCATGATCACTACTATAGGTAACAGGCATAGGTTCATCATAGAGTTCAGACTCATGAGCAACAACTATAATAGGAGCAACATGCTTAGGGTAAGATACCTTTTCCTCTCTCCTTTTACTCCTCCTCCTCCTCTTCTTCTTCTTCTTCTTCTTCTTCTTATTCCCTTATTTAGGAGGGAGAGTCTTGGAAGAAAGCTTCTTCACATACCCTGGTTTATTGTTAGAAACAATAGAAGAAACTTTGGAGGATTCCTCCTTTTCATTAATAAGAGCAAAACACATATTAGTCCTGTCATATTTTGGTAAAGTATTATCTTTTATAATATTTTGTATGTAAGTATTTGCGTGGAAATTATCAACACAATAAAGATGACATCCATGCAGGATACTATTTATATCAAAATCACTCATATCTACCAAAGAAGTTTTTCTTGATAATCTTCACACCCCAAAAATAGTGTAAGTTCATCATGCTGATTAGGAGTGATCATGTCATCACAATACAAACTTGAGGTACTCATTGGATTTGAAAGGCTATTATCATAGCCTGAGCATTCAAAATTGAAATGACCCACTTTATGGAAAAGTTCACAAATAAAAGGATACATGGCACAAACTTTTTCACCAAGATCATTTAGAGCCCTATCCCACTTTCTAGTTTTTTCATTCCTGTGATGGATACAATATTCTTCTTCGATTTGATTCTTTTCACAAGGTCTAAGTGCTCAACAAAAAATAACATGCTTAAAAGAAATAGTACTTTCAGAAGTTTGAGCATGTTTATTGCAATCATTAGCAATCGTTTGATTTTTCATGCAAGTGTCTTTAAAAGGTTAATAGTACATGTCCCAATTTTCTTTAGGAACATTGATATGAGAAGCAAAGGCTCTACAGTAGTCAACAATAATTTCAGGATCAAGACCATATTTAGCACTAAGCTCTTGAAAATCAACAGTTTCAGCGAAAGACTTAATGCAATCATACTCATAGTTTATACATGATTCTTTACCTTTGTCGTTATTTGAATCTTCGGTATTGTTTTGAATTGTTTCAAGAAGATTCCCCTTAGCTTCAACCTTCTTACTTGTGAAAGAACCCTCTGAACATGCATATAGATAATCCTTGCAATGTCCTGAAAGTCTTGCATAAAATTAGAAACAATTATTTCCTCAGGAAGCTCATGGTTAGGACATTTGATATTAATATTTTCAGTCTCACCCAAGCTTGAGCAATGCTTTCTCCATCACGAGGACGAAAATTATAAATGTAATTCCTATCTAAATGCATTTCATGAGGAGGATAAAATTTAGAGTAAAATAGAGATTCAAGCTCCTTCCACTCCAAATGATGAGGATAATCTAGTGCGCATATACCACTCCCTGGCTTTTTCCTTAAGTGAAAAAGAAAATAGCTTCCTATTAACTTGGTCCATTGAAATACCTGCACACTTGAACAAGTCGGATAAATCATGCATAAAGAGTAAATGATCACCGGGATGTACAGTTCCATCTCCAAAATAGCAGTCATTCATAACACATTCAACAATTTTCGTAGGTATTTTAAAAGGAATACACTAGTAGAAAACCCCTTATAGACACCAGCTTACCACTGAGCAACAAGAATTAGTGTGCGCTAGTGCTATTACCGATGGGAAACACGAATCGGTGTTCGCCAGTGCTACCCAGCTTACCGCTGGCAAACATGCCAGTTTGTTCGCCAACGGTAAGTGTGGGCCCGGTTGCGCGCGTGTCTGCAACTCCGGATGGCCGACGCAGTTGCGCTTCGCCAGCGCTACGCAGGCTACTGCTGGCGAACTAGCTAGCGGACACGCAAATTAGTTCGCCAGCGGCAACCTGGCAGATCCAATAAATGAGCACCACCATCTTCTGATGATGCCTTGACGTGAAGCTGACGTTGCTAAACCCCAAGAGAAAGATTGTGAAGAGTGTAGCAGCAAGTTTTCCCTCAGTAAGAAACCAAGGTTGAATCGACCAGTAGGAGGACAAGCAATCTCTGAAGGTTGATGCAGCTGAGGTGGCATGGCGCACTACCGGTTCAGCAGCACCATGGAACCTACACAACACAATCAAATCACTTTGTCCCAACGTAGCAGTGAGGTTGTCAATCTCACCGGTTTTGCTGAACACAAAGAGGCTAAATGTATGGTGTGGAAAACAATAGGAAAATAGTAGGAACAATATATATGAAAGCAGTGTGAAAACAATAGGTGTTTTATCAGTATGAGGAAAATGGACCGGGGTCCACAGTTCACTAGTGGTGTCTCTCCGTGAAAGATAAATAACATGTGTGGTGAACAAATTACAGTTGGGAAATTGACAGAAATGAAGGCTGCACCGTAGTGCATATGCAAGACATAAAGATTACTATGTGATTCATGCGAGCATTACAACAAACTACATAGACCGTCATCCAACTGCATCTATGTCTAATAATCCACCCTCCAAATATCATCCGAACAAAGTCGGGTATTAAGTTGCTAGCAACAGATTATCGCAATAAGCAAAGTGTGTAATGTAAACAATGTAAACTACGTAAACACCGTTGTTTTCTCCCTAATGGCAACATCACATCCTCCATCCATCACGTTTCTGTCACTCGAGCACAGATGCAAAGGAGACGTGAACCCACTAGCGAGCATAAATACTCCCTCTTGGAGTTACTAGCATCTACTTGGCCAGAGCATCTACTAATAAAGAAGAGAATGCAAGATCATAAATAACATATGCATGAACATAACATGATAGATTGATAATCAGAAGACATCACTACTAGGGAAAAGCTTACCCCAGGCGAACAGAAAATGCCTACCACAGGCGCATTTTGGTTCGCCTGGGACCGTATCGCCAGCGGTAATGGCTTACCCCAGGCGAATACAACAATGCGCCTGTGGTAAGTACGCATACCCCAGGCGAATACTGCTCGTGCGCCTGGGGTAAAACACTTACCTGCGGCGAACAAGAGCTGTGCGCCTGGGGTACAGATGCGCCTGGGGTACCTTCTACTGTTCGCCTGGGCTATGGTTTTGCTGTATCAAAAAATAAGAGAAAACCAAAATAACAGAATTACAGGAAAATGACAGAAATAAGTATCAAGCTGACAGAATAACAGCAAAATGACACAATTAAGTTATATAACATAAATATTTTCGATCATCAACACATAGTCTCGATCATCACCACACATAGTTTAACAAAATTACATAGTCTCGAAAAGATCCATGCTACTAATAAATCCAAGAGTTAGCTAGTGAGATGGAAATAATTATTTGTTCTAATTTGAACAAACTCGTCATCTATCGATCTAGCGGGGTGATGTAGTGGATGACCATCATCATGTCCAAGTTGGAGACGTCACTATTCCTCATGGTGATCAGAATAGCTCGTCCAGCCTCCATACCACCTCTTGCGGAATGGAACTGCCTCCATGCTTGAGAGTTGAGGATGACCCGACCATCAGCATTATCCCGCGTGATCGAAACTGCGGTGACATGTCCGGATTCTCCACGGCGTACTCCAATGGTACCGGGCTCCATGCCAGCACTGTCCGCTACCGCCATAGGTATTTTCTAGAACACAATTCCAAGATAGAATAAAAGCACAAAGTCACATACCGGCCACATTATAACATAAGCAACTACAGGAATAAGAAAGTGTTAAGAAACATACCATGACATGTCCATTGGAGATGTTCGTGTTGGTGATGCGATGCACGAAAGGGAAGTTTCTGAAGGACACGGTCCTTCTCAATCTCGCTAAGATTCGCTCTTTGAGCAACCACCACATGTTTCCATGGGTCCTCCTCGTCCATATCATCCTCAGTGTCCATATCCTCGGTGTTCTCAGTTTCCTCCTCACTCCCGCCATCCTCCCTCGCAATCCCGCCCATATACACAATTTTGATGCGAGGTTGCGGTCCTTCCATAGAGAAGTGAATGTAATCACATCCGCTTAAATTGTACGTGGCGATGAGAGCCTGCAATGCTTGCCCGCAGAAGTAGGTCTTCGTTCTTTCTTTTTTCACTCGAAGAATGTAGGTGGTCCCGTGAACATTGAAATCCACGTTACTGCCAACTAACTCGTTGAATTCGTCGCGAATATTGCATGGTAGAATCTAAAAAAGAAATGTAAAGAATATTTTGTTAATAAACACAAGTCTCAAGCTAGATAGTAAAACGAAAGAACAAGTTAACATAAAAAGAATTGTTAATTACCAACGAATCAACGTCACCGTCGTGGAGCTGAAGCATAAAAGAAGTCCCACTGAATCGTCCTTCGGCACATCGGGACCGACATACGCCGCAAGCCATGTTCTATTAAATTAAGAAAGTGCACACATAGAGGTTAGAGGAGCATAGCTATCACAAAACAAAGACAAATGGCAGCACCTACCTCTAGTAGTATAATAAGGCAATTGACAGCAGTACAAACGAAATGGAACCTGTCGGAGAGTTTAGGTGATACTTCCAACAGTACAAACGAAATGGAACCTCTAGTAGTATAATAATAAGGCAATTGACAGCAGTACAAACGAAACGAATCCTGGAGATATAATGCACTACAAGTGGTGTTGCCGTTTGTAAGGAACCTGCTAAAACTATTTGCTGTTCGTGATTTCAATGAAATCGGGGGGCAGCCCCTTTTAGTCTAAAAAAATGCACAACGGCAGCCACGGGGTGTGACAATTTGGTATCAGAGCCAACGATTCCTTCAAAAATTCGTCACACAAAAATCCCCAAATTTTTTCCCCATTTCGATTTAGTTTCCAGTGAGGTTGTGGAGGCGATGGTTCAGGATTCTGAGACAATCGAGGTCTCCATGGTAGCCATTCAGGAGATTGCAGAGCGCTCGAAGTCCACGGATGCGACTTTGGCTCATATCGCTCGCATATGCAGGCTTCCTGGGCGCCCGCGGAGCAGGTCGTGCAGCAGGGCATGGGGCGCTGCGGGGATTCCGTCGCGCGGCAGATGGAGTTCATGCCGACTTCAAGCACGTCTTCCCACAATGACGTGAAACCGGAAACAACGATGGAGGCGAGACTAGCGGCTATCACGGCGAGCATCAACGAGTCGCGGGCGTTATTGGAGGGGGGATGGGACTTGGGAGGGAGAGGGGCTGACCTGGATCAACGACGACGACGATGACGGAGTGGGCGACGACGGAGTGGGCGACGACCTGCTCTGCTCCTCTCGACACTGGCGACGGCGGCGGCGTGTGGGTTCGTGTGGGTGCGGGTGAGATCTGGTCACTTAGAATACTAAAGAAGCACATTGGCACCGGTTTCTAATACAAACCGGTTCGAAAAGGATCTGTCCACTGGGCCCCACACCCTGTCGCAAATGGCCTCATGGCCTTTAGGACCGGTTTGTGATACCAACCGGTCCTAAAGGCCTGCGGCCATTTGCTGCAGGTAGGGGGGCCCAGTGGACAGACCCTTTAGAACCGGTTTGTGATACAAGCCGGTTCTAATGTGCTTGGCTCGATGCCTTGTTATGCGCGGCCCCACAGATCCTTACCGCAGGCGCGTTACCTAGGTAATGCGCCTGCGCTAAGTTTCGTAGGATTTAGGTTTGCGCGGTCCCACATGGCATTACCCCAGGCGCATGTCCTCTCAAAAGCGCCTGTGATAAAGATTACCCCAGGCGCGTTTTCTAGATGATGCGCCTGTGCTAAGATTTTCTAAATTACCCAGCCCCGCGGCCTGGGACACATCGAGCAATACGAATGCTATAATATGTGGCTCCCCCACGTTGGTTTTCACTTAAAAAATACATACATATGAAAGTTAACATGTGCAAAAAAATTTAATGTCGCATCGAGCGTAAATAGATTGGTTTAGCGAGATACCGCAAGTGTTTCTCTCTAAAAACACATTGTACATATAGCTATTAGCATGTTATATCGCGAGTATTTCCCTCTCTCAACCTTTCGTCACAATATTAGTCTTGCCTTTCTTGGTCGATGTTGAATACGTGACCGCCATATTGTGACTTCTTCTTGTGAATGGAAGACCTGCCCTAGGTAGTGTGGTCCTGCTTCTTCTTGTGGTGTATGGTGCATCGTCTTCACCGGGTTCTTCCATCATCGGGTCTCCGACTAAGCCGTCGAAGTCCTTCTCATCGGCGACTCCATCCATTCCGACGAGGGCCCTTTTTCCTCTCCTTACGACAACACGACTAGGCTTTGCCGGGTCGGTTATGAAGAAGCATTGCTCCACGTGCTTAGCCAATACCCAGGGCTCATTTTGCGCGGTGGGGTTCTTGGACTTGGGTTTGTTGGCTTCAGACATCGACATAGTGGTGAAATATTCGTCTTCTTTCGTGACGTTTGTAGCCCATCTGACTTGGAACATCGGCAGCTTTACCCCAACGTAGTCAAGCTCCCAGATTTCCTCGATCTTTCCGTAGTATCTTCTAACCTCTTCGCCCGTGTAAGATTCCATCGTTATAGACGAGTTTTGATAGTCGCTACTTTTGTCTCTTTCCTCCGTGTAGAATGTGTACCCATTGATGTCGTATGCTTGATAAGTCATCAGATTGGGCGCGGGGCCATATGACAAGGCCAATACAAGTTTATCTTTCTCACATGTCATTGGCGGGGGATCGGCATCAATCTGCTTCTTGAACCATGTCGCGAAAGAGGAGTTGTGTGCTCTAAATATCTCATCTTCCGTCATCGGCCTGCGAGCACTGTTTTTTATCGCGGTTTTGTGCTCTTCTATCCAAGGGTCGACATCGTCGATGTGTTGTAACACTACTAGGTGGGCCCTTTCAAAGTCGGCTCTCCGACCACAGGAGTCCGCGTCCATTACCCTTTTGCCAGTGTTGTGGCCTACCCCCATGAACCTGTCAAGGTGCTTGTTCGCGGGCAAACCAACAGCTGGCTTCTCATCGCCTAGGAAATTCTTGCAGAAAGAGATGCATTCTTCGGTGAGAAATCCCTGGACAATGCTTCCATCCGGGTGTGCCCTATTACGAACGAACGATTTGATGATCCCGTTCATTCTTTCTAACGCCATCATGTTGTGCAAGAATGCCGGCCCAAGATTGGTGATATCGTCCACGATATGGACCAAGAGATGTACCATAATATCAAAGAAGGCAGGTGGGAAATACATCTCAAGCTCGCATAGGATGGTGACGATCTCTTCCTGCAGCCTTCCGAGTTTCTTCACGCTTATCGACTTCCGAGTGATGACATCGAAAAAGTTACAAAGGCCAGTGAGCGTTTGACGGACGTGCGGTTCCATTATCCCTCTGATTGCAACCGGAAGTATCTGCGTCATCATCACGTGACAGTCATGAGACTTCATCCCGCTGAAGATTTTTTTCTCCGCGTCTAGGTATCTGCTTATCAGCCCCGCGGAACCTAAGGGAAATTTCACTCCGAGGAGGCATGTGAATATTTGCGCGAGCTCGTCGGGGCTTAGAGTGAAGCAAGAGGGTTTCAGGCGGTGAGTTTGGTGTTTCTTAGCCCTTTTCCGCTTGCGGTCGTCCATCTCCTCCACCCCATCCTCGTCCTCCTCCGTCTGTTCACGCGTAGAAGGCGGTAAGTGAAGCTCGCTCCTGATATTCAGGGCCATCAGGTCGTATCTTGATTTTGGCCCGTCTTTGGTCCTATCTGGCATGTTGAACAGGGTGCCAAGCAAGCTCTCACACACATTCTTCGTGATATGCATGACATCAAGGCAGTGAGGCACTCCGAGGATTGGCCAGTACCGCAAGTCCCAAAACACGGACCTCCTTTTCCATACCCCCAAGAGCGGTCCTTCTGGCGGAGGACACTTTTTCTCTCCTCGCTTCCGCTTTTGTACCTTTCCCGACGGAGGACACGTTTTCCAATTCTTCAATAGAGTATCGATCTCTTCTCCTCTTCTCTTGCGTGGAGGTAGATCGAGCTCATCTTTACCGTTGAACAGGTCTCCGCGCTTTCTCCACGGGTCGTTCAGTGGTAGCCACATTCGATGCCTCATGTATACGGTTTTAGAAGATCCGGGATCCTTGTGTAGCTGTAGAAACGGGGTAAATTCCATGCACCTGACACAAGCCTTGTGTCCATGGCACACCTGGCACGCAATATATCTGTATCCGAGATAGTCCTGCACCGTCGTGATCAGTGCGGCTCTCATACGAAAAGTTTCTTCTTTGAAGGCGTCCCATGTTTCCACCCCTTCCTCCCACAACGTGTCTAGCTCCTCCTTCAATAACTCGAGATACAGGTTGATATCGCTCCCTGGCTGGGTCGGCCCTTGAATCAGCATACTCATCGGTATGTACTTCCTCTTCAGACACAACCACGGGGGGAGGTTGTACATCCATACAAACACGGGCCAGGTGCTATGTTTGCTGCTCTGATTGCCAAACGGATTGAGACCGTCGGTGCTCGCACCAAGCCTGATGTTCCTTGGGTCGTTCCCGAATTCCTCATCGAATGCGTCTAACGCTTTCCACTGACGTGCATCCGAAGGGTGTGTTAGCACTGGTTTTTCAACACGTTCTGGATCGCTCAGCACCGCCTTCTTTCTGTCCTCGTGCCAGCGCATGAGCTTTGCTTCCTTGGGGTCCACGAAGTACCGCTGCAGACGGGGAATGAGTGGAAAGTACCACACAACTTTCCTAGGAGCTTTCTTCGTCCCCCTCTTGTAACGATCAACACCGCACACCGGACATTTGATCTGGTCCGCGTGCTCGTTACGGTAAATTATGCAGTCACGGACGCAAGCGTGGTATTTTGTGTGCGGTAAATCGAGGGGGCACACGATTTTCTTGGCCTCCTGTAGACTACTAGCACATGTGTTCCCTTCAGGTAAGTGCGTCTTCAGGTATCGCAGAAGATCTTCCATGCTTGTGTCGGTCCATCCGTGTTTTGCCTTCATCTCAAGAAGATCCAGAGCTACTCTCAAGCGTGACTCCTCCTCCCCGCGACTTGCGTCATACAACGGAGTTGCAGAGTCTATCTCTAGTTGCGTGATCTTAGATTTACGTCTGGCGTCGGTCGACGTGTTCTTGAGAAGAAGATCTTGAACATGAGGGTCCCGCACGACTGAAGTTAGCGGAGTGTTCATGTCCTCGTCTGCATGTTGCTGATCACCATGACTCCCTTCTTCTTCATTATAGTCGTCTCCGTGGACAGCCGCCTCTTCGTCCTCTCCATTGCCATGTTCAGACTCCTCCTGATCATCTTCACATGTCGCCGCCCAATTGGTCTCGACGTTATCATCGTCTTCATCGTCATCCATCCACTTAGTGTGGCCCTCCATGAAACTATACCTGAGCAGGTGCTTCTCCACATTACCAGAATCTGGTTTGACCAAAGACCCCAGCTTGCATTTCCGACACGGACACTCTATCTCGGTGCGGTTGTTTCGATGCATCTCGGCCGTCGCGCGTCGCACGTACCTATGCACCACGCTTGTCCTCATCGCAATGACCATTGCTACAAAATGCAAGAGAGAGAGGTTTCATTAACTAGATCCGGTTTTCACGGAAAAATTCGGCATGACCTTCCTACAAAAGGTGTAACGCGGAGCGCCAGAAATTTGCCGAAAAGGAAATGAATCAACATTTCGGCAAAACATTGGCAACTCATCCTCATGGCAACACAATAAAATGAAAAAGAGAACGAATTCTCATCCACCGACCAATCCCACGCACCTATTAAGATGACACACAATGCAAAATATATAGACGCGATGACGACGTCGAAGATCACCGAGACGACCGATAAGAGATTGATAGATCTAGAAGTAGCTAGTGGTGCATTTGTGGTGAGATCTAGTGTCCGGTTAGTAGATCTAGTGGAGAGATTTGGAAGAGGGAAAGTGGGGTAGCATACTAGCTAAAATATAACAAACATGATTGGTTAAATTAGCTAAAAATGGTGGAGGGGTGTGGAGGATTGAGCTAGGAGCACTAATGGCTCGAGTTTGGACTAGTGAGTGAGTGAGTGGGGTGGATAGGGGTGGTGGTGGGTGGCTGGCCGCACTTATATTGAGGGCAAAGATTACCCCAGGCGAATATGGCATGGGATGCGCCTGCGCTAAGGGGTGCTACCCCAGGCGTTTCCTTATCCCAGGCGAACAGAGATGTAGTACGCCTGCGCTAACGGGAGCTACCCCAGTCCACTTTTTACCCCAAGCGCTTCTGCTCGGGTTCGCCTGGGGTATTTGTTATACCGCAGGCGAATCGGTATTCTGTTCGCCCGGGGTAAAGGAAGAGTGCCAGGGGTCGGCGATGGTTGGCCCTGCCACACTTTACCCCAGGCGCGGCTGAGTTTGGTTCGCCTGGGGTAACAGGCTTGCCCCAGGCGCACCATTTACCTGTTCGCCTGCGCTAATTAGCCCAGGCGCATGTATTTTCTTGTTCGCCTGTGGTAGAATATGCTGCTATAAGCAAATCTCTAGTAGTGCATAGCACTCAACATTCATCAGATCCCAGCAAACACAACATGTAGCAGGACATAAAGATGATCTCGATCATGTAGGGCAGCTCACGAGATCTAAACATGAGGAACAAAGTGGAGAGAACAACCATCTAGCTACTGCTATGGACCCATAGTCTAGGGATGAACCACTCACGCATAACTTCGGAGGAGGGCATGATGGTGTAGACCGCTCCGGTGACGAATTCCCCTTCCGGCAGGGTGCCGGGGAGAGCTCCAGAGCCCTCCCGATCTCGTGATGACAATGATGGCGGCCTCAGGTGTGTTTTGGGACAAAGTGGTATATCTTTAGGGTTTACGCCTCGGGGGGTATAATTAGGCGAAAGGGTAAAGGCGGTGGAGGCCTGGGGGCTCCACACCACCCCATGGCGCGGCCAGGGGGCGCGCCGCCCTTTGGCTTGGGCCCCCTGTGGCCCCCTCCGGGTCTCTTCAGGACTCCGTGGAACCTACGGAAATTCTAGGACCTCCGGACTTCGAATTTTCCAATTCTGAGAATATTTCCAAAACAACTTTTCTGAAACTAAAAACAACAGAAAACATGGAACTTGCTCTGTGGCATCTTGTCAATATGTTAGTCCGGAAAATCGATAAAAATGACATAAAGTGTATTGCAAACATGTGGGAAACAACATGGAACATCAGAAATTAAGGATACATTTATGACATATCAACATCCCCAAGCTTAGTTCCTACTCGTCCTCGAGTAGGTAAACGATAAAAACACATAATTTGTGAGTTGACTTACTACCAACATAAACTTGATCATCAATAATGTAAAAACATAAGTAAGCTGAGATAATAGAACTTAAATACGAGCATGATAAATAGAATTTTAATAATAAAGCATAGAAATCACCTTGCATCATGAGAAGTAACACAAATAAAAGATCATGAATAACAATGCAACGAAATATATATGTTTGTTTCAAATATAGAGAAAACATGGCAAAATGATATTTTGCTAGTCCTTAAGAGTGGGGCAAAACATAAATGCTAGCACACCTTCAAAGTTCATGAGGAAGACTGGAACAAATAATTAGAGAACAAGAAATAACACATCATGAATCAATTAATAATGTTTCTGGGAAAAATGCACATAAAACTTAGAATGTAAACTATGATCTCTCAACCGTGCATAAAGTTAGAAGATGGAGACTCATCATAAAAGTAAAAGAAAGGCTCTTCGCAGAGGGAAGCATGGATCACTCATGTGCTAGAGCTTTTATTTTATTAAACAGAGGTATAAAAACTTGACACTCCTCCCATCAATCTTACACAAACCATGGCTAGCCGAATCCTCGGATGACTACCAACAATCACATACCATGGAGGAGTGTATATTTTAACAGAGCTGTATGCTTATGTCAACGAATGGTAAACAAAAAATACAGTACGTCACAAGCCAACTAGACTTCACAAGAGCGGCTCCCATAGAAGGACGCATATGGATAGAAGGTCATCCCTCTTTCTCTTTTGTTTACACAATTATGCTTTGACTGATAAATCAGAGGAAAAAATAGTGAAGTGAATTCGTTGTTTGGGGCTGGGCACCCCGCTGCCAGCTTTTCTATCATTGGATAAGCGGATGAAGCCACTAGTCCAGGGTGTGAAAGTCCAATCAACAAGTGAGATAAAGATTCTCTATTTACGTCCTCATGAGCTAAAACAGGAGCACAAAACATGAGTAATTTTGAAATATTTAAAGGTAACACATGAGCAATTTACTTTGGAGTGGCGGTTAAATACCAGATATAGGTAGGTATGATGGACACAATGATAAAACTTTGGTTTTTGGGAGTCGGATGCACGAGTAGAGCTCATTAACTAAGGCTTTAAGCCTGGAGTCGACGGAGGCTTCTCAGCCCATCTGCCGCGCGGGTTGACCCGTACTGATGCTGACGTGTGGGTCTGGCTGGGATTTCTTCGATGCGTAATGAAGCTAGATTGGCTACGTGGCATGGTTTGCCCACGCGTCGTCGTTTTGAGCGGTCGTGAGTCGTGACTATCTTCTGGTCCCCTGTCTCTCTCCCCTTCGAGTCTCTCTCTCTCCCCAGTCCCCACATATCTCCTGTCTCTCTCTTCCATGCTTCGACTGGATCTCGGAGTAGCGGCGAAGTTCATGGGCGCGGGCAGGAACGCATCTTAGTGGCGCAGGCGCCAGGTCGCGACGGGATACTACTCGCCGCTGAGTGCCCTTGCCAGATCCGTGGGGATGGAGGCATCATGGAGGCTCGCAACGTGGGCACGAAGGCGGCTCAACGCGAGTGGGGTAGGAGGCCCGTGGCCTTCGGTGACGAGGAGAGAAGGGCGACGTCCTGGAGGCTGATTTCTCATTTTTTCTTCTTTTCTACCCGTTTTGATTCTTTTTTCCAAGTTGATTGCTCATGGTCACCGTTGTTTCTTGGAATGGTTCATGTTCATGGCCAGGATTTTGTTTCACTCCTTCCTGATTTATGGATTCAGTTTCTGTCCAGTTGTTTGGTTCCTCAAATTAGTGTCAGCTTGCTTTGTACCTCCCAATTTTCGCCGTAGTTGAGCGTGGTGGCGTGGCTGGAGTGGATTCACGGCTGAGCCGCCGGGAGTATCTGCTCCTCCTGGACCAACAACCTCCTTTGGAGTTTCCGTAAGCAGGCCAGCCTGCAGGCCAGGACACCCTGCACTGGGCGGAAGGGACCCTCTGTTGAGCTCTCGGGCACTTTGTCGGTGCGCCACCATGATATTTCCTTGCTCATTTATATTTGACAGTTTTCTCATCTTGAGTGAGTTTCTCCGAGCCTGACGCAGTTTTCTACATTGCAGGACACTGCCACCACCAAGATGTGGGTGAGCACGCACAATGACACCCTCGGTGCCAAGATGTTGGCAATGGTTTATGTGATGTACGGCTGCCAAAAGAATATGGGCACAGGGTACCTGTCGGAGCTCTTCGACCGCGCCGAGGACCTCACAATTGTTTGGGCTCCTTACTACACAATCCACAAGGTATACAAGATGTTCTGATCTGGTGTCTGCCTCTCCTTGATTGAGATGTAAATAATTGTGTTGAGAGTTGTGGTCTGAGTTCGTGTCAGGAATCCATTTCCTTGCATTTTGTTCATTGTATGTGTGATTTCCTAAAAAATTGTCTTGCTGGATTAGTGTGGCTTTTGGTTTGAATATTATGCAAGGACGTCTTGATCAATATACAACGGCCGGAAACTCCAAGGCCCTCAAGATGGTGGTTAAGATGGATTTCAGTGCCTCTGTGAAAAATGTCATAAGAAATAAAACATTGAGAGGCACTCGGCCTCGCTCTATTAGGAGACTGGAAGGGTGAATGAGCTGATCTACCAGCTCTACATGATAACGGTGATTCTCCGATTATGTGTAGCATGCCAGCTATATATTTTACAAGCATGTTTCAAATGGAGTTTATAATTGCTTATTTCTCTAATTTGGACAAGATGATTTGAAGCATTTGACACTGGCTCACCTCTTTGACAAGCCATGCTCTCTAGGATTGCTTGCGGTTCAGGTCTGCTCATTTGTTTTCCGAGTTATGTCTCTTGTGATAGCTTGTTAGTTCATCGAAAATTATTCAAGTGAAAGTGTCATCCATTTTTATTGTTTACACCTAGTGTATCCATTTTACATGATCTGATGGTTATATTTTTGTTCAGTTTATTTAACTCGTGTCTATATAAAAAAATTGATATAAGCTATATCATAATGCGATTACGTGTGTACCCCAATATGTAATACAACATAGTAAACTCACATCGTGTTCAATGCATAGCGACTTGAAAGTTGGACTTGGCAGAAATACAAGAATCATATTCTTATTGCAGGAGCTTCTTGGTAGTGATTCCTTTGTGTGTTTGTTTCTGTTTCAGCTGACAGTATTTTAGGCTTTCATTCTAAACACACATTCCAGTTGCTTTTTGTGCACAAATGAGATATGAAGTTACTAGTGTTGTTCTTTACAAGGTAAAAGAATTCAAACCTTGATTTCTGCAGAGTTCAACTACTCCACATTCATTAATAGAGAAATTTTGAGTCAGGGGATATCATATTGGATACTCTTAGTGTACGATTCTTTCCAGAATAGTGGTAAATATCCAAATGTGTCATATACTAGGCGGGATAGCTTAATCTGGTTTGATGAAGATACTTAATGCTAAATTGTGTGCTTCTTGGTATCGCTTTTGGTGGCGGTGGATGTTAAACGTGCAAGGTATACTGTGAAAGAACTCAATAGGAAATTGGCTAATCTCTCTACAGGACTGGGAGGCAGGGTTGGAAATTGCCGACTAAAAGGCATATGAAAATATGCTACTTGAGCTGTAGTATATATTTATAGATATATATGTTCTATTGGCTGTTATTATCTTATAGCTAATTTACACGCTTTGAAACTTGAGTTGCGTTACCTATATAACAAGGAAGTAATTTAGCTCGCGAAATCCTTCTTTGAGCACATGGTAGAATTATGTCATGTCATGTTTCCACTTGTTGTTTGTTAGTATGTAATAGTATGTTGGACTCTCTAAGTAGCTTACTGGGAGGCAGGGTTGGAAATTGCCGACTAAAAGGCATATGAAAATTGCCGACGGGAACAATTTACATTTTTGAAAATTGATTGCGACATCTAGAATTTGTTCGAATCTTGGAAACATTGGCTTCATGATAAACATCTTTTTGCCGACCCAAACCTGTAATATAGCAATGATGTTACACAGTGATCCTGCGTGCCTAATTATGACATGGTTGGATATAAGAGACAAGCTAAATGTACAAGAAGTAATTTATCAGATTATTAGTTTCTTCGGGTGCTCATGCCTTCCATATGCATATGTCTGTGAAGATAATGACCGGAAAAATAAACTTCGTAATGCAGGTTTAGATGTGTTTAGTCTACCTTTTGATTGAAGTGGCCCTCAAGTAATATCTTTATTCAAGCATTGAGCATACGTACAGCCTAAGTAGTTGTTATTACTTGTGTTTATGTCTATATTTCCTTCTGTATTTCAGTTAAGGTGCCGGCTTTCGGTTGTGGTGTCTAGAGACGGTTCTTCAGTCGACATGGTTTTCTTTGGCGACACAACTCGAGATTAATTGGCAAGGCTGCTGAAGTTCTACTTGGTGAAAACTCCACACGTTTCTACAGTGATGTCTGAGATAACTGCTTTTGCTGAGAAATGCAGTTATTTTCTCAAGATATTCGTTTAGGACCTTGGATATTTTCTTTGAGGTTCTCAAATTGTATCCTGAGGGAAGCACATTTTTTGTTGGCCATGATGCCGTGTTAGTAGCTGCGGGCAAGGCAACTGCTTCCTTGCATGGTTTGCTTGTGGTGTTATAGAAGAAGGTTCTAGAAGTGGTAATTTCTCTCCCATATATTCGCTATTTTCTTCTTTGTTTCTTTGCTGCACTTAGGTCGGTTATTGATGTTTCTAGGATCTGCTAATAAAGATGACCATGCAACTATTCCTGTTACAAACGCTGATGTAGATGCAAGTACGCCGCCACTCGCTTCTGCTATGGTTTGTGTTTATACTTCTTGTTGTAGGAAACACCTCAGAAGAGGAGCTTTCTCATGAAGATAGAGAGGGTGATCATGGACCTTTTGATGGAGCATCAACTTATTTAGCTCAGCATAAAAAAAGGGTTAGTTTCTGATGGAATTATGTTCCTATTATTTTCCCTTTATCAGACAACCTAATTTACCTTCATTATCTGTTTTTAGTACCAGTGGAAAAAAAACACGAAGAGGCACTTGTTTGGTGAAGGTGGTTACAAGATGCTGAAGAAGGTTTGTATTGCTGTTTATTTATTTTTCTTAATTTCTGCTTTTTGCTGCGTGTTATTGTCCTTCTTATTTCCCCCTTTTCAGCAGGCTCAAAGGTCCAATAGGCAGGTTGCATTTTGTTGGGATGTTTTTCATTCGAATAGTGCAAGTACGCTCATTCCGATGGAAGGTGTTGTTGTGTTTTGTGCATATACGAGTTCATGTAATATGTAACTAGCCGAACCTGATGTCTTTTTTAAGTCAGTATATGAAAGTGTACCAGCATAAGACCTACAGTCTTACCTCATGTAGCACGTATGTTTAACAATGTTGATCCTTTATATAACGAAAACTCAAGCTAATCTGTCCTATCATCTTAGCAGATGAATCTGTCGATTTTCCACTATGTGCCTAAATGCTTGCAAATGATAGATAATCTGTTTGAACTATTTTGTTTCTTCCATTAGGTAGTTTCTACTGAACTAGTGGTAATGATGACTGAACGCCGACTGAAAGACAAGTGCATCCACCACCTGGCCAGCATAACCACACACCACACCGAACGGTCAAAGCACAACGCCCTCTGAACCAGACAAATCATGCTATAACAAAAAAAAACAAAGCACGACACCACATGCCACCTATGCGATGTACAAACACAAGAAAGACGGCGCGGCGGAGCGCGCTGCCCCGTCTAGTACTCAGTAAAGGTGGAGGCTAGCAAAAGACTGTGAGCGACAAATCAAGAGAGAAAAAGAGACATAATCATGAATAGCGACATAAACATCATTAATCAAAGCATAAGTGGTATCACAAGTTCAAAAACTAAATGATCATGGAGGCTATTGGTGGCTGGTTCATAGTCGTAAACATGGTCTGAGCAACATTCCCAAGAATATGGAGTGTCATCTCAGCTATTCCCTCAAAATCGCAAAACCCAGCAATGTAGACAATCCTGAGACCACGGTGCAGTGGCCCTAGGATAGCTGTCACGGTCCTATCATGAAGGACAAGTCTAACATAATCTATCTGCATATCTAACAATTCATTAATTTCCATATAGATATCTGTTCGACCTGAGTGACAAAAACAGAAAATCAAAGAAAATTACCATGATTAACAACAGAATCACTTAAATGCAGTTCTAGTTCTTCTAAGAGCAAGTTCAATAGTATAGCCAACAACCGGCTATAAGAACTTCCCATGTCATCTATAGCCAGCTATATAGCCAACATATACAATAGTTAGCTAGACAAATGTGTTAATTTATTATGGCATGGCTCATCTACTACTCTCACAAGTTGCCTAGGAGCACGGGCTATAGCTCTTGCATGAGAGCCCACTCTTCTTCTCTCTCCTCTTCTCTCTCTTCCATGTCATAACAAAAATAGTATTTTAATCCTTATAGCCTGCTTACATAAGCTTATTGTACTTGCTCTAAGAGAGGTGCTGATTCCAAGAGGTTAATCAACCCCTTATCCCAGCCGTTATCCTCATTGTTGTCTATGATATTAATGTTCAAGTTCAGTTGGGTCAGATTAACGAACGTGGCTTGGGATTTGCTCAACGTTTGCACCTGAAAGAAACACAAACAATGTACAACATTAAAAAAAATAAGAGATGGATGGAGGCGGCAAGTCTACATCTCAACGTGCACCTGAATGTAGATATTGTGATGGCAAAAATGAGAATGAAACAAGGCACCTTATATTCAACAACCATATGTAGAAATAATTTTTGCACGTAAGGAAGAGCAGTTGGAAGCCCAGTTAAGATGTAGTTTGTAGGATCATAACACAAGTCGTACAAATTGTACTTGAACACAAAGGTTGCGTCAGACAACTTGGATGATTGAGTGAGCACAATCTGCGTAAAAGTGTCATAGAGTTCAAATATGGCAAGGTTCGGACCTTATAGTTGTATCAGTCCCGCCGCACACTCGTACATGCTCAGGTACTGCAACTTGCAGAGAGCTCCTGGTTTAATTTAAGACTTGGCAAGGGGCAACTCTCCAATCTTAATCTCTCGAGAAGACCACAAGAAAGCAGTAGAGATTGGAGATCACTCGCGTCGATGGACACCCTGTTTAGGCTGATTTTCTTTAGGGTTTATGATCCCTTGAAAACTAAGGAGGAGCTTCAAACAGACATAAGCCATATCAAGAGACTTGACAGAAGAGCTATTGGGGCCACTGAGTTTGTTCAACGGGATGACGTACTTGTCGTCCTGGGAGCCGTTCGCTCTAGCGATATCAAGTCCAATGTGCTTGACCTTTGCCGCGGTGGAAAAGTCGATCCATCTATCAATTTGATGTCTATGATGTCTGCTAAGATCGAATTTGACAACAAACTTGTCCACTGCAGCTGTTGTCATAGTGGAAGTAGACCACAGCGGGCGCAACACATTGTTCGCTCTGGTGGTGTATTCAAGGGCCATGGATCTTTGCTTAGCAATCCTTTTCTTTTTTTTGATAATGGGCTTTATTACTTTATAAAAAAGTATTACACCCGGCTTCTGCATAACAAGATGCACACAACCAACAAAGTACAAAATAAAAGAGTATCAGAACACAACAAATCGATTACAATCAAGATGAAGAATCAAATGTCGCCTATGGAGCCATAATCCGTAAATCAAGCGGCCATCCATGTGGGATAAAAATATCCCTCGCCACTATTTCCAGCCGTACACACGTCTCCATAAAAAGACCTCAAAACTCCGCCCGTTGTAATATGCACCACGAATGGAGAATACCTATGCAACGAAATAGAACCTGCAAACGAGAGAAGTTTTTATCATTAAAAATATTGTCATTTCTACACAGCCAGAGCGACCATATTATGGCTACCGCTCCTACCCTGAACACAGTTTTAAACCTATTATCAATTCCATTCAGCCAGTTGCCAAAAATATTTGCAATGGATGTTGGAGGATATAAGTTCGAAGCCATTTGGATAGCTGACCATATAGACCGCGCGAAGGTGCACTCGAAGAATAAGTGTGTTATCGTCTCATCCATCGGACAGGAGACACACTTTGTACTTCCATGCCAATTGCGATTGACAAGATTATCTTTACTTAATATGACTCCTTTACGAAGGTACCATGCAAAGATTTTTATCTTCAGAGGTATCTTCATGCGCCATATTTTCTTATTATTATCGACCGACACATCTGAATGTACCATCGCCCTATACAAGGAGTCAACTGAGAACTTTCCATCCTTAGTTAAACTCCATGAAAATTCATCGGTGCCTTGCGATAGTTGGATCACAGCCAACCCATCAACCAGGGCATTCCGAGACAGAAGTCTTGGTCCGATAAGATCTCGCCTGAACGACACATTTGGTGGGAACGTTTGCATTACAGTAGCTAACGTATCACCTTTGTGACGAACAATATTGTATAAGGCCGGATACTGTTCTCGGAGGGTGGCATTACCTAACCATCGATCCTCCCAAAACCGTATCTGAGATCCATCCCTGATGTTGAATACCCCATAGCGAAAGAAATTCTTCTTTGTCGCCATTAGGCCGGCCCAAAAATACGAGTCACCTGGTTTCCAAATAACCTGTGATAACGCTTTTGTGACGATGTATTTTCTCTCCCGGAGAGTTTGCCAAACACCATTTTCAGTAAGCAGCTTAAATAGCCATTTACCTAGAAGTGATGAGTTTTTGACCTTCAGGTCATGAATCTCCAGCCCTCCCTGATCTTTGGGTCTGCAAACCACGTCCCATCTGGCCAGTCGATATTTTTTCTTCTCATTATCCCCTTGCCAAAAAAATCTCGATCTGAAGTAATCTAACTTCTTCAAGACTCCTTTGGGTAATTGGAAGAATGATATCATATACAGTACCATATTAGTGAGGACTGAATTAATGAGTACCAATCTTCCACCTAGGGATAATAATTTTCCTTTCCAACTCGCTAGCCTTGTTTGCAAACGTTCTTCAACGTGTTTCCATTCGGCATTAGTCAGTCTTCTATAATGTATTAGAATACCCAAATACTGAATAGGAAACTGATCTTGCTCACATCCGGAAAGCTCGGAGTATTGAGCAATTGCCTCCTGGGCTTCGCTGAAGCAAAACAATTCACTCTTATGAAAATTGATCTTTAATCCAGACAATTGCTCGAATGCTGAAAGAATTAACTTTAGATTCGTTGCTTTCTGGAGATCATGTTCCATAAAAAATTGTGTCGTCTGCATATTGAAGTATAGATAGTCCCCCATCCACAAGATGAGGTACCACCCCTTCAACGAGGCTACTTTCTTTTGCTCGTTCAATCATGATCGCTAACATATCCGCCACAATATTAAAAAGTATGGGCCATAATGGATCACCTTGAATCAATCCTTTTTTTTTGTCTGAAAGTATTTGCCTATCTCATCATTGATTTTAACAGCAACACTACCCCAGACACAACATTAAGAATCATGGCACACCACTCTTCCGAGAAACCTTTCATTCTTAGAGTTTGGTGTAGGAACGAACAGTTAACTTTATCATATGCCTTTTCTAATTCAATTTTGAAAATCACTCCATTTAACTTTTTGGTGTGCATCTCATGGATAGTCTCGTGTAAAACCACGACCCCATCAAGGATATTTCTACACTGCATAAAGGCAGTTTGTGTAGGCTTCACCACATGATCAACCACCGTATTTAAGCGCATGGTAGGAACTTTCATAAAGATTTTGAAGCTAACATTAAGTAGGCAGATAGGTCGGTATTGTTGAATCCTTTCTGCTTCCATAATCTTAGGCAACAAAATGATATCCCCAAAGTTAAGACGAAACAGATCCAGTTGGCCCGCATGCAAGCAACCAAATAATTCCAGTAGATCATACTTGATGATATCCCAGAAATGCTGGTAAAACTCTGCCGGAAAGCCATCCGGTCCTGGCGCCTTATTGTGTTCCATCAAAAAGATAGCCTTCTTAATCTCCTCTTCCGTGAAGGGAGCAGTAAGGAAGGCATTCTCCTCGACAGATATTTGGGGAATATCATTTGTTCGCGACTCATCCATTGATACATTAGTATCCATCGGAGCCCCAAACAAATCTTTGTAAAACTTTGTGATATAGGTCTTGAGCTGTTCTTGTCCTTCGATCAAGCCTTCATCCTGTACCAGAGAATGAATCCACTTCTTTCTATGTCGCCCATTGGCTACATTATGAAAATAGCGTGTATTCGAGTCTCCTTCTAAGATGAATTTAGCCTTTGATCTCTGGTACCATTTGATCTCTTCCTCACGCAACAAGTTGGCTACTTTCGCATTAGATTGGCTTTTTAGCTCAATTTACTGCTGATTTAGTAGCCTACTTTCTGCTATAAGGTCAAGTTCATTAATAATGGTGCACAAGCGCTCTTTTTCTTTTTTTTAGATTACCATCAGTGTGTCTAGCCCAACCACGAAGATATCTACGAACATTTTGTATCTTAATGTTCCATCTTCCGATCGGAGTATTCCCAACCACTGGTTTAGCCCATTCCTTTTTAACTAGTTCATCAAAACCATCACGCATCAACCATCCCAGAAATGCTGGTAAAACTCTGCCGAAAAGCCATCCGGTCCTGACGCCATTGTTTCAGCAAACAACGATCAGTCTATAACAGTTCATTAGTTTGCATCCAGAACGGCCTGACCGATGCCTAAAATTAGATGGTGTATTAGAAATTACCGATGGATGTTGCCGGAGCGAAGTCGCCGGAGCCGGAGGTACTAGCTGATCTGGAGGTGGGAGCGCGGCGGAGCAGCCGCGGCAATCGTCGCCTTGACCGGAGCTCGCCAGCGCACGTAAACCCAGGTATGCATATTTTTCTTTGGCAAAAGGTTCCACATGTTAATTATTTCTACACTGTGTTGGGCAATCTGGATCACAAGAAATAGAGTAACATTTGAAAAGTTGGTGCTGAAAAATCCTATAGTTACTTTGTTCTATACTTGCTCTCTTCTTCATTACTGGGCAGGTCTCTATGGAGAGGATGACCAGGCTTTGATCAAGGGGGGTGCTGATTAGTTGATGACCAAGGCTGCTTGCTAGACTTCGATGGCAGAGAGCTCCAGGAACTCTTCGACTGCTGGCGCAAGGATGTTGAGTATCACCGACAGCTGATGGAAAGGGTGGCTGTTGATTGGTGCTTTGTTTTGTCATTGCTGTTCTAAGCTGGTAGTTCTTTGGTTGTTGCGGTGACCGCGGCTGGTTAGACTTGGAGATTTTGGTTCCCTGTTGTTGTTGGCTGGTAGTTTAGGGGTAGCGTTTTTTGCCCCGTAATATGGTCTCGATGTCGAGATCACACGGCGGGTTTTCCTACAAGAACCTTTTCCTTTCTGCTATACTCTATTTCCTGTCCCCTGCTTGCTTGTAGCCAGAACTTTGTATTTCCGTTATGCGAGTAATGAAAATGGGAGGAGCCCAAAAAAAAGATGCGGCTGTGGAACCAGGTGAAAGATTTGCACTTGGGTGGTGCCCATGCCTTCCAAACAAGCCTGCGAAGGTCAGAGACACATATCCCCTCGAATTGCATATGATACGCAGAGGGAAAGCTGTAATCACCCGAGGCCGGTGGATCGCGTCCTCGCAACATGGATGATGTTGCTGTCCCTTATCACATGCCACAGCTCGAGAAAACTAGCGCTAATGGCTTCAGAGAGGTCATGCAGGATTTCAGCGATCCATCGGATCTCTGTGAGGGCCTCTTTGACGGACCTGTTTTTCCTCTTCGAGTGTTTGTGCAGGTTTGAGAGAAGAAGACGCCGAGGTACGGTACGGGTTTAGGATTACCATTGCTACCCGAGCATTGTTGGAACCATGTGTTGATGTGAGTGTTTATTCAGATTCCAAGCAGTACTTTTGATTGGACACCCTAATTTGACTCCACTTCTTAGTTAATTATTACAGAACCAAAGCACATGCACGCAAGGGACGTTTTCTTCTTTTGATAGAGCAAAGCTGGTGGAGGGCAGGCTGGTTGTGTTCTTCAGTTAGTTGGTGCCTTCTGTTGTTTTGTTGCTGGTACTTCTATGCGAGAGTAAACTTGGTTTCCTTGCTTTTGTGTAGGTTAGAGGGGAGTGGTTTCCTGTCGGTACCCTTTTTCTAGCTGAACTTTCTACTGTCCCCTTTCTATCCCTATTTTGTTTTCCGTAAGAACTTGTTATTTCTGTTATGAAAGTACTCCCTCCGTTTCAAAATAATTATCGTTAAAATGGGTTAAAATGGATGTGTCTAGACTAAAATACAACTACATACATTCATCCCAATGACAATTATTTCAAGATAGAGGGGGTAATAGAAAAGGGCTAGCCAAGTTGGAAAAATGTTTTCTGATGAACGGTAAACTTGACTTTATGTATAGGAAGTAGGAACACGCATCCTGGGTGACTCCTTCCAGCTGAGGGACCGTTAAAGATAGTAATATTAACTAGCGCAGTAGAAGCACGTGTCCTTCGAAAATTCTGCGCTTTGTCTTGCAAGTGGAAAGCAAGCATCTGAATGATCGAAAATTGTCTTTGACATGTGGTCATGTGGACAACGGTGCTCCCTTCAAAAAAAAATAAAAAAAATCAAAGTTGTGGGTGTCCGAAAATAAAATATATAGCTAGGTATACACATTCTGAATTAAAATGAATTCTATTTTGGACTAGAAAAATTTCTGTCAAAACAGACGTATTTTTAGTCTTTTACACAGACGTAAATTTGTTTCTATAACTCAAAATCGAACGAATGATTTTTTTCTTTCTTGAGGCTTGCTTCGGTACACCCCCCTCCCCAAACTTAAAAGGGTAACGTTATCTTTTGCCATCTATTAGTTGCTAATCCAGATTAATCTCCGTTTTCCGTCGTGGCCCAAATTCAAAAACCCATAACCTACTCAGGTCTTCGCATACTGTCCGTGTAGGCGTTATTTCCCGCACCTGCTTCAGCGTGCAGCACAGAACGACGCGGTGCCGCCCGCTATACTGCAAAGCAAGTTGCTCATGGTGTAGAAGCGCCGCCGTTCGCCGACGCCCTACCCACTTCGACGCTGCTATCCGCTGAGGACCTACACCGCCGAAGCTCTGCACGAAGCACGCCGACGGCCCTTTCATGGATGCACTCCTCTGACGACGCCTCCACTGCTGCACAGCCGCACTGCTCTCCGAACACACGGACAACCTACGTACCTCTCGACGCCAACGACTGCCGCTAAAGCACCATTCACGGCTGCAAGCCACTCTAGCCCTAAGCCTTGACGCCCCCGGTCAAATGCCGCCGTCAAGTGTACATAATACGTACATGGCGTTGCTGGCAGAATCAAAACTCTATAGTTTTAGTATCCACCCGTACATAGTACTAGCTCTGGAGCTTCTCTGTTGGTTGATCTGCTATACACGCTGACTTTCTGCATAATAGTTTTTTTTTGAGACTCTTCTGCATAATAGCTAGCCATCCTAAGCATACCACATGGACAACAAATTCGGCCCAGGGGAGCAGCCCAGAGGTGTTTAGGAGGACGCACCGGCCAGGACCGTAGGCTCGCAGATACAAGTTAATTAATCGTCATTGAAAAGTTAATGATTATTAATGACCATCATACCCTTAATTACGAAAGGGTATGGAACGATCTCAGCCCTTGCCGTGTTTAAGTTTGGTGAGGGGGGGTGTACTGAAGCAGAAGCCTTCTTTCAAACCATGCACGAGCACTGCATGTATTAAATAGGAAAAGAAGCAAGGCTCAAAGAGCCGAAGTTTACAGGACAGAGGGTTCCCACTAAGAGAGGGTCAACGATCCTGAAAGATAAAAACTAAGCGAATGTTTTATCTAAACTTCGCACGGATATATGGAAAATATACATATACTCCCGCAATTATTCTAGAATCTTTTAGAACTAAAAAAAATAAAAAATACTCCCTCCGGTTCATAAAAAGTGTCACTCACTTAGTACAAACATCACTAATTTAGTATAAAATGAGCGACACATTTTATATACGAGAGCGAGTATTTTGTTTCTTCGAATGGAGGCAGCATTGTTCCCATGTGCACCAACTAGTCCCGCGTGGCACTTCTGATAGTCTCTACACTTGAAATGGCAAGTAGCTTTGGTACCACTTCTGGCCTTCCATCATACAGTACCTAGCACTGACAGCGAGGATGACACGATGGTAGGATTATCCTGTGGTACAATATTGACCGTCGGCGGACAATAACACCGACAGTGACATGGTAGCATTATTGGTCTTACGATGACCAGCCAAGATATGGAACCTCCGTCATCGTTTATGTTAGGTTACTGTTACTCTTTTTGCTTCTAATTATAAAATAAGATGTTATAGATATTACAATATGTACTACATATATATTAAAATGAGTCAATATACACATTATAACGCGTCTAAATGTATTTGAATCCGAGAAAATAGAGCAAAGTTAAAACATCTTGTATTTATAAACAGAGGGAGTATATGCAACTAGCCTAAGTTATTCAAGTGAGAGTAACATGAATACTACCTAGAAAAACACATATTGACAAAACCATTCATCTTATTAATTAACAAGACAACACACTTGCATAAACACATCAACGCAACCACAGTACGTGCATCACACAACGTTCACTCAAAACGACCACTTCATTACGTCAATCTTCACATGTCGGCCGCGAGGGCTTCGTCATCGGCGGAGGCGATCGTCTCGATACCAGCACGTTTGTTGGGGACGGCGCAGTTGAGCCGGATTTCGCCCTGGGTGCCGGTGAGCACGTCCATCCCGCTCATCTTGACCATGGACTTGGCGAACTGTTCGAAGAAGGCTCCCTCGTTGAGCGAGAAGCGGATGGCGGTGCGGTTGGTGGCCTGGTGGAAGAAGAGGCCCTGGTCGGACTTGAAAAGGCCCTGCCTAGCGATCAGGTCGAAGTAGTACTTGTTGTCGAACACGTCCGGTGTGCGCACGTCGAGCTTCTGCGTCACGGTGCCCTCGGGCACGTCCTTGGCACACTTGGCCTTGAGGGTGGCGGCAAAGTTGGGGTCGATGGCCGGGTCGGTGTCGGGTCCGGGAGTGAAGCGGTCCGAGAAGGAGTTGCAGTGCGCGATGCCGAAGGAGTGCGCGCCGGAGAGCGCGACGAGGTCGGTCACGTTGAGGCCACGGTCACCGAAGGACTGGATGAGCATAGGCACCTTGAAGTCTGGCCCCGGCAGGGTGAAGACGAGGTCTTGATTTGCCGGGGCGAGCCCATCCCGCCGGCCGAGAGGCAGGTCGTAGGTGGGCCCGCCGGCGTCCACGAGGGCGTCGCGGGTGGCTAGGGCGAGGATGTCGGCGCAGGAGACGACGGGCCCGCAGACGGCGTGGGCCGCGGCGCGTATGTCCTCGACGAGCTTGAGTGCCACCGGGCGGAGCGTCAAGTTCGGCCCCATCCCCTGCTCGCTGTTGGTGCCGTTGAGGAGCACGGAGGCATCGCAACCCTGTGGGAAGCAGTCGTGGAAGAGGATGCGGATGAGGGCGGGGGCGATACCGACATCCTTTTTGAAGGCCTCGCCCACAAGGTACTCCACGATGTACGGAAGGCTCGGGCACGACGAGTCGTAGAAACCGAGTGAGAGGCCGTTGGCCACCTCCTCGCCGGTGGTGTCCACCTTCATGGTCGCCGCCGCGGCGCCGCAGACCAAGGCCACCAGGACTACTGTAGCGGATACCGCTCTGGTGGACGCCATGGTAGCTAGCAAAGTTGTGGTGGTGTGGTGTACGTGTGTCTTGCACAATCTAGGCTAGCTCTGGTGCTATTTATACACGTACGGCGGATGGTCATTCCATCTCCAAGCAAGAAAGCTATCTACACTTGGATCTGATCCAGAACAATTTAGTCGCCGATCGAGACTAAACAAGTTCATCGACATGTGCAAGTCAGAGCATGCTCAGTTATTAATGTCTGGCCTAATTTCGTGGCCCTTTCCTCCGTGTATGTTACTGTTAGCACAGTGCACCTGCTACGTACCCTGGATAAGGACATGTTAACTGCTTCAAAAAAGGACAACGCAAATGGCTGACCACATTCTTACTGACGCCGATGGATCCAGAATTTAGTGACGCTAAACTAATCTTAAAGTTTCCATCACAAATTTTAAATTTTTCGTTGTTGGAAAACAGTAGCAACTTGTTCACATGGTCGATATTATAATTCACCGGTGATGGAGCTACCTAGATAGATAGCATCATCCAAGCATATACTTTGGGTTTGGAATTTTGGAGGATATGTACAAACTGGGACGTGGCTAATTACACCGAGCAGATACACCTCATAGAGGATGACGTGTCTACTTTTCTTTAAACACGGTACAGACGTTTCACGCTCACATATATGCTTATATACACATCCTTATAAACGCATGCATGCATAATCAACCCTTACAAGCACTTCCAAGAATCAGAGTCGGGGGGTCCTTTCTTAAAATTCATGAAACTACTACATGCGTCTCATTAGCGACAAGAACGTCGCCTCATACTAAAAGAGAATACTCCGTCTTGTTGAAATATAAAAGTATCAAATTAGGATTTTAACCATGAAAAAAATAGCGTGCTATTTTAATGCTAATAGAACGATATAGCATATCTGGAGAGTCCACGCTAAATTTTAACACTTTTGCCCGCTATTGCGTTATTCACGAAATATCATGCTATATCACGCTAAAACGTCGTAGTTGTAATTAATGTTATAGTGCGTTATTATTTTTTCCAACCTATCGGCACAAAGGCCCAAGTTTTCCACCTTAGAAAGAAGAAAATGCTGCCTCCTGTTTTTCGTGGCGATGAAAAACAAACTTGACGATGATATCATTAGGTTTATAATTCTGAATAAGTAATTATACCGTGCTATTTCCCCATGGTTTGTTGATGTTAGACTCTAGCCAAGTAGAGAACATTTTTGTATGTGGTTATACATGTATTGTTCTGACATTTTAGAACTATATCATTTATTCTTGTTAAAATCTTTCAATTTTTTAGAATATATTTGATGTTTTTTTAAAACGCTATTTTGGTATAGCATGCTATAGCGTGTATATATAGCATCTTCTACAGAAGGATGCCGCTATTTCTCATAACACACTATTTATTTTCCTGATTTTAACTCTGATGGCCTGGGTATAACCACCTAATAGCCATCCAATTATAGGTTTTACTATGGTCATAATCATTAAATTGCAGTCCAAATACATCTCACACTAATTTGTCCACTTGCAAGCTAGACAGAGCCGCTGAATCACTAGTGGAAACAATCCCTTTCGTCCAGGGGGCCAGGGGCATCTGTCCCGGTTGCACAAAAATCCGGGACAAATGCTATACATTGGTCCCGGTTCGTGTGTCCGAGGCAGCAGAAACCACCTGGGGGCATCTGTCCCGGTTCGTGGGGAGGCAATGGTCCCGGTTTGTGGCAAGACCCGGGACCAATCCCTAGCCACAGGCCACGTGGCACGCGCATGGGCATTGGTCCCGGTTCATTCCCCAAACCGGGACCCATGCCCCTTCCCCTACATATGCGGCCTCACAGTCCCCTTCCCTTTTTTTTTGGCTTGGGGGAGTGAGAGAGGTGGGTGTTAGTGTGTGTTGTGCCGCGTGGCGCGGGAGTTGTGACGTGTGACCACGAATGCGCGGTATAAACTGCCGCCCCTCCATCGTCTTCTCCTCTCCACGCACCGTCGCGCCACCACCATGCCTCCGAGGAGGAACAACACCACCGGTTTCCGCGGCGTCCGAGCACGGCAGAACGGAATGTTCACCGCGCATATCCGCTGCGGGGACAACCGCATCCCCCTCAGCTCCTTTGCGACGGCGGCGGAGGCCGCCGCGCCTGGGACACGGCGGCCTGGCGCCTCAACCGCCCGCGGTCGCTGATGAACTTCAACGACTGCCACACCCTCTGGGAAGCGGAGGCCAGGGCGCCGACGCTGCAGATCGTCACTGCCGCCGACCACCGCCACCTCAGGCACCGCGCGTTTCAGGGCCTAGTCGACGCCAGGGACGACCGCGTGGTCCGCGAGTATTACCGGAACAATCCGGGGGAGGAGAGCGCCGACGAGGAGCTTTGGCAGACCCGCGCGGCTGAGCGGGCGAAGCGGCGCCTCGAACGCCACCTCGAGTTAGATGCCGCTCGGGAGGCGAGGACAAAGGCGCTGCAAGAGCTCCGTCGGGCCGACCACGCCAGCGAAGTCTGGGCCTCCGACGATTCGAGATGGGGGCCTATGTCGGACATACCATCATGCACCTCCTCTGACGACGAGGAGGTCACCGACGACGACGACCAGGACGAGGAGTAGTGTTCGTCTGTTTTCTGTTTTTAATAAAAGAATTTGTTGTCTTCCGGGAAACTGCGGCGCACTAGCGCATCTGTTTTCTGTTTTCCGTGTGATTCTTCCTTATTGGTTGGATTCAGACGACTCACGTTAAGGAGAGGGGGACATGCATTTCGATAGATAAACAAGGCACAATACACAAGATTGGATCTAAATCTAAACGGAGAGCATAGATCTAAATAAACAAGGCAGTACATAATGGCCCGAGTGCATCGATCTACTAGCTAGTCATACTCTTGCCTAGGCCTCTAATACTCCGACTCGTAGTCGTCGTAGTCGTCGCCGCCGTCGTCACTATCGTCGGACGGTGCTCTGGACTCCCTCGGAGGATCACGACTCCATGACTGGGCGTGAGGGTAGCGCAGGCGGGGGTTATCGCCGGCCCTGATGTAGTTCATGACGCTCTGAAGAGTCCGTCCACCGCCCCACCACAGCCGACGACCGGCCTCGTTGAAGTTCTAAGGAGGCGGGCCGTTCTCCTCGTACCTGCCGAGTGCACTCTCACGCCGATTAATGAAGAAGGCGTCCCAAGTAGGGCGGTAGTCAGGATTCCAACTGGGATTCCTCCGCTGCTCCGGCGTGAGCTCGTGGTAGTAGTGGTTCGTGATGGCCGCCCGACGCGCCACACCTTGAGGAAGAGGAGGGACCGGCACTCCTCCGGCGCTCAACATCCAACCGGTGGGAACGCTGTAGCCGGGCGGGCAAGGGTAGTTCGAGGCGGAAAGAGTCTCCGCCTGGATGAAGGTTAGAGTGGGTACGGTAGAAGCCATGAGGGAGTGGTGAGTTTGTATGTGTTTATGCCAATGGTGTGGCAATGCATACATATATATAGTGAGAAGAAAACATATCCCTTTAGTCTCGGCCTGTTTTACCAACCGGGACGAAATGGTTCGGGTTTCGTTGGAAAACGGATCGTCCCTTTAATTAGTCCCGGCCTGTTTTACCAACCGGGACGAAATGGTTAGGGTTTCGTTTGGACCAATCAGATAGAATCACACGGATCGTGTGTTTCCTTCAAGCGCTTGTGAGTCGTTGGATCAGGGGTGTGTCTCTTTCGAGCTGTTGTGAGCCGTTCGATCAGGGCTACGCTGTGTTTCTTTCGAGCGGTTGTGAGCCGTTGGATCAGGTTGTTTCTTAACCGTTGGATCTAGCACTTTGTGAGCCAGAGGACCCTATATATAGCCCACCTTCATACACCGGTCAGTTCATCGACCAAATACAAAACAACAGAATTCGCCAGCATACGTCATACCGTGCATTTGGTATGCATATATGCACTCAGTAGCCAGAAAACGGATTTGAATGTAAATAGTAAAATAGTTAATAGTTTGAATAGTTAGAATAATTATTTAGGGTAAACAGAAAATGGATTTGATTTAATTATGCAAATTCAAGCAATTTTCATGTTGAAATTTTTTCAAATTCGAAAGTATATAGAAGTTATTCATGTGCATATTCAAACAATATTCAAATTTTGGCGCTAAAACATTTGGCGCGCCCGGCCCAAAAATACATCTGGTCCCGGCCGGTGCGACGAGCCGGGACTAAAGGGGACTTTCGTCCCAGTTGCTGCCACCAACCGGGACGGATGACCGTGAATATATACACGTCACCTTCCCTTCCCCAATTTCAGAACCACGCGCAGGGACGAACCGACGCCGCCAGGCTGCCCAAATTTTCCGTCGCCGCACTCCGCCGCCGCGCCGCCACTGCCCCCTCGCGCCGCCTCTACCCCGTCGCCGCACTCCTCCGCCGCGCGCCGCCACTGCCCCGCGCTCCGTCCCGCCGCCCGCGAGCGCCGCCCTCGATCCCGTCGCGCCGCCGCTAGCCCGCGAGGCGCCCCTCGATCCCGTCACGCCGCCGCCAGCCCGCGAGCGTCGCCCTCGATCCCGTCGCGCCGCCGCCAGCCCGCGAGCGCCGCCCTCGATCCCGTCGGGCCTCCACTGCCCCGCGCCGGCCGCCGCCGTCGGGCCTCCACTAACCAGGGGGCTTTTTTTCGTTTTTTCCTTTTTTTATTTAATTACTATTTTGTTTTTAGTTATTTATTAGTGTTAGAAATGTTAGAATCATTAGTTATGAATGTTAGAAATTTTAGATTAGACTTAGGAATTTTAGATTTGTTAGAATTGACATAGGAAATGGTAGGAAATTTAAGAATGTTAGAAAATTTAACCAAATTAGTGTTAGAAATTTAAGAATGTTAGGAATGTTAGAAAATTTAACCACGTGAGCTATGACTATCCTATGAGGGTTCCTTATCTATGGATGCGTATTATCATACGTTTAAATATTTCATGAATATGTTGCTCTTTTTGTGTATTATCTATAAGTAATTTTGATGAAAATAATTGATCATTAGTTATTATCTATAAGCAATTTTGATGAAATGGATCTGAAACATATAGTTACTCTTTTTGTATAGTATGGAGCCAAGAGACGAAGATGCCGAAAACTTGCTCGAGGGTTTCATCCGCGGGCCCGACGTAGAGACCGATATGAGCGAGTGCATGAACAACTCCGTGAGGGAGATCCGGAGCTCACCCAGGGAGACGACTCCGGTGAGGGAGAAGCCGACGGCTCCGATATGGGAGCAGCCGACGGCTCCGGTGGAGCCGTACAAATTACAAACACCGGATCCGAGGTGCATATATAGATATGTTAATTAATGAAGTATCCGTTGTCTATATACATGTATTAACAATCTTTATATTTTTAGCCATCCGGTTCAAGCATATCAACCGGAAAAAAGACTAAACGAGGCGCAACAAATAAGTTGAAAGATACAGAAAGATATAGGATCGACACGATCACAACAGACGGCGCACCCGAGCTTCCCGCTGATGTTGCCCAAAAATTTGTGAAGCAATGCGGAGTGCTAGTTAGGGATCACATCCCGATCACTGTTCATGAGTGGAATCAGCCAAAAGATCCGCAGAACCAAGGAATTTCATATGTCAGCAAAATAGCCAAAGAACATCTTTTCTCGAAGATCTTGTCTAATTTCAACTTACCCTTGCCGGAGGTGGACGAGAATGAAGCGGTTGCGAATGAGGCCAATGTTACTAAAATGAAAAAAGAGATACGGGAAAAGGTCAAGGCGTGGACCCTGAAAAAGATGGCCTAGCAATTCAAAAACTGGAAGAAAAGATTGAACCTTGACTATGTTAAGAAGAACAAGACTCCAGATTTCACTCAAGGGTATGAGAAAACAAAACCCATATGGGCAGATTTCGTGAAGTGCAAGCTGTCAGAGAATGAACTGGAAATGACAAAAACAAATGAGAAAAACGCCGCCAAAAAGGTATATCACCATGTTATGGGGCAAGGTGGCTACAAGGGTTCCAGTCCCAAGTGGGATAAATGGGAGAACGACCTGCTTAAGCTGGGGATCACTCCTGAGCCGTTCTTGTGGGTCGAGCGGACAAGGTCATGGTTCTACAGGCATGGGGGCACATTGGACGACGAAGAATATGCAATCTATAACCTAAGGCCTAAAGAGAGTCCTCTACCCATAGAGAGTCTGAGAACCGCAATACAGGACGTTAAAGAGGGGAAGTTCGTGCCAGATAGAGAGAACGACGAGCTCACACGCGCCCTCGGGAATAAGGAACACGTAGGGCGTACACGAGCCGTAAAAGGCAATCCTCCGTGGAATACTGGGTTCGACGACACCAAAAAGAGATACCCCGATAGAAGCCGTCTGTAGAGGCCCCAAACCGGAAGGTTCAGAACCCCTCATATGCATACATTCACGATCCCAGGCAAATCAGTCGTGAACAACATACGAAAGTGGTACACAGATACATTATCCATTACACGAATAAAAGCAGTCTTACAAGCCAATGGTCACATGACCAAGTCTTTGTTTACTGGCACGCAGGGCAGACAAAGTCTTACAACAACTAACACAACGGAAAAACAAACGTAGGTAGCCCATGTCACGCCATCACCAACAGTCTGCTGACCGGGAGCCGGGCCTAGTTCGTGTAGTCGTCAGAAAAACAACCCTCCTCATATTCCTCTTCAGGTGGTGCCTCCTCATAGTCTGGCCAAGTAAATAGCCAGGGGCGAAACCATATGAGTACTTTTGAATATACTCAGCAAGTCATCCTTTATACACTTACAAATGCATCATGCGTATATAGTGGATAGGTAGGCCATAAATAGGTCTCACTACCAATGATGTTCATATAAGATGACACCATAGTTGCAGTCATATTAATCTGTATCTTCGCTGAAGAAGATACTTCAGAAGAAAATAGTATAGTTTTCTTTCTCTTGTAGATATTGCATGTACAAGAGGTTTTATAAACTTGTTTTATAAAAGAAAGTTTTTCTTTGCTAAACTTTTTGGAACAACATGTCCAAACTTCATCGGTACCTCTCAGGTACAAACCTTCTGTTTGAAAACACCTTTTTAAAACTCAGCACAATACTAGCTACATGGCCTTTCAACTGCCCATATCCGAGGGCTCGGCTATTCTGAATAGTTTTACTCTGCAGAGGTGGTACACATTCCACTAGATCCAAAACTCTGCCATGGACCACCCATGGATCGACACAGCGATATGCAAGCACCAGAGGATTGATCCTAACTGTCCACTCTGACACAAGCTAGTATATGGCTATCCCTTCAATCAGGTTTATTCCCCCTGACACCATGTCACACATCGCCGAACCGGGGACCCAATTGTCGCTTCCGGGGGGTAACTTAATCCCTCACTTTGTATGTCCCGTTACTCACTCCTAGCGACACTTCGGTTCAGAGAATCATCCTCTCTATAACATTTTGGGATAGGTCACATACTAACAAGTTCAAGCATCTAGATAGGCCCCATACCCATATAGGGGTAGAGTGGCAGTACATCTTGGTTGTCCAGCGAAGACTAGGTTATGTGCCTTTTTGAAAACATTTGAAAACACCTTCTCGTTTTTCCCCGGTGAACAAGGTCCCGCCTTTCCACCGTGGACTTCTCATGGAACCATCTTTGTTTTGCAAAAACACATTTTAAAAGTGTCCACTTAGGGACTCAAGGTTATTATCTTAGATGGTATTTACATACCTTATGGTGGCTAAGGGCTTGGTAACACCAAGTTGACTAATGGCAAGTGCTATATAATATATATAGTAGTAGTAATAATATTCACTCAATAAAATAGTTTGGTAATCAAGTTTTTGAAAACTTCAGAAGTAGATCATTCATAATGATAAGTAGGAATATAACAGCAAGCTCTAAGGATGGCTTGCCTTGGAGAGAATAAGGATCTTGGTCTTTCTCACAACAAGTATGGTAATAATATCCTCCAGTCCCGACTATTTCTTCGTCGTTTTCTATCGTCGTAAAAGGAAAGAAGACATCCTATCAGAACCTTACCAAGCAACATCTTGACTCAACCATAACATACAGCAAGCAAATGAACTCACAAAAATAATACACAAGCTCCTAAACTAATTCCACACAAACATGCATCAAAAATAATAATATTCACTATTACTACTACAGCTACTATAGTTGAACTAGTTTATTTTTCAACCAAATGAGATGGAACCAGTGGGTGTTCCACTAGGCTTTCCATGTAATTTTAGAGGTATTATGCCTCTGGTCCATCTTGTGGACACACAATAATTTTATAGCAAAATTTCTACTAGCTAATCTAGTCAAAACAATACCACTAGTAAATAATATTAAACCTATGCATGCATTCTAAAAGAAGTAAAAGGAAACTTACAGAGAAGAAAACATGTAATAACCAGTACCAAAATGGTACCGGATCCAAGTGAAAAATACTTCTACAACTAGGGTAAAAATCTAGCTAAACATTCCATCACAAATTTTAAATGGAAATAAACTAGGGATTTCTACCATGCTTATTTTAATGTCCAAACAGATCCTAAACATGCATGGATTCTTCTAACATGGCATCTATGTGAGTAAACTACTTAAGAACACTCAACACATCCTTTACACATGCTAGAAAACACATTGACACTAGCAAACAATTATTTACAAAACAAATCTATCCCTTTTATTCCTAACAGAAAAGTGTATTTTCTTAGATATGTTGCAAATATTTTCTAGAGATCAAAAATTTACACAAATCTAGGATAACATAGATCTATCTAATATCTAACAGATCCAATTGGATTAACATCAAAAGGTGCTATAAAATAAATCCTAAAATTCACAGAACATGCCACTGGTACTTTACCAAAATGGATACCATTTCAGAATGGTAGCTCACCTTGGGGTGAGGTCAAGTCCTACTGGTAGATCTAGTCAAGATCTACTCTAGGAATTTTAGTTTGCTCATTTTAGACATTCCATTCAAAAATTATGCCATTTTCATTCTCACAGACAGTGTGCAGTTCATCATTTATGATTCGTTCTCTGTTCATCCAAAACCAGTTCTGTCAGTTGCCAACGTTCAAGATTTCGTTCATGCATCTCTGGTAATTTTTTCTCATTTTATTTTTGAGTTAAGCATTTTCATTTTCGAATAAAGTAAAACAGCAGTTTCTGGAGATTTATAAAAGGAAAATAAAACCGGGCAGTGGGCTGGTCAACGCACGGTGGCGCGGCCCAACTGCGCCTGGCGGCCCGCTTCGCTTCCGCAGCGTGCGGGAACGAGCGTACCGGTTCGAGGTTTAAGCGTGGCCGTATATCTGAAGATCTACGGCGCACGGCCGTTCTTCCTCTCTCTCCCTCTCTTCTATTTCTCTCCGGCGAGCGCACGGGTAACCGGCGGCGAGATCGAACCAGGGCTCACCTAGGGGGCGTGTAGACCAAGGGGAAGTTGTCGGGGAAGTCGTGTGACCTCGATGCAGTGCAGGGGCGCAGCAGCTAGGGCACGGGATGGCTCCAGTTGACGGCTCCGTGCACGCGCTCCGTGGCGGCTCTGACGAGGTCCTCGACGTTTCTGCAAACGAGGGGACGTGGGGTTGGTCAGGCAGGGTATACGGATGGAGTGGAGTGCATCTAGGTGGGTATGGGCGGCTATGGTGGCCTGAGGTGAGAGTATTTCACCTCGGTCTGTCGCGGTGGCCGCGGAAAAATTCCGGCGATTCGAGCTATCGCGGGTGACTCGAGGCCATCTAGCTGGGTGGGGAGTGATAGTGAGAGGTGGGGAGTGAGGTGCACTAGGTTAGGGGCTCGGGGTTCGTTTATATAGAGGAGACGGCGGTGGCGCACGCTCGGGTGGCCGTGGCGTCCGCGGACAAGCCCGTGCACGCTCTGGCACGACCCACGTCGCTCACCCTGGCCCTTGGGAGCTTCCATGGCCACTAGGAGGGGCCAATCATCCGCTTGCACGGTGAAACATCGAAGGAAACACGGCGGAAGGCCACTGTGGCTCGGGATAGGGATGAGGCTGTCAGGTGCCCATCCCTCCCTCCCGTTTTCACCTCTCTGAATCCCTCCCTCTCTCTCTCGTTTTAGTCAACCCACTTGCAGGCTAAGGTAAAGAAAAGGGAGTGGACTGACTCAGCTTCTAGAAGCCCCAAACCGTGCACAAAAATATTGAGTGAGTAAAAAGTTATTAGCATTTGAAAATCGATCGATTGCACTGTTCTGTAAAAAGAAAATTCAGTTAAGTTCAGTTTTATGAATTTTGGCTAAGTGTTGGATTTTACAGTGATGATTAGCTAAATGTTGGATTTGTTTTCAGGCCTCAAATAATTTCCAAAGGTTGTTTTCCAAACATGGTTCTGTTAAGCAACAAATGTACTTTCCAAAACAGCAAAGAAAACTAAATTTGAAAATCAAAAGCTTGGTGAAAACAAGGTGGAAAAAGGGCTAATTGGAGTTTTTCTCTGTTTTTGCAAAAATCAACTTTTCTGTCTTATTTCTTTAGCATAAAAACATCAAGCAAAAGAATGTTTCTGTTATTCAATTTTTCAAACTAAGCTAACCAATTTGTAATTCATATACTAAAGATCACATCCATGCCTTAAAAACAAAAAATGTGAATTCCTAGCATATGAATAACAAGGGTGAAAAACCCCTACTTGACTTCTTTTTCAGAGTTTGTTTTTATTAGAAAATCTTAATGAAAACATTTGATTTCACTTTTGTTAAATTGTTTTCTTGATTCCATTTGATTTCATATTCAAATATAAGTTGTTTTCAACATTGCCACATGGGTTTTGAGTTAGGGTAACAATTATTATTAAAATGGAAATAATTCATAAATGATCAAAAACATTAGAAACAAGTGGATGGCTTTTAAATCAAAATACTTGCTTGCATAGATAGTCATAGCTCAATACATCATAATGGATTACACAAGGGCCATAAAAGTTTTTGTTGGCTCTCAAAATTGGATTCCCTTATGTGATACATGTGTGCTAAAACTGGGGTGTGACACCGTCAACGTAAAAAGGACGCGGAGGCAGCTGAAGCAGAGAATCAGGCAAACTGGAGGCGTCAACTTGAAGAACAGATAAAGCTGACGCAAGATGTAGCAAAGAAGCAGCAGGACCAAATTAACACACTTAGCCAGCAGATAGTGTCTACCGGCGCATCACACATGGTAGAAGGTGAAGTCGAGGCTACCAACACCGCACATTCTCATCGCAAAAGCAGCGTTGCATCCACGCAGCTACCAGGTGATGATGCATCGCCGATGATTCACCCGGTGGATGATATCACGGAGATGACAAGCTGTGAGCTCCACATGAAGGTCGTCAATATAACCATCAAGGCGGCGGACGGCTATGTCTTACCAATTGGCAACGAACCAACTCACCATAGTCTTCCGGTTCCACGGGGCTACGCTGTTGTTGGGGTCGATGAAGTTGTCAACGGATTCGAGCGGGTAAAGCTTGATTTCCCTGAAGGTGAAGACGAAGAGTTGACTGAACTCGAAGAAGCCAAGAACTTGACCGTTCTATGGCTAAAGGAATGCATTGTGCTCCCAAATCAGACGGCAAAGCCATCGAATCCTCGCCATTCTCCAGCGCAGAAGTCTCCAGCGCGGTCGTCTTCTCCATGCATGCCGTCTCCAGCGCGGTCGCCTACGTTGTGCACGTCTCCACCGCGGTTGCCTACGCCGCCGCGTCAGCCTTCTCCACCAAGTTCGCCTACGCCGCCGCGTCAGCCTTCTCTGCCCACTAAGTTTCTGCCGAAACGTAAAATATCACCCAAACGTCAACGGTCACCCCTCCCGAAGGTACCAAAGGAGGTGCCCAAGTTACCTTACGACTATACTCCCGAGGAAACCCAGAAAATCGCAAAGGACGAATAAGAGGCGTGGAAATCGAAGCAGAAGGGTAAGAAAAAGGCAGATTTCCCCGAGACCGAAGAAGAGATAGAACGAGCTTGGAAAATGGTGAAGACTCTTCATCAACCCGAGCCGAGTCTGTCATCTGACTATGACCGCTCTATTCTGAAGTCACACCAGGAAATGGTGCGGTCGACGAAGAGTAGTAGCGCAAGCGGGACAAGGGGAAAATCAGTTGCCCAGCTCGGAGAGAAGAAAAAACAATCCACATCCCCGCTCAAAGTGATTTCCAATACCCAGGTGGGGCCGAGCACTAATATTGCTGACGAGCAAATTGATCCGGAGTTTATAACACTGTACGCAGACAAGGCAGCTGATGCGGGTTTGTCCATTGCTGAGTATATGCAAACAGTAGACTACTTCCCTGAAGCTGAATGTTCGTACAAATACGGGTACGGGAAGCCTCTCGTCAAACTCGAGGAGATAAAGGATCTACCAACGAAAATGCGAAGAGTGCATAGTTGGTATATGGATGCCGTCGAGAAATCTCAGGACTGGATATGTCTCAGCGTTAAGGACGAGCACTATGGGTATGGAGATGGATTGGTTATGATTCAATTTGACGAATTGTTTCAGTTATACCAGCAGCAGGCCCTCGACAAAGCTGTCCTTAGTGCCTGCTGTCTGTAAGTACTTATTTCTCTATCTCACCTCGTTCATTGGCATATTCATATATATATATATATATATATATATATAGGAGTCCACTTTTATACTCCCAGGTGTACATACTCCTATGCCTTAACAGGCCGAATGGGTTGGATATACCAAACGAACGGATAAAGAGGATGTCTAACCTGTCACGCGCATGCAACAACTTTATTAGGGAGTAAAAAACCAGCCGTACCACTTATTTTTAAAAGCTAACTAACTTCCCTTGTTCCCTATACTTGTAAGTCGTAGCTTCTCCTAGAGGTTAGGAACGTGATATTTAATTCAAACAACAAAGTCATGCGTTCGTTCTTGACGAGTAACAAACCAGAACCTTACCACTTATTAGGGAGTATATTGTACAAATTCAAGTAGTTAAACTTTCCTTAGGAGAATATAATTCTCGTCAATTTAAGGGTCTATACCCAGTGCAAAAAAAAAAGGTATATACTATTTTATAGGTAAAGGCTATATACTTCGTTTTGTAGGGAAGGTAAAAACTTTTCTTTTGGGATGAGTATATACTGCTTGCAAAATAAGGGTGTCTTTTCTCGGTGGTATGTACATACTGCTTAGTTGTTAGTTCCAAAGTGGTATCTGCTGCTTGGCAAAGGCGTATATACTTTTTTTTAATTCCAATAGAGTATATACTGATTTTTCTCACAATAATTATATAGTAAATGAAAAGCAGTATATGAAATAAAAGGAGTATAGCATGTACAATTTCCTGTGACCGTATACCACAGGGCTTAGCTAAATGGTTGCTCCGTTCATGTGGTATATACAAGTATGTTTTCTATCTTGTTTCAAGGGGGCAGTGATGTATGTGCAGGCAGTGCATACAAATTCTGCTAGGTAGTCTATATTATTTTGCGACAGAGTATATACCTCATTTTATATGGATCATTTACCTCTGTTTTAAAAGGGGTATGTAATGCTTTATTGAAGGGGTAATATTTTTTTATGGGGTATATACTGATTTACATGTGGGTATCTATGCTACTAGTCTGGAGTATATGCAATACCGTTTGAAATTTGGAGGATTATACGCAACCAGTTGCATGTGTACACTTAGCCAGGCAACAGAAACCTGGACAAGTATCATACTAGCTAGTATCGAAGCAACAATTTTATATACTGCTTTCTTATATCCGATGGCACTATTAAAGAGTACATACTGCAACTTGATAGATTAGGACTGTATGTACTGATTATTGTATATACTTCATTTGATCCAAACAAGTATATGCTGCCAAAAAAGAGAGTAAAATCATGTGATGTACAAAAAATGCAGAAGTATATGTCATCCATAAAGAAGTATATACAACATTGATTCGTGTATGTCTTGTGAGCTAGCTAGAAAATCCATCGGAGCAGGAACAATCAGCTTTGCATGCGAGGTTAGCGTTGTACTGCTAATCACAGCGGATCCTATCAGCCAAAGTATTACATCCATCTGATTGCATCTCGGCTGGATGCATCGGCCATCGCCCATCGGCCCAAACGAGTCGGGCATGCGCCAACAATCACATGCACCTCCGTCATCAGGCTTCGACAGTCAGATCCCATCTTGTGTCTCCGGCGTGAGTAACAGGCCGATCGCATCTCGTCTCCGTCGTTGAACCACGGTCAGCCTCATGCATGTCCTCTCCGTGTAGTCGTCGACTTGCCACCAGCCAAGTATCGTTGGTGCCATCTAGCCGCTGCTGGCCATGTCTCATCTCGTCTTAGTCGTCGGCGTTGTCGTGCTCGCCGGTGGGATCATCGTTGGGCCGTATCGTCCACCCGCGCAGCTGGCCGCAGTGATTAGTCTCACTCGTGGAACTTCTCTAATGCAACCTGTAACAAACGATGCAGCAAGAGATCAACCTAGGAAATTGACATCCAACACTAGAAATTAGTGCATGAAAATTTCTCACGTCTCCGGCTTGCATATCTTGGATCGGCGCACCCTACCGGATCGGATGGACGTCTCCAGAAAATGGTATCTGCGCCACATTATAGGCCAAAGTCAGGAGTTTCGGCCGGGTATTAATACCGATGCAAGCCAATCCCAATTATTGCGTAACTGATTTTTGAACTAGTCATGATACATGCAACGAGATAAGGTTGATAACTAATTTGTCGATTCAATTGAAAAGTGCTAAACGGGGTCAGGCAACGACTAGTAGCGTGTTCGCACCAGCAGTTGCACCGCGAGAGTATGTACTCTTAGGTGTACACTCTCATTTTCCTATATATATATATATATATATATATATATATATATATATATATATATATATATATATATATAGGACTCATGTTATATACTCCTGAGTGTACGTACTCCTATATGCAATATACCTCACATACGCGTGCATTATACCTCTTTATTATTTTTTATATACCTCATTAATTATTCTAAGATACCTCAATACAAGTTTTGTGGAAAAAAGTCACGAGAGTACTCAGTTTTTTCAATATACCATTTTTACATACAGAAAAGCAGTATATGTGTAAGTAATATAAAATATTTAGATTTAAATGAAATTTTTCACAAAACTCGGCTTGGGGTATCTAGTATTAAATAATTAAGTATATTAAAAAAGATAAAAAGGTATATTCGATTCATCTAGATGGTATATAAAGCGCTGAGAGTACCTACGCCCAGGTGTATAGAACAATTTTCCTATATATATATAGTACACTCATATATTATAATTGCAGAATGAAGATTCTCGAATGCAAAAGAGGTGGAATCTATGATATTGGGTTCATTGATCCAAATTTTGTTTGTGAAAAGACTCTTCAACTATCTGTCAAGGATACACAAAATAATATTCTGAGGGCAATAATGTTTCACCAACACCGACGGGAAATACTATTTCCTTACAACTTCGGGTTAGTGTTACTCTGTTGTAAACATTCTATTTTCCTTACTCGATGTTCACTGTATAATCGATGAGTTCTGCGTGCGCAGCTTCCACTATATTCTGCTAATCTTCCAAATTGACAAAGGAAAAGTAATGGTAATGGACCCAAAACGTAAACCCCTAGCGACGTGGGCTGACATGCAGGAAATGATCCAGCGGTAATTTCAATCTTTATTAATTTCAGTATTTATATATGGCACTATATCGACTAATTTGTTTCATTTTCGGATATCAAGTAATTACTAACTCCTTTTATTCTTTTTCTTTCTCGGGTAGCGTTTGGAAGAGGTTCATAAAAAAGGCCAGGGTGAATGGAAATCAGAGCTTACATTTGATGTTGTGCAAGTAAGTACTATCTAGATCCGCGCGCATCTCCTTGATTCTAGTGCCGATACCATTATTATGGCTGGTTGATTATTATTTTGATTGAAACCATGTTCTCGTAAAGTGCTTGCAACAAGGATACGGGAATCACTTGTGTGGATACTACGTTTGCGAGTTCATTCGTCAGACGACATGTCACAAGGGCAGAAATTTAAAGCAACTTCATGTACGATCGTCGTCAATTCTTCTTATTACCATCTATTTTAGTTACTTAGTTTCATTAATATATATTGACCACTCTTCTTTATATTAGATCGAACGGCTTCGGGACGGTCTTCTACCAACGGACCGCATACGAGCAATTCAGGAGGAAATTGCGGGCTTCTTAGATGTAGAGGTACTAAACGTAAATGGAGAGTACTATAGCCTCGGTTGGAACTGAATTTGATTTTCTAATACACTCCATCCGTCATGTAATATGCTCGATATACTTTGCTTCCGTAATATAAGTGTTCCTTATTCTGCTTTATATATGTATTACTTATTCATTCGTGGCATCCAGGAGCTCCGGGGAGGGTCCACCGAGGCTCCTCTCTTCTCGTGGGATCCGAGAGGTCCGCGGAATGGCCACCGGGGCACCTCTCTTCTCATGGGATCCGGGAGGTCCGGGGAGGGGCCACCGGGAGGTCTGGGAGTCGCAAAACACAAATCATAAAAATTCTGCCGCGGCAGAAGGGGCATGCATCACGGGTCGTACTGAGGACCGGGACTAATAGCCCTGGCCAGGTTCCAGCTAATGAGCCACGTGGTCAGACCCATTTGTCCCGGGTCCTGGCACAACTGGGACCAATGGGGGAGGGGTATTTGTCTTGGATGCCCCATCCCGGTTGCACAACCGGGACAAATGGGGCTTACGAACCGGGAGTAATGCCCCTGTTTCCACTAGTGAATTCAGGTAAGACATGTGCTGCAGTACGTACCTAAGCTAGGTGGATAAGCTAGAGCAAATTTTGTCTAAGGGCATCTCCAGTCGTCCCCCCCAGGACGCAAAATAGCGCTGTTTTGCTTGAAAAGCGCCGTTTTTCTACCAGCCGCCCCCCCCAGAACCTGAAATAGTGCCGTTTCGGCGGAAATTAGCGCCGTCGCACCCAGGAGGAACCCAGCCCATTGGGTTCGGCCTGGGGGGAGGGGGCGGCGGAAGGAAAAGCGCGTGTGGGCCAGCGCTGTCGGCGAGGGAACGCTATTTTGCCCCACTTTCCCCACCCCGACTCGGCTTTTCCTCTCGCTTGCCTCCCCGTCGCCACCCCCGATGGCCACCCCCCACGTCGCCGCCGTCGGCCGCCATTACACACGAGCGGCGAGGCAAACCACCGCCGGCTGCTCCACCACGTCGTCGCCGCCGTTTGCTCACGTCTCCGCCGGGGAGGAGGTTGTGCCCGGTGAACCGCGTCAACCACCCGCAAGTTGTTCGATGTTCTGTCCGAGCCATGGATTCCGACGCCGAGGAGATGCTCGCCGAGCTCTTTGATGAGGAAGATCAGGCCGCCATCAACGATGAGGAACACCTGCTCGTCCTGAGCTGCCTGGCCGGCTTGCAGGCCCAGGCCGCCCAGCCTCGGCGTGCTGGATCAAAGCCCGGTCGCCGCAAGAGCAAGCCGAGGCAGCGGTACGAGGGCTACTGCATCCTCTACTCCGACTACTTCGCCGAGGATCCCACCAACGATGAGAAGGTGTTTCGGCGTCGTTTCAGGATGAAACACACGCTCTTCCACAAGATCATGCATGCCATCCGGGAGTTCGACAGCTACTTCAAGTTGAAGAAGGACTGCACCGGCACGGTAGGCTTTACCTCTATCCAGAAGTGCACGATGGCCATGAGGTTGCTTGCATACAGTGCTCCCGCAGATGCACAAGATGACTACCTGCGCATGAGCGAGTCCACGACCCTCGAGTGCTTGAACAAGTTCTGCCGGGCAGTGGTTGCAGTTTTTGGCCCAATATACCTGCGATCACCCAATGCGCAAGACACTGCTCGTCTCCTCGCAGAGAATGAAGCAAGAGGGTTTCCTGGGATGCTTGGCAGTATCGACTGAATGCATTGGAAATGGAAGAACTGCCAATTTGACTGGCAGGGGATGTACAAGGGAAAGGAAGGAGAGTGCTCGGTGGTTCTCGAGGCCGTGGCTTCGTACGATCTATGGATTTGACATTCATTCTTTGGTGTGCCTGGAAGTCACAACGACATCAATGTCTTGCAGTGCTCGAATGTCTTTGCCGAGCTTGTCGAAGGCCATGCCCCCCTGTGAACTATGAGATCAATGGACACAAGTATACAAAGGGGTATTATCTTGAAGATGGCATCTACCCGAAGTGAGCAACATCTGTGAAGAGCATCTCCAACCCTATCCCATGAAGCGCAAAAGCTTGGTTTTCCAAGTGCCAGGAGGCTTGCAGGAAGGATGTTGAGCGGGCATTTGGTGCGCTGCAATCTCGATTCGCTGTTGTCCGGTACCCAGCTATGACTTGGTCGAAGTCCAACATGTGGGAGGTGATGCAGTGTTGTGTGATCTTGCACAACATGATCATTGATAGTAAGTGGGATGACCCGGTGCCTGACAGTGAGGCAATGATGACTCCCAAGTGCAGGAGATCAATTGTAGTACCTTTCGATAAGTATTTGAGTGTTGAACCCACGACGAGCTGAAGGTAAGCTATCTATTCTAAAAGCCCTATAACCCTCTTATATGGCTGTTTATGCAAAGCAATAAGTTTGACTAAAAGGAACTAACTAATTAAAAGCAAGTGACGTGGAGTGTGGTTTGTCTAGTAACTAGTGAAGCAAGTTAAAAAGACAAGTTTCTAAGCAAGTTTCACAAGTAGCAAGCAACAAATATCTCAAGTATCTCAAGGGAGCAAGTGTTCTAGCAATAGGTGTTTCGTTCGTGTGGTTGTCCCAATTAGTGAAGCACATGTTTTAGTCTTAGTTGTTTCTTCTAGGAAGGAGCCATGAATAGGTATAGTCAAGTAAATGATCTACAACCCCTTATGATGGATCATGTGGCCAAGTAAATGACTGCACAAGATTGATTAAGACATAAAGTCCCACCATAGCCTTACGTTCTAAGGTCCCCTATATATATCCCCCAATAACTTAACTTTGTGGCTCGGTCTCAGGTTACTGTCACTCCCAAGTCACCACCACTCCATTATGCTAACGGTGATCACCTTACATGCATTCCCCAACATATGCGTGCACTCATATATTGTACATAAAGACAATCATAGAAGATAACAAACTTGTATGCAACCAATCAACGAACTATTTCACCATTGCCAAGAACAATTCACTACTCAAACATAGACGGGGAGACACAATACATCAAGGGAATATAGTATTGCATCATACATCGTGTTTGCCAAGAGATTACAGTGGAGAGATCGAGCTGATCTTGCTGTAGATGTTGATGATGAACACGCCGGAGGGGGGTGGAGCCCTCCGGGGGTGATCCCGGCGGTGTTTCCCCCCTCCGATCTTCTCCGGCGGCAGCCTTCTGTCTCTCTGTTTCGTGGTTTCGTATCTAGGCGCCGCCTCCTCCTCGAAAAGGCCAAGGGACCCTTTATATAGGCGTTTTTAGGTCACGAGACACTCAGGAGAAGAAAGATCGATGGCATCGGAGCCACGGGGAAAAAAAGGGGGCCTCTCACGCGGCCAAGGAATCTGGCCGCGTGGAGGGTCCTCTTTGCCACCTGGTTGGCCTTTTGGCCCTCTGTTTTGGCCCATGGTCTTCGTCTCGAAAATTCTGAACCGTGCTCTTTGGCCTTGCCCTTTTTGGAGTCCCGAAGCTCCCGGAAAGTCCGAAACACTAAATAGTACGTTTTCTGGAAAAACAGGGTTAGAACCAAAAGAAGGAGGATTGTTTAGAAAATCCCCCAAATCATTATAAAACATGAATATAAGTTGCTAATATGTAGGAAAAACAAGTAATAACATGCAAATTTCATGTATGCATTTTACATGCATCAGGCAAGCACACCATACTACCGGCAGGGCCCTCTTGAAACTGTTGATCACCAGGTGCCGGCATCATGGACAGACTTCCTCACCAAGCGACAGGAGATTCGACACGCTGCAACACACCATGCTATGCAGAATGACTGGTGCGGCATTTGTGGGCGCGAAAGGGGAATGGCAATGCTGAGGACGATGACGATGACTAGTGTAATTTTTTTTTGTTTAAATTGTTGAACTATTTATTTGTGTGGCAAAACTCTATTTATTTGTGTGGCAAAACTTCAATTATTTGTGTGCCAAAACTCTACCTGCCCAAATTTGGGCGAATCGCCGGCTGGGGGGGCGGCCTGGGTTTCACGGCTGGGAAACGCGCCCCCCCAGCTTCCAGAATTGCGTCGTTTCGCGCCGCGGCAGAAAAAAGGGGGGGGGGGGTTTGCGTCCTGGGGGGGGCGAACGGCTGGAGATGCCCTAAGCATATGCTTAACAAATTGTGGAATTTTAGTTGATGTGACTAAAAGCATACGAAAATTAAGTTACATGCATCAAACTTTGTCCAAGCATATGCTTATTACTCCACGGTAGGACATTTTGCATAAAGAGTCAGTTTTAAGCGTACTATTCTGGAAAGGACTGATGAGAGTTAAGAATGAATTCTTTTCACGTGGCAAATTCTCTTTAGGGAACGGTCAGCAGGTGCGGTTTTGGGAAGATACATGGTTAGGTGATGAACCGTTATCACAATCCTATCCATCACTGTATAACATCGCCTCACATAAACATGTTACGGTTGCCGATGTGTTAGCCCATAATCCTCTAGACATTCGGTTTCGTAGGAGTCTGGTTGGACACAGGAGGGATCGTTGGTTGCATTTGGTGGAAAAGTTGATGGGAGTATCCCTAACTAATGATAGAGATGTGTTTTGTTGGAAACTTACAATGGATGGGTCGTTTTCCGTTAAATCGTACTATGCTGACTTGATGCACGGATGCACAAGATTTTTGCGAGAGTACTTGTGGAAATTAAAGGTGTCATTGAAGATTAAGATCTTTTATGGTTTCTTAACAGAAAAGTTATTCTCACTAAAGACAATTTGATTAAGAGAAATTGGCATGGTTGTAAAAAAATATGTTTTTTGCGATACAGATGAGTCTGTAGAACACCTATTTATAACATGCCCCTTTGCCCGTGATATTTGGCGTCTCATACACTTTACCTATAGCATTTATCCACCTACTAGCATTGCGAATATGTTTGGTAACTGGTTAAATGGCATAGATAGGAAAACAAAAACACGAATACGAATTGGTGCGGCTGCTTTCCGTTGGGCGATTTGGAATTGTCGCAATGATGTGGTTTTTAACAAACAAACAAACACTCATTTTTTGCAGGTTGTAAACAAGGCGGTCTATTTTATCCAGATGTGGTCTTTCCTTCTCCCCGTGGATCAGCGCGGACTTATGGATTCAGTCTGTGCTCGACTGATGGCGGTCGTTCGCGGGCTATTTACAGCTAGACTGGGTGGCTTAATTCTAGGCGAATTGATGTGTAATTCGTCGATGTTTGTGTGGCTTATTTTCGTGGCCACTTTATCCGATCCATGACTGTAATACATTTGAACTCTGAATTTTTCTTCCTATCATTTAATAAAATCCGGCTGTGTGCATCGCTTTGATGCAGAGGCCGAGGCCCAGGCTCCCATTTCAAAAAAAAAAAAATGCTCGCAAAGACAATAAAGTTGAATCTTCACCCGACTTTTTCTTAAGAGTGAGTCCAGCTCTTAACGAGGAGTCAGTTTCATCCATGCTAAAAACAAAAATCCCCGGCACCTTTCTCCAGCTTGATTCTATATGTAATGTATCCTTTGATTGTATGGACTTGTATCTAACAACCTTGCATAGCGACATGTTAATAAAAGGACTCGCAAAGAGCTAGCTGACCAGGCACATTATCCAAACGACTTTTAGGGACACAGAGACGATGTTAGGTTCCTCGCTAAGTAATTTGATGGAAAACGCTCGTCAACACTCAACTGATCTGAAAATATTTTTTCTAAGAAATAATCAAAATACTACTCCCTCAAGCTACGCGTGCAAGGATATATATTCATATCTATAAGAAATGCTAAAACATCTTACAGAGGCCGACAGACAGTAGCATATTTTACTCATCAAGCTACGCGTGCAAGGATATATATACTTCATTTGTAAAGAAACAGAAATATATATATACTTAAACTGATCTCTGTGGAATTCTGAATGACACATCACGCGGCTGGCTCAGCTGAGAGGTTAGTTGGTGGGTGTCCCTCGGAGAGATGCCTCCCACTTGCAAGAAAAAATCGCTTAACTTTTTTATACATATACACGCATAGTCCTTTTCAAACACAACCACAGTAAAAAAATTCAAACTATTGACTCTACCTATATGCTAACGATAATTATTTTCAAATTTTGAATCTACCCACGATCAAAATTTGACCCATCACCGCTCGCCGCCACTGGTGGAAAGCCCCTCCCCCCCCTTTATCCCCATTTTTTAGGGTCTTTTATCCCGGTTGCACCACCGGGATGGAGACCCCGGGACAATTGCCCCCCCTATTCGTCCCGGTGTGTTAAGAACCGGGATGAATGGGTCGTCCACGTGGACGCTTAGGGCTGGCCCCTGGCCAGGACCATTCTTCCCGGTTCTCACTAGTGGAAACATGGCCTTTTGTCCCGGGTCGTAAGGGCCATTTGTCCCGGTTGCGCAACCGGGATGGGCTAGCCGGGACAAATGGCCCTCCCCATTGGTCCCGGTTGTGCCAAGACCCGGGATGGTAAGGCTGGCCCACGTGGCGACTCTGGGCCAGGGACCGCGAGGGAGTTCGTCCCGGTTCGTTTTAGGGACCGGGATGGATGCCTTCTTAAAAAAAGAATAAAGTCCGCCCATTTTCCCTGCCGCGGCAGGTTTTTTTTGTTCGTTTTTTTTTCTGCTGCCTCGCAATCGCCAACCGGCCTCCCCTTCCCCAACCGCTCCAGGCCCACGTCTTTAATTAAGCCCACTGACACATTTTTTGAGTCAAAAAAGGCCCACTGGCCCGCGTCTTTTATTATGGACAGTCAACGGTTCGAAGGGCCCACTGGCCCGCGTCTGTTATTATGGCCAGTCAACAGGGGCCACTGGCCAGCGGCCTGGTGGCTGGTTCGCCTGGTCCCTTAAACTAAGACCGAAGGACGGTCAAAGGGCCGCTGTCCACCTCGTCTTCCCGCCCCGCCTCGGCTTCCCGCGCCCCACTCCCCACGCGCCACGCCTCGGCTCCCCGCATTCATGGCCACCTGCAACCGCCGCCACGTTCAGGCCGCCGGTTGGCATGCCAGCCCACCCCGGGTCCTTTTTAAAGGCCCCCCGCCGCCCGTACAACCCACCCACCCCGGACGCGTCCCTGGCAAAGCAACCCTAGCCGCCACCATGTCCCGCTGGTTCTCGAACTCCGGCAAGCGCCAAAGGAACGACGACGGAGGCTCGTCGAGCGGCGCCGGCCGCATCCCACCCCCGCCGGCGGGGCGCCGCGCGTCCCCGCGCCACCTCCGACGGCCCGCCCGCCACCCAGCGCCGCGCCCCCGGGCAAGCGTTTCCGCCGGTACGTCCGGGTGGACGAGGCGGAGTGGCACTGGAACAATGCCACTCCGGTGTTCTACTCCGACGTGCACCTCCCGGACGGCTGGCACCTGAACCCCCAGCGGATCCCAGTGCCGCCGGCCCCGACCGGCGCGGCGCTGCTCGAGGAGATCGACCGCCGGCGCGAGCTCCTGCCGGCCCCCGTCCGCAGGGAGCGGATGTACGCGCGCGGCTCCCCCTACTGGGCCGCCTGGCTCGAGCAGGAGCACGAGCAGCGCCGCCGCTCCTTCATCCCCGCCCCCCTCGAGGCCAACGTGGACGACTACCCCCCGCCAGCGCCCGGCCGGGAGAGGGAGCTATGGCTCCTCGTGGACGAGCCGGAGGACTTCTCCGGGGAGGAGGACCCCGAGCTCCGGGCCGCCATGGAGGAGGCCTGCGAGCGCTCCCGCCGCTCCCTCATCGACGACGAGATCCTGCGGTGGAAGCGTGTCGTGGCCGCCGCCGCCGCCGACGCGGCCGCCATGCCGCCGCCGCCGCCACCCCCTAACGAGCCTGCCATCCCCTGGTGGCAGGCGATGAACGCCGAGCTGGAGGCGTCCGAGGACATGCCGGAGCCGCAGCCGCTCCCACCAGGCCTGGAGTATGGCATGACCTGGGCCTGGACCGGCGGCGTTTGGGCGCCGGGGTCGCCGGAGCAGGAGGAGGAGCTGCCCCCGCCGCCGCCGCTGCCGCAGGAGGTGCTGCCCCCGCCGCCGCCGTACGCGCCCCCGATGCCCCCGATGCCTCCACCCCCGGCGAGCCCGGCCCAGCCGCCTGCCCACCTGTGGCAGCCACCCGCCTATGTAAGCCTCTCCGACGACGAGGACGACTAGATAGACAACGCCCCTAGCTACCCCCCCCCAAGAAACGGCCGGCCGCCTGTGGCCGCGCCGCCGCCCCTTATGCAAGTACGGCCGGCCGCATGTGGCCGCGCCGCCCCTATGTAAGCAAGGCCCCTGGCCTTATTTTATTATAAGTTGTGTTCCCCTAATCTACTGTGTCCCTAGTCCATCCCCGCCGGCGGAACGCCGGCGGATCTGTCCACTCGTTCCCGCCGCCGGCAGGGCTTCGCCCAGCCATATCCACTCGTACCCGCCCCTGGGGTGTCCGCTCGGCCTGGAGAGAGGGCCGCGCTTTTTATACACTTGGGCCTTTAGTCCCGGTCCGTGCCACCAACCGGGACTAGAGACCCTTTGGTCCCGGTTGGTACCACGGCCCGGGACCAAAAACAAATTTCGAATTTCGGTGGCACCTCTGCGCGCCCAAAAATTTTTAGCGCCAAAATTTGAAAAGTGTTAAGTTTGCACATTAACAACTTTTATATACTTCCAAATTTGACAAAAATTCCAACATGAAAAATGCTAGAATTTGCAAAACTAATTTAAATCCATTTTTCGTTTAACTAAATAATTATTCTAACTATTGAAACTATTAATTATTTTTTCATTTGTATATAATTTGAATATAAATTATGGAAGTTATGGATGTAGCCTCTTTCTTGAGCAGCTGCACAGAAGTGCTTAGAATCCACAAACTCCGGCTCTGTGTCATACAAATTTCTGGAAATTTCCACCCATACACTTTTTGGAGCTATGGCCTCATTTTCATAGTAGAAGTAGGGTGGCTTGTTCATCCTCTAGAGTCGATGTCAGTCCTGGCTGCTTGTCCATCCTCTAGAGTCTGCTCTGCTCTGCTCTACTGCTCCTTGCGGCTCAGGTTGGTAACGGTCCATGTTTGCGTATGCTTTGTGAACTTATGGTTTGATTTGAGAATTTCAAAACTTTGATTTGATAATCTTTTGGCCGGAAGCACCTAGCAATATCTTTTAAACCTTGTTTCTCTCCATATGCTATTTGTACTTCTCATCGGCTCTAATGTTTCTCTACCTGATTCTACTTCTCCTCTGCCTAGTTTACAGATGTTTGCTCTTTTCTGTAGATGTTTCTACACTGTAAAATGGGCATGTCCTGCGAAACATGCAGACAAGGCGCTGAGCACCACTACTGGGACATCTTGGACGATCAAGGCAAAGGTTTTTTCAAGATTATGCAATTCTTTCATTAGTGAGAGACTTCACGTCGGCAATCTCAATTAAAGTGCCAGTTTGTGTCTGATCCCACCAACCCCTCAGAATCCTCCTATTAACTTCACCTATCTCAACTGAAATCACTGTCTTCATGTGGATGCCAAGCCTGTGCAAAGCTATCTCTCCTCCTCCAATGCCTCAAATTAATATGGTGTGCCAGCAATATGTGCGCGGAATATATCGCTTGTTCTATACCGTGTGTCAACAGATACTACATCTTAAAAGTAGTTATAATCCTGCAATATCTGTCAGGATGTTATCCGTACTATCACTTCGAAATGTATTCGGACATGGGTCATAGTTGTCAGCTATTTACCGGTCAATACAAAATACTAATCAAACAGAACTATATGATCATGTATTCCACGCTTATTATTACACATCACCAACATACGGAGGAGAGAGAAACAGAAAAGTGGGATGGTGGAACAATAATGCTTGCCAGCTTTTCTTCGTGTCCCTTGCTTATGATCGCTTCGGCCGTAACCATGGAGCATCTTCATTATTTAACGGGATGGTGGGGTCAGATTTCACTGTGAAGGGTGGAATTTCAACAAACTTATTATAATCTTCTGACATGTCTGTCGTGTCCTCGATTCCCACGATGTTTCTTTTCCCTGAGAGAACTATGTGACGCTTCGGCTCATCGTATGATGAAATTGTTCCCTTATTTTTTCTTTTCTTCGGTCTGGAAGACATGTCCTTCACATAGAAGACCTGAGCCACATCATTGGCTAGAACGAATGGTTCGTCATTGTAACCAATACAGTTGAGATCCACTGTTGTCATTCCATAAAGCGGGTCTACCTTTACCCCTTCTCCATTCAGGTTGACCCATTTGCACTTGAACAAAGGGACCTTAAAAGAAGGTCCATAGTCAAGTTCCCATATCTCCTCTATGTAACCATAGTATGTGTCAGTTTTTCCATTCTCGTTTGTTGTATCAAAGCGGACACCACTGTTTTGGTTGGTGCTCTTCTTATCTTGGGAGCTCGTGTAAAATGTATTTCCATTTATCTCGTACCCTTGAAAACTCCCAATAGTCGAAGATGGTGACCCTGCCAACATGTATAGCTGATCTTCAACAGTGGTGTCATTTATAAGACGTGTTTGCAACCAACTTCCGAAAGTCTCCATGTGTTCGCGTTTAATCCATGAGTCATCCTTCCCCGGGTTTGCAGACCGTACAATATTCTTGTGTTCCTCGACATACGTAGCCATGAACAAAGAATTTTGTAGAACTGTGTAGTGTGCTTTGGTCAAAGAATGCCCGTCCCTAGGTATCATTGTTTTCTTTCCCAGCGTTCCTTTTCCCCTCAGTCTCCCCTCATGCCGCGATTCAGGAACACCAATTGTCTTAAGGTCAGGAATAAAGTCAACACAGAACCCAATGACCTCCTCTGTTCCATAGCCCTTCGAGATGCTTCCTTCTGGCCTAGCACGGTTATGAACATATTTCTTCAAGACTCCCATGAACCTCTCAAAGGGGAACATATTGTGTAGAAAGACCGGACCGAGAATATGAATCTCTTCACATAGGTGAACAAGGAGATGAGTCATAATGTTGAAGAAGGATGGTGGGAACACCAACTCAAAACTAACAAGACACTGGACCACATCCCTCTGTAATCTTGTCAGAATTTCTGGATCGATTACCTTCTGAGATATTGCGTTCATGAATGCACATAGCTTCACAATGGGTACTCGAACATTTTCCGGTAGAAGCCCCCTCAATGCAATCGGAAGCAATTGCGTCATAATCACGTGGCAGTCATGAGACTTCAGGTTTTGGAATTTTTTCTCTGCCATGTTTATTATCCCCTTTATATTCGACGAGAAGCCAGACGGAACCTTGATACTGTAAAGGACTTCAAAGAATATTTCCTTCTCTGCTTTAGTAAGAGCGTAGCTGCTTAAGGAATGGCGCCCTGTATCTGTGTGCTTGTTGCTTGGGTCTTTCATACGTTGCTGGTCCTCCCGTGCTTCAGGCGTATCTTTTGACTTCCCATACACGCCCAGGAAGCATAGCAGATTGACACATAGATTCTTTGTCACGTGCATCACGTCGATCGAAGACCGGACATCTAAAACTTTCCAATAGGGTAGCTCCCAAAATATAGATTTCTTCTTCCACATGGGTGCCCGCTTATCAGGGCCGTACGGAACTGGTTGGCTGCCAGCAGCCTTACCAAAGATTACTTCTAGGTCCTTGACCATATCGAATATATCATTATCACTACGGAGCTCAGGCTTCTTTCGGTTATCTGCCTCACCTCTGAAATGCTTCCCTCCTTTTTTCCTTAAGGGATGCTTGATCGGAAGAAATCTACGATGCCCCAGGTATACAACCTTTTTACATTTATCCAAAAAAACACTGTCAGTCTTATCTAAACAGTGTGTGCATGCATTGTATCCCTTGTTTGTATGACCGGAAATGTTACTAAGAGCTGGCCAATCATTGATGGTCACGAAAAGCAACGCCCGTAGGTCAAATGGCTTTTGTTCATTCTCATCCCACACACGTACACCTGGTTTGCCCCACAGTTCTAAGAGTTCTTCCACTAATGGCCTTAGATACACATCAATGTCGTTGCCAGGTTGCCTCGGGCCTTGGATGAGAACTGGCATCATAATGAACTTGCGCTTCATGCACAACCAAGGAGGAAGGTTGTACATACATAGAGTTACAGGCCAAGTGCTATGACTGGAGCTCTGCTCCCCAAAAGGATTAAAGCCATATGTACTCAGACCAAACCATAAGTTTCTCGCCTCTCCTGCAAAGTCTGGAAAGTCTCTCTCGATCTTTCTCCACTGCGATCCATCGGCGGGGTACCTCAACTTTCCATCTTTCTTACGGTCTTCTTTGTGCCATCGCAACAACCTAGCATGCTCTTTGTTTCTAAACAGACGTTTCAGCCGTGGTATTATAGGAGCATACCACATCACCTTAGCAGGAACCCTCTTACGGGGGGGCTCGCCGTCAACATCACCAAGATCATCTGCTCTGATCTAATACCGCAGTGCAGTGCATATCGGACATTCATCCAAATTCTCGTACTTCTCACCGCGGAAGAGAATGCAGTCATTAATGCATGCATGTATCTTCTGCACATCTAATCCTAGAGGGCAGAGAGCTTTCTTTGCTTCGTACGTACTCTCAGGCAATTCGTTATCCTTTGGAAGTTTTGGCTTCATTAGTTGAAGTAAAGTCTCAAATGCCTTGTCAGTCACACCGTTTTGTGCCTTCCATTTCAGCAACTCCAGTGTGGTACCGAGCTTTGTGCTACCATCTTCGCAATTTGGGTATAACAATTTTTTGTGATCCTGTAACATGTTGTCCAGTTTCAACCTCTCCAATCTATTTTCACAGTCTTCCCTTGCATCAGCAATAACTCGGCCAAGATCATCATCGGGCTCTTCTGATGCCTGTTCTTGATCACCTCCTTCTTCTGCATTCTCTTCCATTGCAGTATCGTCGTATTCAGGGAACAAAGGATCTTCTTCTTCTTCTTCATCGTCTTCCATCACAACCCCTCTTTCTCCATGCTTGGTCCAGCAATTATAGCTGGGCATGAAACCTCTCCGAAGTAGATGGCCGTGAAGGATTCTTTCGGAAGAATGTTCTCTGACGTTCCGACAATCAACACATGGGCAACACATGAAGCCATTATCTTTGTTCGCCTGAGCTACAGCAAGAAATGCATTCAGGCCTGCCATATACTCGGAGGTGCGTCGGTCACCGTACATCCATCGCTGCCGTGCATCCATCTGCATCATATAATTAAGTTTATCAAAATACATATTAATACAGAGATAACCACAGTACATCGACAAATGATACTTTTTTATGTATCAGTTACAGATGAAAAAGATAATTTGTTAACCTCGGTCGAAGAAACCATTTTCAGTGAGCTTGTGTGCGTCTCGGGAATTTCGTCGAACACCTCGTGTGCATAGTAAAAAAAAACAGCAACACCACACTCTCTCACACCTCCAAGCAAAAAAAAAAAGATGGAAGGAGGGGGGGGCTGGGGCAGTATATATAGGGGAAGGGGGCATTGGTCCCGGTTCGTGGACTGAACCGGGACAACAGGTCATGCGCGTGCCACGTGGCCTGTGGCTAGGCATTGGTCCCGGTCCGTGGCACGAGCCGGGACCGATATGCCCCCCACGAACCGGGACCAATGCGCCCAGGCGATTCCTGTTGCCCCGGGCGCACGAACCGGGACCAATGCAGGGCATTTGTCCCGGATTTGGTTGCAACCGGGACAGCTGCCCCCCGGCCCCCTGGACGAGAGGGGTTGTTTCCACTAGTGTCTTAACAGGAACCGGGATGAATGCCCCCGTTGCCGCGGCAGATTTTTTTTCTATTCTTGTTTTTCTTTTAGGGTTTGGTCTGTTATATTCCATTTTATTAGCGGGCACCAGGGGGAAGAAATTACTCTGTCCCCACTGTCTTCGCTATCCCAATAAATAATATGTACGAGGCCCCCCGAGCGATGGGGTGGGGGCAACCTCCGCCGTAGTAGGCACCGGGGGGAGAAGAGGCTGCCCACAACGATTGGGAAGCGGGCGCGACACTTTTTTTCTCACTGGCGCGGGCGGAAGCCATAGTAGGCACCGGGGGAGAAGAGGCTGCCCCATCGATCGGGAAACGGGTGATCGCATTAGAATATACTTGAAAAATATACAAGTAAGTACGCATCATGACTCGAATATACAATTAAGTACTATGCATCAAGGTACTCTTTCCCATAAGTACTCAATTAAGTATATGACTCGAATATACAGGTAAATACTATGCATCTAAGAATTCGAGTGTCAACTTGTGAAAGAGTAATAGTATTCTCCTCCTGGCTTTAGGACCTCTGCATCGAAGAATCCGCACATTTCCTTTTGAATTGCTCGTATGCGATCCCTTGGGAGAAGACCGTCCCGCATCCGTTCGATCTAATATAAAGAAGAGTGGTCAATACATATATAAGGGACTGTCAATAGATGGTAATTAATAAGATAAAAGAGATTGTTGACGTACACAAAGTTTTTCTAAATCCCTGCCCTTGGCGCAGGTGGTCTGACGAATGAACTCGCAGACATAGTATCCACATAAGTGGTTCCCGTCTCCCTGGTCAAAGCACTTTACAAGAACATGGTTTCAATAAAAATAAAAAATCTAACATTATAACGGTATCAAAATTAGAATCAAGTAGATGCGCGGATTTAGCTAGTAGTACTTACTGGAATATATTGAAATGTAAGCTCTTGTTTCCATGGTCCAGGTTCCTTTCTTGTGAACTGTTTCCAAGCGCTACCCGGCAAATAAAATGAACAAAGGGAGTTATCAGAAAATGAAGTAAAGTTGTCGATATAGTGTCGTAAAGATTGAAATTACCGTTGGATCATTTCCTGCATGTCGGCCCACAGCTCAAGGGATTTATTTTTCGAGTCCATTATCGATACTATTTCTTTGACAGTTTCAAATATGAGCAGAATATAGTGGAACCTTCCCAAACATAAATCATCAGTTATACACTTATCATAATGTTTACAAGACAGTAACACTCACCCGAACTTGTACAGAAAAAGTATTTCCCTCTTGTGAGCGTGAAACCTTAACGCCATCACAATACCATCTTTTGTTTCCTTGGGTTTTGTTTCCAGAGTTTGATGATTAACACAATATGGGTGAATAAACCCAATGTCATATATTTGTCCTCTTTTGCATTCGAGAATTTTCATTCTGTAATTACAATATAGTGAGTGTTATTATAAATGCAATGAACAAGGTCAGCTAGCTAGAGACTTAATTAAGTACAGAAATAAATACTTATAGACAATAGGCACTGACGATAGATTTGTCGAGGGTCTGCCGCTGGAATAGCTGAAATAATTCATCAAATTGAATAAGGATAATCCTCTCTTCGTACCCGTGATGCTTGTTTCTAACTCTCAATTCCTTCGACTCTTGTATGTACCAATTATGCACTCTACGCATTATTGTTGGTAGATCATTTTTCTCCCCAGGTTTGACTAGACGATGCTCGTGCCGGTATTTGTAGGCTAATTCAGAATCGGCGAAGGTTGATAAGGTCAGGATATACTCCTGAACGGACAGACCCGCAGCAGCGGCCGCTTCTCCGTACAGTGCAATAAACTCCGCGTCAAATTGCTCGCACGCACCCGTGCTCGGCCCACCTCGGTAATCGAATGCACTATGAGCGGGGGGATGGATTGATTCTTCTGTTGTCCGAGCTGGTCAACCGATTTCCCGCACTTCCCTCTTGAGATACTACTCTTCTTCGACCGAACCGCTTTCTTGTGTCACTTCTGAATAGAGCGGTCATAGTCCGATGACAGCCTCGGCTCAGGTTGATAAAGCGTCTTCGCCATTTTCAACGCTCGGGCTTTTTCTTCTTCGGTGTTGGGAAAATCTGCCTCTTTCGGCGCCTTCTCCTTTGATTTCCACGCCTCATATTGAGAATGTGCGATCTCCTTGGTTTGCTCATCAGTATAGTGGTAAGGTAACTTGGGTAGATTCTGATGAGGTACCTTTGGTAGGGGCGACAGTCGACGCTTCGGTGAAGCGGTGGTTCTCCTCCGCTTTTGGCTGCCCTAAGAGGTCGTGGGTGGAGACGGCTGACGCGGCAACGTAGACGCACGCGCTGGAGACGGCTGACGCGGCGGCGGAGACGCACGCGCTGGAGACGGCGAGCGAGGCGGAGAGTACGAAGACGACGGAGATTGGTCTTGAGGCGGCGGAGAAGGATGCTTTGGCTTCTAATTTGGAAGCACAATGTGTTCCTTTGGCCATACAATGGTCAAGTTCTCGGTGTCTCCAAGTTCAGTCACCTGCCCGTCTTCACCTTCAGGATAGTCAAGATTCACCCGCTCGAATCCGTTCGTAACCTCATCCACCCCGACAACAGCGTAGCCCTGTGGAACATGCCGACCATGGTGAGTAGGTTCAGGACGCATTGGTCTCACAAAGCCGATCACTGCCTTAATGGTTATGTTGACGACTTTCACATGCATCTCACAAGATGTCAACTCCGTTATTTCATCCACCGGGTGCATCATCGGCGGTGAATCATCGTCATCAACCTGGATCTGCGTGGAAGCAACGCTACTATTCTGTTTTGATGGTGCGGCGCCGGTACTATCGAATGCAGCGTCTACCATATGCGGGGCAGAACTGAGCTGCTAGGTTAGTCTGTCAATTTGTTCGTGCTGCCGCTCCGCTCGCTCCCGTTGTAGCTTTAATTCTTCGTCAATTTTCTGCCATCGGTCTATCTGACTCTATGCTTCAGCTTCCAGCAAATCCTTTCTCCTCTGACGGCTTCTATCCGGACATTTCTTCTTCTCATAGGAAAACCCAATTTTCCAAGGAACAGAGCCTCTTGTGGTTCGTGTCCGTCCAGAGTGTTCCGGGTTCCCAAGGGCGCGTGTGAGCTCGTCGTTCTCTCTATCTGGTGTGAACTTCTTATCTTTAACAGGCTGTATTGCTTCTCTAAGTCTTGTGATGGGTAGAGAATTTTCTGCATGGCTTACGTTATAGATGCACTTTCCTTCTGAGTCCAACGTGCCCCCATGCGCGAAAAACCAAGACCTTGTACGTCCGTCCCAGAAGACGGTCTCTGGCTCGATCTTCTGAGCAACAAGGTCGGCCTCAAGTTTATCCCACTTAGGCATGCTACCACTGTAGCCAGCTTTCCCTAATGTATGGTGATAGATCTTTTTAGCGGCGTTTGCCGCATTTCTTTTATACCTTGCCAGAGCTTCTTCTGACTTCTTGTACGCAGAAAATTCTGCCCATAATGGTTTTATCTTCTCATACGTCCGAGTGAAATCCGGAGTCTTCTCTTTTTTGATAAAGTTAAGATGCAAATTTTTCTTCCAGTTGCTGAATTGTTGGGCTATCTTCGTTAAAGTGAACGACTTGACTAGTTCCACTAAGGCTGCTTCCTTCCGCTGTAAGATCACTAAGGATCCTCCTCATTCTCATCCACCTCATCCTGACACACCTCCGGCGTCGGCAGGGTGAAATTAAGCATCATCTTGTTGAAAAGAGCTTTTTTGGCTTTGTCGTCGACATATGAGATTGCGGCGCCCTTACGTGGCTTATTCCACTCCCGAACGGGGATCGGGATGTGGTCCCTAACAATCACTCCGCATTACTTCACATATTTTTGGCCAACTTCTTTGGGAAGCTCTGGTGCGCTATCTGCAGCGATCTTTTCGATCATGTACATCTCATGCTCCTTCAACTTTTTCGTTGCGCCTCGTTTATTTTTCTTTCCGGTGGATTTGCTAGATCCGGATCGACACTTAAAATATCTAGTTTACCGGTTGCAGTATCCTTTTCTCCCCGTGTATTTTACAAATAAATTTGTTCGTTACATGAAAATTGGTTGTACAGCTTTCCATGACGAGAAACTTGAGCATCCCAAGGTGCCCAAATTGCTCCCAAGGGGCGGCCAGCTGTAACCTAGTCGTCCCCAAGGTCTCCTTCCCTTCCCATATATCCCTATGTGAGTGCCTTGCCTCCATGCACTTCAGGAGGCCCTCTCGACTAGTGTGTTGTGCAATATTTATTGGACTAGACCCACATCGGCCGAGGTTGCGTCGACGGGCCTCACTCTATTCGCCAGAAGTTGGATTTTATATTTATAACTTCGTATGATTTTAGATCACATCAAAATAACATTTTTCTGCAAAATGAATAACAAACTGGTATTCTGCTTTTAAAAGGACCTCGGGTTGATTTGATATATTCGAAGGGACTAGGATGAAAACCTACCGCGACGTACGACCATGGTAAGCGGTATTATGTAGTAGAGATGATTATTTCACAAGTATATACGTGTTTAATAGGTGATTACAAGTATATTACATGTGTTATTACATATAAAGTTACATTTAATTTACGTGCAATTTACTACCTATTTATCAAAAACTGAAACAACCTATAAAGCCAACCCCAGTCCATCACCAGAAGATCAACATAAAACAACGGCATCGTTCATGAGCAGAAACCAACGAGACAACGCCCAAATCTTGATAGGACAACGGGAAATTTGATTGACGAAGAAAAGAGAAACACTTGTTAAATGGCAAAAGTGAATTTTTATAACAAGCGATGTATTATGTATTATTGGCCGTTAAAGACAAAATATGAAAAACGCGACTTCCACATGAGGCCTCGTTTGGCAGGCTGGTGTTGACAGGTTTTCTGGTGTAGTTTCAGGCCCAATTTAATACACGCGGAAACACTCCGTAGCTATTTGGTACGCTGGTTTTGGACAGGCCAAGCCTTGTCAATCCGCTGAAAACTTGTCGGGTGCAGGTGGATTAAAAACACTCCGCACCCCTCGCGTTTTTTATCGCTGGACGCGGATCCAGGAGTGCAGACAGCTCGCACTGTTTCTTACCAAACGGCGTTTTCTAAAAAGTGGTTACAGAGGATTAGGATAGAAGAGAATTTTAGAGGATTGGATGGTGGAAGTGTTTTCACCGAAAACACTCCGTATAAAACTCTGAAATAAACTATAAACCATAGTTGCCAAACAAGGCCTGAAGGAAGTAAAACATAATGACCGAACCACTCATCTTATTAACTAGACAACACACTTACACTAAAACCTCAAGTCACCACCTTGCATAAGTGAGAGTTCACACCGTTGGCACACCACACCAATATAATGCTCACATCTCGGCAGCGAGGCCATCGTCGACGGCGGTCTCGATGCCGGCACGTTTGTTGGGGACGGCGCAGTTGCGGCGGATCTCGCCCTGGGTGCCGGTGAGCACGTCCATCTGGCTCATCTTGACAACGGACCTGGCGAACTGGTCGAAGAAGGCGGCCTGGTTGAGCGAGAACCGGATGGCGGTGCGGTTGGTGGACGGATGCACGATGAGACCCTGGTCGGACTTGAACAGGCCCTGCTTGGCGATGAGGTCGAAGTAGTACTTGTTGTCGAACACGTCTGGCGTGCGCACGTCCAGGTTCTGCGTCACCGTGCCCTCCGGCTTGTCCTTGGCGCACTTGGCCTTGAGCGTGGCCGCGAACTTAGGTTCGATGGCCGGGTTGGTGTCGGTCACCGGCGTGAAACGGTCGGAGAAAGCGCCACAGTGGGCGACGCCGAAGGAGTGCGCGCCGGAGAGCGCCACCAGGTCCGTCACGCTGAGGGACCGGTTGCCGAAGGAGGAGATGAGCGTGGGCACGTCGAAGAAGGGCGCCGGGAGGGTTCCGACGAGGTCTTGCGACGCCGGGGCGCGCCCGTCGCGCCTCCCCAGGGGCACGTCGTAGCTGGGGCCGCCGGCTTCCACGAGCGCGTCGCGGGTGGCCAGGGAGATGACGTCAGCGCAGGAGACGACGGGCCCGCACGCGGCGTGGGCGGCGGCGCGGATGTCGTCGATGAGCTTGAGCGCGCTGGGGCGGAGCGTCTGGTTGGGGATCTCGAGCAGCTCGCTGGCGGCGCCGGTTAGGAGCACGGAGGCGTCGCAGCCCTGCGGGAAGCAGTCGTGGAAGAGGATGCGGATGAGCGCGGGCGCGATGCCGGCGTCCTTGCTGAAGGCCTCCTCCACCAGGAACTCCACGATGTGCTCCAAGATGGGGCAGGAGTTGTCGTAGAAATCGAACGACAGGCCGTTGGCCACCGCCTCGCCCGTGGTGTCCACCTTCATGGTCGCCGCTGTGGCGCCACAGATCATGGCCGCCAGGACTAGTATCGCCGCCGCCACTCTGGTGGACGCCATGGTAGTCCTCTCAGAGGTTTAGCTAGGTAAGTAGCTAAGGTGTGTTGGTTTGTGCGTGTGTTTGGCACAATCTCAGCTCTGTCTTATTTATACACGACGGATGGTAATCGATCCCATTTGAAGCAAGCAAGCTAGCTAGATTTTGATCTGATCAGGAACAATTTAGTCGCTGATGGATGGAGACTAACCAAGTGGATCAAGTTGTGCAACTACACTTGCTCGTTTTATCAATGCGCGGCCTAATTTCGTGCCACCTTCCTCTCGGTACACTGCACCTACTCCAGGAAAATATATTGCTGAAGCCGATGGATCCAGCCTCCGACGATCCATGATTGGTGGCATCGTCCAAGCATATGCTTAAATGTATGGAATTTCGGATGACGTGCATGGTTATATTACACCGTCCCGGTACAAATTCTATTTAAACGTGAATACAGATTTTCCATTTCATTAGTTAAGAGATAGGGTGGCATTACAAGGGCCCAAGCCAAAGAAAAACTCCAAAATATATAGCTACTCATGTAAACATGGGTGCTAAAAAAAACCCCACTACTCTCTCTCTCCCGGAACGAAATTCATCAAACATGCTCCAACGGGGCACCTGGACTATCAGAAGCCATTGGGAGGAAGGGGCTCCTCCCTCCTCGTCGCACACGTGGGTGGTGCAGGATGGAAACCTAACCTCCCAGTCTCCCCTCCCACCATACTATTCCTCCTTGTAGCCGTCGCCTCTTCCCCCTCCATAGGTGGGAGAAACTCATAGATGGTTTCACGACGGCGGTAGGTGGGGGAAGCATGGCGACGGTGGTCGGTTGAACCCCGGTTGTGTCCAAGGCTAGGTTTTGCTCGGCCATGATCTGCCCTTTTGGGACCGATCTAGCTTCTAGAGGCCCTGTGCACATGGCAGGGTTTCATTCTGTAGGGGACAACTGTGACCGTGCCTCCGTAGCGGGAATGGTGGGGCCTAACATGGCCCTGGTGGGTATAATCTGGGCCTGACCGCCAGTACTGTGTTGGTGGGTGCTCCTATCGTTTGAGAAAGTCGCCCTCAGAGGCCTGGGTCTATCCCCAACCCTACCCAACCGTCATGTTAACCTCGTAGTTTGTTGGTCTCTTGGCTTGAAGTTGCGGACGCCGGGGCGGCAGCCCTAGAAGCCAAATTTCACTGGCTGCTCTACGGTTAGCATTAGAAGCGATAGGGGGTCCCCTGGCTTTGGTTGCGGCAACTCATAGATCATAATCTGGTGACGATTATTGACGGTAGTGCGTAGTATGTCTGGGCGACGTTTTGCGAATTATTTCGGAGGGAAAGCTTTGGACCCGTGTAACCTGCAAGACAAAGACGTGCATCTTATTTTCTTTGAATTTGGGAGAGCAGGAGTGCCGGTCCGACAGACATGTGCTGCATTGTGCAAGATAACTGTCAAAAGATCGAGTCAATTCATGTACGCGCGCGTTCCTACGCAAAAAGCCAAGGTTATTTTTTGCATATTTTCAAAGAAAAAATATGAATAATTCTTGTCTGCATGCATGCACGCTGCATGTGCATGCATGTGACTTGATCCACGGAACACTGTACGTACGACTCGAGCGTAGGACCGTGCTTCCGAGCGTGGAATTCTAGGGCGATTTCGGCTGAATTGCCGGTATACGTCTATCACCGTGTTACACACGTGGCATCTAAATAGCACAACGACAACACATGTTATTAAACTGTTGCAACTTGTTAATACGGTCAGTCAGACATATATATTTTACTAATAAAACCTATCTAGCAAGCGTCACAGGATATGGTAGTTTACGCATTTGGAATTTTGCATGGAGCCGATAGCCAATGGCGGCTAGCTATGCATATTCTTGCCCACTTGCAAGAGGAAGCGCTGAACTTTCGCAGGACACGTGCTCTTGCATGCGGTACCTACTCCACTACAGTAGTTTATAATTTATCGCTAACGGTCCCTCGGCTATCTGGAACGAGCCACTCATGACACGCGCGTTCCTACGCTAAGCTGTAATCCCTGATCGAAAAAATGTTGGAGAGTACGGAGTAGCACTGAGTGTGCTTATGGTTTTTACAGAGCCCACGACACTAATTCCGGATGGGAGTTAGTACCTTTTGCGTCACCTTTGAAAAGAAGAGAAGAAAAAGCTTTTAATCCTTTAAGAATTTACTTGCACGTGGAGTCAAATCAATCAACGTCCACTAGGTTTACTAGGTGTGGCTACAAATGAATGAACATATATACTAATACATGTCTACAAACATATAGATACATACAGGGCCGGGCCGGTAAAATCCGGGGCCCCGTGCCAAAATCTAACATGGGCCTTATCTCACACAAAAAATTTGTAATAATAAAAAATTCTAATATATATAAAACATAATATTTTGCATAAAAATAAAATATATGAAAAAATATACCGATTTAACAGCAAGTTGCATAATGTTTATTGAACATCATCATCGTTTTTTGGTTTTCTGAAATAAATCCTTCAATGATATCCTTATAATAGAACTTCTCAACACTTCGCTCTCAAGTGCTATTATTTAAAGATAATTGAGGCTTTGTTGTGTCATTGCAGCACACATTTAGGACTTCAATAACTTAGGCAACGTAGGCAGCTAATACTTTTGTGAGGGTAACGTAGGCAGCCTTTTTTTTAGGGTAAGGAAGAAAGCGTAGTTTATTTTAGGGTAACGTAGACAGCTGATACTTTTTTTGAGGGAATCGTAGACAGCTGATAGTCACGACCAGGAGCAGGGCCCAGGAGCGAGAAGGGCCCAAGAGTGCACGGCTTAGACACGCTCGACTCACGCGGACTCACGGAAGCTGGACAGGTTCGAACCGTGCGAACTATATTCGAGTAATGGAGTACATATATAAATATTTTGGGCCCCTACAAATTCTGGGCCCTGTGCGGGCCGCACAGTTGGCACCACTGTGGGCCCGGCCCTGGATACATATGAATATGGTCAAATGCTAAAACATCTTATATTATGGAACGGAGCTAGGGAGTAATATTTTGAACGGTAGAATATTTGTGCTAACGTGCAAGCCCCCGCGCTCAATCTGCGGGGCCACTATATCTCGCTCGTTGCGAGTCGGAAGACCAGCTCGCCCGTTTGAGCTCGAGCAATAGGCTGGTCCATTTAAGCTGATTTATTTCTTCGCTTTTCCTTCTTTGTTTCTTTTCGGTTTTTTATGTTTTCTTTCACGTACCTTTTCTTGTTTCTTTTTTCATTTTTTTAGTTTTCTTTTTTTGAATTCTGAATATTTTCAAATATGAATCATTTCAAAAAAAAATATTTACAAATTGCTCAGGTTATATTCGAAAAAAATTCATTTTTGAAAAATTATTCATAATTGAAAATTGTTCATTCTCTAAAATTGATTAGATTCAAATATTTCATATTTTAAAAATATTTCTATTTTTCCCAAGGTTTTTATTTTTATTTTTCTCTTATCATTTTTTTTGTTTTATTCTTTTTTCTTCTTCATTTTTTATTTCTTCCCTTTTCTTTCATGTTTCCTTTTCTTATTACTTTTTTATCTTGTTTTGTTTTTTCAAAAAACATAAGTATATTTTGCATGTAATACATGAAAATAATTTAAACCTCGTAAATAATAATTTATTTCTTCCCATATGCACGGTTTACAAACCCGTGAACAATTATTTTGAGTTGTAAGAACATTATTTTTTTTATACAAACATTTTTAATATGTTGGGAACCGTTATTTTTCATTGTGTTCATGGCATTTCCTGGTTTTTTTTTTTGGTTCACTATTATTTTTTGGCTCACTCGTAATTCTGTTCACCATCATGTTGTGTTCACTATTATTTTCTCTTCACATGCATTTTCGGTCCACCGGTATTTTCTAATTGTTGTTATTTTTGGTTGATATATATTTTTATTTCACTGTCATTTTTGGGTTCATTTTTTGTTCATCGGTATTTTATGTTCATTGCCATTTTCAGTTCACTTTTATTTTTTTTGGTTCCCAAACATTTTTTGTTCGCCATTATTTTCTGTTAAGCGGCATTTTCTGTTCATCAGCATTTTCGTTTCTGTATTATTTTCTAAAATAATACCCGCATTTTTGTTTTGGTATTATTTTCTGTTCACCGAAAGAAATTGTTCGCCATTGTACGTTTTTAGAACCTGATCAAATTTTGAAAATAGTTCAGATTTTTTAAATATATTTTGACCGTTTATTTTAACATTTGAGAAATTTATTTCTAACAACATTTTCATAAATAAATGATAAGCCAAAATGTAAAAGAAAAACGATTAAGAGGAAGCAAACAAATCCACACGTCCCTCTCCAAGTTCACGTACACGTTTTGGCCAGGTCAAGCACCCCACGATCCTCCTCCCAATCTATTTTCTCGTTCTTTTGTTATTCCTGACGTTGGACCACTTCTTCCTTTTCTTGGCCCAAGGCCGGCCCAGCAAAGCACAACAGCTTTAGCCTTCTTACGTGTCCAACCGCGAGCGTTAGCGAGGCGAGCCTTGCCGCTCGCTACAAGCGACACATAGGATGTCCCTAGTACGCTCCCATAAAATATACAAGGGCCTAGCCTCACGCCACGTCCACGATAGAGAAGCGTCTATCAGTGTTGATTGCACTTTGGATCCACACACTAGTGGAAATAAGGCTACTACCGGTTCTAGAGTGCTTCTAGTACCGGTTGGTCAACCGGTACTAATTAATCTACACTAAAGATAGTCCACCGTTAGTACGGCCGGTTCCATTACAAACCGGTAATCAAGGTCCCTCCACATGGCCCCAGGGGAGCCCGCGGAGCTGGAGACATTTGTTCTTGGTTCGTAACTTGGGAGGGGTTTAGGGTTTAGGAGGGTTTTAGGGTTTAGGAGGGGTTTCGGGTTTAGGAGAGGAGAGGTTTAGAGTTTAGGAGGGGCCGTATCAGACCTTTTCATCGTACGAGGATGCGTCGATGCACCAGAAACGCGTTTGGGTATATATAAAATATCGTACGAGGATCGCGTCGATGCGCCAGGAATTTAAGTTGATGCCTATATATCAACTTGGTGCATACATATAACACATGCAATTAATTACATTAGATCGCAAATTAAGTAGTGGGGTACTCTCCGAGGCATACTGTATATTACATGTAGCTAGCTCACTATTACATTGAGGCATGCATACACACTATGACGCATGGTGGTACTCTCCGAAAGGAGCTATGACTTCTTGGAGGAAAAATCGCGCCATTTCCTCGCAAATTGCTCGGAAGAGGCGCTCGATGGGGAGCTTCTCCCGCTTTCTTTCCAACTGTAATTGAATGAGAGAGATACAAATGAATACATACTTAAACTATCAAATCATAATAAAACAACTACTGAAACTCGGCAGAACTGATGGTAACAACATAAATTTGTAAGTATAGTTTATATACCTCCTTATTTCTATTATTATTTTTTATTCTTTCGGAGACAATCTTGTGAACGTTCTCACAAACATAGTAAGCACATAGATTAGTCCCACTTGGTTGTTGATCACATTCCTATGCAAGAATATAATTCAATCAAACAATAACCAAGTATGATAACGGTGTGTGTGGACCTAGGTAGTAGTACTTACTTTCCCTTTCCATGCCAGCTTCTCCGGCCATCCACCTTCCGGATCTTCCTTGATGAACGTTTCCCATATACGCTCCCGGACAAAAATTTGAATAAAAGAGCTATTAATATGTTGACATCGGGAAATTAACAAAAAAGCCGATAAGAATTAAATAAAATTACCTTTTGAGCATATCAAAATAGTGCTTCTAAAGCTATAGGTGGTTTGGTCATTGAGTCGTGGACATCAATATGTCCATCGCGAATTTAAATGATGATAAGCATAAAGTGGAAGTTGCGCACGTTTAAATATGCAGTGTCATAGATATAACTCATTAGCTGTAAGAAGAAATAGAATGTGTTAGAAGACAGTAACACTCACTTATAGTTATAAGACCAAAGTAATTGGTTTTTGTCAAGTCTCTGGTATATCCTTATTATACAGGGGATTCTTTATGGTTTCTTGATGAATTGTATCCGCTTCGATGAACCCAATTTCGTTGATTTCATTCCTTTTGCATTCGAGCATCTTCAATCTGCATAATATAGCGCAAACAAGATTAAATTAAGGATAATTACAGAAAATCAACGAACTCAGCTAAATTCTTCTGAACATACATAATAAATAAATTATTTACACACAATAGCAACTGAGCAACGATTTGTCGAGTGCGCGAAGACTGTATAACGCAAAAAGATCCTCGAAGTCAATGCTCCAAGCGTAATCTTGGAAGTAGTGCTCCTCCTTAACTGCCACCATCATAGCCGTGTACCCTTCCTTTGCCCTACCCAAGTACCACTTATGTAAATTGCACTTTTTTTTTGGTAGGATGGAGACATTCTCGACCAAATTTTTCCATTTTTCATATCTGTATGCTACTTCAGCAATGGGGTACTCGATATCTGTTGTGTGATAAGTACTTTGTACGGCCTTCTCGTCAAACGCCTTGAGAGGGGAAACCGATGACCGGCTTGTTCTCCGAGCTGGGGAACTTTTTTTTTCCTTTTTTCCCCTTGACCGGTTGTTTCCTTTTTGGTACCTGCTGGACCATCGATTTATTCCCTTTTCCCTCCCGGAGCATCTCGTCATATGACTTTTCAATAGAACTCCTATAGTCTGATGGCGGCGATGGTGTAGGGTTATATAGGTTCTCAACGGTACGCACGACTTTCACCGGATCTAGCGTCTTCTCAAAAGGTATCTCAGGCACTTTCTTAATGGCCTTTTTTTCCTCGTCAGGTCTTTCCCAAGGTAATTTCTGAAGAGGCGGCAGTACTCTGTCTATTCTGTGTTTCTTCCTGGGCGGCGAACGGTTCGCTTAACGAGCTCTTCATCAAGCGAAGGATATCGAGATGTTGGACTCGCGATGCCCCCCCCCCCCTCAACTAGGTGTGGCCCTTCCTTCTCATGTGGACATCTAGAAGGGGAGATCAATGGTCCTTGCTGCTCATGTGGACTGTTAGCGGGAGTAGTCGATGGCCCTTGCTGCTCATGTTGACTGCGCTGCTGACTGCTATCACGAGGAGCCGGTGCCCTTGGCACGGTGCCTGAAAAGACGATGTATTTTTTTTTCCAGAGGGCGAAACCGCGCTTGACATCTCCTAGTGTCTTCTCCTCGTCACCTCCAGGATGATCAAGATCCATTGTTTCATAACTAGGCACAATGTCATCACCCCAAAAAGTGCACAGTCAAATGGAATGGGCTGATGATGGTCCGTTGCTACATCTTGTTGTGGGTAAACAAAGCCGACCGCCACCTTAATGGACATGTTCCTCATTGGCACATGTAGCTCACACTCTGTCTTCTCCGTGGCATAATCAACGGGGTAGCTTGCTCCACATCCTTCAAGATGCGAGGAACCCACGCTGCTTTTTGGCTGAGATGGGGCGGCATCGGCTTGATGATCATCTATAAAAAGCGGCTCATCAGGTTCCCTCTGTCGATTCTACTCTAGCTGATGCACCCGTTGTTCCAATGTCGATAACCGGTCAGCGCACTTCTTCTTCGTTCTCGAACGGTTTCTATAACTCTTAGCGCACTCCGGCCATGCATCCTTCATGGTGAGACCTAGGAGGGTTCGTACTCGTCCAACGTGTTCGGGATTCCCCAGAGCTAGTGTCAACGCATCATTCTCTCTATCGGGAATGTACACTCCTCTTCTAACCTTGTCTATTGCATCTACAAGATCCTTGAGGATTTTTTGGATTTTCTCCTTTTTATTTTCCCTATGCAACGATCTTCCCTGTCTTTGGGTCCACCCCTTCCCCGTGTGCGAACAACCAGAACTTGGACCGGTCGGGCCAGTCGTATGTCTATGGAGTGATCCCAGCTGCCACTAGTTTAGCTTCATATGCTTTCCACATAGGAATGGCAGTATTGTAGCCACCTGACCCCAATCTATGAAAATATTTCTTCTTCTTAGCATTATCTACATTTGTGGTTGATCGGGACTTATATCCTCACGAGGTCCTATACCCCTTAAATGCAGGCCAGTGGGATTGTAGCTTCTCATATCTGCCATGGAATTCTGGACCTTCAGGTCCAAAGTCTGCCCACAATTTTTTCTTCCAGCTCTGGAATTGTACGGTCATCTTCTTAAGAGTCCATTCCTTGAGCTTCTCCTTCTGGGGTTCCGTGAACTCTACCGGTAGGTTGAAGTGTGTCAGACTCTCAAATAGTAAGTCTTTCGTAGTGTTGCTGACATAACTAGCTTCGTCAACAGCCGCCTTCTTCAGGTTATGCCAATCTGCAATGCTGATCGGTACAATGTCCCTAACAATAACTCCTACTTGATTGACACATTTCTTGACGTTATCTGTGGGTTCCACCAGTTTGCCAGTAGACTTAAATGAGTTGAGGGCTAATTTAGCCTTGTCCGATAGAGGTTTCGTCGGGTCTCGAGGACCTTGCTTTTTAGCAGATTTGCTCGATGATCCAGAAGGCTGAAAGAAAAAAAGATTCGTTAATAAGTGCAATACAAATAAATCAATGCATCTAGTGATATATTATTGCCATAATATACACCTTGCAGGAATTTGTTAAGGGCAATTTGTCAGCCATTCTCTCTTCAGACTCAATTCCTTCACCGCAATTGTTCAGAAAATGTGTCATAATGTCTCCATCGACGTTATTGCCATCATCGTCGCCATCGTCATCGGCTTCAGCTCGGGCACTGTTATATATCAGTTGTTGCGCTAAATCTTCTTCCTCCTCATTTCGGAAGAAAAGGGGGGCGTCCGGATCCATAGCTCAATGTCACTACAAAAATTACTAAATTGTAATTCTAATTCTAATCACTAAGTATTTTAAACACTAAGAATAATTCTACTAATTGTAAAAATCACTAAGTATGATTTGCGATTTAATAGCAACCAAATTTAAATAGCAATCAAATTTAAATGTATATCACAACTAAATTTAAATAGAAATCAATAATTGATATTATCAACTAAATTAAAAACTAAATATTGTAAGTGCTAAAAAAAACTAATATTTCTAAATACAATAAAAATCACTAAGTATAATTGTACAAATATTCTATTCACTTAGCAAATTTCTAAGTTCTACAAGAATGCTAAGTACTAAAAAGTCTAAGTAGTAATAATTCTAAGCACTAAAAATTCTCCAAGTGCTACGAAAAATTATGATCAAGTACTAAAAATTCTTATGTACTAAAAATTCTCTGAGTGCTACAAAAAATTGTAAGTACTAAAAATGTTAAGTATTAAAAAAAATTCTAAGTGCTAATGTGCTATTCTAATTCTAAGTATTAATTTTTTGCTATTCTCAAATTCTAAGTGCTAATTCTAATTCTAAAAATCACTAAGTATAATTGTAAATATAATTCTACCAAACCTAATTTTAATTCTAAAAATCACTAAGTGCTAAATTTTACAATAGAAAAAAAACAAAATAGAACACTCACAATAGTGCTTCTTCTCTGCTTGCCTCTCTGTGACGTCACGCCTACGCACACGCGCGGGGAGGCGCAAAGGAGGGCGCGCGGTGTTGGCGCCCAGGCGGGAGGAGGCGGTGGGGCGCGGTGGTGGGGACGACACGGAGCGGCGACGAGGAGGCGACGGCGCGTGGAGGCACGGGGAGGCGACGACGCTTGGCGGCACGGAGAGGGAGAGGCAACGCATGGCGAGGATCAAGCACGGAGGCGGCGGTGCAGTGCCTAGAGGCGATGCAGGGACTACGGCGCGTGGCGGCATCACTTCATCGTTGTCATCGTCGAGACAATGGATCCCGTAGGAGTTGTTCTTCTGCGTGAACTTGGGAAAATTTTGGAGAAAAACGCCCAAGTACCCGGCCGTATTCACCCCTTTAGTCCCAGTTTGTTCTACCAACCGGGAGCAATACCCCTTTGGTACCGGTTGGTGCCACCAAACGGTACTAAAGGTCTGTATTAGTACCAGTTGTTGCCACAAACCGGTACTAAAGGTTTCCCCTGGGCCCACTCCAACTGCGCGCGAACCAGCGGACCTTTAGTACCGGTTGGTGATACTAACGGTACTAAAAGTGGATTTTCTATTTATCTTTTCTTCTCTTTTTCTTTTCCTGTTTTATTAAAAAAATATAACTTTTGAAAGAAAAGTCCAAATGATATGAAACTAATTACTAAAATTTTGTAAAATTAAAAGCTAGCAACTAAAAATAATTTTATGATGTTTGTTTTTCAAATTTTGAAATTTAAAAATGGATTTAAATAGGTAGTACAAACTATAATTAAGTCGAACATCGAAACCCCAGCTTGGAGCGCGTTGGGGAGTTTTCGGGCACGAGCGCGGTGCAAAAGCAAATACAGAAGCTCTATAAAAAAGAAATAGGGTGCTACAAATTCTTTTATTAAAAACAGAAAACAGACGCGCTAGCGCGCCGCAGTTCCCCGGAATACAAATTCTTTTATTAAAAACAGAAAACAGACGAACACTACTCCTCGTCGTTGTCGTCGGGGAACTCATCGGTACCTCCTCCGGGCCATCGTCGTCGCCGAACTCGTCGGTGACCTCGTCGTCGTCGTCGTCGGAGGTGCATGATGGTATGTCTAAGATAGGCCCCCACCTCGAATCGTCGGAGGCCCAGACTTCGCCGGTGTGGTCGGCCCGGTTGAGCTCTTGCAGTGCATTCATGCTCGCCTCCCGAGCGGCATCTAATGCGAGGTGGCGTTCGAGGCGACGCTCCGCCCGCTCAGCCGCGCGTGTCTGCTAGAGATCCTCGTCGGCGCTCTCCTCCCTAGGATGGTTCCGGTAATACTCGCGGACGATGCGGTCGTCCCTGGTGTCGACTAGGCCATGAAATGCGCGGTGGCGGAGGTGGCGGTGGTCGGCGGCACTAACGATCTGCGGCGTCGGCGCCCTAGCCTCCGCTTCCCAGAGGGTGTGGAAGTCGTCGAAGTTCATGAGCGACCGCGAGCGGTTCAGGCGCCAGGCCGCCGTGCCTCAGGCGCGAGTGTCCTCCACCGCCGTCGCAAAGGAGCCGAGGGGGATGCGATCGTCCCCGTAGAGGATATCCATGTTAAACATTCCGTTCTGCCGTGCTCGGACGCTGCAGAAGCCGGTGGTGTTGTTCCTCCTCGGTGGCATGGTGGCGGCGCGACGGTGTGTGGATAGGAGTGGTCCCGTGGAGAGGAGAAGACGCTCGAGGCGCGGCAGTTTATACCGCACGCTCGTGGCCACACGGCACAACACCCGTGCCACGAGTCACAACTCCCGCGCCTCGGGTCCACGCGGCACAACACCTTCGGCTGTTTATGGGCTCATTATAACAAACTATGCCATGTATTTGGCCATAACACCCATCATTTCAACCGAAACCTTAGAATGTTAGAAGGAGATATCTCTTTTTTGTGAACACTTTTTCAACAGAATCGTCGTATTCCAAGTTTACTATTTTTGGTGGATACTAGTACATAAGTAATGACACCAGGCGAAGGTCTCGCGTTATTTAGGGGTTTTTTGAATTTTCTCAGCTCGTTTTAGGAGAAAGTCAAGACGGAGGGCATGACCGTTTGTAGCTAGGGTTTGTATATTCAGCAACTAATTATGGATCTCTATAGAAATAACTAGTTGAGTACCTAAAAATGATTTTTGCCAAAATTCATGAGCAAATTAGGAGGCACCTGTAGTTCAAATTTGTCCCGGTTCCAACTGAACCGGCAGAAACTTGTGATTTTCAAAAGAGCTGGATGGAAATCTTTTCTTAGAAAATAGATTGTTTATTTGGTTCTATCACATGTCCTAGCATGTTAAAAAAATTAAGCCCCCAAGTTTTGCAACATGTCCGTGGTAGGTCTTTCACAAAAAAAAATCATTTCTCACACTCTGAAAATGGAAAATGGTTTCTTTATTCAGTTAAAAGAAAAATTCCTTCGTAAACATTGAACGTGCTTCCAAGATGCATGTTTGTGTGCAATATGGGCTCATTATAACAAACTATGCCATGTATTTGGCCATAACACCCGTCATTTCAACCGAAAACATAGAATGTTAAGAGGAGATAGCTCTTTTTTGTGAACTTTTTTTAACAGAACCGTCGTATTCCAAGTTTACTATTTTTGGTGGATACTAGTACATAAGTAATGACACCAGGCGAATGTCTCATGTTATTTAGGGTTTTTTTTTGAATTTCTGGTAGTTTCTCAGCATGTTTTAGAAGAAAGTCAAGAGGGAGGGCATGACCGTTCGTAGATAGGGGTTGTATATTCAGTAACTAATTGTGGATCTATATTGAAATAGGTTGTTGAGTATCTAAAAATGATTTTTTTTTCCAAAATTCATGAGCAAATTACGAGGCACCTGTAGTTCAAATTTGTCCCGTTTCCAACTGAATCATCAGAAACTTGTGATTTTCAAAAGAGCTGGATGGAAATCTTTTCTTAGGAAAAAGATTATTTATTTTGTTATATCACATGTCCTAGCATGTTAAAAAAATTAATCCCCTAAGTTTTGCAACATGTTTGTGGTAGGTCCTTCACAAAAAAAACCATTTCTGACAATCCGAAAATGGAAAATGGTTTTTTGATTCAGTTAAAAAAAACTTCCTTCGTAAACATCGTCTGTACTTCCAAGAAGCATGTTTGTGTGCAATATGGGCTCATTATAACAAACTATGCCATGTATTTGGCCATAACACCTGTAATATCAATCGAAACTCTAGAATGTGAGGAGGAGATAGCTCTTTTTGTGAACACTTTTTCAATAGAACCATCGTATTCCAAGTTTACTATTTTGGGTGGATACTAGTACATATGTAATGACACTAGGCAAAGTTCTCGCTTTATTTAGGGTTTTTTGAATTTTCTGGAATTTCCTAAGCCTTTTTTTAGGAGAAAGTCAAGACGGAGGGTATGACCGTTCGTAGCTAAGGGTTGTATATTCAGCAAATAACTGTGGATCTCTATTGAAATAGGTATTTGTGTACCAAAAAATGATTTTTTTCAAAATTCATGAGCAAATTACGATGCACCTGTAGTTCAAATTTGTCCAGTTTCCACCTAAATCGGGAGAAACTTGTGATTTTCAAAAGAGCTAGATGGAAATCTTTTCTTAGAAAACAGATTGTTTATTTGGTTATATAACATGTCCTAGCATGTTAAAAAAATTAAGCCACCAAGTTTTGCAACATGTTTCTGGTAGGTCCTTCACAAAAAAACCCATTTTTGACACTCTGAAAATGAAAAATGTTTTTTTTATTCAGTTAAAAAGAATCCTTCGTAAACATTGTCCATGCTTCCAAGATGCATCTTTGTGTCTTATGCACCTCTAATCCTAGAGGGCAGACAACCTTCTTTGCTTCGTACATACTAGAGAGCAATACATTCTCCCCTGGAAGCATCTTCTTTATTATTTTCAACAACTTTTCAAAATTCTTGTCAGCTACACCACTCTCTGCCTTCCATTGCAGTCATTCCAGTGTGGTACCCAGCCTTTTCTGGCCATCTTCGCAATTTGGGTACAACAATTTGTTGTGATCCTCTAACATTCTCTTCAACTTCAACTTCTCGTTTTCACTTCCGCATTTAATCTTCGCATCACGAATGGCCCGACCTAAATCATCATCGGGCTCATAAAAAATGAGCTCTTCTTCATCTTCGTCTCCCCCATTGTCCTATCACCGTGTTCAGTGTACATAGCATAGTTTGCATTACCCTCTTCTTCTTCGTTGTCTTCCATTATAACCCCTCTTTCTCCGTGATTCGTCCAACAATTATAGTTGGACGTGAAACCGTTCTCAAACAGGTGGAAGTGAATAGTTCTTGAGTTAGAGTAATCCTTCATATTCTTACAAGCACTACATGGACAACACATGAAACCATTCGACCGTTTGCTCGCCTCAGCCACGTGGAGAAAATTATGCATGCCATTAAGAAACTCGGGAGAACGTCGGTCACCGTAACTCCATTGTCGGTTTATCTGTATTATATAAGTATATTAAGAATCATTCATTACACTACTACATCATAGATGAGTGACCAAATTAATTAAGATACAGGTCCATCGGATTAAAGTAAGGTGGAGTACTGACCAAATGTAATACATAGTTCTCATAAAACATACACTCAAACTAACATACAACTATCTAAAAAAATTAAAACCAACGAAAAATGCGATGAAAATCTCAACTAAGGTAACTACTGACCTACAGCATAATGATACCAAGCCTCTTGATTAATGGCATATTTCTAATCTTTTTAATCTTCAAGCGCATTGCATCCATCTTGATCTGGTGATCATCGATGACGTCGGCAAGCTTCAAGTCCAATTTCATCTTCTCTTCTAGGCATTGCAGACGAAGATCTTCACTTTTTTTCAATTTTTTCTTTAAAATCATTATTTTCTATCTCAAAAAAATTTAGCATCTCGACCAGAGGGTCGGTTGGAATTTCTGGTTCAACTACCTCCTAGATAAAATATCTATGTCAAGTTGGTCGGCATAATTGTCATAAAACAAAATGAAACAAATAGTTATAAAAGTATACCACATCCGAATCATAGACCGGACAAGGGACGAATATCAAAACCATGGCACTATACATAAAAAATACAATCATACAGGTAGGAAAATTATAAAGTAATATATATGCATCTATCACATAAAACTAAGTTTATATATAAAACATAAAAACAAAAGTAGGCTCAACGAGGTGATGTCGGATCGGGACGCGACGCTGGCGATCGATGGCGGTGAGGACGGGGAAGATACTAAATCCAACAAAACATATTTTAATTTAAGCTCAAATTGCATATAAAACGAATGAAATCCCTAAATTAGACATTTCATCAAACACCTCGCTAGCACAAAAAATTTAAAACGAGTTAAATTATAGGAAATGAGCTAAATTAAGAATGCTGGAAGAAATGATAATGTTGCTAACAATTGTATAGATGGTTTCTTCCAATCTTAAAAAAATGGTGGACAAAAATGAAGATTTGGTGGAGTGTGAGAGGAGAGATTTTTTTTGGAAATGTGTTGGAATGAAAAATTAGAGAGCTCTCGGGTGTGCTCTTGTTGAGATATAGACTGGAAACCCTCTAGAACTGGTTCCTGGTACGAACCGGTACTAAAGGTGCAGCGTCGGCCCCACATCCGCAGCTAAATTTGGCGCGAAAGCATTTAGTACCGATTCGTGACACAAACCGGTACTAAACACTCCGAACGAACCGGTGATGAAGGTTTCCGGCGCCATGTGCTGTGGAACCGGTACTAATTCTACCTACCGGTTCGTGATTGAACTCGTACTAAAGGTTAAATCCTTTGGCTCTGTTTCTACTCACTAGTGGAAAACGGGGCATTAGCCCCGCTTGGTAATGAGCTAATGCCCCGGCTTCCGAACCGAGATCCCCCAACCCGTGCTAAAGGCCCCCTTATGGCCCGGTTGGGTTACCAACCGGGGTAAAAGTCGCGCCCCACGTGGGCTCTGCAGCGCGAGCAGGCTGACACCCTTTTACCCCGGTTGGTAACACCGACCGGGGCAAAAAGGTTTTTTTTAATAGTTGTTTTCGTGTCCTCTCAGCTAGACTAGAAATTCCATATATTCTTATATGTTTTCCTGTTCTCTCCACTAAACGTTTATATTAAGAAAGATGAAAAATTATCGCACAAATGCACAGATGAAAACGAATACGAATACCATAAATATATAGTCTTCCACGAATACAAATATTGTTCGACACAATGACATAATTAAACATAGTTCGACCGAAAATATAATTCAACATATCTAGACATAGTACGGAAATATAGAGCGACATAAGCACGTAAGCATAGATCGACATAAACATATATACTACACATCGGCGTCGGAGGCAGCCTTGCCCTTGCCCTCGGCGTCGGAGCCAGCCTTGCTCGGGCTAGACTCGCCGGAGTCAGACTCGGAGTCGGAGCTGCTCCCAGACGAGCTATCCTGACAGCAAAGGGGACGGACTAAGGTGCCGTCGAAGATCTTCACCTCCAGCACGTGGGCCTCCTCGTCCTGGTGGTACCTGAATGTGAGCATGTTGCCCACATTTAGATTGTGCATGCGCGCGAACTGCCCCCACCCATAGCGCAGGTAAACGTCATCGCGACGTCGCTGCAGGACAACGCACACGGGCCCGTTGTCACAACCCTCCAACCGGAGGGTGAAACTATAGGGCCCGCCCCTGCGCCCGAGGAGGATCGCCGATATCTTCTCCAGAAGACGGAGCCTGTTCTCCACTGGCTGGAGCACGTTGACGTAGAACTCCAGTAGCCAGAGACCGTCCTCCTCCTCCTCCTCCTCCGCCGCAGCCTCCTCCGGCTCCTCCTCCTCTGCAGCAACAGCGCCGCGACGTTTACAGCATGTTGACCCCTTGGCACCGCGCTTTGCCCCCTTGCTGCGCTTGATGCCCCCCGTGCTCCGCGTACGCGTCCACGTCCGCCAGTAGGAGCGTCGCTTCCTCCTCCTTAATGACAATGGCTCCACCACCACGTGCATTCGATGCACGCGATCCACGTGGAAGCGATCCACGTGGACGTCCAGGTCGATGTCCACCACGTACAGGCCGGGTTTCTTCGACCGTGACGATGCCGCGCCCACCGCCGGTTACACGCCAACCACGGGGACGTCTCGCCATGGCTAAAAGAATAGCAAATAGCATCAATTTTATCAGTTCGCGACAATTGCATATAATCTAATAAAAATATAGCTAATAGCATCCATTTCATCAAAATTTCTTATAGATAACAGCTAATGGTACTAATATCTAAACAAGTCCGAAAAAAGAGTAACTATATGTTCCAGATCCTCATTTCAATTATAAATGCAACATTGATGAAATATTTAAACGTATGATAATACACACCAAGAGTTACATAGCTCGGGTTCATTTTATTTAACCTTAATACATCACGATGTAATAATATCATCACTTATACATATTCATTAAAATATCTCTCAAACTAATTAACTCCGACCAGATCCTAAGCCGCGGGGTGCTGAGTCGCGGGTGCTACGCATCCATAGATAATGAACCCTCACATGGGAATGGCTCACGTGGTAAGGAACCCTCCGAATAATCGACCAACTGCTTCTATACTGCATATCGAGCAAATACATGTAGCGACGGACGTGCTCGTCCTCCTCCCTGATACGCTGTTGTACCACCTCCTCAGGGGCCGGCTCTCTCCGCACCGAGCGTGACCCATGCGATGGCCACCAAAGAATATCCGGGTCGACCACGTCATCCGGATTTCTCACCAAGCCGCGTGCCCCGGTACTAAGGAGCTCCCAGTGCCAGCCCGGCGGGGCCAGTCCCGGACATCGCCCGGCGGGTCCAACAGAGACATGAATAAAAACAGGCCCGGACTAAGTAAATATTCTGTAATTAAGTAAAATACCTTAGTGTTTCTAACTTAGTAAAACATAGTAAATGGAGAAATATGACATAAATAAGATGAAAGTTAAACACAAAGCATGAAGACAAGGGTTTCTGAGAAACTAAAGAAAATCAAATACGTAAGTGTTTGTGAGATCCGAACAAAGTTAGACTAGCAGATCAGATCGAGTCTTGCCGAATAAAGTTGCGACTCGAACGGGACATAACATATGTAGCATCCCAGATTATCCATGTGATGTGTGAAAACATTGCAGATCACTTCCTCTTCTTCTTGAAGAAGAGGAAGTGATTTACAATGTTTTCACACACGACAGGATAATCTGGAATAATGTTATGCCCCGTTTGAGTCGCAAGTTTATTAGGAAAGACTGGATCTGTTCTGCTAGTCATAATCCTGCCTAGACCTTCACATTTTGTGCTTTTTACGAGGTAAGTACACGTGATGGAGATCCGGAAAAGGATGAAGACAAGGATTTTTGGAAATCTTTGAAACTAAAAAAAATCATATTTTAATATCGTGAGATCCGAACAAGGTTAGACCCTTTTGTGCACGTACATAATGGGGACATTCTTCATAACCCCAGAAGGGATTTCTGAGGAATGTCACCATTACGTATGTCGACAAAAGGGTTTAACTTCGTTCGGATCTCACGATATTACATATGTGACGTTATTTAGTTTCAAAGAAATCCAGAAACCCCCATCTTCCTCCTTTCCCCGGATCACCACCGCCTGTAGTTCCTCTTAACAGGAACAAGATGGTCATCGGGCCTTGATGTGCAGTTGGACCTTCACATTTTGTGATTGTTACGAGGTAAGTACACATGATGGCGATGTGGGGGGAGGAAGGGTTTCTGGAAATATTTGAAACTAAACAAAATCATATATGTAATAGTGAGATCCGAACAAGGTTGGACCCTTTTGTGCACATACATAACGGCGACATTCTTCATAACCCCGAAAGGGATTTCTGAGGAATGTCACCATTACGCATGTGCACTAAAGGGTTCAGCTTCATCCGGATCTCACGAAGCATATTACATATGTGACACTATTTAGTTCGAAAGAAATCCAGAAACCCTCGCATTCGTTCCTTTCCCCGGATCACCACCGCATGTAGTACCTCTTAACATGAACAAGGTCCCTTCACATATTGTGCTTGTTACGAAGTAAGTACACGTGATGGCGATCCGGAAAAGGATGAAGACAGGGTTTTTGGAAATCTTTGAAACTGAACAAAATCATATATGTAATATTGTGAGATCCGAACAAGGTTAGACCATTTTGTGCACGTACATAATGGGGACATTCTTCATAACCCCGGAAGGGATTTCTGAGTAATGTAACCATTACGTATGTGCACAAAAGGGTTCAACTTCGTTCAGATCTCACGATATTACATATATGACGTTATTTTGTTTCAAAGAAATCCAGAAACCCTCATGTTCCTCCTTTCCCCGGATCACCACCGCCTGTAGTACGTCTTAACAGGAACAAGATGGTCATCGGGCCTTGATGTGAAGTTGGACCTTCACATTTTGTGCTTGTTACGAGGTAAGTACACGTGATGACGATGCGGGGGAAGGAAGGATTTCTGGACATCTTTAAAACTAAACAAAATCATATATGTAATAGTGAAATCCGGAAAAAACTGAACCCTTTTGTACACATACATAACGGGAACATTCTTCATAACCCCGGAAGGGATTTCTAAGGAATGTCACCATTACGAATGTGCACTAAAGATTTCAGCTTCATCCGGATCTCACGAACCATATTACATATGTGACATTATTTAGTTCGAAAGAAATCCAGAAACCTTCGCATTCGTTCATTTCCCCGGATCACCACCGCATGTAGTACCTCTTAACAGGAACAAGATGGTCATCGGTCTGTGTGCCTCATATTTAGGGTGGACACATACAAGCAGGCTTGGTGGACCCGGCGCACCGAACCACCAAGGCCATCTGAGTGTGAACCAACTCTTTCAATCATCGGCATTTATTCAAAGGATCGAACGAACATCACAAGTAAAACTGCAATAACACTTCAAATTTTCTAACACAAAGTAAAAAAATTCTAACTTAATTGACTTCTAAACTAAACATTCACTAAGAAAAAAATAGCTAAGTCCAAAACCTAAATTTTTTCTAAGTCTCCAATACCTATATTTTTTTCTAAGTCTCCAAAACCTAAATTTTTTCTAAGTGTCCAATACCTAAGTTTTTTCTAAGTCTCTAATACCTATATTTTTTCTAAGTTTCCAATACCTAAATTTTTTCTAAGTCTCTGATACCTAATACCTAATACTAATATAACACTAAATACTAAATCTAACGCTAATACTAAATCTAGTACTAATCTAATACTAAATCTATACACTAAATCTAACACTAATCTAATACTAAATCTAACACTTATCTAATACTAAATCTAACACTAATCTAACACACTAGTACTAATTAATCTAACACTAACAGTGAGGAGGATGAGGGCGCGGCGAGGAGGCGATCGATCTCACCTGAGGAGGAGGGAACGGCGGAGAGGAAGAAGGATAAGGCGCGGCGGCGATCTCGGGCGGCGCGGCCGGGAGGCGAGGAGAAGAGAGGACGGGCGGCGCGGGGAGGCGAGAAGGAGAGAGGACGGGCGGCGCGGGAGGAGGCGGCGTAGAGGAGCGGCGGCGGCGACGATCACCAGCGTCGAAATCGGGCAGCCTCACGGCGTCGCTCTGGATTTCGGCGCCGGGGACTTAGCGTAATCTGCGAAGAAACTGCTTGTGTTGTCCTGGGCGGTTGCGCGGCCCAGGGTTATATAGACGGGACCCTTTTGCCCCCGTTGGTAACACGAACCGGGGCAAAAGGTTCTCTTTTGCCCTGGTTCGTGTTACCAACCGGGGTAAAAGGGGGGAGGTGGGCCTTCGCTTGCCCGCCCACCTCCCCCCTTTGCCCCGGTTGGTAACACGAACCGGGGCAAAAGGCCCAAAAATTCAGTTTTTTTTCCTGCCGTCAATTTTTTCGTTTCGAACATTTCAAATACTATTTAAAATACGTTTTCAAATACATTTGAAATGGTTTAAAATTTGGAGAAACTTTCAATATGAAAAGTGTTTAAAATTGCGTAAACATTTCAAATACATTTTTTGTTTTATAAAATAGTTATTCCAACTATTTAAACTAGTAACAATTTTTTAATTTTAAACATTTTAAAAAACCTATTTTATGAATTGTTTACAATTTGGAGAAACTTTGTATATGAAAAGTGTTTAAAATTGCGTAAACATTTCAATTACATTTTTCGTTTTATAAAATAATTATTCTAACTATTTAAACTAGTAGCAATGTTTGAAAATTCAAACATTACAAAAAAAACTAGTTTACGACTGGTTTAATCTGCAATGTTTGATACATTATTACAAAATAGTCTAGCAATATTACATGAACCATGAAGGTTTAATACGTTGTCACTAACTATTGCCGCCATTGTTTACTTCTCTGTCGTAGCCATGGAGCATCTTTCTTATTTAACGCGATGCTTGGGTCAGTTTTCACTCTAAAGGGCGATTTTTTTTCAAATTTATCATAATCTTCTGACATGTCTGTCCTGTCCTCCACTCCCACAATGTTTCTTTTCCCTCAAAGAACTATGTGCCGCTTCGGCTCACCGCATGATGTACTAGAATTATTATTTTTTCTTTTCTTCAGTTGAGTAGACATGTCTTTCACATAGAAAACTTGAGCCACATCTTTGGCTAGGATGAATGGTTCGCTTCTGTACCCAAGATTATTGAGATTCACTGTTGTCATTCCGTACTGCTGGTCTACCTTTACTCCTGTCATCTTGACCCATTGGCACCGAAATAGAGGGACCTTAAAATTAGGTACATAGTCAAGTTCCCATATATCCTCTATGTAACCATAATATGTGTCCTTTGTCCCATTATATCCGGTTGCATCGAAACGGATGCCACTATTCTGGTTGGTGCTCTTTTTATCTTGTGCGATCGTGTAAAATGTATTCCCATTTATCTCGTACCCTTGGAAAGTCAGTACAGTCGAAGATGGTGACCTGACCAACAAGTAGAGCTCATCTCCAACAATGTTGTTATTCATGAGTTCTGCCTGCAACCAGGCGCCGAAACTATCGATGTGTTCATCATTAATCGAGGATTCAGACAGCCCCGGGTTTTTGGACCGTATAATATTCTTGTGTTCCTGGATATAAGGAGTCACCAAGATGGACATTTGTAGAACTGTGTAGTGTGGTTTAGTGAAAGAATGTCCGTCCATAAATATCGTTGCTTTCCTTCCTAGCGTGCCTTTTCCACTCATTCTTCCCTCATGCCGCGATTCGGGAACACCAATCGACTTAAGGTCTGGAAGAAAGTCAACATAAAACTCAATTACCTCCTCTGTTCCATAACCCTTGGAGATGCTTCCTTCTGGCCTAGGACGGTTGTGAACATATTTCTTTAAGACTCCCATGAACCTCTCAAAGGGGAACATATTGTGTAGAAACACAGGACCGAGAATGGTAATCTCTTTGACTAGGTGGACTAGGAGGTGTGTCATAATATTGAAGAAGGATGGTGGGTACACCAACTCGAAGCTGACAAGACATTGGACCACATCTGTCTGTAAGGCTGATAGACTTTCTGGATTGATTACCTTCTGAAAAATTGCATTGAGGAATGCGCATAACTTCACAATGGTAGTCGAACATTTTCTGGTAGAATCCCCCTCAACGCAATCGGAAGCAATTGTGTCATCAACACGTGCCAGTCATGAGACTTCAGGTTTTGGAATTTTTCTCCGCCACATTTATTATTCCCTTTATATTCGATGAGAAGCCAGACGGGACCTTGATACTATTTAGTGCTTCAAAAAGGATCTCCTTCTCTTCCTTGGTAAGAGCGTAGCTGGCAGGACCACCTTGAAACCGCTCAGGATTCTTGTCGTCTCGTCCTTTCGTGTGTTGCTGGTCCTGCCGTGCTTCAGATGTATCTTTTGACTTCCATACAAGCCAAAGAAGCTTAGTAGATTCACGCAGAGATTCTTCGTCAGGTGCATCACATCGATCACAGAGCGGACATCTAGGATTTTCCAATAGGGTAGTTCTAAAAATATAGATTTCTTCTTCCACATGGGTGTGTGTCCGTCAGCGTCATTCGGAACAATTTGTCTACCCGGACCCTTCCTAAATATTACTTTCAAATCCTTCACCATATCAAATGCGTCATCACCAGATCGAAGGATTGGCGTCTCCCTGGTATCTGCCTCACCATTGAAATGTTTGCCAGCTTTTCTTAAAGGGTGCTTGCGCGGAAGAAAACGACGATACCCGAGGTACACAACCTTCTTACTTTTATCCAGATATACACTTTCGGTGTCATCTAAATAGTGTGTGCATGCATTGTATCCCTTGTTTGTATGTCCAGAAATGTTACTAAGAGCAGGCCAATCGTTGATGGGTACGAACAACAGCACTCGTAGTTTAAATTCTTCTTGTACGCGCTCGTCCCACACAGGTACACTTTCTTCACGCCACAACTGTAAAAGTTCATCGACTAAGTGCCTTTGGTACACATCAATGTCGTTGCCCGGTTGTCTCGGGCCTTGGATCAGCATTGGCATCATAATGAACTTCCTCTTCATGCACACTCAAGGAGGAAGGTTATAGATACATAGAGTTACAGGCCAGATGCTATGGTTGCTGCTCTGCTCACTAAATGGATTAAATCCATCTGTACTTAGACCAAACCATAAGTTCTTTGCCTCACTTGCAAAGCACGGGAACTTTCTCTCGATTTTTCTCCACTGCGATCCATCAGCGGGGTGTCTCAACATCTCAGCTTTCTTACGATCTTCCATGTGCCATCGCAAAAGTTTGGCATGCTCTTTGTTTCTGAACAAACGTTTCAACCGTGGTATTATAGGAGCATACCACATCACCTTTGCAGGAACCCTCTTCCTGGGTCGCTCACCCTCAACATCGCCAGGGTCGTCTGGTATGATCTTATACCGCAATGCAGTGCATACCGGGCATTGTTCCAAATTCTCGTACTTCTCACAACGGTAGAGGATGCAGTCATTAATGCAGACATGTATCTTGTCCACGTCTAATCCTAGGGGGCATACAAGCTTTGCTTGGTATGTACTGTCGGGCAATTCATTGTTTTTAGGAAGCTGCTTCTTCACTATTTGCAGCAACTTTATAAATTCGATGTCAGTCACACCGTTCTCGGCCTTCCATTGGAGCAATTCCAGTGTGCTGCCCAGCTTTTTCTGTCCGTCTTCGCAAGTTGGATACAACTTTATTTTTTGATCCTTTAACATCTGGTCGAACTTCACCCTCTCCTTTTCAATATCGCTTTCTGTCTTTGCATCCGTAATAGCCTGGCCAAGATCATCAATGGGCTCATCTGGTGCCTGCAACTATGATTCCACTTCATTGTTATCTTCCATTCCAGTACCGGCACCTTATTCAGGGAACATGTCATGATAGTTGTCATCATTCTTTTCTTCTTCGTTGTCTTTCATCGTAACCCCTCTTTCTCCGGGCTTGGTCCAACAATTATAGCCGGGCATGAAACCGGATTGAAACAAGTGTAAGTGGATGACTCTGTGAGAAGAGTGTTCCTTCTGATTCCGACATACAGCACATGGACAACAGATAAAATTATTCCGCTTGTTTTCCTGGGCCACCTCGAGAAAATAACACATGCCTTTCATGAACGCGGCAGAGCGTCGGTAAGCGTACATCCATTGCCGGTTCATCTGCACTATATGATTATTAATTAAGAACTGTTACAGAACACCATGAATAGAGAAATGACCAATGTTACATCGACAGATAAAAGGTTAAAGTTGGTACCTTGACCAAGGAGGAAAGAAGGACGAGAAAGCTTATTTAATTAAGTGTGGCTCGGACAAATTAAATCGTGCTTGTTTTCTGCGATCTGAGATGGCGTTCTTCTCCCGGGCATTTCATCAAACACCTCTTGTGGATAGGAGTGAAAAAAAAGTGAGCACACACCACAGAACTAGAAATATGTCCTCCAAAGTGAGTGGCATGAGGAGAAGAGAGCGCTTTCAGGGTTTATATATAGTGGGGGTGTCATTTGCCCCGGTTGGTGGCTCCAACCGGGGCAAAAGTCCCCCCACACCACACGCCTGCCATCGCCCTGCTTGCCGAGGGCCTTTAGCCCCGGTTGGAGCCACCAACCGGGGCAAATAACCCCAACACCACGCGCCTTGCTCGCCCCGGCCCCACCTCTGCAGTCTTTTGCACCGGGTGGTGGCCGATCCGGGGCGAAAGGGGTGGTCGCGCGTTGGTAAAAGACCCGTTTTCCACTAGTGACTAGTGACATCCATCCAGTTGCTCCGTAGCGTTTGTTTATGTTTTCTTTGTCGTAAATAAACATTATAAAATTCACTCTTTAAAAACCAGCATAAGTGAGTCTTGCAAAAAGTTCGAGCAAAAAGGCAAGCCATGTAGCCCCGAAAAGAAGCAGGGTTCCCCATCGAGATCGCCAAGATCCGGTAAAGGCAAGCACGGCCACTTCAGCGAGGTAACCCCCACTGTCTATCTTAGATCAGGTGGTTTCTTCTTGTTTTGCCTTCTTATTTTTTTCGTAGTGTTTTTTAGCATATTTTGTTGTCTTTTTTATACTTTCTTTGCAAACTAATCCCTCCACGAAGCACACCACCCTCCATGTTCTAGGTCTAGCTGCCCCCCGTACTCCCCTTCCGCCCTTCGAGCCTGACCACTCTTGTCCCGTGTAGTAGGTGCAACTTCATCCTCTTAAACTATGTATCCGACCGGCTCTGATACGATGGTGTTGTAGATACTTCACTCCACACATTGGCAACTTCATTGAAGAATCCGCGCTAGGTTGGATGATGGTGGCGCTCTCTTTGTTGGAAAAACAACAATTTGCCGACTACCGAAAATACTCGTTAATAGCGTAAAAATACTTGGTAAAGCTTTACGGAGTAAGGCTCGATCGTCATGTGTCAAATCGCACTACCAGAAAATCGATCTCTGCCGGGTGGTCCAAAAACTCGGCGAAGGGTCCAATTCAACTCGGCGAATAGGTTCACCGAGCACGGCACCCGGCGACACGTACTCGGCGAAAAACGGGCCAGCGAAGAATCGTCGCCGAGTTCTTTTTGTCGCGCACTCGGCGAAATGCCTTCGCCGAGATCTTTTCCAGGTGGACTCGGCGAAGAAAAGTGCAACGGGGCAGCACTTTGCCAGTGCGTGTTAGAATTTCTGGGCAAAAGTCAACTAGTATTTGCTGAATGTTTCTTATCAGGTCCTCTGGGCAAAAGTTAATTTTCAGAGTACTAGGAAAAGATATCGTACTCAGTTAAATAAACGACATATACAACAGAAAATGACAAAAACAGATCGGTTTGCCAAGTGACAAAAAATAAATGCCGCTGTTGTTCATCTCAGTGCGCGGCAGTGGCCATGCTCACAAGTCACAAACACTCCACTTGTCCAGGCGTCGAGGCCAATAACCGGAGCCGCCTCGCTGCCCCTACAACACGGACGTCGGCGGCTCAGGCTGCTACTACTCCCCCGTCCCAAATTAATTGCTCCGTAGAAGTTATTTGGTAAAAAGCATTATTTTCCTTTTTTCACATGACCGTCTCCAAGCCTGTGGAATTGGTACCAATTTTCAGGCAGAAATAGGAGTAATTTTACACGAGAAAAAAAAAATCAACACTCCATAACCAAATTATTACTAAACTTTTTTCACACACGTCATGTTTTATACTTGAAAAATTACAAGAATATAAAATACAATAATATTTACTTCTTGAGTGCCGATAGAGATGCGGTAAAGGAGTATCTAGTTCCGTTGAAAAATATTATAAATTTAGAATTATAGTTGAATACGAAAATAGTCAATACTTAAGTTGTGGAGCTTTATTTGACGAAATTCCACAAGCACCTTCTGTATACGGAAAATATATTAGATTTGCATCAACAAAAACACACATGGCATTAAACATGGTATTTAGTTATTGGTGGAACCATGGCACCACATGAAACCACTTTCCTATGTGTGCTTGAGCTCTCGTGCGGCGTCCTTCTCCTACTTGTGTTGCCATTTCCTCTTCTTCCTCAACCCTTCCCCTAAGACGACGCAGGCAACACCGCCGCGGTGGAAAAGAAATCGTCGATACTGGAGAAAGGCGGCAGCAGAGCAATGGACTTAACTAGGGTGTGGGTATGGTGTCGGAGATGGAGAAAATGGTGTCTCCGGGGGGGTGGAGGGGGAGGGGGTTAGAAAGGATGGCCGAGGCAGCCTTGGACCGACATAAAGAAGGGCACCGAGAGGAAGAAACACACCACCGCCAACCTTCCCTATACCGGTCCGAGGCAGCCTCGGACCGGAATAGTGAGCGCTCCCTGGCGCGAAGAATAGAATCCCCTGATAAAACCATCCAACCAATAGTCTTGTTCTCAATTCTGAAAATGGGATACTCTATAAAAAATATAGCACTAAACGTTTCTTTCATATTTTTTTAGTTTTTTTTTTGAGCTTTACCACTACTATTAAACTGTGATTGTTACAGGAATACAAAGTCCACTGGGTGGATTCACAAACCAAACTCTACGGCCCCATTCTTCGTAGATTGAACTCCTTGCAAGGTTGTGTGCTTCCCTATTTGATCCTCTCCCTTCGAAGGCAAACGAGAGGCTCTCAAAATCCTCCTGGGCAGCCTTAATCTCCTGGACGATGTGGGCATAGGTGCCCCTCGTCCCCTCTTCTATGCTTCTGATCACATTCTTGCAGTCACTCGCGATAAAAACCTTCGATACATGCAGGTCCCTTGCAAGGGAAATTCCCTCGCAGCATGTGAGGGCCTCCATCGTTTCCGCTTCCATTCCAGGTGGAAACACGACCGCGGACGCCCCCAAGAACACTCCGTCATCGCCTCTGGCTATAGCAGCCACTGTTCCGACCCCCGTGTTCTTCCCTTTTGCTGCATCGACATTGATTTTAGCCCTCCCACTCGGAGGAGGAATCCAACCCGCATCCACTTGCGGTGCTCTGTGTCGATTCTGATGCTTCTCTCTCTTCTCTCCTTGCTTTAGGTCTGATATGAAATTCTCCACAAAGTGATGAACCGAGAGTGGACTCTGGTAAATCTGTTCATGTACTGCTTTCCTACGGGCGTGCCATATTGCCCATAGTGTGACGAAAACCTTTGTTTGATCTTCCGTGTTCAGAGTGTTAGTCAGAACTGCTAACCAAACTCGTGCATCTTCCTCTTCTGCTCCCCTTATGTGCTCGGTAAGGCCCTCATCCACCAATGCCCATACACACCGCGCCATGGTGCAGTTTATTAGCGCATGACGCCATGAATCATGAGCTCCACATAATTGGCATGCACTGGTATCGTTCATCTGTCGTTTCTGCCGCAGCTCGTTCGTAGGGATTGATTGCTTCGCAAGCCTCCAGAGAAATACCTTCACCTTCGATGGTACCCGTGTCCCCCATAACGAGGACCACTCCTTCCTGGTCTGTACCTCACTTGATCCGGACGGGCGATGGTCCAGCCAAGCCTCTCGCTTATCCCGTGTCTCCACCAACATGTGATATGCTGAGCGGACAGAGAAGAGCCCTCTCCTATCATGGCCCCAAGCCCAAAAATCCCCTTGTCTTCGGCTACAGATGGGTATAGTCATGATTGATTCGACATCCATTGGAAGGAAGTGTTGCCTAAGTTTTCCTTCATCCCATGTCGCTGTAGATGTGTCCATGAGCTCTGCGACTCGTCGAGGAGGATCTGACGAGATACATGCTATGGGCCGCATCATTCCCACGCGGGGAATCCACTCATCGTTGAACGGATCCGTCTCCACCCCTGTACCGATCCTTCTGATCAATCCCTGTTTCAAAGTTTGGATGCCCTCGTGGATTGATCTCCAAACCTGCGATGGTGAAGCACCTAACGCAACTTGAAGGACGGATGCTTGGGGGTAATACCGTGCCTTCAAAATTCTCGCACTAAGCGTCTCCGGATTGTCCAGTAATCTCCACGCCTTCTTGGCCAAAAGTGCTAGCTTAAACAGTTTGATGTCCCGGAATCCGAGTCCTCCCATCTGTTTAGGCTTGCACATTTGTTTCCACGAAACCCAACACGGTTTCCTTTCTCCTTCCTTGCTACCCCACCAAAATTTCCGTAACAAGGCATTGATATGTATACACAAACCCCTTGGTAGTTTGAAGCATGACATGGAGAATGTCGGTATTGCTTGAGCCACCGATTTTATCAGGATATCCTTCCCTCCAGCTGAAAGCAAACGCTCCATCCACCCCTGAATTTTCTTCCACACCCTATCCTTCAAATATTTGAAGGCCTGACCCTTGGATCGCCCCACATCCGATGGCATCCCTAGGTACTTCTCGTTCAATGCCTCCGATTGAACTTGTAATATGTTTTTGATTCCTCCCCTACTTCCTTCCGGGCATCCTTTACTAAAGTAAATGGACGATTTATCCCGGTTAATCTGCTGACCTGATGCTCGACAGTAAATGTCCAATGCTTCCTGAACTCTCCCCGCAATCTCCGTCTCTGCCTTGAATAGCAACAGGCTGTCATCAGCGAAAAGAAGATGGCTAACGGCTGGAGCCGTGGGTGCCACTTTTAATCCATGGAGCTCTGATGAAAAACTATGTTTTAAGAGGCACGATAGGCCCTCTGCTGCCAACAAAAACAGATAGGGGGATATTGGGTCACCTTGTCTGATCCCTCTGGTGGGTATGAACTGGTCCAATTTTGCACCATTGAATAGGACCTGGAAAGAAACAGTAGTAACAAGTCTCATAATCATCCTCACCCAATTCCGATGGAAGCCTAGCTTGATCATGATTGCCTCGAGATAACACCACTCGAGGCGATCATATGCCTTCCTCATGTCAAGCTTAAGCGCACAGTACCGATTCTTCTTCGCTTTGTTCTGTTTCATAAAGTGAAGACATTCGTACGCAGTAATTATATTGTCCGTGATCAGCCTCCCTGGCACGAAAGCGGATTGCTCCTCCGAAATTATCTCCGGCAAACATAGCTTCAGTCTATTAGCCATGACTTTTGAGGCTATTTTGTAGACCACGTTGCATAAACTTATTGGTCTGAATTGCCCCAACTCCTCTGGGCTCGCTACCTTTGGTATCATTACTATGAAAGTCTGATTAATGTCTCTCATATAATCCTCTCCCGCTAGCACTCGCAGAACTGCTGTAGTGACTTCTTCCCCGCACAACTCCCAGTGAGTTTGGAAAAAATGTGCCGGGTAGCCATCTGGTCCTGGGGCCTTCGTTGGGAACTTTTGAAATAGGGCCTCCTTTACCTCTTTCTGCTTGAAAGGTTTCATGAGATGATCATTCATCTCCGCAGTGACTTTAACTGGAACCGTATCAAGTACATCCTCCATCCGTGTGACTCCCTCTGTCTGATACAGAGTACTGTAGAAATTACGGGTTAAACCCGCCATCTCCCTCTCCTCCTCAACCGCAGCCCCCTGTGGATTCAGCAGTCTATTGATGCGGTTTTTCTTTCTTCGTTGGCTTGCTCGAAGATGAAAGAAACGGGTGTTCTTGTCCCCTTCCGCCAACCATTGTACCCTGGAACGTTGGCGCCACATGACTTCCTCCCGCTCGTAAAGCTCCAACAAGCGCTGTTGTATTTTCACCTCCTCATGCGAAGGCCCCTGTCGCATGGCATCCAACCGCAGCGTGTCCAGCTGGTCAGACAGCCGTTTAATTTCCATTTTTACGTGCCCAAAGGTATTTTTACCCCGGCTCTGAAGTGACCCTGACAACTGCTGTAGCTTAGTCTGAAGATGCTTCAAGTTTGTTGCCTTACCGTCTGCTTGCCACTGCTCACCAAGAAACGGTTCAAATTCCTCATGCTTCTCCCACATCAGCTCATAACGGAAGATGATATCCTCCTTTACTCGACGCTGCCGAGCCGTCTCCCCCCAGGTTAACATGATAGGGCTATGGTCTGACGAGACACCCGTGAGGTGCCTTAATGTAGCAAGTGGGAATCTGATGCTCCACTGTGGCGTCGCGAGTGCCCTGTCCAACCTGACACGGCAGAAAGAACCCCCTGTTATCCGTTTTTCAAAAGTCCATCTGTTGCCCTTATATCCGAGGTCAGCCAACTCGCACACATCGAGAGTTTCTCTAAATCCCTCGATCTGACGTAAACTCCTTTCCGCATTCCCCTCATGCTCGTGTTGGTGTAGCACCTCGTTGAAATCACCAATGCACATCCACGGTAGCGAGGAAGATGATCTAATAAATTTGATCATTTCCCACGTTTTGTGTCTTTCTGAAGTCTGGGCCTCCCCATACACACACGTTAATCTCCATGGATCATTAGCTCCTTCCGTCACAATTGCATCTATATGGTACTGTGAGAACGGTAACAATTCCATGTTTATATTATCATTCCAAAAGATTCCTAGGCCTCCGCTACGCCCAGAACTACTAACAACAAAACCATTATCATACCCTAGCCTAGTAGCTAGTCCTTCAACCCGTAGCTTTTGTAATTGTGTTTCCACCACACAAAGCACGGTAGGTTTGAAACGCTTCACTAACTCGTGAAGCTCTCGAACTGTCGCATCACTGCCTAGACCGCGACAGTTCCAGCATATGCAACTCATTGCTCTAGGCGGTACTTCTCGTCGGAGCCCGCCTCTTCATTGTCTTCTCCCTCCTTCCTTGGCCTTTTCGAATCTGGTTTTTTCACCGGGGATTGACTCACCCCCTTTAAATTTTCGCTCTCCTTCCAGAGCAGCAAGTCCAGGTTTTTCCGTGCACTTGGCACCCGTCCAGCCTCGTCTGTATTGCTGTTCACCTTCGTGATTGATTGTTCTTGCCCGGGCAGCTTGTCAGAACTGATCGGCGGGGACTCGCCTGGAGGACGCTTCCGCGAGCCAGCGCCTCTTCCTCCCCCCGACCTCCGCCCCGGTTACCACCACCACCCTCCTTCTGTGGCTCCCTTGTTCTCGCACCCGTCGTTTGAGGGTGCCAATCCTCCATTGGGGCGAACATCCAGCTCCCATATTGCTTCTCTCCTTCATAAGTGCCATCGCCACACTCCAGATCACCATGTCCCATTCATCCGCACACATCACAGATTTTTGGTAGCTTTTCATACATCACCAGGAAAGATAACCTTTCATTTCCCTCCGGATGTAAGCCCACCACCCTTGTCAATGGTTTGTTCACGTCGAGTTTAACACGGACTCGCACAAAGCTCGTACCACTCGCCCCGAGTGAGTACAGATCAACACTCACCACTTGCCCAATGCGTGCTGCCATGTCGCGCACGATCGTCTCCTTTCTGAACAGGGGTGGCACTCCTCGGATTTGCACCCATGCATGGATGCGGTTCAGAACTACAGACTTCGGATCCCCAATTCCATCATATGGTTCCAGCAGCACTCCCATCTGCCTAAAAATCCATGGGCCCTCCTGCATGGCCCTGTTCCAGTCGCCCAAGCAAGATACCTGAAGAACGAACAGGTTATCCTCCACCGGGCGAATCTCCCACTTCCTCGCGAACCCCCATGCTATGTCCATCTTCTGAAAAAACGGCTGATTCCCAAAGTGCTTTGTGGTGTGCACTCTCACAACAGCCATCCAGCGGGCTCCTTCCCTCAGCGTGGTGAATTCCTCTCTAGGCAGTACAACATCATCGAGTTCCTCTTCCTTGAGGACTAACTTCTTCAGCAAATCTTGCAGGTCCGTCGCAGGTTTAGGGCTCGACGAACCTCCCTCCTTCGGAAACTTTGACGCCATCTCGTCGGTTCCCCTAGATCGGGTCGAGTTCGCCCCTCGTCGTCTCTTGTCCTCGCTCTGCCAAGGCCGGGAAGGTGTACTAGACACCCCCTTGATCAGCCCGAACAGAGATCAGATCGGAGGCGCGTGGGAGGGGCCCTCAACGCCGGAGTCAAGCCTTCCGCCGTCACGATCGCGCGGCGAGAGTCAAAACCCTAGGAAAACCTAGGTATTCTCCACTTAAGCCTTTAGCTCCGCGACTCACCGCTTGACTTAATATTTTTTTAGTGATTCTTTAATATAGGTTGTGTTTAATATTTGAAACTTGGCAGGCCCATGTATTCAAAACATTATTTTTAGCCCGGTAGTGCATGGTTCCGGGGGAACTTTAAAAAAATCCCAGGCTAAACTGTACGCTCGAGATCGATCCAGCCATCGTGACCATTTCCTCCCGATAAATAGCAGGTCCTCCGTGACCTAGGGTTAGGAATGCCGGCGAGGTCCGGTCCAGACGACGTTTGCGGCGGCGGCGGCGAGTCTCTTCCTTCCTAACCGCCATCTATCCTACCGACGATCCTGTTCGTGCGGTTGCTCCTCTCAGCAGACCGGCCGGTTACGGCGATATCCAGCGGTAATTTCTAACACGCCATTTAATTCAGGCATTCTTGATTCCAGTTGCAAACTGATTAACTCGCTGACTCTTTGTCCTAGTGTAAGAGATTCACCGTTGCATGGTTGTCTGTAAAGAAAAATGCCATCACAGAAAAAGAAAAAACTCAGATGCATAACCAGTTCGTGCATCTGCATATTGGTGACACGCAGATAGATCAGTCAACTCTGATAGACAAACCAAGCAGTCAAGAACGTTCCGTGCCACGGGATACTTCGAGAGGATGGCGAGATCCAGATCGAAGGTGCCACGCGAGCTTCACCTTCTACCCGCTGTAAGGAACACCATGCCTTTAGCTGAATCTCACAATTTCAACACGAAGAATGACTACCGAACATACTACTCCACTCTGAATTGCATTTTATTTTATTTTATTTTGAAACGAGGCTTGACTTGACTATGATTGTTTCATTCTTGCAGGATGTTTTGCGCGACATACTATCACGGCTATCGCTCAAAGAAGCCGTGAGGATGAGCGAGCTTTCTCGTGAATGGAGGCGGCAACGGATTTGCCACCCGGACCTCGTGTTCACACAAGACACCTTATTTGGAAGTAATAAAACTAGGGATACTAAACTCGAACCTATGGCCGCCGAATTCATCACGATAGTGGATAACGTGTTGCGCCCACTATGGTCTACTTTCACTCCGACTACTACGACGGTGGATAAGTTTGTTGTCAAATTTGCACTCAAAAGACAGCATAAACATCACATCGATAAATGGATCGACTTCTCCGTCGCGTCCATGGCGAAGCACATAGGTCTGTATCTCTTTGATTGGAGCGACCGTGAAGATGACAAGTACACTGTCCCGCTCTGCAAACTCAGTGGGCAAAAAGGTTCTTGCGCTAACTCTCTTGATTTTGCCTATGTGTGTATAAAGCTGCCCCCTAGATACCGTGGGATCTCAAACCTTAAGAAGCTTAGTCTACATATGGTTTCCATCGATGTGAGTGATCTCCAATGCCTGTTGCTAAGCTGTGGTCTTCTTGAGAGTTTAAGCTTGGAGCGCTGCCCCTTGTCAAGTCTGTGTGTGAGTCGGGAGCTCTGCAAGTTGCAGCACTTAAGCGTCCGCGAGTGTGGGGCGGGAATCATACAATTGGAAGCCCCAAACTTAGCCACATTTGATTTTGATGACTGTCTAACAGAGATTGTGCTTAGTGAATCTTCCAAGTTGTCAGAAGCAACATTTGTGTTCAAGAATGATTCGTACGACCTGTGGTGTGATGAATTCGAGTATATCATGACTCAGCTTCCAACTTCTGTTCCTTATGTGCATAGGCTGTTTCTACATATGGTTTTTGAATACGAGGTTTACGCTGTCCCTTATTCCATTCTTCATATCTACATTTGGATGCATGTTGATCTGTTAGACTTTCCACCTCGATCCGTCTCTTATTTGTTGCTGCTGTGCATTGTTTCTGTTCCAGGTGCAAAATTTCAGTAAATCCCAAGACACTTTCCTCAATCTGACGCATCTGAACTTGAACATTAATCTTGAAAACAATGACGCGGATACTGGCTGGTATAGGGGGTTGATTAACCTCTTGGAATTGGCACCCATGTTAGCAGAACTAGAACTGCATGTAAGTGATTCAATTGTTAATCATGGTAATTTTTCTTTGTTTTTATGTTTGATCTCTCCGGTACATGTATATTGAAATTAATGAAATGCTTGGGCACACGTGTATGCAGATAGATTGCTATAAATTGTGCCTTCCTGATAGGGCAGTGGCAGCTGTTCCAGGCCCTCTGCATCGCCACCTCAGGAGTGTCCACATTACTGGATTTAGTGATTTTGTCGGAGTAGCCGAGCTGACGCTCTACATACTTGGGAATGCCACTGTGCTCGAGCGTATGGTAGTAGATCCAGGGTTATGGATGGACTATGTATATACCGGTCAATTCTTCTCAGTCAGCAGGGCCAGTAGCAGCCAGAAGCTTGTTCGACCAAGGTTTACCAAGTATGAGCAGCTGTGCAGGGAGTTTGCGAGAAAACATCTTGACAGAGAGGAGTTTCGTCACATCCTCACCATCGTATGAATAACAACTCGAGGGCTTGAGATCTTGTCTGTAAGAGCGGATGCTTGATGGATCAACGTGGCACAGGCGCTTGTTTTACGTTCCACCCGAAGTTCTCTGAAGCGATTTCAGAATCTGGCATAACAGAGCCATGTTTAAGGTGAATGATGATTTGAAACAGCTAGTGCATGCATGCCTTGAAATTCAGTCCTGTCTACTATTGTCTGTTTAATGTGCGTTATACTTTGGTTCTATGATCTGTTTTTTCCTGTTTTTGGTAGTACAATGATCTGAGTGTGTACTTTGTCTCCTATGAAATCAATGAGCTATTATCTCTTACATTATGAAACAAAAGGTGTGGGCAAAAATCATAGGTTCATTCATCTTATATGCCTCGGTTCATTTCACTACTTACGTGTCTTTGATTTTTCTTCTTCTCTCCCTTATCATTGCATTTCTTTTTTCGGTGAAAAGGTAGCTTTACAGATCAATAACAGAGTCAATACAATCGGAGGCAACAGAAGAGAAAAGGCCACCTGTGACCTCAGAAACTAAACATGAATGTACAGAACGCAAATCTTGCCGGCGTTGATGCACAACTCTATTTCTCTCTCTTCTGATATCGCTGACCGTCCATTCAGGAATGGAGTCAAGCAAAAACCTTTAGTCGGTACCTCTGAATCTTCTTGTAGGCCGATTTCTAGCAACCCTTGGCCGGTATCGTGGAAGAAAGAACCATCAGATTTAAGTATGACCCACCCTTCACTTGGTTTTATCAGAGTTTTTCTCCTGGGCCTTCTTATCTCCTGTTTCAGTATCTATTCCGAGATGGATTGGTCAGGTTGCGAACAGTCGAGGTAGCTCTGCAGGAACAGCTGTAACACCGTTACCAAACGTGTCGGGCACACCAAAGCAATGGATGCATTACTGGGAGCACTGTTTTAAATAGCTGGCTATAGGCTATAGTCCCGACTCCCGACCCTCTAAATGGGGCTATAGCCAGACTAAATGGGGCTATAGCCGCAAAATGTACATGAATTCATTTAGCCCTAAGATTCACAAAAGACTATAGCCGGCTATTTAAAACTATGACCGGGAGGGACGTTCTTCCAAATATTTTCTGAAATAGAAACATTTTATTGATGCTATGCTGTACTATCAACTTGGAGGCAATAACACCACTGGTACCACAAGTTGCACGAACGTTTTAGTCCCACAACTTGCTAACCTAACGTTGTTAGTACCACAAGTTTTCAGCGCTGAACGTTTTGGTCCAGATTAAGTTTGGTGCCACACGCGTGTGACGCCACGGTGGCTGTATTATTTGCAGAATACCCCCGGACTCTTAATCTTTACCAGGTAGATCTCGGTAGCGATTGCCCAGTCCAAACCCTGCGCTCGCTCTCCCGACGGCGGCGGTGACCTACGACAGCAGACAGCCGAAGGCAGAGACCGTCGATGTCGCTGAGGCGTGGGGACGACGGTAACAGTCCTCTAGGATAGATTAGAAGCTCGAGGCAGCTCCAATCCGAGTTCGCTGCTGTCAAAGGGATGCAGCAGGACACGCCCAACTACATCAGACGGGGCGCCGCGGCAAGAACCACGATCGCGCCGCTCGATCTCTTCTCAACGGAAGAGCCATCTCCCGCCACCGCTGCCACGTTGGGAGCTTCCACCATCGACATCGCCATCACTTGCAAATAATGGAAATGAAGTTACCCGTGCCTGATGCAAATCAAGTCACTGTAATGCATTGCAGTTGGAGCCTCTCCAATCATATTCAGATACACACTGTGTACAAGTTAGGGAGTGAACAAAAAATCACTTGGCAATATGAGTAGATAATGTGCAGTTTATCCAAGAGGATTCTTTATCAAATTGTGATATTGAGTTGAATGTAAATTATCAAACTGCTGAAATTACAAGGTTATTCGGCAAACGCAATGTAAGGTCACTTTACCTGATTGTGGCCTTGTTCTCAAGGCGCCTACTGCTGCCACTAGCAGAGTCCCAGCTAGCTGGCCATAGTCGTTGAGTACAAAGGAGAATATCACCACACTGATATCCTCAAACATTTCTACACATTTGCTAATTTGCAGCCCACATTCATGCCCTTGGCGTTCACTCTAATCTTCAGAATTTGCAACGTGCAAGTGCATGTCAGCTGATGGAAGGCGTTCCAAGCGAAGGAGCACGGCTTCCTCTCGGTGTTCAGCAAGGAATGGGACGAAAGCCCCAGATCACAACGGTAGGTTGTATTAGGTTTTTGGAGTAACGAGAGTTGGCCTCCTCTCGGTTGCGTGTTGAATATATGAGGCCAAAGCTTGGGCCAAAGTACATGATAAGGACTCCAATACACAACACGTATAGGTAGTCCAAAATAATAAAAAGAGCCCTATTACAACTTCTAACACCCTCCCTTAATCTAAACCTTGTGAAAGGTTGAGATTACGTTTGAACTCATTTAGCTTCTTGACTGGAAGAACTTTGGTAAAACCATCTGCAATTTGATCTTCACTTGAGATGAACTGTATTGCCAAGTTATTACTAGCAACTCTCTCTCTCTGACAAAGTGAAAATCAATCTCAATGTGTTTAGTACGGGCATGAAACACCGGATTTGCAGACAAATAGGTAGCACCTAAATTGTCACACCAGAGTCTTGGTTTTTCCTGTAGTTTAACTCCAAGCTCAGTAAGAAGGGCTTCAACCCAAATCAATTCAGCTGTGGCATTTGCTAATGCTTTATACTCAGCTTCAGTGCTAGATCGAGACACAGTGGCCTGTTTTCTGGCACTCCAAGAAACTAAATTTGGTCCAACAAATATGGCAAAACCACCTGTAGAACGTCTATCCTCTAAGCAACCAGCCCAATCTGCATCTGAAAAAGCACTCAACAGAGTTGATGAGGACTTTGTAAAGGTGATCCCAATATTAAGTGTATCTTTCACATATCTGAGTATACGTTTAGCAGCTGTCCAATGTTCTGTAGTTGGGGCATGAAGATACTGACAAACCTTATTAACCGAGAAGGATAAATCAGGACGTGTCAAGGTCAAGTACTGTAATGCTCCAACAAGGCTTCTGTATTGAGTACTATCCTCAGAACCAAGAGGTGTACCACCAGTAAGAGACAACTGTTCTGTAGTTGATAGAGGTGTAGGGGCAGGCTTACAATCACGCATACCAGCTTTATCAAGTATATCTGTAGCATACTTTTCCTGTGTCAGAAGCAACCCATTATGTGTTCTCTTTACTTCAATGCCAAGAAAATAATGCAAATCACCAAGATCCTTTATGGCAAAATTCTTGTTCAAGTCTTGAAGAAGTGCAGTAATAGCATGATCAGAAGAGCCAGTAACTATGATATCATCAACATAAATCAGAACGAACATAGTGATACCTGACTTGTTGAAAAGAAATAATGATGTATCAGCCTTTGATGGTATGAATCCAAGCTCACACAACTTTGAGCTCAACTTTGAATACCAAGCCCGAGGTGCTTGTTTTAATCCATATAAGGCCTTGTCAAGTTTGCAAATATAATGTGGAACATGAGAGTCTTCGAAACCTGGGGGCTGTTTCATATAGACCTCCTCTTCCAGAACACCATGTAAGAACGCGTTCTTGACATCTAGCTGCCTTAAACTCCATCCACGAGAAACAGAGATAGATAAAACAATTCTTATGGTGGCAATTTTCACCACTGGGCTGAAAGTATCCTCATAATCAATTCCATACCTTTGCTTGAAACCTTTTGCAACTAACCGTGCTTTGTATCTGTCTATAGAACCATCTGCCTTCTTCTTTATACGATAAACCCACTTGCAATCAATCAAGTTTTTGTTGCTACTTGGAGGAACCAGTGTCCAGGTTTTGTTTTCAATGAGTGCATTGTACTCCTCCTTCATAGCTTGATGCCAATTTGGATCATTTAGCGCTTCTGTAATTGTATATGGTTCACCTGTAGAGGAAAGCATGCCATATCTAATAGTACCATCAGTATACTTTTTCGGATTGCGTATACCTTTCTGTAGTCGTGTCTGAACACCTGGTTGTACTGGAGTATTTTCAGCGGAATTATTTTCATCACCATTATTTGCATTAGTATCTTCACCATTGCCTGCCACAGAAGATCCCGTCGTGGCAGTGTCAAATCCCTCCCTGGCAGTGGCAGAGGATCCTCCCGAGGGATCCCGTGACGCAGGGGACAGCGACGCTGACCGATCAGCCGGCCCAGCGCTTCCGTGACTGCCAGGTGGCGAGGGCGCAGGCGTGTTGTCGGGTGCAGGCGCAGTGCGCGCGGAAGGCGAAGCAGTGGCCAATCGGGTCTGACTGCGCGTAGACCGAGGCGAGACAGGAGGCGAATCTGCCTCGGATCGCTGCGCCTCGAAATCAGAGGAACCAGGGAATGTTCCTGACGAATCATCATCAAAATCAGCGCTGTTCTCGTCCTCTTCTGCCTCTTCTTCAATAGTAATTCCTGCACTATTTTCTTCACCATTTTCGATGGGATTTTCTTCAGCAGCTGTATTTTCCTGTTGCATATTAGTAGAAACAATAGGCACAATATGGTTATCACAATTATGGGCACTCTCATGGGAATTGATTGTGGAAGTTGGAAGAAGCAGAATTTCCTTCTTAAGGAGTGCACCGGCATTGGGATGTAGTGATGAAAAAGGGAAGACATTTTCATCGAACACGACATCACGAGAGATATACACACGGCCTGTTGATATGTCTAGACATTTTACACCTTTGTGGAGAGGACTATATCCAAGAAACACACACCGTGTTGAACGGAAAGCAAGTTTCCGTTTATTATAAGGACGAAGGTTGGGCCAACACGCACAACCAAAAATCCTAAGAGCATCATAGTTGGGAGCTATATGAAGGAGACGCTCAGTAGGAGTTTCAAAATTGAGAACCTTGCTAGGAAGCAAATTAATGAGGAAGGTGGCTGTGATGAATGCTTCATCCCAAAACTTGAGAGGCATGGATGCATTTGCAAGCAAGGCTAAACCAACTTCAACTATGTGGCGGTGTTTTCTTTCAGCAGAGCCATTTTGTTGGTGAGCATGGGGACAGGACACATGGTGAGTAATTCCAATTTTTTGAAAGAAACCATTTAACTTTTCATACTCACCCCCCCAATCAGTTTGCATAGTAACAATTTTCTTGTCAAACTTGCGTTCAACATACTGTTGAAAATTGAGAAAGGCTTGATAAACATCAGAACGCTTTTTAAGCAAATAAATCCATGTGAATTTGCTAAAATCATCAATAAAGCTTACATAATATGCATGTTTTCCCACAGAGAGGGGGGCAGGACCCCATACATCAGAAAAAACTTGCTCCAAAGGAGCAGTGGAAACACTAGAGGATATGGGATATGGCAACTGATGGCTCTTAGCCAACTAACAGGAATCACACACATATGGGGTACTCTCTGGGGTGTAAGCTATTTTATTTCTTCTAAGAACTTGCTGAACCACGAAAGAAGACGGATGTCCTAAGCGACGATGCCATGTAGATGATGATGGCTTTATTGTAAGAAAGGCATGCTTGGCGGTCTCATGAAACATGGGCACCAAAGGATAGAGGCCACCCCAGCAAGGGCCTCTAAACAGAACTCTTCGTGTTGCTTGGTCCTTGATTAAAAAGAAGAAAGGATGAAACTCAATAAAGACATCATTATCAAGCGTGAAACGATGAACAGATAATAGATTTTTGGATGCACTAGGAACATGAAGAATATTATTGAGATCAAAAGAACCATGAGGAGTGCTCAAAATTGAATTACCAATGTGACTAATGTTCATACCTGTTCCTTCAGCAGTGCGAACCCTGTCTTGTCCATAATACTTGTTTGCAACGAGAAGTTTGTTTAGCTCACTGGTAATGTGATCTGTTGCCCCCGTATCAGTGTACCAGTTTGTATCCACACCATAGGATGCAAGGTTAGCCCCCTTCTCACCATCATCTTTGTTTCTCCTATCCTGAGAATACCTCCACCAACACTCATTTGCAGGGTGACCGTGCTTTTTGCATATCTGGCAATCTGTGTCGACATACGGAGTAGGAGTGCGATCAAAACGGCGTCCACCACCATCTGAGCGCCCACCACCATCTGAGCGACGGTAGCCTCCACCCTCCCTGTTTCGGTCACCTCTGTAGCCTCCAGTATCTCTGCCACGATCACCTGTGTTGTTACCACGATTTTCACGGTTATCATACCGATCATCACGACGCCAGGAGCCACGGTCATCATCTCTGTTGCGGCTCCGATCACGGTCATCATCCCGACGGTAACCACCGGTAGCACCTCCACGGTAAGGAGCATCGAGGGTGCGGCCACTAGGGGGTGGAGAATGACCACGAGCACGGTACAGTCGTTCAGCATCACGACGAGCTAGATTGGCAGATGACATAAACGTGCCATTTTCTTCCACTCCGTTACGCATATCGTATGAACACAGTTGTTCATAGAAGCCATCAAGGGTAGTACTAGGGTTTCCATTAACGGATGTCATCAATGCGTTGTACTCAACTTTGTCAAGACCGTGTAATAAATACCCCAACATCTCATCTTCCGGGACGGGCTTGCCAAGTGCAGAAAGCTCCGATCCAATCCCTCTCATCTTGGTGAAGTAGGCATCTGCTGTCATGGAAGATTTTTTTGTATCATTGAGTTGACCACGGAGGTGCTGAACTTTGGTACGGGAGGCAGACTGAAACATAGCGTTTATTGCTGTCCAGGCTTCAGCAGTGGAGTTGGCATCAAGGAGGTGCGAAAGAATTTCCGGGGATAACGTGTTGAGCAAGAAGCGAAGAACCTGCTGATCGCGAGCGATCCACGTGAGGTATGCAGGGTTGTCAACATAGGATTTCTTCTTGTCTGCATCTTCAATCTCAATCATCTTGGCAGGAGCGACGTCACTACCATCAAGCAGCGCCATAACGTTGGCGCCTCGGAACGCTGGGAGGACCAACGCCTTCCATAGCAGAAAATTTCCTCGCGTTAGCTGCTGGGCTGGTGGAGATCCAAGTGCAGCAGCTAGGGCCGAGGAGGATGTGGACGAACTCATTTGCAGCGGAGAGAAGCGATCTAGGTTTTGGTTTGGTTGTGTTTCTGGTTGTTGAAATCGGCAGGGATACCGACTGGATGTAGGGTTTTGTGTTTTGGCTTTGGGGTTTGTTTGTAGACGGCAGCGACTTCAAGAGCAGCGGTGGCCGAAGTTTTTGATTTGCGGCGGCGGCGGCGGCTTCGACGAGCGGCGGCGGCGGCGGCAGTATCGGCAGCTAGAGGTTAGGGAAGAGCAGCTCTGATACCATATTAGGTTTTTGGAGTAACGAGAGTTGGCCTCCTCTCGGTTGCGTGTTGAATATATGAGGCCAAAGCTTGGGCCAAAGTACATGATAAGGACTCCAATACACAACACGTATAGGTAGTCCAAAATAATAAAAAGAGCCCTATTACAACTTCTAACAGGTTGATGCTGAATGGTCGGCGTACTCTGCTTCGGGAGCCTCTACGTCCAACGCCGGTGACTCACACGTAGTGCTCGGGAGGCTCGTCAAGTCGGCCTGCGATATCCTTGCCACACAGCTATCCGGGGACCACAACATGTGTTACTTCCACCACCGTCGCCGTTCGCCTTGCTGCTTCCGCCGCCGCCACCTGCGAGCTCGGATTGGCGCCACCCCGAGCTTCGAATCTACGGTCACCATCGTCAAGCAGCCTCCGCGACCTCGACGGTCACTGTCTCCGTCTTCTGCAGCACGCCCTCGACGGTCACCGTCCCCGCCGTGAGAGCTGGTTCAGATTGGGGATTTCCTTTTTTTTCCCTTTCAAGAGCTAACGGAACTATCCTGTACAGATGACTAATAAATTACAAAGAGTTTTCTGCAAAATTACACGTGACAACACGTGCCATCATCCACGGTGGCATCACACATGTCGGTACCACAGGGACTTCAGGACTAAATCGTCCCCCTAACACAAGTTTAGGTACTAACGGTGTTCATTTTGCAAGTTGTGAGACTAAATCGTCCCGGGCGTGCAAGATGTGGTACCATAGGTGTTATTACCTCATCAACTTGCTACACATTTGCATCGACAATAATGGTATAGCCCACACGAGTAAGATAAGGAAACTACTGAAGCAAACATCTTGATAATATTCGTTCTGTCGGAGCACACCCACCTCTGAATCTTCTACCACAAGCAGAGAAGACAGCTGCACCTGTATGAGTTCTAGCGACTGCCCAAACTAGTTCCTCGTGGCCGTTTGATACTAGGTTACATCTTGGATGGAAGAGTAATATCGTCGAGGGAATAGCAAATCTGGTTGAATGCCGGCGTAGCTCAAGCCCAGCACGTCCCGGGCCAGGAGCCTCGGGAACGCCCACAACACCATGTTCCCGAAGAAGTTGACGGGCACCGGAGGGTTGGCTCTGCCCCCGCAAGGTGTGGGTACACCGCTACGGCCCTGCCTAGTCCCTCCTTGAGCGCCTCGTTGGACGGCGCTGGTGCAGGGTACACGCGCACGGAGTACATAAACATGAATAGCAACTCGAGGGCTTGAGATCTATGTATCAACGTGGCACAGGCGCTTGGTTTACGTTCCACCCGAAGCTCTCTGAAGCGATTTAAGAATCTGGCATAACAGATCCATGTTTAAGGTGAATGATGATTTGAAACAGCTAGTGCATGCATGCCTTGAAATTCAGTCGTGTCTACTGTAGTCTGTTTAATGTGCGTTATACTTTGGTTGTATGATCTGTTCTTTTTTCCTGTATTTGGTAGTACAATGAACTGAGTGTGTACTTTGTCTCCTATGAAATGAGCTATTATCTCTTACATTATGAAACAAAAGGTGTGGGCAAAAATCATAGGTCGTGGTTAATTCATCTTATATGCCTCGGTTCATTTCACAACTTACGTGTCTCTGTTTTTTCTTCTTCTCTCCCTTATCATTGCATTTTCTTTGTTTTTTTGGGTGAAAAAGGAGCTTTACAGATCAATAACAGAGACAATACAATCGGAGGCAATAAAAGAGAAAATTCCACCTGCGACCTCAGAAACTAAACATGAATGTGCAGAACGCAAATCTTGCCGGCGTTGATGCACAACTCTATTTCTCTGTCTTCTGATATCGCTGACCGTCTATTCAGGAATGGAGTCCAGCAAACCTTTAGTCACTACCTCTGAATCTTGTTCTAGGCCGATTTCTAGCAACCCTTGGCCGGTGTCGTGGAAGAAAGAACCATCAGATTTAAGCATGACCAACCCTTCACTTGGTTTTATCAGAGTTTTTCTTCTGGGCCTTCTCATCTCCTGTTTCAGTATCTATTCAGAGATGCATTGGTCAGGTTGCGACAGTCGAGGTAGCTCTGCAGGAACACCTGTAACACCGTTACCATTACTGGGAGGGACGTTCTTCCAAATATTTTCTGAAATAGAAACATTTTATTGATTCTATTCTGTATTGCTGTACTATCAACTTGCTTCACATTTGCATCGACAATGGTATAGCCCACACGAGTACAATAAGGAATGTACTGAAGCAAACATCTTGATAATATTCGCTCTGTCGGAGCACACCCATCTCTGAATCTTCTACCAGGCAGAGAAGACAGCTGCACCTGTATGAGTTCCAGCAACTGCCCAAACTAGTTCTAGCGACTGCCCAAACTAGTTCGTCGCGGCCGTTTGTTACTAGGTTACATCCTGGATGGAAGAGGAGTAGTATCGTCGAGGGAGTAGCAAATCTGGTTGAATGCGGCGACGTGATCCTCGGCAACTACCATGTTGAGCTGGACGGCACCGTCGATCACGGGCGACGGCACCAACACCATGATCCCCTCTGTTGGTATGTAGGGCCCGAGGAATGCGGAAGGCGGGCCGGTGCCGAAGTCGAGGTGATGCAACCTGAAGCCGAGCCAGCTGCTGACCTTGATGTCCGGACAGAGCATCTTGCGGCGACCTCGCCGCAGCGAGCTCCTCGTCGACCGCCAACGCGCCGAAATCCACGAACGACTGGACGAAGGTGCTCGCCCACACGGCGGCGAAGGTGCTCATGGATTGTCCGTCCGCGATCTGGTGGTGGCAGGCTGTGCCCACCACAAGGCCGCCGCACTTGAACCGATTCAGCTTGATCTGCAGCACGGCCGCGCCAACGCTCTCCTGTCCAGATCCAACATTCAGCTTGCGCTGCTAGTCCAGCTACATGAGCTCACACCAACTATTTCACGCTTACCTCCGGCGGCGTCGGGTAAAGATGATCGACGTCTGCGCCGGCAGCGGGGAGCACGCCCGCCAGGTCAGCTTGCACGGTGGCCTCGATCACAAGCACGCCCTCGTTGTTGACGTGCAGGAAACGCCAGCCTTTGCCGTCCACGGCGAGGCGCCCAGCAAGGTGTGGGTACACCGCTACGGCCTTGCCTAGTCCCTCCTTGAGAGCCTCGTTGGACGGCGCCGGCGCAGGGTACACGCGCACGGAGCACATAAACATGTCCACGGCAGAGCGGTCGAAGATGGTCAGCGGAACCTTTTCTCCACCGGCGAGCTGTTGGAGGGCGGGCTTCAGAAACATGCGGCCTGTGATCTTCATTCCTTTCAGCCTCTACCCTACGCTGCTCCCGGGATCCATATATTTTGGACTTTCAAGCATTATTATATTATTTTTCGCTTTGAAATTTCTCTTAGCGGTAAGAGGAAGTACAATAAGGTACAGTCAGCAGGCCGTAAGGACTAAAATAATATTATTGTGATGACATGGAGGAGAGAGAAGAGGAGAGAGAAGGGGAGTGGGCTCTCATGCAAGAGCCAGCTGCAGCACGTGCTCCTAGGCACTTTGTGAGGGTGAGAGGTGGACCATATCTTGATAAAGTAAGATAGCTCTATTGCTAACTATTGTACTTGTTGGCTCTATGTTGGCTATAGATGACATGGTCATTTGTTATAGCCGGCTGCTGACTCTACTATTGAACTTTCTCTAAGACGTCTGCTGACACAACAACCCACGTTTACTCGCTCCCCCTCCGTTTCAAAATACTTTACCGTACATGCATGTCTAGATATATACTCCCTCCATTCACAAACAAATGACTTCCATATGTCCAAAAGTAAATATATGTAGACAATAAAACATGTATACATACATCCACTTTTTGTCGCTTTTTGACAAATGAAAGTCATCTATTTATGAACGGAGGGAGTAGAAGTCATCTATTTTGAAACAGAGTGAGTATTAGGTTGATGGATTGATGCGACGGGCCAACCATGTTATATACTACTAATTAGTTAGGATTATAGAATTGTTGCACTAGCCATATAGACCAAAAGTCCGAACTTATGGAAAGAGGCTAGACGTGTATTTATATTTCAACACTCTCCCTCACGTCTAGGCTATTTTAGTCCTTAGCGTGGGATTGGTGCGGGCCGCAGAATCTTTTTTTCTTTTATTTTTAATACTGCGTGAGCAGGGTCTCGAACTCGAGACCTCGTGGCTCTGATACCATGTTAATGATAATGACCAGAACCGTACTTGAGTCCATACGGGTTTCGTGTTAATATAGGTGGCTAAGGCCATACGGTACAAGAGTTTGGATCCGTATACAAAACTATACGGTATCCGGAATACAAAGGTATCTAACAAGGATGTCAAGATTGAGGAGCAGATAATTAACCACTTACTCCGTATTAAAATAACAAATTAGGTTTTTCTAGATATTAGGTTTGGAGTGCAACTTTTCTTCTGCTGTACACGATTGACACAGCCCATTGCTACGCTCTATGATCAATGTGAGATACCTTCTATAAGATGTCAAGAAACTATCTATCTTTCTCTCGGTGAAAGGGACTCATGCAACAGGCCACCGACCGCTAGGAGACCAATCTGGGTTTTTTTTTGACATTAAAGAGAAATTCATTGATGCATGAGCTGGTTACAATCGTTCTGAATGGAGAGGCTGATCTGGTGTGGAAACAATTGCACCATATACGTACCCACAGTTCCGTCCATCCGAGCCAGTTTTGCAAGTTCATGGGCTGCGGTATTACAATCTCTTTTAATTAGTAACACCGAAAAATGGAAAACATTTGCCTTTACGTGGCCGATTCATCTGTAGATGAAACATATTCTTGACATGTCTTGTCGCCCAGAGTTCACCGCTGCGCATACAGCCGCACAAGACAGTTCAAGGAAAGATGCCCAATTCGACACAACTAGACAGACATCCGAGAAGAGCTTTTCCCTCAGCTTCCTCAGCTTCAGAACAGGAAGGTAATTGGGAAACTTGTCGGTGGCGGCAGCGGAGCTACGGATGTATTTTGCGGAGATAGTCGATTCTGTTAGGGTTTTCCATCGGGGGAGTATATATAGACGAAAGGGCAACGTCGGTGGACGCCCGAGGGGCCCACACCACTAGCGGCGCTGTCAGGGGGAGCCCGCGCGAGCCTATGGCGTGGGGGCTCTATGGCCCCCCTCCGGGTCTCCTTTGGACTTCAGGATGCTTCCGGCGAAAATAGCAGAAAACAGGGAACCCGGAATTGGATGCCACGAAAACAGCCGGTTTTGAGGTGACATGCTACTATTATAAACTTGATCAATCTAATGTAAAAGCATATGCACGCTGAGATCATAAATCTTTAAACACATGCATGATAAATAAAACTTTAATAATAAAGCATAACAATTACTTTGCATCACGAAGAGTAACTCAAATAAAGGATCATGAATAATAATGCAAAGAAAGATAAATGTTTGTTTCAGGTATAGAGAAAGCATGGCAAAGTGATATTTCTCTAGTACTTAAGAGTGGGACAAAACATAAATGTGAGGACACTTTCAAAGTTCAAGAGGAAGACTGGAACAAATAGTTTAAGACCAAATAATATCACATCATGAAGTAATTATTGATGTTTATGGGACAAATGCACATATAACTCAGAATGGAAAAAATACTCTCTCAACTGTGCATAAAGTTAGAAGATGGAGACTCAACATAAAAGTAAAAGAAAGGCCCTTCGCAGAGAGAAGCAGGGATCACTCATGTGCTAGAGCTTTTTATTTTATTAAACAGAGGTATTAAAACTTTGACACCATGGAGGAGTGTCTATTTTTTAGGAGAGATGTATTCTTATGTCAACGAATGGTAAACAGAGAATACAGTACGTCACAAGCCAACTGGATTCACAATAGCGGCTCCCATGGTGAAGGACGCAACAGGTGTAGAAGGTCACCGCTCTTTCTCTTTTATTTACACAATTATGCTTTGACTGATAAATCAGGGGCAAAAATAGTGAAGATAATTTGTTTGTATTAATTTGGGGCTGGGCAATCAGCTGCCATCTCTTCTATCATTTGGATAAGACGATGAAGCCACTAGTCCAGGGTGTGAAATCCAACCAACAAGTGAGATTAAGATTCTCTATTGACGTCCTCATGAGCAAAAACAAGAACACAAAGCAGAAATAATTTTGAAGGTTTTAAAGGTAACATATGAGAAATTTACTTGGAGTGGCAGTTAAATACCACATATAAGTAGGTATGGTGTACACAATAGGAACATTTTGGTTTAAGGAGTTTGGATGCACGAGTAGAATTCCATACTCAGTACAGGTGGAGGCTTAGCAAAAGACTGGGAGCGACAAATCAAGAGAGCATAAGAGCCATAATCATGCATAGCGACATAAGCATCATTAATTAAAACATAAGCAATATCACAAGTTGAAAAACTAAGTGGTCATGGAGGCTATTCGTGACTGGTTTATAGTCATAAACATGGTGTGAGCATGCACCAATTCAACCAAATAAATCGTTCGAAAGAGAATACCATATATTGATGCTTTACTATGACAAGAACAACTCATGAATCAAATGCTCTCAGTTATTTAACGATATTCATGCTACTCAATAACCACAAGTCTTTAAAACTAAAATAACATTTAGCATGGCATGAAAAAAGTTCTAGCGAGATTCTTTACAAGCTTCTACTAACACTGTTATAAATTCTATATCAAGCAGCCGTTTTTCTTTTCCCAACAAGCACCATACAAGATATGTTTGAACAAAAATACTCTTTATGATACAGCAAGAAAACATGAGAGTACTCACATAACACTACTAAAACTAACATCTCTGAATAAGAGATGCATGAAAACAACGACTAAACGCAGTTCGAGCAAAAAGTGAACACTCACAGAACAATAGAAATGAAAACTAGAGTGTTCTAAGCAATGAAAACGGAGCGTGTCTCTCTCCCACACAAGTATGATAAGGTCCAACCATAAACTACAGCAAAGAAAACTAAAAAAAAACTGAAAGCAATAAAATAAAAGACGCTCCAAGTAAATCACATAAGATGTGACCGAATAAAAAATATAATCTCACTAGAAGTGACCTGATAAATTATTGATGAAGAAGGGGATGCCCAAGGCATCCCCAAGATTAGATGCTTGAGTCTTATTGGAGTTTGCTGAGATGTAACATCGGGGAATCCCCAATCTTATGCTTTTCACTCTTCTTGATCACATCATATCATCCTCTTCTCTTGACCCTTGAAACTTCCTTCACACCAAACTTCTCACAATCTTCATTAGCAACGTTAGTGCAATCGAAATAATAAATTCACATGGTTCAGTTTCAACACAAGCCTAACACTCATAAACACATTAGCTAATGTCACAACTTTATTTAAAACTCCTTTTCTCAAAATAACACGAAAAGAAAGAGATTAAGATGCAAATGCAATAATTGGCAGAAATCTGTCAAAACAGAACAGCAGGTAAAGATCGATTTTTTCGAAACTCTTTTGTTGCTCAAATCAAAAAGTGGTCAACTAAGAAAAGTTTCGTATATATCCCAGGATTAATTAAAAACAAGCTCAGTTCATTTTGAATTTTCTTTGATTTTATACGTAATTAATAGTGGACAGCAGAATCTGTTTCCTGCGCAGAAATCCGAAATATAGTCTCAACTTTTCACTAGAGGCTTTACTTGGCTCAACAAAAACACAAAAGAAAAGATACAGAGGGGTTGCTGAGGAAATGGACAACACCCAGGTCCAAAGCACACAAAGAAAACAAAGGAAAACTGAAAGAAAACAGAGAAATAAAACGGGTTGTCTCCCGGTAGCTCTTTTCTTTAAAGCCTTTTAGCTAGGCATGATAATTTGAGAAGATGCTCACATAAAAAATATGAATTGAAGAAAAAGAGAGCATCAAAAAGCAAATAAAAAACATTTAAGTCTGACCCACTTCATATGAAAAATAATCTTGTAGAAAAATAAGTCATGAAAGCACAAAGCAACAAGCACAGGAAGACAAAACAGGTGCAACTTAAAAAAAATCAGCATAAAGAGGGGAACTTAATATTGTTGAGATGCATAAACCCATGTTTCCCTATCTCACAATAAATTTCAGTAGCATCATGAATACAATTAACAATATAACTATCACAAGAAACATTCTTATCATGAGCCACATGCATAAAAGAATTAATACTCTCGACATAAGCATAGTCATTCTAATTAATAGTAGTGGGAGCACATTCAACAAAATAACTATGATTATTATTCTCATCACCATAGTCATCAAATATAGGAGGCATTTTGCAATCATAATTAATTTTCTCCTCAATAGTAGGTGGACTGAAAATAACATATTCATCATTGTAATCATCATATATAGGAAGAATAATATCATCACAAGCAATAGAATAGTTATCCTCCAAAGTGTGTTCATTTGTAAACATATCATCATTTTTACTAGGAGGAGATGTATCAAGCATATAATCATCAGTAGCAAAAGGATTTTCAAACACATCATCCATAAGTTTAGAGCTTTCTATATCATCATTTTCGATATCAAAAGTAATGTGATCTTCCCAATCATGATCACTACTATATGTAACAGGCATAGGCTCATCATTAAAGAAAATTTTCTCCTCCGTGCTTGGGGAAATAAAAATACCATTTTCATATAAACTAGCTTTCCCAAGCTTAGACTTTTCCATAGCATTAGAAATAATAGTGTTCAAAGTATTCATACTAATAACATTGCAATTAGCATGCAAATAAAGTTCCATAGGTTTTTTAATTTTATCTTCAAACACTTCATATCCTAAATCAAGATAAATATTATAAAGTTCTCTCATATTTTTGTTGTTTTCCATTAAGACAAACTAGTAAAAATAAAAACAAGGAACAAGTAAAAATAAGCCTAACTAGTGAAAACAAGAAACAAAAAGATATAATTGCAGAATCTAAAGGAAATAACTTTGAGCACTCACACCCGAGGATGTGAGTACCTTTTACCTTACCTCCCCGGCAACGACACCAGAAAAGAGCTTGATGTCTATGGACGCTTCTATTCTTGTACACAGTGTTGGGCCTCAAAGTGCAGAGGTTTGTAGAACAACGGCAAGTTTCCCTTCAGTGGATTACCCAAGGTTTATCGAACTCAGGGAGGTAGAGGTGAAAGATATCTCTCTCAAGCAACCCAGCAATCAAGATACAAGAAGTATCTTGTGTCCCCACCACACCTAATACAATTGTCAGTTGTATAGGTGCACTAGTTTGGTGAAGAGAGAATAAAATGCAAATAATATGGATGATAATAAGTGATAATAACAATCTGAAGTAAATATGGCAGCAAGCAAACATGTAGCAGAACAGGCGGAAAACGGTGTTTCAATGCATGGAAATAAGGCCTAGGGCTCCTACTTTCACTAGTGGACACTCTCAACAATGAAAACATAATTGAATGCATAAATATCATTTCTTCACTATGCCCCATGATCAAATATTTACAGAGATAACAAAACCACTTGACTAGCATAACAGATGAAGATCACATCTACATATTCAACTAGATTACAAAGCCCATGATCACATAAAGATCACACCATGGGAGAGAGAGAGATGAACCACATAGCTACCGGTAGAGCCCTCAGCCTTGGCGGAGAACTACTCCCTCCTCATCATCGAAGACAGCAACGGCGATGGAGATGGCGGTGGAGTCGATGGAGATAGCTTCCGGGGGCACTTCCCTGTCCCGGTAGGGTGCCAGAACAGAGTTCTGCCCCCCGAAATTTGTCAGTGGCGGCGGCGGAGCTACGGATTTATTTTGCGCAAAAGGTCAATTATCTTAGGGTTTTCCATCGGGTGAGTATATATAGGCGAAAGGGCAACGTCGGTGGACGCCCGAGGGGCCCACACCACTAGCCGTCGTGGCCAGGGGGGAGCCCGCGCGAGCCTATGGTGTGGGGGCTCTATGGCCCCCCTCCGGGTCTCCTTTGGACTTCTGGATGCTTCCGGGGAAAATAGGAACTTTGGCTTTCGTGGCATCCAATTCTGAGAATATTTTCAGAATAACTTTTCTGAAACTAAAAACAGCAGAAATCAGGGAACTGGCTCTATGGCATCTTGTTAATAGGTTAGTCCTGGAAAACGTGTAAAAATGACATAAAGTGCAAGGAAAACATGCGGGAAACAACATGAAAACAACATGGAACATAAGAAATTAGGGATTCGTTTATGACGTATCATCGATCTCGCACCAAAATCAGTCAGCTCCGTGCAACACACAATGGCACGAAAAAGAATGACATCACATTTGCCCAATTTTTTGCCAAGATGAAGGGATATGCATCCGAGCTTGCAGCTATAGGAAAGCCAGTTGAGGAAGATGAGATGATAGGATATATAACCAATGGCCTTGATGCAAGCTATAATTCACTAGTTTTAGGTGTTAATGGCAATGATGGTATCGCACTTGATGATCTCTATTCACAGATATGTGCTCATGATATGCGTCAGGAGATGCTCACTCCAACAGGTCATGAAGTGTTCATTTCCTCAGCCAATGCTGCTTGACGTGGTCAGGACAACGGACGTGGGTACCGTGGTTATCGCGTTCAGTCTGTTGATTTCCATGGTGACCGTGGCGACTACCGTGGTGACCGTGGTGCTGATTTTCGTGGTGGCTATCGTGGTAACCGTGGCGACTACCATGGTGATCGCAGTCGAGGTGAGGAACATGGACGAGTTGACCGCTATGAGTCCGAGCGTCGTGAAACTGATCGTGACAACTGGCGCCGTCGTGATGATGGTGGTTATCACCGTGAACAACATCATGATGATAGGCGTGATGATGGTAGACAAGGGCGCCGCCGAGGAAATGGACGTGCTCCTACTCCTTATGTCAACATGACATGTCAGATATGTAAGATCCATGGACACTCTGCAGCTGATTGCTGGTGGTGCAACAAAGATGAGATAAATTGATAATGATGATGATCGGAATGATTGTAATGATCGCAATGAAAGGATGGCAAAGGTTGCATCATACAGAGTAGATACCAACTGGTATCCAGATTCTGGAGCTACTGATTACATTACAAGCGAGCTAAACAAGCTTACTACACATGATAAATATAAGGGACGTGATCGTGTCCACACTGTTAAGTGTAACGGTATGTCTGTAAGTCATATTGGTCATTCAATGTTGCATCTCCTCACAGTACTCTCCATCTAAATAATGTTCTGCATGTTCCTAATGCCTCTAAGAACTTGCTTTCTGTCCATAATACTTGATAATGATGTCTTCATTGAATTTCATCCTTTTTTTTCTTTCTTATTAAGGACCAAGCAACGCAAAGGATTCTGTTTAAAGGACCATGCCATGATGGCCTCTATCTGCTAGTATCTCAATCTATCGAGTGTTCCAAGAAAACTTTTGTTTCAATAAGGCCAACTTCTTCTACGTGGCATCGCCGTTTAGGAGACCCCTCTTCGTTTGTAGTGAATACAGTTCTTAGGAACAATGAGCTTTTGTACACTCCTGAATTAAATCCATATATTTCTGATTCATGTCAGTTAGCTAAAATCCATCAATTGCCTTATCCTGTGTCTACCAGTGTTTCCAAGGTTCCGCTTGAACAAATTTTTTCTGATGTTTGGGGTCCAGCACCTGCTTTCGCCAACAAACATCTTTATTACGTTAGTTTTATTGATGACTATAGCAAGTTCACTTTGATATATTTTCTTAAAAATCGTTCGGATGTTTATCAAGTGTTCATCAACTTCCAAGCTTTTTTGGAACGCAAATTTGGAAGGAAAATAATAACCATGCAAACTGATTGGGGTGGAGAGTATGAAAAATTGCATGGCTTCTTTCAGAAAATTGGAATCACCCATCATGTGTCATGTCCTCATGCTCACCAACAAAATGGCTCAGCTGAACCTAAACATCGTCATATTGTTGAAGTTGGGCTTGCCTTACTTGCACATGCCTCCATGCCATTAAAATTCTGGGATGAAGCTTTTCTCATAGCAACGTTTCTAATTAATTTACTTCCTAGCAAAGTAATTAATTTTGAAACTCCTATAGAATTTCTTCTTCATACCAAACCAAACTATGACTCTCATAGGATCTTTGGCTGTGCTTGTTGGCCCAACCTCCGTCCTTATAACAAAAGAAAGCTTGCATATCGTTCCACACGTTGTGTGTTTCTTGGCTATAGTCCTATTCATAAGGGAGTAAAATGTCTTGATGTTTAAACGGGCAGAGTCTATATTTTTAGAGTTGGTGTCTTTGATGAGCATATTTTTCCCTTTGCTACTTTCTATCCTAACGCTGGTCGCCGTCTTCACAATGATATTATTCTTTTGCCTAAAGACACACCTACACATAACTATGGGGATGTACAACATAATGCTCATATGCCTTTACCTGTTGTACCTATTGTTACTAATCATGTTCATGACACAGAAGAAATCAGTGAAAATTTGAGTCAATTTGGTGAAGATTTGACCTCAAATGAAGGAAATCAAAATCAAGCAAAAAATGCCGAAAGTGGTGATACAGTGGCAGCGTCTTATACCGAGGGGGATCCCGACAGCACCTCGTTGACTGCGCCCTCGTCAGCATCCCTGCGCGCGTCCCAACGATACAGTGTGACTGCGCCCTCTTGAGCGTCCCTGCGCGTCCCAGCGTGACAACCCTCGTCGACCGGGTCGTCGTCAGCTGCTCCTTCCACGTCGCCGCGCGTGACCGACATAGACAACAACAACAACAACACGCGGATACCCCAGTCCCTGTGCACCACTTTCTCGTCCCCTTTGTCCCCACAGACATCTACCTCCGGATCTTCTGTGAGGGATTCCAGTGCCACGGATTTGCTGCGGCCTCAGGTGGATCTTCGCCCAATTTGTCTGCTGAATCTCCTGTGGCTGGTGTGAAAACTCGAATACAAAAAGGGATTCAAAATCCTTGGAAATTTTAAGATGGTACAGTTCCATATGAAAAACAAACACAAATTTACAATAACACAGTGTGGTTCACTATGGCTTGCTTGCTTCTACACATGAACCACACTCACTTAGTGGCACAATCGGAGATCCTAAATGGCGTCAAGCAATGGAGGAGGAACACAGTGCATTGCTTGACAATAAGACGTGGCATTTGGTTCCATCAAGTCCCAACAAAAATCTTATTGATTGCAAGTGGGTTTTTTCGTGTGAAGAAGCATGCAGATGGCACAATTGACGGATACAAGGTCCAGCTAGTTGCAAAAGGTTTTAAACAACGATATGACATTGATTATGAGGATACTTTCAGTCCCATGGATAAGAGAGATGATGATAATGATGGGATGGATAAGGAAGAAGATCATAAAGAGTAGACGGAGGAGGTTATTAGCAAGTCAAAAAGGTGCCGAAACTACTTCTTTGGCTCCGAGTTTGTCTTGGGGTGGGTGGTCAGTTGCACATCAAAAAGAGTTCACATCGGGTGTTTTATCCCCCATGGTGGTCTCTTCGTTTAAAATTGCCCGAAAAGATTTGTTCCATCATGTCTATGGTAGTGATGCCTCTGATTATATTCTGAGGATTTGGCTGCGATGCCCCTGGTAGCAGTGGATACATCCACCGATCTGAGAGAAAATAGAGGGGTGCAAGGGGAGTTGGAGCAGCATGTGATCGACACCGTTGCGTAGCCCGCCCGTATCGCTGCCGCGGAGTCTCCAATGCTTTACGTGGAGCAGCAGCCTTCGGCTGTGGCGTCGGCACAGGTGACTTCTGTCATCGCGACGGAAACAGTCGTGCCGCAGCACAACGGTGCAGTAAGGCACGCTGCCGGGAAGTTGTCTGCTGCCCAAGTGGACGCAGCGCGCCCTGCCGTTTCTGTCGGGAAGAAACTCTCTGCCACAAGTGGCACATCCCACTTCTCTGCCTCGGCTGCGGGCATCATTTCTCTGCCGCGGCTGCAGGGCAGCATTCTGCGGTGACTGTCGGGCCGCTGCATGTTCCTGTTTTCGCTACGAGTCCGTCTGCAGCGGCTATGCCTCCTCATGTTCCTCACGGCATGGATACAGAGTCTATTCCGGCACGCATTATTTCAATAGCAAATGACAGAGAGGATGGATTTCTTTCTCCAGTTGGTGATAGGGGTTTTCGGTACCCATTCGTTCACACCGACGTCGCATGAGAATGATTTCCTTGTGAAGAGAATACTTACTCCTCAACCAGGCGGGTTATGTGGGGGAGCGTTTCTCTTGGATGCTAAGTACTTCGAGATTTCTCCTCCAATTAGTTCACCTGGGCTGCGGATTGGTGGCAGACCTTTGGAGGCGGAGATTTTGGCTTATGGGGGAATTGGAGGGATTCAAATGCATGACGTGAGATCAAGTCCGCGACGTAACTACACCACGACACCACATTTCCTACCGATGTGTGTTGGGAAAAGTAATGTAAAACGACATATCATTGGTCGGGAAAACTCATGTCACACAGTTGGTCGGTAATGTACATGTATACCTGCTGGCGGTCGGTCGGAATTGCATAAATCTTCAGCCTCTCCACTGTTGGTCGGCACTAGTGTAGCTACCATTGAACAATCTGTCGGGACATAGTGCCGACCGACATTTGGTTGTTAGATGGGTCGGCCAAAATAGACGTGCGCGGGAGACTTTAGCGCCCAAGCCCAGCCGAAATGTCAGATCGGGCGCCTCTCAGCCCGTTATCCCCGCAGCGGTTCACAGTTTTTGTTTGCCCACGCGGGCTCGTACCCCCTCCTCGGCCCCCAAATTTATCCTGACTCGATCCCCTTTCCATCCACACCCGCTCCCTCGAGATCCAGATCCGGCCGGCCGCCGCCCATCCTCCAGCCGACCGCCCCGGTCCGGATGCGCTGCCGCCCCCATCCTTGGGCGTCGTTCCTCTCCGTGCCGGTTCCGGCCATGGATGTCGTCCACCAGTCGCCAGACCGGCCACCACGGATGGGAGAGCCGCCCCAGGAAAGAGGAGCTGACTCCCTGGCGACGGTGGCGGGAGATCCGGCGCCCTCCACCACGAGGCTGGTAGCAGCGACTAGGGTCTGTCCCGGCCACCTGCTCGCAACAGCACCTTGGCTCTGTACCGGCCGACCTGCTTCCATGCGCCGCCGCCCTTCAACACGACGCCACTTCTCTCCGGGCGCCCATTCAAAGCAACGCCGCGGGCTCAAGTGCTTTCTCCTGCTGGCCTCTCCACTGTTTCCACCATGTTTTCCCCACGCCTAGGTGCTCTATCACCGGTCTTCAGCGGCAGAGCGAGGTTAGGGATGCGGCCAGCCAGATGCAGTGGGATGAGGTGATACATCGACGGTCTACCTCTGCGACATCGATCTTCAGGTAAGCCCATGGAATCCATCGCTCTGCAGTTCCCTCCGACATGTCATTTAAGGCGGCTCAAACCAGAGATAGAGTCCGAAATCCAACCAGGCAGAGGTATGCGAAGCTCGTGTGTTATTGGTCCTGTAAGGTTTTATTTTACTTGGCCAGTCGTGAAATTTGAACCACTAAATTTCCTACTATGGTGTCCAGTGGCAGCCGCTGGACTGCTACCTTGTTCTGATACTTAGTTCAGATAATAGGAAATTACATATTGAGGAGGGTAACTGGTCAGTGCTAGCTACGCAACACTGTCTTTTTTTGCAATCCGTTGTTCTGTTATCTATCTCAAATTCATGCTACAAACTTTACGTATGTAAACACATGAGTACCTACAGTCCTACACATGCACTGCAGTTTGTAGAGTCATCGTTAAATAGGGTTTCTAACAGAGTTGGATACGGAATTAGGACCTTAAAAACAGGATAGTAGTATTGGTTATAGGAGGCGAGTGATTGTTTGATTTTCTGCATGTAGGTATCCAGCAACACCTCCTTATCGTGCCAATAGAGTTCAGGTTCGGAGGATCGATCAGGTTCCGAGCCTTGTTCATGGCAACTAGGAATCCACAGTAAATTCATCATATTTATCCAGTAAAATGTTTCTTTAGATATTGCTGGCCAGATACACAAGCATTTATAAGTTATTACTCGGCAAGGAAAATATTTATTTTCACTAAGAACACTGGATGCTAGCGTATCACAGATTTGATTGCTTTTTGGGTTTGTGCCTTTGCTTACATGCTTGGTGAAGTAAGTGTACAACAAAGAAAGGGTAAGCTGAAGCATGCAAAGCCTGAAAAGTAGCAATTGATTTACGTATGGTCAGTTCTCAACTAAATAGATGAGCTTCCGTTACTTATGTATTCAAGTTTTATGAAAAGATACAGAGCCCAGGAAATTGACTCTTGGTTATGGCAAGAGACCAAATAAGTAGTCTAGTGTCAGCTCACATTACAAAACAATATTTAATTAATTAACCCGACAATCAGACTCTAGTTTGGAAGTTCTAACACATTGATCCTTAAGACCAACTTAACCATGTTATACAATTCCAAGTCTGATGTTTAAATATATTTTACTTGCTTTCATATCTGAAATAATTCAAATTTGGAGTTGTGCTGAACCATACTACTTAGTGGAAGATATCACTGTCCTTTAATGTGTGGATTATGCTAAGATGAATGTCAAAAGCTATCTTTGTGTATTATCAATTGTTTATGGGTGACTGAATCATGTGATGATCTTCAAACAAAAGTTGAACTCTTGAAAGAGATGGTGATTACAAGTACACTCGTGATTTTTCATGCTAAGTTGCTGAACTGACAACTAATTAATGTAGCAAACACTTCAAGCTGAGCTGTCCATGTGTTTTCTTGTTAAATAAGATAGTGGGTCTTGTTAAAATAGATACCTGGACAATATTATGGTGGCTGACATTAACATGAAAAACTTGAGAAAAAAGGCTCCTCCAAGTTCCAAAATACATACTCCCCTGCTCCCCTTTGAGAAAGGCAAAGGATATAAAAATCTACCTAGACATACAATTATAATATTAGTTTGAACTCTGAGACACTATGCAAAATATAGATCTGAATCTCATAAAAGGTAAACTGTCGTGCAGATTTCTGCACAAAAGACGAAAAAAATAGTCTCAATGGTCATGCAGGTTTTGCATAAATCAACCAACTACCTCATTATTTATCTACATATGCATACTCCAGTGTTATGTATAACCTCCAAGTAGTCCTAACTTTTCTAGTACATAGTAAAGTGCTGTCAAAGATTTTCTTTTCAATACTAATAGTAGACCCAGTTTTGCTAGATGAAGCCCTACATGTCAGGTGCATCCCCCTGATCCCGCAACTGAGATGTAGTCTATACTTGGAGGTATTTAATTGCTTCTTCATGAAAAGCCAGAATAAGTACCAAGTTGTCGATGCAAAAAAAGAACTCCTACAGTACATGCTACCACAAATAGGATGTGTGAAGATAATTTGAAGCAATATTTGGTTTTTGTAAAATGCATGCGAGACAACCTGGCTTGATTTTGCTGTTATCTACTTTACTTTCTCGACCGTTAAACTAGTTACTTGGGCAGTACTGTAGTATGCAATAACCTGATAAACATGACACAACGAATTCAGTTGTTTTGGTCTCCAATGAATCTATGTATGTCAGGTTTGATTCATCAAATTTTATCTGATATGCACAGCTTGCCTTGTCAAGTTGTGGAGTAGTCTTTGGTCTGAACCTGTGTACAAGGAATCATTGTTCAGTTTGTAGCTTTAGGCATGAAATATTCCCTACAATATCTTTTGTTTTGGTTCAGAGACCATTTATAAGCATGCATTCTCTTTGATCTTTGTTTTGGATCAGTCTGTATCTTTAGGAATGAAGTATTTCCTACAGACTCTTGATCTGAACCTAGTGGCCACTAGTAACTTAGTAAGTACTAGCATCGTTTTATTTCTGGACTTTATCAGCATGATGTGCAGATATACATATGCACGTACTAACCAGCTCTAGTGAAACAGAGATCCGAGAGAAAAGAAATAGAAAAGTGGCAACTGAGCTTCTTCCCAGTGGCATGTTCCCACTTCCCTTGTACTACTTCTGGGAGTTTCTTTCAGTGTGTGTGAGTTTCTAGGGTGCAGCTGCGTGTGTGTGTGGTATGCTCCAAGGATAAGCCCGTAAAGTTCCAGTTATCTACTGTCATTGTCCAATGGTCCAATGTTCCTTCCTGAAGCTGTTGTTCTTCTCAGCAAGAGGCTCTGTTTCTTTTAGGTCGCCGTAGGGGGAGGTTGCTTGGTTCTGCTCTGTCTTGTGTTGTGAGCCGTTTGGTCGATCATCTACCCTGGTTGTGTGAGTTTTTTCTGTTTAGTATATGAATGCAACGCTTCTGCATGGTTAAAAAAAAATGAGAGTCAACATTTGTACATCTACAATATGCTGCCATTTTGTACAACATCCACTTCTCTTTACAGGAGAGTTCAAATTTTTATAGTGTCATTGTGCAGGAATGTATGAATCTAATGGAGACATGCTTACCTTTGTAGGAAATATATGTAAGATGACGAGGAATCTGAACCCGACGATTTCTATCGACCGGGTATTTTGTGTAATGGACTAAACTATGAATCTTAGAGCTACCTTGTGTATCTGTTAACCGGATACTGTTCTTTTGTAATGGAGAGCGTGCTATAAGTCAAAGGACATGCATGTTGTAAATCTATGGTCACAACATAAATATTATAAGATTATATTTGATTGATACTACCTTGTTCGTTTCCGGTTTGGAAACATGACTATTGATATTACGTTTGAAGTCATTGTTGTCAAATATGTGTCTTTATTGATATTATGTTGGTAACGCAAATGCCAAATTGAACATATATGCAGAACAGCACACGGTCTGATTTTTTGCCGCTAGAGCAAAACACCATCCAGCCTCTTGCCATGGTCATCGGAAAGTTGGTCGGTAAAACAAACACCTACTAATAATCTGTCGGTATAAAATGTCGGTCGGAAGAGAAATATCAGTCGGGGAAAATATGTTGGTCGGAAAAGGACAAAAGTACTCGTCAGACAGTTGGTTGGCAAAGCATTGTTGGTCGGGAAAGGGTAATACCGACTGGACTTTCGGTGACAGACAGTGTCGGTCGGTAGTACTCATTCCCGACCAACATTCCGTCGGCGCAAGCTGTTCTCACCACCAAAATGTCTGTAGGGAATGTAGTGTCGTGGTGTAGCGTGCTAAGCTGGACGCTGATCTACCACAATCTGAGCGTGTGTTGACTCTGGTTGAACGGAAGGAGGCGGCATATGCTTCATGTACGAGTTCATATGTTAAGCTTTCTATTCGTTCCTTTTTTGCCTTCGATATTTTGTCTAGACTAGGAATTTCTTTGGGTAGCACGGTAGAACAGCAATTATCATCAGTTAATGGGTTAATGGAGAGGGAAAAGTCACGTTTGCTGTTTTTTCTACAAAATAGTTTGAATCGTGAGGTGGATGAGAGTTACACAATTGTTCTATTGGTACGAGAGAATCGAATCTTAGTGATGATTTGGATGATGACAATGCAATAGTGGATTTAAAGCATAGGGTTCTATCGCCGTTAATTAAGAAGTCTAAACGTAGCCGTAAGAAGGTTATTGCAACTTTTACAAAACAAGGAAGGAGTCCGCGTATTAGAAAATTAAACAAGTAACAATGAAAGGATTAATTTGGAATAGTGATGGTTTTGGTGATCATGCTAAGCATATTTCAGTTCATGATTTTGTTAAAGACCAGAATCTCGATTTTATAGCCTTGTTGGAAACAGGTAGGGATTCGTTCTCTACTCATTTCCGTCAATTCTTAGCGGGTGGGAAAGACTTTACGTGGTTTTGTTTACCCCTGCGTGGTCGTTCAGGTGGGATTCTTGTTGGTTTTAATAATACTACTGTTTGGCATAAACCTTTGTGTCAGGTGAGTATTGTGTCAAATTCCACGTTAATACTAAAGCAGATGGTTTTATGTGGAGCTTGGTGGCGGTTTACGGTGCGGCCCAGGACTCATAGAAACCAGATTTTTTGTCAGAACTTGTTAGAATTTGTGAGAACGAAGATCTCCCGCTGCTCGTAGGTGGAGATTTTAATATTATCAGAAGGCAAGAGGAGAAGAGTAACGCTAATTTTAATGCTCGTTGGCCATTTATCTTTAATTCAATTATTGAAAGTTTAGATCTTAAAGACTTAAGACTCTCTGGTAGACAGTACACGTAACGCACCCTACAGAACTCATTGTTTGGGAGCTTTCTCTCAAAAGTCCAATCCAGCCCTCTGTATCCGATATCACACAGCTCACACGCATCCACCACATCACGGAAATTATTTATCTGCCACATCTCTCTGTCATTCGGCCCCATCTGTTCTTCCCTCCTCAATACTTCATTGAAGTCACCTATACACACCCAAGGCAAATCACAATCTGCCTTTAAGTATCGCATCATCTCCCAAGTTCTTTATCGGAGGCTTCTATTTGCCTCACCGTACCAAGCAGTTAACCGCCACGGGTCCTTCCCTGCTTCTTGCACCTCCATATCTATATGGTATTTAGAATAATTCCGTAACACGAGCTTCATTGGTTGCTTCCAGAAAATACAAAGACCTCCACTTCTTCCCGAGCTTCCAACAGCAAAAGAGAAATCAAAACCGAGTGTTGCAGTCAACCCTTCTACCCTGGCTTTCGCAATTTGTGTCTCCATCACACACAAAATTGCAGGCGAATAAATACGCGCGAGGTCACGCATCTCATGAACTGTCGCGGGGTCGCCCAAACCGCGGCAGTTCCACCCCATGGTACTCATTGGGTCCGGCGGTCCCCCTCTCCGGGGGCCGCCGAGGTTCCCTTAACCTTCTCGTTGACATCCAATTTACGCAACTTCGAGCGTTCACGCGGTGAAACATAATTCGGTGGCAAGGGTGGAGTGCCCTCATCACCCTTCTCCTCAGATTCTCCCACATGCTCATCATTCTCCTTCTCCTCCAGTGGTATTTCGTCCATGTTCAGTCTCCTAGATGTATTGCTTTTCACCGTATTGATACCTTGATCACTCACAAATTTTAAAGGGCTTTGTGCAGTATCCTCCATATCAGCATCCAGGTCTGCATCTCCCGAATATCACTTCCGTGACACCGAAGAGGCACTCCGCCCACCTCTTCCTCTTCCTACGGAAGCAAACCTTTGAGGTTCTTCCACCAGGGCCATTGACCTTCTCTTTTCAAGCATCCATGTTCCGTATTGGAATTTGCTCGTGTCCCACTCTCCATCACCGCACTCCTCGTGATCATGCCCTATATGTCCACACTGCTTGCAAAAGAAAGGTATCTTCTCATACTTGACCATCAGTAACTTCCTTCCTTCTGGTAGTGATAAAGATACCACCCTCGTCAGGGGTTTAGTCACATCAACGCTCGAAGCCGAACATAGTTTCCTTCAAAAAACAGTCGTGGACTGAATTGAACCTCCTTCACCTTCCCAATTCTCCTCGCCAAGCAATCAACCACCTCTGGTTTACGGAATAGCTCTGGAATTCCATGAATTTGTGCCCACACTGCCATCCCCCCAAAGACGACCTTCTCCGGGTCAATTAGCCCGTCGTAATCTTCCAACATCACTCCCCATCCTCGAAAAGTCCAAGGTCCCTGGTGAACAACTTTCTTCCAGTCGTCAAGGCAGTGCATCTGAAAAATAAAAAGATTCTCCCCTGCCTCACGAAATCCTGGTTCTCGGGCCAAATTCCATACACTTTTTAATTTCTCAAACAGAGCCACACCGCTGAATAACCGCGTGGTGAGTACCCTCCCGATCGCAAGCCACCTAGCTTCCTTCTTGTACTCCTTTATCTCATCCTCCCCCACGATCACTTCATCGAGTTCATCTTCGTTCAGATGCAGATGCCCGAAGATGTCTTCGATCTCCTCCCCCTCATCCGCTCTCGACTTTCCCCCTTCGCTTGAGTTCGTCTCTGCCATCTTCCGCCGAAAAAACGATCTAGGGTTCCTTCACCGAAAGCCAGACACGGAACCTCTCGTAACCAAGGCCGGGTAGGCGCACTCGGCGCACCCTTTATCAGCCCGAGCTCGACAGGAACCGAGCCGGATCCGGTGCCGGCAATAGAAAACTCTCACACCGGCGATCGGATCGCCAGCGGAGCACAAAACCCTAACAGAGAGGGTACCTGAGCTTCGATAGTCGGTATGAATCATAAACCATCTTATACGTACCTGGTTGCATGGTTGCATGTCAGCATGTGGGCCTGCGCCTGCCCTCCGGCCGACGCGTGATATTCTTTCCTGGTGTGTACGAGACTCTAGCTAAAGTCTCATATATGTGGCTTAGCAATTTAAATCGTCCATCAGTTATACGTGACAACAAGTGTGTACCTAGCCACCACGGGAGAGCCTTGATACGCCGACGGCCATGGGCAACGCCGACGGGGATTTGTCGGGGCCGTCGGCGTATCGGGCGAACACGGCTGCCATCCAGGAGGCCGTCGGTGTAGCCCTCCCCGTCGGCGTATACGGCCATACGCCGACGGCCACCGTCGGCGTACAAAAGGCCGTCGGCGTATCCGATTTTTTTTAAAACAAAATCGTTAATAAATAGTCTTTATATTATATATATTGATTTTCATATATATTTTCCATGTAGGTATAGTTTTTTTTAATATATTGGAACGTTAGCACATTCGAATTACGACATCCTCCCTCCCGCATAAAATAACGACGTGAATCCGGAACGGGACCCTACACCATAAAATATAAAATAAATAAAACATAAATATATAATACCCATATAGAACATAAATATGTATCTTAATTTTTACATACCCCGAAGTTTCAAAACCCTCTCCAGCGGGTATCCGTATAAGTCTGGTATTTCTCCAGCGGGTCTAGGTTTTCACCGGAGGGGGCTACGGAGCGTCCGGCTCCCCACACAAGCTAGGGGGTGACATACCTTGTAAGTATAGGTGTTTTTTGGTCTTTGGATGGCAAAGATTGCACTCCAGGTTGTGACCCGCTTCACCGGTGTCCGCTTCTCTCTCGCGAGTTTACACTCGGAACATAGAAAATGCTTTTTGCTTCAATGAAAAGGAAAACTTCCTCCGTCAACATTGTCCGTGCTTCCAAGATGCATGTTTGTGTGTAATATGGGAACATTTGAACAAACTATGCCATGGATATGACCATAACACTCGTCATTTGGCCCGAAACCCTAGAATGTTCGTAGGAGATAGCTAATTTTTGTGAACACATTTTCAACCCAACTGTCGTATTTCAAGTTTATAATTTTTGGTGTATACTAGGACCTATATAATGACACCACGCGAAGGTCTCGCATCATTTTGGTTTTTTTTTGAATTTTTTGGAATTTTCTAACCCCGTTTGAGGAAAAAGTCAAGGCGGCGGGCATGACTGTTCGTAGCTAGGGGTTGAATATTGAGAAACTCTTGGTGTATCTATGTTGAAATAGGTACTTGTGTACCTAAAAATGATTTTTGCCAAAAATCATGAGCAAACTATGAGGTACCTGTAGTTCAAATTTGACCAGTTTCCAACGGAATCGGTAGAAACTTCTGTTCTTCAAAAGAGGTGGATGCAAACCTGTTCATATGAAACAAATTGTTTATTTGTGCATATAACATGCTTTAGTATTTTCAAAAATTATAGCTCTCAAGTTTTGCAACATATTTATGGTAGGTCCTTCACAAAAAACCCTTTTTTTACACTCGGAACATAGAGAATGCTTTTTTGCTTCAATGAAAAGGAAAACTTCCTCCGTCAACATTGTTCGTGCTTCCAAGATGCATTTTTGTGTGTAATATGGAAACATTTGAACAAACTATGCCATGGATATGACCATAACACTCGTCATTTGGCCCGAAACCCTAGAATGTTCGTAGGAGATAGTAATTTTTATGAACACATTTTCAACACAACTATCGTATTCCAAGTTTATTATTTTTGGTGTATACTAGGACCTATATAATGACACCACGCGAAGGTCTCGCATCATTTTGTTTTTTTTGAATGTTTTGGAATTTTCTAACCCCGTTTGAGGAAAAAGTCAAGGCGGCGGGCATGACTGTTCGTAGCTAGGGGTTGAATATTGAGAAACTCTTGGTTTATCTATGTTGAAATACGTACTTGTGTACCTAAAAATGTTTTTTGCCAAAAATCATGAGCAAACTATACGGTACATGTAGTTCGAATTTGACCAGTTTCCAGCGGAATCGGCAGAAACTTCTGTTCTTCAAAAGAGGTGGATGGAAACCTGTTCATATGAAATAAATTGGTTATTTGTGCATATAACATGCTCTAGTATTTTCAAAAATTATAGCTCTCTAGTTTTGCAACATATTTATGGTAGGTCCTTCACAAAAAAACCCTTTTTTTACACTCGGAACATAGAAAATGCCTTTTTGCTTCAATGAAAAGGAAAACTTCCACCGTCAACATTGTCCGTGCTTCCAAGATGCATTTTTGTGTGTAATATGGGAACATTTGAACAAACTATGCCATGGATATGACCATAACACTCGTCATTTGGCACGAAACCCTAGAATGTTCGTAGGAGATAGCTAATTTTTGTGAACACATTTTCAACACAACTGTCATATTCCAAGTTTATTATTTTTGGTGTATACTAGAACCTATATAATGACACCACGCGAAGGTCTCGCATCATTTTGTTTTTTTTTTTTGAATTGTTTGGAATTTTCTAACCCCGTTTGAGGAAAAAGTCAAGGCGACGGGCATGACTGTTCGTAGCTAGGGGTTGAATATTGAGAAACTCTTGGTGTATCTATGTTGAAATAGGTACTTGTGTACCTAAAAATGATTTTTGCCAAAAATCATGAGCAAACTATGAGGTACCTGTAGTTCAAATTTGACCAGTTTCCAGCGGAATCGGCAGAAACTTATGTTCTTCAAAAGAGGTGGATGGAAACCTGTTCATATGAAACAAATTGGTTATTTGTTCATATAACATGTTCTAGTATTTTCAAAAATTATAGCTCTCAAGTTTTGCAACATATTTATGGTAGGTCCTTCACAAAAAAACCCTTTTTTTACACTCGGAACATAGAGAATGCTTTTTTGCTTCAATGAAAAGGAAAACTTCCTCCGTCAACATTGTTCGTGCTTCCAAGATGCATTTTTGTGTGTAATATGGGAACATTTGAACAAACTATGCCATGGATATGACCATAACACTCGTCATTTGGCCCGAAACTCTAGAATGGTCGTAGGAGATAGCTAATTTTTGTGAACACATTTTCAACACAACTGTCGTATTCCAAGTTTATTATTTTTGGTGTATACTAGGACCTATATAATGACACCACGCGAAGGTCTCGCATCATTTTGGTTTTTTTTTTGAATTTTTTGGAATTTTCTAACCCCGTTTGAGGAAAAAGTCAAGGTGGCGGGCATGACTGTTCGTAGCTAGGGGTTGAATATTGAGAAACTCTTGGTGTATCTATGTTGAAATAGGTACTTGTGTACCTAAAAAATGATTTTTGCCAAACATCATGAGCAAACTATGAGGTACCTGTAGTTCAAATTTGACCAGTTTCCAGCGGAATCGGCAGAAACTTCTGTTCTTCAAAAGAGCTGGATGGAAACCTGTTCATATGAAACAAATTGGTTATTTGTGCATATAACATGCTCTAGTATTTTCAAATATTATAGCTCTCAAGTTTTGCAACATATTTATGGTAGGTCCTTCACAAAAAAACCCTTTTTTACACTCGGAACATAGAAAATGCTTTTTTGCTTCAATGAAAACGAAAACATGCTCCGTCAACATTGTCCGTGCTTCCAAGATGCATGTTTGTGTGTAATATGGGAACATTTGAACAAACTATGCCATGGATATGACCATAACACTCGTCATTTGGCCCGAAACCCTAAAATGTTCGTAGGAGATAGCTAATTTTTGTGAACACATTTTCAACACGACGGTCGTATTCCAAGTTTATTATTTTTGGTGTATACTAGGACCTATATAATGACACCACGCGAAGGTCTCGCATCATTTTGTTTTTTTTTGAATTTTTTGGAATTTTCTAACCCCGTTTGAGGAAAAAGTCAACGCGGCGGGCATGACTGTTCGTAGCTAGGGGTTGAATATTGAGAAACTCTTGGTGTATCTATGTTGAAATAGGTACTTGTGTACCTAAAAATGATTTTTGCCAAAAATCATGAGCAAACTATGAGGTACCTGTAGTTCAAATTTGACCAGTTTCCATCTGAATCGGCAGAAACTTCTGTTCTTCAAAAGAGGTGGATGGAAACCTGTTCATATGAAACAAATTGGTTACTTGTGCATATAACATGCTATAGTATTTTCAAAAATTATAGAGCTCAAGTTTTGCAACATATTTATGGTAGGTCCTTCACAAAAAAACCCTTTTTTACACTCGGAACATAGAAAATGCTTTTTTGCTTCAATGAAAAGGAAACATTCCTCCGTCAACATTGTCCGTGCTTCCAAGATGCATGTTTGTGTGTAAGATGGGAACATTTGAACAAACTATGCCATGGATATGACCATAACACTCGTCATTTGGCCCGAAACCCTAAAATGTTCGTAGGAGATAGCTAATTTTTGTGAACACATTTTCAACACAACTGTCGTATTCCAATTTTGTTATTTTTTTTGTATACTAGGACCTATATAATGACATCACGCGAAGGTCTCGCATCATTTTGGGTTTTTTTTTCAATTTTTTGGAATTTTCTAACCCTGTTTGAGGAAAAAGTCAAGGCGGCGGGCATGACTGTTCGTAGCTAGGGGTTGAATATTGAGAAACTCTTGGTGTATCTATGTTTAAATAGGTACTTGTGTACCTAAAAATGATTTTTTCCAAAAATCATGAGCAAACTATGAGGTACTTGTAGTTCAAATTTGACCAGTTTCCAGCGGAATCGGCAGAAACTTCTGTTCTTCAAAAGACGTGGATGGAAACCTGTTCATATGAAACAAATTGGTTACTTGTGCACATAACATGCTATAGTATTTTCAAAAATTATATCTCTCAAGTTTTGCAACATATTTATGGTAGGTCCTTCACAAAAATACCCTTTTTTTAAACTCGGAACATAGAATATGCTTTTTTGCTTCAATGAAAATGAAAACTTCCTCCGTCAACATTTTCCGTGCTTCCAAGATGCATGTTTGTGTGTAATATGGGAACATCTGAACAAACTATGGCATGGATATGACCATAACACTCGTCATTTGGCCCGAAACCCTAGAATGTTCGTAGGAGATAGCTAATTTTTGTGAACACATTTTCAACACAAATGTCGTATTCCAAGTTTATTATTTTTGGTGTATACTAGGACCTATATAATGACACCGCGCGAAGGTATCACATCATTTTATTTTATTTTTGATTTTTTTGGAATTTTCTAACCCCGTTTGAGGAAAAAGTCAAGGCGGCGGGCATGACTGTTCGTAGCTAGGGGTTGAATATTGAGAAACTCTTGGTGTATCTATGTTGAAATAGGTACTTTTGTACCTAAAAATGATTTTTCCAAAAATCATGAGCAAACTATGAGGTACCTGTAGTTCAAATTGGACCAGTTTCTAGCGGAATCGGCAGAAACTTATGTTCTTCAAAAGAGGTGGATAGAAACCTGTTCATATGAAACAAATTGGTTATTTGTGCATATAACATGCTCTAGTATTTTAAAAAATTATAGCTCTCAAGTTTTGCAACATATTTATGGTAGGTCCTTCACAAAAAAACCCTTTTTTTACACTCGGAACATAGAAAATGCTTTTTTTTGCTTCAATGAAAAGAAAAAAAAAGTCTTATATATGATGGAAAATATTATATGGATGTCATATTTGAATTTCTCTCATTTTTCTAATCGATATAGACATATTATATGTCAAATTTTGATTTACGGGTTTATAGATATGAATTTTTCAATATTAAATAGAAAAAGCAAACATGTTAATTATTATTTAAATTCAATATTATTTGAATTCAAATTTATTATTAGTTATTATATTTTATTTAAATAGTTGTTTGAATTCACAAAATAAAAGAGTGTGACATGATGGTCCAAGGGTTAAGGTTAACAGGATTGATTGGATAATATTATCAACAACACATCACTTGTTTCTAGGTAGATCACAGTGAAGAAACTACGAAGTTAAGCGTGCTGGGCCTGGAGTAATCTTATGATGGGTGACCGACCGGGAAGTGTTAGTAGAAACGAGTAATTTAGATTCGAATTAAAAATTGTTAAAGATAAAAAAAATATGACTATAGTGTGATTAAGTGGTTAAACAAGTGAAATAAAAAATCTGCAGAAAAAAATTCAAAAAAAAAAATTCGAAAAAAAAAATTTCAAAAAAAAAAATCTATACGCCGACGGTGACGTATCCAGTATACGCCGACGGTGACGTATACGCCGACGGTGACGCGTATACGCCGACGGGGCAAGAGGCCGACGGGGTGTCGCCGACGGCCACCGTCGGGCACTCCAGACGCCGACGGGGAAGGCGGTTTCGCCGACGGTGGGCCACCGTCGGCGTATACGTCGCGTCCTGTAGTGAGTCCATGTACCTGTACAATAAAGCAAAAGAAAAAAACACACACATCTATGTTGAAGCTACTATGTATGCCTGCCTTTTTGTTTTTGTTTTTAGTAGCATGCACAACTATTTAAATGGTTCTTCCGTAAATAATCCCGTGGAACAAATGCCCCCCTCACCAAGTAGAGTTCGAGCGCAAAGCAAATTGAACTTAACTTGGTGAAGAACCGTTCATTCTTTTTTTTATCCGGTGCACCAAAACTGTGTGCAGCCTCATCATGTACAGCTCTTTGGCAGACGCATCACCATATTTTTCTTGCCGTTGCAATGGAGTCAACGTGGTTAGACATAACAACATACGTGCACATCCCAAACTCTCCTGCAAATCTTCAAGTGAAGTTGAGCTGGAGGAGCACATACGTGCTTGGCACTGCACACATACGTCGCTGGGTCTTCATTATTTGACACCATAAGTTGTCCGCGTCAGTTATGTGGCCTTCACGACTGCCGTGACCATGCCGTCGTGATATAGTGGCAATGAGATTCCATTGATGGCTCGCCACAGTGAGGCATATTTAACCAGTGTTGGCAGGCCTGGAAGGCACATCAGGTGTTTTGGTCTGTCATGTCGCCACCGCGAAAATAGAGAAGTACACCAATTAGTATTCCTCGACACCCCGCGTCGTCTCCCTGGGGGCGACTCGGGCGGGAACCCTAGCCGCCGCCGCCGCGGTCGCCCCCTTCTCCACCACTCCCCCTCGCCGCCGCCGGCTCTGTGTCGCCGAGCAAAGCTCGCCGGCTGCTGGCGGCGGTGGGATCTGTCCCTGGTGCTGCCTCGCCCTTGCGCGTGGCCGTCCAACCGCGTCGATGGCGTCTGGCTGCGCGGGTGGAGCTCCATGTCGTGTCTTCCTCTGAGGTGTGGTGCTGCGCGGGGGCGTCGGGTATCCGCCGCGGGGTGGTGCCTAGGCCGGCTAGTTTTGGTGTAGCCCGCCCCTTCTCCTCCGTTGTGCCACCTCCTCAACCTCCCCCCGCCGGTGGTGGCGCTGGCTGCCGTCCTCCCCGACCCCGATTGGCCCGGTGCTCCTATTTGGTGCTTGATTTTGGCGCTACAGCGTCAGATCTGGTGCGGCTTTGTGGTGTGCGGGGAGTGACTCTTTGGGCTGGTGCATCTCGCTGGTCAGCGTGGTGCTGGGCGGTGTTGTGGCCGCTGGCGGTGTGCTGGCCTCTTGGTCGGCGCCTCTTGGTGGTTGCGAGGATCGTCTTCCTCTTTACTCGGCTATCATCCTGCAGCGGGGGTGCCGCTGGGGCTGGCTGGTGTCGTGGCTTCGCAAATGGCGGCCATGGTGGCGACGCGCTTCCTTCATGGGGGGGTGGTGGGGGGCGTCGTGGCTGGGTGTAGAGCCTCCTCTGTCTCGACATCAGTGTCAGAGGATGTTGTTCCTTCTATATTGGTGTGCCCATGGTTTTGTAGATGGCGGCCATGGATGCGGTCTTCTCTCCGATGTGAGGCAAGCCGTTTCAGTGGTGGTGGTAGCTTCTCCTTGCCAGTTGCTAGGCTCATGCGTCGGATCCTTGATGAAGCTCTATGGTATGTCTGGCGCGGGTGGTCTTCGTGCGTACTCTTGGCTAGCCCACCCTTCGGGTATCTCGGACCCAGGTGGGGTTGGGTTGTCCTCGGTGGTGCTATGCCTTTCGACTGCGGCGACGACCCCCACGTGCGGTGAGGGTCCTTCATGCAAGACGTGCTCTACGGGGTGTCTCTGCATTGTGGTGCCCTTCGACTTCAGCCGGTGGCACAATGGTTTTATGGCATAGACTCTGCCACGCGTGACCTTTCGGCCACACTCACGACAAAGGTGGTGTCGATGCGTTGTGTGGCCTCGGATGCGCGCTGCCGTTCGACTATGTTGATGATGCAGTGTTACGGCTGGGTCTCCGCTGTCATGTCCTGCTGGCTCTGCATTGCGATTGTGCCGCTTGGGCAGTGATGAGTTTTTCTCATCAATCAGTTGTCTCCGAGTTTTCTCGGAGTGACCCCCTTCGTGTTGTGTGTGTTTTTTCTATTATTTCTTTTCTCTTGTACCCCTGTGTAAAGTATGGTTCATTTGAACCTATATTGTAGAGGTTGTAAAACGCCTCATAGGCAACTTTTCAGGTGGGGACTCGTTCCCCCCGTGACCATTAAAAAAAAAAATCTCGCCACCGCAGACTCCATCAGGCGACTGGCGTAAGTGTACGCATATCCTTCCAACCTCCCAGATTACACCTAGATAGAAAAGATGTAAAGAGAAAAGAAGATACACATGGGTATGACCCATGCAAACATGTGTACGTGGAGTTTTTGCACGATGGTCGTGTAAACGCCTTGATGCGTGAAGTTGTGCCTAGATGGCCTGGAAGCGATGACGGAAGCTTGGTCAGGCATCATTGCGTTTAACACGCCACGACACGAGGGCGCGTATATATGCAGCTGGGTCCGGTGCGGAATATCCATCGACACTTGTATCATCTCGGGAACTCGTCTGCAGCTGGTACGGTGCTGGTCGACGAGGCAGTCCATCCCTTGTCTTCATTCTGTAGCGAAACAACATGCCTTGTCCTGAAAACAAAATAAACAAACAAAATTTACTGACCTCGTCGTGACCGCCAAGCTGCTGCGGTGCCAGCCGACTCAATCGGAGGGTTTCACAGATTCACGCTGGCCGCACTGGCGCGTTGTACTGCTCCCTTAATCTTGACGTGTTGATGTGGATGCACGTCTTGAAGCCATGGGCATAGACGGCCAAGGGAAAGGAACATCCTTGGAATTGCCGACGTTGCGCCCCGCGATGATTGCGGGCAGTATCATGGAGGTATGATCATTGCTTTCCATGAGGAAAGTGTTTTTATGTATATGCTTGAGACTGAGGGTCGAAACCAACCAAAGCAAGAACACATCGAAGCAAAGAAACGAGAAAAAAAATGTTTTTGGGGGTGATGTTTTTTAAAATGGTGGCTTTCCCGTTAAACACCAGCTATATGTGTGATATTCGAAAAGGCCGCCGAAGAACTTGTCATCGGGAACCGTCAAAAGGCCATGACGGTTATAACTTGTCCTTCTGTGTACGTGTGTGGAGACATCGTCTTCGAAGATGCTTCCGAAGGCAGTAGAAAGTCATACTTTAGCACATCATGGTACTAAGGAGCACCATGGCTCAATCATGCCCCCAGTGTGATACCCCACGAACCCAGGGACTTGGGCATGGTAGGATGAGAACATATGGCTTTGGGACAATGGCTTGGGGAATTTTCCGTGCCTATGAGGGGTGGTGAACAGCAACCTCCTGCGTTCTTTCCAATGGTGCCCTCCATGCTCGCGACATTCAGATTTGAATTTTTGGAATTCTCAGTATTTGTCCGCTTCTCTGGATTGCTTCTTGGGGCCACTTGAACGGCCATAGACTTCATGAGATTGCTTCAACTTCAGACTTTCTTTTCTTTTCACTTTTTTTTGCTCGGTTTAACCTCTTTTTTTTTTACTCCTTCCGTGTTTTCTCGGGGAACCACCCTAAGAACTTGGAAGGTAACAATTCACCTTGGTGTACTAAAAAACCTTCTAGCACTTTATCTGGAGCTTTTGGTGGCACGCCCCAGCACTGTCACGCGGGTACGCACCAGGTTGGGCAACCCTTTCATGATCTTTTCCTATGGTCTTCCCTGGGGCGTGAGCCTCCGTGAACGTGTGGCCCGCTAGGAAACATGAGGGGTGCGGAACCTCAGCCCAACGAAGTGCCCAAGTAGTCATTTCCACTGCCTCCAGAAGCAAACCCTTTGTACGTGCCGTGCTTTGTGGGTGTAATAGTCGATCCACCTGCAATTTGGCACAATGTGCCGCCCTCCGACAAGTCCTAAGGAAGCCCAATCTTCAATCAGCATCGTGGTGTGATGAGGGAAAGCCATTTTTTTGTTGGATGAGGAAACAAGTATCCATATTATGCAAAGAAAAATGCATTATGGATCCGAGCCGACAGAAAAAGTTTCCTCATTGGAAAAAAGAAGCAAATAAAATGGCAACGAAAGAATCTAAATTTTAGCAAAAGTATTTTTTGAGAGTAGGGCGGGAGGTGTAGGTTCTCTCTCATTCGCACCGGGGAAAGGTAACAGGAAATAATGCGGGCGTGCCAGTGTATGATAATACACAAAAGAAATAACAACAAAAGTGCGGAGAAAGTATTTCATTAATCATTGAGATGACAAATACAATTTCCAGTGATTGCGCTCCGTGGCCTACTAGCGCGACCAGCCTGACCATGGCGATTGCGGTCATCGGGTTCCCGGGGCCTTGTAATGCTCCCACTTAATTACTCCCGCGGGTTATGCCGCGAGACACCTCCGATTAAGCTGTGTGGTCGTCTTCCTCGTCTTCGCTTCACGTCCTGCATGCATGAAGGTATTGTGTGTGTGGGCAGCGGCAGAGCTCGTATCCTCGTCGGTACACGTGCCGCTAAAAGCGTGGCCTTAGCTCCAGCCTCCCTCGCCCTCGCCGTCGCGCCTCGTCGGTCTTTAACAGCGATGATGGTTGTTGTTGAAGAGAGATGATGCAGTCCGTTTCGCAAAAACTTCTGGACGACTACTAGCTTCGTCGGGGTGTGCAAGGGGTAATGCCTCGCACAAGTATTTTGTCGGGAGACCGACGTTGGTGTAAAACCAACTGTCGTTCAAGTTGGCATGGCCGATATGGTCGGCGACCTCGTCTCGCCTAATGCCGTGTTCACGGCAGTCGACGTAGTCAAGGACGCCGTCTCATGGACCCGCGGAGAACAAAATGGCAAAGTGTGGGGATAAACCCTGACGATGATGCGCCGCTACGGGACGCAGTCCCAGCGTGATGAGTTGGTCCTTCATGGAGAGTTACACATGTACGTGGGGCATATACACCGCGCAATGCTGAGTGGCTGAGTGTTGATCATATGCGCCAGGTGAGTCCTTACATGGGTCAGGTGCATGTCTCGGCAACATTTCCATGCATGCCCGAGGCGCATGCAATAGATCTCTTGGCTTGAGTAACTCAGGCATAGCCGGCCTTGCTAGATAGCTCATACGACCATGCATGGCTAAACCATGCACGTACGAAAGTGCCTGTTCCTGGCAGGCGGGCCAACCATGGCCATCATCACGTGATGCCGACAGCTGCGAGAGCGCCTGGATTGCACCTGCACACACAGAGCGCTGCACCTATACGCGGCGCCAGCCGGCTCTTTTCCGCCATCCCTCGGGCCTCGGAAATGCTTAAGTGCACCTGTTACACGGAACACCATTTGATTCATATGTCCACCAAGCATTGAGACACACTGTAGACAAGCTCCATCTTTGAGCGCTCGGGCTGCATCGATCTGTACAACATTGGCAAATTGTTCTTTGGCGCCGTCGTCGTGACTGTCGAGGCTGCACCATGGAACGGGGTTCTTTGTCAACGGCACCAGGCCGGCACGCCGGCGTCTCCGGCTGGCTGCACCTGTACGCCGTGGGTGTCAGGGCTACATGGTGAGTATCTCCTTTACGCTGTCTCCATGCATGAGTGTCGGGTCGGCACATTCGTCGTTGGCAAGCCGTGAGCGTCCGGACTGCACAGGTAAGCCATCAAGCGGAAAGCGCCTATACATGAGGTTGCCTGTTGGTCGTTGTTTACTCGGATTGCGCGACACTTTAGAATCGAGCTCGCCGGCGTCCGGCGTCCGGCCTCCGTCATCCGGAGTTACTCGTGTACGCCGCCACCGTGCCAGGCTGCACCTATACCACGTTGCAGAGCTACACCTATACGTCAGCAGTGAGTTGCTCCTGGAGGCCGCCATCATGAGGGCTGGAACCACACATGTTCGCCGGGCTGAACCTGTACAAGAACAAAGAGGGCAAGGGCGAGTTGGCGCATCCAGCAACCTGTCCACGACGCCGTCTTCATCTGCCACGGCCTCCGACGAACGAGACGCAAGCCAGGCCATGACGCCATCTTCCCCGCGAGCTTTGATGGCGCGACGATCGTCCTGGACGGCGGGCTGCACGTTGGCGAGCTTCCGCGGCGTCAGTGTCGTCTAGCGTATAGGCTTTGTATAGGCTTTCCTCCACCGTGCAAGCCGTGAGGGAGAGGGAAGAAGAGAGATTAAAAATGGTTCTCACCATTGGAGCTGACGTTCAAGCTCTTCATGCTTGCATCCATCTTCTCCCTTGGATGACCACCAGCTGCTATTGTATTTTCTTCTTTCTTGGATGGTTGATGCGTGGGTCTTAGGACGCGGAAATTCCACCCACCTATGCGCGTCCCCGGCCTATCCTGATGGTTGACAAATTGTTTCAGATTCGTGCTGTCCCTTTTGCACAAACAACCTGCACTTGTACACTTCCTCTCCCTAGAGGGAGCAAAATGGACACTGCGCAACTCATGTCAGCATCCAGCATGCAACGCGTCCACATCTCCCTGCCCGTGACCCTCTCTGCTTCTTATCCTCTTCCTCTCTCTCCCGTTCTCTCTTTCCCCAGCCCCAGCCTCCTACAAGCCTCACCGGCCATGGCTTCTTCAGAGACGAGTTAGTCGCCACTGCGGTCCGAGGAGGAGCCGACACAGTGGCCGAGGGAGGATATCATGAGTTTTCATGGCGTGCATCTCGGCAGGACCCCATCTGGAACCAAAAAAAAAAATCCATTCTTTTTTTGTTGGAGATTTTTTTCCTGTTCGTGGAGGTCGTTTCTATTTTTTCCCGATCTGGATTTAGTTAATGCCATTCTTCTTCATGTATATGGAGGGATACTTAGATCTGGATCTAATCCACATCCGACTATTATTCTCTGTCCAAATCTGTTTGATTGACGCTTCAGTGTGTACTAATTTCTTCTATTACCCCAAGCCGTGTGCTGATTTATTGTTTTGTGTTCTTTGACTCGTTTCTTTTCTGCTTGTTTGTTCACGCATGGCTCCTCTTCTAATGCCAAGATAATGCTTCCTATATTACTCTGTTCATGCGAGGTTGTAGTTTCTACTTCAGATTTGCCAATGTCTTATTCTGCCTGAATATGATGGAGTTCCTGCAAGACATCTGTACCAATTATGTACTCCAACATAATTCCATTGGTTGATTTTGAAGTACTAATTGTGCCTCAAATTATGGAATCTAAAAAATTGGAATCTGTAGTTCTGTCAGTGATACTATACCTTAACTGCTAATAACTGGAGAGAGAAACAGACTGCTCCAGATTTTTTCCATCGTTTTGTACAGTATAATGAAATGTAAAACAAACGGTTGCACATTGTTCCTTCATTTGTGAAGATTGGATTTTATTCTTCCATTTTTATTTTCTTATCCCTAGTGAAAAATGGAAATAAACAAATTTAGATTTTTTTTAAGCAGAAAGAAATATGAATATCTTCTTAAAATTTCTGATCCAAACAAACAGTCATTCAGACCTTAAAAATATGCTAAATGTGGGGTTTGTTATGTAAAAGCAAAGGGGCTTATGGACAGGAAATTGATACAGCTTAGGGGGCTTTTGGCAATGTACAAAAGTGAGCGAACGGATCTCAAACAAGTCCTGGACGTGCAAGATAGGCCGGGGACGCGTAACCCCAGGTGGGATTGCATTTTCGGTGGGTCTTACTATGCGATAGTCCTCGCCAGACGCGGTCTCCGCGTCCAGTCGTAGGCTCTTCTCTCTCTACCTCTCCGTCCGTTCCTTGCCTCCGTGGCACCTGGTACATGAGAAAGATAGAGAGGAAAACAGACTCCAGCTACGGTCGCCACCGGCGCATCTACCGAGCCTCCAGCGTCGACGTTGGATGCCTTCTATGACGTCCGGCTAGATGCAATTGCCTCCTCCCAAGGTGATCGTATGAGCGCCCGCGTCGGGTATGTGTATGCATGCGCGTATATGCTCCTCGCTGCCAATGCTCCGATCTGCCGTACGCGTCGCGTCTCCTCCAGCTCCGTCACACCTGATGGTACATGAGAAGCACATATAGAGGGAGGTATGGACTTGGCTTTTCATGTGGGCACCGTCGCCGGGGCGGCACAACCGGCCGGGTGTGCACCGGCCTCCTGCCGATCCAATCGCATGTGGTGCTGTGGGAGGGTCTCGGCTTCCAGGCTCCTTCTACCTCCCTGCCAAGAGCTGGGCGTCTTCCTTACCCCCCCCACCCCCACCCCACCCTAGATGCGACCGCCTCGTCTATATATATAGGCAGAGGCTAGGGTTGTACGAAGCTTCAGCCGTCCGGCCGGTACACATTTTCTTGCGCAGATAGAGATGAAAACGTTCGACTTATCTCTTCCGTCCAAAGTTTAAAATAGCGGGCTATTGCATATAGCCCCGGCGATTTCAGAAGCTATGAAAGTCTATAGCCGGGTTATAGCCAGGCTATAACCATACAACCGTTTTGCTAGAATATTGAAAAATAGGAAAATTTAGACAACATATAATCGTAACAACATAGTCATATAAGATGAATAAACAATGAAGAGTTTAAATAAAACCTATCACCTCACAACAGCAATTTATCAACCAAAGTGATTGACTTGGGCTCCAAAATTGACGGAGGTGACAAATTTTGGACCAAAATTTGTGGTCCCCTAGACGGGATATAGCCGGGCTATATCCATACAGCCGGGCTATTAGCGGCTATTCTCCATATAGCCTCTGAAGGCTCTAGCCGTAGCCCCGAGCCTCTCGGAAGGCTATAGCCTGGGTATAGCCGGGCTATAGCCGGCTATTTAAAACTTTGCTTCCGTCGCCGCGTTTGCGCAAGAAGGTGGTGCCACGAGATAACACGAGGGAGGACGTGTTTGGGTGGCCTGCTGCTGCGTTTGGGAATTACACAGCGAGATCCACGTACAATTCGTTAATGTAGGGGCGAATCCGTTTCCCCCTTGCTAATGGAGTCTGGAAATGTTGGGTGCCAGTCAAGTGCAAAATTTTCTCGTAACTTGTCTTCCAATACAAAATTTGGACTTCAGATCGGAGAGCTAGGCATGGTCTGCAGAATCGCCCGGACGTTTGCATGTTGTGCCTGCAAGAAATTGAGACTACGGACCGTATCCGTGTGCAGTGTGTGTTCACCAGGCAGGTATGATGGAGATGTGTTTCCCGTCTGAGTATCCAGATCACCATCCCGACTATAACAGTTACACTCGAAAAATTGGTGGTTGACAGTTAGGGCAATATTTAGAGACAAACAAAGGAAACCGGTGGACACCTTGATAACCCTAATCACCTGGTTGACTTGGAAACAACGAAACGCAAGGGTGTTCCACAAAGACCGGCAAATCTGCAACAAGGAAGCTCTAGCTATGAGAGTTCTTGACGAGTTGAAGAGTTGGGATCAGGCTGGAGCGGGAGTCGGAGCTTTGCTTCGCGAGTAGTCTCTTAGGTGTGGAGTGGAGTGTGTTCGAGAGCAAGGTTGCATGTAACCGTCGCTGTCATAACTGCTTGTATCACTATCTTTTTTCTTTTATAAAAATCAGGTATGCAATTGCATACCCATGAAAAAAAGTGGCTATGCTCACAAGTCACAACCACTCCACTTGTCCTCGTGTCGAGGCCAACAAACGGAGCCGCCTTGCTGCCCTACAACACGGATGTCGGGGGCTCAGGCTGCTACCACTTCCGTAGAAGTTATTCGGTGATTAGCATTATTTTCCTTTTTCACATGACCGTCTCCAAGTCTGTGGAATTGGTACTAATATCAGGCAGAAATAGGAGTATTTTTACACGAGAAAAATAAATCAACACTCCATAACCAAATTATTACTAAACTTTTTTCACACACGTCATGTTTTATACTTGAAAATTTACAAGAATATAAAATAAAATAATATTTAATTCGTGACTGCCGATAGAGATGCAGTAAAGGAGTATCTAGTTCCATTGAAATTTCTTATAAATTTAGAATTATAGTTGACTACGAAAATATTTGATACTTAAATTGTGGAGCTGTAATTGACGAAGTGCTACACCGTGCAAGCACCTTCTGTAAATATATTACATTTGCATCAATGAGACACACATGGCATTAAGTTATTGGTGGAACCAGGACACCACATTGAACCGCGTTCCTATGTGTGCGTGAGCTCTCGTTCGGCGTCCTTCTCTTACTTCGTTTGCCATTTCCTGTTCTTCCCCAACCCTTCCCCTAAGACGACGTAGGCAACACCGTCGCGACGGAAAACAAACCGTCGATACAAGGCGACGGAGCATTGGACTTAAACAGGCTAGGTGTCAGGTAGGATGTCAGGGACGGAGAAAAAAGGGGTGCCTGGGGGGTAGAAAGGATGGCCGAGGCAGCGCCGGACCGGCGGAAGGCAGGTCCGTGAGGCGGTGATCAGTGGTTCGATCAACAGTGGTGTGTTTCTTCCTCCCGACGCCCTTGTCGTTTTGCGGTCGGAAAACCGCGTGAGCGCTCCCTGGCGCGAAGAATAGAATCACCTGATAAAACCATCCAACGAACAGTCTTGTTCTAAATTCTGAAAAGGGGATACTCTATAAAGAATATAGCACTACTAGTTAAATGCCCGTGCGTTGCCACGGGTGACGCAAGTTAATGATTCACATATTTCTTAATTAGCTGTATGGTTTTTGGGATCTGTAGAAGTTGTAGACTCCATGATACATGTTCCCCTCCATTAGTATTGAGGCTGCAAAATATAAAGAGAATCCACCAGCCGAAATTTTAATCAATTCAAAAATCCAATTTAACCGTGCGTTTCAAGGGGGGCGGACATAACAACCCAAGTGATGTTATGCTGACAATGTATGGATGTAGAGCATGATAATTCCTGGCCGAAACATCCATGCAAAACCCAGCCGAAATAACCATATGTATTGATGGTGTCAACATGATAATTCTAAGCCAAAACATCATCATAGCTTTATCTTGACATACAACTATTCAAGTCCAGAGAACTTTAGCTACTTAGATCAAAATAGAGTACCAGGATCACTACACCACTTGAACCATGTTCCACGTTAAATACCAAGAGCACTTGTCATCATTACATAAAGTGTTAAATTATCCCCGTGTATACATTGGTGCATTCTGGGTGGTTTGTACGTCATATTGATCATCTCCAAACATGGTACTCCTTGCTCCGCACGCTCCTCTTCTTCCAGTTCCTCTGCCAGTATTGTCCTCATATCGGGGTGCATCGTCATCCTGTCCCCTTGCTCTACCTGCTCCTGTTGATCAATAAAATCAACCATGGAAGGCTCCGTTCTTACCGAAAGAGAACAATATGGGAAAGAAAAATAATCTACATGGTCACAGAATAAATTGGCTTCAGGTTGGTAACACCGATGAGGAGGGGATGCCCTCAAAGATGAGGAAGGCAAAGTTCTCTGGTCAGCTTGGGGACAAACTGATCACTGTATAGTCGCCAAAGTTCAAAAAGGTTAAAATGTAGATATATCATATTAGCATTATTACTTGAGCACCAATATTCCAGCAATTAAATATAGATGAGCATAGGCAAACTCAAGTTACAGCTGGAAAAAAATCGCAACAACAATGTTGTTCTTGATTCTGCTCTCGGTGTTAAGTGTTAACGCCTAAGCAAGCTAGTAAAATTTTGTTACCAAGAGAACACAAGCCAACTGGAAAGTAAACACATTGAGAAGGTATGGAATTCAGCGAAGATACCAAATAATGGAAGAGTGATACTTATCGGTGCAAGACACTGGATATTACAAGAATTCTAAACTTAGCATCTACAAACTGTTGTCATGTGTGATACTTATCGGCACAATAAAATACATTTGGTGATCCAGATCAATATATTAAACTGGAACAAGGTGTTCAGCAGCTTTATTTATAGCAGAACACCACTCCTGATCAATCATGAAGAGTAGGATCGATCTAAATATTGCAAAAGGAAAACCCTCGATACAGTATTATGGAGCCTCGGATTTAGCTCTCGTGTAAACCATCCCATTTAATTTAAAACTTGAAGACATGGCCGCATATTATTTGAGCTGCCGATTAGTCGTTGTATTGTCGCGGAGACGTTTTCTCAAAATCACGGAGACTCGCGACTATACAACGACTTTTGGTGACTATACATCGACTATACAGCGAGTCGCAGCCTCGGCGACTTGACTCGACTCGGCGACTCAAAAACCATGATGGCCGTGAAAGCCATCATGTTGTCTCTTCCATCCAAGGTAAATGCAATTGTATTCAATTTTTCCTCCAACATACAGATTCTTCAGCGACAACACAGGAAGCAAAATATTCTCAAGGTAAAAATAATAATGTACTGCAGCAAGTACAGTGACTCGCCAAAAAGATAAGAAGCCAATCAGAAACAATAGAGTCCTCATCTACAATTGCTGGTATATACTTGATAGGGTTGATTTTTTTCAGCTACAATAAGAAATTCATAATGTTGAGTTGCACTGTATAATTCAAACCAAAATGAATAAATGTAAACATAGAAGGTACTCCTTGCAGCCCCTTTTATAGAAATCAATATATTATGGACGGGAGGGGCTAGAAGATAACCGTGGTTGCAAAAGCATGCACAGAACCTACACAACCACCGTATCTACTGGCTGAAACCAACGAAATCATAGCAAAAGCTTGAAAAATGAACTCCCAAAATAGAATACAGCGAACAGATGGGGTGCAACAGGCATTGCAATTACATTATCCATCCAGCCAAGATTTTCATCTTCAAAGTTGGTGCATAAAGTTTATTTAGCAGACTAATCTAATGTCTGGGAAGTAATAATACATAAATAGGCATCATGAAGCAACATGTATCGTATATAAACTCAACTGGAACACATTACATTCCTTGCATCAACTCTGGCCATCCCCTTATTTTAATTCCCCGCGATTGCAAACCCCGAAATGAGATGACTGTTATAGTTAGTACACAAAATAATATCATGTAATTTGATTAATTACCTGAATCTGTCCGAGGATTGATTTCCTTGTACTCATAGTCCACACTTGCATCATAGAGAGAGAGAACAAAAGGATATGAAGATGGCGCTCAGGTTGCTGTTTCCATTTTACATAATTAGTTTGCTGGATTGTAAGAGCCTAATTTTTTTCATGCCTGAATTAATTTTTCTTGTTGGCAGCATGATAATTATACATCTTCAAAAACTCTAAGGAGCACCATACACCTGACTGCATTAGCTCCAGCATACTCTAAGGGACCAGCAGAACTTTTAAGCGTTGAAAAAACAGAAGCATGTCCTTATCCAAAATTATTTTCAAACATGACGAAAAATATTTGAGTTTCATATCCATATAATTGAGTCATTACTACATGAATCGTGTAGAACCATCACAATGCAAACAATATTCCGAACATGTCATGCAAGGCACTAAAAGAACACGTGAAACGGGGAAACTCCAGACCTTAGGCTATCTTTTAGTAAATATGTGATCACGCATGAGAGGGGAACTTTCATGCATTACACATTAGACATTGCCATCACACATCGGGGAAATAAGCTAGATGGAAAATCATTTCAATTCTAGTTTTGGAATGTTGGACCGTGCTCCTGACTCCCATTGATATCACACATCAAAATCTAGCCGAGATTACCCTCCTACGCACAAAAACCACCTGTACCACTCCTGATCTGATTCGTTCACCAGGAAAGCAGGAACATTCTCTAAACAAAAAGGCGATGACAGCGAGATGGGGACGGGCTCGTATTGACCTGCGCCTTAGCAGTAACTGAAACTATTCTCGCCTCAATCTCCAAGGTGCCCCATCAGCGGCGAACTGGACGTGCCCACCGTGGAGTGGCCAATCGTACATTACCTACAATTAGTTAATACCTCAAGTTCAGTTAAAGGACAAAACATAATAGCTCAAATGCCATGTGTACAACGAGAAGGTCACAATCATTAAAAGAGCTCGTATTCATCATCAATTTATCCAGCACAAAAATGTTCAAGTATTTTTAATAGTTATGTTATGGGAAAATTGCTTTCCTACAGAGAACAAACAAGTAAACCTCGAAGCCTTTCTATTGTTTTTCATCTTTACTATAACTATTGCTCATGCCCAACACCTCTCCCAAATCAACCAAAATCAGGTAGCATTCAAACATGCAATTGTGCTTAGTATTCAGTACCTCAGTTAAACGATTGACATATCAATTAAGCTGCCTATACAATTGTGTTGCTACAGATTAGTCATTATTTCAAGCACATCATCCTTGACATGTATATGGTAGACGTATGATATCCTGAACAAAGAAGATACATATATGTAATCCCCACAGAGAGGATTAGCAGCAAGAAGAAATAAGGAGGCTGGGAAGGATCTCTTCTTAACTGGCATAGATCTGGTAGCGCCGCACCTCCATGTCCTTGTCCCCAATGAGCAGCTCCAGCTTGGCCTCGTCGCACCTCTTCAGCCAGGCCTTCGTTGTCCGCATCTGAAACCCTCGTAGCGAAGGAGGGAATCCGGGCAAGCCAAGTCATCCATCACCTCGTCCAGGCTGGCCAGGAGGAGGCCGTCGCGGGCGACCCAGAACTCTTGCTGGATCTTGGGGACCGCCTCGACGTGCATGTGATTCCTGCGGAGGATGGCCACCTTCCGGTTGTTAATGCACAGCCACCCAGGCGGGCCATCGCCAGCTCACGCCGGCGAGGCACCGGCGGCGGACATGGAGTTGCGCATCCCGTCCCGTCGGCGGCCGTTGTCGCCCTGGAGGAGCAAAACCTTCCCTCCAATCGTCCTAATTCCTCCCCATGCTCCAAGGAGGCCGCCGGGTTCATCCTTTCCCACGCGGCCTCGGTGGTGAGTGGCGCGTCGGGGTGAAAGGTGGGAGTGGGACTACCAGAGCAGGGGCGGCCGGAGCAGGGGTGCCCGGAGTCGGGGCGGACGGAGCAGAGCCGGAGTAGGGGTGTCGCTCCTAGACCGGGAGATGCGGCGGGGTCAGAGTAGCAAGCAATACCTTTGTTCGATGCGCCCTCCTGCTCCAACCTCGGCAACACCAAGCGGCCGTGGGAGTCGGCCTGCACGAGCGGCGGCGCCGTGGGGCTCCACTTCATGTCGAAGACGCCCGCGGTGTGGAGCAACCGGTGCCGCCGGGACTCTCCTCCATATTCGATTTGCCGGAGCCGCCAGATCTGGCTGACGCGGCATAGGGATTCAGGACCGCTGATTGATTTCTCTTTTACTGAGGGGTAAAATACAAATGTTGACGCTACGTCGGAGATTTTCGTGAGGGGTTGGACGAAGCCGGAGAAGATAAGTTGTTAGCGTCAGCTTATCCCGATCTGTAAGTTTGAAATTTTGTTAGCTCCACGATTAGTGGGTGTGTATACATGCAGCGGTCAGTTGCGTTGTTAAGATAAGTTATTAACAGCTCCACGATTAGTGGGTGTGTATGCACGTAGCAATCGTTTTTTGTGGATGATAAACTTACACGTTGAAGGGGTGGCATTAATGATGTAATTAATGTGTTGTAATTAGTGTGGGATGGCATTCCTTTTGTAATTTCGTTGAAGTGTGACACCACCGCCACAGCAACCTTAATAGTAAAGATACGTTTCTTTAATTTTTTTTTAGTGATTCTTCAATATAGGTTGTGTTTTATATTTGAAACTTGGCAGGCCCATGTATTCGAAACATTATTTTCAGCCCAGTAGTGCATTGTTCCGGGGGAACTTTAAAATAATCCCAGGCTAAACTGTACGCTCGAGATCGATCCAGCCATCGTGACCATTTCCTCCCAATAAATAGCAGGTCCTCCGTGACCTAGGGTTAGGAATGCCGGCGAGGTCCGCTCCAGACGACGTTTGCGGCGGCGGCGGCGGCGGCGGCGGCGACGGCTGCTGCGGCTAGTCTCCTTCTTCCTAAGAGCCATCTATCCTACCGCGAGATCCTGTTCGTGCGGTTGCTCCTCTCAGCAGAGCGGCCCAGCGGTAATTTCCAACACGCCATTTAATTCAGGCATTCTTGATTCCAGTTGCAAACTGATTAACTCGCTGACTCTTTGTTCTAGTGGAAGAGATTCACCGTTGCAGGGTTGTTTGCAAAAAAAATGCCATCACAAAAAAAGAAAAAAAACTCAGATGCATAACCAGTTCGTGCATCTGCATTGGTGACACGCAGATAGATCAGTCAACTCTGATAGACAAACCAAGAGGATGGTGAGATCCAGATCGAAGGTGTCACGGGAGCTTCACCTTCTACCCGCTGTAAGAAACACCATGCCTTTAGCTGAATCTCACAATTTCAACACGAAGAATGACTAATGAACAAAATACACTCTGAATTGCATTTTATTTTATTTTGAAACGAGGCTCGACTTGACTGATTATTTCATTCTTGCAGGATGTTTTGCGCGACATACTATCACGGCTATCGCTCAAAGAAGCCGTGAGGATGAGCGGGCTTTCTCGTGAATGGAGGTGGCAAGGGATTTGCCACCCGGACCTCGTGTTCACACGAGACACCTTATTTGGAAGTAATAAAACTAGGGATACTAAACTGGAACCTATGACCGCCGAATTCATCACGATAGTGGATAACGTGTTGCGCCCACTGTGGTCTACTTTCACTACGGCTACTACGACGGTGGATAAGTTTGTTGTCAAATTTACACTGAACAGACATCATAAACATCACATCGATAAATGGATCGACTTCTCCATCGCGTCCATGGCGAAGCACATAGGTCTTGATCTCTTTGATCGGAGCGAGAGTGAAGATGACAAGTATACCTTCCCGTTGTGCAAACTCACTGGGCAAAAAGGCTCTGGCGTCAAGTCTCTTGATATGGCTTATGTCTGTTTAAAGCTTCCCCCTAGTTTCTGCGGGATCACAAATCTTAAGAAACTCAGCCTACACTACGTGTCCATTCATGCGAGTGATCTCCAATGCATGTTGCTAAGCTGTGGTCTTCTTGAGAGTTTAAGCTTGGAGCGATGCCCCTTGTCAAGTCTGTGTGTGAGTCAGGAGCTCTGCAAGTTGCAGCACTTAAGCGTCCGCGAGTGTGGGGTGGGAATCATACAATTGGAAGCCCCAAACCTTACCACATTTGATTTTGATGACTGTCTAACAGAGATTGTGCTTAGTGGATCTTCCAAGTTGTCAGAAGCAACATTTATGTTCACGAATGATTCGTACGACCTGTGGTGTGATGAATTCGAGTATATCATGACTCAGCTTCCAACTTCTGTTCCTTATGTGCATAGGCTGTTTCTACATATGGTTTTTGAATACGAGGTTTACGCTGTCCCTTATTTCATTCTCTTTTTTTGTCATCACATATCTACATTTGGATGCATGTTGATCTGTTAGACTTTCCACCTCGATCCGTCTCTTATTTGTTGCTGCTGTGCACTGTTTCTGTTCCAGGTGCAAAATTTCAGAAAATCTCAAGACACTTTCCTCAATCTGACACATCTGAACTTGAACATTAATCTTGAAAACAATGACGCGGATACTGGCTGGGATAGGGGGTTGATTAACCTCTTCGAATTAGCACCCATGCTAGAAGAACTAGAACTGCATGTAAGTGATTCAATTGTTAATCATAGTAATTTTCTTTATTTTTATTTTAGATCTCTATGGTATATGTATAATTGAAATTAATGAAATGCTTGGGCACACGTGTATGCAGATAGATTGCTATAAATTGCGCCTTCGTGATAGGGCAGTGGCAGCTCTTCCAGGCCCTCTGCATCGCCACCTCAGGAGTGTCCATATTACTGGATTTAGTGATTTTGTCGGAGTAGCCGAGCTGACGCTATACATACTTGGGAATGCCACTGCGCTCGAGCGTATGGTAGTAGATCCAGGGGTATTGATGGACTATGTATATACCGGTCAATTCTTGTCAGTCAGCAGGGCTAGTAGCAGCCCGAAGCTTGTTCGATCAAGGTTTACCAAGTATGAGCAGCTGTGCAGGGAGTTTGCGAGAAAACATCTTGACAGAGAGGAGTTTCGTCACATCCTCACCATCATATGAATAACAACTCTAGGGCTTGAGATCTTGTCTGTAAGAGCGGATGCTTGATGGATCAACGTGGCGCAGGCGCTTGTTTTATGTTCCACCCGAAGCTCTGTGAAGTGAAGTGATTTCAGAATCTGGCATAACAGAGACATGTTTAAGGTGAATGATGATTTGAAACAACTAGTGCATGCAAGCCTTGAAATTCAGTCGTGTCTACTATAGTCTGTTTAATGTGCGTTATACTTTGGTTCTGTGATCTGTTTTTTTTTTTCTGTCCTTGGTACTACAATGAACTGAGTGTGTACTTTGACTCCTATGAAATCAATGAGCTATTGTCCCTTACACTATGCAACAAAAGGTGTGGGCACAAATCATAGGTCGTGGTTCATTCATCTTATATGCCTCAGTTCATTTCACTACTTACGTGTCTTTGTTTATTCTTCTTCTCTCCCTTATCATTGCATTTCTATTTATTTTTTTGGTGACAAGGGAGCTTTGCAGAGCAATAACAGTCAATACAATCCGAGGCAACAAAAGAGAAAATACCACCTGTGACCTCAGAAACTAAACATGAATGTACAGAACGCAAATCTTGCCGGTTCTCTGTGTTCTTATATCATTGACCGTCCATTCAGGAATGGAGTCAAGCAAACCTTTTTAGTCAGTAGTCAGTACCTCTGAATCTTCTTCTAGGCCGATTTCTAGCAACCATTGGCCGGTGTCGTGGAAGAAAGAACCATCAGATTTAAGTATGACCCACCCTTCACTTGGTTTTATCAGAGTTTTTTTTTTTTTTTTTTTTTTTTTTGCAAGGTAATACGATCTCATTCATAAGATAAAAATCCGGTTACAAGACACGTAAACACCGACATTACAATACTGAAAGGATAGAAAAATCTTATGCAAAAAACCATCGCATGTCCCTCTCCTTCGGCACCACCGAAGCAACCACCAAGAGAGAGTAGACAGATCACCTCTTCACTTGAGCTCGACGCGGTTCCTTCGCTGATCTGCAGCTTTACGGACCTCCAAAGTAGTTTGCCAAAAGCAAAACTATTATCGTTGAACGAATCAGACCGGGGCAACGTGTCCCTGGACACGCCATCGAACTCCAGACCTGGCATCCCCGCACGACTACAACGTCGGAGAAGGATACCAGAACTGTCAGCCTCCAACCACAAATCCAGCACAAGATGCACCATCTTCCAGCTATCAACTGCGCAGGCAACCGTCTGCGCGTACTCCCGGACGACCAATCCTCCCTGCTCCACCATGACGTCGGAGACAACGCCACATCAACGGGGACAGAGCAGAAGGAGAGACACACCTGATGGGATCGCCGCCACCGCCTCGCCGACACCATCCATGAACTCTAAAGCCACCGATCTGAAGGATCCGCAAACACACGATGCCATCAACTCTGAGACGTCGCTATGAGGAACGACGCCGGTGTGGGAGTAGAGTTGGGGCAGATTTATTCGTCGCGACGCCGCTCCCACCACCCCAACGGCGCACCACGATCTACAGAACCAACACCTAACTACAGAGCGGAGGAACGAGATCCCCCCTCCCTCCTGCCGTCGGAGCAGCAGTCGGAGGGAGAGGGGACCAGCGCGCCGGCCGGTGAAGATCGGTGGTAGGCGGTCGTGCCCCTAGTCGCCGCTCCTGGCGGCTAGGTCACGGAAAAACTCCACTTATCAGAGTTTTTCTGCTGGGCCTTCTTATCTCCTGTTTCAGTATCTATTTAGAGATACATTTTTCAGGTTGCGAACAGTCGAGGTAGCTTTGCAGGAACACCTGTAACACCGTTAGCATCAAAGGTGTCAGGCACACCAAAGCAAAGGATGCATTACTACGAGGGACGTTCTTCCAAATATTTTCTGAAATAGAAACATTTTATTGATTCTATGCTGTACTTGCAACTTGCTACTCATTTGCGTCGACAATGATATAGCCCACACGAGTACAATAAGGAAAGTACGGAAGCAAACATCTTGATAATAGTCTCTCTGTCGGAGCACACCCACCTCTGAATCTTCTACCAGGCAGAGAAGACAGCTGCACCTGTATGAGTTCTAGCGACTGCCCAAAGCCCCAAACTAGTTCCTCGTGGCCGTTTAATACTAGGCAACTGTTTCGTACTAGGTTAAATCCTGGATGGAAGAGGAGTAGTATCATCGAGGGAGTAGCAAATCTGGTTGAACGCGGCGACGTGATCCTCGGCGACTACCATGTTGAGCTGGACGGCGCCGTCGATCACGGGGGGACGAGACCAACACCATGATCCCCTCTGTTGGTATGTAGGGCCCCAGGAACACGGAAGGCGGGCCGGTGCCGAAGTCGAGGTGATGCAACCTGAAGCCGAGCCAGCTGGTGACCTTGATGTCCGGACAGAGCATCTTGCGGATAGTAGACGACGACCTCGCTGCACCGAGCTCCTTGTCGACCGCCAACGCGCCGAAATCCACGAACAACTGGACGTACTCGTCGTCGATACGAGCTACGGCGTCGCGGATGGCGCCCACGACGCCGGCGTAAATCAAGCCCAGCACGTCCCGGGCCAGCAGCACCATGTTCCCGAAGAAGTTGACGGGCACTGGAGGGTTGGCTCTGTGATAATCCAGGAAGCGATGCCTTGGCCTCGGCATGCGTGCGTGTTAATATAGCCAACTGGCAATTGTTTATTACACGGGAGAGATTACAGGAGGTTTGGAGATAAAGAGATAAACGAAATAAGCACCTAACCGATGTACCTTATCTTGGCATTGAACGATATACAGAAATATCTAACACCCCCCTTAATCAAAACTTGTATAAGTTTAGATTATGCTTAAATGCTTCAAGCTCTCTTGTTGGCAAAGGTTTTGTAAATCCATCAGCAACTTGGTCTTTAGAGGAAATAAACCTTATATCAAGTAATTTTTGAGCAACTCTCTCACGAACAAAATGAAAGTCTATCTCTATATGTTTGGTTCTTGCATGAAATACTGGATTAGCAGAAAGATAAGTAGCTCCCATATTGTCACACCATAAACAAGGAGTATCTTTGATCTTAACACCTAGTTCCTTAAGAATAGTTTCAATCCATATTACCTCTGTTGTTGCATTGGCCAAAGATTTGTATTCTGCTTCAGTACTTGATCTAGACACTGTGGCTTGTTTTCTAGAACTCCAAGAAATAAGATTTGGTCCAAAAAAGACTGCAAAACCTCCAGTTGATTTTCTATCATCAATGCAACCAGCCCAATCTGCATCAGAAAAAACACTAACCAGTGTAGATGCAGACTTGCGAAAAGTAATACCACTGGTAATAGTATCCTTAATATAATGAAGAATTCTTTAACTGCTGTCCAATGTACTGAAGTTGGGGCATGGAGAAACTGGCAAACTTTGTTAACTGAGAAAGATATATCAGGTCTTGTCAATGTTAGATACTGCAATCCACCTACAATGCTCCTATATCGAGTGCTGTCCTCAGAACCTAAAGGTTCTCCTGCAAAAAAGGGAGAGTGGATCCGAAGCAGATAATGGTGTAGAGAAGGCTTTAGAATGATCCATTCCCACTTTTGCTAGTAACTCATTTGCATATTTTTCTTGAGTAAGCACAATACCATCTCGAATTCTTTTAACCTCAATTCCAAGAAAGAAATGCAAATCACCAAGATCTTTGATAGCAAAGTGAATATTAAGATCATGAACCAATGTATTTATAGCTTGAGTTGAGGACCATGTGACTATGATATCATCCACATAAATGAGAACATAAGTTGTGATACCTGACTGATTATAAATGAATAATGATGTATCTCCCTTTGATGGCAGAAAACCCAACTCTTGTAATTTTTGACTGAGTTTAGAATACCATGCTCGTGGAGCCTGCTTGAGTCCATAGAGGGCTTTGTCAAGTTTGCATACGTGGTGAGGCATATGTACATTTTCATACCCAGGAGGTTGCTTCATGTATACATCCTCTTCCAGAACACCATGAAGAAACGCGTTCTTGACATCGAGCTGACGTAGGTTCCAACCTTGTGAAACAGAAACAGACAGAACAAGTCGTATAGTGGCAGCTTTAACAACAGGACTAAAGGTATCCTCATAGTCTATCCCAAATCTTTGTTTAAATCCTTTAGCTACAAGACGAGCTTTATAACGTTCAATAGAACCATCTGGATTTTTCTTTATACGGAAAACCCATTTGCAATCAATAATGTTTTTGTTACCAAGATGAGGGGATACCAAATGCCATGTTTCATTCTTCATCAATGCATCATACTCATCATCCATTGCTTGACGCCCTTGTGGATCTGCTAAAGCACTCTGCAATTTTGTTGGTTCCCTTGCAGTACACACAGACAAATCATAGCAAATAGTGCCGTCAGTCCAAACTTTAGGTTTTTTTATACCCTTTTGGAGCCATGTCCGTGCCACAGGAGAAACTGCAGACGGAGACGCCACAGGAGATCCCTGCGGCCTGTGTGGCATCTGCAGGTGTTCTTGATCGGGTGCAGACGATCCTGCTGCGCCGAAATCGAGGGGACCAGGCGACAGCGAGGGGCGTCCGGATTCGCCAGCGCACGCGCGGTCGGGGAGCCACGCGACGCTGCGGGAGACCGGGACAATGATTGTGCGCCAGAGCTGGCCCCTCCCGAATCTGCATGGAAATCAGGAGAGTCAGGCGCATGCACATGCGGGCTGCTGTGACCAGGCGAATCTGCCTCGGATCCAGCGTCTGATCCTTGCAGCGAATCCTCCTCGGGATCGGCGCTGGTCTGTTCGTCGTTTTGTGACATACGACCAGACTCTGTTTGAGCTCCGTTTGAGCTCGTTTCTTCACCGTTTGCTGCCAAATTTTCACCAGGGGCCTGCATATGACTAGGAGAATCCAAGAGAGTTACAGTATTAGGCATAAGATCATCTGTATTTGTACCCTCGTGATATGGTGTGAGATGTTTAGGAAGGAGTAAGATTTCTTGGCGTAAAAGTGCACCCGCATTTGGATGGAGGGAAGCAAAGGGAAAATGATTCTCATCGAAGACAACGTCTCGGGACACATAAACACGACCAGTGGAAATATCTAGGCATTTAACCTCTTTGTGACGTGGACTATAGCCAAGAAAAACACACTCCTTTGATCTAAAAGATAATTTGCGAGAATTATAAAGACGCAAATTTGGCCAGCAAGCACATCCAAAAACACGAAGATGTTTGTATTCAGGTGGAACTCCTAAGAGACGCTTAGCAGGTGTGGTATTATTAATGACTTTACTAGGCATGAGATTAATAAGATATGTGGCAGTAAGGAAGGCTTCATCCCAAAATTTTAGAGGCATAGATGCATGAGCTAATAAGGAAAGACCAACTTCAACAATATGACGGTGTTTGCATTCAGCTGATCCATTTTGTTGGTGTGCATGAGGACATGATACATGATGTGAAATTCCAATGGACTGAAAAAATGGATGAAGTTTTTCATACTCTCCTCCCCAATCGGTTTGGACAGTGATAATTTTTTTATCAAATTTTCTCTCAACAAGATGCATAAAATTGCGAAAAACTTCAAACACATCAGATTTCTTTTTGATTAGGTAGATCCATGTAAACTTGCTGAAATCATCGATAAAGCTCACATAATAATTATGACGACCTACAGAAGTGGAGGCTGGACCCCAAACATCAGAAAAAATCTGTTGTAAGGGCATAGTGGACACACTTGTGGAAACATGATATGGGAGTTGATGGCTTTTAGCCCTTTGACATGAATCACAAGTAGACTCTAAGCTAGTTGATTTCTCATAAGGAAGAGAAAATTTATTCAATATTTGTTTAACAACTAAAGAGGATGGATGACCTAATCGATGATGCCACCGTTCTGCTGAAGGCTTGGTGGCAATACACACTTGCTTGGAAGTAGAGGATGATGAGACAATGGGGTAGAGACCTCCTTCACATGTGCCCTTAAGAAGAATTCTCCCGGTGGTGCGGTCCTTTATGAAAAAATGCCAAGGGTGAAACTCAAAAAATGCATCATTATGAAGAGCAAATTTATGAACAGAGAGGAGATTTTTAGTTGCACATGGCACATGGAGGATATTTTGTAGATGAAGATCACGATTATGGGTAGTAATACAAGATTGACCAATATGACTAATATGCATACCTTCTCCATTTGCCGTATGTACCTTGTCATTTCCGGGGTACTTGTTGTGTATCATCAGATTCTGAAGGTTGGAGGTGATATGATCCGTTGCTCCGGTGTCGGGGTACCAATTGGTGTCCACACCATAGGCATGAACAACATTGGCACTCTTCTCTGGCTCACGCTCGCGCTCACGCTCGCGTTTGTTATCATCAGCGTACCTCCACCAACATTCCTTGGCCGGATGACCGTGCTTTTTACAGATTTGGCAATCAATATTGGTGTATTTCGAGGGCGGGCGATCACCATGGTTGACACGATCACCACCACTGCCTTGGCGCCAGAACCCCGGGGTTGGGCCGCGATCACCCCCTGCTTGGCCTTGCCATCCGTTGCCTTGTGGAGGGCCCGGCGGCTGCCAGCCCTGCGGAGGACCAGACTGCCAGCCCCGTGGTCCGCGTGGCGCGCGATCACCGCCCGCTCCAGGCCAGCCGCCGCCACCAGATCCATGCCAGTTGCCGCCGCGATCACCACCTCCATATCCAGACCAGCCGCCACGATCTGCCTGGCCTGGCCATCCACCATTGCCGCCACCGCCATGATCATCACGATCGGAGCGCCAATAGCCATCTCCTTGCGCTTGACGGCGATCACCACCGCCATAGCCACCATCTTCTACTTTCTTCTTCTTGTAGTCACCGCGGTCACCACCGCGGTTTGCAACATTGGCCGAGGACTCAAACCCCTTTTGGCCACCTCCTGTCAGCATCTCCTGCCGAGTGTCGTGTGCCGCGAGTAAGCCATGGAGATCACTTACGGAGCAGGAATCCATGGCATTAACCGCAGAAACCAAGCCATTGTATTCTTCGTCAAGTCCATTAAGGATGAACTCGACTAGCTCCTCGTCTTCAACATCTCGACCGGCTGCGACCGCATCTTCGAGACATACTGATCTGCTGTCAGATTCAACTTCTTGGTGTTGGAGAGACCACCCCGAAGGCTAGTCCTATTCGCCTTGGACTTGGATGCAAACATCTGCACGATGAGAGCCCAAACCTTTGCGGCATGCTCGAGCTCGAGGAGAGGAGGTAACTCAAAACTCGTTGATCCCTTTCAATCCAGACGTCAAAGGCGGGGTTGTTAACTCTTGTTTCCTTGCCATCCTTCTCCACCGAGATGAACTCCGGCGGGGCGGCTTCACTGCCGGTGATAAGGCCGAGCATCCGTGCGCCACGCAGCGCCAGCATGACCTGGGCCTTCCACAACAGGTGGTTTGCCCTGGTTAGCTTCTCCGATGGAGGCTGCCCAAGACCCTGCAGTGACGATGCAGATGAAGCCATGGTTGGGTTTCGGAAGGGTGTTTGATCTAGGTATTTGGTGTTCGATCTAGGTATTTAGTTGTGTGGTTTTTTCTCGATGTCACGGAAGAGACCGCTCTGATACCATGTGATAATCCAGGAAGCGATTCCTTGGCCTCGACATGCGTGCGTGTTAATATAGCCAACTGGCAATTGTTTGTTACACGGGAGAGATTACAGGAGGTTTGGAGATAAAGAGATAAACGAAATAAGCACCTAACCGATGTACCTTATCTTGGCATTGAACGGTATACAGAAATAGCTAACTGGCTCTACCCCTGCAGTCCACGGACACAGTGGTATGGATATTAGGTTTGCACTGTAACTTTTCTTCTGCTGCAGACGATCGACACAGCCCATTGCTACGCTCTATGATCAATGTGAGATACCTTTTTTTTTCTGAAAAAAGGGTGGGGTCAAAGAACCCAGAACTGCATTTGGATCAACACGTGACAGGTACAAATTTCATACAGGCACCTTTCGTCTATTGCACTAGAAGACCTAATATTCGAAGAAAGGGCCTGCAAAATTACAAAGAACGTCAAAGAACAAAAAGGTAAAAAGCAATCCAGTCTTAGAGCTTCCTCGCCACTCGTCGCGGAGAACGGAGCACCTTGGGACACTCGGACTCTCCCATCCGGCAAATGACCTCAGACACCGGCAATCTTGAAGTCTCATGGGACAAACCATTTGGAAACCAGTCGAATCCGAGCTCCGGCGTCAGATCAGGCAAGCCTCCACCATGGAGGTTGAAGATTGGCCACCCCTATGTCCATTAATCGCGGCCGTGAACCAAGTCACCACCACGTGAGGAGCTCGAAGATGTAGTTCGAACCGCTCCACCAAACTTGAAGAAGAGAAGTAGTACTTCCTCCCCTCCTCGCCACCATGGCCGGCCAGGGGAGAGCTGCGCCAATCCTTCGCAAGAACAACAAAGATGATGATACGGCAGGTGAAATTATTGAACCGGCCTTGTCCATCCTCGGTCTCTTGGGGAATCTTCTATAAGAAGCAACTTCACTATGTTAAGAAACTATCTATCTTTCTCTCGGTGAAAGGGACTGCTGCTACAGGGCCATCGACCCCTTGGAGACCAACCTGGGTTCTAACCCCGTTTGAGGAAAAAGTCAAGGCGGCGGGCATGACTGTTCGTAGCTAGGGGTTGAATATTGAGAAACTCTTGGTGTATCTATGTTGAAATAGGTACTTTTGTACCTAAAAATGATTTTTCCAAAAATCATGAGCAAACTATGAGGTACCTGTAGTTCAAATTGGACCAGTTTCTAGCGGAATCGGCAGAAACTTCTGTTCTTCAAAAGAGGTGGATAGAAACCTGTTCATATGAAACAAATTGGTTATTTGTGCATATAACATGCTCTAGTATTTTAAAAAATTATAGCTCTCAAGTTTTGCAACATATTTATGGTAGGTCCTTCACAAAAAAACCCTTTTTTTACACTCGGAACATAGAAAATGCTTTTTTTTGCTTCAATGAAAAGAAAAAAAAAGTCTTATATATGATGGAAAATATTATATGGATGTCATATTTGAATTTCTCTCATTTTTCTAATCGATATAGACATATTATATGTCAAATTTTGATTTACGGGTTTATAGATATGAATTTTTCAATATTAAATAGAAAAAGCAAACATGTTAATTATTATTTAAATTCAATATTATTTGAATTCAAATTTATTATTAGTTATTATATTTTATTTAAATAGTTGTTTGAATTCACAAAATAAAAGAGTGTGACATGATGGTCCAAGGGTTAAGGTTAACAGGATTGATTGGATAATATTATCAACAACACATCACTTGTTTCTAGGTAGATCACAGTGAAGAAACTACGAAGTTAAGCGTGCTGGGCCTGGAGTAATCTTATGATGGGTGACCGACCGGGAAGTGTTAGTAGAAACGAGTAATTTAGATTCGAATTAAAAATTGTTAAAGATAAAAAAAATATGACTATAGTGTGATTAAGTGGTTAAACAAGTGAAATAAAAAATCTGCAGAAAAAAATTCAAAAAAAAAAATTCGAAAAAAAAAATTTCAAAAAAAAAAATCTATACGCCGACGGTGACGTATCCAGTATACGCCGACGGTGACGTATACGCCGACGGTGACGCGTATACGCCGACGGGGCAAGAGGCCGACGGGGTGTCGCCGACGGCCACCGTCGGGCACTCCAGACGCCGACGGGGAAGGCGGTTTCGCCGACGGTGGGCCACCGTCGGCGTATACGTCGCGTCCTGTAGTGAGTCCATGTACCTGTACAATAAAGCAAAAGAAAAAAACACACACATCTATGTTGAAGCTACTATGTATGCCTGCCTTTTTGTTTTTGTTTTTAGTAGCATGCACAACTATTTAAATGGTTCTTCCGTAAATAATCCCGTGGAACAAATGCCCCCCTCACCAAGTAGAGTTCGAGCGCAAAGCAAATTGAACTTAACTTGGTGAAGAACCGTTCATTCTTTTTTTTATCCGGTGCACCAAAACTGTGTGCAGCCTCATCATGTACAGCTCTTTGGCAGACGCATCACCATATTTTTCTTGCCGTTGCAATGGAGTCAACGTGGTTAGACATAACAACATACGTGCACATCCCAAACTCTCCTGCAAATCTTCAAGTGAAGTTGAGCTGGAGGAGCACATACGTGCTTGGCACTGCACACATACGTCGCTGGGTCTTCATTATTTGACACCATAAGTTGTCCGCGTCAGTTATGTGGCCTTCACGACTGCCGTGACCATGCCGTCGTGATATAGTGGCAATGAGATTCCATTGATGGCTCGCCACAGTGAGGCATATTTAACCAGTGTTGGCAGGCCTGGAAGGCACATCAGGTGTTTTGGTCTGTCATGTCGCCACCGCGAAAATAGAGAAGTACACCAATTAGTATTCCTCGACACCCCGCGTCGTCTCCCTGGGGGCGACTCGGGCGGGAACCCTAGCCGCCGCCGCCGCGGTCGCCCCCTTCTCCACCACTCCCCCTCGCCGCCGCCGGCTCTGTGTCGCCGAGCAAAGCTCGCCGGCTGCTGGCGGCGGTGGGATCTGTCCCTGGTGCTGCCTCGCCCTTGCGCGTGGCCGTCCAACCGCGTCGATGGCGTCTGGCTGCGCGGGTGGAGCTCCATGTCGTGTCTTCCTCTGAGGTGTGGTGCTGCGCGGGGGCGTCGGGTATCCGCCGCGGGGTGGTGCCTAGGCCGGCTAGTTTTGGTGTAGCCCGCCCCTTCTCCTCCGTTGTGCCACCTCCTCAACCTCCCCCCGCCGGTGGTGGCGCTGGCTGCCGTCTTCCCCGACCCCGATTGGCCCGGTGCTCCTATTTGGTGCTTGATTTTGGCGCTACAGCGTTAGATCTGGTGCGGCTTTGTGGTGTGCGGGGAGTGACTCTTTGGGCTGGTGCATCTCGCTGGTCAGCGTGGTGCTGGGCGGTGTTGTGGCCGCTGGCGGTGTGCTGGCCTCTTGGTCGGCGCCTCTTGGTGGTTGCGAGGATCGTCTTCCTCTTTACTCGGCTATCATCCTGCAGCGGGGGTGCCGCTGGGGCTGGCTGGTGTCGTGGCTTCGCAAATGGCGGCCATGGTGGCGACGCGCTTCCTTCATGGGGGGGGGGGGGGTGGGGGGCGTCGTGGCTGGGTGTAGAGCCTCCTCTGTCTCGACATCAGTGTCAGAGGATGTTGTTCCTTCTATATTGGTGTGCCCATGGTTTTGTAGATGGCGGCCATGGATGCGGTCTTCTCTCCGATGTGAGGCAAGCCGTTTCAGTGGTGGTGGTAGCTTCTCCTTGCCAGTTGCTAGGCTCATGCGTCGGATCCTTGATGAAGCTCTATGGTATGTCTGGCGCGGGTGGTCTTCGTGCGTACTCTTGGCTAGCCCACCCTTCGGGTATCTCGGACCCAGGTGGGGTTGGGTTGTCCTCGGTGGTGCTATGCCTTTCGACTGCGGCGACGACCCCCACGTGCGGTGAGGGTCCTTCATGCAAGACGTGCTCTACGGGGTGTCTCTGCATTGTGGTGCCCTTCGACTTCAGCCGGTGGCACAATGGTTTTATGGCATAGACTCTGCCACGCGTGACCTTTCGGCCACACTCACGACAAAGGTGGTGTCGATGCGTTGTGTGGCCTCGGATGCGCGCTGCCGTTCGACTATGTTGATGATGCAGTGTTACGGCTGGGTCTCCGCTGTCATGTCCTGCTGGCTCTGCATTGCGATTGTGCCGCTTGGGCAGTGATGAGTTTTTCTCATCAATCAGTTGTCTCCGAGTTTTCTCGGAGTGACCCCCTTCGTGTTGTGTGTGTTTTTTCTATTATTTCTTTTCTCTTGTACCCCTGTGTAAAGTATGGTTCATTTGAACCTATATTGTAGAGGTTGTAAAACGCCTCATAGGCAACTTTTCAGGTGGGGACTCGTTCCCCCCGTGACCATTAAAAAAAAAAATCTCGCCACCGCAGACTCCATCAGGCGACTGGCGTAAGTGTACGCATATCCTTCCAACCTCCCAGATTACACCTAGATAGAAAAGATGTAAAGAGAAAAGAAGATACACATGGGTATGACCCATGCAAACATGTGTACGTGGAGTTTTTGCACGATGGTCGTGTAAACGCCTTGATGCGTGAAGTTGTGCCTAGATGGCCTGGAAGCGATGACGGAAGCTTGGTCAGGCGTCATTGCGTTTAACACGCCACGACACGAGGGCGCGTATATATGCAGCTGGGTCCGGTGCGGAATATCCATCGACACTTGTATCATCTCGGGAACTCGTCTGCAGCTGGTACGGTGCTGGTCGACGAGGCAGTCCATCCCTTGTCTTCATTCTGTAGCGAAACAACATGCCTTGTCCTGAAAACAAAATAAACAAACAAAATTTACTGACCTCGTCGTGACCGCCAAGCTGCTGCGGTGCCAGCCGACTCAATCGGAGGGTTTCACAGATTCACGCTGGCCGCACTGGCGCGTTGTACTGCTCCCTTTAATCTTGACGTGTTGATGTGGATGCACGTCTTGAAGCCATGGGCATAGACGGCCAAGGGAAAGGAACATCCTTGGAATTGCCGACGTTGCGCCCCGCGATGATTGCGGGCAGTATCATGGAGGTATGATCATTGCTTTCCATGAGGAAAGTGTTTTTATGTATATGCTTGAGACTGAGGGTCGAAACCAACCAAAGCAAGAACACATCGAAGCAAAGAAACGAGAAAAAAAATGTTTTTGGGGGTGATGTTTTTTAAAATGGTGGCTTTCCCGTTAAACACCAGCTATATGTGTGATATTCGAAAAGGCCGCCGAAGAACTTGTCATCGGGAACCGTCAAAAGGCCATGACGGTTATAACTTGTCCTTCTGTGTACGTGTGTGGAGACATCGTCTTCGAAGATGCTTCCGAAGGCAGTAGAAAGTCATACTTTAGCACATCATGGTACTAAGGAGCACCATGGCTCAATCATGCCCCCAGTGTGATACCCCACGAACCCAGGGACTTGGGCATGGTAGGATGAGAACATATGGCTTTGGGACAATGGCTTGGGGAATTTTCCATGCCTATGAGGGGTGGTGAACAGCAACCTCCTGCGTTCTTTCCAATGGTGCCCTCCATGCTCGCGACATTCAGATTTGAATTTTTGGAATTCTCAGTATTTGTCCGCTTCTCTGGATTGCTTCTTGGGGCCACTTGAACGGCCATAGACTTCATGAGATTGCTTCAACTTCAGACTTTCTTTTCTTTTCACTTTTTTTTGCTCGGTTTAACCTCTTTTTTTTTTACTCCTTCCGTGTTTTCTCGGGGAACCACCCTAAGAACTTGGAAGGTAACAATTCACCTTGGTGTACTAAAAAACCTTCTAGCACTTTATCTGGAGCTTTTGGTGGCACGCCCCAGCACTGTCACGCGGGTACGCACCAGGTTGGGCAACCCTTTCATGATCTTTTCCTATGGTCTTCCCTGGGGCGTGAGCCTCCGTGAACGTGTGGCCCGCTAGGAAACATGAGGGGTGCGGAACCTCAGCCCAACGAAGTGCCCAAGTAGTCATTTCCACTGCCTCCAGAAGCAAACCCTTTGTACGTGCCGTGCTTTGTGGGTGTAATAGTCGATCCACCTGCAATTTGGCACAATGTGCCGCCCTCCGACAAGTCCTAAGGAAGCCCAATCTTCAATCAGCATCGTGGTGTGATGAGGGAAAGCCATTTTTTTGTTGGATGAGGAAACAAGTATCCATATTATGCAAAGAAAAATGCATTATGGATCCGAGCCGACAGAAAAAGTTTCCTCATTGGAAAAAAGAAGCAAATAAAATGGCAACGAAAGAATCTAAATTTTAGCAAAAGTATTTTTTGAGAGTAGGGCGGGAGGTGTAGGTTCTCTCTCATTCGCACCGGGGAAAGGTAACAGGAAATAATGCGGGCGTGCCAGTGTATGATAATACACAAAAGAAATAACAACAAAAGTGCGGAGAAAGTATTTCATTAATCATTGAGATGACAAATACAATTTCCAGTGATTGCGCTCCGTGGCCTACTAGCGCGACCAGCCTGACCATGGCGATTGCGGTCATCGGGTTCCCGGGGCCTTGTAATGCTCCCACTTAATTACTCCCGCGGGTTATGCCGCGAGACACCTCCGATTAAGCTGTGTGGTCGTCTTCCTCGTCTTCGCTTCACGTCCTGCATGCATGAAGGTATTGTGTGTGTGGGCAGCGGCAGAGCTCGTATCCTCGTCGGTACACGTGCCGCTAAAAGCGTGGCCTTAGCTCCAGCCTCCCTCGCCCTCGCCGTCGCGCCTCGTCGGTCTTTAACAGCGATGATGGTTGTTGTTGAAGAGAGATGATGCAGTCCGTTTCGCAAAAACTTCTGGACGACTACTAGCTTCGTCGGGGTGTGCAAGGGGTAATGCCTCGCACAAGTATTTTGTCGGGAGACCGACGTTGGTGTAAAACCAACTGTCGTTCAAGTTGGCATGGCCGATATGGTCGGCGACCTCGTCTCGCCTAATGCCGTGTTCACGGCAGTCGACGTAGTCAAGGACGCCGTCTCATGGACCCGCGGAGAACAAAATGGCAAAGTGTGGGGATAAACCCTGACGATGATGCGCCGCTACGGGACGCAGTCCCAGCGTGATGAGTTGGTCCTTCATGGAGAGTTACACATGTACGTGGGGCATATACACCGCGCAATGCTGAGTGGCTGAGTGTTGATCATATGCGCCAGGTGAGTCCTTACATGGGTCAGGTGCATGTCTCGGCAACATTTCCATGCATGCCCGAGGCGCATGCAATAGATCTCTTGGCTTGAGTAACTCAGGCATAGCCGGCCTTGCTAGATAGCTCATACGACCATGCATGGCTAAACCATGCACGTACGAAAGTGCCTGTTCCTGGCAGGCGGGCCAACCATGGCCATCATCACGTGATGCCGACAGCTGCGAGAGCGCCTGGATTGCACCTGCACACACAGAGCGCTGCACCTATACGCGGCGCCAGCCGGCTCTTTTCCGCCATCCCTCGGGCCTCGGAAATGCTTAAGTGCACCTGTTACACGGAACACCATTTGATTCATATGTCCACCAAGCATTGAGACACACTGTAGACAAGCTCCATCTTTGAGCGCTCGGGCTGCATCGATCTGTACAACATTGGCAAATTGTTCTTTGGCGCCGTCGTCGTGACTGTCGAGGCTGCACCATGGAACGGGGTTCTTTGTCAACGGCACCAGGCCGGCACGCCGGCGTCTCCGGCTGGCTGCACCTGTACGCCGTGGGTGTCAGGGCTACATGGTGAGTATCTCCTTTACGCTGTCTCCATGCATGAGTGTCGGGTCGGCACATTCGTCGTTGGCAAGCCGTGAGCGTCCGGACTGCACAGGTAAGCCATCAAGCGGAAAGCGCCTATACATGAGGTTGCCTGTTGGTCGTTGTTTACTCGGATTGCGCGACACTTTAGAATCGAGCTCGCCGGCGTCCGGCGTCCGGCCTCCGTCATCCGGAGTTACTCGTGTACGCCGCCACCGTGCCAGGCTGCACCTATACCACGTTGCAGAGCTACACCTATACGTCAGCAGTGAGTTGCTCCTGGAGGCCGCCATCATGAGGGCTGGAACCACACATGTTCGCCGGGCTGAACCTGTACAAGAACAAAGAGGGCAAGGGCGAGTTGGCGCATCCAGCAACCTGTCCACGACGCCGTCTTCATCTGCCACGGCCTCCGACGAACGAGACGCAAGCCAGGCCATGACGCCATCTTCCCCGCGAGCTTTGATGGCGCGACGATCGTCCTGGACGGCGGGCTGCACGTTGGCGAGCTTCCGCGGCGTCAGTGTCGTCTAGCGTATAGGCTTTGTATAGGCTTTCCTCCACCGTGCAAGCCGTGAGGGAGAGGGAAGAAGAGAGATTAAAAATGGTTCTCACCATTGGAGCTGACGTTCAAGCTCTTCATGCTTGCATCCATCTTCTCCCTTGGATGACCACCAGCTGCTATTGTATTTTCTTCTTTCTTGGATGGTTGATGCGTGGGTCTTAGGACGCGGAAATTCCACCCGCCTATGCGCGTCCCCGGCCTATCCTGATGGTTGACAAATTGTTTCAGATTCGTGCTGTCCCTTTTGCACAAACAACCTGCACTTGTACACTTCCTCTCCCTAGAGGGAGCAAAATGGACACTGCGCAACTCATGTCAGCATCCAGCATGCAACGCGTCCACATCTCCCTGCCCGTGACCCTCTCTGCTTCTTATCCTCTTCCTCTCTCTCCCGTTCTCTCTTTCCCCAGCCCCAGCCTCCTACAAGCCTCACCGGCCATGGCTTCTTCAGAGACGAGTTAGTCGCCACTGCGGTCCGAGGAGGAGCCGACACAGTGGCCGAGGGAGGATATCATGAGTTTTCATGGCGTGCATCTCGGCAGGACCCCATCTGGAACCAAAAAAAAAAATCCATTCTTTTTTTGTTGGAGATTTTTTTCCTGTTCGTGGAGGTCGTTTCTATTTTTTCCCGATCTGGATTTAGTTAATGCCATTCTTCTTCATGTATATGGAGGGATACTTAGATCTGGATCTAATCCACATCCGACTATTATTCTCTGTCCAAATCTGTTTGATTGACGCTTCAGTGTGTACTAATTTCTTCTATTACCCCAAGCCGTGTGCTGATTTATTGTTTTGTGTTCTTTGACTCGTTTCTTTTCTGCTTGTTTGTTCACGCATGGCTCCTCTTCTAATGCCAAGATAATGCTTCCTATATTACTCTGTTCATGCGAGGTTGTAGTTTCTACTTCAGATTTGCCAATGTCTTATTCTGCCTGAATATGATGGAGTTCCTGCAAGACATCTGTACCAATTATGTACTCCAACATAATTCCATTGGTTGATTTTGAAGTACTAATTGTGCCTCAAATTATGGAATCTAAAAAATTGGAATCTGTAGTTCTGTCAGTGATACTATACCTTAACTGCTAATAACTGGAGAGAGAAACAGACTGCTCCAGATTTTTTCCATCGTTTTGTACAGTATAATGAAATGTAAAACAAACGGTTGCACATTGTTCCTTCATTTGTGAAGATTGGATTTTATTCTTCCATTTTTATTTTCTTATCCCTAGTGAAAAATGGAAATAAACAAATTTAGATTTTTTTTAAGCAGAAAGAAATATGAATATCTTCTTAAAATTTCTGATCCAAACAAACAGTCATTCAGACCTTAAAAATATGCTAAATGTGGGGTTTGTTATGTAAAAGCAAAGGGGCTTATGGACAGGAAATTGATACAGCTTAGGGGGCTTTTGGCAATGTACAAAAGTGAGCGAACGGATCTCAAACAAGTCCTGGACGTGCAAGATAGGCCGGGGACGCGTAACCCCAGGTGGGATTGCATTTTCGGTGGGTCTTACTATGCGATAGTCCTCGCCAGACGCGGTCTCCGCGTCCAGTCGTATGCTCTTCTCTCTCTACCTCTCCGTCCGTTCCTTGCCTCCGTGGCACCTGGTACATGAGAAAGATAGAGAGGAAAACAGACTCCAGCTACGGTCGCCACCGGCGCATCCACCGAGCCTCCAGCGTCGACGTTGGATGCCTTCTATGACGTCCGGCTAGATGCAATTGCCTCCTCCCAAGGTGATCGTATGAGCGCCCGCGTCGGGTATGTGTATGCATGCGCGTATATGCTCCTCGCTGCCAATGCTCCGATCTGCCGTACGCGTCGCGTCTCCTCCAGCTCCGTCACACCTGATGGTACATGAGAAGCACATATAGAGGGAGGTATGGACTTGGCTTTTCATGTGGGCACCGTCGCCGGGGCGGCACAACCGGCCGGGTGTGCACCGGCCTCCTGCCGATCCAATCGCATGTGGTGGTGTGGGAGGGTCTCGGCTTCCAGGCTCCTTCTACCTCCCTGCCAAGAGCTGGGCGTCTTCCTTACCCCCCCACCCCCACCCCACCCTAGATGCGACCGCCTCGTCTATATATATAGGCAGAGGCTAGGGTTGTACGAAGCTTCAGCCGTCCGGCCGGTACACATTTTCTTGCGCAGATAGAGATGAAAACGTTCGACTTATCTCTTCCGTCCAAAGTTTAAAATAGCGGGCTATTGCATATAGCCCCGGCGATTTCAGAAGCTATGAAAGTCTATAGCCGGGTTATAGCCAGGCTATAACCATACAACCGTTTTGCTAGAATATTGAAAAATAGGAAAATTTAGACAACATATAATCGTAACAACATAGTCATATAAGATGAATAAACAATGAAGAGTTTAAATAAAACCTATCACCTCACAACAGCAATTTATCAACCAAAGTGATTGACTTGGGCTCCAAAATTGACGGAGGTGACAAATTTTGGACCAAAATTTGTGGTCCCCTAGACGGGATATAGCCGGGCTATATCCATACAGCCGGGCTATTAGCGGCTATTCTCCATATAGCCTCTGAAGGCTCTAGCCGTAGCCCCGAGCCTCTCGGAAGGCTATAGCCTGGGTATAGCCGGGCTATAGCCGGCTATTTAAAACTTTGCTTCCGTCGCCGCGTTTGCGCAAGAAGGTGGTGCCACGAGATAACACGAGGGAGGACGTGTTTGGGTGGCCTGCTGCTGCGTTTGGGAATTACACAGCGAGATCCACGTACAATTCGTTAATGTAGGGGCGAATCCGTTTCCCCCTTGCTAATGGAGTCTGGAAATGTTGGGTGCCAGTCAAGTGCAAAATTTTCTCGTAACTTGTCTTCCAATACAAAATTTGGACTTCAGATCGGAGAGCTAGGCATGGTCTGCAGAATCGCCCGGACGTTTGCATGTTGTGCCTGCAAGAAATTGAGACTACGGACCGTATCCGTGTGCAGTGTGTGTTCACCAGGCAGGTATGATGGAGATGTGTTTCCCGTCTGAGTATCCAGATCACCATCCCGACTATAACAGTTACACTCGAAAAATTGGTGGTTGACAGTTAGGGCAATATTTAGAGACAAACAAAGGAAACCGGTGGACACCTTGATAACCCTAATCACCTGGTTGACTTGGAAACAACGAAACGCAAGGGTGTTCCACAAAGACCGGCAAATCTGCAACAAGGAAGCTCTAGCTATGAGAGTTCTTGACGAGTTGAAGAGTTGGGATCAGGCTGGAGCGGGAGTCGGAGCTTTGCTTCGCGAGTAGTCTCTTAGGTGTGGAGTGGAGTGTGTTCGAGAGCAAGGTTGCATGTAACCGTCGCTGTCATAACTGCTTGTATCACTATCTTTTTTCTTTTATAAAAATCAGGTATGCAATTGCATACCCATGAAAAAAAGTGGCTATGCTCACAAGTCACAACCACTCCACTTGTCCTCGTGTCGAGGCCAACAAACGGAGCCGCCTTGCTGCCCTACAACACGGATGTCGGGGGCTCAGGCTGCTACCACTTCCGTAGAAGTTATTCGGTGATTAGCATTATTTTCCTTTTTCACATGACCGTCTCCAAGTCTGTGGAATTGGCACTAATATCAGGCAGAAATAGGAGTATTTTTACACGAGAAAAATAAATCAACACTCCATAACCAAATTATTACTAAACTTTTTTCACACACGTCATGTTTTATACTTGAAAATTTACAAGAATATAAAATAAAATAATATTTAATTCGTGACTGCCGATAGAGATGCAGTAAAGGAGTATCTAGTTCCATTGAAATTTCTTATAAATTTAGAATTATAGTTGACTACGAAAATATTTGATACTTAAATTGTGGAGCTGTAATTGACGAAGTGCTACACCGTGCAAGCACCTTCTGTAAATATATTACATTTGCATCAATGAGACACACATGGCATTAAGTTATTGGTGGAACCAGGACACCACATTGAACCGCGTTCCTATGTGTGCGTGAGCTCTCGTTCGGCGTCCTTCTCTTACTTCGTTTGCCATTTCCTGTTCTTCCCCAACCCTTCCCCTAAGACGACGTAGGCAACACCGTCGCGACGGAAAACAAACCGTCGATACAAGGCGACGGAGCATTGGACTTAAACAGGCTAGGTGTCAGGTAGGATGTCAGGGACGGAGAAAAAAGGGGTGCCTGGGGGGTAGAAAGGATGGCCGAGGCAGCGCCGGACCGGCGGAAGGCAGGTCCGTGAGGCGGTGATCAGTGGTTCGATCAACAGTGGTGTGTTTCTTCCTCCCGACGCCCTTGTCGTTTTGCGGTCGGAAAACCGCGTGAGCGCTCCCTGGCGCGAAGAATAGAATCACCTGATAAAACCATCCAACGAACAGTCTTGTTCTAAATTCTGAAAAGGGGATACTCTATAAAGAATATAGCACTATACGTTTCTTTAATTTTTTTTTAGTGATTCTTCAATATAGGTTGTGTTTTATATTTGAAACTTGGCAGGCCCATGTATTCGAAACATTATTTTCAGCCCAGTAGTGCATTGTTCCGGGGGAACTTTAAAATAATCCCAGGCTAAACTGTACGCTCGAGATCGATCCAGCCATCGTGACCATTTCCTCCCAATAAATAGCAGGTCCTCCGTGACCTAGGGTTAGGAATGCCGGCGAGGTCCGCTCCAGACGACGTTTGCGGCGGCGGCGGCGGCGGCGGCGGCGACGGCTGCTGCGGCTAGTCTCCTTCTTCCTAAGAGCCATCTATCCTACCGCGAGATCCTGTTCGTGCGGTTGCTCCTCTCAGCAGAGCGGCCCAGCGGTAATTTCCAACACGCCATTTAATTCAGGCATTCTTGATTCCAGTTGCAAACTGATTAACTCGCTGACTCTTTGTTCTAGTGGAAGAGATTCACCGTTGCAGGGTTGTTTGCAAAAAAAATGCCATCACAAAAAAAGAAAAAAAACTCAGATGCATAACCAGTTCGTGCATCTGCATTGGTGACACGCAGATAGATCAGTCAACTCTGATAGACAAACCAAGAGGATGGTGAGATCCAGATCGAAGGTGTCACGGGAGCTTCACCTTCTACCCGCTGTAAGAAACACCATGCCTTTAGCTGAATCTCACAATTTCAACACGAAGAATGACTAATGAACAAAATACACTCTGAATTGCATTTTATTTTATTTTGAAACGAGGCTCGACTTGACTGATTATTTCATTCTTGCAGGATGTTTTGCGCGACATACTATCACGGCTATCGCTCAAAGAAGCCGTGAGGATGAGCGGGCTTTCTCGTGAATGGAGGTGGCAAGGGATTTGCCACCCGGACCTCGTGTTCACACGAGACACCTTATTTGGAAGTAATAAAACTAGGGATACTAAACTGGAACCTATGACCGCCGAATTCATCACGATAGTGGATAACGTGTTGCGCCCACTGTGGTCTACTTTCACTACGGCTACTACGACGGTGGATAAGTTTGTTGTCAAATTTACACTGAACAGACATCATAAACATCACATCGATAAATGGATCGACTTCTCCATCGCGTCCATGGCGAAGCACATAGGTCTTGATCTCTTTGATCGGAGCGAGAGTGAAGATGACAAGTATACCTTCCCGTTGTGCAAACTCACTGGGCAAAAAGGCTCTGGCGTCAAGTCTCTTGATATGGCTTATGTCTGTTTAAAGCTTCCCCCTAGTTTCTGCGGGATCACAAATCTTAAGAAACTCAGCCTACACTACGTGTCCATTCATGCGAGTGATCTCCAATGCATGTTGCTAAGCTGTGGTCTTCTTGAGAGTTTAAGCTTGGAGCGATGCCCCTTGTCAAGTCTGTGTGTGAGTCAGGAGCTCTGCAAGTTGCAGCACTTAAGCGTCCGCGAGTGTGGGGTGGGAATCATACAATTGGAAGCCCCAAACCTTACCACATTTGATTTTGATGACTGTCTAACAGAGATTGTGCTTAGTGGATCTTCCAAGTTGTCAGAAGCAACATTTATGTTCACGAATGATTCGTACGACCTGTGGTGTGATGAATTCGAGTATATCATGACTCAGCTTCCAACTTCTGTTCCTTATGTGCATAGGCTGTTTCTACATATGGTTTTTGAATACGAGGTTTACGCTGTCCCTTATTTCATTCTCTTTTTTTGTCATCACATATCTACATTTGGATGCATGTTGATCTGTTAGACTTTCCACCTCGATCCGTCTCTTATTTGTTGCTGCTGTGCACTGTTTCTGTTCCAGGTGCAAAATTTCAGAAAATCTCAAGACACTTTCCTCAATCTGACACATCTGAACTTGAACATTAATCTTGAAAACAATGACGCGGATACTGGCTGGGATAGGGGGTTGATTAACCTCTTCGAATTAGCACCCATGCTAGAAGAACTAGAACTGCATGTAAGTGATTCAATTGTTAATCATAGTAATTTTCTTTATTTTTATTTTAGATCTCTATGGTATATGTATAATTGAAATTAATGAAATGCTTGGGCACACGTGTATGCAGATAGATTGCTATAAATTGCGCCTTCGTGATAGGGCAGTGGCAGCTCTTCCAGGCCCTCTGCATCGCCACCTCAGGAGTGTCCATATTACTGGATTTAGTGATTTTGTCGGAGTAGCCGAGCTGACGCTATACATACTTGGGAATGCCACTGCGCTCGAGCGTATGGTAGTAGATCCAGGGGTATTGATGGACTATGTATATACCGGTCAATTCTTGTCAGTCAGCAGGGCTAGTAGCAGCCCGAAGCTTGTTCGATCAAGGTTTACCAAGTATGAGCAGCTGTGCAGGGAGTTTGCGAGAAAACATCTTGACAGAGAGGAGTTTCGTCACATCCTCACCATCATATGAATAACAACTCTAGGGCTTGAGATCTTGTCTGTAAGAGCGGATGCTTGATGGATCAACGTGGCGCAGGCGCTTGTTTTATGTTCCACCCGAAGCTCTGTGAAGTGAAGTGATTTCAGAATCTGGCATAACAGAGACATGTTTAAGGTGAATGATGATTTGAAACAACTAGTGCATGCAAGCCTTGAAATTCAGTCGTGTCTACTATAGTCTGTTTAATGTGCGTTATACTTTGGTTCTGTGATCTGTTTTTTTTTTTTCTGTCCTTGGTACTACAATGAACTGAGTGTGTACTTTGACTCCTATGAAATCAATGAGCTATTGTCCCTTACACTATGCAACAAAAGGTGTGGGCACAAATCATAGGTCGTGGTTCATTCATCTTATATGCCTCAGTTCATTTCACTACTTACGTGTCTTTGTTTATTCTTCTTCTCTCCCTTATCATTGCATTTCTATTTATTTTTTTCGTGACAAGGGAGCTTTGCAGAGCAATAACAGTCAATACAATCCGAGGCAACAAAAGAGAAAATACCACCTGTGACCTCAGAAACTAAACATGAATGTACAGAACGCAAATCTTGCCGGTTCTCTGTGTTCTTATATCATTGACCGTCCATTCAGGAATGGAGTCAAGCAAACCTTTTTAGTCAGTAGTCAGTACCTCTGAATCTTCTTCTAGGCCGATTTCTAGCAACCATTGGCCGGTGTCGTGGAAGAAAGAACCATCAGATTTAAGTATGACCCACCCTTCACTTGGTTTTATCAGAGTTTTTTTTTTTTTTTTTTTTTTTTTTGCAAGGTAATACGATCTCATTCATAAGATAAAAATCCGGTTACAAGACACGTAAACACCGACATTACAATACTGAAAGGATAGAAAAATCTTATGCAAAAAACCATCGCATGTCCCTCTCCTTCGGCACCACCGAAGCAACCACCAAGAGAGAGTAGACAGATCACCTCTTCACTTGAGCTCGACGCGGTTCCTTCGCTGATCTGCAGCTTTACGGACCTCCAAAGTAGTTTGCCAAAAGCAAAACTATTATCGTTGAACGAATCAGACCGGGGCAACGTGTCCCTGGACACGCCATCGAACTCCAGACCTGGCATCCCCGCACGACTACAACGTCGGAGAAGGATACCAGAACTGTCAGCCTCCAACCACAAATCCAGCACAAGATGCACCATCTTCCAGCTATCAACTGCGCAGGCAACCGTCTGCGCGTACTCCCGGACGACCAATCCTCCCTGCTCCACCATGACGTCGGAGACAACGCCACATCAACGGGGACAGAGCAGAAGGAGAGACACACCTGATGGGATCGCCGCCACCGCCTCGCCGACACCATCCATGAACTCTAAAGCCACCGATCTGAAGGATCCGCAAACACACGATGCCATCAACTCTGAGACGTCGCTATGAGGAACGACGCCGGTGTGGGAGTAGAGTTGGGGCAGATTTATTCGTCGCGACGCCGCTCCCACCACCCCAACGGCGCACCACGATCTACAGAACCAACACCTAACTACAGAGCGGAGGAACGAGATCCCCCCTCCCTCCTGCCGTCGGAGCAGCAGTCGGAGGGAGAGGGGACCAGCGCGCCGGCCGGTGAAGATCGGTGGTAGGCGGTCGTGCCCCTAGTCGCCGCTCCTGGCGGCTAGGTCACGGAAAAACTCCACTTATCAGAGTTTTTCTGCTGGGCCTTCTTATCTCCTGTTTCAGTATCTATTTAGAGATACATTTTTCAGGTTGCGAACAGTCGAGGTAGCTTTGCAGGAACACCTGTAACACCGTTAGCATCAAAGGTGTCAGGCACACCAAAGCAAAGGATGCATTACTACGAGGGACGTTCTTCCAAATATTTTCTGAAATAGAAACATTTTATTGATTCTATGCTGTACTTGCAACTTGCTACTCATTTGCGTCGACAATGATATAGCCCACACGAGTACAATAAGGAAAGTACGGAAGCAAACATCTTGATAATAGTCTCTCTGTCGGAGCACACCCACCTCTGAATCTTCTACCAGGCAGAGAAGACAGCTGCACCTGTATGAGTTCTAGCGACTGCCCAAAGCCCCAAACTAGTTCCTCGTGGCCGTTTAATACTAGGCAACTGTTTCGTACTAGGTTAAATCCTGGATGGAAGAGGAGTAGTATCATCGAGGGAGTAGCAAATCTGGTTGAACGCGGCGACGTGATCCTCGGCGACTACCATGTTGAGCTGGACGGCGCCGTCGATCACGGGGGGACGAGACCAACACCATGATCCCCTCTGTTGGTATGTAGGGCCCCAGGAACACGGAAGGCGGGCCGGTGCCGAAGTCGAGGTGATGCAACCTGAAGCCGAGCCAGCTGGTGACCTTGATGTCCGGACAGAGCATCTTGCGGATAGTAGACGACGACCTCGCTGCACCGAGCTCCTTGTCGACCGCCAACGCGCCGAAATCCACGAACAACTGGACGTACTCGTCGTCGATACGAGCTACGGCGTCGCGGATGGCGCCCACGACGCCGGCGTAAATCAAGCCCAGCACGTCCCGGGCCAGCAGCACCATGTTCCCGAAGAAGTTGACGGGCACTGGAGGGTTGGCTCTGTGATAATCCAGGAAGCGATGCCTTGGCCTCGGCATGCGTGCGTGTTAATATAGCCAACTGGCAATTGTTTATTACACGGGAGAGATTACAGGAGGTTTGGAGATAAAGAGATAAACGAAATAAGCACCTAACCGATGTACCTTATCTTGGCATTGAACGATATACAGAAATATCTAACACCCCCCTTAATCAAAACTTGTATAAGTTTAGATTATGCTTAAATGCTTCAAGCTCTCTTGTTGGCAAAGGTTTTGTAAATCCATCAGCAACTTGGTCTTTAGAGGAAATAAACCTTATATCAAGTAATTTTTGAGCAACTCTCTCACGAACAAAATGAAAGTCTATCTCTATATGTTTGGTTCTTGCATGAAATACTGGATTAGCAGAAAGATAAGTAGCTCCCATATTGTCACACCATAAACAAGGAGTATCTTTGATCTTAACACCTAGTTCCTTAAGAATAGTTTCAATCCATATTACCTCTGTTGTTGCATTGGCCAAAGATTTGTATTCTGCTTCAGTACTTGATCTAGACACTGTGGCTTGTTTTCTAGAACTCCAAGAAATAAGATTTGGTCCAAAAAAGACTGCAAAACCTCCAGTTGATTTTCTATCATCAATGCAACCAGCCCAATCTGCATCAGAAAAAACACTAACCAGTGTAGATGCAGACTTGCGAAAAGTAATACCACTGGTAATAGTATCCTTAATATAATGAAGAATTCTTTAACTGCTGTCCAATGTACTGAAGTTGGGGCATGGAGAAACTGGCAAACTTTGTTAACTGAGAAAGATATATCAGGTCTTGTCAATGTTAGATACTGCAATCCACCTACAATGCTCCTATATCGAGTGCTGTCCTCAGAACCTAAAGGTTCTCCTGCAAAAAAGGGAGAGTGGATCCGAAGCAGATAATGGTGTAGAGAAGGCTTTAGAATGATCCATTCCCACTTTTGCTAGTAACTCATTTGCATATTTTTCTTGAGTAAGCACAATACCATCTCGAATTCTTTTAACCTCAATTCCAAGAAAGAAATGCAAATCACCAAGATCTTTGATAGCAAAGTGAATATTAAGATCATGAACCAATGTATTTATAGCTTGAGTTGAGGACCATGTGACTATGATATCATCCACATAAATGAGAACATAAGTTGTGATACCTGACTGATTATAAATGAATAATGATGTATCTCCCTTTGATGGCAGAAAACCCAACTCTTGTAATTTTTGACTGAGTTTAGAATACCATGCTCGTGGAGCCTGCTTGAGTCCATAGAGGGCTTTGTCAAGTTTGCATACGTGGTGAGGCATATGTACATTTTCATACCCAGGAGGTTGCTTCATGTATACATCCTCTTCCAGAACACCATGAAGAAACGCGTTCTTGACATCGAGCTGACGTAGGTTCCAACCTTGTGAAACAGAAACAGACAGAACAAGTCGTATAGTGGCAGCTTTAACAACAGGACTAAAGGTATCCTCATAGTCTATCCCAAATCTTTGTTTAAATCCTTTAGCTACAAGACGAGCTTTATAACGTTCAATAGAACCATCTGGATTTTTCTTTATACGGAAAACCCATTTGCAATCAATAATGTTTTTGTTACCAAGATGAGGGGATACCAAATGCCATGTTTCATTCTTCATCAATGCATCATACTCATCATCCATTGCTTGACGCCCTTGTGGATCTGCTAAAGCACTCTGCAATTTTGTTGGTTCCCTTGCAGTACACACAGACAAATCATAGCAAATAGTGCCGTCAGTCCAAACTTTAGGTTTTTTTATACCCTTTTGGAGCCATGTCCGTGCCACAGGAGAAACTGCAGACGGAGACGCCACAGGAGATCCCTGCGGCCTGTGTGGCATCTGCAGGTGTTCTTGATCGGGTGCAGACGATCCTGCTGCGCCGAAATCGAGGGGACCAGGCGACAGCGAGGGGCGTCCGGATTCGCCAGCGCACGCGCGGTCGGGGAGCCACGCGACGCTGCGGGAGACCGGGACAATGATTGTGCGCCAGAGCTGGCCCCTCCCGAATCTGCATGGAAATCAGGAGAGTCAGGCGCATGCACATGCGGGCTGCTGTGACCAGGCGAATCTGCCTCGGATCCAGCGTCTGATCCTTGCAGCGAATCCTCCTCGGGATCGGCGCTGGTCTGTTCGTCGTTTTGTGACATACGACCAGACTCTGTTTGAGCTCCGTTTGAGCTCGTTTCTTCACCGTTTGCTGCCAAATTTTCACCAGGGGCCTGCATATGACTAGGAGAATCCAAGAGAGTTACAGTATTAGGCATAAGATCATCTGTATTTGTACCCTCGTGATATGGTGTGAGATGTTTAGGAAGGAGTAAGATTTCTTGGCGTAAAAGTGCACCCGCATTTGGATGGAGGGAAGCAAAGGGAAAATGATTCTCATCGAAGACAACGTCTCGGGACACATAAACACGACCAGTGGAAATATCTAGGCATTTAACCTCTTTGTGACGTGGACTATAGCCAAGAAAAACACACTCCTTTGATCTAAAAGATAATTTGCGAGAATTATAAAGACGCAAATTTGGCCAGCAAGCACATCCAAAAACACGAAGATGTTTGTATTCAGGTGGAACTCCTAAGAGACGCTTAGCAGGTGTGGTATTATTAATGACTTTACTAGGCATGAGATTAATAAGATATGTGGCAGTAAGGAAGGCTTCATCCCAAAATTTTAGAGGCATAGATGCATGAGCTAATAAGGAAAGACCAACTTCAACAATATGACGGTGTTTGCATTCAGCTGATCCATTTTGTTGGTGTGCATGAGGACATGATACATGATGTGAAATTCCAATGGACTGAAAAAATGGATGAAGTTTTTCATACTCTCCTCCCCAATCGGTTTGGACAGTGATAATTTTTTTATCAAATTTTCTCTCAACAAGATGCATAAAATTGCGAAAAACTTCAAACACATCAGATTTCTTTTTGATTAGGTAGATCCATGTAAACTTGCTGAAATCATCGATAAAGCTCACATAATAATTATGACGACCTACAGAAGTGGAGGCTGGACCCCAAACATCAGAAAAAATCTGTTGTAAGGGCATAGTGGACACACTTGTGGAAACATGATATGGGAGTTGATGGCTTTTAGCCCTTTGACATGAATCACAAGTAGACTCTAAGCTAGTTGATTTCTCATAAGGAAGAGAAAATTTATTCAATATTTGTTTAACAACTAAAGAGGATGGATGACCTAATCGATGATGCCACCGTTCTGCTGAAGGCTTGGTGGCAATACACACTTGCTTGGAAGTAGAGGATGATGAGACAATGGGGTAGAGACCTCCTTCACATGTGCCCTTAAGAAGAATTCTCCCGGTGGTGCGGTCCTTTATGAAAAAATGCCAAGGGTGAAACTCAAAAAATGCATCATTATGAAGAGCAAATTTATGAACAGAGAGGAGATTTTTAGTTGCACATGGCACATGGAGGATATTTTGTAGATGAAGATCACGATTATGGGTAGTAATACAAGATTGACCAATATGACTAATATGCATACCTTCTCCATTTGCCGTATGTACCTTGTCATTTCCGGGGTACTTGTTGTGTATCATCAGATTCTGAAGGTTGGAGGTGATATGATCCGTTGCTCCGGTGTCGGGGTACCAATTGGTGTCCACACCATAGGCATGAACAACATTGGCACTCTTCTCTGGCTCACGCTCGCGCTCACGCTCGCGTTTGTTATCATCAGCGTACCTCCACCAACATTCCTTGGCCGGATGACCGTGCTTTTTACAGATTTGGCAATCAATATTGGTGTATTTCGAGGGCGGGCGATCACCATGGTTGACACGATCACCACCACTGCCTTGGCGCCAGAACCCCGGGGTTGGGCCGCGATCACCCCCTGCTTGGCCTTGCCATCCGTTGCCTTGTGGAGGGCCCGGCGGCTGCCAGCCCTGCGGAGGACCAGACTGCCAGCCCCGTGGTCCGCGTGGCGCGCGATCACCGCCCGCTCCAGGCCAGCCGCCGCCACCAGATCCATGCCAGTTGCCGCCGCGATCACCACCTCCATATCCAGACCAGCCGCCACGATCTGCCTGGCCTGGCCATCCACCATTGCCGCCACCGCCATGATCATCACGATCGGAGCGCCAATAGCCATCTCCTTGCGCTTGACGGCGATCACCACCGCCATAGCCACCATCTTCTACTTTCTTCTTCTTGTAGTCACCGCGGTCACCACCGCGGTTTGCAACATTGGCCGAGGACTCAAACCCCTTTTGGCCACCTCCTGTCAGCATCTCCTGCCGAGTGTCGTGTGCCGCGAGTAAGCCATGGAGATCACTTACGGAGCAGGAATCCATGGCATTAACCGCAGAAACCAAGCCATTGTATTCTTCGTCAAGTCCATTAAGGATGAACTCGACTAGCTCCTCGTCTTCAACATCTCGACCGGCTGCGACCGCATCTTCGAGACATACTGATCTGCTGTCAGATTCAACTTCTTGGTGTTGGAGAGACCACCCCGAAGGCTAGTCCTATTCGCCTTGGACTTGGATGCAAACATCTGCACGATGAGAGCCCAAACCTTTGCGGCATGCTCGAGCTCGAGGAGAGGAGGTAACTCAAAACTCGTTGATCCCTTTCAATCCAGACGTCAAAGGCGGGGTTGTTAACTCTTGTTTCCTTGCCATCCTTCTCCACCGAGATGAACTCCGGCGGGGCGGCTTCACTGCCGGTGATCAGGCCGAGCATCCGTGCGCCACGCAGCGCCAGCATGACCTGGGCCTTCCACAACAGGTGGTTTGCCCTGGTTAGCTTCTCCGATGGAGGCTGCCCAAGACCCTGCAGTGACGATGCAGATGAAGCCATGGTTGGGTTTCGGAAGGGTGTTTGATCTAGGTATTTGGTGTTCGATCTAGGTATTTAGTTGTGTGGTTTTTTCTCGATGTCACGGAAGAGACCGCTCTGATACCATGTGATAATCCAGGAAGCGATTCCTTGGCCTCGACATGCGTGCGTGTTAATATAGCCAACTGGCAATTGTTTGTTACACGGGAGAGATTACAGGAGGTTTGGAGATAAAGAGATAAACGAAATAAGCACCTAACCGATGTACCTTATCTTGGCATTGAACGGTATACAGAAATAGCTAACTGGCTCTACCCCTGCAGTCCACGGACACAGTGGTATGGATATTAGGTTTGCACTGTAACTTTTCTTCTGCTGCAGACGATCGACACAGCCCATTGCTACGCTCTATGATCAATGTGAGATACCTTTTTTTTCTGAAAAAAGGGTGGGGTCAAAGAACCCAGAACTGCATTTGGATCAACACGTGACAGGTACAAATTTCATACAGGCACCTTTCGTCTATTGCACTAGAAGACCTAATATTCGAAGAAAGGGCCTGCAAAATTACAAAGAACGTCAAAGAACAAAAAGGTAAAAAGCAATCCAGTCTTAGAGCTTCCTCGTCACTCGTCGCGGAGAACGGAGTACCTTGGGACACTCGGACTCTCCCATCCGGCAAATGACCTCAGACACCGGCAATCTTGAAGTCTCATGGGACAAACCATTTGGAAACCAGTCGAATCCGAGCTCCGGCGTCAGATCAGGCAAGCCTCCACCATGGAGGTTGAAGATTGGCCACCCCTATGTCCATTAATCGCGGCCGTGAACCAAGTCACCACCACGTGAGGAGCTCGAAGATGTAGTTCGAACCGCTCCACCAAACTTGAAGAAGAGAAGTAGTACTTCCTCCCCTCCTCGCCACCATGGCCGGCCAGGGGAGAGCTGCGCCAATCCTTCGCAAGAACAACAAAGATGATGATACGGCAGGTGAAATTATTGAACCGGCCTTGTCCATCCTCGGTCTCTTGGGGAATCTTCTATAAGAAGCAACTTCACTATGTTAAGAAACTATCTATCTTTCTCTCGGTGAAAGGGACTGCTGCTACAGGGCCATCGACCCCTTGGAGACCAACCTGGGTTTTTTTACATTAGAGAGAAATTCATTGGTGCATGAACTGGTTACAATCGTTCTGAATGGAGAGGCTGATCTGGTGAGGAAAAGATTTGCACCAGATACCCAAAGTTCCCTCCATCCGAGCCAGTTTTCCACCAAAAAATGGAGAACATTTATCTTTACATGGTCGATTCATCCGTAGATGAAAAAGAGTCTTGACATGTCTTGTTTCCCAGAGTTCACCTTTGCGCACGCAGCCGCACGAGACAGTTGAAGGAAAGATGCCCAATTCGACACAACTAGACAGACATCCGAGAAGACCTTTCGCCTCAGCTTCCTCAGCACCAAAACAGGAAGGTAATTGGGCACACATAGAAAAAATCACTGTTCCAGAGTAGTCCCTGATAATTCCTCCTGTAGTGGCAAAGCATGTATCCTTGATAAAAGAAGCGTCAAACTTCAGTTTAATATTACCTTGTAGAGGTGCTTTCCAGCGGTTGTTGATAGCCCTCGGAATCCAACTCTGTATGATGGTTCCTAGCCGCAGAAACTGTGTGCCCTTTCCCTTTACTGTTACCTGTTAGTTTATAAACTTTAGGATTAACATGAATACTATATAGTCATCACATATAACAACCATGAATGATATGATATTGGGAACTTACAAGAACTGGAAGCACCAATTAGGTGATAGACTACGTTGGTGGACTAGGGTCGAGGAAAGCCAGATGCAAGTCGTAGTGGTTGTCGGCTGTGGAGTTCAGTCTTCGGCCCCGTTTAGTGCTACTTTAGAACCGATCATTTTTTAGGGGTGATGACCTTGCGATGTCTATCGTTATATTACACATGAGGGACTATTTTTTTCCTTATATGTGTTAAGCGTGTGAGACCCGAGAAAAAATCAAATTGGTTTTTAGGATGCCACCGGCCATGACATATCTGTTAGCTACGGTGAACTTCCGAACATTGGCTCTTGGGCCTCCCCTTTAACTTTATTTTGACTGTCTAAACATGACAGGTCAACCCAATATTATCCCTATTGATATTATCCCTGCTTGGCCTTGCCATCTGTTGCCTTGTGGAGGGCCCGGCGGCTGCCAGCCCTGCGGAGGACCAGACTGCCAGCCCCGTGGTCCGCGTGGCGCGCGATCACCGCCCGCTCCAGGCCAGCCGCCGCCACCAGATCCATGCCAGTTGCCGCCGCGATCACCACCTCCATATCCAGACCAGCCGCCACGATCTGCCTGGCCTGGCCATCCACCATTGCCGCCACCGCCATGATCATCATGATCGGAGCGCCAATAGCCATCTCCTTGCGCTTGACGGCGATCACCACCGCCATAGCCACCATCTTCTCCTTTCTTCTTCTTGTAGTCACCGCGGTCACCACCGCGGTTTGCAACATTGGCCGAGGACTCAAACCCCTTTTGGCCACCTCCTGTCAGCATCTCCTGCCGAGTGTCGTGTGCCGCGAGTAAGCCATGGAGATCACTTACGGAGCAGGAATCCATGGCATTAACCGCAGAAACCAAGCCATTGTATTCTTCGTCAAGTCCATTAAGGATGAACTCGACTAGCTCCTCGTCTTCAACATCTCGACCGGCTGCGACCGCATCTTCGAGACATACTGATCTGCTGTCAGATTCAACTTCTTGGTGTTGGAGAGACCACCCCGAAGGCTAGTCCTATTCGCCTTGGACTTGGATGCAAACATCTGCACGATGAGAGCCCAAACCTTTGCGGCATGCTCGAGCTCGAGGAGAGGAGGTAACTCAAAACTCGTTGATCCCTTTCAATCCAGACGTCAAAGGCGGGGTTGTTAACTCTTGTTTCCTTGCCATCCTTCTCCACCGAGATGAACTCCGGCGGGGCGGCTTCACTGCCGGTGATAAGGCCGAGCATCCGTGCGCCACGCAGCGCCAGCATGACCTGGGCCTTCCACAACAGGTGGTTTGCCCTGGTTAGCTTCTCCGATGGAGGCTGCCCAAGACCCTGCAGTGACGATGCAGATGAAGCCATGGTTGGGTTTCGGAAGGGTGTTTGATCTAGGTATTTGGTGTTCGATCTAGGTATTTAGTTGTGTGGTTTTTTCTCGATGTCACGGAAGAGACCGCTCTGATACCATGTGATAATCCAGGAAGCGATTCCTTGGCCTCGGCATGCGTGCGTGTTAATATAGCCAACTGGCAATTTTTTGTTACACGGGAGAGATTACAGGAGGTTTGGAGATAAAGAGATAAATGAAATAAGCACCTAACCGATGTACCTTATCTTGGCATTGAACGGTATACAGAAATATCTAACAGGCTCTACCCCTGCAGTCCACGGACACAGTGGTATGGATATTAGGTTTGGACTGTAACTTTTCTTCTGCTGCAGCGATCGACAGAGCCCATTGCTACGCTCTATGATCAATGTGAGATACCTTTTTTTTCTGAAAAAAGGGTGGGGTCAAAGAACCCAGAACTGCATTTGGATCAACACGTGACAGGTACAAATTTCATACAGGCACCTTTCGTCTATTGCCCTAGAAGAACTAATATTCGAAGAAAGGGCCTGCAAAATTACAAAGAACGTCAAAGAACAAAAAGGTAAAAAGCAATCCAGTCTTAGAGCTTCTTCGCCACTCGTCGCCGAGAACGGAGCACCTTGGGACACTCGGACTCTGCCATCCGGCAAATGACCTCAGACACCGGCAATCGTGAAGTCTCATGGGACAAACCATTTGGAAACCAGTCGAATCCGAGCTCCGGCGTCAGATCAGGCAAGCCTCCACCATGGAGGTTGAAGATTGGCCACCCCTATGTCCATTAATCGCGGCCGTGAACCAAGTCACCACCACGTGAGGAGTTCGAAGATGTAGTTCGAACCGCTCCACCAAACTTGCAGAAGAGAAGTAGTACTTCCTCCCCTCCTCGCCACCATGGCCGGCCAGGGGAGAGCTGCGCCAATCCTTCGCAAGAACAACAAAGATGATGATACGGCAGGTGAAATTATTGAACCGGCCTTGTCCATCCTCGGTCTCTTGGGGAATCTTCAATGGATTCTGCCTTCAAGAAAGAAGCTGACTAGCCCCCACGTCGCTGCTAGTCGCGAGGAGCCAATCAACGAAGAGGAGAGACGCCATAACGACGACAACAAGAACGAAGGCTACAAACAACCTAACTCTACTATTCATAGGCCAAGCTGTGTCATCTCTCCCACACCAGGTAGCAACGCCACCGGCGGGGAGCGAGAGACGAGCCAACGAAAGCAACGGAGCAGAGGATATGACTCTCAAAGCGCTGAAGAGGATAAGGCTCTATCCCGTGGAATAAGTCGTGAGATACCTTCTATAAGAAGCAACTTCACTATGTTAAGAAACTATCTATCTTTCTCTCGGTGAAAGGGACTGCTGCTACAGGGCCATCGACCCCTTGGAGACCAACCTGGGTTTTTTTACATTAGAGAGAAATTCATTGGTGCATGAACTGGTTACAATCGTTCTGAATGGAGAGGCTGATCTGGTGAGGAAAAGATTTGCACCAGATACCCAAAGTTCCCTCCATCCGAGCCAGTTTTCCACCAAAAAATGGAGAACATTTATCTTTACATGGTCGATTCATCCGTAGATGAAAAAGAGTCTTGACATGTCTTGTTGCCCAGAGTTCACCTTTGCGCACGCAGCCGCACGAGACAGTTGAAGGAAAGATGCCCAATTCGACACAACTAGACAGACATCCGAGAAGACCTTTCGCCTCAGCTTCCTCAGCACCAGAACAGGAAGGTAATTGGGCACACATAGAAAAAATCACTGTTCCAGAGTAGTCCCTGATAATTCCTCCTGTAGTGGCAAAGCATGTATCCTTGATAAAAGAAGCGTCAAACTTCAGTTTAATATTACCTTGTAGAGGTGCTTTCCAGCGGTTGTTGATAGCCCTCGGAATCCAACTCTGAGAAGCATGATGGTTCCTAGCCGCAGAAACTGTGTGCCCTTTCCCTTTACTTTTACCTGTTAGTTTATAAACTTTAGGATTAACATGAATACTATATAGTCATCACATATAACAACCATGAATGATATGATATTGGGCACTTACAAGAACTGGAAGCACCAATTAGGTGATAGACCACGTTGGTGGACTAGGGTCGAGGAAAGCCAGATGCAAGTCGTAGTGGTTGTCGGCTGTGGAGTTCAGTCTTCGGCCCCGTTTAGTGCTACTTTAGAACCGATCATTTTTTAGGGGTGATGACCTTGCGATGTCTATCGTTATATTACACATGAGGGACTATTTTTTTCCTTATATGTGTTAAGCGTGTGAGACCCGAGAAAAAATCAAATTGGTTTTTAGGATGCCACCGGCCATGACATATCTGTTACCTACGGTGAACTTCCGAACATTGGCTCTTGGGCCTCCCCTTTAACTTTATTTTGACTGTCTAAACATGACAGGTCAACCCAATATTATCTCTATTGATCGTTAGGTTTAACTTCATTCGCCCATTCTCCATAGGAACAGTATACCAAAATGAGGTGCTGCAACAACCAAAGAAATGCTACCGAGGCTCAACACTTATAATACACCAACATATCTTCAAATGGAAAACTGATACTTTATGAGAGTTTGTTTATACTTTGACGATCATAAGTTTTTCGAGCAACCTATTCTATCAAACTAATCTCAATTTGGGTGGTAAGCCTTAGATTAAAAAAATAGTAAACATTCTAACATACTCATACGTTGAAACTCTTCAATAGCTTAATCTATCTTTTAGAACAAAAAACATAATTTGAATGGTTTTGCCAATGCCATTTGACTTGTTATTCGCATGGAAAATTGTGTGTTTATATTGCAGTAAGTGGTTTAGAATGATGTCTACCACTTTATTTTCGAGAATAAAACTTCTTGGCATACAAGTTGCCCAATAGTCTCTCGACATGCCACACAGTTAAGTGTGAGACCACGGGGGCTTGGCGACACACTTTAATTGGGGTCAGACCTCGCATCTCCACCTCATGCTTCAGCAAAGCCGAAATATCATAAGAAATAAAGAGAAAAAGAAAGGAAGAAAGAGGATCACCCAGTCCTAAATCCCATGTTGGAGAGAATGTTTCCAATAGGCTCCCATTAAATTTGACTGAATAGTTCACCGTGGTCACACACTTCATAATCCACTGCACCCACCAGTGAGAGAAGCCAATCTCGTGCATTGTACTCTCTATCAAGACAAATCGACCCCTGTCATAGGCTTTCGAGAGATCAAGTTTATAAGCGCAATAACCTGAATTTATAGTTTTACCATGCTCAATATAGTGTAGATATTCGAAAGCAAGGAGAGTGTTGTTGCTTATCATCCGACCAGGGGTGATGGCGCTTTTGAGGGGATAGAACCTATTAACGAGACATTTACACACCACTTTGTACAGAACGCTACGGAGGCCAAGTGGGTCTATAGTATTTTTTGGCTGGTTGGATTATCCACTTTTGGAATGAGAACAATCGAGGTGTCGTTTACTCCCTCTGGCATATGGAAAAGAAATGGATGACTGCCTTTATCACTTCATTCCTCGGGGTACTCCAGTTAGCTGAAAGAAGTGAGCCGGTAGACCATACGGGTACGGGCCTTGATAGGGAAAAATCTAAAAAAGCGCATCATTCATGGTAGCCATTTCTACCTCACAAGCTTAGGACTGCTGGTGAGGTATGTGTGTGTGGGTTGCACGTTCTAAGATCGATCTTCTGCTATTTATACATGTACAGCAGATGGTTATTTCATCTCCAAGTGAGAAGGCAATCTAGAGTTCGATCTGATCAAGTACAATTTAGTCGCCGACCGAGTCTAAACAACCGCATCAACTTATGCAAGTACACACTACTTTGTGTCTGAACATATTCATTTATTAATCTGTCGCCTAATTTCGTGGTACGTTCATCCGTGTCTTTTTGTGTTAGTATAGTGCACCTGCTATGTACCCTGGATAAGGACATGTTAAATGCTTCACAAAAGAACAACGCAAATGGCTGACCGGATTCTTACTGACGCCGATGGATCTAGAATTTAGTAAAGCTTTCTGTGAAATGTTCTATGCACCATGCTTGGTGTATCTAGGCCCACCTGTCATCCCCCACCAAGTGGTGCCGCAACGTGGGCAATTCTCTCCCACTCCGGCACTTCCTATGTACTTTGCTAAATACATTATAATTGTTTAGTCGTTTTTAGAAAAATCATATATTTAGATCGGTTTATATACTACTCTGATTCCATATGCGATGGCCTACGAGAACATCATTTCGGTACCAATTCAGTCATAAGAGAGGTCTCAATCTAGATACTTGATTGGATACAAGCTCTGTATCACACAAGAGCAAGCACGATCACGTATACGCTGGAGAGAAGGAGGAAAACACCCGACTGGTTTCATTTCGTTCATTACACAATGCCCTGTTGATAGCTGGTGCCCCTGTATAGGTAGGGATACCGTCTACTTCTGGCCCACGTGCTGTGATCTTCGATGGGCCTCACGTATCATTGCCGCTCGTCTGTTCTTCTCTTGACCTTAGCGCCTCGGATAGGTGAAGTATTGTGGCATTCTAGCCGATGGCGTCCTAGAACAGAGTATTGTATATGCAGATATAGTTTCACGCTTCACTCGGGCAGACTTTCTTTCGTAGTGCTTAACCATGTTCTAGCAAAAATCTGCGTGAGCGAAGAATGAAACTACATCCGCCAAATCACGATGGCTAACTCAATTAATGCACATGCTTTTTTATGTACTCCTTTCATATCAATATAATATGTTTTAGCGTTTTCTAGACATCACGTATCTAGATATGTTTTAATATGTACTATCTTGTACTAAAACATGTCCATTAAGGTTTGCCTAGGGAACGTAAAAACATTTTACATTTTGATACGGAGCGAGTACTTCTTTGCTGACACGCATATATACCCATCTATCCGGGCAAACAAATCTACAAATTTCAGCTTAGACAAAAAAATAGACTTGCAAATAAGTAAAATCGAGGCCGTAATTGATGTGAAAATACCCAGAGGAAACTCAGCACGTTTGATGTGAACCCTGCGGTATAGATTTGTCCTCTGCTCTTGTTACGTATCCCCTCCCAGCATCGGTTGATCTAGGGTTACGGCGGCAGCGGTGGCAAGCTCTGGTCCAGACGACGAATGTGCAGCGGTAGCCAGAGTTACGGCGGCACGACACGTCTCTCCCTTCCCGATCCTGCCCCTCACACGTCTGCTCCATCGCACCTCCCCTCCGGCTCGGCTAGAACTTCCGGCGGAGAGATCCAAAGGTACCTCTCGATTCGATACTTGAAATTCGTTTATTTCATGGAAAAATTAAGTCATCTGGAATCCATGTTGAACAAATAGATGGGCTCAGGACTCGTGTTTTGGTCCCGAGGTATTATTCTGATTTGGTACGACAGTTCGAATCCCTGTTAAGAATCGATGGTCTCGTTTTCCTCGAAAATTCTATTTGTGCTTGTGTTCGATCTTAGTTAATTAACATGTTGGAAAGTTTTAACTATTCGCCTGTTGTAGTTTTATACTAGTACTTCACTCAGCCAGGACTAGCTAGTAGAATGTAATGTAGGATGCATGGAACAAGTTTGGTTTGCCGAATCACGTTATCTGTTTTGTGCTAGAGCAGACAATGAAGATGCTTTATCTAATTTGTACTTATTTGCCGATAGGCGGATATATATTCATCTATCGGGTCTACTCTGATGGACACACAATGCAGCCAAAAACACTCCACCGGAAAAGATACTAATGCTTCCATTCGGGTGGTGAGACCGAATTTGGTAGCAATGCAGCTTCAACTTCTACCCTATGTAAGGATTGAACACGACTTATTTTCATCGATTGACAACTATGCTAAAATTACCGTCTTTTTACCGTCTTTATAAGCACAGTGACTCTGTGGGGTCTACTCCGGTGGAGAGGTGGAAAAATAAAATAAGACACTTACGACAGTTCCTACGTGGGTGGGCTAAGAACCTTAGTGGTGAATATAAAAAGCTTAAAGAAAAGCTAACTCTTTTAATTGATCAGCTTGATATTAAAGCCGAGTCCACCCCGTTAAATATGGCCGAGCGGGCTGCAAAAAAAGAGGCGGATGAGCGTCTTAATAAGTTAAAACGGGACGAAGAAACAAAGTGGGCCCAGAGGGCAAAGTTGAAGTTTATTCAAGAAGGTGGGAATAATACGATGTACTTCCATTTGATCGCAAATGGGAGAAATAGGAAGAAGCGAATTTTTCAGTTAGAACAGGATGAGGGTACTATCGTAGAAGAAGCAAATCTGCGGGTTTTCATCTCTAAATATTATAAAATACTTTTCGGAGCACCGGCTCCGAGTTTTGTGTCTTTAGAGGAAAGTATGACTAGGGATATACCTCAAATTTCTACTGAGGAAAATTCCATTCTTACATCTCCGTTCACTGAGAAGGAGGTGTTTCAGGCTATTGCTCAAATGGAACACAATAAGGCTCCAGGACCAGACGGGTTTCCTGCCGAGTTCTATCAAAAAATTTGGGACGTTATTAAGGTAGATTTGATGGCCATGTTCGCTCATCTGCATGGGGGAGTTACAGTTATTTAGGCTAAATTTTGGGATCATTACGTTGTTACCCAAAAAAGAGGATGCCAGCCGTATTGAGCAATACCGTCCCATATGCCTGTTAAATATTAGTTTTAAGGTTTTTACTAAGGTGGGTACGAATCGGGTGACCTCTATTGCGAGTAGGGTCATCAAACCAACCCAATCAGCTTTTCTACCCGGTAGAAACATCCTCGAAGGGGTGGTCATGATTCATGAAACAATTCACGAGCTACAAAGGAAAAAGTTAGATGGGATTCTTTTTAAAATTGACTTTGAGAAAGCGTATGACAAAGTTAATTGGTCTTTTTTACAACAAGTGCTGCAGATGAAAGGTTTCTCGCCGGTCCAAAGGTACCTCCTTCTTTGCTTGGCATCCCATAGACATGTGGGTTGAGGAGTAGAGAAAGGAATGAAGTCCGAGGGGAGAAGTTAGGATGTCTTCTTTCATCGAATTTGGCTGATGTCGACGTGGGATTAGGGGACAGGGAGACGGATGAAAAAACAAAGGAAATAATCTTCATCTCTCCAACCCGCTCGTCCAAGCCACATGTAATTCATGTACACCTTTATATATTTTCGAGTCGTGTAAATATACTTGTATTCCACGAGATAGGGCCAAAGCGGGTCCCACTTTCGCTCGATAACATCGACAAAATGTGAACGTTGGTGGGTCCCATAGGGTCTTTCCTGTGTGGCCCACATGAAATTACAGAAATAAATAAGTGTGGCATAGAAATATGTAAACGCAATTCATACTTACATAAACGAATACTTGCAGGCAGGACAGCCATGTAGTTTTGTAGTTTGCCGAACGGCTGGCCGCTTCCGCTATACAACTTCTTGTGCGTCTCTGCCTATGCAGGCTATGTTGCGGGTCAGCGAAGAGAATTCGCCAATGTTCAGCACACACTAATGGAGAAAGGGGTATTAGAACCGGTTGGTAAGGGCCTTTGGACCCGGATACACATCCGGTGCTACGTATCCGGGACTAAAGCCCCCCCCCCCTTTAGCATCGGTCTCTTATACAAACCGGTGCTAAAGGCCTCCACGTGAGCGCCGAAGAGTGCGCGCAGGCGGAGGACCTTTAGAACCGGTTGGTAACATATTTTCAGGGTTTCTGGTTCCGTATTTCGGTGTTTCCGTGTTCCGTATTTTCAGGGTTTCCGTTTACGTATTTCCGGTTCCGTATTTCCATTTACGTCTTTCCGATTGACACGGAATCGGAAACAAGTAATCGGAAACACGTATCCGGAAACACCGATTCCGTGTTTGCGGTTAAGTGTTTCCGATTCCGTGTTTGCGGTTAAATGTTGATGCACCAAATAAAATTACATATATACATGTAACACGAAGTACTAGACCAATTATCATTACATAATTTGAAGTTCGTTTCCTATAGCTGTATACTTGCATAGAGAAGGGAGCTGGCTATTGGTTCATAGGATGGAAAAATTCTCCGCCTTCATATATGACTTGCGTGAGGAGAAATCCTGCCAATTCCTCTGCAACTGCCTTACAACGTTGGATTGGTCTGAGCATCGCCCGCTTTCGTTGCAGCTTTAAAAGAAGTAGATGAAAACAATTAAGTTATGAACAAAACTAAACATAATTGATGGCAACATAAATAAAGTTGTGAAGATCTGGTTACGTACCTCTAGATTTCTGGAAGTACGGGATTTCTCATTGATAATCCTGTTAATGTACTCGCAAACGTAGTATCCACAATAATCAGTGTCCGGTGGTTATTGCGGGACGCCCTATATACGAGAACATAATTCAGTCTAATTAATAATAATCAAGAGAATGGTAATGGTATTGAAACCAGGGTACGTAGTACTACATACTTTGTTAATCTGAAAGTGGAGCTTGTCTGCCCATGTACCGGGTTCTTCCTTGATGAACATTTGCCAAACCCTGGCCGACAAAGAAAAATGAATACAAGAGTTAATTATTACTTACTTGATATCAGGAAATGAACGAAAAAGAGGCCGATGAACGAAAGAGGCCGATATATATATACCTTTGAAGCATCTGACGCGCGCTCTTCCATGTGTCAGCGTCCCAGGTTAACGAGTCCTAGACTTCAACTTGTCCTTGATCGATTCTAATGATGAACAATATGAAGTGGGACCTGCGCACGTGTACACACGCAGTCATGCATTCTCATCAATTACACTTAACATCAGGTAAGTGAAATGGAATGTGTACAGGATAGTAACACTCACTTGAATCCGTAGGGCCAAAGTATTTCTTTTTTTGGTACTTTGTCGCTTCAAAAACCTTAGCAAATCATCCGGTGTATCCTTGTTGAACTTTTCTATTGTCTCTTGATGAAACGAGTACGGGTCAATGAACCCAAAGTCCCAGATTCCTGCCAGCCTGCATTCACGAATCTTCATTCTGCATAGTAGCGTACAAAAAGAATGTCTTGAGTGATAATTATACGGGCAATGAACGCGAGCTTAACTAAATAATTGAATTACACAAATAAATCACTTACAAACAGTAGCAGCTGAGGATAGCTTTGTCGAGGGCACGTTGATTGTACATCTGGAAAAAAATCATCGAACCAAACCTCCACACCGTACTCTCCGAATTAGTGTTGATCCTGAACTGCCGCCATGATACAGTCTCTCTTTTGCCTTGCGGCCTCCAAGTACCAAACATGTAAATTCCATAGTTGGGTTGTTAGAGCACTAGGATTTTCGACCAGAGGGTGCTCGGGTTTATATTTATATACCACATAAGCAATAGCGTAACCTACGTCGCCCATGCGTGGACCGGACACTGAAGCCTGGTCAGATAACACCTTGAGCGGGGCAATTGACTGTGCTTCTTGTTGTCCGAGCTGGGGAACTTGTTTCCCGCATTTCGTCTGCTCCGCCTGCTTCATCTGTGCGGTGTGCATCTTTTCAACGTACCGTTCATAGTCTGAAAGTGGCGGCGGTGGCGGCGGTTAAGCATAATATAAGTTTTCGATGGTGCGCCCAATTTTCCACTTTGGTATGTTCTTCAGAGTTTCCTTCCAGATGTCTGGAGGGGGCTTCAGGGGAAACCGTGCGAACCATGCTTTGTTTTTGGCTTTCACGTCCTCGTCTAGTTCCTCCGGAGTCATCAGGCCTGGTAAATTCGGGGGAGTATTGACTTTCTTGGGTTTCCTTTCTCTCTTCTTGGGAGGAGTCCCGTTTCTTCTGAACTGCAGCTTCCGCTTTGCCGTACCCGTAGTGAGCGCATCCGTCGGCTCACGGGAGTGCACGGGCGATGGACTCTCGGCCTCGGGCTCCCAATCTTCCTTGTGGGGTGGACTTGGAGGTGCGTTGGGGGTGGACTTGGAGGTCGTGCATTCTCTGTACGAAAGTGAAAAAACTATTAAAAATAGACTTACATGTGGTGCAACATTCAGTAATTGTTTGAGGTGGTGCATTTGTACCTAGAGGATTCGGTGGCCTTGACGCCGCGTTAGGAAACACGATGTGTTTCTTCTTCCACAAGATGATACCAAGCTCCATTTCTCCCAGTGTCTTCTCGCCTTCACCTCCAGGAATATCAAGCTCAATTGACTGGCATCCCGGCGTATGTTGACAACCCGACACGAGCATGGGATGCTGGAATCTGACCACCATGGTAGGTTGCTCCAGGTTGATTCGGTAAAGCATAGCCTGACGCCACCATGAAGGATATGTTCCCCATTGGCATATGTATCTCATAGTTTGTCTTCTCCGTGATATCATCCACGGGGTAGTGAGGCGCCGACGGTTCGACTGCAGGACCGTCTTCTAGCTGCAGCTGCGTGGAACCCACGCTGCTTCTATGATGAGATGGGACGGCATCTGCTACAGGATCGTCTTCTAATTGCTGCTGATCAGCGTCAGGTGCAGGATCTTCTTCCTCCTCTTCAGTGTCAGGTACAGGGTGTCCCCCTTTCTTCAAGAGAAACGCCACCTTTTCTTCTAATGTCGATATCCGTTCCAGCGCCTTCCTCTTGCTTCTAACACGGCTTCTGTAAGTGCCAAGGTCCGCCGGAAACCCTTGGTTCCACGGGGTAGTGGCTCCAAAGCCTCGTGTTCGTCCCCACTTTTCGGGGTTCCCGAGTGTCTTCGTCAGCTCGTCGTTCTCTCTATAGGAAACAAAAGTTCCTTTTCGAACATCTTCTATTGCCTTCTCTAGATCTGATACGACTTGTATTATTTTTTCCGACCATGGTCCCTCCGCAACAATCATCCCAGTCTCAGCGTCCAACGTTGCCCCATGCGCGAACAACCAGAACTTGAACCTATCGGGCCAGTCATGTGTCTGTGGAATGATATTTTTTTCAGAAGCGCATCTTCATAGTGTCGCCACCTAGGCAGGGCAGTCATGTAGCCACCTGACCCCAAAATATGGTGATATTTCTTCTTCTTCGCATTCTCCGTATTTGTGGCTGATCGGGATGTAAAGACACCTGATTTCTTGTACGCCTTAAAATCAGGCCAAGCGTCCCTTATCTTCACTAGGTGCCCAGTGAAAACTGGATCTTCGTCCTTATATTTCTTCCACAAGTCTTTCTTCCACCTCTAGAATTGTGTGGCCATCTTCTTCAAATCCCACTCCTCGACTTTCTTCTTCTTATCTTCCGCTACGCTGAAATTTAGCCAGACCGTATCGCAAAGCACTCTTTTCAATCTGTCATCGACATAAGTATCTCCAACGCTGGCGCCGGTCTTCGGCTTATTCCATTCTATTAAGTTGATCGGGACCAGGTCTCTTACAACAACTCCGCACTGATTTACAAATTTGCGATAAGTTTCTAGTGGTTCCAGTGGTTTGCCATCAGCAGCACCTTTTTCGATCGAGTTCCTTGCAGTATCTTTCAACCTTGCGGCCGGTCCTCGTTTCGACTTTGTCTTAGTACTTGTGCTAGCTGTTCCGGAGGGCGTCTAAACGGGAAAATAATGATTCGTTAGTAAGTGCAATACAAATTAATTGTTGCATCAACAGTGACTTGAGATATACATTGGCAGAGTTTGTTCCGGAGGGCACTTCTGCATTGTCGACGTTGTCGTCGTCGTCATCTACTACATCTTCTATATTCTCAGCTCCGTCACCGGAGTCGTTCAAAAATTGATTACTAAACGCATGTCCACCGTCGTCATCACGATATATGGCCGTTGCATCTTCAAAAATCATCTGGCACAAGTATCTTTCCTTCTCCGCCTCACCCATTCCCGCGAGCTGATCGGCGTGCGGATCATGTGGTTCTTGGGGATCCATAGCTCAACATCTGCTAGTAACAAGAATTTAACTCAGCAAAATTATTTACGGAAAAGTTTTACGGAACCGGAAAGTTTACGTAAAGTTTTACGGAATCGTCGGAGTCGGAATCGTCGGAAAGTTTACGGAATTGTTTTACGGAATCGTCAGAGTCGGAATCGTCGGAAAGTTTCCGACGATTCCGACGATTCCGTAAAACTTTCCAACGATTCCGTAGAACTTTCCGACGATTTCGACTCCAACGATTCCGTAAAACTTTCCGATTAACTTAGCCAAAAATTTCTAACTAATAATTTTTTCCAACTTAGCAAATATTCCAACTTAGCAAATATTTCAACACGCAATTATTGCTAACCCTAAACTAACAAGAATTTACCGGAGAGGTCGACGGCGGCGGCTAGGGGAGACGACGGCGCCGAAGGCAGGGGAGGAAAGATTGCTCGTCCATACATGTTGTTGTTTTCTTTCCTAGCGTGCCTTTTCCACGCAGTCTCCCCTCATGGCGCGACTGAGGAACACCGATCGGGTTCAGGTCAGGAATAAAGTCAACACAAAACTGAATGACCTCCTCTGTTCCATAGCCCTTGACCATGCTTCCTTATGGCTTAGCACGGTTTTTAACATAATTCTTCAAGACTCCCGTGAACCTCTCAAAGGGGAACATATTGTGTAAGAATACAGGACCGAGAACGGAAATCTCTTGGACTAGGTGAACTATGAGGTGCGTCATAATATTGAAGAAGGTTGGTGGGAACACCAACTCGAAGCTGACAAGACATTGGACCACGTCCTTCTGTAAACTTGGTAGAGTTGCTGGATCGATTGCCTTCTGAGAAATTGCGTTGAGGAATGCACATAGCTTCACAATGGGTACTCGCACGTTTTATGCAGAAGCCCCCTCAATGCAATCGGAAGTAACTGGGTCATGATCACGTGGCAGTCATGAGACCTAGGTTTTGAAACTTTTTCTCTTTCAGGTTTAGTATTTCTTTTATGTTCGACGAGTAGCCAGACGGGACCTTGATACTGCTCAGGACTTGGAAAAAGATCTTCTTCTCTTCCTTGCTAAGCGCGTAGCTGGTAGGACCTTTGAAATTCTCTGGATTCATCAGGTCGTCTCGTTTGTGCATACGTTAGTGGTGCAGCCGTGCTTTTGGTGTATCTCTCGACTTCTTCCCATGCACGCCCAATAAGTTTAGCAGGTTCACGCAAATATTTTTCGTCACGTGCATCACTTCGATCGCAGAGCGAACCTCTGGGAATTTCCAATAGGGTAGTTCCCAGAATATAGATTTCTTCTTTCACATGGCTACGTGGTTGTCGGCGTCATTCGGAACAGATTGTGCGCCAGGACCCTTACCAAAGATTACTTTTATATCTTTAACCATGTCATATATATCAGTACCTTTAGGGAGGGTTGGCTTCCTCCGTGTATCTGCCTCGCCTTTGAAATGCTTTCCTTTCTTTCTTACGGGATGCCTGTCTGCAAGAAATCGACGATGCCCCGGGTACACATTCTTGCCTATATGTATACTTTCAGTCTCGCCTAAACAGTGTGTGTATGCGCTGTATCCCTTGTTTGACTGTCCTGAGATGTTACTAAGAGCGGGTCAATCATTGATGGTTACAAACAGCAACCCTCGTAGGTCAAATTCCTCCTGTTTGTACTCGTCCCACACACGTACACCTTCGTAAGCCCACAACTCTAAAAGTTCATCAACCAGTGGCCTCAGGTACACATCAATGTTGTTGCCGGGTTGCGACGGGCCTGGGATAAGCACTGGCATCATAATGAACTTACGCTTTATGCATAACCAAGGAGGAAGGTTATAGATACATAGAGTCACGGGCCAGGTGCTATGACTGCTACTCTGCTCCCCAAACGGATTCAGGCCATCTGTACTTAGACCAAACCTTAACTTTATTGCGTCACGTGCAAAGTCCTCGTACTTATCGTCGATTTTTCTCCACTGCGACCCATCAGCGGAGTGTCTCAGCATATCGTCTTCCTTACGGTCTTCTTTGTGCCATCGCAGCAACTTAGCATGCTCTTTGTTTCGGAACAAACGTTTCAACCGTGGTATTATAGGAGCATGCCATATCACCTTGGCAGGAACCCTCTTCTTGGGGCTATCGTCGCCCTCAACATCACCAGGGTCATCTCGCCTGATCTTATACCGAAATGCACCGCATACCGGGCAGGCATTTCAATTCTCGTGCTGACCGCGGTAGAGGATGCGGTCATTGATGCATGCATATATCTTATGCATTTCCAATCCTAGAGGGCAGACAATCTTCTTTGCTTCGTACGTACTGCATGGCAGCACGTTATCTCTTGGAAGCATCTTATTCATTATTTTCAGCAGCTTTTCAAATCCCCTGTCAGATATTCCATTCTCTACCTTCCATTGCAGCAATTCCAGGGTGGTGCCCAGCTTTTACTGGCCATCTTCGCAATTTGGGTACAACAATTTTTTGTGATCTTCTAACATGCGCTCCAACTTCAACCTCTCGTTTTCACTTGCGCAGTTTATCTGTTCTTCACGAATGACCTGACAAAGATCATCATCAGACTCATCAAAAATGTTCTCAAGTTCAGGCTCGTCTTTCCCCATTTCAGTATCACCGTGTTCACCGAACATAGAATAGTTATCATTATCCTCTTCTTCTTCATTGACTTCCATTACAACCCCTCTTTCTCCGTGCTTGGTCCAAGAAAAATAACTGGGCATGAAGCCTTCTTGCAACAGGTGGGTGTGTATGGTTCTTGAGTTAGGGAAATTCCTCTTATTCTGGCATTTTTTACATGGACAAAAAATAAATCCATTCTGCCTGTTTTTCTCAGCCACATTGAGAAAACTATGCATGCCATTAAGGAATTCGGGACGACGTCGATCACTGTACATCCGTTGCCGGTTCATCTGCATTATATAAATTTATCAAAAACCATTATGCTAAATCATCATGACTAAATTAATTAATTAATACAAAAAGTTCATCACACGTTAAAACCAAAGTAGCGTAGTGACCATACATATATAGTTCTCATAAAAATACACACTGAAACCAACCATAAAAACTCTCTCTAATTAATGCATTTAAAAACAACAACAAATGCGATCAAAATCGCAACAAAGGTAACAATTGACCCGACGACATAATGATACCAAGCCTCTTTACTAATTGCATATTTTCTAATCTTTCTAATCTTCAGGCGCATTGCGTCCATCTCGCTCTTGTGACCATCGACGACACCGGCAAGAACCTTTTCCAAGGTCATCTTCTCTCTTTCAGTTTTTTCCAACCTTTCTTCATTTTTTTTCAATCTTTCTTGCAGGCCAACATTTTCTTGTTCAACTAAGTGCAACTTCTCAACAATAGGGTCGATTGGCATTTCTGGTTCCACTACCTCCTAGATAAAAATATCTATGTCAATTTGGTCGGCGTAATTAATTGTCATATAATCAGGAAATGAAAATATGTAGTTATAAAAGATAATATACCACATCCGAATCATAGACTGGACGAGGGCCAACGGGGACGGATATCAAAACCTTGGCGCTATACATATAAAAAAAATCTTACACAATAAGAAAATTATATACAAGTAAATATGTAAATCATACAAATCAAAATTTGTTTTGGTAAATAAAAACAATAGGCTCACCAAGGTTGTGTCGGTGACGGGGCGATCGACGGCGGTGAGGAAGGGGACAAGGCGCGCCCTCCTCATATCCCCGTCTTCCGCCGCCACCTCGTAAACAGCCCATGTGCCGCCCGCCTCAACGCACGGGCCGCCCAGATCGAACTCCGCCCCATCCATCCACGGGCGCGCCAGCTCGCGCCGTTGATCGCGGCCGACTATCTCCGCCTCCGCCCCTCCCTCCACTGCTCTGCCTCCGGCCACTCTGTAAGCTACCAGCTACAGATCGGCCAGAAATTGTGGAGAATTGCTATAGAATCAACCGAATTTGGAATAACAACGCTCGTTCCTCCCCTCCTCCCTCGAGCGAGTCTGTTACATACGGCTCTGCCGTCCAGTCATTACTTACACGCCAAGTTCAACCTAGCCGTCCGTAGCTTATTAGTAGCCAGGGAAAACGCACACACACGCATCAGGCAACCCAGTCAGCCTCGTGCAGCCTCGCTGGAGCCCGCCTTCTTCTCTTGGGCCGCTCCTCCTTCTGGGCTGGGCCATCCTCTTCACTCGCGTGGCTGCTGCCATCAGGTAGACACACGGTTGGTCGTTGACAATCCCCCTCCCTTGAAACGCTGATGTCCCCAAGCAGGCGCGAAAGGAAACTAGTGACGGAGTGGTTCGAGGTCCTCCCAGGTGGCTTGATCCATGGTGCCTCCCGTCCATTGAATCAAGACTTGCGTGATAGAACGATGGCCATTCCTACGAAGCCTTTGCTGGAGGATGCGCTCTGGAACCTGAAACAAATCATCAGCTGGAAGCAATTGCGATACCTGAGGGTTTGAACCGATGCACTTTTTCAATAGCGACACATGGAAGACTGGATGGATTCTGCTTGTGCCTGGTAATTCGAGTTTATATGCGACTTGGCCAATCCTCTCCAACACCGTGTAGGGACCGAAAAACTTGAATGCCAATTTCTGATTGTGTCGCCTGCCCAAAGACTTCAGTATATATGGCTGGAGCCGCAAGAACACACGATCACCCACAGAGAAAACCCGTTCCACCCTTTCTTATCAGCCTGAGATTTCATTCTCTGCTGCATTCTTAGCAGGTGTTGTCGAGTAGCAGCGAGAATTACCTGGCGCTCATCTAACCATGCCTGAACATCCACAGAAGCAATACTGTCAGAAGCAGTGATTCCAAAATACCTGGGTTGTCGACCATACAGAAGCTCAAATGGGGTTTTGCCCGTAGAAGAATGCCAGTTGGTGTTGTACGAAAATTCACAGAGAGCAATCCATTTGGCCCATTGCTGAGGATGAGCGCTGATGAAACATCTCAAATAGCACTCAATAGATTGATTCACACGTTCAGTCTGCCCAACCGTTTCTGGATGATTTGCTGTGCTAAGTTTGAGCTGAGTGCCTGTTGCACGGAACACTTCTTGCCAAAAAGCACTGGTGAACACTGGGTCATGATCGGATACAATGGCTCCAGGCATACCATGCAGCTTGTAAATATGGGAGACGAAAATATCTGCAACTTTGGCAGCAGTGTATGGGTGTTTCAGTGGTAACAAGTGAGCATATTTGGTCAACTTATCGACAACAACTAGCAAACAATTGAAGTGTTGTGATGTTGGCAACCCATCAATGAAATCCATCGTGGATACCTCCCATGGATCAGAAGGAACAGGCAACGGTTGTAGTAAACCAGCAAGAGGCAATCGTTCAGGCTTGGCTTGTTGACACGTATGGCAGCTTTTGACATATTCACGCACCATTTGTTTCATATGTGGCCATGTAAACAATACAAGTATTCTTCTGTAAGTCACTGGAAAACCAGAGTAACCACCCAAGGGACTGTCATGGAATGCAGCTATCAGCTTATTTTGTAACACTGTATCTCCCCCGACAACGATGCGACCGTTCTGTCGAATAATCCCATTGCTGAGAGACAAGGATTTATCCGCCCCATGGAATGACAGTTTCTGCAGTAGCTGTTGTGATTTGTCATTGTTAATATAACTCTGTGCGACCTGAATCAACCATGCATGTTGCAAGACTGAAGTGGAGAAAAGTATGGAACTAGCCACGGGCTTACGCGACAAAGCATCAGCAACGACATTGTTAATACCTTTCTTGTACTGGATAGTGTATTGCAGTCCCATCATTTTTGTGAGAGCTTTGCGCTGCCAGTCAGTATGGAGCCTCTGATCCGTTAAATGTATCAAACTTTTATGATCAGTTGTAATGATGAACTCCCCCTGCTGCAAATAAGAACGCCAATGCTGGACTGCCAATAATATCGCCAGGTATTCCTTTTCATACACTGATAAAGTCTGGTTGCGAGGCCCCAATGCTCTGCTTACATATGCAATTGGATGGCCTGCTTGCGACAATACTGCTCCAATGCCAATATCACACGCATCCGTGTCAACAACAAACTGTTGTGAAAAATTTGGCAATGCTAACACTGGGGCTGATATGAGTGCATTTTTCAGAACTTGGAAGGAAGTTTCAGTGCCAGAGGTCCATACAAACAACACTCCCTTCTTGAGTAGGACAGTCAATGGCTGACTGAGGATAGCATAATGTTTTATGAGCTTCCTGTAATACCCAGTAATGCCTAGTAATCCCCTTAACTCATTGATATTTCGAGGGGAAGGCCATTCCTTAATTGTTATGATTTTTGTCTCATCCGTGGCAACACCAAGAGCTGACACCACATGACCTAGATATGCAATTTTCTGTTGAGCAAATTCGCACTTGGATAACTTCACCTGCCACTTGTCTCTCTGTAAAATGGATAACACTGTGGAAAGTTGTTGCAAATGGTCACTAAATGATTTACTGTATATGAGGATATCATCAAAGAACACCAATGCAAATTTCCTTAACACTGATGCTAGAGATGCATTCATTGCATGTTGAAAAGTGGCTGGGGCCCAGTGAGACCAAATGCCATCACTCTAAACTCATAATGACCATTATGAGTTTGAAAAGTTGTCTTATATTCCTCTCTAGGTGCTAATCGTATCTGATGATATCCTGCTTTCAAATCCAACTTGGAAAATCAACACGCTCCAGCCAGCTCATCCAATAACTCATCTATTACTGGAAGTGGATATTTTCCTTTCAAGGTGAGGGCATTCAAATTGCGAAAATCAATGGCAGGGCGCCAAGTGTTGTCCTCCTTTTTAACCATGAGGATTGGTGAGCTAAATGGACTGTTGCTGTGTGTAACGCCACCCTGCTGCAGCATTTCGTGTACTTGTTTCTCCAGTTCATCTTTGAGTTCAGGCGCAATGCAATACGGTCTCACTGATACTGGCCTCGCTCGAGGCATTAAAGGAATGTGGTGATCGTATTGGCGCCTAGGAGGTGATCCTTTGGGTATAGCAAATACATCTTGATAGCTATCTAGCACGGCTTGCACTTCTGTTGGTGTCTGGACACTTTCCTTCTCTGTTTCGTGAAGAATGTGTAGTTCCACCAACGCATGAGTACAATTAACTATATCTGCACCATGCAACACAATTTTCTTGCCATTCTGCTTGATGGCTATCCACCCTTGTTCCCAGTGTGTGACCATAGGACTGTACTTTCCTAACCAATCAAGTCCAATGATGCCATCATAACTGGATAGATTTAACACCCTAAAAGTATCTGTGAACACTGTTCCACTTGCTTCCCAATTCAATTCTGGAAAATACTGAGTACTATGCAAGACAGCACCACCTGCAATCTGTACTGAAATTGGAGTAGGTAGTGATTTCACACCCAGTAATTCATTTGCCTTCCTTTGATCAATAAAACAGGAGGAACTGCCAGAATCAACCAAGAATTTCAATATATGCCCTTGGATTGTAACCTGCAATTGCATGGTGTGAGGAACCACTGTCTCTGGAGTTAGGGCTGCAGCAGACAAGACCAGCAATTGGCTTTTGCTTTGTTGTTGTTGTACTGGTTGTTGTTCATGATTGGAAAATTCATCCTCATTTTCATCATTCACTTGCATGCATTGTATCATTTCCTGAATGACATGAAGAGAAATAGACTTCTGACATTGGTGGTCTCGACTGTATTTCTCCCCACAAATGAAACAGAGTCCTTTTGCTCGGCGATAAGCCTTTAAACTGGACCACTTATCATCAGAAACACCCTTGGAGTTTTCTGCTGCTCGTTTCTCTTCAACAGATCCTGACACCCACTTCGTAGGAGGGGGTGGGGGTAAAGGAGCAGACCAATTAGAACGACGAGAATTGGCCACTGGATTGCCAATCATACTGACAGAATTGTTATCTTCACCCAATTCTTCATATAACAGAGCTAAAGTGTAACCTGAATCCAGATTTTTGGGTTGTTGGATAGCGACCAAAACTCGTACAGCAGGCTGAAGACCATCCAGGAACCTGGTAGTATAATGTACAGGATCCAGTCGCGTTTCGTAAGGTGCAATTTGATCCACCAACTCCGAGAAACGCTGCACATAATCCTCCACTATGGTGAGCTGACGGATATTGAACAGGCGACGTACCAACACCTGATGCTGATTGCGACCAAAACGTTCCATCACAGCAGCTGCAAACCCTGACCATTGGGGATTCGGTGTTTGTTCCAGAAACGCTTCCAGCCATGTCGCAGCAGCGCCCGTGAACAACGAAGAAGCATAAGAAACTTGCAGAGAAACTGGTGGTTGCCAACGCTGGAAATACTCCTGACTGCGCCTCTGCCATAATTTTGGGTTCGCTCCATCAAACGCCGGCAATTCGACACGTGGTCCATGATGAGAATGATCAGAGTGTACCGCAGAAAAATCGTGACTACTGGAATTGGTGAAAAACGGGTGATCAGCTATGGTACCTTTGTCCGGGGACGATGTGGTGCTCGCGCCCCGGTTAATTTGTCGATCGCCGTGCCAAGTATGGCCTGAAGCACCCAACTCTGGTTCTCGTGCTCTGGACGCAGTTTGATTGCTCGCATCGGCTATCGGATCCGCCCGCGGCATGCGCGCGAGTGTCGACGCAATCGCCGAGATCTCCGAGCTTAGCGAGTCCTTGACGGCCGAGAGATCCCCCCGATGGAGCTCTTGACGGCTTCCAGATCCGTGTTCACCGCCAGACGAACGGAATCGACCGCTGAATTCACCGTTGCGATTTGCTTGTTCGTGTCGGAGACGAACTTGCGCACGGCTTCGAGGGTGTCCCGCTTGTAGTCGAGGAAACGATGCTCGAACTCCTCCGTAGTCGCCGTGAGCAGGAGGTCGTAGATCGCGGGAGACTCCGGCGTCAGTGCTTCCATGACTTCCGAGCGGCGGCGAGAAGAAAATCTGGTCTGGTATGGGTGGTTGGGAAGGGCCAGATCTGATCGATTGAGGCTCTGATTACCAATTGTAAGCTACCAGCTACAGATCGGCCAGAAATTGTGGAGAATTGCTATAGAATCAACCGAATTTGGAATAACCACGCTCGTACCTCCCCTCCTCCCCCGAGCGAGTCTGTTACATACGGCTCTGCCGTCCAGTCATTATTTACACGCCAAGTTCAACCTAGCCGTCCGTAGCTTATTAGTTTTTTTTTTTTGAGAACTAAAGCTTTATTAAACAATCAAATGTCTAGGGATACACACGCCCACAGGCGGATTGCCAAGCCAAAGAAAACTCCCCGAGGGCTCACCCAACACCTGCTTGGCAAGCAGATGTGGTTCAGTGTTCGAGCTACGCCGTTCATGGGCGACACTCACCTCTCCCACACGCCTAGATGTCGCTGTTATTTCCTGTAGGATACAACTATATCTGCCTAAATCACCATCTTTCAGTGCATTAACCACCGAAAGACAATCACTCGCCACCGAGATTCGTGAAAGACTGAGGTCTTGAGCAAGATTTAGGCCCTCCCGGAGTGCTAACGCTTCCAGGACCTCTGGGTCCGTGATCCCATCATACACAAGGGCCGACGCTCCCAGGTACTCTCCATCCTCGCGCCGTGCAACTGCTGCGACCGCTCCACGGTCCTTTTTCCTCGCGACTCCCCCATCCACATTAATCTTTGCCATACCTGCAGGTGGCGGTAACCATGGCGATCTTCGGATATTAGGGTCCCTCGCCGATTGACTCCTCTCTTCCGTGACCTTTACCTTGCTAAGGTCCGAAATAAAACTCCCGATGAAACAATGCGTACTCAACGGGCTTTGGAAAATGCCTTCATGGATAGCTTTCCGTCTCGCATGCCACAGTGCCCACATCGTAACACACATCCGGGTGGGTTGATCATGCGATAGTGTCTCAATCATAGTGAATAGCCAATTTCTAGCATTGTGCTCCCGTACCTGGCTCATGTGCTCTGTCATCTCATCATCCGATAATGTCCAAACGCACCGTGCCATATGGCAGTCAATTAGCGAGTGCCGCCAAGAATCCTCCCCACCGCAAATGCCACACGCCCTGGATGGTGAAATCTTACGGCTACGTAGTATATCAGCTGTGGGCAGTGAAAGACGAGCGAGTCGCCAAAGAAACGTCTTGATCTTAGACGGCACCTTAATGTTCCACAAACGTGACCAGCACCTCTCCTCCCCTTGTCCATCTGAACTGTAGCCGTTTCGTACAGCCATGCTTCTCTCTTGGCTTTAGTAGTGTACAACATTCTGTAAGCTGAACGGACGGTGAAGAAGCCCCTCCGCTCGTAATGCCACGCCCAGAAATCACTCTGGATCCTGGTACTCAAAGGTATAGCCCTAATCACCTGAATATCCATCGGTATAAATACTGCTCTCAATTTCTCCAAATCCCATTGCTTAGTGGTGTGATCAATGAGGTCCGATACTTGTTGGGGTGGATCATCTGTTGTGCACACCAACGGCCGCAGCGCCCCGTCGCGAGGGAGCCAGTTATCGTGCCATGGGTGCGTATCCGCCCCGGATCCAATACGTCGGATGAGTCCCTGCTTTAACACGTCCTTCCCCTCCATAATCGCTCGCCACACGTGAGATGGGTGCGAGCCTACCTCAGCGTTTAGGAACTCCGTATCTGGGAAGTATACTGCTTTGAGGATTCTTGCACTCAAAGTCTCGGGCTGCTGAAGGATACGCCATCCCTGGCGCGCTAGAAGAGCCAAATTGAACAGCTCGATATCACGAAAACCCATACCTCCTGCGTACTTCGGCTTCGTCATGTCCTCCCACGAAACCCAGCTCGTTTTCCTCTGTCCATCCTTACTGCCCCACCAGAACTTCCGTATCATAGTATTAATGTGCTCACATAAGCCTCGTGGCAATTTAAAACACGACATCGAGAAGGTGGGTATGGCCTGCACAACGGATTTGATGAGCACCTCCTTCGCTCCGACTGACAGACATTGTTCCATCCATCCCTGAACTCGCTTCCAGATTCTATCCTTCAGATACTTGAAGGCCCCATTAGACGAGCGCCCCACCGCCGATGGCATTCCTAAGTACTTAACACTCAGGGACTCATTTTGCACATTGAGTACTTCCTTCAACTCATGTTTGATTACCTCAGGACATCGCTTGCTGAAGAAGATAGACGACTTGTCCAAATTCACCCTCTGACCCGATGCCTGACAATACGCATCCAAGGTGTCCCTCGCCTCCCGTGCACTCGCAACACTTGCCTTGATGAACAGCAGGCTATCATCGGCGAAAAGAAGGTGGTTTACTGCAGGGGCAGTAGGAGCCACTTGTAGTCCTTGTAGGTTCGATGATTCACTTCTATGTTTTAAAAGGCACGAGAGGCCCTCTGCTGCTATTATGGCGAGATGGGATCGCCTTGTCGAATCCCTCTGGTGGGCTTAAACTCCTCCAAGCGCTCACCGTTCATCATCACTGAGAATGTAACAGTAGTAACCATCCTCATAATCGTGGCTACCCAGGAGTGGTGGAAGCCCAGCTTCAACATAATTTCCTCAAGATACTTCCACTCCACTCTGTCGTATGCTTTGCGCATGTCCAGCTTCAATGCACAAAACCTGTGTTTCACCGCCTTATTTCTCTTCATGAAGTGTAAACATTCATATGCTGAAATAATATTATCTGTGATCACCCTCCCAGGTACAAAAGCCGATTGCTCGTCTGATATGATTGCGGGCAACACTTGCTTCAGGCTATTAGCAAGGACTTTGGACGCTATTTTATAAATGACGTTGCACAAGCTGATCGGACGATACTGACCTAGCTCTTCCGGCTGCTCCACCTTCGGAATCAGGACAATGAGAGTGCTGTTAAAATCTGCTGGATCATCCTCTCCCCGCAGCACCCTGATAACAATATTCGTCACCTCCTTGCCGCAAATCGGCCAGTACCGCTGAAAGAAGTGGGCGGGGAGTCCATCCGGCCCCGGGGCCTTCGTGGGGAACATCTGAAATAGCGCCTCCTTAACCTCCACTTCTCGGATAGTGGTAATCAGGTCCTCGTTCATCTGCTCGGATACTCGAGTTGGAACACAATCCAACACCGTACCCATGTTCTCCGTGCCTTCGGACCTGTAGAGATTACAATAGAACTCATTAGTTAAAACCGCCAGCTCCCCTGGCTCTTCCGTCACCTCGCCATTCATCTTACGAAGGCGAGTAATTTTGTTGCGTTTCTTTCTCTGACTCGCCCTTAGGTGAAAAAACTTGGTATTTTTGTCACCCTCCGCGAGCCACTGTACGCGAGACCGCTGCCTCCACATGATCTCCTCTCGGTAGTCTAGTTCTGTCAGCCGATCAACTACCTTGATCTCGGCATGCGAAGGACCGACCCTCGTCATCTCCTCTCTCATCCTCCTTAGCTCATCACGCAAAGTCCGAATCTCCTTCCGCACACTCCCAAAAGATGTCCGTCCCCACTGCTGCATCTCGCCCGTGACCGCCGTCAATTTATGTTGCAACTCCACCAGGTTGTCCGCCATCCCGTGCGCATGCCATGCCCACTCCACCGTGGCCTGGAAGTCCTCGTGGCGTTCCCACATGATCTCGTAGCGGAAGGGAGTTCCCCCTTCTCTTCTCGGCGGCGCACGTACTCGTTCTCTCCACGTGAGTAAAATTGGGCAGTGATCGGAAGAAGCCGAGGTGAGGTGGCGAACTGTGGCCAGCGGGTATCGAGCACACCAGTCCGCCGTAGCCAGAGCCCGATCCAAACGCACTTGGCAATACGACCCTCCCGTCACTCTCTTCTCGTAAGTCCATCTATTACCTTGGTAACCCAGGTCTTGGAGACCACACACATCTACCACCTCTCTAAAGCCCTCTATTTGTGCAGCGCTTCTCTCCTGAACTCCAACATGCTCATGGCGGTGTAGTACTTCATTGAAATCCCCTAGGCAAACCCAGGGTAAATGAGATGATGAGCGAACAAATTTTAGCATCTCCCACGTCTTGTGGCGCTCATTCGTCTGTGCCTCCCCGTAGACACCCGTTACTCTCCACGGTTCCTCTCCTCCCTCTGAAATAATTGCGTCAATATGATACTGGGAGTACGGTAAAATCTCAATAGATATGTTATTATTCCAGAACAGGCCAATACCACCACTGCGGCCTGAACTGCTTACAGCAAAACCCTTATCAAAACCTATCGACTTTGCCAATTGTTCGACTCGAAGTCTAAGAAGTTGAGTCTCTAAAACAAACAGCACTGTGGGGGCATGATCCCGCGCAAGGTCGCGGATTTCCTTCACTATCGCAGCGCCACCCATGCCGCGACAGTTGTAAGCCATGGCACTCATTGGGCTAGGCGGCCCTCCACACGGGAGGCCGCCACTTCTAGGATCTCGCTACTCGCCACTTCTCCTGCGACACCTCCTACTTGTGCCACCTCAGACTTCCCCCGAGCGCCTCCCTCATGCTTTTTCTGTTTCTTCCTTTCAGCAGGCGGGGTATAGCTTTGCGGTGGTGGCGGAACTCGTGCATTATCCTCGTTAACCACCCCGTCCAAGTTCAGATGCTTCCTCACGGACGGTGCTTTGTTCTGTGGGTTTGCTCTGTCGTCCGCCCCCTGCTTCAGCGGACTGGAAGCCGTGTCCTGGAGCTCGTCATTGTCTCCCAGCCCCGCATCTGATGAGTTCCTCTTCCTTCCTCCTTGGCTAGTATTTCCCTTTGGTACCCAGTTACGTCGAAACCGTGCATTATCCTGCCCACTCGCATCACTAGTACCTCTGCCAAAACCTCGACCGCCAGCCCCAAAGCGACCAGCAGTGCCCCCTTGATTGCGTCCATATGACCACCCCCGCATACCCGGGGTACCTTGCTTCCATTGTGTCTCCTCAGCTAGCATCCATGCACCGAACTGTAGCTCCGATCTCTCGTGTTCCCCCGAGCCACACTCCTCAAATACATGTCCCATCAGCCCACATAACTCACAGTATTTTGGTATCTTTTCATACTTTATCTGCAGATGCATGCGTTCACTCCCCTCCAAAGTTAGAGGAACAAACCTCGTGAGAGGTTTAGCGGAGTTCAGCTTAACCCGTACTCGATGAAACACACTGGAGCACGACTGCACCGCCCCCATCTCCACCGTCACAACTGCGCCCACCCTGCTCGCTAGTTGCGTTACAATTTCCCTCTTTCTAAACAGGGGTGGTAAGTTGTGGATTTGAATCCATGCAAGAACCGTGCTCGGGATCACAGAAGGGATCATTGTTGCCCCGTCGAAAGGTTCGATCATCAAGGCACACCCCCGGAACAGCCACGGCCCTTCCTCCGTCATCCTTCTCCAGTCGCCCAGGCAGTGCGCCTGCAATACAAACAGATTTGACTCAATCTCCGTGAAGGTCACCTCCTGCGCCGGATTCCATGCCGCATACATCGTTCTTTTCAGCGTCTCCATGCCAAAACTCTTCCTAGTTAGCACCTTCGCCGCAGCTAGCCACTTCACCTCCGGCCAAGATCCAACCTCCTCCTTGCCAAGAACAACCTCATTGAGTTCCTCCCCGTGCAGCTTCAGGTTCTTGAGCAGTTCATCCACCTCGAAGCATGTCTCCTTCCTTCCCTTTGCTCGCGAACTTTCCGCCATGATCGTCTCTCAGCAGGAGCCTCGCCGAAACCCTAATCTCCCAGGGAAGCCAAGACCGGGCAGCCCACGCGAGTAGGCCCCTTGATCAGTCCGAACTACCAAGGGAGAGAGGGAGGCGCGCACCCCTGAGATCGGTTGTTTGCCGACGGTGACGAAGAGATCGCCGCCGCTGTCGCAGGAGCCCTAGGGTTTCCTAGGTATTCTCGTACGTCGTTGGATCGCGTACGTCCGTAGCTTATTAGTAGCCACGAAAACGCACACACACGCATCAGGCAACACAGTCAGCCTCGTGCAGCCTCGCTGGAGCCCGCCTCTTCTCTTGGGCCGCTCCTCCTTCTGGGCTGGGCCATCCTCTTCACTCGCGTGGCTGCTGCCATCAGGTAGACACGGTTGGTCGTTGACACACTCCCTCTCATAGGCCTGGATCGAGCCCGAGCTCGCCGTCGGGGGCTGCATCCGCTGGGGCCGTCGAGTGGCGCCGTGCTTCCGGCCGAACCGCTTGTCCCGTCGCCGCCCTTCTCCTGTTCAAGCTCCACATCAGGCCGTCGAGTTGACCCACCTCTGCCTGCTCTCTATCTCCTTCTCTCCCTCGTCTCTGTTGTAAGCACGGGGGAGTTAACCCAGCTCCGGCGTCTGCCGTCGTCGTAGCCGATTCCCGAGATCTAGCATCCAGCGCAAATACAGAGAGAGTGGAACGGCAGAGGCGTCATCCTCCCAAGCCTCCAGTACGTGGATCTGGATGATGCTCATGATCCATCAGTCCCTGTGTCAATGATTATTCTTATGTATTTTTTCTGTATTATATCTCCGAAGTGATCAACGTGGAGAGAGCAATATTTAATTATATTTTTACTTATGTGTTCAATAGCTAGATAATGATCCATCTACTTGATCCAAAAGTGTTAACGAAACATTTTTTTTGATAAAGGGATATTTTATTACTTTAATGTAATATTACATCCAGCCTCTGCATATCAAGATGCACACAGCCGGAAAAAAAAGAACACAAGAAAAATAAGGCGAACTACAAAAGTAAGTAAGATCGCCTAAGGTGTTGGGGGTCCAATCCGCAAATTATGCTGCCACCCATGCTGGGATAAAAAATCCCTCGCCGTATCCTCCAGTCTGGTACACACCTCCAAGAAAAGGTCCCGGTGCTCCAAACGCTGCAGTGGAACCCAAGTATGGAGTATAGCTGTAGTCCTGAAGATAATCTGCATGAGAGAAAAAAATTTATCATTAAAAACCTTGTCATTTCTGCACAGCCACAGCGACCAAATCACGGCAAGCGCTGCCATCCTAATAAGTGTCTTAAACCTCTTATCAACACCATTAAGCCAACTCCCAAAAATGTTGGCAATACTTGTCGGTGGATATAAGGTAGAACTTAATTGAATGATCGACCATATAGAATTAGCAACTGCACAATCGAAAAACAAGTGTTTTATTGTCTCATCTTTATGACAGAAAACACATTGTTTACTCCCTTGCCAGTTGCGTCTTACAAGGTTATCTTTAGTTAAAATTACACCACGACGAAGATACCATGCAAAAACCTTAGTTTTCAGAGGTATCTTCATCTTCCAAATTTTATTATTATTTTAAATTGGCATGTCGGGTTGTATAAGCGCCTCATACATCGAGCTAACCGTGAATTTACCATTCGAGTGTAAATTCCAGCGGAACTCATCCACACCCTCTGTTAGCTGTACTACCATCAAACGATGTAGTAGTTCATTCCAAGCTAACAGGCGGGGACCAACTAGGTCTCTCCTGAACGACACATTTGGTGGGAAGGTTTCCATCACTTTAGCGATAGTATCACTTTTTTGTCGTCCAAGCACTATGTTGTATAAGACTGGATATTGTTCCCGAAGTGTGTTATTATCTAACCACTTATCCTCCCAGAACCGTATCTCTTAACCGTTTTTAATGGAGAATGATCCCAATGGGAAGAAGTATTTCTTTGTCACCATAAGACCAGCCCAAAAGTGTGAGTCCCCGGATTTCCATGAAACCTGGGAAAGCCCAAAAGTGTTAACGAAACATGCATCAAAATTATCTTTTTGTGAAATGGCATGTGTCAATTTATATAACTTGGTAAATTCCATCAAATAATTAGCTAGATAATGTGATATATAATAATATCAAACTTTGTCCCGAGGGCGTTACGGACTTTTCATCATACGAGTCACACAATAAGCTAAGACATGAGAAGCTAAAAAGAACTGGAGTGCAGTTTCTCGTGAGCTTATTTTCAGTGCAGTTTCTCTAGACAGCTCAAGTCAGAGTGGCTTATGCACAAGCCTAAGCCGAAAAGAACTGGGCCTAACTTTGAGCTCGAAGCTGCCCCTTGCTTTGGCACTACACCTTGCTCTCTTGATGCATCAGTTCGGGTAGATAGAGTAGCCAGCTAGAATCTTCTCACTAGCTTACCTGAAATACCGGCCACTTGCAGTGGAGAGGACGTATAGATTTGATGATTAAGCACATGTGAAACACACGATGTGACGGCATTTTGCAAACAACATCGATCACCTTGGTCTCCTTTGCTTCGGGCATCTGGTCTGCTACTTTTCCTTAATCCGGAAGAAAAAGCCACACTAGCCACCCACACGGCCACACAAAGTCAAATCAATAAGGCCAAGAATTAAAGACCACTGGAGCCGGAAGCTGCAGACAATGTCGTGCTTCTGGAATCTTATTATCCATTACTGGTAGTACTCAACTTTATGTAGTATATGAAGGGTTGCATGTACGGAGGCACGTTAGTTAATTAGCAGCGAACCTTCTTGTTACTTAAATAATCCTAGCGTTGATGCATACATGTGGTCAATGCTTAACAGGGACTAGTATCGACTACCAAACTATGCATGCATGCTTCGAAGGAATATATGATGACTCTTTCGTTATTTTAATCAAGATCTATGGGCCGGCAATCAACGACAACCATCCATCAAAATGTACGAAAAAGGGGGAAAGAGATGCCAACAATATACTAATAATGGAGCAATATGGTTTGTTCCATATGCAACTGTGGCAGTAGATAAAATATTCTGAGCGTGCATGCATTTGCCTCTTTGCTTGAGCATGGGTTGAAGATATTGTCGCTGCCAGTAAGTTGAAAAGGAATCAATCGGTGTGGTTGAAGATATTGTAAGACTTAAGTTTGACTAAGCCACTCTTACATAATGTTTGTGGATGTTTGTCTTGGTACAAAAACATAGTAGTACAATGATTGTATCAAACATATATATACCAAATGTTGTTTTGTAAAAATAATCTTGATCAAATATAATATAAGACAAATATTAAAACCGTTTGTGTGACTAATTATGTTTCTGCATGGAGAGTAGATTCCAAGAGGAGTTCCTTATCTAGCTAGCATTTGCATTGGGACCGAGCTAGCTAGCACGATATTTGGCTTGTGCACCGCTAATGTGCGCGCACCACATACGTCTCATTCGAGCAACCGCGAGCAGCTCATTCGGTGCTGGAATTAAAGCGCATACATGGCCAATTCCGCATGCATGCATGAGAATAAAATAAGAAGAAAACATGTGTGTTTTTTTCTATCTTTCCCACCCTGGCCCGTAAAGCCGCAAGAAGCCAATCGATTTTATTTTTGAAAAGGAAAATCCAGCCTCTATAAGCTTTTATATTAAACATAAATCATCCAGTTTACAACTCAGCGAAACATAAAATAGATATAAAGATCTTTAATCAACGATCAGCAAGGGTGGCCACAAAGACCAACCATCTAAACACCAGCAAAACTCGATGGGTACTCACTGTATTCGTCTAGTATGTAACCATCCAATCCTGCTGAAGATAACCCGAACGACCGCCATCAACCGAGAGCATCCTGCATCCAAACGTCCATATTGGTTTTCTGGCAGCAGGAGAGACCAAAGATAAATCCAGTAAAGAGCTCGATGAACGACCTGTAAAAAATGTCCTACCTGCATATTGTTAAAAATGGCATCATTCCTGCAATTCCAAATAGCTCACAAAAAGGCACATACACCAACGCGTATACTAGCTTTCATGGTCTTATCAATTCCATTTAACTAGTTCCCAAACAAATTGTCAACACTGGATGGAGGTGATATATACTAAAGGTGAAATGCACTAAACGCCATATCTTGCGCGCAAATTCACAAGATATGAAAATATGCTCTACCGTTTCATCCCTATCACAAAAAACACATCGTTGACAACCTAGCCACTTACGCTTTGCTAAATTATCCTTAGTAAGCAACTCCTTACGAGAAAGGAACCACATGAAGATTTTTATTTTTAACGAAACCTTAAGCTTTCATAAATACTTCCTCAAAAAACAGTGCTACCATTCATAAGCTCAGCATAAAGCGATTTAACAGAAAAAACACCAGATTGCGTAAACTTCCAAGAAAACGAATCCGATTCAATATCCATGTTTAATTCTATATCCATTTTTGGCTACTTGCTCTTATTCTGTGAAATGTCAAATACGGGAGTATGTCACGTGGACATATCCCTTGGTGACTCTGGACTTAATTGTGTCTACTTGCTTTTCATTTTTCTCATTCAGAAGTCAGCCAAATATTTTACATTATAACGTAGACTCCTCTAAATTTTAGAACTTAAAATTTTTGTGTGTCCAACCTATAATCAAGAGCACTTCTACGGTACCCTCAAATAGATATAGGCCGTTTATTTTTGTGAATATGAGGGTTCGTATTAACCTATACTAGTCACCAAAACCTGACTAGTGTAAATGGTACTAGTACTAGAACGAGGAGTTAAATTTGGAAGCCTTGCAAAAAAAATCTCGTTAAAAAGGAGAGCCTTGTAAATTGCATGCATGCATATCTCTCGACAGTAAACACACTCACAAAAAAAACTTTATGCATCACCGCTGCATGTCTGCTTCAACGACGAGGATCAGGTCATGCTCTAGATTGGATTGATCATCGTTTTCTACAAAGTTTAGAACTTTTTTTCGAGGGTACGCAATTGCGCACCTGATTTTTATAGAAGGCAGAAATTTTGATACAAGAACGCTACAACATGCTGCGAACAACACTCATAGCAACAACTCCACTCGCGACGTACAAACTACACGAAAGCCTATCCTAGATTGAGCCACGAACAATCTCGGACAGCGGCAAGCAACAGAGGAGCGAAAGGATAACACCACCGAGCCTCCGAACGCGATGCTCCCAACAGAGTAACGACATCAAAGACGCCGCCACCGCGCTGATCCAACTCGAATCTAGGCTTTCGCCCGGAGACTTCAACCAAACTGACGGAGAGGCGAGAGAGAGCCGGCACACTTGGCGACACCTCCAAGGAGGGAAACGACACTCGCAAGCGCCGTCGCCACCAGCACCAACCCAAGGTGGGCAAGACTTTCGTCCGTAGAGCCGAGCACCTCTCATCTAGTCCATCTGCTTGGGGCGGCCACCAGCCACTCACACCACCGCCGCCGCAGCACCTCGCCAACGTAGCCAAAAAACGTCAAGAACCTCCATCGCCAGCGCTACCGAGAAACCCGTCCATCAGCCACCTCTGCCACCGACGAAGATCCGCAGCCTCGACTCCGCCTCCTACACAAGCCAGGGCCACCCGTGCCCCGCTACGGCTGTCCAACCAACTCAGGCTGACATCCTCGTAGCCGTCGCGGCACGAGCGACCCGAATCGGGCACAAGACTCCTCCACTTTCGCCGACGGAAGGCCGCCATCGCGGTCCCACGACTTGGCGAGAGCCGGCAGCAGCTCGCCAGGACCAACTGGTCGCTCCAGCGCGCCGCACTCTTCCAAAAATGTAGACCCGCTCCGCCGCCTCCCACATCAACGCCTGCAGAAAGCCACCGCATCGAACCCCTCATGTCCGAGACGAACCACCTAGCCCCGCTGCGGCTGTCAAGCCCTCTAGCTGACAGCCCAACAGCAAACGGCCTGATAGGCCCAGCTCGGGCCCTGAGGAGCCCAGATCGGGCCCGATCCCTCTCCTTCACGAGCACCACCGGCCCCGTCAGATGCCGCCGCCGCACGCCCTCGCCGTGGAAGGGGACGGCAGCAGCGCGCCAGGTCGTCCTGGCCACTCCCGCGCCGCCGCACACCTCCAGAGCCTCGGGCCGGCGGCGCCGCCACCAGATCCCGCGCCGGTCTGCTCCTTCTTCCCCGTGCATCGGCCCCGTCGGAAGCCTCCGCCTCGCGCCCACGCCGTGGAAGGAGGCGGCAGCAGCGCGCCAGGTCGCCCTGGCCCCTCCAGCGCCGCCGCACTCCTCCAGGACCTCGGGCTGGCGCCGCCGCCGCCAGAGCCCGTACCGAAGCACCACCTCCTCCCTCCGTGCTGCAGGACCAGTCGTCGATGCTCCTCCTCAAGTCCTCGTCGCGCTAGCTAGCTCCGCTGTGCGCCGCCCGGTGACCTCCTCTGCCGCGCGACAACGGCAGGCCGGGGCGCGCCCTCCTCCCCTTCCATCTTTGACGGCCAGGGGGGCCGCCACCACCACCGCGTGAGGCCGGCGGCGGCAGCGGCCGAGGTTGGTCGGGGCAGGGAGGTGCTCGGCGGCTAGGGTTTGGCCCCCGGGGTCGCTCGCGGGCGCGACCCGGCGGGAAGGGGGAAAGGGATTTTTTATACGAGTTACAAAGTTTAGAACTAATTAATTGGCGGAATATGATTGTACCGTCACCATTGTTTGAGAAGAACGGCCAGGCTACGCCAAAACTAGTTGCCGTTGCCTTGAGGTTTGCCATCGTCCTCAGCGGTCGTGCGGACATGAAATTAGTTGAGACATCAGTCCGTTGAGATGGGTTTAGCGTTGAAATGTGCTTTGCAGTCGATAGGATCTAGACAAATAATTAAGAAGGTATTCCTCGGATAAGAACGTGAGAGCCAAAACAATGGCAATCCAGTTGGCAGTTTCCATGATTTTAGACTAAATTAACGGGATAAGTAATGAGATTTGCGCTTCCATAATGATTTTCTAATTAAAATGTCCATATTACCCCTGTAAATAAATGGCTAGATTTTAATTCATACTACTCACCTCCGATGGGTAGTAAAAGGTACCATAGAAATCGCCATACACTACTAGGGAAAAGGCTACCGCAGGCGAATTTCAGTTCGCCTGGGACCACATCGCCAGCGGTAATGGCTTACCCCAGGCGAATACCACAATGCGCCTGTGGTAAGTTCGCATACCCCAGACGAACACACCTTGTGCGCCTGGGGTAAAACTCTTACCTGTGGCGAACAAGCGCTGTGCGCCTGGGGTACAGATGCGTCTGGGGTACTGTGTGACTAGTTCGCCTGGGGTATGGTTTTGTTGTATCAAAAAATAAAAGAAAAACCAAAATAACAGAATTACAGGAAAATGACAGAATAAGTATCAAGCTGACAGAATAACAGCAAAATGACACAATTAAGTTTTATAACATAAATATTTTCGATCATCAACACATAGTCTCGATCATCAACACATAGTTTAACAAAATTACATAGTCTCGAAAAGAACCATGCTACTAATAAATCCAGGAGTTAGCTAGTGAGATAGAAATAATTATTTGTTCTAATTTAATTAAACTCGTCATCTATCGATCTAGCGGGCTGATATAGTGGATGACCATCATCATGTCCAAGTTGGGGACGTCACTATTCCTCATGGTGATCAGAATAGCTCGTCCAGCCGCCATACCAACTCTTGCGGAATGGAACTGCCTCCATGCTTGAGAGTTGAGGATGACCCGACCATCAGCATTATCCCTGGTGATCGGAACTGCGGTGACATGTCCGGATTCTCCACGGCGTACTCCAATGGTACCGGGCTCCATGCCAGCATTGTCCGCTACCGCCATGGGTATTTTCTAGAACACAATTCCAAGATAGAATAAAAGCACAAAGTCACATACCGGCCACATTATAACATAAGCAACTACAGGAATAAGAAAGTGTTAAGAAACATACCATGACATGTCCATTGGAGATGTTAGTATTGGTGATGCGATGCACGAAAGGAAAACCGATGTAGCTATCTATCTCGGCAAGTTTCTGAAGGACACGGTCCTTCTCAATCTCGCTAAGATTCGCTCTTTGAGCAACCACCACATGTTTCCATGGGTCCTCCTCGTCCATATCATCCTCAGTGTCCATATCATCCTCAGTGTTCCCAATATCCTCCTCACTCCCGCCATTCTCGCTCGCAATCCCGCCCATATACACAATTTTGATACGAGGTTGTGGTCCTTCCATTGAGAAGTGAATGTAATCACTTCCGCTTAAATTGTACGTGGCGATGATAGCCTGCAACTGTTCCCCGCAGAAGTATGTCTTCGTTCTTTCTTTTTTCACTCGAAGAATGTAAGTGGTCCCGTGAACATTGAATTCCACATTATTGCCAACTAACTGGTTGAACTCTTGGCGAATATTGCATGGAAGAATCTAAAAAAGAAATATAAAGAATAAACACAAGTCTCAAGCTAGATAGTAAAACGAAAGAACAAGTTAATATAAAAAGAATTGTTAATTACCAACGAATCAACGTCACCGTCGTGGAGCTGAAGCATAAAAGAAGTCCCACTGAATCGTCCTTCGGCACATCGGGACCGACATACGCCGCAAGCCATGTTCTATTAAATTAAGAAAGTACACATAGAGGTTAGAGGAGCATAGCTATCACAAAACAAAGACAAATGGCAGCACCTACCTCTAGTAGTATAATAAGGCAATTGACAGCAGTACAAACGAAATGGAACCTGTCGGAGAGTTTAGGTGATACTTCCAACAGTACACTTTCTTATTTAATCTCACAATTCACAATTCACAGTACTCTAGTAGTATAATAAGGCAATTGACAGCAGTACACACGAAATGTTGTTATTGTGCGTGGTTTTACTCCTATTTAATCTCACAATTCACATTCCTTTTTACTAGTGAAACCTGACTCTATGGTATTCATCTAAACGGAAATACACATTCTCTGGATCCACGACGAATCCTGGAGATATAATGCACTGCAAGTGGTGTTGTCGTAGCCCTGGGTGTGTGTGTTGTTGGACTGCTTAAGTAAACTTGCTTTCTTCTTAGCCTTTCGGCTTGCCCACCTGTGTGTGGTGCTGTGTTTTGTTCTACGGCTTTTGCCGTTTGTAAGGAACCTGCTAAAACTTTGCTGTTCGTGATTTCAATGAAATCGGGGGGCAGCCCCTTTTAGTCTAAAAAAGTGCACTACAAAGATCCGCTAAGAGCACTGAATCCTGGAGATATAATGCACATTCCTCTGGATCCACGACGACGGGAGCACCGCGGCCACCAGAAGCAGGCGCACATCCTCCACAACGACGACGGGAGGGCCGGAGTGGGCTGGGATGGAGGGGGGATGGGCGGGAGAGGGGCTGACCTGGATCAACGACGACGACGACGACGGAGTGGGCGACGACGGAGTGGGCGACGACCTGCTCTGCTCCTCTCGACACTGGCGACGGCGGCGGCGTGTGGGTTCGTGTGGGTGCGGGTGCGGGTGAGATCTGGTCACTTAGAATACTAAAGCATTGAGCTAAGCACATTGGCACCGGTTTCTAATACAAACCGGTTCGAAAAGGATCTGTCCACTGGGCCCCACACCCTGCCGCAAATGGCATCATGGCCTTTAGGACCGGTTTGTGGTACCAACCGGTTCTAAAGGATCTGTCCCCTGGGCCCCCTACCTACCCGCAGCAAATGGCCGCAGGCCTTTAGGACCGGTTTGTGATACAAACCGGTCCTAAAGGCCTGCGGCACCGCAGGCGCGTTACCTAGATAATGCGCCTGCGCTAAATTTCGTAGGATTTTGGTTTGCGCGGTCCCACATGGCATTACCCCAGGCGCATGTCCTGTCAAAAGCGCATGTGATAAAGATTACCCCGGGCGCATTTTCTCGATGATGCGCCTGTGCTAAGATTTTCTAAATTACACAGCCCCGCGGCCTGGGACACATCGAGCAATACGAATGCTATAATATGTGGCTCCCCCACGTTGGTTTTCACTTAAAAAATACATACATATGAAAGTTAACATGTGCAAAAAAAATTAATGTCGCATCGAGCGTAAATAGATTGGTTTAGCGAGATACCGCAAGTGTTTCTCTCTAAAAACACATTGTACATATAGCTATTAGCATGTTATATCGCGAGTATTTCCCTCTCTCAACCTTTCGTCACAATATTAGTCTTGCCTTTCTTGGCCGATGTTGAATACGTGACCGCCATATTGTGACTTCTTCTTGTGAATGGAAAACCTGCCCTAGGTAGTGTGGTCCTGCTTCTTCTTGTGGTGTATGGTGCATCGTCTTCACCGGGTTCTTCCATCATCGGGTCTCCGACTAAGCCGTTGAAGTCCTTCTCATCGGCGACTCCATCCATTCCGACGAGGGCCCTTTTTCCTCTCCTTACGACAACACGACTAGGCTTTGCCGGGTCGGTTATGAAGAAGCATTGCTCCACGTGCTTAGCCAATACCCAGGGCTCATTTTGCGCGGTGGGGTTCTTGGACTTGGGTTTGTTGGCTTCAGACATCGACATAGTGGTGAAATATTCGTCTTCTTTCGTGACGTTTGTAGCCCATCTGACATGGAACATCGGCAGCTTTACCCCAACGTAGTCAAGCTCCCAGATTTCCTCGATCTTTCCGTAGTATCTTCTAACCTCTTCGCCCGTGTAAGATTCCATCGTTATAGACGAGTTTTGATAGTCACTACTTTTGTCTCTTTCCTCCGTGTAGAATGTGTACCCATTGATGTCGTATGCTTGATAAGTCATCAGATTGGGCGCGGGGCCATATGACAAGGCCAATACAATTTTATCTTTCTCACATGTCATTGGCGGGGGATCGGCATCAATCTGCTTCTTGAACCATGTCGCGAAAGAGGAGTTGTGTGCTCTAAATATCTCATCTTCCGTCATCGGCCTGCGAGCACTGTTTTTTATCGCGGTTTTGTGCTCTTCTATCCAAGGGTCGACATCGTCGATGTGTTGTAACACTACTAGGTGGGCCCTTTCAAAGTCGGCTCTCCGACCACAGGAGTCCGCGTCCATTACCCTTTTGCCAGTGTTGTGGCCTACCCCCATGAACCTGTCAAGGTGCTTGTTCGCGGGCAAACCAACAGCTGGCTTCTCATCGCCTAGGAAATTCTTGCAGAAAGAGATGCATTCTTCGGTGAGAAATCCCTGTACGATGCTTCCATCCGGGTGTGCCCTATTACGAACGAATGATTTGATGATCCCGTTCATTCTTTCTAACGCCATCATGTTGTGCAAGAATGTCGGCCCAAGATTGGTGATATCGTCCACGATATGGACCAAGAGATGTACCAAAATATCAAAGAAGGCAGGTGGGAAATACATCTCAAGCTCGCATAGGATGGTGACGATCTCTTCCTGCAGCCTTCCGAGTTTCTTCACGCTTATCGACTTCCGAGTGATTACATCGAAAAAGTTACAAAGGCCAGTGAGCGTTTGACGGACGTGCGGTTCCATTATCCCTCTGATTGCAACCGGAAGTATCTGCGTCATCATCACGTGACAGTCATGAGACTTCATCCCGCTGAAGATTTTTTTCTCCGCGTCTAGGTATCTGCTTATCAGCCCCGCGTAACCTAAGGGAAATTTGACTCCGAGGAGGCATGTGAATATTTGCGCGAGCTCGTCGGGGCTTAGAGTGAAGCAAGAGAGTTTCAGGCGGTGAGTTTGGTGTTTCTTAGCCGTTTTCCGCTTGCGGTCGTCCATCTCCTCCACCCCATCCTCGTCCTCCTCCGTCTGTTCACGCGTAGAAGGCGGTAAGTGAAGCTCGCTCCTGATATTCAGGGCCATCAGGTCGTATCTTGATTTTGGCCCGTCTTTGGTCCTATCTGGCATGTTGAACAGGGTGCCAAGCAAGCTCTCACACACATTCTTCGTGATATGCATGACATCAAGGCAGTGAGGCACTCCGAGGATTGGCCAGTACCGCAAGTCCCAAAACACGGACCTCCTTTTCCATACCCCCAAGAGCGGTCCTTCTGGCGGAGGACACTTTTTCTCTCCTCGCTTCCGCTTTTGTACCTTTCCCGACGGAGGACACGTTTTCCAATTCTTCAATAGAGTATCGATCTCTTCTCCTCTTCTCTTGCGTGGAGGTAGATCGAGCTCATCTTTACCGTTGAACAGGTCTCCGCGTTTTCTCCACGGGTCGTTCAGTGGTAGCCACATTCGATGCCTCATGTATACGGTTTTAGAAGATCCGGGATCCTTGTGTAGCTGTAGAAACGGGGTAAATTCCATGCACCTGACACAAGCCTTGTGTCCATGGCACACCTGACACGCAATATATCCGTATCCGAGATAGTCCTGCACCGTCGTGATCAGTGCGGCTCTCATACGAAAAGTTTCTTCTTTGAAGGCGTCCCATGTTTCCACCCCTTCCTCCCACAACGTGTCTAACTCCTCCTTCAATAACTCGAGATACAGGTTGATATCGCTCCCTGGCTGGGTCGGCCCTTGAATCAGCATACTCATGTGTATGTACTTCCTTTTCAGACACAACCACGGGGGGAGGTTGTACATCCATACAAACACGGGCCAGGTGCTATGTTTGCTGCTCTGATTGCCAAACGGATTGAGACCCTCGGTGCTCGCACCAAGCCTGATGTTCCTTGGGTCGTTCCCGAATTCCTCATCGAATGCGTCTAATGCTTTCCACTGACGTGCATCCGAAGGGTGTGTTAGCACTGGTTTTTCAACACGTTCTGGATCGCTCAGCACCGCCTTCTTTCTGTCCTCGTGCCAGCGCATGAGCTTTGCTTCCTTGGGGTCCACGAAGTACCGCTGCAGACGGGGAATGAGTGGAAAGTACCACACAACTTTCCTAGGAGCTTTCTTCGTCCCCCTCTTGTAACGATCAACACCGCACACCGGACATTTGATCTGGTCCGCGTGCTCGTTACGGTAAATTATGCAGTCACGGACGCAAGCGTGGTATTTTGTGTGCGGTAAATCGAGGGGGCACACGATTTTCTTGGCCTCCTGTAGACTACTAGCACATGTGTTCCCTTCAGGTAAGTGCGTCTTCAGGTATCGCAGAAGATCGTCCATGCTTGTGTCGGTCCATCCGTGTTTTGCCTTCATCTCAAGAAGATCCAGAGCTACTCTCAAGCGTGACTCCTCCGCCCCGCGACTTGCGTCATACAACGGAGTTGCAGAGTCTATCTCTAGTTGCGTGATCTTAGATTTACGTCTGGCGTCGGTCGACGTGTTCTTGAGAAGAAGATCTTGAACATGAGGGTCCCGCACGACTGAAGTTAGCGGAGTGTTCATGTCCTCGTCTGCATGTTGCTGATCACCATGACTCCCTTCTTCTTCATTATAGTCGTCTCCGTGGACAGCCGCCTCTTCGTCCTCTCCATTGCCATGTTCAGACTCCTCCTGATCATCTTCACATGTCGCCGCCCAATTGGTCTCGATGTTATCATCGTCTTCATCGTCATCCATCCACTTAGTGTGGCCCTCCATGAAACTATACCTGAGCAGGTGCTTCTCCACATTACCAGAATCTGGTTTGAACAAAGACCCCAGCTTGCATTTCCGACACGGACACTCTATCTCGGTGCGGTTGTTTCGATGCATCTCGGCCGTCGCGCGTCGCACGTACCTATGCACCACGCTTGTCCTCATCGCAATGACCATTGCTACAAAATGCAAGAGAGAGAGGTTTCATTAACTAGATCCGGTTTTCACGGAAAAATTCGGCATGACCTTCCTACAAAAGGTGTAACGCGGAGCGCCAGAAATTTGCCGAAAAGGAAATGAATCAACATTTCGGCAAAACATTGGCAACTCATCCTCATGGCAACACAATAAAATGAAAAAGAGAACGAATTCTCATCCACCGACCAATCCCACGCACCTATTAAGATGACACACAATGCAAAATATATAGATGCGATGACGACGTCGAAGATCACCGAAGAGACGACCGATAAGAGATTGATAGATCTAGAAGTAGCTAGTGGTGCATTTGTGGTGAGATCTAGTGTCCGGTTAGTATATCTAGTGGAGAGATTTGGAAGAGGGAAAGTGGGGTAGCATACTAGCTAAAATATAACAAACATGATTGGTTAAATTAGCTAAAAATGGTGGAGGGGTATGGGGGATTGAGCTAGGAGCACTAATGGCTCGAGTTTGGACTAGTGAGTGAGTGAGTGGGGTGGATAGGGGTGGTGGTGGGTGGCTGGCCGCACTTATATTGGGGACAAATATTACCCCAGGCGAATATGCTATGGGAAGCGCCTGCGCTAAGTGGTGCTACCCCAGGCTATTCTTTGTCCCAGGCGAACAACGAACCTGTGCGCCTGCGCTAAAGGAAGCTACCCCAGTCCACTTTTTACCCCAGGCGCTTCGTTACTTACTCGCCTGTGGTATCTGTTATACCGCAGGCGAACTGAGAATCTATTCGCCTGCGGTAAAGGAAGCGTACCAGGATCGGCCGTGGTTGGCCCTGCCACACTTTAACCCAGGCGCTTCCGGTTTCTGTTCGCCTGGGGTAACAGGCCTACCCCAGGCGCACTTGCTGGCGCTTCGCCTGCGCTAATTAACCCAGGCGCACAGGTTTTCTTGTTCGCCTGTGGTAGGATATGCTGCTATAAGTAAATCTCTAGTAGTGATAATCAAAGCAGAACCAACTCTAATCGCAACTAGTATATATGAACTCTCGAGGTACCGTAATTATTAGACATAGACATTTAACGTATATGTGAGGTGTGAGGTATGGAGCAGTACTTAACCAGCTTTTGTGCCTATCTTATAAGAAGTAGAATCGCAATATAAATTATATTTTTATTGTAGACTACACAAAAATGAGAAAAACCCGAACATTCCAAAATGTCCTTATAATTGTTGTTCCTAAGTTTGTTACGACATCCAACTATTGTGACAAACTATGTAGCAAAAAATTATACAACGTTTTTAGTAGGCACACAATGAGTGCCAGCATCCGAACTGCCGTAGGTTAAATGCCACCCGTACGATCAATTTAGCAACTCTGTGCAACAATTTTTCAGAGTACAAAACATTTTTCCGTGTGTAGCAATTTTTGAAATGCAAAAGTCGTTTTGCAACATTTTTTCCGTGTGTAGCAAAACGAAGTAGTAAGATTTTATCCATGCTACTGTCGCAGCGATCGGACTAGCATTAGCATAGAGCTATCCTTCTCAGCCGTGCCATCTTCTGGAGCTCGCTGGCACGGCACAACGAGGTGGAGAATCCAAGGCAGCTAGAGAAAGATGCCTCCACTGATTCACCACCATGCGCAAAATCACGCTCGTCGCAGTTGAGCTCAATGTTGCCTTGCTTTGGCACCGCACCTTGCTTTCTTGATTCATCTGTTCGGGCAGATCGAGTAGCCAGGCCAGCTAGCATCTTCTCACTAGCTTACCTGAAATACCGGCCACTTTCAGTGGAGGATGTAGACTTGTCAAAGAACATGTGAAACACACACGATGATTGCAACAACATCGATCGATCACCTTCGTCATGTTTGATTGGGGCATCTGGTCTGGTGCTTTTCCTTAATCTAGAAATAAAAGCAAGTGCCAGCTGCGATGCAACCACGAGCCACCCACACAAGTCAAATCAATTAGGCCAAGAATTAAAGGCCATCGGGAAATAGTACGTACGTATTCTGATTGGATTGGAAGCTGCAGACGAAGTTGTGCTTTTACACAGGTGACCTTGTCTTTTTAGTTGGAACTTTATCATACGGACGATGCTTTGCATGTCTGGTCAATGTTTGAAGGGGAAGTAGTACATGCACGCATGCATGGAGGGAATATATGACGACTATTTTGTTAGTTTAATCGAGAATTCCAGATCCATGGGCCGGCTCTCAACGACAACCAACGATCAAAAGCTAATGAAAAGGGAAAAGGATGTCGTCAATCTAGTAATAATGGAGCAATAGGGTTTGTTCCATATGCATATACGAAAAGGTAAAATATTCTGACGTACATGCATGCATTTCCTGCGGTTTGATTGAGCGGGTGCTTCTAGATATTTTTCAAACTAGCTAGTACACTAGTGGAAAACATACTATCCGACTAATTATAGTGGGGAGTATCATATACAAGTATCATATGCATGATACTAGTATATGATACTACCTCTATAATGCAAGTAACTTATAGTAGTATCATAATCTCATTCTATTTATTATTTTGTAGAATCTCAATGCAAATATATGTACAAGATTTACATGCAATTAAATTTTCTTGTTTTACGTGTCATGATACGGTATCTACCTATGTTACTATAACCATCTCTCTCCTCTTTAATTACCTGCCACATCACCTTTTTTGTGGGTCCAAGTTGCATGATACCACCTATGATACCACCACTATGGCTAGTCTCAGTACCGTTTCGAGAGGCCATTTAGTACCTGTTGGATAACCGGTACCAATTAATCGACACTAAAGGTAGTCTATCCTTTAGTACCGGTTCTTTACGAACCGGTATTGAAGGTGCCTCCACGTGGCCTCAGGGGAGTCCGCGGGGCTGGAGACATTTGGTACCGGTTCGTAACACGAAACGGTACCAAAGGGTTGAATGGTGTTTAGGGTTTAGCAGGAGTTTAGAGTTTAGGAGGGGTTTAGGAGAGGTTTAGGATTTAGGAAGGGCCGTATCGTACCTTTTCATCGTACGAGGATCGCGTCGATGCGCCAGAAACACGTTTGGGTATATATAAAATATCTACATGCATCAAATTGATGCCTATATCAACATGGTGCATACATATAACACATACAATTAATTACACGAGATCGCAAATTAAGTAGTGTTTCATAGTGGTACTCTCCGAGGCATACTATATATTACATGTACTAGCTCACTATTACATTGAGACATACTATGATACATGGTGGTCCTCTCCGAAAGGAGCTATGACGTCTTGGAGGAAAAATCCCGCCAATTCCTCGCAGATTGCTTGGAAGTGACGCTCGAGGGGGAGCGTCTCCGGCTTTCTTGCCAATTGTAAAAGAATGAGAGAGATCAAATAAATACATACGTAAACAATCAAAACATAATAAAAACAATTATGACTAAAACTCAGCAGAACTGATGGTAACAAAATAAATTTCTAAATATAGTTTACATACCTCCTTATTTATATTATTATTTATTCTCTCGTTGACAATCTTGTGAATGTTCTCACAAACAAAGTAACCACATAGATTAGTCCCCTTTGGTTGTTGCGCGCATTTTTGTGCAAGAATATAATTCAATCAAACAATAATCAAGTATGATAACGGTGTGTGGACCTAGGTAGTAGTACTTACTTTCGCACGACATATCAGCTTCGGTGGTCATCCACCGTCCGGATCTTTCTTGATGAATGTTTCACATACGCTGCCCGACAAAGCAAATGAGATATAATGAAATTAACGAACAAGCTGATAAGAATTGATTAAAATCACCAGTTGAGCATATCCCAACAGTGCTTGTAATCTATAGGTTGTTTGGTTAGTGAGTCAAAGACTTCAACGTATCCATCGTGCATTTTAATGACGATAAGAATAAAGTGGAAGCTGCACACATTTAAATATGTAGTGTTATAGATATATATAACTCATTAGTAAAAAACATTAACATCTGGTGAGAAAAATAGAATGTGTTAGAAGACAGTAACACTCACTTGAAGTTGTAAGGCCAAATTATTTGTTTTTTGTCACGTTGCGCTGCAAAAATCTTAGCAAAGTCTTCGGTGTATCCTTGTTATACATGGGTTCCTTTATGGTTATCTCATGCACTGTATCCGCGTCAATGAACCAAATGTCCGTATTTCATCCATTTTGCATTCGAGCATCTTTAATCTTCATAATAAAAGTTACAAAAGATTAAATTGAGGATAATTGCAGAAAAGGAAAAAACTTAGGTAAATACTTCTTGAATTACATAAATAAATCACTTACAGACAATAGCAGCTGAGTAACGATTTGTCGAGGGCCCGAAGATTATATAACCCAAAAAGATCCTCGAAGTCAACGCTCAGAGCGTATTGTTGGAAGTAGTGCTCCTCCTTAACTCCCACCATGATAGCCTCGAACCCTTCCTTTGCCCAACTCAACTACCACCTATGCAAATTGCGCATTTTTGTTGGTAGGGTGGAGACATTCTCGACCAAATTTTTCCCTCGTTCAAATTTATATGCTACTTCAATGATGGCGTAATCGATATGGGTTGCACCGTCACGGTGCGCCGCGGATATCGGGAGGCACGTCACGCCTAACTAAGGAGGTGCGCCACGGCTAGGAATATTGGTGTGTCACGGCTAAGTAATGCCTCCACGGCTAAGTTACTGGGTGCGCCACGGGTATGAACTTTTGCGCGTCACGGCTATCCTCCCTGGTGCGTCACGGGTATCCTTTTTGGTGCGTCACGGGTATACTGTGCTGTATTTTTTTGAAATACGCGGTACCGTATTTATACAGGTATATACACAACTCAAATACAGAAAAATATCAGTAAACAAAATGTATCAAAACAGTTCTCTGACTAACAAATGATATATCATAGTTGATCATACTGTTTAATTAGAATTCCGAATAGCTACATCAAACAGTTGATTATGAATACAACAAAGTGTTTATCATGTCAAATAGACCTACATCATACGGTTAATCATCGGGACCGATTACATCGATCGATGATGCTTCATCATCGGGACAAGTGACCTATCTAGTCGCCGATAACCTAATCATCTAACTAGGAACCATAGCATGACGAGCGAGGCGACGGCGACAAGAGCGGCTGCGATGGTCTTCATCCACGTGTTGTTCTTCTTCTTCTTATTTTGTTCCTCCTCGAGATGGATGAACCACCTAGCTTCCGCCGCCACTGTTGTGTTGTAGGATTTGTAGGCATTCCCTTTGAACTTGTTCACCTGCTCGAAGCAGTCTTCCCAGTGATCGTAGACTCCTGGAACCCTGCCTCTAAACACCACGTAGCACCTCGGCATCTGTAATGACAAGAAAGAAAAGCAAAAACAATAGTTTTAAACATGTCTACAATAAGTAGTAAGTGGAGAAATATAAAAGGCCATCTGAGTGTGAACCAACTCTTTTAATCATCGGCATTTATACAAAAGATCGAACGAACATAGGACCGGAATAATATAAAAGCAATATAATCAAGCATTGACATAATTGAGCATCAGTTACGAATGGACGATTCATAACCGTAACGATGTGTGCCTCATATTTAGGGTGGACACATACAAGCGGCCGTAGGTGGTGCCGCTGCGCCAAGTGGGATGCACAAGATCCTAACTTTGTGAAAATCACAAAGCGCAACGGACCACTTAGGCCATCTGAGTGTGAACCAACTCTTTTAATCATCGGCATTTACTTATTCAAAAGATCGAACGAACATAGGACCGGAATAATATAAAAGCAAGATAATCAAGCATTGACATAATTGAGCATCAGTTACAGAATGGACGATTCATAACCGTAACGATGTGTGCCTCATATTTAGGGTGGATCCATACAAGCGGCCGAAGTGGTGCAGCTGCGCCAAGTGGGATGCACAAGATCCTAACTTTGTGAAAATCACAAGGCGCAGCTGACCACCTGGGCCATCTGAGTGTGAACCAACTCTTTTAATCATCGGCATTTACTTATTCAAAAGATCGAACGACCATCACAAGTAGGACCGCAATAATAAAATGCAAGATAATCAAGCATTGACATAATTGAGCATCAGTTACAGAATGGACGATTCATAACCGTAACGATGTGTGCCTCATATTTAGGGTGGACACATACAAGCGGCCGTAGGCGGTGCCGCTGCGCCAAGTGGGATGCACAAGATCCTAACTTTGTGAAAATCACAAGGCGCAATGGACCGCCTAGGCCATCTGAGTGTGAACCAACTCTTTTAATCATCGGCATTTACTTATTCAAAAGATCGAACGACCATCACAAGTAAGACCGCAATAATGAAAAGAAAGATAATTAAGCATTGACATAATAAAGCATCTGTTACACGATGGACGATTCATAACCCTAACGATTGAGTTCGACTAATTTCGGAAAATGTAGCAAGCCTTACAATAGTTCTCACTCCTTCTGACTCATCCTCCCAGGGATTACAACGGGACAGCCCTCCTGAGTGATGAAGGGCCTGTCGTCACAGGCAGTTGCTAGGTAGGTATCTATGTCGCGGTTCGGCATGTTGAACCGGCAGTAAAATGTCCCACTCTTGTTCACCACTTCATGAACGATTTTCGTGGCAAAGCACTTCTGGATATCATATATCTCTTCTCTAACCTTGTCATCGCCGACCATCGACAAGCGGGAGGCCCATTGTTGGACTTGACTAGGCAGGGTAAGGAACTGTTGATCCCGTACATACGCCCGCATATGATGGAGGACATAGTAGGTGTCTCGGTTACTGCCCGCCGGCTGCTTGACGCACGCGAAAGTCGTCGTGTGGGTGAACACCCGAGCGCCCTGAACGACCTTCTCCCTAGTGATTTTGCCCCCCCTTGCGTGGTAGCCGGTGAGAGCATTATCCAAAACTTTCTTCACGTTGGAGTAGTCTTTCTTCACCGCACTCCCTGAGTCGAGATACGTGGCATGCGAATGACTGATACAAATGCAGATGAGTGTGCATTGTGTATATCTGCACGGAACAATCCAAACAAAGTGTTGGAAAGGAGAGATGAAAATCTAAAGGAAATCACTTTCGATTCGGCTAATAATATTGACTTACCCGGCAAAGTAAGGCACGAGGATGTAATCCTTGGTCTGGTTCGCCAGCATGAAGTCCCGGAGATATGTCGACGCGACTACCTGGTTCCCAACGCCGCACAACACGCCGTGGCGCATGTAGAAGGGGTCCGCTATCGCGATGCCCGGTGTATTATCCTTGATGACTTGCACCACCAGACTGAGCGAGTATAGGCGGATCATGGAGTAGTGCAGCGGATTGCTATGGAACATATCGAAGATGTCCGAAAACCGCAGTACTATCCTATCCGCGTCGGTTGACTCGACGAAGCCCAAGTCCTTTGGCACCATGGCAATGAAAACCGGGTATGATGGATCCTTGGATTCAAGAAGGCGCGATTCAAGAAAAAGAATGCTGTCATGCAAACTCCGCATATCCCCACTTGCGGCCTTGAGCTTGCTCTGGCTAAGCATAGGCTGACCAATCACATGCATCTTCGTATGCTTAGATGTAGGTGGGCCGTCCTGAACACGGAGCGGCATCTTAGCAGGCTGGCTCGCGGACTTTGCGGCCTTGGATCTAGGTCCTCTTTTCCGCGGCTTCGGCGCTTTCGGAATGATCTCCTTCTCAATCTCCTCATTAGCCGCCTTACGGATTGTGCTAGGGCTGAAAATAACTCCACCCTTCGCACTTTTCTGAGTCTCGGTGCAGGGGCCGACATCTGGAGGCGTGTCTTCCTGAGAACCGAAGAGACGCTTGCAATTGGATTTATCCGCAGGAGGAGCCTCACCACGAGCCTCCGTGCTATGGTAGGGTTCTTCTGGAGGAGGAGCAACGTAATCTCCGCCATCAAAGTCATCAGCGATGAAATCCATGGCATCAAGATCAACGTCATTCTCCTGGTCTTGTGCCATCTCCATGTCACGGGTAGGCGACGACGCGGCGACGGTCTTGCCATGGCTCCGCTCCGGAGCTTCTAGAGGGGTTGTCTTCGAGGTGGTGCCTCGCGCCGGTAGTTCTAGAGGCGATGTCCGCGGGGTGGCGCCCCTCTTCCCCAGGCGAATCTGGCTCTTCGGCCATTCCATGTTCCAAGGCATGCACTGGAGCAGCGTCAGGGTATCGGGGTCATCTTCTTCTTGGTAGGGTTGAATGGGAGGCAACAAGTCGTCGTAGCCCGCCAGCACCCGAAGCACTCGAACTCTATATACGTCTTCGCGCATCGGCCTGTTGTGGAACCTGCGGGTTGACGGTTGAACGATCATACCCACAGCAACATCCTTCAACACGCCGTCCACTGTGTGTAAGAGAGTGCATGGAACGTCGTCGTTCTACGGAAAACATGCAGGGCGTCAGAGAGGCCAGTCTAAGGCAAAGGAAGATCGACGCTCCAACGCTTAACTATTTACCTGGCTGGCGAGGGCGTCGAGCTCCTCTAGTGGCGAGGGGCCAACGACTACGGCGGGCGTGCTACTGTTCAATGGCGAGGGAGAACCGGCGGCGGGCGTGCAACCGATGGCCAGGCGGCGGTTGTTCGTTGGTGCACGCTCTTCATTCGGCGGAGGACCGCCCACTGTGGGCGTGCAACGGATGGTCAGGCGGGTAGAGGCGGGCGGAGTCACTATCGGCGCCGTGGTGTAGGCGGGCGGAGTCACAAGTGGGTCCGCCATCGTGGCGTTGGCCGGCGAGACTCTGGACAAGTCTCTTGAGTTGCTGCCCTGCACGCTAGGCACCGGGCACGGCCCCACTCGACCTCCTTCATTCCATCGAGTAACCACATCGTAGATGGTAGGCAAAACGCTGCCCATTTGTTCTGCCAAAGCTGTTTTGACAATATTAGGAATATCGGCAACTTTGGCCTTGAGGTCTGCAATCTCGCGATCGCGGGCTTCGTCACGTTGGATATCTTCGATGGTCCTCTTTCTATTCCTTCTCGCCTCCCTGGGCTCCTTGAAGTACTCTCTGAGCTTCGTCGTCGTGCCCAGGCCACAAACTCGGCCACCTGACGGCCTTTTGTGCTTTTCCTTCCCCTGCGTCACGTTCACCGCCCTATTTAAACTGTCGTCCCACGGGCCGTGCAGCCTCGGCATGGATGACGAGGTTCCAACACTTTCGATTTCTAAGTTCTGCACAATTAGCGTGAACCGTTTAGAATTCCACCAGTACACTATAATGCAATCGACTAGATCGCCGAGAGCAAACTAACTAGGGTGGTGTATTTACTTACCAAGTTGTCATACAACGTCTTCACCTTCTCATCATCGGTAGTATACTCATTAGCTACCGAGTCATATGTAAACCGGGCCCTGATGAAGTTTTTCGTCCGCGGCGAGTACTTTGCGAGAGGGTCAGGGATGCCCTGTTCTGCACGTTTGGCGTCCTCCTTCTCCCAATTGGGAATCGCCGTTCTGTAACCGCCGCATCCCAGTTTGTGGGAACAAATGTTCAACTTCCGCATCCTCTGTCCCCAATCAGCGTTAGCCTTGGTGACTTCGCTCTGGCAAAGTACCTTGAAGTCCCGGAGTTCATCTTCGGTGATTCTCGGCTCACTCGCTAAAACATCCTGCAAGCTATTTTCGGGGTCCAAGACCTTAACCTTCACCCGGTGTTTCCAGTTGGCCAAGGCGGTGTTCATCTTACCAATGGCGCAGTGGTTGACTATATTCCCCGCCAGATTGTCGTTATTGTACTTAAACGGCTCGTCTGGCGGATGCGGGTACAAGTATCGTCCGTGCAGCTTTCTAAAGAGAAGAACCTGATAATGTTCATTCTCTTTTTTCCTTAGATCATCGGTTAAGATCCTGACAGTGTCCCGGACAATCCAACCAATCTGGTTGCCGAATCCTTTGACCACCGCCTCGGGCGCGATTGGATACCCAAAGCTACCAATTTCCGTGATCTCTTCACGGTAGGTGCGGAGAGTGTTACTTTTCCGTTTCCTCTTCTTCTTGGCTTTGCTACCACCATCTGTCTGACCGCCGGTATCAGTGGTGTCATTTCCGCCGGCGGCGCCACTAGTGGTATCACCGGCACCACTAGTCGTGGCGTCATCCTCCTTGCCACCGCTAGTGTCCGCATCAGTCCAGGCATCCGCCGTCGGGTCGTATTGCTCATCTTCTTCGTCGGTGATTTGCCAGAACGGCTTAGAACCGCCGGCCTCGTCGTCGTGTGCCATGTTCTGAAGGGGGAAATTATTGGTTAATATCTAAAGGAAACAAAAAATCGACATACTACTCGATCACGGGAAAACGGCTAAGTCCTAAATTCACGGGAAAATTTCGGCATGACCTTTGCTAATTTTCTAACACTAGAGTGCCCGATTCTCGCCGAAACGGAGATTAATCAACATTTCGGCGAAAATGGGCAACTCATTTGAATTCCCTGCAAAGTTTTAAACGGCTCGATGGCCGGACAGATTCTTTAGGCCAACACCAGCACAATTTTTATTATCTGCAAAATTTTATCCAACACCAGTACCAGCACCAGGCCTACAACACCAGCACCAGTCCTAGAAGATCATTTTTTATCCATCAAAACTATATTACCAGTACCAACACCAGTACCTGCCAAACAAACATAGCCTAGCAGCAGCAATTTCTCATGAACAACATGGAATCAGAAATTTTCACAGGAACAAGCATCAAACAAAAGCAGCAGCATTTTTGAACAAGCAACATCATTTTTGAACAAGTGGAGGAGCAGCAGTTATTCCATCTTAACATTTTATTTCCTTGGTATAACTGTCAAGTCACTAGATAGGTAACAAGTTTTGCCTACAGTATTTTTTCAATTTCCTACTTATACAGTTGTTTCTTTTATACATGAGCATGTCCTAGGCCAAACCAATGAAAGGACCTGTTGCTTTAGTGCCAACAAGATAAGCCGCAACCCAAACAAATAGATCGGGTTGGTCCAATTGCTCGCAAGCTGAAACTCCTCAGCTTAAAATCAAGAACTCTGGCTATGCAAAGTCTGCTCAAGTTGACGTTGTTTCTACCATATATAATCTACAGTTTCCATTTGCAAACAAGTGGCTAGACCAAATATGTGAAGTGCACGACAACCATAAATTTTAACACGACTGTGAAAGGATGTTGTCTCATGTTCCAGGACAACTCAAGAAAAGTATGCCACATTATAACAAACACATGCCACATTATAACAAACACATGTTCTACATAACCAATAGTGACTACTGGGAGCTATCTTGGAAGAATAAAATGTTATATTTCAGTTAGCATCCAAGGGCTGCAAAGTACCTAAAATTTCTGTTACAAACATCAATAAGAAACATGACTTGCAAAGTACCTCGGCCTAGCTATATAGATTGCTGGAGAGTTGATAAAATATCCCAGCTGTGCAAAATGTATCCCTTCTCATTAATTTGAGATTCCTATGGACTATGCAATGACACAATCTGTGGGTACACTTGAAAAACACCAAACTTTGATTATTCTGTAACTGAAATGTCAATCTAAACTAACTAGAGCAACAAGTTCAGCTTAAGTTCAGTGGGTGTTCTAAACACCAAACTTTGATTATTCTGTAACTGAAAAACACCAAACATAATCAGTTCATGTCCTTTTTGTTTTAAGTTTTTTTTTTCAACCATAGCTGTCTCTGGTACTGCTCTGAACATATATGTGCAGTGGGTTCCATTGATTTCAAAATCGTAATTGCGCATGAGCATCAATGTCTTCCATCTAGTGTTCAACATGGGGAGGTGGCCACATATCTCAATTTCCATTATCAATTAAGAGGCGATTTGGATGGGATAAACTAGAACTGGAATTTTAACCATCTTTGAAACCAAGTATAACTACAGTACTATTCAAAAGAAAGCATGTTCAGTTATATAGTTAAAATGACAGCAGTATGCAAATGGAACTATGCTTTACTACTAGGTGATCCTCTAAACCGTGTAAGCAAATTCACGTGTAAGCATTCCTAGGGCATTCAGAGAGCACTATGCTTTACTACTATGCAAAAGATTTTGAAAACAAACACGTGTAACAAAATTCAGAGAGCATTCCTCAACAGAAATGTAGAGAGATTTTAGAGTTTCAGAATAAAAACAGTGTGGGAGGGGAGGAGGAGGGGGCTTACCTGGGGCACAGTGTAGTTGTTCACGCCGGGGCCTTGGTCCTGGATGGTGTCGAGGAAGACGACGCGGGCGATTGTCCTAGACGGTGCGACGGCCTCCGTCCTCCTCTCTCACTGCAACGGCGCGGGCGAGGTCTCTCCTCCTCTCTCACTGCAACGGCGCGGGCGATGGTGTCGAGGAAGACGGCACGGGCGGCTCCCCCTCCTCCTGTACTCCTCCCCCTCGGGCAGATGTGAGGGGCGGTGGGTGACTAGGGCTAGGGCCAACAAGGAGGGGACGGTGGCGGCGATGCGGGTAGCGGTGCTAGACGGGAGGGGACGGTGGCGGCGATCGGAGATATTGAAGAAAGGGGATCACAAGAGAAAGGGAAGAAGAAGGAACGGCCGGGTGCCCTAGCTCGATCTATATCAGCTATACCTGTGACGCAGCGCGGCTAGGTGCGCCGCGGATTAGATAGCCGTGACGCACAACCGAAAGGTGCGCCGCGCATTAGATAGCCGCGACGGACCTCACTGACGTGCGCCATGCATTACTAAACCGTGGCGCACAACGGCGCGGTGCGCCATGCCTATTCGCAACATAGGTTCAAAAGGAAGGGTTGCCTCTCAATATCACAACTGCTTCGTTATCCCACTGGTTGATACTGTGATGTGCCCCAGCACCCGGGTTCGAATCCCCCACACCCCATTTTTTGAATAGTTTTGGAAAACACAATATAAATCAACATAAATTCATATAAATCAATATAAATTTCAAAATAAAATATCAGTTCATGTGTTGATTAATTCAAACATCATATCTTAGTGCATGCATATAAAATACATCATCATACATTGTCATCACTTCCTCGAATGCATGCAAACACACGACACATATATCGTTGTTCTTAGAGCTAGCGTTTTACAATTTTCTTTCCCTTCTTTGTCGCGGTTGAGTAATTCAGTCCCGGAACACCGTGACTTCTTCGGTGGAATGGGCGACCCGTAGGTAGCGTTGTCCTGCTTCTTCTTGTTGTGTATTTCGTTCCATCGTCATTGTCATCTTCCATTTTCGGGTCGCCGTACTGGTCAAAGTCTTGCTCGTTGGCTACTCCATCCATTCCGATGATGTTTCTTTTGCCTCTCCGCACGACAACACGGCTAGGCCTTGTCGGGTCAGTAATGAAGAAGCATTGGTCCACTTTGTTAGCCAAGACCCATGGCTCATTTTTTGCGGTGACATTCGTGCCGGATTTGGCTTCAGGTATCACCATGGTGGTGAAATATTGTCCTTCTTTCCTGACGCTCTTTGCCCATGTGACACGGAACATTGGCACCTTCTCTCCGCAGTAGTCGAGTTCCCATATCTCGTCGATCCTACCATAGTATCTTTCCTTGACGTCACCTGTTAATGATTCCATCGTTACCCCCGAGTTCTGGTATTCGCAGTTCCGGTCCTTATTTGCCGTGTAGAATGTGTAACCATTGATATCGTATGCCTGATATGTCATGAGGTTATGTGCGGGGCCTTGTGACAATGTGAGTATGAGTTTTTCTTCTTCAGAATAAGGCGTCTCCGGTTGATCGGTCATAATCTTCTCCCTGAACCACTGTGTGAAATGGATGTTGTGCTCTCTGATTATTTCTGCTTCGGTCCTATGTTGTCCCCGGTCACTGTAATACTTCGCGATTAGCAATTTGTGCTTTTCCAACCAAGGATCGACCACTGTTAGATGTTGTAGAGCGACTAGGTTTGCTCTGTCAAAGTCGTTGCGTCGGCCCTGAAAGTCGACATTCATTTCGCGCTGGCCCTCGCGGTGTCCCCATCCACCGAGCCTGCCAAAGTGCCTATTTACGGGCAGACCAGGGTTCTCATCTTTGTCTAGAAAATTCGTGCAGAAAGAGATCCACTCCTCTGTCAGAAAGCCCTTGGCAATGCTTGCGTCTGGACGGGCCCTGTTGCGGACGTATCCTTTGATGGAACCATTCATCCTTTCGAACGCCATCATGGAGTGTAAAAACGGCGGCCCGAGCTGGATGATATCATCCACCACATGGACAAGGAGATGCACCATAATGTCGAAGAATGCTGGCGGGAAGTATATCTCAAGCTCGCATAGTATCACCACGATCTCTTCTTGTAGCCTTGCGAGTTTTTTCACGCCAATCGACTTTCGAGAGATGACGTCAAAAAAGTTGCTGAGTCCAAACAGCGTTTCGCGGACGTGCTCGTCCATTATCCCTCGAATTGCAACTGGAAGTATCTGCGTCATCATCACGTGACAGTCGTGAGACTTCATTCCGCTGAACTTCTGCTTTGGTACGTCTAGGTATCTGCTTATCTTCCCCGCATAACCGTAAGGAAATTTGACTCCAAGGAGGCACTTGAAGAATTGGTCGATCTCCTTCTCGCATAGCGTGAAGCACGAAGGGGGACAGTAATATTCCGTCTTCTTGGCCTTTTTGCCCTTGCGGCGACCTTCCGTCCCATCTAACACATCGTCATCGTCATCGTCATCATCATCCGGTTTTCCTCCGTGGAGCTCGCCCCTGATATTCAAAAATCTCAAGTCGTTCCTTGCTTTCGGCCCATCTTTGGTCCTCTCCGGCATGTTGAGCAGGGTGCCAAGCAGACTCTCGCACACGTTTTTCGTGATATGCATGAGGTCAAGGCAGTGGGGTGTGCGGAGAATCTTCCAGTACCTCAGGTCCCAGAGAACAGACCTTGTTTTCCATACACCCTCCAACGGCGCCGGCGCCTTTCGCTTCTTTCCCGGCGCAGGGCACTCTTTCCAGTTCTTCAACAGCTCGTCGATTTCCTCGCCGCTCCTTTGACGTGGGGCTCTTCGCATCTCAACTTCATTGTTGAACAGATCTTTGCGTTTTCTCCACGGGTCATCCTTGCGAAGCCACCTTCGATGCCCCAAGAACACGGTTTTCGAAGACCCGGGGTTTCTCTCTAGCTGGAGATACGTAGTGTCATCCATGCACCTAACGCATGCACAGAATCCGTGCGTCACCTGCCCCGCGACATATCCGTAACCGAGGTAGTCATGCACCGTCGTGATGAGCGCGGCTCTCATTGGGAAAAACGTTTCTCCATAGGCGTCCCACGTATTGGCTGGCTCGTCCCATAATGTGGCTAGCTCCTCTTCCAACAACTCGCCATACAGATTGATGTCGTTACCTGGTTGTTTCGGCCCTTGAATAAGCATACTCATCTGTATGTACTTCCTCTTCAAGCACAACCAGGGGGGTAGGTTGTATATACATACAAACACGGGCCAGGTGCTATGGGTGCTGCTCTGGTTGCCAAAAGGATTTAATCCATCCGTACTCATGCACAACCTGATGTTCCTTGGATCGTCGCCGAATTCGGGGTATTCGATGTCTAGCGCCTTCCACTAGCTAGCATCTGAGGGGTGTGTCAGCATCGTGTCATCATTCTCCGGATCGGTTCCATCATGCTCTTCTGGCTTCTTCCTTTCCGCGTGCCATCGCATGAGCTTCGCCTGTGTGGGGTCTACGAAATACCGCTGCAGACGGGAAGTTATCGGAAAGTACCACACCACGTTTCGAGGAGAGGCCTTCTTCCCTGTCTTGTATCGAGTTGCGTCGCACACCGGGCATATGGTTCTCTCCGCGTCCGCGCCCCGATAGATGATGCAGTCATTAATGCAAGCATGGTATTTCACGTGAGGTAAATCCAGAGGGCACACGACTTTTTTCGCCTCCACGATGCTCGTTGGACACTTGTTCCCCGTGGGAAGACGGCCGTGCCAGAATGCCATGTTCTCATCGTAGCTCTCATCGGTCCATCGGTGTTTTGTCTTCATCTCGAGGGTCCTGAACGTTACGTTCAGACGGGTATCCTCACTCACGCATCCTTCATACAATGGAGTAACGGCGTCTATCTCCAGTTGCGACAACTTCGATTTCTCTCTAGCAGCAGCTCTGGTGTTGCTAGTCTCCTTGAGAAGCAGAGCTTGGACATGAGGGTCCCGCACCCAGTCCGACGACGAAGTCACGACATCTTCATCATGATGTCCTTCGTCTTGATTATGATCATGTCCGACATCTTCATCACGATGTCCTTCGTCTTGATTATGATCATGTCCTTCATCTTGATCATTATGTCCTTCATCATGTCCGGGCGACTCTTCATCTACATCACGGTAAAGAGTGTAGCCATCCATAAAACCACGACGGATAAGGTGCGACTCCAAGTCACCAGAATCGTATCTGATCAAGTGTTTCAGTTTGCATCTTCGACAAGGACATCTTATCTCCGTCATGCTATTTCGAAACATTTCGTCCGTCGCATGTTTCATAAATCTAGCCACGGTGCCTGTGCTTACATGCATGGTTGCCTACATAGTAAAAAAAGATCAAATGAAAAATTAATTAGAATCAAATTACGTAATATATGGATGATGCATGCATGATCGTCGACGGAAAAATTCGGCCTGACCTATGCTAAAAATAGGACATTCTCGGAGTGCGTGGTCGCCGAAATGGAAATGAATCAACATTTTGGCAACACATGTCAACTCATTTTTAAGACATCCACAAATTTCATCAAAAATACGCAACACAATTTCGCATATGTATATATGCAACCATATGAATCTTTTGTGACGACGCACGGCGCCGATACCGAGCGAGATCGATCTATGAGAGATCTAGCGAGATCAACACACATACATACAACACATATACATATCCCTCCAACAACTCACCAACTATAGATCTTGCCGACACGAGACCGAGAGAGTACGTTTGTATGTGGCTATAGGAAGTGAAAAGATGGAAGGGAAAGTGGTAATAAAGTGAGAGATGGGTGTGGAGACAAATGTTTACTACATTCCCCACACATATATATCAAATAAAATAGGTTAAATAAGTTTTAAATGGTGGGAAAATGGGGGAAATGGGGTGGTGAGGAGGTGGGGGGCGACCAGATCTAAAATGGGGTGGAGATATGGGGGGATGGGAGGTGGGGGGTGGTCCCAACCACTTAAATTCGTCCCAGGTATACCCGTGACGCACCTTTTTCGCTGTGCGTCATGGCTATGTTGGTTACCCGCGGGCGCACCTTCCAGTGGTGCGTCACGGTTATAGATGCCACCCGTGGAAAAGATAGCCGTGACGCACCACTGGAAGGTGCGCCGCGGGTACCCAACATAGCCGTGACGCACCGCGGTCTGGGTGCGTCGCGGGTATGCCTCGGAGGCTCGCCCCCCCCGGCCCCACACATACGCGCGACGCGCCTTTCATTTGGTGCGCCGCGGGTATGCCTTTAGGCGCGACGCGCGAAAGCATGGTGCGCCGCGGGTAATAGGCGTGACGTGCCAAATTAGAAGTGCGTCACGGGTATCATCACTCATATAGCCATTTTCCTAGTAGTGACCTTGCGAGGGGGGACCGAATGAAAGGGGTTGTTCTCCCAGCTGGGGAACTTGTTTACTTTTCGTCTTGACCACCGGTTTCCCCTTTTCCGCCTGGACCACCGATTTCCCTTTTTCCGCCTGGACCATCCCGTCATATGAATTTTCAACAGAACGCCTATAGTATGATGGTGGCAATGGTGGAGGGTTATATAGGTTCTCAACGGTACGCACAACTTTCACCGGATCTAGCGTCTTCTCAAAAGGTATCTCATGCACTTTCTTAGCAAAAAATGGGCAGCCACCTCGGAAGGAACGATGACAACGTTTTCCCCGTCAGGTCTTTCCCAAGGTAATTTCTAAAGAGACAGTTGTGTTCTATCCATTCTGGGTCTCTTCCTAACCGGCTAACCGTTCCACTTAACGGGTGCTTCCTCACGCGGAGGATATCGAGATGCTGGACTCACGCTGGACCCCCCTCAGGTAGGTGTGGCCCTTGCTGCTCATGTGGACTGTCAGCAGGAGTAGTCGATGGCCCTTGCTGCTCATGTGAACTGACAGCAGGAGTAGTCGATGGCCCTTGCTGCTCATGTGAACTGACAACAGGAGTAGTCGATGGCCTTTGCTGCTCATGTGGTCTGCGATCACGAGGAGCCGGTGGCCTTGGCACGGGGCCTGAAAAGACGATGTATTGTTTTTTCTAGAGGGCGAAACCGCGCTTGACATCGCCCAGTGTCTTCTCCTCGTCACCTCCAGGATGATCAAGATCCAATGTTTCATAAGTAGGCACAATGTCATCCACCCCGACAAGAGCACAGTCAGTTGGAATAGGCTGATGATGGTGCGTTGCTCCATCTTGTTGTGGGTAAACATAGCCGACCGCCACCTTAATGGACATGTTCCTCATTGGCAAATGTAGCTCACACTCTGTCTTCTCTCTGACATAATCCACGGGGTAGCTTTCTCCACATCCTTCAAGATGCGAGGAACCCACGCTAATTTTTTCGGCTGAGATGTGGCGGCATCGGCTGGATGACCTTCTATAAAAAGCTGCTGATCAGGTACCCTCTGCCGATTCTGCTCCGGCTGCTGCACCCTAAGTTCCAATGTCGATAACCGGCTAGCGCACTGCTTCTTCGTTCTCGAACGGCTTCTATAACTGTCAGCGCACTCCGGTACGCATCCTTCATGGTGCGACCTGAGAGGGTTCGTACTCGTCCAACGTGTTCGGGATTCCCCGGAGCTAGTGTCAACTCGACATTCCCTCTACCGGGAATGTACACTCCCTTTCTAACCTTGTCTATTGCATCTACAAGTGCCTTGGTGATTTTTTCAATTTTCTCCTTCCATTTTCCCTCTTCAACGATCAGCCCTGTCTTTGGGTCCAACCCTGCCCCATGCGCGTACAATCAGAACATGGACCGCTCGGACCAGTCTTATGTCTGTGAAATGACCCCAGCTTCCAGCAGTTGAGCTTCATATGATTTCTACTTAGGAATGGCAGTCTTGTAGCCACCTGACCCCAATTTATGATAATATTGTTTATTCTTAGCATTTTCTACATTTGTGATTGCTCGGGACTTATATCCAAACGAGGTCCTATACGCCTTATATGCGGGCCAGTGGTCTTTTAGCTTCACATATCTTCCAGTGAATTCTGGACCTTCAGCTCCATAGTCTACCCATAGTTTTTTCTTCCAGCTCTAGAATTGTACGTCCATCTTCTTAAGATTCCATTCCTTGATCTTATCCCTCTAGGATTCCGTGAAGTTTACCGGTAGGTTGAAGTGTGGGAGTACACTCCCCCAAAGTAACTCATTTGTAGTGTCGCTGACATAACTAGCTTCATCGCCAACCGTCGCCTTCTTCGGCTTATGCCAATCTGCAATGCTAATCGGTACAATGTCCCTAACAAGAACTCCAACTTGATTTACAAATTTCTTGACGTTCTCTGCGGGTTCCACCGGTTCTCCAATAGCCTTAAATGTGCTCAGGGATAATTTAGCCTCGCCCGATAGAGGTTTCGTCGGGCCTCGAGGACCTTGCTCTTTAGCAGATTTCCTCGATGATCCAACCCTGCCCCATGCGCGTACAATCAGAACATGGACCGCTCGGGCCAGTCTTATGTCTGTGAAATGACCCCAGCTTCCAGCAGTTGAGCTTCATATGATTTCTACTTAGGAATGGCAGTCTTGTAGCCACCTGACCCCAATTTATGATAATATTGTTTATTCTTAGCATTTTCTACATTTGTGATTGCTCGGGACTTATATCCAAACAAGGTCCTATACGCCTTATATGCGGGCCAGTGGTCTTTTAGCTTCACATATCTTCCAGTGAATTCTGGACCTTCAGCTCCATAGTCTACCCATAGTTTTTTCTTCCAGCTCTGGAATTGTACGGCCATCTTCTTAAGATTCCATTCCATGATCTTATCCCTCTAGGATTCCGTGAAGTTTACCGGTAGGTTGAAGTGTGGGAGTACACTCCCCCAAAGTAACTCATTTGTAGTGTCGCTGACATAACTAGCTTCATCGCCAACCGTCGCCTTCTTCGGCGTATACCAATCTGCAATGCTAATCGGTACAATGTCCCTAACAAGAACTCCAACTTGATTTACAAATTTCTTGACGTTCTCTGCGGGTTCCACCGGTTCTCCAATAGCCTTAAATGTGCTCAGGGATAATTTAGCCTCGCCCGATAGAGGTTTCGTCGGGCCTCGAGGACCTTGCTCTTTAGCAGATTTGCTCGATGATCCAGAAGGCTAAAAGACAAAAGATTCGTTAATAAGTGCAATACAAATAAATCAATGCATCTAGTGATATATCATTGTCATAATATACACCTTGCCGGAGTTTGTTAAGGGAAATTCGTCATACCTTCTTCGTTGAGACTCAAGTCCTTCACCAGAGTCATTCAGAAATTGTGTGGTTAATCGTCATCGGCTTCTGGTCGGCCACTATTATATATCAGTTGTTGTGCCAAATCTTCTTCCTCCTCATTTCGGAAGAACATGTGGGTGTCCGGATCCATAGCTCAATGTCACTACAAAATTTTAAATAGCAAATTTCTAAGTACAATATTTGCTTACTAAATTGTAATTCTATTTCTAATCACTAACTATTGTAAACACTAAGTATAATTCTACTAATATTTCTAAGTACAATAAAAATTAGTAAGTATAATTGTAATAAGTATTCTATTCATTTAGCAAATTTCATAAATAACAAATATTCTATTCACTTACCAAATATTTTATTCACGTACCAAATTTGAAATAGCAAATTTCTAAGTACAATATTTGCTTAATAAGTTGTAATTCTGATTCTAATCAATAAGTATTTTAAACACTAAGTATAATTCTACTAATATTTCTAAGTACAAAAAATCACTAAGTATAATTGTACTAAGTATTCTATTCACTTAGCAAATTTCATAAATAACAAATATTCTATTCACTTACTAAATATTGTACGTACCAAATATTGTAAGTACTAAAAAAAACTAATAGTTTTATTTTCTCTAATTTCTATGTTCTCCATATATTTTCTCTATATTTTCCATAAATATATTTTCTATAAGTATATTCTAAGTACTATATTTCTATTTTCTCTAATTACACATGCAATTTTTTTTTAATAAAACGGCTGAAAAAAATATGAAATTATTACACTCACATAGGAGCTAGCTAGCTAGGTCACCTTGGCCACGGGCGGAGATGGCCGGGTGCCGGAGAGGGGACGCAAGGGACAAGGGCGCAGGGGGAGCGCAGGGCCACGGGGGCCGTGGCGGCGACGGAGGAGCGGTGCGGTGACCACGGGGCGACGAGAGCAACGAGCAGGGCAGAACAACGACAAGGATGCGGCGGCGCAAGGAGGCCGGAGGCGATGCAGGGGTAGTGGGTCGGCGTGCCGGCAGCAGGACGGCGTCTCGTCGGCGATCTCAGGAGCCCAGAGGCGCGTCGTGGTTCTGTCCGTCGTTCTGTGAGAATTTGGGGAAGAAACGCCTAAGTCCCCGCGTCTATTCAACTCATTAGTACCGGTTGGAGGCAAAAACCAGTAACAAAGGGGTATTGGTACCGGTCGGTGGTACCAACCGGTACTAAAGATTGGTATGACTATCGGTTGGTGGCACCAACCGTTACCAAATGTTTCCCCCGGGTACACCCCAACTGCGCGCAAACCAGCGGACCTTTGGTACCCGTTGGTGGCACCAACCGGTACCAAAGGTATTTTCTTGTTTTCTTTTCCTTTTCTCTTTTCCTCTATTTTTCTTTTCTTGTTTTATTAAAGAAACTATAACTTTTGAAAGAAAAGTCCAAATGACATGAAACTAGTTTCTAATTTTTTTTGTAAAATTAAAGGCTATGAACTAAAATTATTTTTGTGATGTTTTGTAACATTTTCAAATTTTGAAATTTCAAAGTGGATTTAAATATTTCTAGAAACTATAATTATTCCAAAATTTGACATAGGGTTTAATTTATTTATTTTGGTATTCCACAATAATCAGTAAAATTTCACTCTCTTTGTGTTGGGTCTTCAACGGCATCGATTCCTCTCTTCGAGTCTAAGTACGTACTTATAGGATGAAATCCCAAAACCGACGAACAAGAGGGAATCTTGTGTAGAGGTGGTCCATGCCATTGTTTTGGGACTTCCTAGGGTCCACCATAACACAACCAAGCAAAGAGTTGCACATTGCTACCCACTTTGGGCTCCAGTGAAAGCTGTAGACCGATAAGGTGGACTTTTCTCCAGCGGGGCTAGGGTTTCGCCGCAGGGGGGCTCTGGAGCGTCGGGATGTCACCAAAAGAGAGGAGCTTGCATACCATGTGTTCTTAGGGTTGTACATGCCATGTATTCATTCACTCTTTGTGTTGGGTCTTCACCGGCATCGATTCCTCTCTCCGAGTCTAAGCACTTATAGGCTGAAAGTCCCATAACCGACAAACGGGAGGGAATCATTTGTAGAGGTGGTTCATGCCATTGTTTTGGAACTTAATAGGGTCCACCATAACACAAACCAGAAAATATTTGCACATTGCTACCAACTTCGTGCTCCGGTGGAAGCTGTAGACCGCTAAGGTGGACTTTTCTCCAGCGGTGCTAGGGTTTTGCCGCAGAGGGGCTCCGGAGCGTCGGGATGTCACCAAAAGCTAATAGTTTGCACACCATGTGTTAAAATGTGTTCTTATGGTTGTACATGGCATGTATTCACTCACTCTTTGTGTTGGGTCTTCACCGGCATCGATTACTCTCTCTGAGTCTAAGTACTTATATGCTGAAATTCCCAGAACCAACAAACGAGAGGGAATTTTGTGTAGAGGTGGTTCATGCCATTGTTTCGGGACTTCCTTGGGTCTACCATAACACAACCAAGCAAAGATTTGCACATTGCTACCCACTTCGGGCTCGGGTGAAAGATGTAGACCGATAAGGTGGACTTTTCTCCAGAGCGTCGGGATGTCATCAAAAGTTAGGAGTTGGAATACCATGTGTTCACATGTGTTCTTAGGGTTGTAACTTCCATGTATTCACTCACTCTTTCTATTTACATGTGTTTTTACAAAGTGTTGTGTTAGGGTTTCGATCAACGGCTCACAAGAGCTCCAAGAGTGAGGTCTTGCTTCAATTGTCAAAAAAAAAATCACTTTATTGCCGAGTGTCCTTTTGAGAATTGAGAAGTCCATGGAGGAAATATAATTCCCAAGGACAGATCAAATTTTACTCGCAAAAAGCCTTTCTTTAATAAGAACACCTCCAACAAGAAGCCATTTTCAAGGATTGTGTTGGTGACCCAAGAAGAGTATTTGTCCGATGATGATGATGTATAAGAATAAACCACAATTGGAGTGTACTCCATTATAATTGCATCTTAATCATCTCCTTCACTCTTCGAATCCCTTAATAAGGACCTTCCCGCCAAATCTGCAAGATGTCTTATTGACAAGGCCGCCGAGGTACCATCTTCCTCCTCTCCTAAGATTACAAATAAAATGCATGATCTTGCTAGTATTAGAGTAAAGGAATATATTGTTTATTTCGATTGTTTCATGACTAACTTGCAACGTGAATGTAAAGTGCACTTCGAAGCTCTTATGACTCAATATGGCGAAGCTCAAAGCCTCCTATAAAAAAGGAAAAAATGAAAGAGAAGATGCTCTTGAAATTGCTTCTCTTACCCTTACCCTTCAGGATGAGCAAGAGCTCCGGGGTTTCTTGGGGAGAAAATTCGATTCTATTGAAGGGTCACATAATGAGACAATGAATAAAACCATTAAAGAACGAGACCATGTTGTTGATAAATTAAAATTGGTTAAAAAGGAAATATTTGAATTTGGGGTTGGTCATGCTAGACTAACCGAGGAATTAGAGAAGCTCACAAAGTCTCACAAGGTTTTGGAGAGTGAACACTCTATCCTCATCAAGTCTCATGAAAAACTTCAAATTCAACTAACTAAAGTTGATATTCCTAGGTCGTCTACTTCTTGTGATGATGCAAATATTATTGAGGAAATCCTAGATTGAAATATGAGCTTGCAAGGACCAAGGGAAAGGATCCTATTGATGATCTTTTGCGAATGCAAAGACCACACACTGGGAAAGAAGGTCTAGGCTATGTTTCTAAGAAAAAGAACAAGAAGAAGGACAACCCCGCACAAGCAAAAAATATTGTCATTGCGAGTGGTAGAGCCATAAGGAAGGAAACATCATGTAGTGACTTTGTGGGAAACACTAACCCTCACCAATTTTTATTTGTTGACTATTATGTTTGTCCTTCTGTAGGGACCATTGTTCGTGATATTTGGGTTCCTAAGACCTTTGTTTCTAACATAAGAGGACCAATTGAAAAATGGGGATCTAATCTCAACAATGATCTCTTGTTGAACTATGCTTTCGATGGGTCAAAATGGTTGTTTGAGAGTGGATGCACAAGTCATATGACCAGAACCAAGGATCTAAAGACGGAGTTGACCCAACCGGCTCCGTGAACGACATCCCACGTTGTTGGATTACACGGCATGTGCCTGATCTTCGAGGGACGACGCCTGGATGATCGGAACGACCTTCGTCAAGCTCACGACTAACAACGGCAAGGCAGGGCCCAATGTCACAGGCCTGAACACCAAGGCAAAGCCCAACGGCAGCGTGATCATCAAGCATGAGGATTGGAAGGCGTTCCAGTGGTTGTAGACTAGGTTTAGTTCAGTTTTTGTCTACATTTTGTTCAAAATTGTAAATTTTCTAAATGATCCAATGAATTTCATTAAAATTCATGTTCAAATAATTTTTTCAAACCTATGGGCGGAATGACTAGGAAGAGGTGTCCCAAAAGGCGCCAGCGCCCCTGATATCTCTCGTTCGGCGCTATTTGCAAATAGGTTATTGCGAGTGCGACCGTAGATGCTCTAAGATGTTACATATTAGTGCCGTGCCGGCGAATTCGCTCACCTTCGCAGTCCCCGATTCTGACTGCCACCGTAGTCGACCACAACCCGTTTGAACACCTCCTAGTACCGTAGCTCATGTACCAGACATTCCCTAGGCCTCCCCTGCCGCTCCCCCTTGGTCACCGGACAAATCCGCCGCCCTTGCGAGCTCCTCCATCCGTGCTCCTCCTACACGTGGCGTGTGACCGTACGTGGTGGCCCCCGCTGATTAGCGAACGTCACGAGGCGTGTTCCCAGCAGATTCCACGCCGCCCTCTTCCAGTGTCGACTTTCCTCGGCATCCAACAACGTACTCCGTCTAAAATTATGCTCGGCGCCTAGCTATCATCACATGCGCCTCCTTTTTTACACCCCCCGCACCCCTCCCTCCCCCCCCCCCCCCCCCCCGCGCGGGCTTCTTGTGGTACCCTATTTTGCTTCATCTAGAATTTTGCTGCTGTCCTATTTGAAATCATTTGGAATGAGTGCCCTATATTTTGTGGCCTACATATTATTTTCTAAAATCTTAAAAGTGATGCCTTAAAACTAGGGTGTTTGACATCACAAACAAATTTCCATGCATGGGCGTTGATTAATAGAATAAAAGGTGAAGTTAGGCTGTTCCTAAACCAGGTTTAAGCATCCATGTCCTCTTTTGTCCATGTGTTTATTCCTACTATATCAATATGAAACTTTTTCCTTGTCTCAAAAAGGAAAATAAATTTTGCCAAAAACATAGTTTGCAGTGATCAACTATAAAGTAGTAGTCCCTCCGTTCATAATGTAATCTTTCCTGTGAAGCTAAAATAGCTCGCATAAAAGGATTATTTTGTGGAAGTAATAGGTACCACGTAACATCCATGTATCCAACAAAAAGAACATGTGCCTGAAATTTATTGATGGGTTCATCTCATCTCAGTTGTACAATTAAGCTTGCCTCGTTTTTTTTTGGTATTTCACTACAACCTTTCTTCTTTCCGCTAAATTTGCATTTCTGACTCTGATCTTCCTCTACAGTTAGTTGAGCACCGATAAATTCAGAGACAACACCACCACCCCGTGTAACTACGCTAGAGATTCGGATCAAGTTCTAACCACCCAATTAAAACACGTGGGGACCAGTTCATCTCGTCGATCGCTGGTCCTGCCTTCCAGTCCTTGTTGGACGGTCACCTCGCTGCAGGGGACTGTTCTTGCTGCTGCGGAGAAGCCGGCGGTGGAGGCGGATGGCGATGCACGATGATGTCGATATGCGGGACCTCCCCGGCGGCAGCGGCAGCCTTTCCGTGGTCGGCGTCTGCAGCGGCGGCCTCGCGCCCTTTCCCCCATAGCACGGCGTAGAGGCCGAGGACGATGAGCACGGCCCCGAGCACGCTGCCGAGGTGCAGCTCCTCCCCGAGCAGGAGGGAGCTGAGGACGGCGACGACGACGAGCATCATGGGGTTGAACACGGAAGCGAACAGCGGGCCGCGGCGCTTGACGCACCATGATAGCACGACGAGCATGACCCCGGACGCGAGCACGCCGGTGTAGACGACGGCGAGGAGGCGTATATCGGCGCCGAGCCTCCACTGCTGGCCGTCGCGGTCGAAGCAGAGCGCGAAGAGCGCGGACTGGAGCGCGCTCATGACGCACATGAGCGCCGTGGTGGAGTAGTGGAACGGGTACTCCCGGCTGAGCCTGGCCTGTAGAATGAGCCAGAGGGCGTAGAAGAAGCAGCTGCCCATGCAGAGCAGCGAGCCCATCGCGCGGTTGCCGCCCTCGCCCCCGGTGCTGAACGACGATGACGGCGGCGCGGAGGAGGTGGTTGTTGCGTGGTGGTGTGCGGCGAGCTGGGCGGCGAGGTTGACGTGGGTGGGGGGCCAGAGGTCGACCTGCGCGCCCTTGTAGAAGGTGAGCAGCATGGCGCCCCCGACGCCGAGCAGCGTGCCGGCGACCTTGGCCTGGCCCGGCACTGTGCGGATAGCGAGGCGCTCGTAGCGGAAGAGCACGGCGAGGACGAAGGTGATGGCCGGGATGAGGTTGGTCATGGCGGAGGCGAATGTGGCGGAGGTGAGCTTCATGCCGGAGATGTAGAGGTTCTGCGCCAGCGAGCCCCTGAATGGAAAACACATTGTAAAATCGTGATGAGTCAACATGTACATCAGGTGCATTTTACGTACGCAATCGTAATCGACCACACGTACGTGTACTCTACGTAGTAGGCACAACTTTGCCCTAGCTAGCTGTACGTACGTTTGTGTACGTTGACGTGTACATCTTGTTTCGTCGTGACCAAGTTCCACAGCCCCGCCTCGCTCCACGACATTAATGGCCGCGCGAGTATATTCTCCTGACGTTATCGAGCTGACTAGAGGGAGACGTTGTAGCTGGCTAGCCGTGTGGATGCATGCATGGATACGCAAGTCAAGAAGGAATTAATGCGTGCGTGTAGTCCTAGTAGTAGTACGTGGCTTCATGCTGCTCCATTGGTGGCTTCATCGGTGAAAGGACGGTGAGCATGCATGCGGTGGCCGGAGTTGACAAATGCAAAGTCACGATCGAGAGTGTGACGACGACGACGACACATGTTTTTGCATGTACTACCTGACCAGGGAACTAAAAAAAGAAGACGGGCCGGGTTTGTTTGGCGGGCGCAGCAGCAGGGGATTCCATCGGTTCGGTTGTGCCGAACTTTCACAATCAAGTGGTTGGGGACATGTGCTGGACGGACGCAAAAGGGAGCTAAAGTGTTGCCCGCCGGCGAGCACCCCGTGACGATTGACGGCAGTATGCACCGTTGAAACACCTAGCTAGGCTGCCGACCCGATCTCGATAGACGTACGTACGGCGGTGAGCAAGCAAAAGTGGCCCGCCGGCACCGCAGCGCGCCTAAATTCCGGCAACACTGTTGGATAGGAAAAGAGCGGAGAAAAGGTTGTTGCGTGCTCACCCGCAGAGGCCGCAGATGAAGGAGAGCAGGATGACTCGCCACGTCAGCTTCGTCCGCTTCTTCCTGGAGGCAAAACCACCGAATTAACAAATCGTACGTGCACTTGCATGTAATCAGGAATCCTTATACTGCTTTGTCGATTAGTATTTGGGTTCTTTATCTATCTGTCCCGGTGGAACATGTATAAAATACGAGACGGGAGCTAGCTAGGCCGGAGCTTTTGATTGACAAAGCTCTTTTTGCTTGCTAGAAAAAGAGGCCGGGTCAACAGATCAGGGGGCATCGGAAATCATGTTGAAAAAATAACAAGAAAGGGCACACATGCACTCGGTTTGGTTGCTCAGAGAATTAAACGTGCACACCAGCCAACTTGACCCAACACTAAAGGCAAGAACCATTTTATTTAGCCAAAGCAAGGCATTGATGCTATGCTAATGGTGGAGAGTTGCAGACATGCACAGATAGATAGATAACCAGACCAGGTACTACCTAGTTGATGCGCCTAGGAAAGATGCCTAATTTATACATGGAGTCTGTATTTTAGCTAAGAACCTCTCTCTACTCCTGACGATAATTTTCAAGGAAATTAAGGGGACTCGAACTAATTGAGCAGTATAAAAAAGGGAATATATGTAATGAGTGCATGCGAGGATGTGGCAAGATGTGTGTTGGGTGGCGAATTTACTGGAAGGGGAATTTCTGAATTTCTTGGACGCATGGAGCTGGACGATAGAGTAGATGTGTACGTACGTACCTCTCGACGAAGTAGGCGAGCGGCGCGAGGACGACGGAGGCGAAGAGGTAGCGGTAGGCGATGAGGACCCGCATGTCCATGCCGTCGCACACCGCCAGCTTGTAGAAGATGTTCACGCCCGCGAACACGAACTGCACCACCACCATCCCCGCCACCGGCTTCATCCCCACCATCACGCCGCCCCCCGCGCCGCCACCCATCTCTCCGGTCAATCCCCTCCTCCCCCTTCCCCTCCTTCCTTCCTTCAACCTCGATTGACCCCTCGCTCGCTCTAGATGTTGGTCGATCGATCAACGGCGATCGGTCTAGATGTTCTAACTGTTGTTTCAGGGACGTACGCGGCCGGCCGGAGATGTGATGTGAGGGAGGGGCGCGGTGGAAGATGGTGGACGGAGCTAGTGCATGGCGCATATATATAGGCAGGACCTAACGGACGGAGCGAATCGAGTGGAGAGGAAGCACGATTGTCTCCTTCTTTCTTCATCTGCCCTGCTGAAATGCAGGCATGCTACAGTAATCAATGACGTCAGCAACTGGTGGGCCATACCACGCACGCATATGAAACAGCCGGGGATTGAATTTTTTTTTTTTTGCTTCATTTATCTCTGTCCATATATAGTGCACGCGCATTTTAGGATAGAAGAAAGTGCAGGTGAGTATGGCTACTGTCTTACATGTGTTCTGCTCTCGGGCTAAGACACAAAAAAAAAAGATGTTCATTGTCATAGTTACTTGGTTCCTAGTTGAGAAGTATCCTCCAAATAGACTTTTTTGCCCCGATTTATAAATAAATCAACCATCCATAGAGTGAACAACGTAACCGGTACAACCCACAAATAACAAAGTCCGTTGAGGCAACAACACAACAACAGCAAAAAAAAAGGAAGATAAAGAGCAAGAAAAGCACAGGCGAACACTTAGCAAGGGGGCATAGGGACTAACCCCTCCTAACCCCATAAGATCTGCGAACCGGTACGACCTAGCGCTCGACAGGCGACTGTCGAGGCGACTAGGGTTTTACTCCTTCGTGATGGTTCCACCGCCACGAAGTCTCCGATCTCGTGTTTGATTCGTCTCCGGTCGTGTTCCCGACTACAATCCGGGTCGGTTCCCTTGAATCCAGACCCGTTTTCTTAAATCGCGACGAGCCTAGACGAGGAACTCAACAGGAAGCGATACGTGGGGAAGGCAGATGGCGAGTTCATCTTCTCAGGCGAGCGAATCGGGATCGAGGAAGGAGGAAGAAATCGATGACCTACTGAATCGATTGGGCATTGATGAGGATGGGATTGAAGATCTGGTCTTTGAAGAGAGGAATCGGCTCCGAAAGTGGGATTAAAGTGGATGGCATTGTTTAGGGTTCACACAACGAATACTTTCAGCCCACAAGCGTTTGAACAGAACATGCGAGTTGCATGGAGTCTGGCAAAGGAAATTGAGTTTCATCATCTCGAGGGTAATACTTTCACTGTTCTATATTTTTGCCTCGGGGATTGGTTGAAGGTGGAACAAGAAGGACCTTGGCTATTTCGACAGAACGCGGTATGTATTGAACCGTATGATGGGCTTGATCCAGTGGAGAAAATTGATCTGAATTGCATTAAAGTGTGGATTAAAATACACAAACTGCCGATCAGGTATAGGAACGAAACCTTGATCAAAACTTTGGTGGAGAAGAAAGTGGGGAAAGTCATCAAAGTGGTAACAGATGTCCGAGGTGCTGGCAATTTTGTGCGCGTTCGTGTTTGCATTGACGTCAGGAATCCTCTCGCTCGATTTGTTTCAATCTCTCGAGCGGGCCAAAGAGAAATATACGGTATAAAGTACGAGAAATTCCCAAAGTTCTGTGGTGCTTGCGGATTCCTCGGTCATACACACCTGGAGTGTGGATCTGGGGAGCACGCCGAGGAAAATCTGAAGTGGGGTGAATTTTTGAAGGCTGAGTGGGGGACGTGGCACACGAGGGGCTATAATGGCAACAGAAATAACCCACGTGGTGCCTTCGGTGGTTGAGGGGACGGATATGAGGAGCAGTTTGGTGGTAGAGGAAGAGGGAGAAATTTCCAAGGTCGAATTGCTAATACTACGTCTTGGCGCCATAACGTAACCCCCCATCTAAAGGAGGGAGAATTCTCGGAAGGACCAACAGATGATACTGCTAGTAGCCCTGTTAAACCCACTGATTTGGAGATGATTGATAGGGAGACCTCTGACTCGTCAGTTAAGAGGAGAATAGATATGGGAAATAACAGCTCGGATATTGTATATGACAAGGAGGGTAATGTGATGGATAAAGAGACACCAATGGAAATCTCTGAACAAGGTGGCACGAAGACGGATGGGACAGGTCAAACTTAATGCACAAAACGCTTAAAGAAGGCCGGAGCTATCTCCCCTTCCATAGGTGTAACATCCCTACTTTTGTGTAATAAAGAGAGGTGTTGTGTACATGGCATGCATGCATGAAAAATGGACCAAAATTTTGCTTTTAAAACTTAATCAGAATTTTATCATAAAGTCACTTAATCTGGTTTCAAACAAATTTGTTCTACAAAGTTTTTCAAAATGTTCCAACTTTGTGCTAGAAAGGTGGCAAATTCGAAGAGCTTTCCAACGAGTATTTTTGTGCAATTTTTGCCTCACAAAAAGGTGAAAGTAAAGTATAGGCACCTAGAGGGGGGGGGGTGAATAGGTGCTACGACCAATTTTAATTTTTCTTAAGATTTAGGCTTGACAAGAAGGTAAATTCTCTAGATTATGCAACTAGGGGTGAATTTACCTATATGACAAGGCAAGCAATTAAGACAACTAGAACAACACTTAATGCAACTAGTACAACAATAAATGTGACAAGTACTAGAAGTAAATAGGGAGGAACGAGATAACCGATGGAAGCACACGGAGACACGATGTATTCCCGAGTTCCTCCTTGTTAAGGGAGTACGTCTCGTTGGAGGGGTGTGAGCTCGCCACGAAGGCCTACTCAACGCCACAAAGGCCTCACCCTATTCTCCGATGAACTTCGCCACAAAGGCCTAGTTCACCTTCCACTATAGAACCCCTTTGAGGCGGGGATCGAATCCTTTACAAACAAGTTTGGGGCACACACCCACAACTTAATTGGGGGCTCCCAACACTCACAAATCACCAAGAGTAGCAAGAAGCCTAGGTTCTCCACATGAGGAAACCCTAGGCCAAGATTCCTCAAGCAAAGGAGAGGGGAAATGAAATCCGGTTGGTGAAGACGTAGATCGGGGCCTTCTCCTTCAATCCACCAAAGATCTAGGCTTTTGGGTGGTTGGATTGGGAGATCTAGCAAGGTGGTTGAGCTTCAACAATGGAGTCTTTAAGTCTGGTCGAGCTAGCTTGAGGTTGGTGGAGGGGAGGGGGTATTTATACCCCCCATAAATGCAAAGAGTCGTTGGAGCTTTTCTGGCGAAAATCACACCGGAGACTCCGGTGTAAAGACCGGAGACTCCGGTCTGGGCCGGAGACTCCGGACAGTTTCCGGTGTCCAATTTCTTCAGCGGATATTCACTCCGGAGACTCCGGTCTGGTAGACCGGAGACTCCGGTCTTGGTGCTTCGAAAAGGCGCAGAGGGTGTCTGTGGTCTTGCGAGTCGAAGGGGAATTGTACTCACACCGGAGACTCCGGTAAGTATCCGGTAAGTCTCCGGTGTGGGTACAGTGCGCGACACCATCCAGTCCTTAGCGAAAATCTTGGAAGAAGATCCCACACCGGAGACTCCGGACAGTCTCCGGTCACTCTCCGGTGTGGGTACAGTGCGCGACACCAAAAATTCCTTAGTGAAATCCCTGGAGCAAATATGCACACCGGAGACTCCGGTCTGGTAGACCGGAGACTCCGGCCTGGAGAAAATTCCAGAGAGCAGAGATTTTGGACAACAGCTCCTTTTTGTACCTCATCACCACAAATGATAATATGTTGAAGTAAACCCCTGAAATACATCAAACACCTATTAGATTATATGTGTTGTTAACAAACACCAAAACAAGATGATTTAAGCGCGTTTGCACTTTCAATCTCCCCCTTTTTGGTGTTTGATGACAACACACATAAAATGGCAATTAAAACATAGCTAGGCTAAGTTTGTAAAAGATAGAGCACTCACAAGTGAGCTCCCCCTATTTTTCACAAACAAAGCCCCACTTGAACAAACATTAGTGAACAATTACAAGTAGTAGAGACAAGGGTATGATAAATATAAGATAGCTTCACCACAAGGTCTCTCACAAATAACAACCATAGTTCACTAAACACGTAAAATCGAAATCAACTAGGATAGTGGGAACACAAGCCATAAGAGGCAAATCAAGTTCAACGACTTGTGTTCCGAAGCAAATAAAGCAAAAAAAAGAAAGGAGAAGCCAAGCCAAAGCTACTTCTCCCCCTTTGGCATCGAGACACCAAAAAGGGGCGAAGAGAACACCGTGGTCCAACAAGCTCAGTCCTCATCCTCGTAGTCCTCATCATCATCCTCCCCTGGTTCTGTGTCACCATCATCATCATCAGCTCCACTCCCAGCATCATCATCATCAGCTCCACTCCCAGCATCATCATCATCATCACCGGAGGCAAAGTCACCCAGGTCCTCATCCTCTGGATCATCCTCAGGCTGATCATCAACGAAGTCCTCCTCAATCTCCGGGGTCCTAGCACGGTGAGTCGAGGTAGAAGGAGCCGAGGTGACATCCTCAAAGTCACCCCAAGGAAACTGATCAATGTTCCACCCCTCATAGGACATAGTCACAGAAGCAGTGGGAGGGGTGGGTGGAGTGGTGGGAGGAGTGCCCATAGGAGGGGTAGCACCAAGGCCCGCATGGTCATGCAGCTTGGTGATCATTTTCTTCAGCTCGCGTCTCTCCTTATAAGCCACATGGTTCTCCTTGTGCACAGCCACAGTCATGCAAAGAATGTTACGCTGGAACCACGTGAGCTTCTTCATCTCATCCTGAGTCTCCTCCCTGCTAGAGCGGCGAGAGGGAGGATCGGCATTCTTCCTCCTAGAGCCAGAAGGTGCCTCAACATCCCCCATGGGAGTGTCATCATCATCACGAGAGCGTCCGGACAAAATCTGGAGGGAGCCAACAGGGTGAACAGTATCGTGGGCTAAGCCAGGCAGCTGGTCAAGAATGAGCCTCATCACATATGGAGCATAGACAGGCACCTTCTTGATCTCAATCATAGCACAGTAAATTTCCTCCTTAATAAAGTGCATCACGTCAATCTCAAACCCCTCTCCATCAGGGCCGGCAAGGTGACACTGGAAAGCCTGATACAGGAGGTTCACTAGGCCACCACGAATAGCATCAACATTCCCCACCTTGGGAGCAATGTTGCAGCGAAAGAGACGAAGGCAAATGTTGTAGACCCTCTTCAGATTCTTGGCAGTGCCGCAGCTGGAGAGCTTGTCATACATAGGAGCCATGCGCTTTTTATCATAAGCAACTCCATGAATGTGCATACGCTCACCATTCCCTTCTCCCCAAGGGTAACCAAGAAGCTCAGCAAATCGTTCCATGGACGACTCGCACTCCACTGTCCCAGACATCCACTTCATAGTGACCTTCTCATCTTCAGCAAGAGTGACAGTGGCAAAGAACTGCTGGATAATAGGAGGGTTGTAGTTCTGCTGAATGCCCACAAGCTGCTCGAGACCCAGCTTCCTAGTGATCCAGACTGCCTCCTCAAAGTACTCAGATCGTCCAAGTGCCTCTAAGTCAAGGACTTTCTGTGGACACACGGGCTGCCTGAACTGAGAATAGATCTCCTCCATGATCAACTCGGACTCCCTCCTCCAATAGTGGGCTGTATGAGCAGTGCGGGGCATCTCGAAGAAAGGACGACCCCTCATAAGCCTGTACTCCTTCTTGCTCAAGGAAGCCACTGAGGATAAAGAATCATATCTTGCCTTCTTTGCAATTTCAGCATTCATTCTGCTCTCGTGCTTGTTTTTCTGACGCCTCTCACTCTCAAAGGCACCCCTCTGACCATAACGACCGGTGGCTTCATCAACAACCATATAGTTGCGGGAGTGAGGGCGAGACTTTCGCTTGACCACGGCCTTCAGCTTTTTTCCTGAAATCCAACACAAACAGAACAACAACAGAGAAAACAAGGAAAATGAGCATACATGTCCAACGAGGTGCAGAAACACTACAGATGCACCAGCAGACGCATCTGAAAGAACCACACCGGAGTCTCCGGTCTGAGACACCGGAGTCTCCGGTCTGAGACACCGGGGTCTCCGGTCTGAGACACCGGAGTCTCCGGTCTGATAAACAGCAAGGTGCAGGGTTCTTTAACAGAGGATTCTACTGATGAATCTAAGCAAGTTCTGCACACAAAAACTAGCCATAGGAAGTTCTACCAACAGAAAGTGCATCATCCCCAAAAAGGTCACCTAGGTTTTCAGATCTAGATGAAAAAAACAGAGAACACACGAGGGGGAGAGGATGTACCCTTGCTTCCTTGGCCTGTCATTGTCCCTCCACGGATGGGAGAGGCAAGGGGAAGGTTGGGGGCGGAGGAAATCGCCCCGGGACGGCTCCTGGTGAAGGCGGCGGCGCAGCAGTGCGTTGGGGGGGCGTGGGGGAAGTGGGGAATGAAACCCTAACTTCCCTCAGCCCCCAGATTAAATAGCACCCGCAGCACACCGGAGTCTCCGGTGTTAACACCGGAGTCTCCGGCCTGACCGGAGTCTCCGGTATGGTACACCGGAGTCTCCGGTCTTTCACCAGAAAAACGACCCAAAAGAACATGTAATGCTCGAAAACACCAAATATGAGTTTTTGGCACGAAACTCAGAAGCAACACAAGGAGGGAAAATGTACTCAAAAATCAATGAGAAGGAAATGAAGAACATCAAATGGTGAGTACATCCCTTAACAAAAAAATGCCAAAAGCTCGCAAATAAGAACCAATGCTTGACGGAAGAGGTTGGTGGCCTAGGCCACCATGTAAGAGTTTATGGTATGCAACCGCGAAGATATATCTTGGGGGCATTGCCATTACTCAACATTGAAGCTCACAATTCAACATTAGAAAAAGAGAGTTTACAATGAATTTTTGCTTTGGGCATAATGGGGGGAGGGAGAACCCAATGTGTTAGGATAGCACTCCCCCTATGTCCATGCCTACATCTAGACTCAAAAGCGTTTCATCTATAGGGGTGTGTGCAAGATAGTCAAGTCAAGCTCCTTGAATCAATCACATTTAGCTCATTCCTCAAGAACAAGAATCTTGCATCATCAAGTGGCTTCGTGAATATATCCGCAAGATTGTCCTTGGTGGGCACATAACTTAGTGCAATGTCTCCTCTTGCCACGTGATCACGGATGAAGTGGTGGCGAATTTCAATGTGCTTCGTCCTTGTGTGTTGCACCGGGTTGTAAGCAATCTTGATGGCACTTTCATTGTCACATAAAAGAGGCACTTTGTCCAAATGGACACCATATTCCTTAAGAGTTTGCCTCATCCATAACAATTGGGTGCATGCACTAGCGGCGGCAACATACTCGGCTTCGGCGGTGGAGAGTGAAATGCAATTTTGTTTCTTCGAGGACCAACTTACAAGGGACCTACCAAGGAATTGGCAAGCCCCGGAAGTTGACTTCCTATCATCTTGATCACCCGCCCAATCGGAATCCGTATAACCATTGAGAGAGAATTGTGCCCCCTTTGGGTACCACAAACCGAATCTTGGGGTATGAACCAAATAACGAAAGATCCTATGAACCGCCACTAAGTGGCAATCCTTAGGAGCCGCTTGATACCTTGCACACACACCTACACTCAAAACGATATCGGGTCTAGATGCACAAAGATAGAGCAAAGAACCAATCATAGAACGATAAAGTTTTTGATCCACATCCTTACTCCCTTTAGGATTGCGTGATAGATGACACTTGACTTGCATAGGAGTGGTTTTGATCTTTGCCTCTTGGAAGTTAAATCTCTTGAGCATGTCTTGAGTATACTTGGCTTGAGAAATGAAAGTACCACGGGCCAATTGCTTGATATCAAAGCCAAGGAAGAATTTAAGCTCACCCATCATAGACATCTCGAACCTGTCAGTCATAAGCTTAGAGAACTCATTATTGAAAGCTTGGTTAGTTGAGCCAAAGATAATATCGTCCACATAGAGTTGGCATATAAAAAGCTCTCCTTTTACTCTCTTGGTGAAGAGAGTGGGGTCAATCTTCCCAACTTCGAAACCACGATCATCTAACAACTCCCTAAGGTGCTCATACCAAGCACGAGGTGCTTGTTTGAGACCATAGAGAGCCTTGTCAAGTTTGTAAACGTGGTTAGGAAAGTTGAGATTCTCAAACCCCGGAGGTTGCTTGACATATACCTCCTCTTTTAGAGGACCATTCAAGAAAGCACTTTTCACATCCATTTGTTGTAATTTGAAATTATGTGAGGATGCATAAGCAAGGAGGATACGGATGGACTCAAGGCGAGCCACGGGCGCGTAGGTTTCATCAAAGTCAATGCCTTCAACTTGGGTGTAACCTTGAGCGACCAATCTTGCCTTGTTCCTAATGACAATGCCATTCTCATCTTGCTTGTTCTTGAAAATCCACTTGGTGCCAATAACATTGTGGCAATCCTTGGGTTTCTCAACCAATCTCCAAACCTTGTTGCGCTCAAAGTTATTGAGCTCATCATGCATAGCTTCAACCCAATCGGAGTCCTCAAGAGCTTCAAACACTTTCTTAGGCTCCACCATAGAGATATGAGCTTGATGCTCACAAAAATGAGCCAATTGCCTTCTAGTGGATCTTCTAGCTTGAACATCCTCCAAGACCTTGTCATCTTGGGCATCAATTAGCTTCAAAGCTCTTCTTATCCTATTGATGCGACGGGCTTCGATCTCCTCATTATTGCGAGGAGGAGATACTTGATCATCTTGATCATTTGGGTCCCCATCTTGACCATCATGGCCTTGATCATCAACATTGTCAACAACAATATCTTCAACACTAGCTTCATTTTGAGAAGAGGATGACGAGGAAGAATGATCTTGGCCTTGATCTTGACTCGCATTAGTGAGAGGAGTGGGTACGACTTGCGGAGTCACTTGATCAATGAGAGGAGGGTCTTGAATATGTTCTCGGTTAGGTGTAGTGGTTGGCTCCTTGGCTTGATCTTCAAATGTAGAGGAGGGCTCCACTTGGGTAGAGCATAGTCCTTCTCGAGTCGCCATAAGGTGTCCCTCGATGGGGCGGAAGAATCCCACACCCATCCTTCCTATGGCTTCTTGAGGCATTTCAACATCTACATTTGAAACATGAAATTGCGCCACTTGGGAGCCGTCATTTTCCTCGAAAACCACACTACAAGATTCTATGACAATCCGTGAGGCTTTGTCATAGACTCTATAAGTGTGGGATTCGGCACCGTAACCAACAAAAATACCCTCAATAGTTTTGGATTGAAATTTCGACAACCTAATACCCTTGATCAAATAAAAGCACTTACAACCGAATACCCGGAAGTAGGATACGTTGGGCTTGTTGCCGGTGAGGATCTCATATGGGGTCTTGCACAAGCCTTTGCGGATGTAGAGGCGGTTGGAGGAGTGGCATGCGGTGGATATGGCCTCGGCCCATAAATATTGGGGAGAAGAGTACTCCGCCAACATGGTCCTTGCCATATCCAAGAGAGTGCGATTCTTCCTTTCGGCAACGCCATTTTGTTGAGGAGTGTAAGTGGCGGAGTATTGGTGGCGAATGCCTTCTTCACTAAGAAATTCATTCAATGTATAGTTCTTGAACTCCGAACCATTATCACTCCTAATAGCCATGATTTGCACATTGTGTTGACGTTGCACTTCGTTGGAGAAGTCGATGATGGTTTGTTGGGTCTCACTCTTGCACTTGAAGAAATAAACCCAAGTGTATCTTGAGTAATCATTGACAATCACCAAGCAATACTTCTTGCCGCCAAGACTTGCTTCGGGCACGGCACCAAAGAGATCAACATGGAGAAGCTCCAAGATCCTCTTTGATGAAATAATAGTCTTGGCCTTGTGCACAATGTCATGCATCTTCCCTTCAACACACGACCTACAAACACGATCCTTTGTAAAGGTAACATTTTCTTTTAGTCCAACAATAAGGCCACTTTTGTGAAGACTTTGCAAAGTTCTCATGTTGACATGGGATAGGCGGCGATGCCACAACCATCCCAAGTCCGCCTTCCCGAAAAGACACATTGCTTGAGTGTTGGTTGACTTCGAAAAGTCCACCACATACAACTCATTTTCAACATGTCCCACGTGAACGACGTCAAGAGTCTTGCTTCTCAAAAGGACCACAATATCACCATCAAAGAAGACGGAAAGACCCATCTTACTAAGAGAACGGACGGAAAGTAAATTGTAACCAAGGGATTCGACAAGCATGACGTTCACGATAGTGATATCGGGAGCCACCACAACCTTGCCAAATCCGGATACCTTAGACTTGGACGAGTCCCCATAGGTGACGGTTGCTTGGATGTCATTTGGTTGCAACTCCGTCACAAGTTCTTTGCTTCCGGTCATATGATTAGTGCATCCACTATCAAGAATCCATTTAGTCCCACCGGAAGCATAGTCCTGCAAGAGATCATTGACTAGAGTTAGGACCCAAGTTGGGTCCCTTCATGTTAGCAACAAGGGTCTTTGGAACCCATATAGTGTAGTCAATAAAACCCTCAATAGGACCAACATATTTAGCTTGCACAACACCATAATAATCAACATATAAGAAATGGTATGGGTTGTTAGTTCCCGCGGAGGTGCTACGAGTAGTGTTGTCCCTCATGACATTGCTACTTGAGGCACCATTGCTTGCTTGTGCGGGTGTGCTATGAGTAGGATTGTCCGTAATGACAATACCACCCGAAGCACCATTCTTGTTCTTCTTCTTGTTCTTCTTCTTCTTGTTCTTTTTCTTGGCTACATAGCCAAGACCTTGCTTGCCCACTTGTTGCCTTGGAGCACTCAATTGTGATCTAGAAATGACCACATTAGAGCTTGAGGCAACCACTTGTGGTGTGGCAAGCACCACCTTTTCAACTTGAGTGCTTTTGCCCTTGAGCCTTGCTAGCTCATCCTTCAACCTAGCATTTTCTTCAATAATATTTGCATGATCACAAGAAGAAGTAGAAGTGCTAGGATGGTTAAATTGAGTAAGTTGAGTTTGAAGTTGTTCATGCAACTCTTTGAGGGATGAGTGTTCGCTTTCCAACGCTTTGTGAGCAATGGTTAGCTTTTCAAACTCCTCGGTTAGTTTACCATGACCAACCCCAAACTCTACTTTATCCTTTTTAGCCTTTTTATATTTAGCAATAGCAAGATCACGTTCCTTAATGATTTTAGAGACAAGTTCATTATGGGTAGTTTCAATAGTTTCAAGTTCATCTTCTAGAGAAACTCTACCATCATGTTCTTCTTCAAGAGTCATTGAGAGGGATGCAATTTCATCCGCATCCCTTCTCTCAATCTCACCTTTCTTCTCAAGAGACTCTTGGGCCTCTCCCAATTGCCTCATGAGATGCTCAAAGTACTTCTTGGTCTCCCCTTGCATGTTAGACATAAATCGGTCCAAAGAGGCCCTTTCCTCTTCTTCTCTAAGACTAGCAATATGTTCTAGTTCACTAGGGGTCTTAGAGTTAGGAGAAGATGATACCTCCGTGGTCTTAGCCATGAAGCACTTGGCATTGCGTTGAGGAAGATTTTCATTGGGGGATTCAAAGAGAGATGACGAAGATGGAGTGGAAGCAATAGCTAGAGCGGCCACTTCACTTGTGGTTTCTTCTTCTTCATCGCTCCCGGAATCATACTCCTCTTGAGTCAAGAGCACAAACTTGGTGGGGGTCTTCTTGTTGAAAGGTTTCTTCTTGAAGTGAGGTTTCTTGTATTCAACCTTGGACTTGTCCTTGCGGATGAGCTTCCCGCTATGGTTCTCTCTATTCTCATAGGGGCACTCCGCAATGAAGTGGTACTTGTCTTGGCAATTGAAGCAAGATCTCACTCTTTGAGCCCCATCATTACCATACCGAGACTTGGTCTTTTCCTCAACAAATTTCTTGCCTTTTGGGGGATTGTTCCAAAATTTTTGCACGGTGAGAGCAATTAGATCCTTTAGAACGGGATCATATTCTTGTTCCTTCAAAGGAGGCAATGCTTCTTCACCATCTTCATCATTCTCAACTTCTCTTGGCAACACCTTGGCCTTCAAAGCAACGGAAGCTCCTTGATGCATCCCAATGGCCCTAGCACGGTTGTCAAGTGCATTCTTGGTTTGCACTTTGTAGGAGCTCAATTCTTGCATGACTTGGGTAGAGGTCATGATGGAGAAATCATGTCTCCCTTGAATGCTCTTCATATCCGTGCCCTCAAAAGGCATCACGGCAATTATGAACTTCCTCTTGATCCAAGCATCATCAATATGTGTTGCACCCGCATTAGAGAAAGCGGTGGCAAGAGATTTGAGCCTCCGATACATGTCAACGTGATCTTCTCCATCACGCATGAAAAATCCTTCGGCCTCATTGGTCAAGGTGTCATAGCGATTTCTTTGCATGCTTTCATTCCCAACAAACATGATGACAAGTGCATCCCATGTTTCTTTGGCGGTGGAGAAGTGTTGAAGATGCGGCATTTGATTTGGGCCCACGGCTTGATGAAGGATGGATAAAGCGGTGTAATTGAGTTGGCAATCTACAACCTCTCTTCTTGTGAGATTCTTGGGATCATATGGCTTGTATCCATCACGAGTGATTCTCCAAAGATCTATACAAGAAGAGTTCAAGTGAGTCTCCATGTAGTATTGCCATTCACGAAAAGAATATGCATCAATTTTAGGTGGATCTCCCCTAGGAATTATATGAGGAAAAGGAATGGGAGGATCGGGAGAATATGAGCCTTCTACGGCATGATATCCTTCCTTTCCACTCGCACCCTTCTTAGAGGATTGTTCGGCGGAAGCAGTTTTAGGTGGTTCACCATCAACCCCAATCTTGGCACCCTCCGTTTCCGGAGGGGATGAGTCGACCACCTCCGGTTCCTTGGTTTTGAGGAGTGTTGTCATGAGTAGACGCAACTCCTCAAATTTAGTGTCTATGGATGAGGTCAATGATTCTCTCAAAGCATTGAGATCATTCATGGACACATTTCCTTCGGACGGAGCGTCATCCTCATCACCCATACTTAAACTCTTAGGCGGTTAAGCCCGATAGAAGAGCCGAGGCTCTGATACCAATTGAAAGTAAAGTATAGGCACCTAGAGGGGGGGTGAATAGGTGCTACGACCAATTTTAATTTTTCTTAAGATTTAGGCTTGACAAGAAGGTAAATTCTCTAGATTATGCAACTAGGGGTGAATTTACCTATATGACAAGGCAAGCAATTAAGACAACTAGAACAACACTTAATGCAACTAGTACAACAATAAATGTGACAAGTACTAGAAGTAAATAGGGAGGAACGAGATAACCGATGGAAGCACACGGAGACACGATGTATTCCCGAGTTCCTCCTTGTTAAGGGAGTACGTCTCGTTGGAGGGGTGTGAGCTCGCCACGAAGGCCTACTCAACGCCACAAAGGCCTCACCCTATTCTCCGATGAACTTCGCCACAAAGGCCTAGTTCACCTTCCACTATAGAACCCCTTTGAGGCGGGGATCGAATCCTTTACAAACAAGTTTGGGGCACACACCCACAACTTAATTGGGGGCTCCCAACACTCACAAATCACCAAGAGTAGCAAGAAGCCTAGGTTCTCCACATGAGGAAACCCTAGGCCAAGATTCCTCAAGCAAAGGAGAGGGGAAATGAAATCCGGTTGGTGAAGACGTAGATCGGGGCCTTCTCCTTCAATCCACCAAAGATCTAGGCTTTTGGGTGGTTGGATTGGGAGATCTAGCAAGGTGGTTGAGCTTCAACAATGGAGTCTTTAAGTCTGGTCGAGCTAGCTTGAGGTTGGTGGAGGGGAGGGGGTATTTATACCCCCCATAAATGCAAAGAGCCGTTGGAGCTTTTCTGGCGAAAATCACACCGGAGACTCCGGTGTAAAGACCGGAGACTCCGGTCTGGGCCGGAGACTCCGGACAGTTTCCGGTGTCCAATTTCTTCAGCGGATATTCACTCCGGAGACTCCGGTCTGGTAGACCGGAGACTCCGGTCTTGGTGCTTCGAAAAGGCGCAGAGGGTGTCTGTGGTCTTGCGAGTCGAAGGGGAATTGTACTCACACCGGAGACTCCGGTAAGTATCCGGTAAGTCTCCGGTGTGGGTACAGTGCGCGACACCATCCAGTCCTTAGCGAAAATCTTGGAAGAAGATCCCACACCGGAGACTCCGGACAGTCTCCGGTCACTCTCCGGTGTGGGTACAGTGCGCGACACCAAAAATTCCTTAGCGAAATCCCTGGAGCAAATATGCACACCGGAGACTCCGGTCTGGTAGACCGGAGACTCCGGCCTGGAGAAAATTCCAGAGAGCAGAGATTTTGGACAACAGCTCCTTTTTGTACCTCATCACCACAAATGATAATATGTTGAAGTAAACCCCTGAAATACATCAAACACCTATTAGATTATATGTGTTGTTAACAAACACCAAAACAAGATGATTTAAGCGAGTTTGCACTTTCAAAAGGCCCTCAAAATTCTGTTTTGGTTCTGTTTTAAAAATCTCCAAGGACCTTTCTGTAATTTCCCCCTGTTTTCCAGGGGGTTATTCGCGAGATACCCTGTCGTCTTCCTCCTGTCCGGCGACAGGAGGGAAACCGCCGCCGATCGCCACCTCCTGCTCCCCTCCCGGTCGACGTGGAGGCCTGGAGATCCCCAAGGAGACGTCCGCATCGGGTGTACTCGCAGAACCCCCCCTCGCAGTTCCTCTCCTCCTCTGTCTCTCTCCCACCCGAAACAGAACCGCCGCCGGCGGTCCGCCGTCGTCGCCGCTGTACTGCCTCCCCGACCTCCCCGTTGAGCTCATCGGGTTCGTCGTCGACTCCTCTACCTCCTCGAGCCCGCAGAGCTCCCGGGATGAACTAGACGCCCGGAATCGCGTCATCTCCTCCGCGGCCGGCCGCCGGAATTACTTCACCGCGCCGTCAACCCCGCCCACCTCTGGTCCCGTCGAGCTCCTCCTCGTGCTCCTGGTGAGCCTACGCTCCTCCCCATCCCCTCCATTCGTCTTCCCTCGCTCGAAATCGATGAGACCGCCGGAACCCGAGGTCCCCGCCGCGGTTTCTTCCACGCCGGCTCGCTGCCGGTCACTTTTAGCCAGCGGCGCCGCCACCCTGACGTCCGTCTCGTCGAGGCGCTTCCAGAGAGCCCAACCTCGCATCCGGGGGCCGCCGGAAACGCCGCCGGCGACCACTCCCTGCCACCGGCCGGCCAACCGTGAGGTCACGGTGATGTCATCGTGACATCACCCGCCCACGTGGCGCGCCAAGTGGCGTTCTCTGTCCTATTTGAACTGCACAGTGGGACCCGCAGGAAAAATAGAAAAACAGAAAATAATTGATAGTTGGAAATTCAATAACTTTTATTTTATAACTCCTAAAAATATAAAAAAATATGCAATGTGTTCATAAAAATGAGAGCTATTTATCTATACCACTTTCATACATGTTCAACCAAGTTTAAAATAAGGTTACTTTTGTAGTTTATATTTAATTCAATTAAATATTGAAAATAAAGTTTATATTCAATAAAATTAGAAAATTAAGTGTAATATACCATTTTGATCAGTGAAACAAATGCAATCCAACTATGAGGTTTACAAAGTCTTTTGAGCATCTTAGCTTGGTCACATCTCTAGTTTAGGGTTTTCTCCCCCTCCGGTGTTCGTCGTTCACGGTGTAAAACCCTAGCTTCATGTTATGTTCTTTAAGCTTCATTTCAATTGCATTGTTTTACTCATGCATAGATATTGTGCATTGCATGGTCATAAGGTATTGATTGTTTGCCTTCTTTCCGGTGTTGCTCGCTATCGGTAGACCGAGATCCGGAGGTCGACCCAGCTTTCTACGACAACCCAAGCTCTACTTTCGACGAGCAAGGCAAGCACAACGTCATGGCTCCACCTATGTTTTGAGTCTTTCAACCTATTACTCATGCATACGATTCAACTTGGTTTTTACTCTGTTAGAGTTAACCTATCCACTGCATGACCCTCCCCCTCACATGTCACCTTCATACCTGTTTACCCTCCTAGTATGACTAGGGTTGTTTGAGTAACGTAGAGCCTTGTGTGTTCAATGCTTAGACATGCTTAGTCTTATGATCTGCTTCATCCGGTTGATGAAATGCCGATAATGCGTGAACCTAGTATGAAAGGTGTTTATGCTTTGATATGGTTGATTAACATGATTAACATGGCAAGGATGTTGAGACCACTGTGGGTTGTGGTTTTTGTCTCGTTCATGCCCCTAGGTACGAGTTCTCGCCTTCGAAGCCAAGACTGAACGTACAGCCACACGCGGGGCCTAACAGACCGCGCTCGGCTAACTAACTTGTCTAGTCACTTCCATGGGTCACGTAGATTGAAGTTTCCATTTGCGGGTGTGTCATAAAACGTTTTGGAGAAAACTAGGGCGTGACCGGGACCAGTGATGGACATACACGGATCTTGTCCCGACTCACAAAACAGGTGCCGTCAGGAGGTGGCCAACTCCCTGTTGACGGGGTGGCCCTGTTTGGGTTGACTCATGGATAGGGCTAAGCAAGTTAAAGGCCGTGGTCGACCACACTCTGCCGCGCTCTTAGAGAGGAGTGTTACCGCGTGGCGTTAAGAGTCGGTTGACACGTGTGGGTAAAGTGTACCCCCTGCAGGGATAAATCTTTCGGAAAGCCGTGTCCACGGTTATGGACGACTTGGCAACGGATTCTGTAATCATAGATAACTCTAATGGAATGACTAAAACTTGCTGGCAATGAATGAAGGATGCCTCCTCGACTACGTCGAGAGGGGTGATTCTTGTAGCATAAGGTAGTCTGGGTATGAGAAAGTACTTGGTGGACTAAAGAACATGACGATCTCAGTAGTTGAGTAGATTCCTCCTCTGTTTTAGAAATGCTTTATTACACGTGCTTTTCCTCCTCAACTTCGGAAAACAAAGTTGGCTTTATGCAAAGAACCTTAAAAGCCAAGTCTTGCTGAGTACCTTTTGTACTCAATCTTCCCTCGTTGTTGTTTTGTTTCAGACTTCGGCGATGCAGCTGAAGAAGGGTTCTACCTCGACGTCGACGAGTAGTTAGGGGTTCCTAGGCAGCAGCCTGGTATCTGTAGTATGGGTTTGGCTACGTTGCTTATGTTTCGGACTCTTAGTCCTTTTGCTCTTGTTTTATAGCAACATCTTTGCTTTCGCGGCTTGTTGTAATGTTGGGTTGCTTGACCTATGTTGGTCCTGTAACCTCTGCGTGTAAGCTACTCTAGTATGCCTTGTTTAATACAACTTTCATGTCTAGAGTACTGCTTTGATCGATTGTTGGTCTCGAGCCCGTAGTTATACAGTTTTGGCTATGCCTGCATAGTTGTCGCAGTCGAGGGGTTGTGGAGCCGATGATCCATGTCCGAGCCCGCCTGCCGGAGATATCCGGCCTGGGGCGAGGTAACCCCGTAACCCTCGATTGTTGTTGCACTTTCTGGACACATAGCAGCTCTGTATAACTTTGGTCCCGTTCCTTCAGTTTCATATGACTCGTGGACGCTTGGGTATACATACGTGGTTATGACTAGCATGGACACAAGGAGTAGTAGACCGGGGATCCGGACTACGTGCCGATGAATCCGGTCTGCCTGTCGTTGTTTGTTGCGGCCGGGGCTGGTAACCCTGAAGCCCTTGTGGGTCCACTGCTAGGAGCACATGACAGTTTGTATATCTCCGGGTCCGGGGTCTGACAAGTCTTGGTATCAGAGCAGGACTGCCTGTAGGAAACCCTTGGCGTTGGTCGATGTTGAGTCTAGAACTTGTGAAAACTATTTCTGAAAAGACAAAATGAGTTATGAAAACCCTCTTAGGATTCTTTTTGCTCCTCATCTGGTTTCGCTCTAACTCTGAGTCACCGTATCTCATTTGTTTTTGTGCGCTGTTTCCTTGGTGTTGTCTCAAAAGTTAGGAGTAAAACCGTTGGGTGTTTTTCTTCCGAGTACTACGTCTCAGGTTGTTATAGTTCCAAGTTCAAATCATTTCTTCATGTCTTTTGACATCTTGAAAATGTCTTTGTTTCAGATGCCTTCTGATCAGGTTGTCCGACACACTCTATGCCTTGGAGTTCCAGGTTTTCCTCATCTCTTAGCCTCAGCCTGTGCAAACATAGGAGCCCCTTGGTACCCTGTGTACACTGTGTATGAGGAGTACAGTGACTTCAACCAGACCCAGTACTTGTGTGGTGTCCGTCTCCCACAGCTAGATGGCACCATCATTCCTGCTGAGCACTATGCTGAGGGTATTGGTTTCACCATTGAGATGGCTGTGCAGGATGCTGCACGGCACTGTCTTAATGAGCTTCGTTACCACTATCCAGACCACGAGCATAGCTCTTTCCGTTATTGCCCTGGTTCTGATGCTACTCTTGAGGGGTGTTACACTCACACCTTTGCTGATTCCTCCCAGGAGGAAGATCTTACACTTAGGTGCACCGCTGATCTTCTTGCTGCTTATGCTCGTCGCGAGCGTGAGCTTAGTGCACTAGTCAACACCCTTGGAGCTAGTTTGAGGACTGTGACAGACATAGTGAGGCCATTCGTTGAGAGTGGTATTGTTCAGGCCTCTGAGATAGAGCTTCCAGCTGTACTTGTGCCTTCCTCGGTTGCGTCCCCAGATGTTGGAGGTGATGTTCCCCCTCGTGGACGCCTCAGGAGGCCTAGGATGGTGCATGGTGTACCACAGTCTCCCCACGGACCGCAGGACGAGTCTGTTCGTCGCTACTATGGTGCTCCAGTTCCACTTCCTTTCGACTTCGGAGGATACTGAGACCGTTGTCGGTTCCAGCTAGAGTAATGTTTGCTTTCATGTACTCGAAACCCGAAGTTGTAGAAAAATAATGTATAGGAGCAGAACTTCGGTGATGTGTATCTACCGTACTTTCTTTCAGTGTTGTATGTACTTAAGCTTGTGAGCTTGTACCGCCACTATGTATGGTTTGTTCGACTGGTTTCAATAAATGTTGTAAGATGTTGTCTCCATGTTGGTGAAATGATACACTTCATGTTCATTCCTTCTGTTCTACTACATTTCGGAATGTATCTTGTTTTTCCGTTGAAATTATTACATGTCGATCCATTGTATCCTTTTCCATGGATGTGTTATTCATGATTCTTCTTCCTTTTACTCAGGATGTCGAGTGGTACTCGTGGCCGTAACAACCCTCCCCCTGAGCCAACAACTCCACCGCCACCCACAATGGCGCAGGTGCTGCAAAGCATCGAGACTAACGTTCTGAGGCACGAACAACTTCTGGAGCGTGTGGCCCAGAACACTGAACGCCGTGCTGCCGGTGTTACCCTCGTGGACTTCCTCAAGGCTCAGCCACCATACTTTGCTGACTCCACTGAGCCTCTCGATGCTGATGACTGGCTTCGCACAATGGAGCGCAAGTTCATTGCTCTCTGTGTCCAGGAACGTGACCGTGTGAACTTCGCCACCTACAAGCTCGAAGGTGCTGCTGGTGCTTGGTGGGAAGGCTTTCTGGCGTTGCAGGCGCCTGATCATGAGGTCACCTGGGCAGAGGTCCGCACTGCTTTTCGTGAGGCTTATATCCCGAAGGCAGTTATGGACGGAAAAAGAAAGGAGTTCCTTGATCTTACTCAGGGCAGTATGGGTATTGAGGCCTATGGTCGTGTGTTCACTCGTCTGGCTCGCTATGCTCCTCGTGATGTCACTAGTGACGAGGACAAGCAGGATCTGTTCCGTAAGGGCCTGAACCCAACTGTTCGTTATGAGCTTCTGCCCTTCAAGTTCCGGAGCTTCCAGGAACTTTACAACCAGGCCATCACTCTTGAACGTGGCAAAAAAGAGATGGATGCTGCTATGAAGAAGAGTGCTGGAGATTCCCGTGCATCACCCTCTGGTCAGAAGAGGAAGCGCCGTGTGTTCATTCCATACAGTGTTGTCCCCAGGGCTCCATTTCAGCCAAGGCCATCTGGATATGTTCCTCGTCCACCTGCCCCACCTGCTACATCAACCTATGGTGGTGGACAAGGTTCTCGTCCTCTAGTTGCCGCTCCCCCCAGCAATGTGTGCTACCGTTGTGGCCAGCCTGGTCACTTCTCGAGGGAGTGCCCTCAGAATCATGCTGGACGTGCACCTCCTCCTCCTAAGAAAGTGGCAAAGCCTGCTGGTGCTGGACGTGGTCGTCTGAACTATGTGACTGCCGAGGATGCTCAGGACGATCCAAGCATCTTACTGGGTACGATTTACATCAACTCAACTCGGGCTTTAGCCTTATTTGATTCTGGAGCATCGCATACATTCATTTCAGAAAGGTTTGCGAAAATGCATGGAATACCTTTTGAAAAGTTGTCAAAACCGTTGACGGTAAACTCCCCTGGTTGCAACTGGCAAACCACTATGGTTACGCCAGAACTCATGGTTGAAGTGGGATACTGGAAATTCCCCACAACCTTCATTGCGCTAAAGTCCAATGACCTTGATGTCATACTGGGCATGGATTGGCTCTCGAAATATGGAGCTAAGCTGGATTGTGCAACGAAATCCCTCACCTTGACACATCCTTCCGGGTTTTCTTTTGTATATTGGTCTGAGTTCACCACTCCGCCATCAGCACGCACACAACTTTCTCCTGAACTGCAGCTATACTTCATGCAAGGTGATTACCCTCCTGAAATTCATGAGTTACCTGTAGTCAGTGATTTCCCTGATGTGTTTCCTGAAGAGTTACCTGTCATGCCACCTGATCGAAGTGTGGAATTTGTCATTGAGTTAGTCCCTGGTACCGCTCCTATGTCTAAAAGACCATACCGTATGGCCCCAGAGGAGTTGGTTGAATTGAAACGCCAAATTGAAGAGTTAGAAGAAAAGGGTTTCATCCAACCTAGCACATCTTCTTGGGGTTGTCCCACTATCTTTGTCAAGAAGCGGGATACCAACGTTCCACGGCTGGTTGTCGATTATCGGCCACTAAATGCAGTGACCATCAAAAACAAGTACCCTCTTCCAAGAATCAATGACCTCTTTGACCAGTTAGCTGGTGCAACTGTCTTTTCCAAAATGGACCTGCGATCAGGATACCATCAAATAAAAATCAGGAAGGAGGACATTCCCAAAACGGCGTTCACTACTCGTTATGGTCTTTACGAGTACACTGTCATGTCTTTTGGTCTTTCCAACGCTCCAGCTACCTTCATGAGGCTTATGAATTCGGTATTCATGGAGTACCTTGATAAGTTCTTCGTGGTCTACATCGACAACATCCTGGTCTATTCCAAAACCGAAGATGATCATTCTGAACACCTGCGTTTGGTGTTATCCAAACTCCGTGAGCACAAGCTGTATGCCAAGTTCTCCAAGTGCGAGTTCTGGTTAAAAGAACTCGTCTATCTCGGACACGTAGTGTCTGCTGAAGGTGTTGCCGTTATTCCAGACAAGATCCAAACCATTCTGGACTAGGAAACACCTAAGTCAGTCAAGGATGTTCGGAGTTTTCTCGGACTGGCAGGTTATTACCGTCGTTTCATCGAGAACTTCTCCAAAATTGCCAAACCTATGACTGAACTTCTTAAGAAAGGCAAAAAGTTCGAGTGGTCACAAAAAGCAGAGGAAAGTTTCCAAACTCTAAAAACCAAACCGACTATCGCTCCTGTGCTTGTTCTTCCTGATACGAGCAAGGACTTTGTCATCTTCTGTGATGCCTCTCAACAAGGACTCGGTTGTGTGTTAATGCAAGAAGGTCATGTGGTGGCCTATGGTTCTCGTCAACTGAAACCACATGTGCACAACTATCCAACCCATGATCTTGAGCTAGCAGCCGTGGTCCATGCTCTCAAGCAATGGCGTCATTATCTTCTTGGCAACCGATGTGAGTTATACTCCGATCATCAGAGTCTGAAATATCTGTTCACCCAACCGGATCTGAATCTCAGACAGAGAAGATGGTTGGAGGTAATCAAGGACTTTGACTTCGGTCTCAACTATCAACCCGGTAAAGTAAATGTCGTTGCTGACGCGCTAAGTCGGAAGTCTTATTGTAACAACTTGATGATACAGCAAGCCCAGCCTTCTCTTCATGAGGAGTTCTCCAAGCTGAATCTTGAAGTTGTTCCTTCTGGATATCTGGCCAATTTGGAAATAAAACCTTCTCTCGAAGATCAAATAAAAGATGTTCAGAAGAACAACTTAGGCATTGTTAAGATTAAGAAGAACATTGCTAGCGGGGCTGCTAAGTGTTTCTCTGTCGATGATCAAGGCATTGTCTACTTCAAAAACCGTCTGGTTGTACCCAAGAACCGAAATCTGAGAAATCTAATACTCCAAGAGGCTCATGACACACCTCTTTCTATTCATCCTGGTAGCACCAAAATGTATTAGGTTCTTCGTCCGAAATTCTGGTGGACCCGGATGAAGCGAGAAATCGCGCAGTATGTTGCTGAATGCGACGTCTGCCGTCGTGTGAAGGCAGAACATCAAAGACCAGCCAGTGTTCTTCAACCCCTGCCCATTCCTGAATGGAAGTGGGATGAAGTGGGTATGGATTTCGTCACAGGTCTTCCCAAGACAAAGAAAGGCCATAATGCTATCTGGGTGGTGGTTGACCGCCAATCCAAAGTTGCTCACTTCCTTCCTATCCGAGAAGATATCACCGCTATCCAGCTGGCGGATCTGTATGTATCCAGAATAGTCAGCCTTCACGGTGTTCCAAAGAGGATCATCTCTGATCGTGGAAGTCTGTTCACCTCCAAATTCTGGGCAAGTTTCCAGCAAGCTATGGGAACCCGTCTATCTTTCAGCACTGCTTTCCAGCCACAAACCGGTGGTCAAACTGAGAGAGTTAACCAGATTCTTGAGGACATGCTCCGAGCTTGTGTTATATCGTTCGGTAAGGATTGGGAGAAGTTCCTTCCATTTTTCGAGTTCACCTATAACAACAGTTATCAATCTAGCTTGGGCAAGGCTCCTCTTGAAGTTCTATACGGCCGTAAATGCCGAACTCCGCTGAATTGGTCTAAAACCGGTGAAAGATCGTTCTTCAGTCCGGATGTGATCAAGGAAGCGGAAGAGATCGTTCGCGTCATTCGTGAACGACTGAAAACAGCTCAATCTCGCCAGAAAAGCTATTATGATCGTCATCACCAAGATGTTCATTATGAGATTGGCGAGAAAGCTTATCTTCGAGTCACACCTCTGAAAGGTGGAAAACGGTTCGGAATCAAAGGCAAACTAGCTCCTCGTTATATCGGTCCTTTCCCTATCATTGGAAAATGAGGTCAAGTTTCTTATCAACTGCAGTTGCCTCCAGGATTTCCGGATGTCCATGATGTATTCCATGTCTCGCAACTCAAACGTTGCTTCAAAGATCCTGTTCGTGGTGTGGACCACGAAACCATCAAGCTCAAGGATGATCTCTCCTACAAGGAGGTTCCTGTCCGTATCCTCGATGAGGCCGAACGAAGAACTCGTAGTCAAACTATCAAGTTCCTCAAAGTTCAGTGGTCGCATCATTCCGAGAACGAAGCAACCTGGGAACGAGAAGATCGTTTGCGATCTAAGTACCCCGACTTCTTTTCTAAAACCTAGGAATCTCGGGACGAGATTCTTGTAAGGGGGGTAGACTTGTAACATCCCTACTTTTGTGTAATAAAGAGAGGTGTTGTGTACATGGCATGCATGCATGAAAAATGGACCAAAATTTTGCTTTTAAAACTTAATCAGAATTTTATCAGAAAGTCACTTAATCTGGTTTCAAACAAAGTTGTTCTACAAAGTTTTTAAAAATGTTCCAACTTTGTGCTAGAAAGGTGGCAAATTCAAAGAGCTTTCCAACGAGTATTTTTGTGCAATTTTTGCTTCACAAAAAGGCCCTCAAAATTCTGTTTTGGTTCTGTTTTAAAAATCTCCAAGGACCTTTCTGTAATTTCCCCCTGTTTTCCAGGGGGTTATTCGCGAGATACCCTGTCGTCTTCCTCCTGTCCGGCGACAGGAGGGCAACCGCTGCCGATCGCCACCTCCTGCTCCCCTCCCTGTCGACGTGGAGGCCTGGAGATCCCCAAGGAGACGTCCGCATCGGGTGTACTCGCAGAACCCCCCCTCGCAGTTCCTCTCCTCCTCTGTCTCTCTCCCACCCGAAACAGAACCGCCGCTGGCGATCCGCCATCGTCGCCGCTGTACTGCCTCCCTGACCTCCCCGTTGAGCTCATCGGGTTCGCCGTCGACTCCTCTACCTCCTCGAGCCCGCAGAGCTCCCGGGATGAACTAGACGCCCGGAATCGCGTCATCTCCTCCGCGGCCTGCCGCCAGAATTACTTCACCGCGCCGCCATCCCCGCCCACCTCCGGTCCCGTCGAGCTCCTCCTCGTGCTCCTGGTGAGCCTACGCTCCTCCCCATCCCCTCCATTCGTCTTCCCTCGCTCGAAATCGATGAGACCGCCGGAACCCGAGGTCCCCGCCGCCGTTTCTTCCACGCCGGCTTGCCGCCGGTCACTTTTAGCCAGCGGCGCCGCCACCCTCACGTCCGTCTCGTCGAGGCGCTTCCAGAGAGCCCAACCTCGCATCCGGGGGCCGCCGGAAACGCCGCCGGCGACCACTCCCTGCCACCGGCCGGCCAACCGTGAGGTCACGGTGATGTCATCGTGACATCACCCGCCCACGTGGCGCGCCAAGTGGCGTTCTCTGCTCTTTTTGAACTGCACAGTGGGACCCACAGGAAAAATAGAAAAACAGAAAAAAAATTGATAGTTGGAAATTCAATAACTTTTATTTTATAACTCCTAAAAATATAAAAAAATATGCAATGTGTTCATAAAAATGAGAGCTATTTATCTATACCACTTTCATACATGTTCAACCAAGTTTAAAATAAGGTTACTTTTGTAGTTTATATTTAATTCAATTAAATATTGAAAATAAAGTTTATATTCAATAAAATTAGAAAATTAAGTGTAATATACCATTTTGATCAGTGAAACAAATGCAATCCAACTATGAGGTTTACAAAGTCTTTTGAGCATATTAGCTTGGTCACATCTCTAGTTTAGGGTTTTCTCCCCCTCCGGTGTTCGTCGTTCACGGCGTAAAACCCTAGCTTCATGTTCTGTTCTTTAAGCTTCATTTCAATTGCATTGTTCTACTCATGCATACATACTGTGCATTGCATGGTCATAAGGTATTGATTGTTTGCCTTCTTTCCGGTGTTGCTCGCTATCGGTAGACCGAGATCCGGAGGTCGACGCAGCTTTCTACGACAACCCAAGCTCTACTTTCGACGAGCAAGGCAAGCACAACCTCATGGATCCACCTATGTTTTGAGTCTTTCAACCTCTTACTCATGCATACGATTGAACTTGGTTTTGAGTCTGTTAGAGTTAACCTATCCACTGCATGACCCTCCCCCTCACATGTCACCTTCATACCTGTTTACCCTCCTAGTATGACTAGGGTTGTTTGAGTAACGTAGAGCCTTGTGTGTTCAATGCTTAGACATGCTTAGTCTTATGATCTGCTTCATCCGGTTGATGAAATGCCGATAATGCGTGAACCTAGTATGAAAGGTGTTTATGCTTTGATATGGTTGATTAACATGATTAACATGGCATGGATGTTGAGGCCACTGTGGGTTGTGGTTTTTGTCTCGTTCATGCCCGTAGGTGCCAGTTTTCGCCTTCGAAGCCAAGACTGAACGTACAGCCACACGCGGGGCCTAACAGACCGCGCTCGGCTAACTAACTTGTCTAGTCACTTCCATGGGTCACGTAGATTGAAGTTTCCATTTGCGGGTGTGTCATAAAACGTTTTTGAGAAAACTAGGGCGTGACCGGGACCAGTGATGGACGTACACGGATCTTGTCCCGACTCACAGAACAGGTGCCGTCAGGAGGTGGCCAACTCCCTGTTGACGGGGTGGCCCTGTTTGGGTTGACTCATGGATAGGTCTAAGCAAGGTAAAGGCCGTGGTCGACCACACTCTGCCGCGCTCTTAGAGAGGAGCGTTACCGCGTGGCGTTAAGAGTCGGTTGACACGTGTGGGTAAGGTGTACCCCCTGCAGGGATAAATCTTTTGGAAAGCCGTGTCCACGGTTATGAACGACTTGGCAACGGATTCTGTGATCATAGATAACTCTAATGGAATGACTAAAACTTGCTGGCAATGAATGAAGGATGCCTCCTCGACTACGTCGAGAGGGGTGATTCTTGTAGCATAAGGTAGTCTAGGTATGAGAAAGTACTTGGTGGACTAAAGAACACGACGATCTCAGTAGTTGAGTAGATTCCTCCTCTGTTTCAGAAATGCTCTATTACACGTGCTTTTCCTCCTCAACTTCGGAAAACAAAGTTGGCTTTATGCAAAGAACCTTAAAAGCCAAGTCTTGCTGAGTACCTTTTGTACTCAACCTTGCCTCGTTGTTGTTTTGTTTCAGACTTCGGCGATGCAGCCGAAGAAGGGTTCTACCTCGACGTCGACGAGTAGTTAGGGGTTCCCAGGCAGCAGCCTGGTATCTGTAGTATGGGTTTGGCTACGTTGCTTATGTTTCGGACTCTTAGTCCTTTTTCTCTTGTTGTATAGCAACATCTTTGCTTTCGCTGCTTGTTGTAATGTTGGGTTGCTTGACCTATGTTGGTCCTGTAACCTCCGCGTCTAAGCTACTCTAGTATGCCTTGTTTAATACAACTTTCATGTCTAGAGTACTGCTTTGATCGATTGTTGGTCTCGAGCCCGTAGTTATACAGTTTTGGCTATGCCTGCATAGTTGTCGCAGTCGAGGGGTTGTGGAGCCGATGATCCATGTATGAGCCCGCCTGCCGGAGATATCCGGCTTGGGGCGAGGTAACCCCAGTAACCCTCGATTGTTGTTGCACTTTCTGGACACATAGCACCTCTGTATAACTTTGGTCCCGTTCCTTCAGTTTCATCCGACTCGTGGACGCTTGGGTATACATACCTGGTTATGACTAGCATGGACACAAGGAGTAGTAGACCGGGGATCCGGACTACGTGCCGATGAATCCGGTCTGCCTGCCGTTGTTTGTTGCGGCCGGGGCTGGTAACCCTGAAGCCCTTGTGGGTCCACTGCTAGGAGCACATGACAGTTTGTATATCTCCGGGTCCGGGGTCTGACAATAGGATCGGCGGGCTCTCACGAAGAGTCCGTCTGGACACAATGAAAATATTATGTTGGAACTGTCGTGTCCTCAACAATATCGCAGCAGTTCGAGCGCTTTTGGACGTACTGAGGCGCTATAATCCAGATGTGGTGTTCCTGTCAGAGACTCACCTTGATGCTTATTCGGCTGAATGTCTAAAGAGAAGATGTTGGATGGATTTCTCAATTGTACAAAATAGTGACGGAAGAAGTGGAGGTATTATGTTGTTTTGGAAGAAAGAGGTCAGATTATCTCAAATATATTCACATCCAAATTATATTGAAGTTACAGTGCAAGAGTAAAATTCGAGGACTTGGAGATTCACTGGGATGTTTGGTGAACCCCGTTGGCATGACAAGTACAAAACTTGGGAAATAATGCGTTTTATTCATGCACAAAATAGTTTGCCATGGCTTCTCATGGGGGATTTGAATGAAATTTTGTTTAACCATGAGAAGGAATGAGGTAAAACAAGGCTGGAGAGGTATTTGAAAGCTTTCCGGGATACAATTGATGAATGTGATTTGCATGATCTAGGTTTCGTTGGTGATCTGTTTACTTGGCACCGAGGGGATATTCGACAACGGCTTGATAGGGGTCTCACCAACCCTACATGGAATCAATGGTTCGAAAATGCTGCAGTGTTACATCTTGATTATAATCATTCGGACCATCGGCCAATTTTTCTTGACACGGAATTCTATACCGCAAGCCCCACTATCCAGCGGAGCGGTTTTCCTTTGTTTGAGGCCAGGTGGTTTCGCGAAGAGAATTTCTGAGCCATCGTCAAAAAATCATGGGAGGAGGCGGGGGTGGGACGGTGCCCGATCGACGTCCTCGGCCGGTTGAAGGCCATGCATAATGGGCTGCACGCATGGGACCATGCAGTGCTGCGGCAGCCCAAGAAGTGGAAGGCCCAACGTGAGCTGGAATGGGTAATGCGAGGCCGAATCAATGATGAGAATAATAGAAGAAAGTTTGATTTATCGCAGCTGATTGAAAAATTATTGGAACAAGAGGAGATTTCTTGGAGTCAAAGAGCGAGAGTAAACTGGCTAAATAATGGGGATAAGAATACAATTTTTTTTCATCATTATGCATCTGCAAGGAGGAAGCAAAACTACATAAAAAATTGAAAAACCACGAGGGTGACCTGGTGGAAGGTACGGATGCCCTTAACCCTGCTTTTCAGTCATATTGTACTAATCTTTTCTCCTCTGAAATCAATCATACAGATCCTAATTTTCTGGGTAAAATTATTCCACGGGTCTCTCATGACATGATTGAGAGGCTTATGGCTCCGTTCTCAGCAGAAGACGTGAAGAAAGCTGTTTTTAGCATTGGGGATCTCAAAGCCCCGGGACCGGATGGACTACATGCTATATTCTTTAAGAAATTCTGGCATTTGATTGGCACTGATATTACTCATGCAGTTCTTCAAGCTATCAATGATAAAACAATCCCAGATGGCTGGAATGAGACTGTCATTGTATTAATTCCAAAGGTGGATGATCCAGGGGAGGTATCACAATTTCGCCCTATCTCATTATGCAATGTAGTGTATAAAATCATTTCGAAATTTATTGAAAGGCTTAAGGTGATTTTACCGGAAATAATATCTCCCACTCAAAGTGCTTTTGTTCCTGGAAGACTTATCACTGACAATGTTTTGGTGGCGTATGAGTGCATTCATAAAATTAAAAATAAGAGAAAGGGCAAGACAGGAATTTGTGCAGTAAAACTGGACATGCACAAAGCCTATGACAGAGTTGAGTGGATCTTCTTGAGGAATATGTTAAAGAAAATTGGTTTTCATGACAATTGGATTGAACTAGTTATGACTTGTGTCACCTCAGTGACCTATTCTGTGAGATTTAATTCTCAGGTGACCGAGGGTTTCACTCCTACAAGGGGGATCAGATAGGGAGACCCTCTCTCCCCTTACTTATTCTTGCTTTGTGCGGAGGGATTATCGAGTTCTTTGTTGCATGAAGATGAGGTTCATGGCATAGAAGGGATAAAAGTGTGCAGGAATGCATCGTCAGTATCACACTTATTATTTGCTGATGATTCTTTAATTCTCTTGAAAGCAGATCGTTCTAATGCAACCTCATTGCAGCGAGTACTTGATGATTACTGTGCAAACTCTGGACATTTGTTCAGTTTGGGGAAATCAAGCATCTTTTTTAGCCCCAACACGGATGTTGATACAAGAATTGAGATTTGTAATATTCTGAATATTAATAATGATGCTCTATCGGATAGATATCTGGGACTTCCAGCAATTATTGGGGCGGATAGAAGTGATTTCTTCCTTCACTTTGTGGAGAGGATTATCCAAAGAATCAAAGGCTGGAAGGAAAAAAAACTATCAATAGGAGGTAAAGAAATTCTGCTTAAGGCTGTGGCTCAATCTATCCCCGTTTATGCAATGTCTGTGTTTCTTTTACCCAAAAAAATCTGCAGGAAAATGACTGATGTGATAGCCCAATTTTGGTGGGGATATGATGATCAAGGTAAAAAAATGCATTGGTTTGCGTGGTGGAAACTTTGTTTCCCTAAAAGTGAAGGAGGGATGGGCTTTCGGGACTTCCACTCTTTTAATCGTGCCATGTTAGCCAAGCAGGTATGGAGACTTATCACTAACCCGGACTCTCTCTGTGCTCAAATACTTCGTGCAAAATATTATCCTTCGGGTGACTTATTGAATGCGGGGCCGAAAAGTGGGAGTTCCTTCACGTGGCAAAGTTTAGTGGCTGGTATTCAAACTTTTAAAAGGGGCTATATATGGCGGGTTGGAAACGGGAATTCAATCAAAATTTGGAGCGATCCGTGGATTCCTCAAAGTTTAAATAAGAGAGTTACAACGCAGCGGGGTATCTCCCTTCTTACTACTATTGATGAACTTATTTGCCCAATTACGGGACAGTGGGATCATGCAATGGTAACAAGTACTTTCAATCCTCTGTATGCTCAGAGAATTTTACAAATACCGCTTAATATAAATGCCTTTGATGATTTCATTGCTTGGAGTGGTTACCGAAATGGGTTTTTTTCGGTCCGATCTGCATATCATATGGAGTGGAAATATCAATACAATGGTCAGACTTGCCACTCATTGGTACAAGGTACGGCTATTGATAGTCCTATTTGGAAAACACTTTGGCGCACAAAAGTTTCTGCTAGGTGAAGATTTTATGTTGGCGTATTATGCATGGTATCATACCTATTAGAGCAATATTACTCTCTAGGCACATTGCCGATTCTGACCAATGCCCTTTGTGTTGTCTCCACTCGGAAGACATGCTACACTTATTATTCACTTGCGATGCTGCCAGGAGTATATAGCATGAACTTGGCATCTCTGATTCTATTACTAGTGCTATTCATAGTGACAGGTCGGGCTCAAAGGTGCTGGAAGATATACTTACGAGGGGAGCTTCCCCAATCCCTGGATATTCATCGTTAAATCTACAGGAGCTTGTTGCTACAGGATGTTGGTATATATGGTGGATGCGGCGGCGTCGATCACATGGTGAGACCATTCCCCATGCTCATGAGTGTGCCCTCTCTATTAAGGCCATTACGGCGAGCTATGCAAACTCTTCTTCGTCAAAAGACTCTATGGTGAAGACTATTTGGTCGAAGCCTAGAGTAAACATGTGGAAGCTGAATGTGGATTCTTCCTTTTCGGAGGAGGGGGGATCGGGAGCGGTTGGTTGCGTTATTAGAGATGATCATGGGGTTTTTGTTGCGGCTTCTATACATTATGTGCCACATGTGACATCCGCAACTATGGCTGAGGATCTCGCTATGAGATATGGCCTTGAGTTGGCTAAACAAAAGGGGGCATATACATTGGAAGCAGGATCGGATTCTATGGAATTCATACAATATTGCTCACGAAAGGAAGATATGTGGAATGAGGCAATAGCAATTTATGCGGATTGTATATCGATATCGGGTGCAATCGGGAGCGTGGAGTTCAACCATTGTAGAAGAGAGTGCAATAAAGTAGCTCATGATCTTGCTAGAGAGGGTTTTGTCTCGAAAGCACAATGTACTTGGGACGATGATCTCCCTAGCTTTCTCTTAGAGTCTCTCCTGAACGATGTAACTATTGGTTGATCTCGGGGCAGCAAGTTTCTTACGCACTATTTTCTTAACCAGGGTACCGAAAGGGACTGGAAGGTTTTTAATGAGGCGCCTTGCTTGCACCCTTAATATAGTGGTTTTAAATTTCAAACAAAAAAACCCCTCCTAACCCCCGTGTGGCAGCGCCGCACCCCCTCTCCTCCCTCCCTCCCATCCCCTCACCGCCGCCAGGGGTGTCGTCGGGCCTGGCCCACACGGCACGGCGGCGGGGTCTCTGTTTGTCGCGTCCATGGGGGTAGAGGCGGCGCCGCACTCCTCTCCTCCGGATGCGGTGGTACGTGGCGGCGGCGATCGGCGATCTGTGGGCGCCGGAGACGGAGGCTGCAATGGCGGGGATCGTGGATCCTTGCTGCGACGCCCTTGGATCCTGCGTGTGGTGGATTCCGGTGGTCCTGCCTGCATCACCTGGGGGGCGAGTCAGTGACCTCACGCATAGCGGCGGCGGCCTCCTCCTGCCGGAGGGTGTCGGCCGGCCTGGCCTGGTGTGGGGGATCTTGGGATCCCGCACCAAGGTCTGGCGGTGGTCAAGCTGATCACGAGTTCGAGGTGCAGCGCAGCCGGTGAAAACGAGCCTCGACTCCGGTCTTGGCGGATGATGACGGCGCCGCTCATCGTCGTTACCTTGTCGAAGACATCATCTTCGCAGCTGCCATTACTTTATTCGTGTTGCTCCGAGGGTAGCCCCAGTTCTGGGTCTCCCGGATTGGAAGATGGTGGTGCCCAACGTTGTTACCCCGCTTGAGGGCATAGTTTTTGGAGAAGATTTCACCTAGAGTGGGCTAGAGGTGGATCGGCAGAGCGGCGTGCTTCTTCTGCGTCATCGACGATGAGTCTCGATGGTGTGGTACAGTGGGGACTTGTCTGCGGACATGTGTTGTTGGACGCGTGCAGTGTGGAAGCGTCGTCTGGTGCCATGGTGGCATCGATGGTAGGCCTGACAAGGTCATTGCATGGATCTCTCTTGAAGATGGATTGGCGGAAGACGTCAGCGGCAGTTTCTGCCTGCTGAATCGGCTTGCGTTCTCGGCTCACCGTCGGGCGGCTTGGTAGAGGCAGCCTGGTCAGATGATGCGCGTTGGTGTGTGAGGTCAGGGATTACGACTCCGATCAGGAATACCCCGTTCATAGTGTTTATATGTTCGATGAATTCTGTAGTCGGGAAGGTGGCTTCCAATTGATATTTGTAATTTCTTTTTAAGGTTGCGGTCTCGTCTTTAATTTTAATAAAAATCAGGCTGTGTGCACCATTTTGGTAGAGAGGCTGGGGTAGGACCTACATTTCTAAAAAAAAGCAAGGGTCAGGGAGGGGATGGTGTGGGTGGAGAGGGGACCCACATAAGGGCCGAAGGTCCTCGGTGACTCGCTGAAGAGGAGATGCGGCGCGCGACCACGAGAAGTCTGTCGATCATGTCGTCAAATCGCGCTCTGTCCCGCTGTCTACACAATGGGTTCCACAATTGCAATAAGGCCAAAAAATTTGAATACATAGTCAGAAGCACTGCTTGGAAAAATATTCCTTTTCACCATATTATTATGCACGGTCCAGAGAGTCGAAGCCATCGCCACAAAAACAAGCCAAAAGAGGCGTCTACCCCTTCTTGCCTGATTCGCTTGGGTTTCCAGGAACTCATCGAGGTCTGGGGCCTGCCATGTAGGCCCTAGAGCCTCATAGACGAAGTTCCAAAGAACCCGGGTTGCGGGAAAACAAACAAGATGTGGGTCTCTAACTCCGGAGTTCTACATAAGGGACACATGTCGTCCCCCGTGGCCGCGGCATTTTGAGACCTTGATCCCCGAGGGTAGCCGGTCCCGGAGCAATTGCCACATAAATTTCTTAATCTTCAAGGGAAGCGGGGCCTTCCATAAGGGATTAGCCCACGGTCTAGTAGGCCTAGAAAACTAGGCCATGTACGCCAATTTCACCATGAATGTCCCCGAAGGGTCCAAGGACCACGCGACCTGATCATCCCCACCGGGAGAGCCCAAGGACCACGCGACCTGATCATCCCCACCGGGAGAGCCTCAGGGAGCAATCCTCGGAGCTCCTCCCATGTTGCGACCTCTCCTGTCCCAAAAGTTCGTCGGAACGAGATGCTCCAAGCCCCATTTTGGACCGCCGATCGAGGACACAGCTAGGGATGGGTCCGAACATATCGCGAATAGACTTGGAAACTCTAGTTGTAGTGGCCTCTCACGTAACCAGGGGCAAGCCAAAACAAGGTGGCCCGACCATCTCCAATGGAGAAGTGGGCTCTTCCTGATCTCATGTTTCATCATCTGGATTGACCTCCAAAAAAGAGATATGTCATGTCGATCACATGCGAAGAGGGGGCGGCCCTGTAAATATTTGGCTTTGATGCGGTGTAGCCAAAGACCCCTGTTGTACCTAAGAATACACCATACCCATCTGAGCATCAGTGCAACATTCATTTTACGTGACGCTAAAATCCCTATATGCCCCACATGTCTTTAGGGGCGCAAATGTTGTCCCATTTCACGATGTGGTATTTCTGTCGTCCCCTCGCATCTTGCTAGAAGAAGCAAGAGAGTTTCTTATCCATGACGGAAAGAATCCCCTCCGGCAAAGATTAGATCCCCACCATATAGGATGGGATGCTGGATATACAAGACCCAATCAGCACGGACTTTCTCCCTTTGGAGGTGAACCATCCGCGCCACGCTTTCTTCCTTTGTCTTGGCCCGCCGCTTTGCTGTAGTTTTGAGATATTGATATGCTTAATGATTAAACTTGTTGGTCTAGTAAAGTAAAAATATTCAATAATTGCTCTAAAATCTTGAAACTGTGTCACACTACTTGAATACTCGGTTGATAGCATGATGGTACACGACTTCGAACGGGGATAGCAACAGTCATATTTTTATTATGCGCTACAGTCAGGGTAGCCAACAATGACTTGTCAATGCCACTGACCCTCTTGGAGTGATTTTCATTACTTCTTGCAAGATCATACTGCTAGTTGGAATGTTTAAACTTGTGAGTTCTTTTTTATTCAAGTTAATTTGCGGTTTTATGGAACTTCCAGTAACCATATTTACTAGCCCCTACGGTGATGTGCATTTCCTTTCTAATATCGAGAGTAGATGCATACTTCGCGAGTACATCCAAACCCATGGGAGGACTTCATCATGTTCTCATACACATAACCACATATATCTACCTACCAGGGTATTCCCATCGCCGTTCAGAGATATATTCAGATACAACACCCATCTACATTATGTTACTTGATGACATACTTTATTGTTATATTTAGTTGATATATAATTGAGATTTCATTATGAGTCATGAGTACTAAAATTGTGATGATTCATTGTAATATAGAATGTTGCCCCTACCGGTGAGGATTTAAAATTGTCCAAAGAGACCACCAAAAGAGCTCAAAGAGGCCACAAAACAAAGATCCCGAAGATGTCAAATGAGAGAGAATATAAAAGAGCCACATAGGCCACAAAAAAATAAATATATATATAAGAGAGAGGGTGTAGCATAACTATCCTTTCTTCCACACTGTGCATATGTTTAGCACCAATACTTTTGTTTGGAGAGAGTTTTCATATTATGACATGTATAACTATTTGGGAATCCTTACATTATAGAACTTGACTTGTATATTCCAATGATGAGCCTCCTCAAAAGTGTTCTAGGTCTTCGTGAGCAAGAAAGTTGGATGCAAACCGGCTAGTTCAATTCAAGATCTTTCATACATTTATAGATCTATGTGTATCCGTGATGCAGACGTGATCACATGCTCGTTGGGAAACCCCAAGTGCAAGGTATGATGTACTCTAGCGGAAATTTCTCCCGATTAAGGAACCCGAGTTATCAATCCAATAGGACTTCAAAGTCTTGGAGAAGGTTGCTTGTTGCAGGAGGGGTCAACAAACATGGAACCTGCACACAACACACAAACTATCTCTTGTCCCCAACTTTCGAGAAGGTTGTGAATCTTGCTGTCTTGCTGAAACTAGAGAATTAAACGTATAGAGTATTAAAAAGCAATAAAAGTAAAAAAGGAACAACAAGGAAACAATGGTCAAAGTGCTTGAAAGAAGGTTGCAATAATGAGGAAAATAGGATAGGGGGACATATTATCACTAGTGGTGTCTCTCCAAATAAAACAAACATCCTTGGTGAACAAATTATAGTTGGGCAATTGACAAATCATGAACATATAACAATACTCTTATGAGGAGATATGGTTCAAGGGTTCTAACATTGTAGACATTACGTCAAGGCATATGGACCGCTATCCAGCATGCATCCATATCTAAAAGTCCACCTCAAGAAAACTATCTAGCAAATCTCTCTGGTATTAAGTTGCGGCAACGAAGTGATTGCTTTGTGTGCAACAGACAAATGCATTAAGAACAATCCATAAGGTAAGAAGTGGTCCTCGTTCGTAGTCAAGAGTATCGCTATTCTCCCTAGTAGCAACAGCACATCCCCCATCTGTCACGTTTCTGTACGTCGAGCACATATGTGTAAGGGAGGTATGAACCCACTATCTAGCATATAAAACCTCTCTTGGAGGTGAAAACAACTAAGTGGCCAACGTAATCATAAACACCGGAGAGCATTGCAAGAAAATTAAAACTCTACACATATAAGTGAAGTATCTCAGATTGACATGAACACAATAATCAGAATATCATGCTTCATAATTACATAATGGTGGTCTCGATCATGTGAGGCAGATCACGAGACTCTAAACATGGAGGTATAAGGGAGAGAACGACCATATAGCTATTACTATGGACCCGTAGTCCAGAGATTAACTACTCACGCTTCTGTCTAGAGGCGATCATGGCGGTGTAGAGGCCTCCGACTACGATTCCCCTCTCTAGCAGGGTGCCGGAATAGGGCTGTCGAAGCCCTATATTGGACTTTCGAGTTGACGACACCTCTCTGTATGTTTCGTGGGAAATAACTCTGTCCCCGAATGTTTTAGGATTAATGGCAATTTAAAGCTGAAAAAGCGACGAGAGGCGGTAGCCAGGGCAGCCAGGGGCCCACCAGGCGCGACCTAGGGTGGGGCGGCGCCTGGGAACCCTGGCCCCCCTCCGGCTCTTCTTTGGAATCCGTTATTGTTCCGGGTAAAAAACGGTCTCCATGAATTTTCAGCCCTTTCCGGGAATAATTCTTTAAGAACTTTTCTGAAATAGAAAAACTACAGAATATAGCAACTGGCCTTGTACATCTCGTTAGTAGGTTAGTCAATGAAAACATGAGAAAACGAAGGAAAACAAGAGAAAACATGTGGAAAACAAAAGGCATTGGGTAGAAAACAAGCATGGAGCATAAAAAATTATGGATACGTTTGCAACGTGTGAATCCGTTGTGTGGAAATCAATACTCCTAGCTTCAATTATAAGACTTCTTCTTGTGTAATGGTCACTTTCAGCTGTGTGGGACTTTCCTCCATTGACCATCAAAACTCCCCATATCTTCTAGCCATAACATCCTGGTGCCAGGAACGAATTCTAAACGCTTACTCACTTTAATACACAAAGAGTGAGATGATTTTCTATGTGCATATTGTTATCAGTTGACTTGATCCTAACAAACATTATTGCGAGTGTTTGATGCATTGAATGATTATATTATTTGCTTGATGCTTAAATCATCTTTAATAAACCTTGCACGGTTGATTGCCTTTCAGTATTGATTCATTGAAAGTTTTTTACTTTAGTTTTCCTAATTGTTTATACATTATTCACTTGATATCAACTATAAACCTCAACTATTATCCATTTGATCCTATTTTACAAGCTTTATATTATATTTGATCAAGATTGTGTGGGTAGCATGTCACTTCAAAAATTACTTTGTTATCACTTACCTACTCGAGAACAAGCAAGAGTTAAGCTTGGGATGCTGATAGGTCTCAAACGTATCTATAGTTTTTTATGTTCCATGCTTGTTTTCTTTATGTTATTACATGTTTTCTACATGTTTTAATTTGTTTCATGGATGATTTCATGAACTAACCTATTAACAAGATGCCCAGTGGAAGTTTCTGTTTTCTGCTGTTTTTATATTTCGGAAGAGTTCTGAAGAAAATATTCACCAAAACTCCTAAAAATTCACGGAGGTTATTTTCTACACGGAACCAAGACGGAGTCCAAAGGAGAGCTGGAGGTGAGATACGGGCAACCATGGCGGTAGCAGGCGCGTGCCCCTAGCCCGCGCCTGGTGGGCCCCTCGTGGCCCTGGACACCACCTCATGCCGCTTCGTCGCCTATAAGTTGCCTTTAACACTAAAAAATATAAGTCGAGAAATTTTCCATGAAAAACATACAGAGGCGCCGTCACCTCAAAATCCCAATCTAGGGCTTCTGGAGTCCTGCTCTGGCACCCAGCCAGAGAGGGGATCGTTACCGGAGGCCTCTACGTCACCATGATTGCCTCCGGACAAATGCGTGAGTAGTTCATCCCGGGACTGCGAGTTCATAGCAGTAGATAGATGGTGTTCTCTCCTCCTTGTGCCAGCATTAGATCTTGTGAGCTGCCCTACATGATCAAGATCACCGTTATGTAATTGATGCATGTTGTGTTTGCTGGGATCCGATGAACAATGAGATTATGATTACTTTGTTCATGTCATACTGAGTCTCTTCACTTATATCTTTAGAGTGTTTTCATCTTGTCTTGAAATGATATCTAGTATGTATGATTGCCTTGGACAAGTTATTGTATATATCTCCAAGAAAGGGTTTATCTACTAGATAGTGGGTTCATGCCTCCTTTGCATCTGCGCTCGAGTGACAGAAATGTGTAAGGTGGAGGATGTTATGTTTCTACTATGGAGAAAACAACGGTGTTATTGTCTACGGATGAGGATTATTGCTTACAGTATGTATTATTCTTAATGCATTTATCTGTTCGCTGCTGCAACTTAATACTAGCGATATTTGGTGGATTTCTATCTGAAGATGTTGTCGGATGGCAACCTATTTATTTTGATGTAATTCCTACAATATTAGAATCCATGAACTATATTTCGTCATAATAGTATTGTTATAAGTTCATGATTTGTCAATTTCCCAGCTGTAATTTGTTCACCCAGTATGTTTATTGTTCTTAGGAGAGACACCACTAGTGAAACTATGGCCCCCGGTCCTATTTTCCTCATTGATTATAACCTTGTTTACTTGCTTTCATCATCACTTTCTCACTATTACTTTTTCATTTAGTATTCTACATCCACTTGACACAATTAATTCTCTAGTTTTCAATAGGACGGGAAGATTGACAACCTTGTTGGAAAGTTGGGAGGAACAGAGGGTTTGAGTATGTTTGCAGGTCCATGCTTGTTGAAGCACCAGACAACAAGCAACCTACTAAGAGACGTCCTACTAGATTCATTACCCTGCTTCCATAATTAGGGGGAAATACTCCTACATTGCATCATACCTTCCTCCTGGGGTTTCCTAACGGGTGTGTGATCACGCGAACAAGCAATGGTCAACCACTAGTTTGGCATCAGGCTCAAGATTAATTGTATGTTGACATAGAACAAGACTAATGCCTTTGAGATCATCCAAACTATAACCAATAGCTTTATGATATTTCTAAAGTATTTCCAATAAACATTCTTCTTCATCCTCAAAGAGATTAGAATTGATAATAACATTATATATTATATTTTCATCTAATAAGCATATTTTAGCATGCTAGGAAGAACTTTAAGTTCAAACACGGGATCTCCCTTAGGTGGTAAGGGCAGCCCCAAAGATTCCACATGCAAATTGTGTTCGATAATAGTAGGTTGATCGAGAAAAATATCCTCGAATTCATTTCTTTCCTAAATATACATATCATTCTCATGTTCTTCCATAAATTGCTACAAATGATCACTTGGAGGTACAACAATAGAAGTATTTCTTTCAATAGCTAAATTTTCATTAGGCAATTCTTTGTCATGACATTTTCTAGTAAACTTACTAAAATTAAATTCGTAATGATCACTACCAAATTTCACAAACACTTTCTCTTTCTTACAATCAATAGCAACACCGAAAGTATTAAGGGAAGGTCTACTTAATATAATTGGACAAGATTTATCTTCAACTGAACCAAGTATTAGAAAATTAGTAGGGTATTTTACCTCGCCACAAATAACTTCAAGATCTCTAACAATACCAACGGAGAAATAATTTTTTTATTAGCATGTAAAATAGTAACATCAATATCTTCAATCTCACAAGGAGTAATTTCATTCATGACTTCTTGATAAAAATAAAAAGGAATAGCACTTGCACTTGATCGCAAATCACAAAGTCCATAATAATTATGGTCACCTATCTTAATTCTAAAAACAAGCGTACCAAAGATAGGTTTAACATACTTACTTGCTGACACAAGAGTAAACGAAGCCTCACAAAAACAAATATGACTACCATCAATGTTTTCGGAAAGAAGGTCTTTAACCAAATGTACATGAGGTTCAACACTTATTTGATTTTCAGGTTCATTAATTTAACTATTATATTTGTTCATAATGCTACTAGAAAAAGAATGTTCTATTACTCTAACATGAAAATGTGGTTTCTAAAAGTGAATAACAGGTAAAATAGGATCAACAACTTTAACACATATTTCATAACTAGATAATTGCTTCTCTTTCTTATCATCCTTATAAGGTTCATGATACTTATCCCACTTCTTCTTAGGAATACTAACATGAGAGAGAAAATTTTGCAAATATCAACAATTACGTGAGAATCAAGTCCATATTTAGCGCTAAGCTTATTAAGAATTTCAGTTTCAACAAAAGACTTGATGCAATCATATTCATAATTAAGCCCTGATTCTTTAGCTTTTTACATCTCCCAATCTTCAGTATTGAGCTCAATTCTTTTAATAAGACCACATTTAACATTATCTTCTTATTCGTGAAGGAACCATTAGAAGAAGCATCAAGAAGATCCTTGTCTTCAAGTGAAAGCTTTGCATAAAAATTAATAATAATAATCTCGTTGGGAAGTTTATGATTGGGGCATTTAAGCATTAATGTCTTCAGCCCCCCCCCCCCACCTCCCAATCTCTTGAGTGATACTTTCTCCATCACGAGGCAACCAATTATAGACATAATTCCTATCTTGATGTATTTCATGAAGAGGATAAAATTTGAAATAAAAGAGATACATACGCTCCTTCCAATCTAACAAATGTTAATCATCCAATAGCCTATACCATTCACATGCTCTATCCTTCAGTGATATAGAGTATGATATCCTGATGATTAATTCTCTTGGTACACCTGCAATCTTAAACATCTCACATAATTAATTAATATAAATCAAGCGAACACCGAGATGGACAGTTCCATCTCTAGTATAACGGTTATCCATAACATGATCAAAAATTCCAATAGGTATTTCAAAAGGGAAAATTTCAATAGGTGAGGAACTTCTCTCTACCACATGAGTAGTTGAGGAGCCATTCCCAAACATCCAACCAACAATGAGGGATTTTGTAATAAAATAAAATTAACATTAAAAAAACACTTACAGTAAAAGGTTTCCTTACCAATTCCACTTACCAATAGTGCTAAACTTCCCGGCAATGGTGCCACAAAATAGTCTTAATGACCCACAAGTGTAGGGGATATATCGTAGCCTTTTGATAGGTAAGAGTGTCGAACCCAACGAGGAGCAGAAGGTATTGATAAATAGTTTTGAGCAAGGTTTCACTAGAACACTAGATAGCAAATTTTCAGGGATATTTCTAATAGTAAATAAGGTTATAACAAGTAAATAACGACAAAAGTAAATAATTGATGCAAGTGTTCCAATCCTTTTTAGCAAAAGGACAAACCGGTGGTGTTTCTAATAATTACTAAAACGTTCCTCGGGACTCAGTGGAGGATTTCGTCAAGTTACTTTCATCACACGTCGTTGATTAATCTTTATCGTTTTGGTAAGTGTTGTTGTAACATCCCAAATTTGCTAAATTAGGGTGTGTGGTGTTGTGTTCATAGCATACATGCATGAAACAAAAATTTAATCATGTTTGAAACAATTTAATTTGTGAATTTAAATGGTTTGAGAAAATTACCACAAATACTACTCAATGTGGGTTTCAAAATTTTGAACTGAAAAATATGTCAAGTTCACCAAAGCAAAACATGGTGCAGTTGGAAATTTTATAAGGTTTCCAAAATATATTTTTTTAGGCCAAATTTTCTGTTTGCAAAAAGGCCCCCAAAACCTCTGTCTCTGTCCTGTTTTAGAATAGAAAAGGACCTTTCTGCAGTTTTAAGTTTTCCGGGGGGTTTGCAAAATGATGTTTTAACTTCTTCTTCCTCCGGCCAGAAGGACGGAAGCCCGTCGACGGCGTCGTTCCACCATCGCCTCTGGCCTCGCGCGCGGATAAGACCACGAGGGAAGGCGTCGTGACCCTCTTTCCCTTCTCCTCACTCGTTGCACTGCTCTCCCTCTCGCTCTCTGTAACGTACGCGCGAGGACGAAACCCTAGCCGTCGAGCCGCCGCCGCGCGCCGTCGTCTCCGGCCCGCTTTCAGCAAATGGAGGCCACCATGAGCTCCGTCGTCGCCTCCTATGCCTCCTGGATGAACCTCGCTTGACGGGAGTGGCCGAGTCGCCGGAATCGGGCTTGTCTTCCTCGTCACCGACGAGCCAGCTCCGCGCCATTGTCGGCCTTACCGACCTCTCCTCGACCTCTCGTCTGTTCCATCGTCACCACGGTGAGTTCCCCCATCCGTGGATGTCCTCACCTCCCTCCCTGCCCCTCTATACCTCCCTGTTGCCGTTGGCCACCGTCGGCCGCTGCGCCACCTTGTCGCCGGCAAGGTTTCCGGCGACCATACGGTCAATCGATGCCACCCACAGGTTCACCTCGGCCTACTGAAGCTCCCCATAGCATCCAATTCGAGAATCCATCGACGAATTCGTCGAATTCGAATTCATCTGTGAGTTTGAGCTCGGGTGACGTCACGGTATGACGTCATGCGGGCCCCCTGCCAGTTTAATTTCTGTTCAAAAATAAAAAGGAAAAAAGAATATGACACGTGGGCCCGACCCCTTCACTGTTTACAAAAAATAATTAAATCTTTAATAATGAATATCTTTCATTCTGTTAATCAGAAAAATAAAATTAAAATATGGTTTTGTTCATAAAATTATTTCCAAACCAAATATGTCACTTTCATACATGTTTGACAAAGTTGAAAATTGAACATTATTTACATATTGTTTAATTCATTTAAAATGGATAAAATAAGTTTTTATCCAATAAAATTAGAAAATTAAAATTTATATATCAAATTGTTCAAAATGACAAATGCAACTCATTTATGATGTTTTCAAACCTATTTGAGCAATTAAAATTGTACACACTTTCTGAATTGTCCGAAGTACCCCTCAGGGTCCATTTCGGGCTATTTTTTGTTAAAATGCATAACTGACATGTGAACCCTAGCAACCCTATCTTCATGTTTAGGGATTTATCTCAGTGCATTAACTTGTTCATGCATACATATTGCGCATTGCATCGCTTCCGTGTTTGATTGTTGTTTCTCTTTCGGTATTTTGCTTCTAACCGGTAGAACATGACTCCCAAGAGAAGATCGACAACGCCATGACGAATACTTGATCTTAACCAACAAGTCAAGCACTTATTCCAGAAGATCTTTATCTGTTTTTCTTATAACCAAGGCAAGCATAACCTCTTATCTTCTCATATGCAGTTTTCGAAGTGTTTTGAATCTCGTATATTGCATGCAGTTCAAATTATTTATGGTCCTTAGATAGAGTTCTCCTATACTTGTTGCATCGTCTAAATATCCTGATCCACTGCTCCTAGAAGCTATAGGTTTGTTTGTGCGTGCCTCGTTAAAGCCTATGAGTCTTGCTTAGCCATGCCTAGTTGTGATCTGATCCATCCGGTTGATGAATCTGGTCAATGCGTGAATCTACTATGTCAGGTTGTTGTGATTTGATTTACCCTTGATAACTTGACTAATAATGGCATGGATGTGAGGCCACAATGGGTTGTGGTGTTTTGTCCTGTTCATGCCCCTAGTAGCGAGTTCTCGCCTTCGAAGCCAAGACTGAGCGTGCAACCACACGCGGGGCCAAACAGACCACGCTCGACTAACTAACTTGTTTGGCCATGTCCATGAGTCACGTAGTTTGATCTTTCCATCTGCGTGTGAGTCAGAAAACGATTTGGAGAAAACTTAGGGCGTGACCAGGACAAGTGATAGACGTACACGGATCTTGATCCCGACTCACTGATCAGGTGCCGTCAGGAGGTGGCCAACTCCCTGTTGATGGGGTGGCCCTATTTGGGTTGACTCATGGATAGGGTCGAGCAAGGTAAAGGTCGGGGCCAGCCACCCTCTGCCGCGCTCCATGGACGAGCGTACATGCGACGTTAAGAGTCGGATGGTACGTGTGGGTAAAGTGTACCCTTTGCAGGGATAAATCTCCTCGAGAAGCCGTATCCACGGTTACGGACGATTTGACAACGGATTCTGTGATCATAGATAACTTCAACGGAATGTCTAAAACATGTTGACAACGAATGAAGGGTGCCTCCTCGGAGATTCCGAGAGGGGTGATCCTTGTAGCATGTGAGATGCTGGTAAATGACATTGATGGATGAGAAGATGATGATTACAGTAGTTGACTAGTTTCCTCATCTGTTTTGAAAATACTTTATGAGACATGCTATTCTTCCTCGACTTGGAAAACAAAGATTGCTTTACGCGAAATAGCCTTCATAAAACCGTTTCTGAAGATAGCAGATATATAATAGTTTAACTAAGTCTTGCTGAGTACCTGCCGTACTCAGGTTTGCTTAATTTTGGTTCAGGTGGAGTTCGTCACTCCGGTGGTGTTTCAACATGGACATCGATGAGTAGTTTGGGGTTCCCAGGTAGCAGCCTGGAATCTATGGGTTGGGATGTCGCCTTATGTTGCTGACTCTTAGGCCTTTTTGGTTCTTGTTGATTAGCAACATAACCTGCCTTCCGTTGTCTGACGTAATGTTGGGTCATGTGAGCTCTGTTTGTAAAGCTACTCTAGTAACACCTGTTTAGTACAGCTTTCATGTCTAGAGTGCTGCTTTGATCGGTTGTTGGTTTTGAGCTCATTGTTATACAGTTTTGGCTATGCCTGTATAGTTGTCGCAGTCGAGGGGTTGTGGAGCCGATGATCCATTTCCGAGCACGCCCGCCGATGTGATTTGGTTTGGGGCTTGGTAATCCCAGTAACCCTCGATTGTTGTTGCACTTTCTCGACAAATAGCATCTCTGTATAACTTTGGTACCGTTTCTTCAGTTTCATACGATTCGTGGACGCTTTGATATGCATAGTTGGTTATGACTAGCATGGATACAAGGAGTAGTAGTACCATGGTGATCCAGCCTGCGTGCCAATGAATCCGGTCTGCCTGCCGTTGGTTGTTGCGGCCGGGGCTAGTAACACTGAAGCCCTTGTGGGTCCATGACTAGGAGCGCATAACAATATGTATACTTTTGAGTCCGGGGTCGTGACAGTTATGTGGGTAGACCTATGCTATGCACTGTCGCATCCAAGAAAAACGTCCACTTAAGATTGCACTACTTGCAAGCGTCTGCAGCTACATGATAGTAATTAAGAAATAAATTTAAGCGTAGCAATAAACTCATGGTATCTAGTACTCTCTTATGTAAAGTGTTGCGAACTGGGGTTGAGCTTTCTGTCACTCCGGAAACCCTCCATAAGCGATGCAATACACAGTCATTCCTGTAGACCCATAAAGGTGAAGTGATATGTAGTCGATGTTCACGTAACACCACTAGAGAAATAGCAACATAATTTAAATATCAAACCGATAAATATTACTCAACGAATCATGATTACCCACACATTTGTGATCTGAAATATCTTTTGCGATAAAATAAGTTACGCATCTCGTCAAACGTTTTGACGGGCATCTTGATTTTACCGCTCGAGAAACCATTGTGATGCGAATGTGTTACGTTTAATTCTTAGGTTTGTGGACCAACTTTGGAGAATTAAACTTAGAGGAGTCTCTTTTTGGGGGAAGAACCTGTAGGCGTATTTAAGTTACGACCTATAATCTCATGTGACTTCGAGTTAAATAGGTCGAAACTAAATAGACATATTTATACAGTCACCAATGAAATGAAAGGTTCACCTACATATGAACCATGTGAGTATTTCTTGTCCAAAAGTTCCCGAAATCAAACACTACATGAAAACGGCTAGTTCCCGACGGTTAAAGCTATGCCGACGATATTTCATCGGGGCTGTCGCGTCATACAGTCTGGTATGCCGATGGTACAAAAAAAATACTGTCAGCATACCTTCGGCCGTCGGCATACAAGTATCACGTCGAGGGCAGTCGTCGGCAACAATATTGCCGTTGGAAAACATGTCTACAACCGTGACCGAACTAACATCGTAATCTATATAGCGAGGGCCACCTCAGTTGGGCCGTCATCATATAACTTTTTTTTATGCGAGTACTTAGTTGAAGACGGACATGAAAACAGTCGGCATTATTTATGTACGCCAATGACTTTTATGCCGACAACATCCTGGTCAGTTGCCAAGGAAGAAGATGCAGGGTGCTAGTTTGCCGACGGTTTATCATATTTTGCGAACGATTCTTGGCCGTCGGGAACTAATAGGTTTTCCTGTTGTGAAAGAGCAAGCTAGCATCCGAAAAAGAATTGAGAATTAAAGTGGGATATTGCTTAGCATCGATTGGCTTCCTGCCGCTTTACAGGCTAGGAACGAAAGAAACACACATGTTTCCTTCTTATTTTATTCTCATGCATGCAGAATTGGCCATGCGGCTTAATTCCGGTACCGAATAAGCAGCTCGATCGCGGCAGCGGGAGCGATACAAAAGCGGTGCAAAAGTCATTCTAAGATAGCTAGCTCCGTCCCAATGCAAACGCCAGGCGCGTATTTAAATCCTCTTTAAATATTGTTTCTCCAAATAATATTTGGTCTGCGTGTTACTCAATTATTGTACGTACTATGTTTATATATGTATCAAATCAAGCATCCACAAACCTTGCGTTGGTCAAAGTTAAATCTTAGAAGACACATGGTGTTACTTCTTTTAAGCATTTTTCGTGTGGCAAAAGCTCGTTGTTACGGCTTGCAGAAGGCACGATCTAGGTGTACGATTTGAAGAAATAGATCTCTCCTACTCACTCCGTCCGCTTTTATAAGGCACGCTAGGTATCACTTTAATTGATAAGTAGTGTGTCTTATAAAAGTGAACAGAAGGGAGTAGTTGATTAGAAGGAATTAAATAAACGAAGAGGTTGGATGACGTTGAGTAGTTTAAGGTAGTCAAGATTGATAGGAACGCTGATCTTTTTGCCTGTTTGATGTTGAGGAGTCTAAGAGCATTTCCAGCAGCCGCGCAATCCCGTGCGGGCACGCGAAAAAAAGACGTTTTCGCGCGCGGTCGAACGCGGGAAACTCCAGCGGACGCGGTAAAACGGCGTGCGCGGACGTTCACGCGGGAATTGTGCCGCGTGGCCGCGAGCGCGCGGTATAAAATGTCGCGTCGTCCGCGTCTTCTCCACTCCTCTCCCTCTCGCGCTCTCAACTCTCCCGCGCCCTCTCCTCTCCACGCACCGCCGCGTCGCCGACATGCCTCCGAGGAGAAACAACACCACCAGGTTCCGGGGCGTCCGAGCGCGGACGAACGGACTGTTCGCCGCCGAGATCCGCTCCGGGGACGATCGCATCCCCCTCGGCTCCTTTGCGACGGTGGAGGAGGCTGCCCGCCCCTGGGACGCGGTGGTGTGGCGCCTCGACCGCCCGCGGTCGCTTTTGAACTTCAGCGACTGCCACACCCGATCGAAATTGGAGGCCTTGGCGCCGACGCCGCTGATCGTCACCGCCTTAGACCGCCGCCACCTCCGCCACCGCATATTTCAGGGCCTCGTCGACGTCACTGAAGACCGCGCCGTCCGCGAGTACTACCGGGAGAATCTGGGGGAGTCGAGCACCGACGAGGAGCTCTGGCAGTCCAAAGCAGCGCAGCGGGCGGAGCGCTGTCTCGAGCGCCACCTCGAGTTGGAAGCCGCCCGGGAGGCGCGGCTGAAGGCGCTGCGAGAGCTCCGCCGGGCCGACCACGCCGACGACCGCTGGGCCTCGGACGATCCGAGGTGGGCGACTCTCTCCGACGAGGTATCGTGACCCCCGACGACGACAAGGAGATCACCAACGAGTTCGCCGATGACGACGACGACGACGACGAGGAGTAGTTTTTTATTTTTAAATTTCTGTAACGTTTGTTTGCGGCGCGCTTGTTTTGCGCGTCTGCTAAATGAAAATTTCCTAGCGCCCTATTTTAGTTTTTACCGTTTTTGTATTTGCTGTCGTCGCGCGTTCGTGCCCGAAAAATCCACGCCGCGCGCCAAACAGCGCTTTCGAGCGCGTAGCGATCGCCCGGCTGCTGGAGATGCTCTAAGGTGGTCAAGATTTCACGGGTATTTATACAAGCACGCTCAGTCAAGCAGGCAATACATGCATGCACGCGCGCTCAAAATATTTTACAGGTGTTATATTACTGTAAGTAGTATAAATATTGAAGGCATCTCTTTCGCTTTTTCTTAGCCTTTTAACTTTTGATCGATGGCTGTCGTTTGTAGCTGGCCCATATATGGAGCTTGATGGATTAAGTTAACCAAAGAGTCATCATATATTCCTTCCATGCATGCATTGAATTGCAGAGAAGGACGACATCATTGGATATGGAGTAGTACGTGTATCTTGATACTAGTCCCATTTTATGCATTACCCACATGCATGCACGCATCGTCGCGGTAGGATCATTAGTTAACTTTTTTTTTTTTCCAGTAAACTTGGGAGCTTTATTGATTGAGAGACATGTGATTACAATCAGCTTTGAGGCTGTTGACAAGAAACTCCGGGCTACCTGTGATCCAGCAATCTGCACCTGGAGTGGTGCAAGCTCGCTTGGCACAAGTATCCGCTACCTTATTAGCCTCTCTCTTAACATGGGGCAACAGAAAAGGAAATAAAAGAAGTAGCAATCTCTCCAACTTCATCTAAGATAGGCGCCACGATAGATTTTGAACCGAGGCGCGACTACCAGAGGTTAACAACCTCTACGCAATCCAACTCCATGATCACATGCTGAAACCCTCGCAGTTGAGCAAAGATAACTCCTTCCTTTAGCGCCATGGTCTCGATGATCAGTGGATCCGTAACACCAGGAAATTGCTTGCACCATGAACCCAATATTGTGTCATGTGAGCGAGCAACACCCCTTCCACCTCCATTACGGCTTCCACTATCTACTGCACCATCAGTATTTATCTTAATCCACCCTGGATCGGGTGGACGCCAACATTGATCCACAGTGGACGGTCTGCCTCCACTTGAAAGTTCCAACAGAGAAAGGTCTTCGCGAATTTTCGCTGTCATGCAAACTAGATCAAGTCTCTCTTGATCATGAGTAAAACGGTTCCTCGCATTCCATATGGAATGCATGATGGTAGTGATCTTGGTCCTCTCCTCCATCGAGAACATCGGATCCTGGACAATATCCTTCGCCCACGTCAGAGTATGGAGCCGTGGGAGCTTGAGGTCAAGTAGTTCGTGGGCAGCTTCCCAGTATTGTTTGGCATGGGAACACGAGACCAAAGCATGATATAAATCCTCTTCCTTAGCTTTGCAGATGTCACACAAAGCATTAGTTAACTAACAAGAAGGTTCCCCACTGTGTCACCGTAGTACTCCGACATGTAGCACTACTCGACGACGTCTACAATACTATTATAATACTCCCTCCGGCTCAAATTAAATATCATAAAGATAAAGAAAAATAAATATATCTAGACATAATTTAGTATTAGATATATCCAGTTTGTTCTATCTTTGTGATAATTATTTAAAACGGAGGAAGTAATAATAATAAATAAAAGGGCGTCCGATATATAATTCCAGAAGCTCAACTTTGTCTGCAGATTCCAGTCCAATCCCTGACTCCCACTCTATGCAAAGTACTATAAGACGTTCTTGATTTTCGTGGTTAACAATTTATAAATTTGACTGATTCATACTTATGATGTATTCCGAAACTATATTAAATGAAAGAATGTGACAAGTAAATTGCAACTATACAATTTATGTAATCTCAATCCGTATAATTATGTACGTTACTGTTATTGATCAAAATCACGCATCAAAATCCATGCAAAATAAACTATGACTTATATTTTATGATAGAGGGAGCTCTATTTTCCGTTGGCCTTTAATTCTTGGCCTAATTGATTTGACTTGTGTCGGTGGCTAGCTAGTGGTTGCATCGCTGCTGGCACCCGCTTCCATTACCAGAATAAGGAAAAGCAACATACCAGGTGCCCGAAACAAACAAGACGAAGTGGATGGATGTTGTTTGCAAATCATAAACGTCGTGTGTGTTTCAGCTTTCAGGTAAGCTTTGACAAGTCTACATATCCTCCGGTGCAAATGGCCGGAATTTGAGGTAAGCTTGTGAGAAGATGCTGGCTGGCTACTTGATCTACCTGAACTGATGCATCAAAGCAAGGCAGCTATGAGCTCAACTTAATTAGATGCGGCACGGCGACCTGTCAACTGAGATATATATATACATAGGGGCAGGTCTAACTTGCGAGCGCTCACGCGGTTTCCGACCGCGTCGCAAGGGATTCGGACAGCAAAATGACAAAAATTGTCGGAGGAGGAAGAAAAACAGGGCTCCCACGCCGCCCTGCCTCCGCCCCCCCGCGGCCGGCGGCGCTCCCGCGCCCGCCTCGCCGCCCCACCCTCCTCAAACCACCACCTGCGCCGGTCCGTCGCCGCCCCAGCCATCCCTCTAACCCCCCATCCCCCCACCTATACGAAGAAGTTATAAATAAAACGTAATTTCATAAAACATTTGACAACCTAGCTAAATTAAAATAGATCTAGCCCAAACCCACCCAAATCTAAGACATAAAAACCGAAACTTCTATAAAAGCTATCTGATCTAGCGTCTCGGCTTCGTCGCCCGTTGTCGCATCCGCGGACGAAAACTATGTACCCTAACGACCAACTCCCACGCGTAATAAACATACAAATATCAAAACTGCACGCGGTAACAATGAAATGCTGAAAACACACAATAAGTACAAGCAGTGTTAATCCAATCGGTAGTTCGATCACTAATATGTAAGAATTGGACACACAAAAAATAGGCAGTTAATAACTGAGCCAACGGAAGTACATGCCAGAGCGCAAGAGAAGTTCCGACTGAAACAAAATGCAGTACAAGTAAAATAATACAGAAGTTCATGCCCCTATCGACATCAGTTCTGCCTTGAATACAATACAGCGCACGACCCAAAGCATACAGAAGTTTAGACACACAAAACAAAGCAGTTTAAACTCATACATAGCAAAATTTGAAACAAATACACACCGTATAGTTCAACAAAAAATTATGTATTATACGAAATAAAATTGGAAACAAAAATAAATTTCTTCCGATACGAAGAAGTTATAAATAAAACGTAATTTTATAAAACATCTGGCATCCTAACGAAACTAAAAATAGATCTAACCCACACCCACCCAAACTAAGACATAAGAACCGAAACTTCTACAGAAACTAGCTGATCTAGCGTCTCGGCTTCATCACCCGTTGCCACATCGGCGGCGTACGGACGGACTTAGCCTCACGTTCGTTAGGGTACGAAGGATGCCTCGCGGTCCATAGCAGTACCTAGATGGTAGTCTCTTCACTTTGTGATATCATGTTTAGATCTCGTGAGCTCCCCTACATGATCAAGATCGTCGTTATGTAATGCGACATTTGTGTTTGCTGAGATCCAATAATATTGATATTATGAGAATGTTGTTTATTTACCCATATGGCTATGTTGTTTATATCTTGCATGCTCTCTGTTGCTAGTAGAACCTTTTGCCAATTAGATGCTTGTAACCCAAGAAAAAGTATTTATACTCGATAGAGGGTTCATGCCACCAAAAATTAGCGTTTGAGTGATTGAAATGTGCACGGTTATGGATGTGTTGTTGCCACGAGGGATAAAATAATGATGCTTAGTCTACGTGTCTTTTACACTGCTTACATTACACCCAATAATCCGTTGTTTGCAACTTAATACTGGAAGTAATACATATGCTGACCCGAAGGTTGATTATTTAGGCATAGATACGCAGGATAGCAAGTCTATGTACTTTGTTGTAATGCCCTATTAAATCTCATATTGAACATCTTGTCATATAATGCATTATCATGACCTCATTGTTTGTCAATTGCCCAACTCTAATTTGTTTATCGAACATGCTAGAAATATTAATGAAGAGACACCACTAGTGAACTGTGGACCCCGGTCCATTTTCCTCATACTATTAAACCATGTACTGCAATTATAATGTTCTCTACTATTTCGTCCAATATTCACTGTTTTCTGCTCCATACGTTTAATCTCTTTATTTTCAGCAAGACCTGAGAGATTGACAACCTCTCTGTTTCGTTGGGGCAAAGTAGTGTGTTTATTTGTGTGCAGTTTCCACGTGTTGCGCCGCTAACAACCTTCTTAAGAACCTTCATGTACTCTTGGATTCGATAACCTTGATTAAGTTCATGGGAAAGATTGTTGCTGTTCTACATCAAATTTTGCGTTTGGAGTAACCTAGCGAACAACACGTCCCCAAGGCATCAAGTTTCTACCGCCATTTTCGGGGATACTGGAATCTCCAGATAGGGGAATCTCACACTTCCAAGCACTTTAATTTGTTATTGTCTTGCTAGTTTTTTTTTCTTTAAAAAAGATTAAAATATCTTCACTTAGTTTATTTTCGGTTTGTTATTTTCTGTCCTATTTTTAATATTTTTAAAATGAGTAATCCCGAGAACAATAAGTTGTGCGACTTCACTGGTAGCAAAAACAATGATTTTATGTGTACACCAATTGCTCCTCCTGCTTCCACAGCAGATTTCTATAAAATTTAACCTGCACTATTAAATCTTGTTATGAAAGAGCAATTTTCTAGTGTTTTTACTGATGATGCTGCTTTTCACCTTAATAATTTTGTTGAGCTATGTGATATGCAAAAGTGGAAAGAAGTAGATGGTGATGTTACTAAATTGAAATGATTTCTTTTCTCTTTGAGAGAAACAGCTAAATAATGGTTGTTATCTTTGCCTAAAAATATTTTTTTCATTGTTATTTATTTAAAATATTTTAAAAAAAATTTAAACAATATAAAAATTTAACATTATTTCGCATAGGTTAATATGATTGATATGATAGTAATATCAGTAAGTTTTAACATCTCATTTGGAATCTAGTTTTAAAAGAACTCAAAGGTTAAGCGTGTTTGGACTGGAGCAATTTCAGGATGGATGACCAAACGGAAAGTTTGACTAAGTTAAACATGTTGACCAGATTAATTATGCAATTAGAGATTAATTATGTGGCTAAGTGCAAAACTCTGAAATAAATTTTAAAAAAAATTAAAAAAAATCGTTTTTTCAATTATTTTGAAAATATTATGTCGATGGATTTGCCGTCGTCGCAGGGAGAGCTTTTATTACACCGACGGCAATTTGGCCTATGCCGAGACCCTGTTACGTCGACGGCCATATGCCGACGGCAGCCACCGGTGTAGCCTATGCCAACGGCCAAAAGCTGCCGGATTCACGCATTCCTATAGTGCTTGCTAGCAAGTCGAGATAATATCTACAAGCATGATCCGTGGAACAGGCAATGCATGCATGCATGGACACTCAGAATATATTATCTTTGCATAGTTGTGGATGGAACAAACCATATTCCTCCATTGTTAGTACACTGTCATATCTAGATGACATCGCTTTTTTTCTTCCCCTTTTGATGGATGGCTGTCGTCCATGGAGGACGACGATTGAACTTTGTATATTGAAATAATAAAAAGGCATCGTATATATTCCTTCCATGCATGCATGATGCGTTGCATTGTACTGTAGAATATGACTTGATCGAGACTACTTGATAATAGTCCTTTTGCAGCACGTGCACACAACGCATCCGCGGAAGGATTCCACGATATGCCACCGTCTATGCAAACCTTGTTACTACACAAGCCTGGGTCCGGTGAGCTTTAAAAAGTTTGAGTTGAGTCGGATATAGTATGATTGCAGTCGCGAGTCACTTACTATTTCCCGATGGCCTTTAATTTCTGGCCTAATTGATTCGACTTGGTTGCATCGCAGTTGGCCCTTGCTTTTATTTCCGGAATAAGGAAAAACAGAAGACCAGACGACGCCCCAAGCAGTTTGCAGATGTCGTCACGTCACAAGTTCGCATCCTCCACTACGTACATATGGCCGGTATTTCAGGTAAGGTAGTGAGAAGATGCTATCTAGCTGGCTACTCTACCTGAACTAACTGATGCATCAAGCAGAGCACTAACATGGTAGCGTACGATCTGTCAACATGGTAGCTGTCTCATGATTACCCTCAGAATGACTGGCCTGTCCATGTGAATTAAATGTCATGCTTCTCTTGTATTGATAATTCCATCCATATATAGGTACCCCGGAGTAGCATTCAAGTAATGGCTAAGCTACGAAGCCATTTGATATAGTTGATTTGATTAGAAAGCACGTGCAAAGTATGCCAAAATGTAGGAGAGCTGTGAGCTGGATATGAGTCTTGATTAATTGTCTGCAAGTTTCAATCTGTCATACGCGGCCTATCAGCCCAATCCACCCGGCACTTGCAAATTTCTCAAAGGAAATGCATGCATTTTTTCCATCGTTTCGTTTCTCAAAGCCTGTGTTATAATACATGCAGGAGTAAGATTTTGAAATAGACTATAATTCTGAGATATGGTCTTCTCCTCCAAGTCTCTCACCATATTGCTCCACTACTGGTTATGGATATGGACCCTCTCACGTACGTACTAATCCCTGCCTCTTTCCGTCATTGACAGATGGACCCTGCGTGTCATGCATGGACATAAAGGAAAGAATTGCCCATGGGATCCGGCCGTCTCTTTCCCTTTTTCATCCCTGTTGGTCGATGGCTGTCGTTGATAGCCGGCCCATAGAGCTCGATTAAAATAAAATAAAATAAATTACGAAGACATCATATATTCCATCAAGAGCCCCATATTTATATTCATGGGTAGAGTATATTCCTTCCATGCATGCACGCATATTGCATTGTAGAAAAGGACTTGATCACTGATATAATACGTGTATTTACCACATGTTTGAATGGTCGATAGGATTAACTAACCTTATATAATAATGTGTCACCGTACATGGAAGCATTCTTTTTCCAAAAAGCACAACTTTGTCTGCCGCTTTCTGTCCAATATTACTTACGGAGAGTAGTAGTATAAGTGGATCAATGCCTTTAATTCCTGGCCTAAGTTCCATCGACCAATCAGCTCGAGCATCAATGCAGCTGCCACCTACATTTTTCCATGATTATATGAAAAAGCAACAGACCAGATATCGGAAGGAAACCAGACGAAGGTGCACGTGACATCGTGTATTTCACATGTGTGCTTTGACAAGTCTACATCCTCCGGTGTGTATTTCAAGTAAGCTTGTGAGAGGATGCATGCTAGCCAAAGCAATGCAGCCCTGGTGACACAACGCAAAGAAAACATGCAGGAGCGTGCGTGTATACGAGTAACCCCTAAACCCAGAGCAAACGGCACATCTCAGTTCATGCCAGCTAGTTGAAGCTTTGCATGCGTGTCTCTTATATGCATAGTCATTTCGATTCCTTTGCATACATATACATACATGCTAGCTGGCAAAAACAGAAGATCAAGCGTGATACAGTTACTTGGTCCCCGTGCGTTGGTCATGTATTGGCCGAAGAGAAGGCAGAAACAAATCGACTATTAGTTTTACATCAAGCGGTACGTAGTGTAACTCCCAATTTAGGAGTAAAAACAAGATGGAACAAAAAAGGGACGACGCGGAAAGTTCCAATTAAAATGGAATATAAACAAGGAAGAGCATTTGCCATTCCTTGGTTATTAGAACCATCCCAAAAGCGTCCGGGTCAAACTATATCTTTCAAATTAAGATCCAAATTATTCACTTCTTTAGGCCGTCTGACACGAATTATATATAACCATCATGGCCCACATGTCAGGTCCACCTGGCCAAGGTGTCTGACTGCGAGGGTAACATCGTCAGGAAATGACACAAAACCCCTACAACTGGGGCTGAAATGTCGGGGAGCCACTGTTTTTTCGAAAAAACGATGCAAGCCACCGCACATTGGAGCAGAGAGTGATGGCAGAGCACTGATTCGCGTGTTTAAGCGGGTTAACAGGTTTTCTTCCCACTTGGGACCACCTGTAAGGTCCACATGAAAAAAAGAAAGGAGAAAAAAAGTCAACGCTTTGTCCCCTCTTCTCTCTCTCACTGTCAGACGTGACCCACGCGTTAGCCCCTGGTCACCTCTAACCTCCCGCCCACTCACCTCGTCCGTGACCCCGGCGCGCGTCCCTAATTCCCGCAATCGCCCCGTTCCCGACGATGCCCCAGCGACCACCCCGTGCCCCTCCCTATAATCCGCAGGCCTCCGTCTCCATTTACCCTCTCTCTTCACCCATTCACGCCCCGAGGCCGCTCAAATTTCTCGCTGGAGATCCTCCACTGCAGCCATTCCCCACCGTTTTCGACTCGTAGAGTACACCGCTGACCCTGATTTCGTCGTCTTTCTTCCTCACATGTACCCGCACATCTCCTCATGTGGTAATAGTGGATAGGGGCGCCGTGCGCAGCAGGAGCTCCCCAGTGTCACCACCAACTCCAGCCGCCCCTATCCGCTATTACCAGAAGAGAACTTCGAAGTCGTCGCCACCATCTGCTACCCCTCGGCATGCCACACATTTTTGTCACTTCCATGAGGCTGGAAACCGCCGCCATCAACGACCGAGCACAGCGTCGCAGCCGCCTTTTCATTCTGCTTTTTTACCATGAGGACATTACAGGTGGGCCCAAGCGGTCAGAAAATGTTTTAACATGATTAAACACGCGAATTAGTGCTCCACGTCACTCTCTGCCAATGTGCGGTGGCTTGCGTCAACTGTTTCCAAAAACTATGGCTCACTGATATCTCAGCCCCAATTGTGGTGGTTTTGTATCATTTTATAACGGCCCTTGCTCTCGCAGCCGGTCACCTTGGCCACGTGGACCTGAGATGTGGGCCAGGATGGTTATAATTCGTGTCAAACCACCTAAACACGTGAATCGGTGCTCCGCGTGACTCTCATCCCCTATTGTGGTTCCTAGATATCTAACCCCTAATTGTGGTGGTTTTCTGTCATTTTCTTCAAGAGTACAGATATACAAGGCCCATCAGCAGAATGTGTGAGGTAATATTTGTGAAAGAACACCTATCGTACTTTGTGAAACATGGTCTCTCTATAAAGCTAATTAATATAGTAGGATGTCGGTTTTGCTCCCGAGTCCCAGTGCACCCTCCGTTTTAAAAAAAAAAAAATTAGAAGTTTCAAAAAAAATAAAATAATTGTGTCGGCAGTTCATGATGTTGCCTACACACTTACAAAAAAAATGACAAGATCACAAAAAGTTTGAAGATTGGAAAAACTATATTATAGATATGTACATTTGTTATGTTTGCGTAGGTTAAAATACTTGATATTTCAAACTTGTATTTGGTAAGCTTCATAATTTTGTCTAGTCTCTCCGTATCAAAATAATTGCCATTGAAATAGATGTATCTAGATGTATTCAATTATTAGATACATCCATGTGGCACCGAGGGAGTTTTTTTTTAGCTATGTGGACTTCACATGTGCGATGTGACCTCTACTTACCACAGAGGCCACTAAACGAATGGGCCGTCTGGGCTTGCGCCTTGTACCTTGTAACTGGTTAGAGGTGCCCCGTGGGCTGAGATTGAGCTCAAACCGGCTGTTGCTGTCAGGCTGTGTGTGTTCCCATGTAAAACATTATCCTGGACGATCAATTGAAACTGAACTACCTCCGACCTCTACTTACCACTCTTAACCTTATGAAATGGTTGTGAGTTCACTAACAGCGTGACCTGTTTTTTTCTCCCTTGGAATGCATGTTCCATCGTTTCGTTCGCATCTATGGAGATCGAGCATGTCCTTGGCCGTTTCACCCTTGCTCAGAGTGAAACGGGACATAGAACGCGGGTAGCAGCGGCGGAGCAAGGGAGGTTGCATGTGCATGGCTAGCAAGGAGATTTAGGTCCATGGTGTAACGATTGGGTTATGAGGTCAGCCAAATTTGTCGTAGAAGATGTTAGGTAATTGGGTACTTCTGTGTTTTGCTGATGAAATTAACGCAAAATACGGTGATATGTGCGGAAAAAAACATGATGGCGGCCATGTTAAAAAATGATGCAACAACTAGTGTTATGTTCATTTTCCTCTACTGAAATAGTCCTCTCAGCAGTCTCCTCTATATAGATGGGAGGACTGCCACTCATAAAAATGTTTTTCCCATAGCAGGATTAATAGTTATTGGTTCTCTCATCTCATTTTCTTGTTTGTCTATTCGACGGATAAATATGTATGAGGTTTAAAAAAGTTAAATATTTTCTATAATTCATTTGCTTCACTAAAATAAAATCTCTTTTGCCAAACAAAATTTTACTCTTCAGGATAAAATCATATTCAGCATTTCCTTCTCCCTCTACTTTTTTCTTCAGTTTGTCCTTTTAATATTTGAGTGGTATAAGGGATGTATCGCCAGACTAGTAGTGAATTAGAATGGGTTGTTATCTGGTTTTGTTGGTTATGAACCGTGGAAGCAAGGAAAAATATAGTACTATTGCAAGGAACTGAGGCAAGCCTGGTTGCAGAAAGGAAAACATCTAAATCTTTATTGCATCATAGACGGATCACTAACAATTCCATGTTTTTTAAAATGAAATAATACCACACATATCCATCTTTATGTGCTTACTACCAAAAGCCAAAACGAACAATACATAGAACGGAGGCACGGTCATAGTTAATCCAGATTGCAATCATTCAGCTTGTACATGCATGCCTTCCTTCTGAGCGACTCACATACAGCTTCAGAAAGGTTACAACTGCAACGAGAAGAAATCCATCTTACACCAATCACATGTATAGGTAACATCTCAGACCACAGAAGCATTGTTAGTCATAAAATGGTGAGGATATGACGGAACTCCTCTCTGTCAAGGTTCTTTTCCACAAACTTCCTTTTCTTGTTGATGCGGTCCTCATTCTCAAGGCTGCTACCACCCTTGCTGACCGAGTAGATATCAGAATTCAAATAACCTCTATATGCTGCTGGGTCAACTACCATGCGTTTAAGTGCAGTTGCATTCCCAAGGATGTAGAGCGCCAGCTCGGCTAGACCAAATACTTCACAAAATCCAGTCATGTAGACACTCTTGAGGTGACGATGCAGGGGTCCTTGTGCAGCCGTCGCAATCCTCGTAGTATAAAGAAAATGTGTAGGATCGAGCTGCACACATATATAAATTAATTTCTATCTACATATTCATGCGAGCGAATAGATCAAAAGGGGAAAAAAAAGACAAACTCATCATAATTAACGATTAACTTACATGTAGTTCCAATTCTTCCAAGAGAGGTGCTAATTTCAAGAGATTAACAAACTCCCTAGCCCAACTAGTATCCCATTTATAGAAAAATATCTCCAGGTTCATATTAAGATGCTTCAAATTGACAAACATAGTTTGGTTTTCACTGAATGCAACCACCTGTGACAAAAATGAATGCACGGGCACATAAAAAAAATAGCAATTTATTGAGATAGCAATTTTAAATAAAATAAATAAGATTAAATTGAGGCACTTTTTTCAGGAGCAAACCTTATCAAGACTCAAAAGTAGAAATAGTTTATGCACATGAGGAATATCAGTTGGAAGTGTTCTCAATGCGAGGTTCATATCATAATCATTATATGGGACCCTTCTCCTGTTCGACACAAAGGTTGCCTCTAACAACTTGTAACAATCAGTGAGCACAATTTGCTTCAGATTGTCGTCAAACTCAATCTTGGTAAGATTCGAAACATGCAACTCTATCAGTTTAAGCTCACAATAGCGCACACGCAGATCCTGCAACCGGGACAGATCCTGGTGTATGCTTAAACTTGACAGGGAGCACAATTCTATGCTTAAACTCTCCAAGAGAGCACAATTCAGCAATAGACACTCGAGATCATGACTTTTGATGGAAACCATATTTAGTATGAGTTTCTTAAGGTTCGTGATACCACAGAAACTGGGCGGCAGCTTTAAACATACGTTTCCAAGTTCAAGATGCTTGACAGAAGACCCATTTGGGCCACTGAGACCACCCAACGGAATAACATACATGGGCTTGTCACATAAATAGCCACGGTTAACGCCTTCTGTGAAATCAATAGCAATATACTTGGCCCTCGACGCAGTGGAAAAGCTAATCCATCTATCAATATGATCCTCATGATTTTTGTGTAGACCAAATCTGACAACAAACTTATCCAGTGTAATGGTAGTTGTAGACGAAGTAGACCACAAGGGCTGCAACACGTTGTCCACTTTGGTGACAAATTCAGTACCCATGTATGCCCTGTTAGTAATCTGTACCGTATTGCTCGCAAAGAAGGTGTCCTTAGTGAAGACAAGGTCTGGATGGCAGATCCTTAGCCGTCTCCATTGATGAGAAAGTACGCTCATCCTCACAACTTCATTAAGTGATAACCGTGAGAGTATTGCACGTAAAATGTCCTGAAATGCGCATGAGCAGTCAAGCAGCGGGACTATTTCTGAAGTAACTAACCTCGCTGAAGTTGCGATTTAGCGCAGCATGTCACTGAAAATTAATAAAGAATGTGGGATCTTACAGCTGGTAGAAGGTGAAGCTGCATTTCTTCCGCCTTTGGTTCCTCCACCGTACTGACACAAGCGCTCTTGTTTCCGAAGGAGCATTCTTGACTGCTTGATTTTTCCATCAGGGTACACTGATAGATAGAAGTGCCTGCGTATCAGCAAAGAAGTTGATACAGGGCGTCAGCAAACGATCGTGAATCATAGAAATTCAACTTTGTTCCAGGGAAAAAAACAGAACAGGTTTCAACTGTATAAGGTATATATATTACAAGCTACTGTTCTGACGAGAGTATCTTGTGCTCATTACACACAAAGCAGTTCTGGAGTTACGATCAGCATGCTGTTGTGGAACTACAAATATATCAAACTAATAAGCTGCTTTAGAATATAAGAAAACATATTAAGCAGATTTTTTGTTGTAAAGATTTACCAAGTACAGGACTATTACTCGAATCAAATAATAAAGCAATTCTTGCCAAACAAAATGAGATCGCTTCGATCAAAATCGCACTGATAGGGAAGATCTGAGTCTAGGAAGGAAAGAACAGCGGAATCTACGAAGGAAGAAATCGGCTCTGCACATCTATTTGAATTAAGTACGAAATCTTAACATACCTCCCGACGGAGACGCCGCGCTGGATGAGGGAGCACCAATGGGCGGAGCCGCGCTGAACGGGATCGCCGGCGAGGGGCTTTGGAAGGTAAAGGCGAGCAGAACGGCTTCGCGGGAGCTCACCGCCGCGTAACTAATCGCCCGGATCGGCCGGAGATCACTCGCCGCCTGGACGCCTACGTTCTGGACCTGACCGCACACTTCACATTCAACGTGGGTTTATGTTTTCTCTTTTGTGTCGCTGAAACAATATCAGGTGGATACAGTGGACCTCGAAATAAGTAAACGTGGAGATCAACTTAGAGTGATGCTGATGTAGCGGGCCTACTGAGGTGGATAGGCTGCATGTTGAAAGAAATTATTCATAGGGATGATCTACCACTGGTAGAAAATAGGCCTTCGGTACGCCCCCATTAGTCCCCAAAATAATCGGCCCGTGACCATAGGGGTCTTTAGTCGCGGTTCGGGACGAGACCCGCGACCAATAGTCTGGGCCCAGCACGCTCGGTCCACAGCTGGCGGAGGGGAGGGGCTTTTGTCCCGGTTGGCCAGACCAACCGGGGCCAATAGGTCATCGGTATGGCCCCAAGGCCTTTAGCCGCGGTTGTCCAGTTTAACCGGGACTAAAGGCCCATCCCTATATATAGGACTCAGCTCGCTGCACTTAGCCACATTTGGTGTCACTTCTGCTCACAACATTAACAAGGGGTGGTGGGTATGCTTTTGGTTCCTACTATGCACACAAGGTGTTCGATGAAATGCCCGATTGCATGAAACACACATGATATTAAGTGTCCGAGCCGCACTTGAGCGTTTTCATTTATTTTACCTCCGCGGTCGCGGTTAGCAACTTGAACCCTTTAATGATTTGTATTATTTCCAGCTAGTTAGTTTAACAAATGCATGATGGTTAATTATATACTTTATATAATAATAATGCAGATGAATCGGCAATGGATGTACGGTAACCGACTCTCCGGCGAGTTCACTACGGGTTTGAAAGATTTCCTCGTAGTGGCAAATGCGAACAAGCAGCGAGGTTTTATTATCTGTCCATGTGCTGAATGTAAGAATGAGAAGGGTCACTCCTCCTCAAGAGTCGTTCACATGCACCTGCTTCGGCACGGTTTCATGCCAAGCTATAATTGTTGGACCAAGCATGGAGAAAGAGGTGTTAGGATGGAAGAAGATGAAGAAGAGGATGATATCGATTTCAACTATCATGACGCTTTCGGTGATACCTTCATGGAGGATGATGCTGAAGGTGGGGAAGGGTTTGGTGAAGGTGAAGAAGAGGCACATGATGAGCCCGCTGATGATCTTGGTCGGACTATTGCTGATGCACGGAGACGCTGCGAAACTGACAAGGAGAGGGAGAATTTGGATCGCATGCTAGAGGATCACACGAAGTCGCTGTACCCAGGATGCGACAATAGTCTGAAAAAGCTGGGCTGCACACTGGATTTGCTGAAATGGAAGGCACGGGAAGGTGTAGCTGACTCATCATTTGAAAATTTGCTGAAAATGTTGAAGAATATGTTTCCGAAGAATAACGAGTTGCCCGCCAGTACGTACGAAGCAAAGAAGGTTGTGTGCCCTCTAGGTTTAGAGATTCTGAAGATACATGCATGCATTAACGACTGCGTCCTCTACCGCGGTGCATACGAGGATTTGAATGAATGCTCTGTATGCACTGCATTGCGTTATAAGATCAGAGGCGATGACCCTGGTGACGATGTTGAGGGCGAGAAACCCAGGAAGAGGGTTCCCGCCAAGGTGATGTGGTATGCTCCTATAATACCTCGGTTGAAACGCCTATTCAGGAACAAAGAGCATGCCAAGTTGTTGCGATGGCACAAAGAGGACCGTAAGTCCGACGGGGAGTTGAGACACCCCGCTGATGGAACGCAATGGAGAAAGATCGACAGAGAGTTCAAAGATTTTGCAGCTGACGCAAGGAACATAAGATTTGGTCTAAGTACTGATGGCATGAATCCTTTTGGCGAGCAGAGCTCCAGCCATAGCACCTGGCCCGTGACTCTATGCATCCACAACCTTCCTCCTTGGTTGTGTATGAAGCGGAAGTTCATTATGATGCCAGTGCTCATCCAAGGTCCGAAGCAACCCGGCAACGACATCGATGTGTACCTAAGGCCATTAGTTGATGAACTTTTACAATTGTGGGGCAGACCTGGTGTACCTGTGTGGGATGAGCACAAAGAAGAGGAATTTAACCTACGAGCGTTGCTTTTTGTAACCATCAACGATTGGCCTGCTCTCAGTAACCTTTCGGGACAGTCAAATAAGGGATACAAAGCATGCACGCACTGCTTACATGAGACTGAAAGTGTATTTTTGGATAATTGTAGGAAGAACGTGTACCTGGGTCATCGTCGATTTCTTCCCCGAAATCATAACGTAAGAAAGAAAGGCAAGCATTTCAATGGCAAGGCAGATCACCGGCCGAAGCCTGAGGAACGTACTGGAGCTGAGATATTTGATATGGTCAAGGATTTGAAAGTCATCTTTGGAAAGGGTCCTGGCGGACAATCAGTTCCGCAGGGAGTTGACGGGCACGTACCCATGTGGAAAAAGAAATCGATATTTTGGGAGCTACAGTATTGGAAAGTCCTAGAGGTCCGCTCTGCAATCGACGTGATGCATGTTACGAGAATGTTTGCGTGAATCTGCTAAGCTTCTTGGGCGTGTATGGGAAGACAAATGATACAAAGGAAGCACGGCGGGATCAACAACTTTTGAAAGACCCAGATGACCGGCATCCGGAATGGTTTCAAGGTCGTGCCAGCTACGCTCTTACGAAAGAAGAGAAGGTCATTTTTTTTGAATGCCTGAGCAGTATGAAGGTCCCGTCTGGCTTCTCGTCGAATATAAAGGAAATAATAAACATGGCGGACAAAAAGTTCCAAAACCTGAAGTCTCACGACTGCCACGTGATTATGACGCAATTGCTTCCGATTGCTTTGAGGGGCCTCCTACAGGAAAATGTTCGAGTAGCCATTGTGAAGCTGTGTGCATTCCTCAATGCAATCTCTCAGAAGGTAATCAGTCCAGAAGATCTACCACGGTTACAGAACGATGTGGTCCAATGTCTTGTCAGTTTCGAGTTGCTGTTTCCACCATCCTTCTTCAATATTATGACGCACCTCCTGGTCCACCTAGTCGAAGAGATTTCCATTCTCGGTCATGTATTTCTACAGAATATGTTCCCCTTCGAGAGGTTTATGGGAGTATTAAAGAAATATGTTCGTAACCGTGCTAGGCCAGAAGGAAGTATCGTAAAGGGCTATGGAAATGATGAGGTAATTGAGTTCTGTATTGACTATGTTCCTGACCTTAAGCCGATTGGTATTCCTCAATCGCGGCACGAGGGGAGACTAAGTGGAAGAGGCACGATCAGAAGGAAATCAACGATATGTATGGACGGTCATTCTATGACTGAAGCACACTACACAGTTCTGCAAAATTCGAGCTTGGTGGCTCCGTACTTCGAGCAACACAAGAATATTTTACGCTCGAACAACCCGGGGAAGCCTGAATCATGGATTAGAAAGGCCCACATGGAGACTTTCGGCAGTTGGTTGCGAAAACATTTAATGAATGACAATGATGTTGGAGATCAGCTGTACATGTTGGCCAAGACACCATCTTCGACTATAACGACTTTCCAAGGGTACGAGATTAATGGGAATACATTTTACACGATCTCCCAAGATAAAAAGAGCACCAACCAAAACAGTGGTGTCCGCTTTGATGCAGCAACCGAGATTGGGCAAAAGGTCACATATTATGGTTACATAGAGGAGATATGGGAACTTGACTATGGACCCTCCTTTAAGGCCCCTTTGTTCCGGTGCAAATGGTTCAAGCTAACAGGAGGTGGGGTAAAGGTGGACGAGCAATACGAAATGACAATGGTGGATTTCGACAATCTTGGTTACCTTGACGAACCATTCGTCCTAGCCAAAGATGTCGCTCAGGTTTTCTATTTGAAGGACATGAGTAGCAAACCGAGGAAACAGAAAGATAAGAAAACGATCAGTACATCATGTGATGATCCAAAGCGCCACATTGTTCTTTCAGGGAAAAGAAACATCGTGGGAGTGGAGGACAAGACAGACATGTCAGAAGATTATAATATGTTTGATGAAATTCCGCCCTTCAAAGTCCACACTGACCCAAGCATTAAGTTAAATGATGAGGATGCTCCATGGATACGGCCAGATCGTAAGAAAGCAGGGACACAAGGGAAGAATTGAGATGTGTAATAATTTATTGTGTACCAAACTTTTTTGAATGGATCATGTGAATTATATTATCTCTGATGTGTTTAAGACTAACTCCTTTGCAAAATATTTGAGAAAACGAGTGGAAAGCATGGAAAACAGAAAGTTACTTAAATGTCTCAAAACCTTGTGAGATAAAATATCTGATTTCATAACTTTTATAAAAACAGAAAACAGACGCGCTAGCGCGCCGCAGTGTCGCCGGAATACAAATTCTTTTATTAAAAAGAGAGAACATACGAACACTACTCCTCCTCGTCGTCGTCGGGGAACTCGTCGGTGACCTCCTCCGGGACATCGACGTCGGCGAACTCGTCGGTGACCTCCTCGTCGTCGTCGGAGGTGCATGATAGTATGTCCGAGATAGGCCCCCACCTCGGATCGTCGGAGGCCCAGACTCCGCCGGCGCGGTCGGCCCGACGAAGCTCTTGCAGCGCCCTCGTCCTCGCCTCCCGAGCGGCATCTGACGCGAGGTGGCGTTCGAGGCGGCGCTCCGCCCGCTCAGCCGCGCGGGTCTGCCAGAGCTCCTCGTCGGCACTCTCCTCCCCCGGGTTGTTCTGGTAATACTCGCGGACGACGCGTTCTTCCCTGGCGTCGACTAGGCCCTGAAACGCGCGGTAACGGAGGTGGAGGTGGTCGGCGGCAGTGACGATCTGCGGCTTCGGCGCCCTGGCCTCCGCTTCCCAGACGGTGTGGCAGTCGTTGAAGTTCATCAGCGAACGCGGGCGGTTGAGGCGCCAGGCCACCGTGTCCCAGGCGCGGGCGGCCTCCGCCGCCGTCGCAAAGGAGCCGAGGGGGATGCGGTCGTCCCCCCAGCGGATATCTGCGCTGAACATTCCGTTCTGCCGTGCTCGGACGCCGCGAAAGCCGGTGGTGCTGTTCCTCCTTGGAGGCATGGTGGAAGCGCGACGGTGCGTGGAGAGGAGAAGACGCGCTCGAGGCGCGACAGTTTATACCGCGCCCTCCTGGCCACGCATCACAACTGATATGGATATTATAGGGGTACATGATGATTGTTCATGCTTGAGTTGGAAGGAAATATTGAAGTTAATTTATGATTACTATAAGGTGAATTCCTTCTTAATGGATTGTGTTGTTTGTGCTTATAAGAATGTTATACTACCTAAATCCCTGCATTTATGTATGATTCAGGTTATTTATAACACAAACATTATTGGAGGCAAGGAGCATGGAATCATGGAGCAAAGCATTGGAGAATTCATGGAAGAAGATGATCATGCAAGACCAAGGGAGAAGGAGGAGGCAGAATAATTGTTTTGTGTTCTCTCCAAACATAAGAGGCTGTCTATGGTTAGGAGAGAAGCCCCTGCGCTCAAGGATGGTTCCCTCCAAACATAAGAGACTGTCTATGGTTAGGAGAGAGTCCCACCTGAGTCTAATAAGGCCCTGTGTGGCTGTTTGGGCCGCACCCCCTCAATGGGTCGGTTTGTATTGGTTTGGGTGCACCAAACCGTGTAGGTTTAGGTTAGGGGGCGCACCTCCCCCTCTCTTAGCCGCCACCCCCTCATAAATACCTCTTCCCACGAAATTAGAGGTTAGACCAAGTTAAACATAAACCCTAGATTCCAGAATTGAACTATGTTCATCTGAATTTATCCCCACCAGTTTGGTGGAGTTACCCCCTTGCAAATTCTGCGTGTTATCTGTTGTTCCATTGGGAATCAGTAGATACAGGACCACTCGTAGTCTTTGATTACGTTGTGCAAGTGTGTGGAGTTGAGAATATCCAAAGGGATTGAGAGCTGTTGCATTGGCATCAGGGATCAGCCGGAGAGATTTCAGCAAGACACAATTTATCCAACAAGTTATCGTGAGTGTTCATCGAGAAGATCGGGCAACCCCTTATCATATGGTATCAGATTTACAGGTTGACTCGGTGAGCAATTTATCCCCTTAGATTCGTTTTTTGTTTTCTACCTATCCACGAAAAAGCCCCACAAAAATCAGGAGTAGTTCATTGCCATTGCCTTAGATCATCACCAATTCCATACCCTAGTTGCTGTTTGTGTTTGATCTTTGCGTTTCTTTTTTTCCTTTTGAGTCTTGTTCTTTTCGGTCTAGGTTTTAGGGTTCTTGTGTTCGTGAGTCTTGCCCTTGGAGTCCACCGAAATCCCCTCTATTTTCCAATCCGAGTGCTTGTTTGGGTTCTTGTTCGAGTTGGAGTAGATCTTCTACCGCGGCACCAATTTTCTTCAAATCCCTGCCGCCGATCGCCTCCGGGTTGCACTCGGATTCTCACCGAGCCGTGCCCTAGAAGAACTCGGGATTGCACCGTGCACGCTCAAGCAAAACCCACGCGCACGCTAGCTGCTGGATCCTGCCGTCGCGGCAGCGTTTTACTTCGTTTTCTGCCGCGAACGCTCTGCCGCGGGCGCGAAATCGCGAGTTTCCCTGCCGCGCGCCCGTTCCCTACCGCGCGCAAGACCACAGACAGCGTCTGCACTTGGGCGCGCCTCAGCCCTGCCGTACGGCAGCGTTTTGAGCAAATTTTCTGCCGCGGCAGCCTGCCACGAGCGCAATTCTGCGCGTTTTTCTGCCGTAGTACAATTTTCCTGCCGTGAGTTTCTCTCAGCCCTAGCTGTTTTTCGGTTCTGTTTTCTTTGCCAATTTCATCGTGTTTCCACTCAATATCTTTGAGAACCATAGCCACGGCCTATCTACATATACAATTAGGAGCATACCCACATAAGACTAGCTCAATTTGGTGCTCACAGGCTGCTCGGTTGATTATTTCATAGTGCTGTTTTCTGCAAAAAAAATTTACTGTAGCTACAGTAACCGTGAAAAGTATCAAAATATATTGGCCCAAAAGAGTGAAAAAATCAAAGTGAAAAACAGAAAAACAAAAGAGAAAAAGAGGCCTGAAAATTGGTGATAGCTACTGCAGTTTTGGAACTGTTTTACATGCTGTTTTGCACTAGTTCTTTGAGCAATCTTGTGCCTGTTTTATAAGAGCAATAGCTAGTGTCTTTCGAGTGTATTGCAACAATTCCATCCATATAGTTGCTTGCCACATTATTCTCCACGTGTGTGTTTCCTGTGCTTTTCATATCATCACAAGCAGCAAATAGGACTTGTTATTGGTGTTGTTAGGTATCCATACCAAGCCCCACCATATCCCTTGTTTGTCTTGTGATAGCTAAACTCCCGGGTATTCTCATCTTCACATCAGTACACGTGTTCATACTACTTGTGGTGAGTGTTTTCTATTCTCTTTGGAGCGGTAAGATACATGTTTTCTTTGCTGTTTTGAGAGAGTTGTGAGAGAACACCACAACCCATTGATTTTGTTTTCCCTAACATAATGGGTGTTTCTAGTGTTGTTGAGGATGTGCAGGTTACTAAGGGAACTAAAGAAGTGATTCAAGATATGCAAGCACAAGTCTCCTCTTTGTCCATAATGATTCATAACATGCATCAACGCTTACTAGCTAAGGGTGTTTTAGTTGATGAGCAGCACTATACAAAATTGAAGCAATTAAGACAAGGAGAAAAATCAGTGGATGCATACTACCTAGAGATGATTTCATTGCTACAATTATCTCGGTTAACCCCTTATCAACATGCTCAGTTTCATTGTGGCTATATATGAGAATATCATCAAAATAAACTACCACAAATTTTCCAATGAACTCTCTCAAAACATGGTTCATAAGTCTCATGAAAGTACTAGGTGCATTAGTTAAACCAAAAGGCATCACTAACCATTCATATAAACCAAATTTAGTTTTGAAAGCAGTTTTCCATTCATCCCCTTCCTTCATTCTAATTTGATGGTAACCACTACGCAAATCAATTTTAGAGAACACAGCAGCACCACTTAATTCATCTAACATGTCCTCCAAACGAGGTATAGGATGACGATAACGAATAGTGATGTTGTTAATGGCTCTACAATCAACACACATGCGCCAAGTACCATCTTTCTTAGGCACTAAAATAACAGGAACAGCACATGGAGATAAGCTAATACGAATATAACCTTTGTCGAGTAGCTCCTGCACTTGTTTCTGAATTTCCTTGGTTTCTTGGGGATTAGTCCTGTAAGGGGCTCGGTTTGGCAATGTCGCTCCAGGGATTAAATCAATCTGATGCTCAATGCCACGCAATGGTGGCAGCCCTGCTGGTACCTCTTCTGGAAAAACATCATCAAAATCCTGCAACACATGAGAAACACCAAGAGGAATAGGGGTCATGTCAGAAGAAACCAAAATTTCTCCCTTGTGCATGAGCACTATAGGAAGCATAGTAGGGTCCTCTCCAAACTCTCTCAGATCCTCTTTGGTGGCTAGCATACATAATAGGTTCACTCCCTCACTTTTATTTTTACCACTCATCTTATTTTTTTCACTCATAGAAGGAGGACTCTCTTGTTTTTCTCTCTCACTCTCAGTTTCTAAATTCACTTCAGTTTTTTGACGAGACTCATTTACAATTTGCTGTGGTGTCATAGGTCTCAAAATAATATCCTTCCCATGCCAATTCAACTGGTAGGTATTTGCTCTCCCATTATGTGTAACATTCCTGTCAAACTGCCATGGTCTTCCAAGCAACATGTGACAAACAGACATAGGCACAACATCACATTCAATTGTGTCAGTATAGGGCCCAATCTGAAACTCAACTCTCACCATGTAGCTCACCTTCATCTCTCCTTTATCACTCAGCCACTGTATATAATAAGGATGAGGGTGTGGAATATATTTCAATTTCAGCTTTGCACATAGGTCTTTACTAGCAAGATTTCTGCAACTCCCTCCATCAATAATAACTGTACAAGCCATTTTAGGACCTACAATTGCCTTGGTTTGGAAAAGATTGCACCTCTGATTTTCTGGAGAAGGAATAACACTCAAAGCAGCAGCTTTTTGGGAGCAAACAATAGTTGGGTAATGTGTAGCATAAGCATCCAATGGACCTCCTTGCTCATCACAATCATCCTCCTCATCAGGATCAGCATCATCTCCAGTTTCATACTCATTTTCTGCATTAATAACCATGATCTTTTTATTTGGGCATTCCCTCTTAAAGTGGCCTTTTCCACCACAAGTATGACAAGACATATCTCTGTTTCTAGCTGTGGAAGAAGTGGATCCACTAGCACTTGCTGCTGGTTGCACTTGCCTCCTAGAGGTGGAGGGTGTGCTCTCGGCCTTGGGTGTAGAAACCCCACGGCTAGGTGCTGGCTGTGATGATGGAGAAGAAAAATTACTATTTCTAGGTGAAAACAGCCTTCTAGCACTCAATTTTGCCTCTTCAGCTAACTGTGCTTCTGCCTCCTTAGCATGGTCAAGCAATTCATTCATATCATTATATTGGAGGTGCCTCACAATGCTTCTGATTTTAAATTGCAAACCTGAGAGAAAACGTTGCATAGTATGTTCTGGTTCTTCTCTCACTTTAGCCCTTTGAAGAATCAACTCCATCTCTCTGTAATAAGCATCAACAGATAATGTACCTTGCTTCAATTGCTGCAATTTATCATATAATGTTCTCACATAATTCTTGGGCACAAATCTGCTCCTCATGAGTTGCTTCATAGTAGCCCAAGTAATCACTTCAGGATCACCATTTTCTGCCCTCAGTTTGGTAATATTATCCCACCACAATAGAGCATAACCATCAAAACTAGAAGAAGCCAATTTAATCTTCCTATCCTCAGTGTACTCATGCAATCTCCAGAGCTTCTCAATTTTCAGCTCCCACATCAAATATTCCTCAACATCATCATGATCAAAAGAGAAAGGAGGAATAGAAAATTTGGGCTTGCCCAAACCATCATCTTCTCTATTATTATTTGGAGCTTGTACTCTTCTAGCATGAAAATCACCACGGCCCTGATAAGCATGCACTCGGCCTGGTTCCCAATCATCATGATCTCTGTGCTCTAATTGAGTAGTCAATTGTGTGATTTGCCTAGTCAAATTGGTGAGAGATTCTTGCATAATATCAACAGATTCTTGAGAAGCAGCTTTCTCAATTTTAATATCCATTTGCTGTAAATCCCTCCTCAAATTCTCATCATAGGCATCAAGCTTTTTATCCATTCTGGTGGCTACCACTTCATCATATTCATCAAGTTTTGTATCAATTCTTGAGCTGATCATATCTCTAAATTTGGAGAGGTCTCCCCAAGTCAGAGGATCATCCAAAGTCTTCTTAGCAGCAGCCTCAGTAGGTTTCCCAGCATTCTTGTCCACCTGCACATTACTAGCCAAAGAGGAATTGTCCATGGATTAATGTGTTAGTGAAAACAAAAATATAGTATGTGGTGTTCTCTCACAACTCACTCAAAACAGCAAAGCAATGAGGTTAACTTACTGTTCCAAAGTGAATAGCAATACTTACCACAAGCAAACAGTAGTACTATAGCTTGGTGTGAATAAAAGAATACCCAGGGATTTTAGCTAACACAAGGCAAAGCAGGATATATAGTGGGGCTTGGTATGGATACCTAACAACACCAATAACAAGTCCTATTTGCTGTTTGTGATGACTGAAAAATAGCACCTAGGAAACACACACCAAAGTGGAGACAGTTGTGGCAATGCAATTATATGGATAGAAATATTGCAATGCTCTGGAAAGACAATAGCTATGCTCCAATTTATCACAGGCACAAGATTGCTCAATGGAAAAAATTGTCAATACAGTAGTGTGAAACAGCTCCAAGAACAATATAGCAATAGATCACTAGGCCTTTTTCTCTTTTCACAATTCTGTTTTTCTCTTTTTCTCTTTTCTGTTTTTCTATTTTTTTTTTTTGATACTTTTATAACTGGCCAAATATAACTAGGAGCAAGATTAAGCACACAAATATCAATGTGACACAATGTATATGATAATGAGCAGCCTAGACAGAGCAACAAGTAGCTATTCTTTGTGGGAAAGATACCTAAAAATTGCTGTAGACAGGCCGTAGCTATGGTTCACAAAGATAGGAAGGAAATCCTAATGAAAATGTAAAGGAAAAACTAAACCGAAAAGAAGCTAGAGGAAGAAAGTACCTCACGGCAGCAATTCTGTACCGCGGCAGAGATTTGCACCGAATTGGTGCCCACGGCAGCCTGCCGCGGCCGCAAAACGGCGGAAAACTGTGCCGTACGGCAGCAGTCCGCGCGCGCGCGCAAGGGCAGAGCCTGGCTGTGGTTTCGCGCGAGAGCAGCGTGGGCGCGCGGCAGGGTTGGCGCCCGCGGCAGAGAAAAACGCGGATCGCGTGCCGCGGCAGCGTGCGGCTGCTCGATTGGTAAGCGCGACGCGGGGCTCGGTGATGGTTTTGTAAGCGCGATGCAGGGCCGAATCCGAGTGCGGTAGGGAGGGAACGGCGGCAGGGAATCGATCAATTTTCTGCCGCGGCACCACTTCGAATCCAACTCGAATTGGATGAAGACCACCACACGGATTGGAAAAAGAGGAAAATTTCGGTGGACTCACAAGGAAGAACACGACGAACACAAACCCTAAACCTAGACCGACTAGAACAAGACACAAAAAAGGAAAAGAAACGCAAGGATCAAACACAAAACAGCAACTAGAAGATGGAATTGGTGATGATCTACGGCTAGGCAACAACTACTCCTGTTTTTTGTGGCTGTTTTTCGGTGGATAGGTAATGAAAACAAACTAATCTACAAGAACACGATAGCTCACCGAGTTAACCTGTAAATCTGATACCAAGATGATAAGGGGTTGCCCGATCTTCTCGATGAACTCACACGATAACTAGGATCTGATAACTTGTGTCTTTCCACGAACTCTCCGGCTAATTCCTGATGCCAATTGCAGCAGCAACCAATCCCTTGGATATTCGTAAATCCACACACTTGCACGAGCAGCCACTGACTACTAGTGGTCCTGTATCAACTAATTCCCAGTGGAATAGCAGATAACACGCAAAACTTGCAATATCAATTCCTGATGAATGCTTCAAGCAATCAACAATGGAGTCTAGGGTTTATGAATAAAGGTAGTCTAACCTCTCACACGCAGGTGAAGAGGTATATATGAGGCTAGGGGGTGCGGCCACACCTTGGATGCGCAAGCACCTGACCTAAACCAACTAGGACTCGAACCAGACAAGTTTGGACTCAAACTAAGGGGTACAAACCGACCCACAAGGGGGTGCGGCCAAACCTAGCCACGCAGGGCCTTATTGGACTCGTGGGGGGACTCTCTCCCAACCATAGACAGCCTCTTATGTTGGGAGGGAATAATCCTCATGGCAGGGGCCTTCTCTCCTAACCATAGACAGTCTCTTATGTTTGGAGAGAACACAAACAGACCAAAATCTTCATTCTTCCTCCTCCTCCTCCCTTGGGCTTGCATGATCATCTTCCTCCATGAGTGCTCCAATGTTTTGCTCCATGATTCCATGCTCCTTGCCTCCCATAATGTTTGTGTTATCAATAACCTGAATCATACATAAGTGTAGGGATTTAGGTAGTATAAAATTCTCATAAGAACAAACATCATAATTTAAAAGGAGTGAGTTCACCTGCTGTTCTAATAGTTTAGTTCTTGATCTTGTCATTGGACCAATTCTAACTTCATCATGCTTCTCATGAACAGCAACATCATCATCAATAGGAGGAATAACAAATGTGTTAGGGATGTCCTCATCATCGATGATATGGATATTATAGGGGTACATGATGATTGTTCATGCTTGAGTTGGAAGGAAATATTGAAGTTAATTTATGATTACTATAAGGTGAATTCCTTCTTAATGGATTGTGTTGTTTGTGCTTATAAGAATGTTATACTACCTAAATCCCTGCATTTATGTATGATTCAGGTTATTTATAACACAAACATTATTGGAGGCAAGGAGCATGGAATCATGGAGCAAAGCATTGGAGAATTCATGGAAGAAGATGATCATGCAAGACCAAGGGAGAAGGAGGAGGCAGAATAATTGTTTTGTGTTCTCTCCAAACATAAGAGGCTGTCTATGGTTAGGAGAGAAGCCCCTGCGCTCAAGGATGGTTCCCTCCAAACATAAGAGACTGTCTATGGTTAGGAGAGAGTCCCACCTGAGTCTAATAAGGCCCTGTGTGGCTGTTTGGGCCGCACCCCCTCAATGGGTCGGTTTGTATTGGTTTGGGTGCACCAAACCGTGTAGGTTTAGGTTAGGGGGCGCACCTCCCCCTCTCTTAGCCGCCACCCCCTCATAAATACCTCTTCCCACGAAATTAGAGGTTAGACCAAGTTAAACATAAACCCTAGATTCCAGAATTGAACTATGTTCATCTGAATTTATCCCCACCAGTTTGGTGGAGTTACCCCCTTGCAAATTCTGCGTGTTATCTGTTGTTCCATTGGGAATCAGTAGATACAGGACCACTCGTAGTCTTTGATTACGTTGTGCAAGTGTGTGGAGTTGAGAATATCCAAAGGGATTGAGAGCTGTTGCATTGGCATCAGGGATCAGCCGGAGAGATTTCAGCAAGACACAATTTATCCAACAAGTTATCGTGAGTGTTCATCGAGAAGATCGGGCAACCCCTTATCAACAACTCCCGCGCCACGCGTCGCAACTCCCGCGCCACGCGCCACCCTAACAGAACCAAGCAAATAGTTGCACATTACTAACCGAGCTCAAAGAGTGAACACTGACCCATAGCATGGATGGATGTGTTAAAGGGGGGGTGTAGAACAAAACAATCGGTATCACCATCATACAGCCCTACCGTGGCTACTCGGTGCAATATGCATACCAAATGCACGGTAGGGCGTATGATGGCGAAACCGGATGTTTTGTACTTGCTCGATAAACTGAATATATGATGTATCAAACCTTAAAGGGGGATGTAGAACAAAACAATCGGTATCGCCATCATACAGCCCCACCGTGGCTACTGGGTGCAATATGCATACCAAATGCACGGCAGGACGTATGATGGCGAATCCGAATGTTTTGTATTTGCTCGATGAACTGACCGGTGTATGAAGGTGGGCTATATATAGGGTCCTCTGGCTCACAAAGTGTTGTGCTAGGGTTTTGATCCAACGGTTAGGAAACCACCTCATCCAACGGCTCACAACAGCTCGAAAGAAACACACCGTAGTCCTGATCGAACGGCTCACAACAGCTCGAAAGAAACACACCCCGGATCCAACGACTCACAAGCGCTTTAAAGAAACACACGATCCGTGTGATTCTATCTGACTAATCCAAACGAAACCCTAACTCATTTAGTCCCGGTTGGTGTCCCCAACCGGGACTAAAGGGATGTTTTCTTCTCGCTATATATATGTATGCATTGCCACACCATTGGCATAAACACAAACAAACTCACCACTCTCTCTCATGGCTTCTACCGTACCCACTTTAACATTCATCCAGGCGGAGGCACTTTCCGCCTCGAACTACCCCTGCCCGTGCGGCTACAACGTTCCCGCCGGTTGGATGCTGAGCGCCGGAGGAGTGCTGGTCCCTCCTCTTCCTCAAGGTGTGGCGCGTCGGGCGGCCATCACGAACCACTACTATCACGAGCTCACGCCGGAGCAGCGGAGGAATCCCAGTTGGCATCCCGATAACCAGCATACTTGGGATGCCTTCTTCATCAATCGGCGTGAGAGGGCGCTCGCCAGGTATGAGGAGGACGGCCTGCCTCCTGGGAACTTTCACGAGGCCGGTCGTCGGCTATGGTGGTCCGGCCGGACTCTACAGAGCGTCATGGACTACATCAGGGCCGGCGATATACCCCGCCTGCGGTACCCTCAGGCCCAGTCCTGGAGTCGTGATCCTCTGAGGGAGTGCAGAGCACCGTCAGACGATAGTGACGACGACGGCGGAGGCGACTACGACGACTACGAGTACATGTACTATAGGCCTAGGCAGGAGTATGACTAGCAGATATCAGATCATGCATCTATGCTCTCCGTTTAGGTTTAGATCCACTCTAGCCATTATGTACTGCCTTTTTTATCTATATATATATTCAAGATGTGTGTGAATCTTTATGATTAGTTTTATTTTTCTAAATTTTCTGATATATTATTTGTATTTTTAAGATTTTAAAAAGAATTAGTTTTATTTTTCTAAATTTTCTGATATATTATTTGTATTTTTAAGTTTGGGAAAAGGAAAAGTATTTGAATAACCACCTTTAGTCGCGGTTCGTGTCACGAACCGGGACTAAAGGCTCGTTCTGCGCGGGAACGAAAACGCCGCGAAAAATTTCACCTTTAGTCCCGGTTCGTGACACCAACCGGGACTAAAGGCCCGCGGAGGGTACCCCAGGGGACCTTTAGTCCCAGTTGGTGACACCAACCGGGACTAAAGGCTGGCCCTATATATTCCCGGCCCCAAAATTTTCTTCGTCCAAACCCTCGTCTTCCTCGCGCCGGCGCCCTGCTCGTCGATTCCGCCGTCGTCGCCCGATTCCGTCGTCGTCGCCTGCGAGAGTACCGCGCCGTCGCCGTCGCCCGCGCCCTTCTCTCCACCGCCTCCGGCCTGCTCCGGCCCCGCCCCGTCGCCGTCTCCGGTAGGTTCCCCGCGGGCCTCGCGCCGCCCTCGAACCAGCGCCGCCCTCCCGCTCTCGAGAGGGGACCACGAACCAACGCCGCCCTCGCCGCGGGCCTCGCGCCGCCCTTGAACCCTTCCCCGTGGCCGGAAACCCTTCCCCGTGGCCGAAATCGCCGGAGACAGAGAGCAGAAACTGCCACACCGCCGGCCACAGTGTCACGCCAGGGTGACGACATCATGACGCCAGGGGCCCACTGTATATGGAATTACAGAAAATAATTAAATCTTCTAAATTAAACAACTTTTAATTTATAATTCCAAAAATTATGGAAAAATATGTGAAATGTTCGTAAAAATGTAAGCTATCTGTTTATATCATTTTCAATCATGTTTGACAAAGTTCAAAATGAGACCATATTTGAATTTGAGTTAAATTCATTAAAATAATGAAAATAAGTTTTAATTCAATAAATTCAGAATATTAAGTGTAATATAACAAAATGACCAGAAAAGCAAATGCAACGTAGCTATGGGGTTCTCCAAGTCATTTGAGAAACTAATCTTGGACACACCTCTAAAGTATGGTTTTCCCCCTCCGGTGGTCATCGTTCTTCCACCGGAGTGACATATGGCGGACAATTTGAGAAAGAGGGTGTAATATTTGCTAAGTCTCCTATATACTTAATTAATTTTTACTATATGTATGTCTGCAGGAGTGACATATGGCGGACAATGGAGCCTTGCCGTATACGGATCAGGAGGCTGAAGGTATTATATACGGCATGATAGCCAACCAGAACCCTTATGTGCCGGGCCCAGAAGATGAGCAACAAGACGATGTAGCCTCTTCTTATCGGAACCTTGATGATCAAGAACGTGGAGGAACGGACATTGTCGATGATGAAACAGGTGAAGGAACGGACATTGTCGATGATCATGGAGGTGAAGGAATGGACATTGATGACGGAGGTCAACCGTCGACAAACGACGATCTCCAATTGCAAAGAACAACCACCTCCGGCGAGGTATATATATATACATTGGGACTCTCGTGATACAAACTTACTGAAATGTGAATACATATGCACTAACGCGCGCGACTCTCTTTCTTATTTTAGCCCTCAGCCGGATCTAGTATGACAAAGCGTGGCAAATCCAAGTCGATGAAAGATGGAGAAACATATACCATCGAATCAGTCAGTGAAATCGGCAAGCCCCTACAGCACACCACAAAGTTTATCAACCAATGCGGAGTCATTGTTAGAGACACCATCCCGATCACCGTCCAGGAATGGAAGGAGCCAAAGAAAGAACGTGTTGGTTTCACTTATGTCGACAAGAGAACGAAAAAGATTATGTTTAGAAAGCTTATTGCACATTTCATTCTACCTCCGGAATACAACAAAAAAGATGAATTCGGTGAGGACGTTCCGGGTGGACGTCAGAGGAGGAGGATAGTCAAAGAGTTCGCTTTTCATAAGATGGCCGAAGCATTCCGGAACTTCAAGAAAAAATTGTTCCATGAATATGTCAGCAAGGGCAAGACTCCGATTTTCACTGGACAACATGAGAAACTGAGAGATGATTGGACAGAATTTGTGACGCAACATAAATCGGAGCATTTCAAGGAAATGTCGGCAAAAAATAAGGCTAATGCGGAAAACAAACAGTACCATCATGTTATGGGGCCAGGAGGATACCGCGTTTCGGCGCCTAAGTGGCAGGCAATGGAGGACGGCCTGAGGGCAAGAGGAATCCGTCTAGGTACATAGGGATGGGACGAAAGAGCCAAAATGTGGTGGTACGGGCATGGGGGATCGCTAGACCCGGAGACAGGGGAGTGTGTTCACCGGCAGAAAAAGTTTGCTCCCACAAAAGACCTTGTTGACGCAATGACCAAAGCTCAACAGGGCGTGCTCACGTTCAACAGAGAGAGAGACCAACTGACCCATGCCCTCGGGAATCCTGAACACGGAGGACATATACGAGGCAAAGGCAGATTGCCGTGGAAAGTAGGGTTTTCCCAGGAGGGTGACCCGTACTGTTACAGAAGCCGTAAGAGAGGTACGGACCGGGTTGCAGATCAAATGTCGCATCTTGCAATGGAAGTTAGTGAGCTGAAGAAGATCGTGTCGGGAATACTTGAGAAAGAAAAAGCGTTGGCTGCAGGGCCGCATGAAGAACATGCAGCGGATCTTGGAAGCCAGCATCAGCGGAGAAGCAGCGTGGCTTCCACGGAGGCCCCGACTGCAGGTGCTAATGCACCGATGATCGAGAGTCGTGCACCAGAGCCTCACTACCCCGTGGATGATGTAAAGGAGATGAAAGAATGTGATCTGCATTATCCCGTGGGGAACATTTCCATGAAGGTAGCTACTGGCAGTGCTTTACCCTATACACCTGGAGCACTCCATCACAACAACCCCATTCCATATGGCTATGCTCGTGTCACGGTGGAAGACATAGTCCAAGCGTTTGAGGACCTGGAGATTGACATAGCTACACCCGAAGGGGAGAGAAGACTTGGAGATGTCAAGCGCCAGTTCATTCTATGGAAAAAGAAGTACATAGTGTTTCCAGGCGAGACGCCAAGGCTAACAAGTCCACCCCCTCCGATGGTGCAGGTGCTGGTGGTGGTGGTGGTGGTGGTGCTGGTTCACACCCCCCCCCCCCGATCCACAATCTCCGGCGGTTAAGCAGCCGTCTCTCCCCATTACTCCTCCGGCGGTTAAGCAGCCGTCTCCCCCCATTACTCCTCCGGCGGTTAAGCAGCCGTATCCTCCCATTACTCCTCCGGAGGAAAAGCAACCGTCTCCCCACATTCCTCCTCCGGAGGATAATCAGTCGTCGCCCCCCATTCCTCCTCCGGAGGATAAGTAGACGTCGCCCCCCATTCCTCCTCCAGCGAAGAAACAGAAGCAGGCGGACAGCAAGGGAACCTGCTCTTGGTCTATTAACCCGGAGCCTTATGTACCTAAGACCACACGGGTACCGGAGCCATCACTAAAGCCTCTCCCCCCAAGGCCTTGGGAACTTAGTGATGCTGAAACAAAATTGGCCGTGAAGGCTGAAGTTGACAAATGGAAGGCCAAGAATAAGGCGCTAAAGGAGCCTGAGCCCAAGGAAGTATTCCCTCCGAGTGTAGACAATTGGGCTACGGGTTTTTTGTCGACAGTGTCCCAAGCCGAGAAGAATTTGCCTAAAGACTATGATATTGAACTTCGTAAGCAAGCAAAAATATTGGAGGAGGAGAAAGCAAAAATATTGGGGGAGGAGAAAGGAAAAGGAAAAAGAAAAAAAAAAGCGGGAAACAAGTTGCCCAGCTCGGGATGCAGAGTAAACAATCGATCCCCCCGCTCATAGTGAAATCCGGTCCGGAACAGGACCCCGAGGTCATAAAAGCTGTGGCAGCAATGGGATTGACTGTAGCTACTGCCATGGAAAATGCGTCCGAGGCCGGTATGTCTCTTCGTCTCTTTTTAGGCCTAGACGATGCGCCAATGGCTGAGGTAGCATTACAATATGAGAAGAAAGGGCCTCTCGTCGAGCCTACGAAGGAAAAGGATCTACCACCACTAATGCAAAGTCTGCTACATTGGTACAAACAATTCATAACATGGACCGACAAAGAATTTGTGTATGTGGATTATACAGAGGAGCATCACACCAAAAAGTACTCTGTAACAGTTGAGATGAGTGAATTGTTCCAGCTGTTCAATCTGCGCGAGCTCGACAAATCTATCCTGAGTTGCTACGTTCTGTAAGTGATTTATTTCTACCTCATCTCGTTCTTCATTGCCTACACTATATATATATAGTCCTAATTAACTATATTAATTGTTGCGTACGCTATTATGCAGATTGAAGATTTGGGAATGCAGAATAAGACTCATCCATGATGTTGGGTTCATTGACCCACAAATCATTAATGGAACTATGTTAGAACGTCACCCCAAAGACGTGGAGAAAGACTTGTACAATTTTCTTAAAAAGCATGAATCCAAAAGTTTTATTCTATTTCCTTACCATTTTGGGTGAGTGTTTCTCTCATGTTCCCATTATCTTTTGTTTACTCCATGCATGGTATGTCTAATCGATAAGTTATGCATGACTGTGCATCTAACGTGTCCGCAGGTTCCACTGGATTCTGCTAAAAATTGATCTTCACAGCTCCATAGTTTTTATCATTGACTCTATGAATTCAAATACAGATCTTTGGATCGACATGAGAAAAATGATGCAAAGGTAATTATTTTTAATCATTTGCGCTCTATATCGATCGGTCTCTTTTGTTCATTTCCTAATATGCAGTAGCTAATAACTCCCTTGTTCATTTAATTTTATTTGCAATGTAGAGTTTGGAGACGGTTCTCACTTGGACATGTTGGTGGATTCAAACATGAGCTAAAACTTAAAAATGTGGTCAAAGGTGTGGATAAGCAGCCACCGGGGACCGGTCTATGTGGATACTATGTCTGTGAGAACATACGGAAAGAAATCTCTGAGAGGAAGAAGGACGAGACCACGCGGAAGGGTCTCAATAACTTGCGGAGGGTGCTTACTTCAGAAGCTCGCTTCCGACCAATTCAAGAGGAAATAGCAGGATTTTTCATTAGGCATGTCATCGATAAGAAAGGAGAGTACCATGCGTCCACCGACGATGACTATTATAAGCATGAGCCCTGAGTACTTTGAAACTTGTTCGAATTTGTGTATGGTCATCCATCTTAATTGTGTAATATGGAAACTTGTTCGAGGTTGTATATATGGTCACCCGATATTGAATATATATTATATATTCCTATTGAATTCTCCTTGTTTGAAATTTCATATATATATATATATATATATATATATATATATATATATATATATATATATATGCATGTATATAGTATCGTAAAATATATATATATGTGTACTGATACTTCATCAAAATTAAAATTAAACACAAAATAAAATATAAAAGAAATAAAACAAAACAAATTAAAAAGGAACCATGTTTAGGGGGCCTAAAACCCTAAACCTGCGCAGGTTTTCAATCCCGGTTAGCCACAAGAACCGGGACTAAAGGTCCCCCCACGCGACGGACTCCTGGCGCCCACGTGGACGGGCCTTTAGTCCCGGTCCGTAAGTGGCGGGACTATAGGGGGGGGGGGGGTCTTTAGTCGCGCACAACTAGTCCCGGTTGCGCGGCCGGGCCTACTGGCCCTGGCAAACCGGGACTATAGGCCTGTTTTTTACTAGTGTACTTAGTTATATAGGATATAGGATATACACTTCTCAAAATTTATTTCTATACTTATGTTTTTAAGACATGAAAATGTCTACCACATGATTAATGCCTACTTATGTTTCTATAGAGGATGCCATGAATCCATCCTCAAAATAGTGGATCACTACCTCAGAGCCAAATGAAGCCCTTACCAGTAATACAACACAAACTATTGTACATGGAGAACAAGAGAGACAAAAAAACTTGAACAAATGTACGCATATCATGGATGGGCTCCACCTCTCCACATGATTACCTTTGCAACCGAGAAGCAGACTCTTTGATGTATAAAAAATGGAACTGGACAAATCCATCCATTATATCACAATCAACAATTGACCTGCAGAGCTAAATCAACTCACCAAATTCAACTCCACCACGATTGCAAAAACTAGAACAATTTGTGTGAATAAATTTACGATAATAACTCAATTAACATAGGATTATTCTTTCACAAGGGCTGGATGATTATTGACAAACAAATCAGTAGCTAGAATATTGAATCATTAGGCCTCACAAGGGTCTGATGATGATACAAACAATAATGCATCAAAGACACAGTTTTTTTTATTGAGATGCTCTAATTAGGACACAATAGGAACCCCGAGATAATAATAATATCAGATGATCAGTTTAGTAAAAAGTAAAAAACAGACCATACAAGATAAAACAACACAAATATGTATTATTTGGATGCTAAAACGCAGTAATATATATATATACATACTAGCAAACTGCCCCGTGCGTTGCAACGGTTATAAATAGTTTACTTTAATTTAATTCTATACCATTTTAAATAAATACATATTTGATTGATATTCTCACATGGCAGTTGCTTCCCCTACTCTATGGTCAGATTTCTTCTTACAACATCAAGCCTTGGCTCCGTTTCCTCTATGCAGGTAAGTGGATACGCTTTTTCGACTTGCCAACAAGATTTTATTTAGAACGACCACAAAACTGCTGATTGGTTTAGGGCCGGACCAATACTGTAAAACACTTTATGTTTATGATGGTACAAAAGGCCATATCTTTACCTAATAATAAAGGCATTAAGGCTTCCCAGCTGGTTGGTTGGTTGGTCGGTCCGTCCGTCATTAAAATTGCCCTAAAAGTTGATATAAATTACCCACACTGCCACCGGTAAACGAAAAACGGTCCGTACGTTTTCTAGGAGGAACGTTTCTCCTTGGTCCGTCATGTTTCATGTCGTCCATCCTACTCAGTTTGCTGCTGGTTGCTTTTCATCGTACGTGATCCACCGTTAGGATTTAGGAGTCCGAATTCCTAAACCCGTCCAATTCAGTCTGATCATAATGTAAACCGGACAAAGAGTCTCACACCAGCCCGTACCAGTCTAATATAAATCCGAACCTACCGAAAAACAGTTGAGGCAGCGTGGGTTCGATACAAAAAATCACGTCCTTACCGCCCACGTCATGAGACGTAGAAGACATCCCCGTCGCAGCGTCCCCTACCGTGGTCGGCTCTTACTCTCGCTTTTGTTGCGTCTCCCTTGGGCATGGGAAGAGAATGTTTCGGCGCCTCCGCGGCCATCAGGAGTAGGGCGACATGGGCCACTTTCAAGCAGAGAGGGTGACTACTACCACAAGTGGCTAACACCTCTCTCTATCTCTCCGCCGTCTACGGCAACATCGGTTACACGAACGCATCGATCTAGTTCATCCCTCAAATTCCACAGCCACTACCGGAATCGGGCCAGACGCCGACGGCCGGCGGCCCTCGGGGAAGCTCAGATTCCCCTCGGCGTATACCTACGCCGACGGCCACCCTCGGCGTAGGGCCCTCGGCGTACACCCCTGTCGGCGTATGGGCTTTGTCCGTCGGCGTATAGAATCCCGTCGGCGTATACTTCAGTGGGACCCAACGTTGTCAGAACGGAATCCGTTCCACGGATTACAGACGCCGACGGCCCCCCTCGGCGTATTGGAGGCCACGTGGAGGTCCCTGCGGGCCTGGCCCAAGGGCTGCGCCGACGGCATCCCCTCGGCGTAGGGGTGCATACGCCGACGGCCCCCCTCGGCGTAGGGGTACAATATTTCAAAAAAAAAATTGAATTTTTTCTGAGTTTTTTTATTTCACTTATTTAACCACTTAATCACACTATAGTCACATTTATATTTATTTTTAATCTAAATTACTGGTTTCTACTAACACTTCCCGATCGGTCACCCATCATGAGATTGCTCCAGCCCCAGCACGCTTAACTTCGTAGTTCCTTCCTTGTGAGATACCTAGAAACAACGGATGTGTTGTTGTCAATATTATCCAATCTATCCTGTTAAACTTAACCCTTGGACCATCAATGTAACACTATTTTATTTTGTGAATTCAAACAATTATTTAAGTAAAAAATAATAACTAGTAATAAATTTGAATTCAAATAATCTTTAATTTAAATAATAATTAACATTTTTGTCTTTTCCATTTAATATTGAAAAATTCATATCTATGAATCCGTAAATCGAAATTTGACAAATAATATGTCTATATCGATTAGAAAAATGAGAGAAATTCAAATATGACATCCATATAATATTTTCCATCATATATAATACTTTTTTCTGTTCATTGAAGAAAAAAACCATTTTTCATGTCCCGAGTGTAAAAAATGGGTTTTTTTGTGAAGGACCTACCGCAAATATGTTGCAAAACTTGAGAGCTATAATTTTTGAAAATACTAGACCATGTTATATGCACAAATAACCAATTTGTTTCATATGAAAAGGTTTCCATCCACCTGTTTTGAAGAACAGAAGTTTCTGCCGATTTCGCTGGGAACTGTTCAAATTTGAACTACAGGTACCTCATAGTTTGCACATGATTTTTGGCAAAAATCATTTTTAGGTACACAAGTACCTATTTCATCATAGATATACCAAGATTTTCTCAATATTCAGTCCCTAGCTACGAACGGTCATGCCCGCCGCCTTGACTTTTTCATCAAACGGGGTTAGAAAATTCCAAAAAATTCAAAAAAAATCAAAATGATGCGAGACCTTCGCGTGGTTTCATTATATAGGTAATAGTATACACCAAAAATAATAAACTTGGAATACGACAATTGTGTTGAAAATGTGTTAAAAAAAATAGCTATCTCCTACGAACATTCTTGGGTTTCGGGCCAAATGACGAGTGTTATGGTCATATCCATGGCATAGTTTGTTCAAATGTTCCCATATTACACACAAACATGCATCTTGGAAGCACGAACAATGTTGACGTAGGAAGTTTTCCTTTTCATTGAAGAAAAAAACCATTTTTCATGTCCCGAGTGTAAAAAAATAGGGTTTTTTGTGAAGTACCTACCGCAAATATGTTGCAAAACTTGAGAGCTATAATTTTTGAAAATACTAGACCATGTTATATGCAAAAATAACCAATTTGTTTCATATGAAAAGGTTTCCATCCACCTCTTTTGAATAACAGAAGTTTCTGCCGATTTCGTTGGAAACTGTTCAAATTTGAACTACAGGTACCTCATAGTTTGCTCATGAATTTTGGCAAAAATCATTTTTAGGTACACAAGTACCTATTTCATCATAGATATACCAAGAGTTTCTCAATATTCAATCCCTAGCTACGAACGGTCATGCCCGTCGCCTTGACTTTTTCATCAAACGGGGTTAGAAAATTCCAAAAAATTCAAAAAAAAACTAGTATACACCAAAAATAATAAACTTGGAATACGACAGTTGTGTTGAAAATGTGTTCACAAAAATTAGCTATCTCCTACGAACATTCTTGGGTTTCGGGCCAAATAACGAGTGTTATGGTCATATCCATGGCATAGTTTGTTCAAATGTTCCCATATTACACACAAACATGCATCTTGGAAGCACGGACAATGTTGACGGAGGAAGTTTTCCTTTTCATTGAAGAAAAAAACCATTTTTCATGTCCCGAGTGTAAAAAATAGGGTTTTTTGTGAAGGACCTACCGCAAATATGTCGCAAAACTTGAGAGCTATAATTTTTTTAAATACTAGACCATGTTATATGCACAAATAACCAATTTGTTTCATATGAAAAGGTTTCCATCCACCTCTTTTGAAGAACAGAAGTTTCTGCCGATTTCGCCGGGAACTGTTCAAATTTGAACTACAGGTACCTCATAGTTTGCTCATGATTTTATGCAAAAATCATTTTTAGGTACACAAGTACCTATTTCATCATAGATATACCAAGAGTTTCTCAATATTCAATCCCTAGCTACGAACGGTCATGCCCGCCGCCTTGACTTTTTCCTCAAACGGGGTTAGAAAATTCCAAAAAAATCAAAAAAAATCAAAATGATGCGAGACCTTCGCGTGGTGTCATTATATAGGTACTAGTATACACAAAAAATAATAAACTTGGAATACGACAGTTGTATTGAAAATATGTTCACAAAAATTAGCTATCTCCTACGAATATTCTTGGGTTTCGGGCCAAATGACGAGTGTTATGGTCATATCCATGGCATAGTTTGTTCAAATGTTCCCATATTACACACAAACATGCATCTTGGAAGCACGGACAATGTTGACGGAGGAAGTTTTCCTTTTCATTGAAGAAAAAAAACCATTTTTCATGTCCCGAGTGTAAAAAAATAGGGTTTTTTTGTGAAGGACCTACCGCAAATATGTTGCAAAACTTGAGAGCTATAATTTTTGAAAATACTAGACCATGTTATATGCACAAATAACCAATTTGTTTCATATGAAAAGGTTTCCATCCACCTCTTTTGAAGAACAGAAGTTTCTGCCGATTTCGCTGGAAACTGTTCAAATTTGAACTACAGGTACCTCATAGTTTGCTCATGATTTTTGGAAAAAATCATTTTTAGGTACACAAGTACCTATTTCATCATAGATATACCAAGAGTTTCTAAATATTCAATCCCTAGCTACGAACGGTCATGCCCGCCGCCTTGACTTTTTCCTCAAACGGGGTTAGAAAATTCCAAAAATTTCAAAAAAAATCAAAATGATGCGAGACCTTCACATGGTGTCATTATATAGGTACTAGTATACACCAAAAATAATAAACTTGGAATACGACAGTTGTGTTGAAAATATGTTCACAAAAATTAGCTTCTCCTACGAAAATTCTTGGGTTTCGGGCCAAATGACGAGTGTTATGGTCATATCCATCGCATAGTTTGTTCAAATGTTCCCATATTACACAAAAACATGCATCTTGGAAGCACGGACAATGTTGACGGAGGAAGTTTTCCTTTTCATTGAAGAAAAAAACCATTTTTCATGCCCCGAGTGTAAAAAATAGGGTTTTTTGTGAAGGACCTACCGCAAATATGTTGCAAAACTTGAGAGCTATAATTTTTGAAAATACTAGACCATGTTATATGCACAAATAACCAATTTGTTTCATATGAAAAGGTTTCCATCCACCTCTTTTGAAGAACAAAAGTTTCTGCCGATTTCGCTGGAAACTGTTCAAATTTGAACTACAGGTACCTCATAGTTTGCTCATGATTTTTGGCAAAAATCATTTTTAGTTACAAAAGTACCTATTTCATCATAGATATACCAAGAGTTTCTCAATATTCAATCTCTAGCTATGAACGGTCATGCCCGCCGCCTTGACTTTTTCCTCAAACGGTGTTAGAAAATTTCAAAAAATTAAAAAAAAAATCAAAATGATGCGATACCTTCGCGTGATGTCATTATATAGGTACTAGTATACACCAAAAATAATAAACTTGGAATACGACAGTTGTGTTGAAAATGTGTTCACAAAAATTAGCTATCTCGTACGAACATTCTTGGGTTTCGGGCCAAATGACGAGTGTTATGGTCATATTCATGACATAGTTTGTTCAAATGTTCCCATATTACACACAAACATGCATCTTGGAAGCACGGACAATGTTGACGGAGGAAGTTTTCCTTTTCATTGAAGAAAAAAACCATTTTTCATGTTTCGAGTGTAAAAAATAGGGTTTTTTGTGAAGTACCTACCACAAATATGTTGCAAAACTTGAGAGCTATAATTTTTAAAAATACTAGACCATGTTATATGCAAAAATAACCAATTTGTTTCATATGAAAAGGTTTTCATCCACCTCTTTTGAAGAACAGAAGTTTCTGCCGATTTCGCTGGAAACTGTTCAAATTTGAACAACAGGTACCTCATAGTTTGCTCATGATTTTTGGCAAAGTTCATTTTTAGGTACACAAGTACCTATTTCATCATAGATATACCAAAAGTTTCTTAATATTCAATCCCTAGCTAAGAATATCGCGATCGAGTAAAAAAAAACTACCTAAGCCGACGGCTTGCCGTCGGTGTAGGTATATATTTTTTTTTTTAAACACGCACGCGTGTGTACAGAACACGCAACGCGCAGGGAGGAAAAAAAAAGCGAACTATCTAAGCCGACGGCTTGCCGTCGGCGTAGGTATTGAAATATTTTTTTCTAAACACGCAACACGTGTATACACAGCACGCAACGCGCGGAGAGGAAAAAAAAACTTTATCCTACGCCGACGGCAGCCCCTCGGGGTAGCCCATCACGTAACGGGCCGCACTCCGACGGCGTAACGGGGCGTCACCTACGCCGAGGGGGGTATCTACGCCGACGGTGGCCCCCGGGGAAGGTTCCATACGCCGAGGGGCGAATAGACGCCGACGGGCACGTCGCCTGCCGATCCTGTCGACCACCCTACGCCGAGGGGGACGACCTTTGGCCGTCGGCGTTGTATGGGGCCGTCGGCGTACGCGCTGTTTCCCGTAGTGAGCCGGAGTGGGTGCGGCGTCCACAGGGTTAGGCCCTACAGACAGTGGCCGATGATAGTGGACATTGCATTGGCACGGAGATGCGGAGACGGCGCGGCCTGCTTCGGTGATCTGGGTGAGGATGTTTAGCATGGCTATGTAGAGCTTGGAAGCGGGGTCGGCACAATCACGGAGACACGGACCTGCGGGTGCCGATCCAGTCGCTTGGCGGCGCGGACACGACCAGCGAGGAGCGCGTTGGCCGCGCGCACCAGCATGTACGGGACCTCCACCACCTTGCGCTTCCGGAGCATGTCGCACAGCCAGCTAACGTCAATGATCTGGGTGCGGTGAAGGACCGGACATGGAGCTGCTGCCGTTAAGGCAAGAGGAAGAGCCACTCATGCGTGGTGTACTCGACGCCGCTATCCAAGGCGACCAGCTCATCCATGGCGTGGCCGATATCCATGGTACATAAGCGGTGAAGATTCCAGGACATAAAGATTCTGCAAGCCGTGTAGGAGGAGGAGGCGTCGCTCATGCACGGCAAGCTCGGCGACGGAAGTGCGGTCGACCAGGGCGTCCATGTCCACAACAAGGAGCTGTTCCCTACGCGCGTGACGAAAAGCGGTGATCCATGCATGGGGCTATCGACGTCGTGTTACCATGTGTTACCATTCTGAAGAAGTACGTGCTAAGCAGGGGCTAGCGCGTGTGCAAGATAATTCCTCCGCGTCGAGCAGGTCAGTACAACATATTTGATTTAGCCTTATTCTGATGTGAAAATAACAAATGAATTTCCTATATGTTATATAGCTCCTTGTGTTGCAGTAAATATGTTGACCAAGTAATTTCACAAATGTGGTACTTTTACTTAGTAAATAATTAGAAAGATATGCAGGTCCAAAGAGTTTATTTATGAGATTCATGTACTAATGCAAATATTAATGAATTCATCTTCGTAGTTTCTATGAAATAAATAAATACAAATTGATGGAATTTGGAGAGCGAGAATTGCAGAATCCGTCGAAATATTTGTGTGGGCCGAAATTACAAACTTCTAAAGAGCTCTCCAAGATGTCATTTTTGTTGGACTTCATCACCGCCACTCGTGATCTATTGGAGGAGAGAGTGTAAAATAGGGGTGCCGAGGCTACGGTTAGACCGGTCGATGTCTTTTAGGGCAAATGTGAGTCGTGACAAAGTTTTTATCAAAAAATTGAAGTGTTTCTCTCCGTTGCAACGCACGGGCACGTTTGCTAGTGGAACTAAAAGTCTAATAAAGGCAAGTGTGAAGGCATGCATCCATAGTTGGCAAAAGTGATAGGCCAATCAATGACTATAATTTCTGAACCTTGCTTGTTGCAGATGGTCGTGAAGCCAAACTTTGATCCACAGGCAATAGTATGCCCAGAGGTAAAAGGGTGGTTTGCAGCTGTACATTGGGTGGAGCACGAGCACGGCTGGCCGGTGTTCCGACACGCGGAGCAAGCACTGGAACCAACGGGCCTGCTGGGCTGGGCAGAGCTCTGCTCCCGCGCTGCTCCCCGTCACCACCCTTCTCGCGTGCAAGTGCTGACAGAATCACAAACAATCTGTGGAAGCTGAGAGATTTTGTGTGAGCACCTCTCCAGATCTCAGAGCAGACTGAATCGTGTATGCATCTCAAAGAGCATAAGACGTGCAATCAATTAATCCCATTGTTGACGCTAATTCCTCTTTTCCGCCATGCACGAACTCGTGTGCTCGTGTCCTGTCCCTCCCACCTAGATCCGGCCAGTTACAACCACCGGGAGGCTCGAGACAGGCGGCGACTGTACTCGAGTTTCCTGAGGCGACTCTCTTCCGGCCGCCGGATCGATGCTGTGGTGTGAGGTATCCAGCACAGCCGCCACCACTCTCCGGAGGGCCGGCGCACCCGGCGCCGAGCATCACGACGGGCTCTTCCCGGATTGGAGGAGGTTGCAGTCGGACCGGCAGCGCTCCGGACATAAAAAAGGAAAATACTTATATTAGGCCCCCTAGAGTTGTTTATCTTAAGCACCTTGCGCTCCCGCGCGCGAAGCAAGCAGTCTTTTGGGCTTTTTCGGCCCAATATGTTAGGTAGGCCCAGCTTTCGCATTGGAGCGCTCTTTTCAGCAGTCCAACACAGTAGCTACGTGCAGTTATATATTGGCTAAGTGTTTTCGCTATTTTTGTGTAGCGTTGCGTACGTCTACAAAATTTGTTACAATTTCGCACGTATTTTGTTGAGAAACCACAAATGAGATGTTGCAATGTTTTCTGGATGATTTCCCAGAAAATGCTTATATGTTTATTAGAATTCATTTGAAATGACATGTTTATGGGTTCCTTTACATGTTGTAAACATGTAATTTTTTTTGCTATCGATTTACCTTTTTGTTGAAATAGGTGATGATTTTTGTTGTAACAAAAACAGTGACAAATTATTTTGTTGTTTACCAACTTTTTAATTGATGCAAATAATTTTTTTATTGCAATAGGTTATGATTTTTGTTGAATTGTTTAAACATTTTTGTTGCAACGTGTTTAACTATTATTTGTAACATTACTTATTTTATGAAAAAGATTTAGAACAATTTGTTGCAATCCCTTTTTTTTTTGTACCCGAGACGATAATTTTTGTTGCGATATTAGTGAATTTGTTGCAATGGCCGATTTGCTGTAATTACCGAGATGACGAGGGGCAACACAATATACCCCTTCGCTTAAGTGAGACAGTTTATGGAGTGCAGGTTCTATATACAGAAAACAGAGGGGCTCACGAGGGGACCTAGATTTTCCCAATCTAGGGCGACCTACGCAGAGCACGACCTCATAAAAAAACCAATCGGGACAAAGGGCATGACGGGAGATTGCGGATTGACTTGCCACAATTTGGGGGGTAAAGTGAAAACATCCGACGTACCGTAGGCAACCAACGCTACCACAAACTATATATATATGTGATAGGGGGTACGCCGACGGCACCCCCTCGGCGTAGGTAGAAAAAAGGGGGAGGGGCTACGCTGACACCTCCCCCTCGGCGTCTGTGTGCATTTAATAGAAACACACTTGGTCAGGAGGGGGCCGAGTCAACGCCAAATCGACCCCCTCCCCTTTGTCCCCTAGCTCCCATCCGCGCAAACGCGCGCGGCCCGGCCCGCCTCCCCGGGCAGCCTCCCGGCAGCGCCTCTGCCGCACGCCCACCCGGCGCAGCTCCCCTCCGCAGCATCCTCCTCCGTCCCGCGAGTTCGCGCCGCCGCCCCACCGCCCCAATTTCCTCCCATCAGCGGCCACTCGTCGATTTCTGAGCCCCACCGGCGGCCATCGCCGCCCCTACCCTACGGCCTCCCTCCTCCAAGGCGCCCTATGCCCCTCCCCTCCTCCACGCCCCCTCTGCCCCTGGCTCCTCCACCGGAGGAGATTTAAGGGTTTTTTCTGGTTTTTTATTTCTGTTAGTTAGATAATTATGTTACTAAGTTAGAAAATTTAGTTTAGTTACATAATTAGGTTAGATAATTTAGGTTAGCTAGAAATGTTGACCATAAAAAACACGCCGCCACCCAGCCGCCGAAGAGCACGCCGGCGTAGCTTAGCTAGAAATCATGGCCACCATGCCGCCGCCGAAGAGCACGCCGGCACCGACGCTGCCGGATGGGATCATCGAGGAGATCTTTCTCCGCCTCCCTTAGAACGAGCCCTCCTACCTCTTCCGCCCCCCCCCCCCCCCCCCCCCGCGCACTACAAGAAATATGCTGATACACGACGCTCAGTTTTCGTCACTAAATCGTCCCTATATGTTGTTCATGACGATCTTATGATGAAAAACAAATCGTTGAAAACCGAGCGTCAGTAATGGTCCACCACGATGATTTTTTAGGAATCGCCATGGACATCTACAACGATACAAGAACGTCATGAATCTATGACGATCCAAAATCGCCGTGAGCAATTCGGCCAGGACACCTCAGCACCGACGTGGCAGAATAGTGACGAAATGAAATCGTCTTGGACCTAATTCAGCCCGGTCCATTTTTTTGGTCTACATGGGCCTAGCCCAATAACTTCGGCCGTTGTCGGTTCTTTTTTTACTTGGCCTGGGCCTCTGTATGATTTTTTTTTTTGGAATTTTCGAATGTATTTATTTTACTATTATTTGGGTCGTGGCCTTCTAGAGCCCATATATTTTTCAGTCCAATCAAGTTTTTAGCACATTGCTTCGGCCAGGCATGGGCCTTTTAGCAATCCACTAACTTCTGGGCCTCTTGTTCTTAACGCACATGATAAGAGCACTTTTTTTATTTTCTCTCCAGGTACACATTTCAATCGAATATAGAAAAAAATTTGAATAAAAAAATCAAATTACACAGGAACATGAATTTCAGCATTCATTTAACTTATCAGCAAACTTCAGGACTGCATGCCACTAGTGCATAAACAGGAACATTACATTCAATGTTACAAAAATAGCAATGAACGTCCATTTCAGCTATACAGTATATGCATAACTTTTCCAGGATCAGAAGCTGAAGCGAACATCAGAAGCTGCAGTGTACTTTAACAACATTTAGAGCAATGTGAGCTCCTTTCGTTCCCTTCATTCCATCCTTGAGTTCTTGTCTCGGGTCAACCTGCAAAAGCACGAAAGATACAGCAAAGAAAATCAGTCAATTATTTTTTGGTAAAAATGATACAGCAAGTATTAAATGTGCAAAGCATTGGTTGTACCAGTACAAGCATTGGCACACCTAGCAGACTAAATCTTATACTCCATTTCCAACAACAAGAAGTCCTTGAAATTAGAACAACTACATTATCTGACATGTCAAAGGATGCAACAATAACATAACTTGCTTTGAACACGCTTATGCCTTCCAATTTGAAAAAGCTCCAGCTCAAGTTCATTGCAATCACGAATTTATTCAACAACCACAAGAAAATAACGCATTAAACTAAACTAATTAGGAGAGTGCTGACTAGGAGGCAGAACACAATAGATCATATCATAAGTGTTCTGGTTCACTAAAGTAAGTTCTACGTCGGATATACCGGACAATAAATGTTAGAACATAAATCTTAAGTCAACACATCTCCATGAAACAAAAATACAGAGAAAGGGGGCGCATTCATATTAGCTTGAGAAGTTTATATGTATATGCTCAGAACAATTCACAACCATACGTCAATATGGTGCTCACCTGGAACTTACTACCCTACATGAGAGCAGCTCTACCAACCAGACTGGTGTATGTACGACAACTAGTTCTAGGAAAAACGTACGACAACTAGTTCCACGCTTCCATCTCTTGCACACAAGCCAGCTTGGTTCCCTGGCCGCACTTTTCACTGCACAAAGCAAAGTCACATAAGACAGTATGTATGTAGTCATCTACAGGAACATCCAAGCAACATGTTATGATCTAGAGAAAATTTATTCCCAGCTTCACCATACTATTACGGGTACCATTCATGGGATGGCTGCGAGTAAATCTTAGCTACTGAGCATCTGATACATTCTTAGGATCATCATATCATATACAGATGAAAACGCTACTTGTTCAGTCAAGTAACGTTGCTAACCACTCCATCTACACAACAACCACTCGTTGCTAGCTGGTTGACATAGAGCATTCTGCTTCTCTGGCCACAAGAAAACATTCTACCAGCAAGCAAGGAATATCCAGACAAACAGACAAGAACATGATTTACTTCTTTAGAGCAAAACCAAACCACCAGGGTGTGGCTACAGCATACGCGCACACAGCCATGGCCAAGAGCCCCGCCACTAGATTAAAACAAACTAATGGCCAAGAGGAGGTATTTTTTCAAGCCTACAAGGATTTACTCGGAAAGCTCCAGACCAGGGAACACTCTGTGAACTTGGATTTTGTTGGCCTACAAACCCACGAGTTGCATGTTTTGGACGGCCTATTCTCGAAAGCCGAAGTGTGGGAAACTATCAAGGAGATTCCGCCGGATACGGCACCCGGGCCGGATGGGTTCATTGGAGCTTTATATCATAGAGCTTGGGAGATAATAAAACCCGACATCATGGCTGCGTTGCTCATGCTCGCAGTGGGTGATGGCAGGGGGTTTGCTAAATTGAATAAGGCACTGATCACGCTTATACCCAAGAAACTTGATGCTGCCGAGATAGGAGATTTTAGGCCCATCAGCTTGGTGCACAGCTTCTCCAAGATTTTGGCAAATCGTTTAAGATCCAAGCTGGGAGAGTTGGTGAGTGTGAATCAGTCCGCTTTCATCAAGAGTCGGAGCCTGCACGATAACTGCATATTGGTGCGTCGGATGGCCCGCAAAATAAACACCGGGAGACAGAAAGGGGTATTGCTGAAGCTGGACATCTCGAGAGCGTTTTATTTTCTTACATGGGCTTTTCCGATGGAAATATTGAGACATATGGGGTTTAGCGAGTGGTGGTGTAGGCTTATCACGATCCTACTTAACACGGCTACTACTAAGGTGGTGACCAATGGAGTGCCAGCGAAGCGGATATCCCATGCTCGGGGACTGCCTCAGGGCGATCCGATACGCCCATGTTTTTTGTGTTGGCTATGGAGGTCATCACACTTTCAGTGAAGAAGGCGGTGAGAGAAGGGTTGTTCACTCCGCTAACTAGTTGGTCTGCTCTACAGCAAGTTTCGGTCTACGCAGACGACGTTGTGCTGTTCATTAAACCCATGGAGCTGGACCTAGTTGTGGTCAAGCGCATCCTCCAAACTTTCAGAGAGGCCTCGGGTTTGAAGGTCAACTATGCCAAGACTTCTGCAACGCTAATCAGGGGCGAGGAAGGCGATGACATCTTGGTCGCACAGGTGTTAGGTTGCAACATCACAAAATTCCCAATCAAACACCTAGGGTTGCAGCTGGCATTGCATCCCCTAACCAAGAGCGAGTGCCAGCCTATGTTGGACCAAGTACTGAGATGCGTCCCGGCTTGGCAAAGTGGTTTGATAGCAAGGGCTGGGAGATTGTGTTTGGTCAAATCAGTTGTCGCCGCAAGACCAGTGCATCAGCTATTAGTGGCAGAGGCTCCCTGCTGGTTGCTGGAGGAGATTGATAAATGGGTGAGAGGGTTGCTTTGGGCAGGAGCGGAGACACCAAACGGAGGACAATGTCTTGTCGCTTGGGAGAATGTGTGCAAGCCCTATTGCTATGGGGCTTGGGGGTCAAAAATTTGGAACTTCAGGGATTGGCTCTGCGAGTGAGATGGGAATGGCTTAGGAGGACCGATGCTTCAAGACCCTAGAAGGGGCTTCCTATGCTCAAGGACACAATGGTAGCAGAGTTGTTCAACAGTTTGGCCAGCCTTTGTGTAGGAGATGGTAAAAGGACATTGTTCTGGAAGGATAGGTGGCTGGGAGGTGTTGCAGTTGGCGATATAGCCCCTTTGCTTAGGTGTGCAGTCAATGCAAGGACAACAAACAAGAGAATGGTGCAGGACGCCCTGTTAGCTAGTAAATGGATAGCTGATAGTAGAGGAGTTTGGTATGCAGAGATGGCATCCCAATGTGTGCATTTGTGGTTGGCAATACAGGAAGTGCCTCGGGAGGAGTCTAGGGAGGATGAGTTTTCTTGGCCAGTGGCAGCATCAAAGAAGTATTCTTCTTCTTTGACCTATTTAACAGCCGAGGATTTTTCCCCAATAAAATTGTGTTACTTGTTTTTTTCTTTCTTTGCATCACATAACATTGTGCATCACCATGCATCTACAATTTGCAAACTATTAAAATTCATCAACTCATGTCTTCTGAAATTTATTTGTTGCCCAAAACTATTTTTTATCATTGGCAAAACAATTTCTGAAAAAAAGTCGTAGGAGAGAAGCCTAGCCAGCCCAGCAGCCCAACACTCTCCACTTCGAGCCCACATTCCCCTTCTCCCTCGTACGGACAGGCACCCACGAAGGAGGGGTTTCTCCCGTCCCTTTCACCACCACCTCCTCCACCATTGTCCCCTCTCGCCCTCCTCCTTATCTACCCCAAGCATGCCCCTAGGAACCCTAGCCTCCCCCCTCTTCTTCCCCTCTGCCGCCACCCTCTCTTTCTCCCTCTCCGTTTCTCCTTCTCTGTTGTCTCTATAACACCACAAAGAACCATATCACTTTATCATTGCCCCGTCGCCATGGAATCCACCAAGTCAAGCCGAGCCAGGCAAAAACTCCGCGCCGCCGCCGTCCACCTATACGTGCAAGGAATTGGCAGGAGAACAACTACAGCGCCCCCGACATCATCTTCTTCCTCTCTGGCCGAGCTCCTTCTCCGGTCAATTTCCATCGATCTAGACCTCCTCGACCTCGATCGACTACACCGAGCCCCTCCGGTGAGCATGCCGTTTGATTCCCACCGTTTCCCTGTTCAATCGCTTGTTGGAGCTTTTCCTTTTCCTCGACTTGTTCCTATGAACTCCATGAACCACAGGTGAAGGTCGTGTCCTTGTACCGGTTGGCTTGCTCCTGTGCTTCACGCACACGCTGGACCTCATAGAAGCACAATTACACCCACACACACCCCACCTACATCACGTACACTTCCACACCCAGAACCACCTCCGCAACCACGGGCCTCAGGACGCCCCGATCTGGTCGTCGTCGTCCGTATCCGCTGCTGCTGCCCTCTGCAGTAAAGAAAACTTCAGTTTCATTAGAATAGCACCGCGTCGCGATATTTTATTTTCGCTCAGATCTACATCTCTTCAGAAAGTGTAGCATAGCCCAGCGGTTGTGCACTTGATCCTCTCCTCTGCACACCCAGGATCGAATCCAGTCGGAAGCAGGACATAGCAACCCAATAAACATTGGAAGAACACAACTCTTCGGAAGATTCACGATGTTTTGTCCGATACGGGAGTTTCAATCTATAAGCGCGTGTAAACTCCATAGAGAAGTGGATGCCGGTGAAGCGACCCACACCCCGGAGTGCAATATTTGTCATCCAAAGCACACAACACACCTATCATAACATGGTATGGCACCAACTAGCTTGTGTTGGGATCCATACGCTCTGTAGCCACCCCTCCGGTGAAACCCTACCTCCGCTGGAGAAATACCGGACTTATACGGAAACACGCGGTAACGGCGTCGAAAGAAGGTAGAAATGTGTAACTAGTTGCTTGGTTGTTTTAGGGTAGTCCATAGCAACCCAAGATACATTGGTAGACCACAACTCTTCGGAAGATTCACGATGTTTCGTCCGATACGGGAGTTTCACCCTATAAGTGCGTGTAAACTCACGAGAGAGAAGAGGATGCCGGTGAAGCGGCCCACACCCCGGAGTGCAATCTTTGCCATCCAACGCACACAAAACACCTATACTAACATGGTATGACACCCCCTAGCTTGTGTTTTGATCCAGACGCTCCGTAGCCCCCCTCCGGTGATACCCTACCGCCGCTGGAGAAATACCGTACTTATAAGGAAACACGCGGTAACGGCATCGAAAGTGGGAAGAAATGTGTAACTAGTTGCATTATTGTGTTAGGGTAGGCCATATAAACCCAATACACATTTTTAGAACACAACTCTTCGGAAGATTCACGATGTTTCGTCCGATACGGGAGTTCCCCCTATAAGCGCGTGTAAACTCACGAGAGAGAAGTGGATGCCGGTGAATCGGCCCACACCCCGGAGTGCAATCTTTTCCATCCAAAGCACACAACATAACTATACTAACATGTTATGTCACCCCCTAGCTTGTGTTGCGACCCAAACGCTCTGTAGCCCCCCCCCCCCTCCGGTGAAACCCTACCTCTGCTGGAGAAATACCGGACTTATACGGAAACACGCGGTAACTGCATCTAAAGGGGGTAGCAATGTGTAACTAGTTGCTTGTTTGTGTTATGGTAGGACATATAAACCCAAAACAACAAGGTAGAACACAACTCTTTGGAAGATTCACGATGTTTCGTCCGATACGGGAGATTCACCCTATAAGCGGATGTAAACTCACGAGAGAGATCTCTGCCACAACCCGGAGTGCGATCTTTGCCATCCAAAACACACAACACACCTATACTAACATGTTATGGAACCCCCTAGATTTTTTTGGGATGCAGACGCTCCGTAGCACCCCCTCCGGTCAAACCCTATACCCGTTAGAGAAATAACGAACTTATACAGAAACACGCGGTAACGGCGTAGAAAGGGGGTAGTAATGTGGAACTAGTTGCTTTGTTGTGTTAGGGTAGTCCATATAAACCCAAGAAACATTTTTGTAACACAAGTCTTCGGAAGATCCACGATGTTTTGTTCGATATGGGAGTTTCATCCTATAAGCGCGTGTAAACTCACGAGAGAGAAGTGGATGTCGGTGAAGAGGCCCACACCCCGAAGTGAAATATTTGCCATCCAAATCACACAACACACCTATCATAAGATGGTATGGCACCACCTATCTTGTGTTGGGATCCATACGCTCTGTAGCCACCCCTCCGGTGAAACTCTACCTCCGCTGGAGAAATACCGGACTTATACGGAAACACGCGGTAACGGCGTCGAAAAGGGTAGCAATGTGTAAATAGTTTCTTGGTTTTGTTAGGGTAGGCCATAGAAACCCAATACACATTGGTAGAACACAACTCTTTGGAAGATTCACGATGTTTTGTCCGATACGGGAGTTTCACCCTATAAGCGCGTGTAAACTCCATAGAGAAGTGGATGCCGGTGAAGCGGCCCACACCATGGAGTGCAATATTTGCCATCCAAAGCACACAACACACCTAAATTAACATGTTATGGCACCCCCTATATTGTGTTTTGATCCAGACGCTCCGTAGCCCCCCCTCCATTGAAACCCTACCTCCGCTGGAGAAATATCGGACTTATACGGAAACAAGCGGTAACAGCGTCGAAAGGGGGTAGCAATGTGGAACTAGTGTCTTGGTTGTGTTAGGTTAGTCCATAGAAACCCAAGACACATTGTTAGAACACATCTCTTCGGAAGATTCACGATGTTTCGTCCGAAACGGGAGTTTCACCCTATAAGCGCGTGTAAACTCACGAGAGAGAAGTGGATGCCGGTGAAGCGGCCCACACCCCGGAGTACAATCTTTGCCATCCAAAGCACACAAAACACCTATACTAACATGGTATGACACCCCCTAGCTTGTGTTTTGATCCAGACGCTCCGTAGCCCCCCCTCCGGTGAAACCCTACCGCCGCTGGAGAAATACCGTACTTATAAGGAAACACGCGGTAACGGCATCGAAAGTGGGAAGAAATGTGTAACTAGTTGCATTATTGTGTTAGGGTAGGCCATATAAACCCAAGACACATTTTTAGAACACAACTCTTCGGAAGATTCACGATGTTTCGTCCGATACGGGAGTCCCCCCTATAAGCGCGTGTAAACTCACGAGAGAGAAGTGGATGCCGGTGAATCGGCCCACACCCCGGAGTGCAATCTTTTCCATCCAAAGAACACAACATAACTATACTAACATGTTATGGGACCCCCTAGCTTGTGTTGCGACCCAAACGCTCTCTAGCCCCCCCCCCTCCGGTGAAACCCTACCTCTGCTGGAGAAATACCGGACTTATACGGAAACACGCGGTAACTGCATCTAAAGGGGGTAGCAATGTGTAACTAGTTGCTTGTTTGTGTTATGGTAGGACATATAAACCCAAAACAACAAGGTAGAACACAACTCTTTGGAAGATTCACGATGTTTCGTTCGATACGGGAGTTTCACCCTATAAGCGGATGTAAACTCACGAGAGAGATCTCTGCCACACCCCGGAGTGCGATCTTTGCCATACAAAACACACAAAACACCTATACTAACATGTTATGGAACCCCCTAGCTTTTTTTGGGATCCAGACGCTCCGTAGCACCCCCTCCGGTCAAACCCTATACCCGCTAGAGAAATAACGAACTTATACAGAAACACGCGGTAACGGCGTAGAAAGGGGGTAGTAATGTGGAACTAGTTGCTTTGTTGTGTTAGGGTAGTCCATATAAACCCAATAAACATTTTTATAACACAAGTCTTCGGAAGATCCACGATGTTTTGTCCGATATGGGAGTTTCACCCTATAAGCGCGTGTAAACTCACGAGAGAGAAGTGGATGTCGGTGAAGAGGCCCACACCCCGGAGTGCAATATTTGCCATCCAAAGCACACAACACACCTATCATAAGATGGTATGGCACCACCTAGCTTGTGTTGGGATCCATACGCTCTGTAGCCACCCCTCCTGATGGAGGGATAATAACCCGGTAGGCCAACTCCAAGGCGTAATCCGGCCCAAAGGACTCTGTGCAGGATCCGTCTAAGGATAAAGAAACTTCCGGAAGGCCCAAGTTTGTAGGCCCAGTAACCCGGATTGTGGGTTACGGTAAAGGAAGGTTAGGGTTTGTATGCCGTGTCCGGGTAGGATCCAGGGTGTGTCTTGGAGGACAAGCCGGGGGTGCGGGTGCTTTATAAACCGATCCCTAGGTCTAGTTGAGAGATCTAAGGGCCCTAGTAGTGCCGCTTGATATCGAGCATCCAGTGTATACAAGAGATCGAGTAAATATATTGAGATCGGAGACTCGGCGACTTGATTGCCGGCTACCAGATTGAGTTGCATCATGTTTTCCTCTGAGCTAAACCCTCTCCCAAACGCCTGTGTCGTCTTGCCCCAAGATCAGTTACCCCCGGTAACGTCTGCCGTGATAATCCCACGACAGTTGGCGCCCACCGTGGGGCCTGCGTCCAAAGGTGTTTACATCACGGGAGAAGCTCGGAAGAACATGGAGAATCTTGTCGTCGGCGAGATCTACATCGACCACAAAGGAGAAAATACGGTGGACGATTCCGGCTGGGGGCCAGAATCAGATCACCTCGAATCCGGATCTGTCGTGACAATCGGCCGGATCAGCGTCTTCATTGGTATGGTATGTACTTCCGGTTCGATCCCTGACAATTTTGGATCTGATTCTGTGTCAGGGGAAGCCACTTCTATCCAATCACAAGATGAAGAATCAATTGGAACGACATAACCGGCGGAAGAACCCATCGCAAAGTGGGAACAACCGGAGGAACCGGCATGGACCCCGCGCGACCGGGTCGAAAGAGAGGATGATACCGAGTCCATCCTGGATCTGCTGGAGAACCGGTATGAACAGAATAACGGCGAAGAAGAACAGCATGAATTTACACCAAGTATCGTACGCCGAGTTGCGGTCTACACGGCTCCCGCGGCCAATCTCAACCAAGAGAACGCAACCGCGGCAGCAGTCGGGGCGGCTCAGGCATTGGCCCAGCAGCATGGCGCGGTTAACGGAGACCCGGTTCTGGCTCGGGTTGATGGAGAATCGGCATCAGTGACCAGCCGTGCAGTAGACGAGGAGTTGCACGCAAATACGTTCGGATTCCTGGGAAACCGGACACCAGGGGCGGGTCCTTCGAACCCGCGTCACCCGGCCTTATTCGATAATAATTTGGTCCTAGACCCCACGGTTCTTGCTACGGTTATCACTCGAGAAAACGCAGCAGAACGTGTCAGGGATCTGGATGTGGCTCGTCGTGCATTGGAACAGCAAAGAAGGCAAGTAGAAGCGGAAAGGCAAGGGATGGCCACACGGCAACGTGAGCTGGATGCGCTGGAAACTCGGCTCCGAGAGGAAACATCTAGAGTACATCAAAGGCATCAAACTAGGTTACCAGCAACGGGTGGGGTTATTAATCCGGCTGCTTTATTTATCACACCTCAGGATCAGCCGATACCAGTGGTAAACCAGGGAACCACACCCCAACCGGCAACAGCGGGGGCACATCCGGCAAGTGAGCGGGCCGGGTTACCCCTACCACAGACTAGAGTCACAACCGGCAACGATCTACCACCACCACCACCATCACGATTTCGCACACCAGCAGGTCACTACAACAATCCCATGGACAACGTGTATGCGGCAACACTCGCATTAAATCAAATCCCCGTGGGAGAGTCACCCCATGCAGAGAAGACCCGGCAAGCAATCGATCTGTTGCACACTGCGGTGGCGCAGCAAGCCAATTATCCGGATCATAGAAGTGGGATGCACGGGACGCCATACGCCAGTCAGCAAC